>JBAJHW010000003.1:153468265-154840765 GCA_037013535.1 Intellagama lesueurii | reverse complement strand
TGTGAGAAGGGTCCACACAACTCTTTGGATTGCTGGTTTACTTGCATGTAAGTATACCCAATTCACTCACAAATAAGTTTCTTTTTGTTAAACAAAGTAAGTGGCATATCAAAAGAGCAACAGAACAACCTAGATGGTATTAGAATTGCGCTGTGTCATTTAGGAAATATTTTTTAAAAGACAAAAAAAGAAGAGGGGGTTCCTCTGTTCTCCTGTTTAATGTCACAACCTACCTATTATTTCACAGGGTTGTCCATTTGGGTGCAAACTAGCCATCTGTAGAGGCTGCACAATGGGATAATTAGGAACATGCCAAATCATGCCAAGAAAACCAGAAGCCCCTAGTCCTGTGCCAGGAAGGAGTGGAACAGGTCTTAAGGAGCAAGATGGGTTGGCCTAAGTAGAAATATGTGTGGATGACACAATTGAGTTTGAATCAAATCCTACCAATAGCAATCAAACAGCAATGTATATATCCATCTGCACAGGCCCTTAATCAAGTCTACAACACCTTCCAGACTGAACATAAGTTTGCAGTTAAAAACAGCACCCTGCACATCTCTCCCCAGTACGTTTAGGGCCACTTACCCTGTGTCCTTTCATAATCACTTTGACAGTTTCACTGACAGCACTACTGGCTGGAGAAATACTATGTGATGAAGACACAATTCACAGAAAAAAATATTCATGTTTTAGAGAAGAGAAAATATGGAGCTGCTATTTTCAGCAGTTGTCCAATATAGTGTGCAGCATACATTTTCAGCTGAACAGAGATTGAACTAAGGTTTCTTGTCTACTGGTCCATACTACTTCATGACATTACTTGATTCTAAGAGCTGTGGCTTTAGAATTATATTCTTAATTAATAAGAAACATGTTATCTTTCAAGGATTAGTCTAATGCCTAGGTTAAGACATTCTGGTTGTTATCTGGAATTGATTTCACACTGAATAGCATGTACTTTCAATTAAAAAAAAATCTAACCCCTAGTGGAAAAAACAAAAGAATCCCTTAAAAATATTCTGATATTTCAATCAGAGCTTTAGGACTCTGACTTCTTCTGTCCTCAAGAAACTCAAGCAACACTGGAGCATTAGAACGTGCTAATTATTTAAGTTATACTAGTGTGGTATGGTGGATAGAGTGATGGACTAGGACTCAGAAGACCTGGGTTCAATTCCTCAGCTCTGCCATGGAGACTCACAGGGGGGTGGGAGTGGTAAAATCATTCTTTAAGTACCTTACTTAACTTGAAATCCCTATTAGGGTTGCTATAAGTCAGTTCTGACTTGATGACAAATTACAACAAACATGAATAGCTCCAATTAGACTTTGTTTTTCAAATGAAAACAGTTGAGAGAAAAGTAGCTATGTTATTTCCAAGATGAAGAAATTATCAAAGATAAATTAAATATATTGTTTACAAAAACACAAAGTTCAAAAGATAAACAACACAATATATGTAATATTTCTATGTACAAAATCCTATATCAAATAAGGTTTTCACTTATTTTCCCAAGTATTACAATTATTTATAAATCACATCCTAAATTAATAACAGAAGATAATATTCAGTAAATCTCAGCATCACTTAAGTCATTTAAACTGCAATTATTATGCCTTTTTTATAATCCCCTTTTGCAAAGGAGTATGAATATATGCATTAAGGCTAAATTCACTGAGACTTATTCTGCTTAGGTCCATCAAAATAAATGATAGAAGCACAAAAGAACTGCTCTTCCAAAGTTCCCACTGATTTTGGTGGGACTTGTGCCGGAGAATTTTCCAGGAGGTTGTGCTCCAAATCATTTATGGAAGCATTTAGTGTTTCCATTTTTAAGCACTGAGGAAAAAACATACTGGTAAACTATCCAAGAATCTGAAGTGGGAACAAATGATCATTGAAGCAGGAAGCTGAAGTTAATAAAATTTGATAAGCTGAAAAAGGACATATCCTCAGGCTAATCGCTATAGAAACAGAAGGCTGACCAGGTTAGCCTAAGCTCTGGTTAAAAAAAAAGAAAGAAAAGAAAAAGTGAATCACACTTTTAACAATTGGGTGCTGGCAAGGTTAGCCACACTGACATTTTACTTACAAAAGACTCCCCCCACCCGCCGCCCCCATACAATGCTGTTGTCGGTGGCATTTGCTAGCCCAGCTGTCAAGGCAAAGCATAAGGTTCAAAGGTATCAAGCAGTGTATTCTTAGAGCAGCATGCAATTAACAAAGCCTAGGCCTCCACAGAGTGGGGGGAAGGTGCCTGAAAGCCTCCACTATAAAGTATGGCACTTACAATGAACTACAATAAAATCCAGAAAGGCTTAGGTGGGACTGGGACCCAGACAATGAAAAAGGAAAACAACCCCCCTCAAAAGCGTAATGGGAGCCATAAGTTCACAGCAAATAGGAGCATGTGGACTAAACACCACATATTTGAGCCAGATGACAGTTTTAACTTCAAGTTAAATTGAAATAGGAATTTAACCTATCTTAAGGGGGGCATATTTAAAAGCTGTGGTGCAAAAAGACAGACGTTCGTGTTGAACAATTATTTGGCCATGAAGCCTGCATGCTGTACACTCTTGAAGTCACAGACCTATTTCCACCTCACACACTTTCAAGTCCTTTTTGGAAGATGGACTTCACTTTCATGTGGTGGTGTTTCAAGGTTATTTCAAAACAGTACTCAGGGCAAAACCAGGTGTCCCCCACTTCTGCTTCCTGTGGTACATTATGACATGAGCTGAAGATCAGACCTAAATTCAAGTCAGTTTTTCCTGCCACCTTTAATTCCCTACTGCAGACTCTTTCCCTCTTGAAAACACCTCTGGGTATCACAGTAGATGGGGTTGTGTTAATGGGTGGTGACTACTGCCCTCCAGTTAGATTTCTCAGGCCTTCTTTGTCTCACACCCCTGTTCAGTGTTTTTATGCAAGAAGTTCATTGGGCACGAATCATGTTTTTTTCATACCCTTTATTGTATGCAATTCAGGATCTAGCCCTTATGTTTGACATTTGCATGATTACTGCTAATGGAATTAGGAAGGCCTTAAATAGCTTGGAAAGTTCAAAATAAAAAGGAGCCCTTTCAGTGTCGATTTACAATAAATGTAAAATAATGAAATAACCCGGTACCCATCTGTGCTATACAGCCACCACAGCAACTCATACTGGGCTTCACATACATAATAAAGCGGACACGTTAAAATCTAACCTTCGAGAAGCAGTAACATATGGCAACTGGTAGGATAACAACAGAGAGCTAAGGCGCTCCCTAGTGCAGGTGATAATAAGGATGATAATCTTTACATTAAAGGCTTTCCATTTTATATCTGACATCAGGAATCACAAAGGAGATGGGATTAAGGAAATAAACAATCTTCACAGAAGCTTTACAGCTCCCAGGAGAATGTAGCATTTTCATTCATGCATGACATATGACAAGAGCAAAGCAAAAAACAAGCTAGAAAACAAAACAAAACTCAACAATGGAATAGAATTTTCTTGTGTTTCTAGATTTTAACAGCAGTTCTTCCTTCAGCTTTGATAAACTTTCCTCATTATGCAGTCATTCATCCTGCATGATACCCAAGGAAAGAAATTTTAAGGCACAGCTTTTGAAACTGGATTTCAATACTTCCCCATCACACATTCAAAATGTCCACATCATCCTCTTCCTGAAGCTCCTATTCTTCTCCCCATTTTAAACTGAACCACTGGTTTATAGCCCTTCATGTGTTAGAATGCAGCACCCAACACTAAAAATGTAACTAGTCAATAATACTGAACATAAAAATGCACTGTAAAGTTTTTTGTAATAAAGGAAACCCAAACAGTAAATGGAAATCCACACTGCATAAAAAGTGCATATAGGTGGAGCTGTTGAATTACTTCCTATCATTTGACTTAAATCACACCCTTTCCTTTCAGCACAACACCAACTATTTACACAGGAAACAGGAGATAAAATTAAAGAGATAACAATTAAAAGGTAACTTGTACTATGTCAAGACCTTCCATCTGGCTTAACTTTCATGCTGCTTTCTAACTCTCTTTTGTCAGGGACAACTTCCTTTTATGGGTGGAGGGTACTAACTTGAAAGCACTTAGGCATTGCATGGATTTTACTGCAGTTGGTTCCACTGCATTAAATGGAACTGTCTACAGTCCAGAAGGAAGTAAATAAGTGGATTATGACTTGTTCAAATATTCTATGGTCCTTTTATAACCAGACAAGACCTGTCTAAGGTCACAATTCTAAACATTCTTAAACTCAACTGGACTGCTTCTGAGTATACAGAATAAAGATGTAGTCAACACAATCATCTATGAGGGTCCAACTAGAACCGTAGAAACAAACTTTTGTTCCTTTCTACGTAAAAAAAATTTCAAATATTGGACTCAGGATCCAAAGAGAAGCCAGTTAATGCTTTGTAAAATCATCCCCACCCTTTACTCTGTTTATTTGTGAAGCTCTTACTACAACTAGAACTATTCCTTATTTTAAACTTTATTAATTTATAAGAAAGAACAGATGCAACATTGATTGAGCTGGCTAATTTTTCTTCTGTGGCAGTTGCATTCTTTGTTGAGAGGAGCAATCCTGCAGAGGCTGCATGCTATTGCTGGTTAGAGATGAAACCAGTGGTCAGTGGGGCCACATCCAGAATGAGTAGGGCCATTCTCTCATTTTCCCTTATTTTTTCTTTCTGAAAACTCTTCTCTTCCATTTTGCAGGAAGAGAAAAAACGTAACTCTCACAATATATCACAACTGGTTGCTAGTTACGATACGATACGATAAACCTTTATTGGCATCAGGCAGTAACTCAGGGGAAATAGACAAAATCAATATTAATGAGGAAGTACAAAATCATGAGAAATAATACATATTATCCGGAGAATGGGGTAAGGAGAATTCAACATTATAAGGCAACAGTAAGTTTCAAAATTTTAGTTAAGTAGTTTGCCACCGCCTCAGTGAGGGGAGCACAGCGATCCCTCAAGAAGATAGGGAGAAGATCAGGGAAGTGATCCGAAAAGGGAATCAGCCAGTGATCTAAAAAGAGTTTGCGATGGGAGTGGTGTGCTGGGCATCTAAATAGAATATGGTCTAAGGTGTCGGGCAGCAAATGACAGAAAAGGCAAAGTCTTTTGTCTTTAGGGATTTTGGAAAAGCGGCCAAAATGCATGGCCAATGGGAAGATGTTAAACCGAGCTAGCATGGAAGCTCTTCGCCGCATAGGATTAGTCAGTAGATTGAAATAATTTAAAGGATATTCTAAAACAGGGGATAAACTGACAATTTTTGGAGAACATGTGGGATTAAGGAGGTCACTTAGATGTTCAAACTCCCACTGATATAACTTGGCTTTGATATGAGAGTGAGCGAGAGATAATTCCAAATCAAAAAGTGATTCTAGTGGGATATCAATGGATGACAGTTTAGAATGGATAAGTTGTATCCATTTGGGGGAGTAAGAATCTCTTAACAGAGCATAAAGTAACGAATCTGGGGGCCTGGTTAAAAACAAACAAAGCCAATATTTAAAGGTGAGAGACCAAGCCAGAGTTGAGGGGAGATGGGTCCCTAATTCAAGTAGGATAGAGGCAAGTCGAATGGAATTTGGAAGGCCAAGGATCTTCCTAAAGATCCTTTAGTTGCTAGTTCAGGGTTCTGGAAATTATGCCAAGAGCCGTATGGGGTCTTAGGGTCACAGATTGCCCACCCAGTACTGATAGGAGGCTGTAAAAATATAAATAAAACACAAAAGGGAAATTATTTCACAACTTGTACAGGGACTAACAAGGAAGAGCTAAAAAGCATCTTCAGTACAGGTGTAGCCACAGGTTTCTCTCCCTATTCACAAGGCTTCTGCCTAAGAGTTCAGTGGTAAAGAAAACAGGGATCATTTCCATTTTGTATCCCAGCTTAACTTGATCCCAGACAACTGCTGATACTTGACGGGCACAGTGGCTGTAGAACCTTTATACAAATTTCCCCATAATCATCTTCTGAAGGGCCATTTCTAAGAAGTGGTATTCAAATGTCAAAGGCTTTACTGTTATCTAATGAAACTAGCACTAGGGACTTTTTCTTAAATTTACTATCACAGTGAATTGTAAGAAAATTGGGCTAGTAATCTAACACTGGGACATGAATCCCAGCATGGTACTTTCTATCACAGGTCATGTAAATTTGTTGAACCTCATGATGTGAATGGCCATCAACATTTTAGAGCCCTCTTTAACTAGTGCTTTGCAGCAATGAATCCATACTATGGAGAGCTTTGCTTGTTGTTTTGAATTAAAATTAATTTTGATGCTCAGAAGGATGTCTGCTCCCATTTGATATGTCATTTAATAGGCTTCCAGATATGGTGCTTTCCCCTCCCTAAAAAGGCCCTAAATAGCTCATCTACCCTTAAGGACCTAAAGGGTTTCAGTGTAGACTCCACCTGGTTAATAATAATCAGTGGAGATTTTCTGCCTTAAGAAAGGCATGTTTATTACTCAATTGTTTTAAATGAATATACCTCAGCTACTGCTTGATATCTTGCATTGGTGGGTTATTGAAGCAATAAAACTCTGAGCAAAAACTTGAAATTCCTCATTTATCTTTTTGTTGTCCCACGAGATATCTACATGACTCAGGTACAGACTGAGACAGTGAGACTGAAGACGTCATTTTAAGACAATTCAGAGTTTTTGCTTCTGATTTTTAATACATTCATTCCAAGTAAAGCAAACTTACAGCAGTTTTGTCCACAATCCCAGCACAGTTTATTTCTGGCCCAACAGCATGTAAGCCTTGCTAATTCCCATGGACTGACATCATTTTACAGCTACAGCAAACATCAGAGAACAGGGTCCCCCCCCCCCCGAAGTCTTATTCCTGCCATTCAGTTTTCACAGTGGGTCTAGACAAAGAAATGTCCTAATTTTCACCATGCGGTTGTGATTTATTTACCCTTCCTCCTCCACATACTAACCTTTCCGACACGATTATTTTGGGTGTATTGAAATGGCACACACATCACATAGATGTACTCTGGCAAGAAACCCTTAATACTTTAAAACATAGGGGCTAGAGAGCTCTAATGATTTGGTACACTGAGGAATAGTTTAAAATATTTAAACGGGGAAGAAACAGTAGAAAAGCAGATAAAGCAACAGAACCTATAATTTATAGGCATACATTTATGATTGTCAACACAAACAAGGGTGAAAGGAAACAAGAAGATTAATTATACACATAAGAATAAGTTAAATAAAAGTTTAACAGGAAGGGCTTGTAGGGTGTAGGGAAAATACTACATGGTAGTATAATAATATAATTCATAGATATATGAATGACAAGGAAACAAAGGAAATAGGTCCATAATGTTAAAAATTGTGACACTGAAGAAGGCCAAAAGAGTCAACGCAAGGTTGTGGCTCCTTCCCTTTGGAATAAACTTCCAACACAGACTTGTTAGGCTCCTTCCCTCTCTGTTTTCAAGAAATTAGTAAAAACTGTTTTATTTGAACCTGTTTTTTATTGATGCACAAATCTGTCCTCATCTGTTTAATTTTATTTAAAGTTATGTTTTAGCTAGGGACAGGGTTTTATCTATTTATGTATTAATTGTTGGGTATTTGTTGTATTTATGTGTTTTTAATGTGTTGTAAACCACACAGAGTGTGTGCCCTATGGGGCAGTATACAAACTGAAATAATAAATAAATAAATTCAAAATAAAACATTAAACATAAAATGTATTCATGCCCTGAGGGAAAACTGGATGAGGTATGTCCATTGAAATGCCTGATAATAACAAAGACACACACAAGAAGCCTAATAAAATGAGTAATACACATTAGTAAGGAATTATGAAGCACACTGGCAAAATTACTGAAGTCTGAACAAAGCTTCAACTACAGTGCAACTTTAGAGGAAAGCTTGCTTCACTTTGGGAAATAAACAGAAGGGTCTGGACTGAACTAATTTGGCTGGGATATGGGTCTTCATCTAAACAAGATGCATATTTCTAGTCAATCTGGAGCTTTAATAGAAGATGAACATTCCAATTTGTAGAAATGTTTGCCTTTATAATATAGCTGAAAAGAAGACAATGTCTCCAGTAAGATTAACAAATAGGGTCTACACATATATTTTGTTTTGCTCACAAGAACATAAACTTCATATAGAAACTGTATGTTTATAATATATTGGCTGAAATCTTGTTATGCAGCTCCATGTGTGAAGGAGTTTTTCTTTACCCATGGGTTGCACAGAGGGGTTCTTCTCACCACTCAGTCACACTACCTTCTCTCCCTGGATGGGTTATATCCAGGAGGTTAGTGCACAATGGTTGTGAAATGCCTCCTGAGGCCTGTGTCTTTTCCTAGCACACTCTGATTCCCTTACTCCTGGATGCTCAAGGAAAATACACTCACTAGCAGGTTGTTGCTCCTAGTTGCAAACCAAACCTGCACAGAATTTAACGTAACTTGGTGTTAACTACATGAAACATAATTCCCTCACACCATGTACACAACAGTGATGACATTCTCATCATCAGTAAACTGTAATGAAATACAAATTATCACCGATTAAAGGCTATTTTGGGGTGCACATGACTTGTACACAATGTGGCAAAGTTGTGTAAACCCTGAAATGAAGTCTTTAATCAGTGGCAATTTGCTGCTGCTGTTAATGTCACCACCATCATATATGTGGAGCTGTGCAACAGATTTCTGCTAATAGGTGAGCTGAAAGTATTTTTTCCCCATGATAACAAGGATCATGTATAACAGTCATTTATGCTATTTATTCATGGGAGCAAAAACTTACATTACTCACTTGAAAGATTACCAGTATAATTCAAAGGTTCTCCTATATCAAGGTCTTTGCCACAACGAAAGAAAATAAAACAAAAACCATCATCAACCAACCAAATAATGAATAACAAATGGAGGTCTACAGTACTATCCAGTTTCTTAGTGCTATCTGGTAATCAATTTGAGGAGCTGAGATGTTAAAGGAATCGTTTACTATCACTACCTGAAGGAATGGTTTATTCTGCCACTCAGTCATGAGTTTCCATAGCTGAGTAGAGATCTGAACTCAGGTTTCCTGAGTCCTAGTCTTGCACTCTATTCATTTCATCACTCTGGTGACTCCCTAAAATGGGAAAAACAACGAAGTTCTCCTATGCAGTTCCTAAGGGAACAGACAGGGAGGATGGCTTCTTGTCAATATTATGCACAAGTGTAAGGTAACATGTTGTCCTAAAGAAGTCCAGTATCTACTGCTCCTCTTCAGCCCTTAAAGGTACCTTTTTAGTTCACACTGCAAAAGTAATTCAGAGGGTAAAGAAATGGATATATATCTGGATGTGGGGATATTATCATGCATGCATTTTACTGTATCTTCTCAGTATGTTTTTAAAAAACAAGAATGAGAGAATTCCAGTTTGCTGTCACAATGAACCACAGATCTTGCACACAGCTGGTCACTTAAAATGTGTCTGTAGACACCTTACATTTTCTTAAATGCTGTACTGAGAAACAAAAATCTACTTTCTTCATTTAGCTGCTGTAACTGAGGATGAAAATGGGCAAGATGGTGGCAATGTTTTAAACCTGCTCACACCGGGGCTTCTGATCAAGTTACAGGTGAAACATGGGTTACAAGGAACCTTTCAAAAGATAGAAGGCACAATATGATAAACAGTCATGTGATTTTATCATAGATCAGTATTAAAGAACTCTAATCTTTTAGAATTCAAGACCATATTGGTAATTACAATATACTGTTGCATAAAATATATATGGCAAAGATGCCAAGATCCTTCAACTCCTTTATCCTTTATGTTATAATCTATATATTTAAACCTGCCTGTCTGCAAAACTTCCTCCCTTTTAGTAGTTGATTTTATGATCTAGTTTTAATTGAGATAGATTTGTTTGTTTGTTTGTGGTCTATCTTGCCTTTCTTCCAAAATATTATTACATTTAATAGCAACTAAAACATATCAATTTTTAAAGAAAAAACAACAACAACAGAGCACTAATCAAATGAAAATTCCTTTCTCAGTAGGCAGTCAATTGCTGGAAGCCTGCCAAAAGGAAAATATATTTGCATGTGTCAGAAGGGCATGGAGAGGCCTTGTCTTTACTGGGGAGAAAATCAAGTTTCAAAATGGGGACTGCAGCCTCAGGTCAGAGACGCCAGTTTCAGATGCTACCTCTGGTGATATGGAGTGGATATCTCTCCCACTCTTGTTAGATATTTGGGACCTGATTTTAACCAAGGAGACTGCACATCGGGCTATGATTTTTGGTCATATTTTACCCAAAGTACTGGGCACTGCAGCTTAAAAAGGATATTGAGAAGCTAGAATGTATCCAGAGGAAGGCAACCAGAATGGTAAGAGGTTGGAAACCAAGCCCTATGAAGAAATTTGAGGGAACTTGGCACATTTAGCCTGCAGAAGAGGAGACTGAGAGGCATTATGATAGCCATCTTCAAAGTATCTGAAGGGCTGTAATGTGGAAGATGGAGAAGGCTTGCTTTTCTTGCAGCTCAAGAGGATAGGAACAGAAGTTCAAGTTACATGAAAGGAGATTTCAACAGAACACCAGGAAGAACTTTCTAACAGTGGGAGCCATTCAACAACTGAATTGATTGCCTTGGAGGACTCTGCTTCAACACCTATCAAGAAGGCTTTAGCTGTGGATCTTCTGCATGGGGAAGTGGCTTGTGAAACAATAAGGATAGACAGCTCAAAAGAGGTTGTAAAAAATCATCTGTCAGACTGACTGTCGTTACCTAAATGAAACATTACCTGACAGAATAAATACCTTGGCAGATATACAGTTCACATTAAAGCCAGTGTTTGCTTCATTAGAGATTAAAAATAGAAACTTGCAATATTTCCAAAGGTAAAGATATCAGGATCCTAGGTAGAACGGGTAAAAACCATTGCTAAGAAATAATTAAGCAAATGTTGAGAAAAATATCCTTCAGAGTTCAGCAGAATCAAAAGTAATTTTTCATACAGGCCACTACAATAATCTTGTTTTAAGATAAAAGAATCAGTTGGCACTGTCAAGAGTTTGTGATAATGAAATGTCTGAAGATGTAAATGATGAAGTTGTTATATGCTTTGTTAGAGATAGGCCAGCTTATAGCCACTGGAAAAATGCTTTTTGTACTCTGGAAGTAAACAGCAGATAGGCAATGAAAGAACCACATTTACTAAATACAATAGGTAATGACTTAATAGCTTATGCTAAAGAAGAGATAAAGCCTCTTTATAAGCAGTCCTGTTGGTAGAAACATTGCAAAATGCTGGAATGTCATGATAATGTAACAGTAGATAATACACAGCTAGAAGCACAGATTGCTTTGATGTAGATAAAAATAACCTTGCTGCTCAGAAACTTGTAGAGATAAACTTTAGATTGTTATGATACTTCTTGTAATCATTCATGATAAGATAAGTAAATTCAGTTAGAAAATCAAAATAAAGAGAGGAAATTATATGGGAATTGACATCTGTAATTAAAAATCTTATGTGGACAGGCAGATTAATAGTAAAAGATATTTTTGGTATATGAGTTATTACATCATTTGACTATGGCAAGACAATTATCTTCCAGAAATATAACTTAAGATTTTCTTTTATGCATCTCTGCCAAAGTGATGATTTTCACTTTTTATAAATTTTTATTTTTTATATATTTGCTTAATAAAAGAAAATAAAAAAGTAAGCAATTTATACTTTGTATAAATTCCATGTATATACCTTATATATATTCTTTGTATTATACCTTATATAAATTCACTTCTCCATCCAAAAAATGGGTTAGAAATTTACTAGGATATTCAGAATACATTTTCTTTTAATACTATGAATTAATTTGAGTCTCTCTCTCACACACAAAAACCCTACTTCCTGAAAGGGGAATGCTGGCCTATGTGAGACAACTCACAAATAATCTCACGTCCTCTGAGATTTCACATGTATTCAATAATTTGGAGGAATCAGAGATGAGAGTTATGTCAGGCTTGACATTCTGACAGCCAGACTTGATGACCCTTCCAGCACTACAATTCTATGATTCTGTACTAACCATAACTTTTAGTTGTTCAGCTTATGTTATTACTTTTTAGTGGTCTTAAAAAGGCATCATCAACCCTTACCTTCAGATTGCATATGAGGGACACACTTTTTTTGTGAACTGAGGGCACTATCCACCTCCAACCACTAGATCATACTTTTAATCTGTCTGCAATTGGTTTACCTGATGTTTAGAATAAATTTGATCCCAACTTCTCTCAGTTCCATCAACAATGTCAGAACAGTCAGGCCCCAGACATGTGTCCTAGGCTAGACAAGGATTGTCTTGCTCTGAAGCTGGATATGCGGAGGATCTATAATCACTACAGAACTTCAAGGGCCTCCAGGCTCCCTACACAGTATTTTGTGCTGGAAAACCACCTTAGAATAGCCATTAAGAAGCTCTATCATAGTTTCACTCTGGACTGCTGGTCTCATTTAGCCCAGGCTATCAACTACATCTTCCAGCTGGGACATGGGAACAGCACTTCGTGGCCATTTTTTATGATAGCTGCAAGTCCACAGTGCCAACCAATCTGCTCCTACCCAGAGACCTCCTGGAATGGTCCCCAGTCACAACTAGCAAAATTAAAAAGCTCATAGGACACCTTAGAACTGGAAAAAGGCACCGGGTCCTGATGCCCTTCCTCCGGAACTGCTAAAGGCTGTCTCTGATTGGTGAGCGCCTGTTCTCGCTGCTCTATTTACATCTGTTAATCGATCTGGTATCATGCCCAAAGCATGGACACAGGCCATAGTGATTCCCATCTATAAGAAGGGTGATAAAAAATCCCCTGCAAATTATAGACCAATAAACCTTCTTGCCATCACTGGAAAGTTGTACGCCAGCTACTTACTCCAAAAATTACAAGACTGGCTTCTAGACCAAGACATCCTGGGCCCTGAACAAGCAGGTTTTAAGGCAGGAAAGTCTACACTAGACCATTGTATGATCCTATCACATCTGATTTCCAAATATGCTTCGCAGCGGAACACTCGTCTGTTTGCAGCTTTCTTAGACCTAAAAGGGGCCTTTGATTCCGTAGACAGAGATATCTTACTGCTACAGCTCTCTAGGCTGGGCATCGGTAGGAGGCTCCTCTTTCTGATTCAAAAACTCCATGTGGGCTCTACCTGTCGCATAAAAATTTCAACGCAGGGGGCCCTTTCCAATCAGATTTTCCCCAACAGAGGAGTGAAGCAAGGCTGTATTCTGGTGCCAACTCTGTTTAACTTATTTATTAATGATCTTGCCCCACTCCTACATAGTATAAATGGCCACAGTCCCAAACTAGGCCCTATACAGATTCCAATCCTATTATACGCAGATGACATGGTTCTACTGTCCCGCACAA
This sequence comes from Intellagama lesueurii, assembly GCA_037013535.1. Lineage (NCBI taxonomy): Eukaryota > Metazoa > Chordata > Lepidosauria > Squamata > Agamidae > Intellagama > Intellagama lesueurii. The sequence goes on along the minus strand of JBAJHW010000003.1, from coordinate 154,827,300 downwards.
GGGTCGGCCTAAAGCGGCTAGTTAGCAGTTGCCATGACTACTTGACACGCGACAAGCTCCAACTAAATTTTGAGAAATCTAAAATTATAGTCTTTGGCAAAGCATGGAAACCCTTTTCTTGGTCTTTCAATGGCAACTCTATCCAACAGGTCAGAGAGTTCAAGTATTTGGGTGTCTTTTTTCATTATAGACACACCTGGTCGACTCACCGGCAGACAGCAATTAAGTCAGCAAATCTTTCAGCGCAGGCTAATCTTACGCTTCCATCGTACTTGGGGCCACCCATACATCCCTGCTGCGCTGCAGATTTTTAATGCCAAATCAGCAGCACAGCTTCTTTATGGTGTCGCCATCTGGATGTCTGCATTCCACAACTCCGTGGAAAGGGTCCAATCAATGTTCCTGTATAAAATCTTTGGTCTGCCCCGCTGTGTCCCCTATGCAACCCTATGCCTTGAAGGCAGCCAACACTAGGCTGAGACCCTGGCTTGGCTCAGATTCTTAAAATACTGGGTCAGAATCTGTTTCTTCTCAGCCTAGGACATCCTATTCCGAGCGCTGCTTTCTGACAGTGTATTTCCAAAATGTTTGGCCCTATTTCTCAATAAAATCAAGACCCTGGGGTTGTCACCAGATCTGCTGGGTTCAATACCCCTATCCCAGGTATTCCGTACAATCAAAAATAGAGTTCTGGATATTGAGGGGCAAACTCATGGAAAAAATAACAAAAACAAAAACAACAATCAGCTCCCTGTCTGAGAACACCAAGCAAGCAACTAAAGGAAAAATACAATCAAAGCTCACCCCTAAGCTAAAATTATAGAATATGGGGTGATTTCATTCCACCTCCACCACTTGATGCCTTCTCTTTTCTTGAGTCCAATAGTCAGCAGTATTTGTTTGTTTGATTGATTTTATTTTTATACTGCCCCATTAGTACTAAAGCACTGTTCTGGGCAGTTTAAAGGCAGGTTAAAACAAGCAAACAGCAAGTTAAAAATAGGCAAAGCAGCAGCAAAAACCATCTAAAGAAAAGGATTTTATTAAAAAAAGCAGGGGGAAATTCCCAAAGAAATCGGGGGGGGGGGGGGGGGGAGTCTGAAAAATAATCCCTAAAAGGTATGTTAGCACAAACAAGCTGCCTGGCAGTGGCAAAAAAATCTAAAGAAATGGGAAAACATCACCTCAAAAGTCCAGGCAAAAAGGTAAAAAAGGAAAGACAGGCAGCAGTGCAAGATGGAGGGCACTGTGTGTGATGGATCAGCACACAGTCATCCTACCTTCCAGAATGACTGAAGCACTGGTTTCCAGGCCCATTTACAGATTCAAAATTATTGCTCTCTCTGACGTTCTGACTGGTTGACTACTGACAGCCTTCATGACATTATTGTTGGGGGGGGGGGGATGGACCAGAGACCTGGACTACCTGGGTAGATACAGCCTCCATGGTCTCAGCAGGGCCTAGTATACCAACTACTCTTTTTCCGCTCTCCCCTGATGGCCTGGTCTACTGCCATATTTTCCTAAAGCGATAAACCAGGCTGCTAGACCAATCTGGGAAACATGCAAAGGATATTTGGCACCCTGGGGCAAGGTCTTAGTTACAGCCCTGAATACTCTGCTTGGACAGATGGCCTAATTAAAAGGGTATATAGTGCTTGAAAAAACATGTTTGCAACGCATGTACACATACTACATGCTGCAGCAACTGCCTTTGTTAAGGTTGTGAACATCCAGTCCTTTTCCTATGACCTTTCCTTTGGGGACCTGTTCCCACTTGAAAGCTCCTACAGCTGGAAATGCCACAAGGCCTTAGAGCAGGGGTGGGCAAAATGTGGCCCTCCAGATGTTGCTGAACTGCAACTCCCAGCATTCCTAGCCCACACAGCCAATAGTGAGGAGTGTTGGGATTTGCAGTTCAGCAGCATCTGGAGGGCCGCACTTTGCCCAGGTCTGCCTTAGAGAATAGTCAAGCCCTGATGACAAATGCAGGACTTCCCCCTTATCCCTAGGTACCTTGAGGGGTGCTGCATGAATCTAATTGCCTTAGAAGAGCCATGATAGCTGTGGGGAATTATAAGGCTGCTTGCAACAAAGCTGAACTCTTACTCTGGAAAATATGAATAGTGATCTTGGAATACAATCACAGAAATAGATGAGTAGAATAATGGGATGAAAAACAATAACAGGGGCCTGGTAGTTTTGAAAAGAACTACTGCTCATCCTTCTGGGTGCCAGAGCATCATCAGTTTTCAGACCTATCTGGAAGTTGAGAATTGGAGCTCTAGGAATATATTTTCTATACTTGAGTTTCTCTGGAAAATGTAATTGATATTTTATGTCTTGAACATTATTATAAATTATGCCAGGATCCAATTACCCTTGTACAACACATGGTTGACTTTTTGGAAGCTCACACAAGAAAGCATCTAATAGCTCCTTTTGAGAGCAGTTCTCTCTTTCGCAAACTATCCCTTCATGAGCCAAGACAGTTGGTGATAGGTTGTGACAGGGGTGGGAGCCTCACAGCAAACTCTGTAGATGCTGGAACAGCCTGATGCACTTGTGGCTACTGTTGGAGCCTTCATTCTCTCAAGAGCACTTAAATATGCAGGTGAAACGTTCTGTTCTTCCAGCACCTTTTATCCTTCCACCGGCAGTTGAAAACCCACCTCTTCAAGCAGGCTTTTAATAACGATGATAGAGTCTCCGGATGCTGGTTTTAGTTTTTCTAAGTTTGTGTTTAAAATTTTAATGTTTTTAATTACTTAATGGATTTTTAATTATTGTCATAGTAGTATTGGTTTATAATTTCTCATTTATTGTGGCTTTAGTTTTACTTGTTTTAACATTGAGAGTCACCTTGGATCCCCTCACCAGGAAACGGCAGCCTACAAATGATACTTATTAAACAAACAAACGAACAACTAAATAAGATCTAGGCTGTAAGTTATTTCCATATAAAACATAATAAAACAGACATCCAAGCGCTAAAATTAACAAGGAGTGGATTTTACATCTTTATAGATATTTAATTCTAGAAAGGTACACACAGTACCTGCTAAACAAAAGCAATACAAAGATCTGTCCACAGATACTTATGACTATGAGCATATGGTGCTGGATATGAAGGTAAGTACACAATGGCACTTTATTAATGACTGAATTCCTGGTCATCTTCTCATAATGTTAAGTTACACCAGCCTAAGCCTGCCAGGTGCTATGCCCAGGCAGTCTGGATTGTGTGTGCAAGTAGACCAGATCTGAGAGTGTGGTACGGGGAGTGGAACCTGTGCCAATACCAGGAGGGAGAGCAGTGAAGTCCATAGTAGGTATAAAAACAGTGAATGTGCCTGTAGTGTCAGTAAAAAGAATGGGCGTAGCAATGTCATGGAGACCTATCCCAAGGTCACCTATGATGCGGAAAGTGGTAGGTGGAGTGATCATAGGAAAGTGAGTATCTGGGTGGGTAGTCCAGTGAATATGCATGTTAAGTATATACCAAGATTTGAGATCAGGACCAAGATGAAGAACATTCTGAGCATGTCCCATAGACTGAAGATGGCGAGAGTGAAATGCATGGCATGTAGCAAGTAGATTATGGTACTGCCAATCCAGGTGAAGTGAGTGTACTTGATAAGAGATGGATGGAGCGGGCCTCTTCGATCATACAGGAGAGGAGTTGGATAACTCTCCATCTGATGGGAATGATAGTTCCAGGCCTGGAGAAGATGAAAAGCAAGCCAATGATACCTGGTATGGCATTGGATAGGTCTGCAAGGGTGGCAGCAGAGTGTCCAAAGCAGCATAGAATGCCAGTGGCTGTGGAGTGAGCAACTCCATTGATTGGCAAATCAGTATCAAAAAGCAACGTCACGGATGGAACAAGTCCAAGGGTCTATGCCAGCAACTGAGATGTTGTAGGCAAACCAGAAGTTGAGGTTGGAGGACCAAGGGTTGGTGCTGAGAAGGTCAAACCAGGACTAGCTGGGGCCAATATGGAAAACACCAGTGGCATCAATGATGAACTGGGCTGCATTGTTGAGAAGAGAGTCGGCAGTAGAAGAGAACAAGAAACCACCAATCTCGAATGAGCAAGCAATGACAGGACCGCCAGGGATGGTTGTCTGTACTTGGAGTGCTTGTCTCTTCTCTTATCCTTGGTTTTCCTGGGCCTTTTAAACTCTGAAGGAGATGGACTAGAAGGGCGCTTCAGGGAGGCATGCTTAGCTAGTCTGGAGTGTGTGCCTCTCTCAGATGACTGAGATGAGGAGGCTGGTGGAGAAGTGGCTTTGCTCCAGGTCAGCATGGGCATAGGCAAGGTGGTAGAGAGTGTCACATTGGCTGTATCTACCCCCTGCATCGAGGTGGCATTCCTTGATACTGGATCAAGAGATACCAAGGAGGGAAGTGAAGATCGCTGCTTCTTTGGGAGGGCAACTGATAGTGTGTGAAGGCTGGTTTTGAGCTGCCTGTCCCACTGCTCATAGGAACTGTTCCCAAAGGCAAAGGCTAAGCTTGGACTTATGAAGATGGAGTCCTTTTTGTGAAACCCTTGTAGATTGTACAGGGCTGGGAGAGGTGGACTTCACCAAGGCAGAAAAGGCAGCACATGTGGTGATAGGTGGGGGCTATATATTGACAGCACAGGAAGGACACTTTTGAAAAAGCCCTTAGTGGCCATGCAGTTGGGCTATGTCTGCTGCAGGGTGGAAAGAAAAATAATATGAATATGGGAGGGGGGGGTGAGTCTATGAAAACCTAAAATCAACTAGAGATGAATGAAAGAAAAAACAGGTAAGAGAAAAAAGAAATGAGTAAACGATGGAGAAGACAAATAATAGCGATTCTATTCAGCAAGAATGTTCCTAGATGGGACCACTCTGGTGGACAAACAGGGACTGGGGGCAAGTGGTACATGTGTGATGCAGACGGTGGGCAGGCTCCTACAAAACAGCAGAAGGAGGGAGCTTAGCTCTGGCAGGTTCCAAAGACTGGTTCTAAAAAAGGCACAAACCCAATTGTTAAATCTGTAGAGACCATGAAGAATGACCATACATTTATCACCAATGATTTGAAGCCACATTCCCTGGCCAATAATAACACCCAGCATTTGAAAATAAAAATATATATAGTTTATTTCCATTTAAATTAAGGAAGGAAATGTGTGCATAGATCTATTTAAAGCTTTAAAAACTTGAGAGTCAATAATAACATTGAAGGGAAGCAGGAGGGTGGGAGAAGTAAAGCTTTCTATGCTGCAGCTGTATCAGTTCAAAAGAATCATGAAGCATTTGTCTAGAAATAGCTAAATAAGTGCACAGAAGAGTCATCTGGTCACTCTTTATAAAATTTTCTTTTAGCTTAGCAACCAGAATGAAGATATGAAAATTATGAAAACATTCTGTTTACTATACAGAGAAAAAAGAAACAACAGACGTTGAAATTGCTCAAGCCACCACTTTTACCCCAGCTTCTAGTTTTGTGAGTTGAGCCTCTTTTTGCTAGAGGCCTTCTGGGAGGCCTTAAAGCAACATACTGCAACATAGTGTAGAGGTCTTAAAAGTTCCTATTAACTCTGGCTACATTTGGACAAGAGGGAATGCTGAGCAGTTCCATATTATATTACCAATTAACGTTTAAATAGCACTTTCAATTATATGATTTAACTTTATGACCATTTTACAAATTGGCTTAGGTACAAAGATAATGTAAATTCTGCCAGAAGGCTTTATTTATACACTCTCAAAGGCAAAAATGAAATATTCTTCGCATATATCGGAGAAGTGGGGCTCTACACTCTACAGCAGAAAAGGAAATTAGAGGCCCCCTTCCCCAGTATTTTTAAATACTTCATTCTTTCCAAGAAAAACAAGTTGTAAACTGCTGGCCAAAAGCTCTGAATTCCTGCTCCTAGGAAAAAAAACACACACTAATTAACTCATGTTTCTAACCTACAGTAGAATGCTGTCAGAAACTCTGTATCAAGGCATGGATCCATACTTACTACTACAACTGTATCAAGAGCAATGGTTGTACGTCCAGAATGTTCCAGTTTGACATTCAGCTGTCCTGGATTTGCATCCCATACAGCAGGGGTCGTCAACCCCTGGTCCATGGCCCGTGCCAGTCCGTGGGCTTGCCGGAACTGGGCCGCGGATACGGATCTCCACACACACACCCCCGCATGCACGTGCAGGGGGCGTGTCATGCTCGAGCGGGGGGACGTGGTGCGCTCGCGGTAGGCGTGTCATGCTCGTGCGGGGGGTGTCGCGCCTGTTGCGCTCACGCACGACACCCCCCGCAGGCGCGACACGCCCACCGCATGAGCGTGACATGCCCACCTCGTGAGCGCGGAGGTGCCCCCGACCCCCACATGGAGATTTCTCCCCCCAGCCGGTCCACGGCCCCAAAAATGTTGAGGACCGCTGCCATACAGTTTTACTTGTGTGCTTGGAACTTTCCAAATAATTTGTTGTTTCTTAATTATCTTCTTATGATATGCACACCTATTAATACCAAAAACTCTGGGTTCTCAATTGGAAACCACCAATAGTCACCCTGAAATTATAAACTATAGCTACAGTATCACATAGCTACAGAACACGGTTGAACACTGAACACAAAATGTGTAGAAGGAACACTCATAACATTTTATGTTCCTTTTTATCAAAGTAGATTTATTTTGCAATACTTATTTATTTGCCACAATTTAATCTGATTTGTAAATCATGGTGGGAAATTAGGAACCATGCAACACACTGAAATCCAGTGCCATTAAACGTTCTCTGTGATTTAAGGAGGGATTATCTCTATATTTTTACATATATTTGCAAATATGAGTGTAGGATCACATTCTTCAAATGAACACTGAGATTCTTAGGCTCTCCACTGCCTCATCCTGTATTTATTCAAGCCTTCCATGGAATTACAACATACACCCAGCCCTCCACCTTATGGATGTATACAGGAGAAAAGTACTCTTCACCAACTGAGAAGAACTGTCTGCCTAGGATTCCCTCCTAACATTAAAAATGGATTGTGGGATTGAACCTTGGCAAGATTTGTTCTGCAAAATGGAACAGAGCAATCTGGACAAATTGAAGGAGACTTTGAAAGAGATAAGCTAATTGCAGAACAGTTCCTGACAAACTGAAGGAAGCTAAAAGAGATACGCCAACTGCAGTGTAATGCAAGATGTGCCCGTCTGTATATGCTAATTCTACAAAGGACAACAGAATTATTCTGGGTAACCTGAATTAAGTTGATTGCCCAGTTCCCTGAATTCCTGTGTTAACAAGGGTAAGATAATTCCATCCAGTAATCATTTATTTTCCCTTAAAGAGAGGTACATATAAGTAATTATGTTTCTCCCCATCTCTTCAAAATTGGTGAGAGTTACTTTGTAAAAACTGAAGATGCGGGACCCTTCTCAGCATCCTTGTTTAGAATAATAAAATCTGGCATATGAATCAACAGAGTTATATGTAATCTTCCACGGACAAACTAACAGCATTCACAGATTTATAAAAGACATCATAACTATTATTCTGAAAGTAGCATTATAGTACAGTACTTTTTACATTCTTCACAATGTCTAGCTTTTTAAATATGAAATTTTGTGTGATAGAATTCCACTCCATTTTCTTTTTATTATGTTCAGGTTTTGGCCACAAACATTAATAATCACAGGATTTATTTTTTAGGGCTGTGCCTTTGGGGGGGGGGGGTTGTGGTTGTGAGGGGAATCCCAGAATTTTCCATTCATTCATTCATTCATTCATTCATTCATTCATTCATTCATTTTATACCCCACCCATCTAGACTGAAGTCTACTCTGGGCGGCTAACAGCAGTACAAATAATAATAATATAAAATAGAACAACAACGATACAACAAGAGAGAGTCTCTACATTCTGAGAGTTCCATCTGTCACCTGTGGCCTAGCTTTTTGCTAGAAAAGGAAGGTGTCCTGGTGCTTGCTGGGAGCTCAGCCTATCCTAGGCCATGAAGCCTTCTAGCCCAGCCCTTCTCCAGGTGAGCACAATTTAGGTGTAAGACTGACAAGTGGAGCTCTCAGAATGGAGAACTCTGGGATTTGCAGTCCAGATTCTCCCCCTACAAATGGCACGTGCCTGCTCATTTTACCCTTAAAAAATTTACACGGATTTCTATGGTTTTTTTGCAGACAAGAAGTTGTGGGAAATGCCACATGATTCTGCCCTAGAATCAACCTAGGCTGGGGTGACTATGAAAATGGCAAGCAAGATTAGGCTAAATAATTTTTACTTGCCCAAGAATCTATTTCACAGTATAGCAATCAATTTACTTTTAAATATTAAATTTTATGAACCTCTCAAGTAAAATAATTAAAAAAAACCTCTTCTGCAATCAGAAAATTGATTTTGGCTCAAACTGAGGCTGTTGTCTAGCACAGCTATACTTCGTTTCTACCACTGAGGCAAAAACAGAACACTTATTGAAATTTCTTAACCCTGTCATGCTTCTGCTAATGAAGGATTATATTTTTTCTCTGAGCATTCATCTTGCAATTGTTTAGGGAGAAATACTGTAGTAACAATAAGTGTCACATTTAAAATAATGTCTGGGATCCTTTTCATATTTGCATAAGGCTTGCATAAATTGCTGCAGTTAACAGTAGGTAATGGATATGGTTCTGAACCATGCCTTTGTTGTGGAATCAGGTGCACGACTAATCATGTGACTGAGATGCACCTTGGCACTTTATCAATTAGTTGAGGCAAATTACACAAAAGTTTACATTAGCAACAAGATCTGGTAATCTTAGCTGCGTCTCAAACACAAACAATTTCTGTACACTTCCTTTAAATTAGAAATTCACTGTGTACAAGCCAGGGTGGATTTGATTCAAATCAAGTTGTTTTAAATTGTGATTTAAACCACAGTATAAATCATTTCCTACCAAGACTCAATTTAATCATGCAATTTTTTCATGTGAAGAAATGAATTCTTGCTTGCCATTATCTCCATACATATTTTTCACAAGCTCTGTGCCCAGTTTGTCCTCACTGCCAATATTCCTTTATTCACTGACACTTTCTGTACTTGAAAATGTGCACTTTTAAAGAGAGATGTGAGGGCTTGGTTTTTTCTATGCAAAACTGCAGAGGAACAATAGCTGGGCTTGCCACTCTAAAGGAGTAAGCATCACAGAAGGAAACTACTGAAAGCAATCCTGGGAATTATATGGGTTCCAAAAAAGTCTAACATTGTATCATGCCACGAGGGGAGAGAAAAGCCCCAGAAGTAATGTCAGTTCAAACTGGGAAAGATGGTTGATCAGGCCTGTTATTTCTCATGTCCCTGTGTTGCTGTTAATCTCAGACATATATCCCATCTGACAACTACAAATTTTTCTGATGGTATCTACCAGACTAAGTACTAGAAGAGACAGAAAGATTAACCTAAACAATCTATACTGTAACCTATGGAATTCCATAAAAATGAGGCTTCAATCCAAGAACTGTTGGACCTCACATACAAAACTATTGTAGACAATATGAACATACTATCCCAAAACATAAAATTAGAATGTATAATCTTTATTATATAATGAGGCCTTTGAGCTACAACACATTTCAATTAAAACTATCGCAACATTTTGAAAAAATAAACAGAAAGCGTTTTAACAAAACAAAAATGTATGTAACATTTTGAAAACTTTTTTTTAGAATGAAAAAAACTTTTCTCTACACCCTGGCACAAGCTTAGAGAAATGCTTCATGAATACTTTAAAGTTCCCCAGGGCTAAACCCTTCACTACAAGCAAGTTCTGGAGCAGAGCTCTGGAAATTATTTGCAGAAATTCAGCCCTAAGCAATCCTGCAACTATGTGAACATAGCAGTAAAGTGCTCACAGTGCTCACAGGACACATCTCACCAATACAAACAGATCTGGATAAAGCTCTATACATGATGTTTCTGTTGTTCTCAGAATAAACAATTCTAAGTGTTTATATCTTGCCTTCTAAGGCAAGGTCACATCTTTTGGCCATCCAGATGTTAGAGTACAATTCCCATCACTCCTCATCCCAGCATTGTAATAATGCTGAGGGAACTGCATTCAAGCATCTGGACAGCTGCATGTCGCTTCTCCATTTTGGCTTTATTTTTATAAAATAAATAATGACATGGTTTAATATGCCATGTGTTATTGTTCATCTGAGGTTGTATTTACCTAATTTTCAGACCTGCTAAGGACCAGATGATTTTTATTATGTCCTGATATGTAAAACTATAGAATTCAAAGAGGGTGCACTTTCTTTTACACATGACTGCATAGCTCTGAATAAATTGGGGATTAAAAATCCATACACAGTATTCATTTTTTTGTCATGAATTATTTTGGAGATCCATGGAACTATTGATTTTTAACAATGGCTGAAATGCTGTTGCACAGTCATGTAAAAGTGGCAAACTCATAGAATGACTCAGTATACAAGAGATGAAATCCATTAAGAATTTGTTAACTAGTGGCAATTTTCCACTACAAGTTGTGTGTTTTGTATAACATGATTTTAGCCAATGTGTGTAGCAACGTGGAACTCAGTGAGCTATAATGTAGTAGTTATAGCTCAGGTAGCATGTATTGTTTTGCATCTCAGAACAAGTACAGGAATAGGGTAATGCAATCATTGCTATGGTAACTACAACACTACAGCAAACATAAAACATACACACATTGAGCCACCATGCCTGTGGCTACTGCTTTGGAACTGCAACAAGGTGCCTCTTTTAAACTTAAATCTGACATAAATGTATGGTGCCTCCCATCTCGGTTTATTTCAGGAAAGAGACAAATCAGATATTTCATCTTCTCTTGAAAACTTGCAAGGGCACATAACTCTCGAAGCAGCCAGGAAAAGTAGAGAGAACTCACACGAAACAGAAAAGCTTTGATAGCAATATTCAGGGGGATTTATGTTCGCACTACTTAAAATTCTTGATTCTTCTGCATGGGAGGAAGAGCATGAGCTTATACTGCAATATGCATGATCACGGAAATTTGGAACAGTGTTGCTGTTATCATGGAAATGATATCAGCCACCTATAGAGATCTCATGTAAAGGTACTGCTTGATGATAAGGCACCTTGTGAATGCTTGTCCAGTCATTGGCAGACATGTGGATTCTCAAGTTACTTTTATTATGCTGTGACCATTTGTGACCTTACAGCACATATTTCAGAAATATGTTGAAAGCTAGAAACTTTAAAATGGAAAGTTTAATGATTATTCTAAACCACTGAACAGAGAGGTTCAATGAATTATGTAACATTGTAGATTCTGATATGCTGGCTAGGAGAGGCTAATTTCCGTATGAGCTGCAAGAGAGTAGTGGACTGGTAGTCTCTCTGGCCATTAGGCTCTGTACAGAATGCTTGTAAATTTGATATTTAACTTGAGAATGAACAAGCCTGGCAATACCCTTGGAGAGAATTCAAAGAGAAGTTAGTTTTGAAAGGCAACGTGTATAGAGCTTAATGCCCAGAGATAGAACTAGTCCCCTAATCTTTGCAGGTCCCAAGAAGCCTAGCCCCTCCCAGCCACTTCTTTCTTCCTCACAGGCAGACCTTCTTAATAGATTTAGAGTGAAATAGTGAGGTGACAATGTACCAAAGACCCTTCTTTTCCCTAATTCTATATTTCTCTAGCTGGAACTTGACAGCAATTAAAGAAAAATCAGAGCAGATGAGTCAAAATGTATTACACCTTTTTAAATAAAGGGAGGCTAGGGAAGAATAAGCAGATTTACAATTTCTTATATACTTAAATTAAGCCCCCAAAAAGGATCATTCAGATTTTGCACAATTCTAGCTCTCTAGTCTAGCAATGCCATTTTTGATACTGGGGATATCGGAAGAGTCACTGGAACTGGAATTAAAATTCAATTCCCTTTAGAGTCCAAAAACCTTTTACTCTACTGTTTCTTTGCAGATCACAAAGAAAAATGTCCTTGAATGATACAGTCCAGTACAGGGGACAATTTGAGCATTTCAGCACAGCTAGTCCTCTTGAGTCATTCTAGTTCTCAGATCCTTAAGGAATAGTGTCATTGCACTGAGTTGGTCCCCACATCTAACAATGAGAATTTACAGGTCCTAACTTTCAAAAGATAGGTAGTGATCTGCCATTGCATCAGTAAGTGAAATATTTGTTTTGTCAGGCTGGGAGTTCTAATCTATCAATCTCTTATTTTTCCTTCTGTCCTACTTCTCCCTGTTACCTTCTACCAAGGGAGCAGCCAAGACCAAAAACCTAAGTGTTAGTTAAATATTGGTGTAATATGTATGCTGTTCCTAATATTGCCATTTTTACAACTCTGGTGGTGTTATTTCAGAGATCTGCAGCTGATAATATTTTTATAAAATCCCACAGCATTGTTTCCAATACTACAGTGACTATGAGGACCACTGAAATGTGTTTCATCCACAAGCAAGTTATTTCTATTGCCAGGTCTCTGTATTTTGTTAATTTTTCCAACACTTTATCTTCAACTCTGGCATCCCCTGGAATTGCAGTTAATTATCCAGACATTTCTTTGTTCTTTTATTGTTATGTCTAGTGTATGAAGGTGTCTGTCCATTTGAATCTGAATGTCCCACCAGATCTTAATTTGGTCATTTTCTGACACTTTTCTATCTGATGTTTCCATGGATTCTTGTATGCTGGTAGATTAATTTTTTTTACATAATGACCAGTGTTTTTTTAATTTTGCAACAGTATCATCTCTAGCTTTGTAATCTGTCTGTGCAATCTCTGAACATTCACAGATGAGGTGTGACACTGTTTCATATTTTCCTTGGCAGAATTGACATTTGCTATTTACATTAATTCTTCGAATTTTAGTTTTCATAACATTAGTTTGGAGTGCTTGTTCTTGTGCGGCAAAGATCAAGCTTTTGGTTTCTTTCTTGATGGTGGCCAATTTTAGCTATGCCCAATTTAAATCATTATCATGTTTTCCATTAATATTTCTCAAATATTGCCCACACAGTGGTTTATTTTTCCAGCTCTTTTATTTATCTTCAAATTGCTGTTTCTTATATTCAACCTTCATTTCTGTTGTTTTTAAGATGTTTTAATTTTTATCGCTTTAAGTAATTTTTCTCTGCTTCTTTTAATATAATCATGTAGGTCTTTTTCTTCTTCTTCCACTACCTGTTGTAGTTGTAGTAATCCAGAACCTCCAATTTTCCACAGTACATATAGTCTGTCCACCTAACTTTTTGGATGTAATGATGCAGACAGTGTTTTAAAGCCTCCACTATCTCCCTAGTAACAGAAAATGGAAATGAGAGGTAGAACTAGTAGCATTAGTGTGTTAATTCCAGTCCATTTCATACTTCAGAATGGCCCCACCCAGAAATTTCATTAGATTTTAAAAACTACAGGAAATAAAAATTACCATATGGCAAACCATAGACCAAATGTCATGAGATGCAACACTACTCTCTCAGCAGCATTTTCAGGAATCAACCCTCTGACTCTCTGGAAATGATCAAAGCCAACAAAGTATTTTCCCAGTTACACCCCAGCAAATCAATCTAAACAGAAGCTATAATAAATGGATTTACCTGAAACACCTGAGAGAATCAACAGGATCACACTTCAGAAGGCTGTGCAGGGATTAATTTGGCCATCCCACCACTATTTGAGTCTGATTTTTTTAAGAAAAATCAATTAAACTTTCTGTGTTAAAAAGAAAAAAATTACAGTGGTGCCTCGCTAGACGATGTTAATCCGTTCCACGAGGATCGCTGTCTAGCGAAAACATCGTCTAGCGAAGCACATTTTCCCATTGGAATGCATTGAAATCGCTTCAATGCGTTCCAAGGGAAAAGGCACTCGTCTTGCGAAATTTCCCATAGGGAAACCTCGTCTAGCGAGTGAGGGTCCCCATAGGAATGCACTGACAGCTGCACTGACAGCTTTTGACCACTAGTCGGCGCACTCCTATGGGGAAACCTCATCGTCTAGCGAAATTCCCCATAGGGAAACATCGTTTTGCGAAGCGCAGTAGCGATCGCAAAAAGGCATCGTCTAGCGATTTCCTCGTCCTGCGAGGCAATCGTCTAGCGAGGCACCACTGTACTTCCTTATACAGCCAATAGAATAAAATATTAAAGGTCTTTCCCATAAAGTATCAATTTCCAGTTCCAAATGGCTTATATGTCTTTACTATAGTGAAAGGATAGAGGTGCCATATCAGGAACATTTTAAAAGGTATTTTCCAAGGGTTTTTCCCTGAGTTGTACAATCATCTGAATTACTAACTTGTGAGAAATAGAATACCCTGCAGAATGTCTAGATGATACAAATCAATGAACATCTGATGTAAAATTTATCCTGGACAATGTAAAACAGAAATAGGATTAACATACAAAATAATGCTAGGATAGTAGGATGCTACCACCGCTATCCCAACAACACTCAGGGTGGTGTTACCTCAGTGAGATACCTCAGCTCATTTACCTTATCAACTAAAGTGAACTGGTTTTCACTGCAGACAAATATAAAGTTTCTGGACATAAAGTTTGTCACACAGGTAGAAAAAAAAATGGCTAAAAGGAAAAATAGTTTATTTCTGGCTCTTTGAGCAGTTCAAATAAGGTTATACCTTTTGTCAGTTTTACAGAACTATTTCCCCAAAGGTATTATAAACCAGTGGTTCTCAAACTGGGGTCCCCAGATGTTCTTGGACTGCAATTCCCAGAAGCCTTCACCACTTGCTGTGCTGGCCAGGATTTCTGGGAGTTGCAGTCCAAGGGCATCAGGGGACCCCAGTTTGAGAACCACTACTATAAAAGATATAAACTAAATATTCTTCTTCTTTGAAGTGCTACTGCTCAGTAAAATATCTCACAAATAGCTCTGTCTCTAATATGACATCTGATACAGCCAATGTTTTTAAATTTTAAATTCATTATTTGAAAATTATCTGAAATATGAAGAACGAAAAATCAACCTGCTTCTCATTCTACAGAGCATTCACTGGAAAACCTCTTTATCATTAAAAAAAACAAAGCTTTTCTACATGCACTACTCTCTCTGTAGAACTGAGTAAGTGTATTTTTTGCTATGGGACAACTGGCTTTTAAAACAGGAAGGGATCATTCCTACCCTATCAAAACAATTTATGATGTAAGTGGTTAAAAGCAGCATTAAGCGTCTTAAATATCTGGGCTGCAGTTTTTCCCTTCATTCAACATATTAGGTAAACTACTCAAATATCAATTACAAGAATTTATATAGGAGTAATTAAGGTAACACTGCAAAATGGGAACATTAATTGAAACACATGAAATGTGCTACTTTATATATAAAATGATTAACTCCAGAATGCCTCTGATAATTCCCAGTAACATTGAGCTTCATCAATGGTGGCTGAAAAGATGAGACATGATTTAAAAGCATTTCTTCTTAGTAAAGCTATTGGAGAAAGAAGAGAAGGGGAAATAGGGGGGAGGAAGATTTGCTCAGCAGCTGAATTAGCCCAGGGCTGCTTCAGAATCCTTCCCACATCACAGCTTTACAACATGCTGTTGACACTGTGAACTTCTCTGGTGCTAAGAGTAGCTAATTTTTCAGCCAATGTCCATTTAATAGATACTAATGCAGTATGAAAAAAGATCCTTCTAATTTACCAGTAATGGTGATGATTCCATAGCCTTTTAATAGTTGAAAATTTAATGCCCCCCCCCCAATAATAGAAACAATGGATCTAAAGCAGTGTTCCCCAACCTTTTTCGGACCGCGGACCGGTTGAGGGGTACGGACTACATGCGCGGACCGGTTCGGGGGCGGGTGCACCCCCACGCTCACGGGTGGGCGTGTCACCCCCGCAGGTGGGCGTGTCGAGCTGGTGCGCATGAGTGACACGCCCCTTATGCTCGTGCGTGACACACCCACCTCTTGGGCGAGCCCGGGGGGGAGGCAGGCTCACAAGGGAGAGCGGGCGGGCTGTCAGGGCTGCGCGGAGCCCTCCTCACGCTGCCCCATCACCCTGCGCTCCCGGCCGACAGAGCCCGGGAAATTCAAATGGCCTCCCCACCGGGCTCCTGCCTCCTGCCGCGGGGTCTCTCTGTGCTGCTGGCTTTCCGAAAGCCAGCAGCACGGAGAGACCCCGCGGCAGGAGGCAGGAGCCCGGTGGGGAGGCCATTTGAATTTCCCGGGCTCCTGTCTTTAGCCACTGGGTCCCTCCGCGCTGCTAGCTTTCCAGCCGGGCTCTCGGAGGCTGCACCGCTGTTAGCGCAGGCGCACGAGCGCGCGCGCAGGCGCAAACAACCTTTGTGGGGGTGAGTGCGTGCAGGGGTGGGTGGGGCGGGAGGTCTGTCTTGGCAGCCCGGTCGGGCTTAAGCCACGGACCGGCAATGTGCCGCGGACCGGGGGTTGATGACCTCTGATGTAAAGTATGCAAACAAGGTTTTTGTTTTAAATCCAATGCTTATTTTTCTCCACTAAAGAGCCTTGAATGCTGCCCCACTCCCCTTGATGCAGGTTACTGCAACATATAGCTGTTTTATTATAGTCATTATTTAGGGGAGAAAGCTGTTTCTTTGAGAACTCGACTAATTGATTGGATGGAGTTTTGCAGTTCAGTTCCAGCAAAATATTTAAAATACCTTTGATGAACTACTTGTCCTTCTTTACTCATATCAGAAATACCACAGTACAAGAAATAATTATCAGATAGTTGTTGTGGGTTTTTCGGGCTCTTTGGCCCTGTTCTGAAGGTTGTTCTTCCTAACGTTTCACCAGTCTCTGTGGCCGGCATCTTCAGAGGACAGGAGTCAGAACTCTGTCTGTGCTCTGGTGCAGTTTGTTTGGATAGTTGAGTATTTATAGCTGTGGGATCAGCTTTTGTCCTTTTCAGATGGGTGATTATGGTGATCAGCAAGTTTTTTGTTATGGGTGTATTGTTGTGATAAGGGGGAGAGATTATCTGTCACTGTGATTGATGGGTGTCGTTAGCTGGTCTTTTGTGTGCAGCGATCACCGGTCCTTGTGGCTGGGTAGAGTTAGTTGACCTTTTGGCAGGTTGTATTTTTCAGTGTTGGGAGCCAGGCTTTGATGTCTTCTGGAAAGATCCTTTATTGGACACTCTGACACTCATCCAGCAGATCTTTCCAGAAGACATCAAGGCCCTTTTCCAACACTGCCTAACAACCAGCTATTTTCAGTGGGATAACAAGTTCTATGAACAGACAGATGGAGTGGCCATGGGGAGCCCCCTCAGCCCGGTTATAGCAAACGTCTACATGGAACATTTCGAAAAACAGTCCCTGGCTTCGGCACCCTTCGCACCCACAGTCTGGTTCCGATATGTGGATGACACCTTCGCAATTTGGAACCATGGTGAAGAAAAACTGGAAGAATTTC
Source organism: Intellagama lesueurii (assembly GCA_037013535.1). Taxonomy (NCBI): domain Eukaryota; kingdom Metazoa; phylum Chordata; class Lepidosauria; order Squamata; family Agamidae; genus Intellagama; species Intellagama lesueurii. Next base: position 154,809,878 of record JBAJHW010000003.1, on the reverse strand, counting down.
TAAACCATCTCAACAGCATCCACCCAAATATACAATTCACCATGGAAAAAGAAATAGAGGGACAACTCCCCTTCTTAGATGTCATGGTCATATGCAAAACAGACCTCCTATTGGGACACAAGGTCTACAGAAAACCCACCCTACACAAAAACTCCAACCACCACCCACAGCAAAAAAGAGGCATAATCAAAACACTGGTAGACCGTGCAAATCGGAATTGTGAAGCTCAATTTCTCAGCACCGAACTCAACCATCTGAATTGGGCCCTATGGGCAAATGGCTACTCCAAAAATGAAATCACAAGAGCCATTAAACCAAGAAAACAACACCAAACTGAAGAGGAAAAACAGCCACCCACAAATAAAGTATTTCTGCCATACATCAAAGGGGTCACAGACCGCATGGGGAAACTTTTGAAAAAACACAACCTACAAACAGTATTCAAGCCCACCACAAAAATACAACAAATGTTATGGTCAGCAAAGGACAAAAGGGACCCCCTCACCACTGCAGGAGTATACCGGATACCTTGGAGTTGTGGCCAGGTATATATTGGAATCACAAAAAGCAGCATCCACACCAGAATCAAAGAACACGAGAGACACTGCAGACTAAAACAACCTGAAAAATCGGCAGTAGCTGAACATGCCCTAAAACAAGCTGGACATGAAATTCTATTTCAAAAGACAGAAGTACTGGACAATACCAGCAATCATTATGTTAGACTGCACAGGGAAGCCATTGAAATCCACAAACACCAGCAGAGCTTCAACAAAAAAGAAGAAAGTTTAAAACTCAACAAAGCCTGGCTCCCAGCACTGAAAAATACAGCCTGCAAAAGGTCAACTAACTCTACCCAGCCACAAGAACCGGTGATCACTGCACACAAAAGACCAGCTAACGACACCCATCAATCACAGTGACAGATAATCTCTCCCCCTTATCACAACAATACACCCACAACAAAAAAACACGCTGATCACCATAATCACCCATCTCCTGAAAAGGACAAAAGCTGATCCCACAGCTAAAAATACTCTGCTATCCAAACAAACTGCACCAGAGCACAGACAGAGTTCTGACTCCTGTCCTCTGAAGATGCCGGCCACAGAGACTGGCGAAACGTTAGGAAGAACAACCTTCAGAACACGGCCAAAGAGCCCGAAAAACCCACAACAACCATCAGATCCCGGCCGTGAAAGCCTTCGAGAATACAATTATCAGATAATTTTTGCCCAATAGCAGGCAACATCAAGAGCATTTGAAGCAGCTAACATTAAATCTTCTATTTATTTATTTATTTATTTATTTATTTATTTATGTATGCATGTATGTATGTATGTATTTATTTATTTATTTATACCCCGCCAATCTAGACACATGTCTACTCTGGGCGGCTAACAATAAAAATGGAATAAAAACAGTATAATAAAATAAAAAGCAACAATAATAATATAGTTCAAGATGGGGAAAAAATAAAAATAATGAAGTGATGACAGGAGGGAAAGCCTGCCTAAAGAGCCAGGTCTTCTATAAAAGGTTTGGGGGGCACAAACACAGTGACACAGGTGTGAAGTTATCTATTCTTCTCTGTACTCACAAAGTACTGTGTTGGTGCAAAAGCCCCATTTTCTTAGGTTCACCTTGGGTTCACCTTGCAACCCCGGTTTATAGCCTACTGAGTAATTTACAAGTAACCCATTTCTCAATGTAACCAGGGCTAGATTTTCATGGAGGTCCATCCATTTTAAGGGGTGGATACTTCCTACATAGAGTCCTGGCATTCTCCGCTGTTCCTTCATTGACGTTCTGAACATTTTTTCTCTGATTTTAATCTGGGAGGCTTTGATAGCTGAAAGGAGGATGTGCATTTGATATAGATGCTTTGAATCTTTCACTCTTACCTGCTACCTCTCACCAAATGTCACTGGGTGAAATGCCTGCTAGGTAATTGATTCTGTCAATAGAGTTTGGCTTCAGGCATCATGTACTGTGTGTTATATATTCCTCTTTTGCCCACTGAGGACATATTATTGCCAAAAGCAAATTTTCATTATTTTAATTTGGGGACTTTTGCCTAAGGAAAATGTGTTTTCAAACCCAGGCTCAGCCATTAAGTTTCCAACATCCTTGCATTAGAATGTGACTAAATTGCCTAAAAAATCCAAGGCTTGTCTTGGAGTATTATTATATTGATTTGTGCCATGTGCTCTTTGTGTTGCTGTTCCTGTCCTCGTGGGGCAGCCTTTGAACCATACTGATTCAGCAGTGCAAGGGACCACATCATTCTTTAAATTGCCTTAAATAGATTCCACCTGCATTCTGTTCTTGTCCATTAATATCTTGTCTGAAGTTTGTGTTTTCTCAAACTTTTGCAGTGGCAGCTTCTTTTTTTGTTCTTTCAAATTTGCCAAGTAATTTTCTTCTTCTTTTTTATTCTAAGTGGCATAACACTGCATCACTGTTGCAGATGGTGTATTTTTCTGCAATTGAAACTTCCCTCTCATCTAAATCTACTATAAACTATAGACTGTCCACTGCAATAGACTGGCAAAGCTTGCAAATGCAACTATAAAGAAAAATGGCAAAAAATTTAAAAAGCCCAAAAAGAACACAGATGAAAAAAAAGAAAGAAACTAGAAGAAAAAAAATGAGGTGACATAGTATGGAGAAGCTAAAGTTACCAGATGGAAGGCAACCAACATGTCAATAACAAGCCAACAAGACTCCAGTTCTTATGTGATGCAGAGCTGAAGTCGAACAGTTTATTAACAGTTTTTATTTTTTTTAAAAAACTTTTTTTTAAGGGAAATAGTTTGAATAGCAAGCATAACTGCTGAGTTCCCTGATGGTGCAGCATCCTGTAGCACCTCAAACATGTCAATTTTTCACATATGCTTTGGATTTTGCCATCCCAAAATATTTCTTGTCATCCAGATGCTAACAGAATTCATTTAAGTCCAGCACATTACTAGGACCTGTAGTATGTATTTTATTAAATTATAGCACCGGTCCTAATAAAAAATTGTTTAAGGACTTCAATGGTTTCTTCCCTCCATTGTGGAAACTTCCATTTGTTTTTCTCCTCTTCTGTTTTCTAACCAGTTACTGAGTCATGAGAGGAGTTGTCTTCTTATTCCATGGCTGAATTGACTTACTGCCTTTGTTAAAGACAAGCAGGCAATCAAGAAACATCTTTCACTGTCCAATATAAACTAGATTGCCCTATCTACATATTTACTATTACTATAAATAACACCTCTCTGAAAGGTAAAATAGAGATTTCCTTTGTAGAACTTATATTGATTCTTCCATAGCAAGACCTTTCGTTCAACAGTTCTGTTTTTAGTAATGCATCAATTTGCTCCTCAAATTTCTTCTTAGCTTCCATCAACTTATATTTCTTCTGCCAGAGTTTAGGCTCTTTTCTATTTTCTCATTTGGGCACGACTTACACCTTAAAAACACACGCCTTCTTGCCCTATGGCTCTGTTAACACTACTAAGTATCTAAACAGGTACATTATCTTATCTGTTCGTACTGTTTCCATACTGTAATAAACATTTTATCTGAGTCACTATAATTGTAGATTTAAATAACCTCCAAGCTACTTGAAGAAATCTGACCTTTGTGATTCTCATTTTCAACTTCCGTCTAATTTCTCTTCTCCTTTATGAGACATTTCCCCTTGAAAAATTAAATGGGACAGTTTTGTACTTTCTAGGCAATTTTCCACCCAGATATAAAAATAACTAATAAATAATCTTAGAACTGCAGAGTTGGAAGGGACCCTATGGATCATCAAGTCCAGTCCCTGTCAGGAAGGCACTGTGGGGAATTGAACTCTCAACCTCTGACTCTACAGCCAGATGCCTAAACCACTGAGCTATGCATGTTGGATTTTATAGTACTGTGATAATTGTTCCTAAGTGGTTCAGCAGAGATTACATCTCTGTAATGCTGTACTGTAATCCTGATTATATTTGTTGTTTGCTTGGAGAAAGTGGGATTGCTTTTTTTTCTGTACTAATTTTTATGAAAAGGTTCCAACTAAGATGTATGTGAAATCAAACTGTTATATTCATCTTTTAAAAAGCTTTTTATTATCTTCCTTTGTTGTAACTCACTTGCTGTTACAGTGGTGCCTCGCTAGACGATGTTAATCCGTTCCACGAGGATCGCTGTCTAGCGAAAACATCGTCTAGCGAAGCACGTTTTCCCATTGGAATGCATTGAAATCGCTTCAATGCGTTCCAAGGGAAAACGCAGTCGTCTTGCGAAATTTCCCATAGGGAAACCTCGTCTAGCGAGTGAGGGTCCCCATAGGAATGCACTGACAGCTGCACTGACAGCTTTTGACCACTAGTCGGCGCACTCCTATGGGGAAACCTCATCGTCTAGCGAAATTCCCCATAGGGAAACATCGTTTTGTGAAGCGCAGTAGCGCTCGCAAAAAGGCATCGTCTAGCGATTTCCTCGTCCTGCGAGGCAATCGTCTAGCGAGGCACCACTGTATTATGTGCTGTCAAGTCACTCCCAACTCATGATGACCCTATGAATGAGTGACTTCCAAAATATCCGACTATCAAAAGCCCAGCTCTGCTGTTACAAACTCAAGTCCTTATGGAATCATAGATTTGGTCTTCCTCATTGCCTACTCTTTTCCACTTTTCCAGCATTATTCATTCCCTCTCTTGGATGCACATCTTAACATTATGTGATGTTTGAGTGTGCCAGAGATGTCAAAAGCAATACCATCAGAAGGCTAGACTCTCTTATAAGTATAGACAACTAGCATTGTCAGCCAAGGCTGAATGATAGAAGTTGGGACACAAGGCAAAGATGCATCCATCACTTTCAGGAATTAACAGTGTCATCAGAAGAAGAGAATTAACAGTCCAAATGATGATAGAGGCAGAGAATTTCTAGAATAGCTACTGGGCACCAGCAGCAGTAGAAGGTGACAATGACAGAAGATATGTTCCCATAGGAACTAATGCAAAAGCGGTTAATCCATCCACTAGGGGGAGACTTTTTTTTAACCTAAGATGACCTCTAAGGTTAAAAAAAGGGCAGGAAAGGAGGGAGGGAGGGAGCCTTTTTTCCGGTCATATCTCAAAGCGCCGGTCGCAAGTCAAAGCAAAATTTTGCGACCGGAGCTGGTTGTAACTCAAATTGGTCACAAGTCAAGACGTTTGTAAGTCGAGGCACCACTGTTTAATATGCAATTCCTGGTGCCATACAGTACACCAAGCTACAGATGAAGGCATTAATACAGCCGAGTCTATGCTACAGCAAGGTCCACTGGTCCTTCTGCCCCAGTCCAGCCATGCCACAAACTCTTCCCTGCCTGTGCCACAAGCTGGACACCTAGAGAATAATGATTCATCTTCTGATGCTCATACTCCTTTCTGATTACAGAATTGTCACATTTTACTCATTGGACACACTTTGGCATTTTGGTGTAATCATTAAAGCTTCTGTAACATAAACAGCTGGGATTAGTATTGAAAGTGTCCTTGGACTGTGAAATGTCTATATAAGGTGAACAATTTTACAAATGAATTATGAAGTAACCTGTAACAAAGCAGGAGGAGATAATTGACCTTATCTGAGTGTTAAGCATCCTGAGGCAAAGTTGAGTGTGCTTAAATCCTGGCAGGTTAATTATCCAGTGATTACAGTGGGCTTGGAAGGTACTATGACTAAGAACCATTTGCAGAATGACACTTATTAAAAAACTAAATGTAATAATTTTAAAAATTGACAATAATCATGTTCTCCAATCATGTATTGCTACATAATGACCAGAGACTGTCTCTAAGTGGTTAGCAATAATAATTACTTTTATAGCAAGTGTCCCATGTTAAATTCATTATGTGAAGTCTAGTCAATGAGCTAAGGCAAGATATTTTTACTAAGTCCAAAGAAGACTCAAGAAACTTATCAAAACATGAGCTGAAATGTTCTGATAACTCCACAAGGCTGCTGTAGTCATGTAGAATCATGTACATATATAAGAAAAAAGGGTATTTTACATTCTAATTAATCATAATGACTATTGTGAAACAGTTTGATATGCTATAGAAAAAAACATGACATGTAATTGTTTTAAGTTTATAGATGGTAATACCTTTTGAGCAGACTATACTGAACTGTATTTCTATGCACTACTCTCCAGCAGGTGTACTCTAAGACACTAGAAAGGATGGGACAGTGCATAAATCTCCATCCACTAAAGTGATCAGAAACTACATTGGCATATGCGTCATTTTCCTCATATCTCGTTGTGTATAGTTTAACAATGTAGACACTCATCATACAGCTGAATTCAGCCCAGCTGCCATGTTTGCAGTTGTGAAACAAACCATAAATTGAGATAAAAGCCACAGATTTGCAGAGGGCATAATGGGCAGGATGGAAGTAAAATGATAGGCATACTTTCTGGTTCTGTTTATCTAAAACATTCTGTGTGAACTACAGTTTGGATAAGATGTTTCTAACAATACAGGAGCCTTGGTACTGTTCCTTCATTTTGCACGAGTGAGGGACAGGACGGAGTTTTTAACATAAGCCGACTTGTCTGTTGAATCACTGGCCAAAAGCTTAGGATAGCCTTGCAATTACATCTACCAGAAATTATTAACCCATAAACATGTTTCTTACCTTACCAGTCAATACATACCTATAGCACTAATTTGCCAATTAGCAAACAAGAACTATCAGCTTCCACAAACAGTTCATATTTGGTTACCTGGACATAATTCTTACTCTTCCAGAACAATCACCTGCTTACAAAACCTGTTTCCTGCCCTTTGTAGTGTATTCTATATCTTGCATAGGTAAAAGTATATACCTGTACATATATATTAAGAGCAGGAATAGATGTGTTAGTTGTAGATTAGAAATACTCACCGTCTCATTTCCAAAAAGGATGTCAACATAAGGGAGAACTTTCATCATTGGTTCCTTGTAGAATTGGCTAATAAATGGTGCAGAAAGATTCAAGGCAAAGATCTTGTTGTTTGCAGAAGCCTGAGAGGCCACTTTCAATATAGATTCTGGTGACACTGTCAAAAAGAAACCCTACAAACAAATATATGATAAATGGTTATTCACATATATTTTGTGAAACATTGCTGGGAAGGGAAGAGTACTACCCTTCCAGATTTATCAACAATTAAGAATAACTAAAGAAAAAAATCAGAAATATTCATTAAGTTGCATATAAATAAACAAACAGAAAAAAGGCAACTGTCCTTATAGTTAATTCATAACTGATTGCATATAATTACTATGAATGTCTTACTAATTAAGGAGAAGATCAACTTCAGTATTGCAAATGAATAGAAAGCACCAGGCAAGAACTTGCAGATGAGAAGTAGGGGAAAGTATAAATTTTTTATGGTTTTTAGAGCCATCATTAAATAGTACTGTTATTCATTTAAATAAATATACACCATGGTTGCATGAACAAGTATGAGAAAAAGAACATAGAACATTTGCAAATCAGGGAAAGGACACTACTGAATTCCCAAAGTTAAACAAAGTTAAAACCTAAATGATAAATTATTAAAATGTTTTAAAAATTATCAAACAAATATGCTCCTACAAAAGGCTCCTATTTAAAAAAATTCTCTTAGTGAACCAGTCATTTAAAAGAAAGTCTGCCTCAGGAGAAAGGTCTTCATCTGCTTGCAGAAGGAAAGCAAAGATGGGGCCAGCCTGGCCTCCTGTGGGAGGGAGTTCCAGTGCCTGGAAGCAGCAACAGAGGAGGCCCTCTCCTGTATCCCCACCAAACAGGCCTGTGAGGGTGGGGAGATTGAGAGAAAGGCGTCTCGTGATGATCTTAATAGCCAGGTAAGCTTATAAAGGTAGATACAGTCTTTTAAATAGCTTGGACCAAAGCCATTTAGAGCCTTATAGGCTAAAATCAGAACTTTCAATTAACTAACCGTGTCAATTTCGCATGGGATTTTTGGATTTTTTCTGCTACTACTACCAGAATTTAGCAGGAATTCCCCCAGCTAGAATTCAGGTAGATTTAGTTTTTTAAAAAAGTTCCCAGAGGAGTTTCAGGATATATACCCTTTTTTTTTGCCAAGGCTATGTCTGCAGCGACAGCTATTAAAGCATAGAGTAGGACATGGATGGAACTTAGAAAGCTCCATCCATGTCCTTCTCTGCGCTTTATTGGTAACTATAGAGCATTAGGGGATGGTAGGTTTTTAAAAGGCACCCTCTACAGAGTTTAATGAACAGAGAAACTACATTTCCTAATGCTTTTCCGTTCCTGTGGAGTTGAGAAAGCTCCACCCATGTCCATGTTTTAATGGCTGTTGATGCAGACACAGCCTTGGCAAAGAACAGGTGTATATCCTGAAACTCCTCTGAGAACTTGGCTTTTCTGGCTAAAGATACCAGAATTGTAACTGGGAGACTTCCTGCTGAATTTGGGTTGCTGAAGTGTAAAACTATCTTAAAATCCCAGACTTATCACCCATTCTGCAACACAGATGACCATCTTATGCACCCCGGGAAGAAGTCCTAGAAACTCTGGGATATAGCCTATTTCTCTAGCAAGGGTAGAAAGAGAAAGATCCAGGCTCAGGGTGAAGGGAGGCATGTCACTGTTGTAGTAGTGGGCAAAGAGGAACACCCTCACAGTCCTTTTCAGAAGGCGAATGTTTTGTCAGCTCAATGGAGGAAGCTTGCAATGGGAGGGACCTTCTGTTGGATTTTTTACAACCTCACATGCTGCCTGGAGCAGGTATGGCTGGGAAGCTCCTTTCTGGTCTGAGTTGACAGTCAATCTATCCAACACTAACCAATCTTTCCTTCCCTGCCTCTGAATTCAAGGAGAGCCCCACCTCTCTGCTCTGTGCCCTTTCCCCTCTCTAGTCTGTTGAGCCCTGTTGCAGAAAGCAGCAATGTTTGTTAGCTTGCTGTTTATCTGTTCAATTGTAAGTAATAAAACATTCTTTTATTTCTTTTACTAATGTTTCAGAGTGAGTTATTGAGACTGCAAATGCTAGTTAATGAGAAAGGGGTGATCGTCTATGGGAAACTTGAAGCTATTCTGCTCTGTAAATCCCTGAACTTCTGCTACACAGTTGTAGGAATTTAACCAAAAATTAAAAACTCTGCAACACTCAGTCAAGTCCTCCCTTCAGCGGATGGGAAAATAAAAGGGGAAAATAACTTGCTCTCATATTGTTTGCTCTGACAGCAAAAGCCTTAGGACAGAACAGGGCCTGCTGTATTGAAATGCTGTATCATGTATGTATGGTTCTACCCTACAGCTGTTAGCCCACTGTCACTCTTTTTTTATGGAAGACTGTATTTCTTCTTGACCACTGTAATGTGTTCTACATGAGGTACTCTTGAATATGCCCTGCTAGATATAGTTTTGACAACGTCTGCTTGTACCGTTCAGGGCCCAATCCAGAGTCCTGGAACTGACCTTGTCAGACTTCTGTGTCCTACACTTATAATGGATAAATCTAACCTTGCTCTATGTGCTTTTTTAGGAGTCAGGTCACCTACAAGATGGATCTTTATAGTTATGACCTCCAAATTACAAACCAATCTACCTGAAAAATCAGGTGGTGCTCACAATTGGCTATGTGATTTGGTGAGTTGTGTCATTGCTTTCTTTTCACAGATACTCTAAAGCAGAGGTCCCCAACCACTGGTCCATGGCCCAGTGCCGGTCCGTGGCCTGAGCCGGACCGTGCTGTGGAGACAGACCTCCCCACCCCACCCCTGCACGCACTCCCCCCTGCACAGCCCTTTTGCGTCTGTGCACACGCGCGCCTGCGCCCACACAAGCACTCCCCCCACCCCTTCGCACATGCACACGAGTGCCCCCGAGCACCACCCCCGCCCTTCGTGCATGCACACAAACGCCCGTGCGCTGTGCTGCCCTTCGCACATGTGCATGAGCGCCTGCACAAGTGCCCTCCCGTTCCTTTGCGCATGCACACGAGCACTCCCGCGCAAGAGAGAGCACTCCTTCGCGCATGCGCACGAGCGCAGGGGGTGCCCCGCCTTCCCCAACCGGTCCACGGGGTTAAAAGGTTGGGGACCACTGCTCTAAAGGTTTCCAGGCTTGAAATGTTATTTTGTAAAAGCATGATTTTTGAACTCATTTGTTAAGTTACTTTCAGTTTTCAAGAAAAATGGCATAAACAAAATAACAACTTACTATTTTCAAGTACTGAAACAAGGAGGAAGCAATTTATAAACATACACTGTAATGCTGAAATTAAAAATCTAACACAATACTGAGCCTAATCACTCAAATAACTTGAGATTAATAAGACTCACATGCAGGTAAATATGTATAAAACAACTGTCTGAAAGTCATCTTAGGAGCTCATTTGGGCAAAAGAGAAGGGCAGATGGTTTAAAAATATCAATAAAGAAAAGATGTGTGTGTCAGAATTAGGAACACTTAGGATCTGAACTTTTGCCTGGGTACTTTGCACTTTCCACTTTACCTAAATACTTCTGGGTAAGGTGCTTTGAGTTGTTCTTGTGCAACCTAATCAGAATCTCCTATACTTTATTTATGGCAAGATTATCTTGTTCATACACTTCTCTGTATATTTCATACACAATTGTAAGACTGCATTGCATTTGTATGTTTGCATAATTGTGGCCAATATTGATGACTGGGTAAGCGTGGAACAAAATTTATATAAAACACACAAACTGATTATAAACTGCTGATTATGGAACACAACTAACTATGTTGTAGGAGGAAAGCTATGCAAATAATGCTATTTTTTTTAAAAAAAGCATACACTTATTAGAAGCTATCAGGCAACCTCACACTATAAAATACGCCTGCCCTGACTGAGTCTGAATGTGCCAAGTATTGCTCGTTTGGAATGTGTAACTAAATGGGTAATTAGCCTGTTTTCCATGCTCATGAGGTGATATAACACCTTTGATTACAAGACTGTAAATTAGGTGAGAAGTCCATGATGATAGAATGTATTAAATAATTTATATCACTGATTTTGAGACAAACAAGTCTAGTATGTTTTTTATTATGTAATTCTTTTGTTTTCATTTTTAATACAACAGAAGAATGACAGCCTTTGACCCCAAGCAAGAAGGTTACTTACCTGTAACCATAGTTCTTCGAGTGGTCCTCTGTGAATTCACACATATGGGTATTGTCTGCGCCTGCGCTGACAGTTTCGGAAGATTCTAGAGCTAAAGTAACAATTTTATGGTGTGATCTCCCATGAGGCACATGCTCCGCCCACCCATCGTTCCCCTCAGTTCCTATGATATGTCCGCCGGGCAAAAGTTATAGAAGTATTAAGGCACCGTGACGGACAGAGGGGAGGACGGGTGGGTAGTGTGAATTCACAGAGGACCACTCGAAGAACTATGGTTACAGGTAAGTAACCTTCTTTTCTTCATCGTGGCCTCTGTGAATGCACACATATGGGTGACTAGCAAGCTTCACTTACCGGCAGGTGGGACGTCACGGTAGGAAGGAAGCCAAAACCGCTCTGCCAAAACCAGCATCAGTGCGTGCTCTGACGTCAAGCCGGTAGTGCTTGACAAAGGTCGACGGGGTGGACCAGGTCGCAGCACGGCAGATATCAGGAATGTCAGTTCCACGTTGGAATGCAATTGATGTGGAGAGTGCTCTAGTAGAGTGAGCTTTAACATGGTCAGGTGGCGTTTTTCCTGACAGTTGATAGGCAAGGGATATAGTCTGTACTATCCATCTGGATATAGATTGAGAGGAAGCTGGACTTCCCTTGGAAGGGCCATAAAAGCAGATGAATAGCCTGTTGGTGGTTCGGAAATCCTTAGTTCTATTCAGATAGAAGGCCAACGATTGGCGAACATCAATCTTGTGGAGCATGTGTTCTATAGGAGATAATGGAGATTTGAAGAAAGATGGTAAGACTATTGGTTGATTTCTATCGAAGTTAGTTACAACCTTCGGAAGGAAGGAAAAATCAAAGTAGAGAGTAACTTTGTCAGGATGAAATTGAATGAATGGAGGGTCCGATCTAAGAGCAGCGAGCTCAGAGGCTCTCTTAGCCGAAGTAACAGCTACCAAAAATGCTGTCTTCAGGGTCAGTAATTTGAGGTCCACGGAGGCCATGGGTTCGAAAGGAGGTCGCATAAGCGCATTAAGAACAATTTGTAAGGACCATTGAGGTGTAATACGTTGGGTGGGAGGGCGGGTGTTGTTAAGTCCTTTAAGGAATTTTTTCACAGCTGGATGAGAAAAAAGTTGTGCAGATGAGGAATCGTCGGGCTGGTGTGCGACGATTGCTGCAATATAGACCCGCAGAGTTGGGAGAGAGAATCCCAGATTGAAGAGGTGAAGAAGGTAAGTAAGTAAAGTTGTGATGGAGACAGGTAACGCAGGTAAGTTGTTTTCTGTCGTATATTTAAGGAAGGATTTCCATTTGTTTTCATATAGGAGTCTGGTGGACGGTTTGCGAGCTCGATCTAGGATTGATCGAAGGGCGGGAGTATCCTCCAAGCTGTCAAGTGGAGGGATGAGATGTCTGGGTGGTAAACCATCCCGTTGTCCATTGTCAGGAGATCGGGGACCAGGGGGAGCCGGAACGTGTCCGTCGCAATCGACCGGAGGTAAGGGAACCATGGTTGTCTCGGCCACCATGGGGCCACGAGGATTGCGTCGGAATGGAAGTGTCGAATCCAAATTACAGTGTGTTGTATCAGTGGAATCGGGGGGAAAAGATAAAGGAGCCCTCGTGTCCAGTTGACCATGAAAGCGTCTCCGAAGGAATCAACATCGGTTCCAGCTCGAGTGCAGTATATCTTGCATTTTGCATTCAATCTCGAGGCAAAGACATCGATGTCTGGTTTGTTCCATCTGCGACAAAGGAGGTGGAAGATCGAAGTTTTGAGGGACCATTCGTGGGATCTCGATGTGAGGCGACTGAGATGGTTGGCCAGATAGCTTTCCTCTGTGGAGATGTGGACCGCAATTGGAAAAATATGGTGTTGGCAACACCATTCCCAGAGGTCGATAGCCAGGTAGAGGAGGGAGGAGGAGTGGGTGCCACCCTGTTTGTTGACATAAAAAAGGGGCAGTAGTGTTGTCCGTTGCCAGTTGTACAACACGGCCGCGAATGAGTGGTAGGAAAGCGTGGAAAGCTTTTATGATCGCCATGAGTTCTAGATGGTTTATGTGTAGTGTCGATTCCAACCGCGTCCAGAGTCCATGAATTTTGTATTGCAGGCAATGAGCGCCCCATCCGTATGGACTGGCATCCGTAGTGATTTGGATGGTCAGTTGAAGAGGTCGAAATGGACGGCCGAGAAGAAGATTGGACGTCGTAGTCCACCAGGTGAGTTGACGAGAAAGTTCTGGCGTGACCTGTAGCTTTTTTGATTGGTCGTCCGTTTGCGGATCGAAGTGTGCCAGGAACCATGCTTGAAGGGATCGGAGTTTGAGCCTCGCATGTTGGATTACTGACATTGTCGAGGACATAAGTCCCAGGAGATGTTGAGCGTGTCGTGCTGAGATTAAGGCTCGAGGTCGAAACGAAATTATGGCTTGTTTTATCTTCTTGATTCGTTCTGGTGGAATGAAGGCTCTGGCGCGTACGGAGTCTAGTTGGGCTCCGATGAAGGTAGTTACTTGAGAGGGTTCGAGGCGTGACTTTGAATGACTGACCTGGAGACCTAGGTTTTGTAGAGTGTGTAGAGTAATGTGAGTGGCTCTTATGGCGTCGAGACGAGTGTGTGCCACAATGAGCCAATCGTCGATATAAGGATAAATGTGGATTCCCTGGAGCCGGAGGAAAGCCGCAACCGGTGCCATACACTTTGTGAACGTTCTCGGAGCTGTTGAGAGTCCGAACAGAAGGGAGCAAAATTGGTAAGCCGAATTGTTGAAATAGAAGCGAAGGTACTTGTGGTGCTCCGGATGGATGGATATATGAAAATAGGCGTCCTTGAGGTCGATCAGGACGAACCAGTCTCCCTGTGAAAGAAGGGGATAACGGTGTCAAGGGTGAGCATGCGGAACTTTCGAGGTCGAATGTACGTATTAAGCTCTCTGAGATCGAGGATTGGACGGAGGCCTCCGTCCTTCTTCGGAACTGTGAAATATTTGGAGTAAAAACCATTAGGGGAGTCATGTACTGGAACCGAAAGAATGGCCTTCTTGTTAATTAAAGTGGAGATTTCCTCTTGAAGGGTGACGGAGTATGGAGTAAACTTAAAGTTGCCCAAAGGGGGAATGGAGTGAAACTCAATGCGGTAACCAGATGAAATAATATTAAGGACCCACTTATCGTTGGTAATATATTTCCAAAACGGGAGAAAGGAACGCAATCTGGGGAAGTTTGCACCATGCAAATCTAGAGGATCATGGATAGGGGTATCAATAACGTCGATAGCCCTTACCCTTCCCTTGATTCTTTGACAGAGGTTGGCGGTGTTGTTGTTGGTTTCGAGGACGGGCGGTCGGTGTCGATTGCCCTGGTGTCGAAAGAGGTCTATCCGATTGCTGCTGTCGGAATGGTCGGTATGGTTGGTATCTTTGGAAAGGTTGAAAGGATTGTTGGTAGTATTGGGGCTGTCTGTATGGTGGCTTGTAGGAACGAAAGGATGATTGATTCATATAAGTTTTAGCTGTTTTACGGATTTTATGGAGATTCTCCATAGTATCATCTGTTTTTTGGTTGAAAAGTCCAATACCATCAAAGGGAAGTTCCTCTATTCTGTGCTTGGCATCATCATTCAGGGAGGTAGACCGGAGCCAAGCGTGTCGATGAATGGCTATAGAGGATGCTAAGGATTTGGAAGCGGCTTCAGCAGCGTGCCTGGCGGCGATTTTTTGTTGTTTCGCCAAAGAGGTTGCTTCTATATGGGCATTCATGAGGTTGGTTTTTATGGCTTCCGGGGCAGACTCAAGGAGGGGAAGGATTTTCGCCAGCAGATGCCGCTGATAGGCGCCCATAGCAGCCTGATAGTTTGCGGTCCGAAGTAGAAAGGATTGTAAAGAATAAATCCTCCTGGCGATAACATCGAGCTTCCTTCCTTCCTTGTTAGTGGGCGAGATGGCCGATTTACCCCTTGATTTTGGTAAATTAGACTCCACTATGATTGAATGCGGGGTAGGATGTTTCGCCAAAAAGTCCATATCAGGGCCGTGGGTTCTGTACATGTTGTCAGTACGTCTGGACATTCGTAAATTTGTAGGTGGTGTATCCCAGGCATCCCAAATTATTTGCATCATGGCAGGAATAAAAGCCAGGCTCAAAGGTTGTGATTTCTCACTGTGGAGGTCATCGAAGATGATATCTGCTTCAGGGGAAGGAGGTTCTTCAACCTGTAATTTGAGTGCAGCAGCCATGCGGGCAACGAGGTTGGAGTATGAAGTAAAGTCCTTCGATGGAGAGGATGGGCGTACATCGATAGGATCAGAATCAGGAGTAGGGATATTGGCAGGAGATTCAGGAGATGATTCTATATCAGTGTCCTGATCCGAGGTCAGTGGAGTAGTTGAGGAGTCATCCTCAGAACGAGAAGTTGTTTGGGACGCAAGGACCTTAGATGGAATAGGCTGAGCCACCGAAGTTGGTTTCACATGTCTGTCCTTCAAAGAATGTCTAGCTTGCTTTGGTGGTTGAGCGCCCGTGGAGTGAGAATGGCGCTTCTTCGATGTCGAGAATGATGTCGAGGTCAAATGGTGTTCCGTCGGTTTCGACGTCGGCATTGAAGGTGGAGCCCGAAGGCGGCGTGACGGAAACTCGTGTCGAGATCGTTTCGTCGGGGTGATTTGAGAAAAACCCTGATACGCTTCCATTTGAAATTGGTTAGCAAAAGGAAAGAAATTTTCCATTCCAAGCTGCTGGAAAGCAAGCTGTTGATAAGCCGGAAAGAATGGAATTTGGTAGCATTGGTTAAATGGAGGCATTGGAGCAGTCGGTTCAATATGCTTCCTCTTTTCTTTCCGTTTTCTTGGAGACTGAGGAGGAGTCTCGGGTTCAGAAGGCTCGGTGTCAAAGGCCCGCCCGGATGTTGGGCTCGAATGGGCAGTGGCCGGACTGGATGGACACTCAGTCCCAATATGGCCAGTGGAGGGAGAGAGGCTACCAGCTAAGGGTGGTGCCTGTGCTGAGGGAATATGCACCTCATCCCTTCCCACTATAGATGCAGGAGCCTCCATAGAAGATTCTTCCAATATTGGAGAGGGTGGTCGCTCTCCCGGTGGGTCTAATCGAACAGATTTGACCTTCTTTGGTTTTTTGGTAATAGGTTTTTCTTTCTTTTTCTTAGGTAGCGAGTGTTCCTTTGGGGCTTTAGGTTTCGAAGCCCTAGAAGTGTCGGAGCCTGTCTTGGAGCGGGGCGAAGGAGTAGAATGCCCTGGGGTGGCGGACGGAGCTTGCCGAGCGGGAGCTACTTCTGTTTGTGGAGCATCCCTGGGAGCCACCGTAGCAGGATTCATCGCCGCTTCCCACAGGTGAGACCTTAATCTCTGTAGCCTGTGTTTTAGTGCTGGCTTGGTAAAACTTCTGCAGGCCGCACAAGACTGGGTTTGATGTTCTTCACCCAAGCAAAATAAGCACTTTTCGTGGCTGTCCATAGATGGGATTTTGCTATTGCAGCCGACGCAGCGCTTGAAAAGAGCTGAAGAGGCCATAAAGGGCGGGAAAGGAGGGAACGGACGGTTGAAAGTCCCAGGAGAAGGGTGTTTTTTTTTGAAGAATTAAAAGGGGCGATCGACAGGTAGAAAGAAACTCACGGGAGATCAAACGGAAAAGGTTGTTGATTGAAAAAAATCTAATCGGTTTTTAACAGCACAAAGGCCGAAATATCGCTCTCTCTCTTCCGTAGAACCTTATCGCACGGCGGAAAAAAGGAACTGAGGGGAACGATGGGTGGGCGGAGCATGTGCCTCATGGGAGATCACACCATAAAATTGTTACTTTAGCTCTAGAATCTTCCGAAACTGTCAGCGCAGGCGCAGACAATACCCATATGTGTGCATTCACAGTGGCCACGATGAAGAACCAAGACTTCTTCCCAATGTTGCACGCCAACCCCCCAGGTTATCCTGCATAAATATGCAACTGCAACTACTTCTTTGACATATACTTTTTAAAAAAGTAACTTTAGAAATTCAAGAAATATAATAAACTGTCCTATAAGTTTGAGGACAGAAACTAAAATCAAATGGAAAAGGTAAAACATAGGTAAACCATTCAATACAACCTATACAACATTAGTGAAAAAGACGAAAATTAGGATCATAATGTAAGTAGTAAAGTTGACATATAAATATAACATTAGTGAGATGGGCAGGTAACATGTCATTATAAACAGACCTTTCTATGTTGATGAAAAAACCTAACTGTGCAACTCAAGACTATTGATGACAGTTGAGTTGTCATAATGAACTTCTATCACCTTAGCTATTTTAATCTTTGGAAGAATTAAGAGAGAAGATTTAAAAAGAAAGATTTTTGGCAGAGTTTAGGAACTTAGGATTCTGTCCAATTTTTACTTCTCTTCCAAGGTTTAAAATCAACTTCACTTTTCAAAGACAAAACAAAATGAGTAGGAGAAGAGAGACTGGGGCTTGAGCATTCACAGCCTCACACTGACACCACTTCCTCCTCCTGGGATAAATACATTGTATTTAAAAGAACCATTCAATAATAAAACTGCTCTCTCTCTCTCTCTCTCTCTCTCTCTCTCTCTGCATGTATATATATAAATGAAAAAAAAAATGAAACACCACCTAATAACCTTAAAGGTTAAGGTTAAAGCAGTTGTGGGTCACATTAGAAATTTATCATGGATCTTACTCAGAAACATCAAAGAGTGGGGCAGTGAAGTGGGGGCTCTGGTTGAAAGGGAGGAGCCCCAATATGGATGTGAAAGTTCCCTTGAAAAGCCCTGATAACTTCACCAGTACTGTTCACATTTACTGCACTTTTAAGCAAGAATTTATCTTCCAGCTCCTAAAAAAAGAAGTTATTGGTTGAGTCTTCAATTTTCACTTACTTGATCCAGAATGCTGTTGTTTTAAACTGGACAGATTATGGATGGCACAAATGCAAAAATTTCTGAGTAATGGTTTTGCTACAGTGCAGTTTGTACTGTTTATTTTAATAGAAGCATGGCTCCATAAGTGGAAAATGACTAAGGTTTAAGCTATTGTTTTATTTCATGTGGGCAGTGTTCCCATTTTTGATGAAAGCTGAATTTCAAACAGCTTTCTGTAAAGTAAAATGCTGAACTGTCAGTGTGTATGCTTATATTGACCCTGACATTTTCTTTTAAATGAATGCCAACATGTCAAAAGGAGAAGGCTGCTTTAAAACTGGAACAGTTTCATTAATGCTAAAGCAAACTCTTAATTGTTGCCATATTGGTATTTATCATTACAACAGCTGCACAGCAAGTCCTGAAGATATAGCAGTGAACATAAATAACACTGAAGTTCCACCTTTGCATGTTTAAGACTACATTTTAGAAATTCACATCTACTTCTAATTATGAAGGCTTAAATTCAATTGCTAGTCCCAACTAGAATAGACCCAGTGAATCAACTGCAGAATGGCAAGTTGTCAGTAATATAACTCCCAATACTTCAAAGTGTCTACCTTAATCACGACTAGCACATGGATTTAGGCCAAAGTGCTGTAGTCACAACTCAGGCAACAGTTTTATATAGACCTAATGGGACTTTTGACTTCTTTTCTTTGAACAACAGATCTCCCGATAGTGTTATATATGGCCTTTTAAATTCTGTGGAATTTCAAAACGGTCTCCCTAGGTCACCTATCCAAAGTATTATGGGCACATGGAAGTACCATGATGGTTTCACAGCTACTGTTCTCATGGAGACCTAACCCATGAGGGACGAAAAGGTATATAATAGCAAAGTAAAACATGTTACATATTAGGTACACAGGAAGTTTCTGACACACTACAAATCTCCCACATAGTTCATGAAATGAATTGAAAAAGTTCTGCATTCACTTTTATTAGTTTTTAATGTGAATATTAATTTTCATTTCATTTTTCAAGTTTGTCTATTGCATTTATACTCTACTTTCTTCCACCAGTCAAGACGCTGAATATACCTGTTCATTTATTTAAAACTACTCGACCGCCTGAACAACTCTGTTAGAGTAATTTAGAGTATTGGGCACAGTTAGCTGGTCTAGAAACCTTATTTAAAAGTGCTAGAACATGGCTGAGCAAGCTGAGAACATGAAGTCCAAAAGGGTCCACTGGATCTCTTACAGATAGTGTTTTTTCTTCGTTGCTACATTATCAGCTGGAAAATAATTGTCCCTAATAATTTTGCCTAAACTTACTCTGGAATTTCATCATAATCAATTATTATTTATATGCCATCCTTCCTCCAAACTGAACCTAGCTTAATACAGGACTTTTTAATATATAATTATAAACATACACAATAAAACTAAATTAAAAATTACTTCACACAACACACCGTTGTAAAACAATAAGGTTCAAGGCATTGGATCACAATCAAAAGCCTGAAGGAACAAATGCTTTCAGTTGTTGTCTAAACTTAGCAACATGGGGCCAACCACAACTTCTTTCCATAGAAATTTCAAAATAAAGCTTACACCACAAAGATCCTATCTCAATTCATCACACCATGAGCATGCTCAGTGGTATGAACACGAGCACAGCATCACAAGCTGATCTTGAAAACTGTCTTGATCTATACGAAAGGAGTCAGTTTTTTAAAAAGTCTTTAAAGAATGTACTGCCTTACTGGTTAACCCAGCCTTAAAATACATTAAGTATTGCTATTGGTACAAACATTGGCTGAAATCCAGCAGTGCATGGCAACTAGAGTAGGCCCACTAAATCAACAGAATATATGGAGCAGTTGATTCACCAAATCCCCACTGCTTCAATGGGCCTGCTCTAGCTGCACCTTATAATTGCATTTCAGTTGCTTTCTAGCTTCAAAGTAGTACTATCTAACCTATTCTGTTTCATTCAAATCTCAGCACAGTAAGACCGTATTGCCCTGAAAAAGTCCACAGAAACAATATTTTAATGTCTAGACAAGCACTGCACAAACTACAGAACTCAGTCTATATACTCTGACATAACCTTCATTCAGAAGGCAACCAAATTTCTGAAGTACATTAAAACTGCAAGTGGAAACTGCCAATACGGAATGCTTTTCCATACAAAAAATTCCTTTCACCTAGGAAAGTAGATGTTAGGAAGCTATTTTCATATTCATTCTCTACATGCAGAAAACGACCTATTTCTCCCATAGAATCTCATGAACTCTCATCAGCATTCTGAAGGCACAGGACCCAGACATAGGCAATGGGAATTAGCCCTATTAACATACACAACTGTGGCTTGTAAGGTGAATAAAGAAACAGCACAAGGCCAGTCAGAGACACTCACTGTTAAACATTAGGCTGAAGGATTAATAAGAACATAAAGAAAGGTAGAAAGGCACTTTTGAATTATGTGATTTCTCTGGGCCATACCCTTTTAAAGGCCATACTTTTTATGTAGTGGATTAACATAACAGCCAACATTTCACCTGGATGGTTCTGAGATAAACCTGGTATACAAAACATAGGGCAAACACATAGCTCCACATAGGAAGACCTGCTATCCCAGCTAGAATTTTAATTTTGCCACTATCACTGTGGTATGACTCTGTATGGCATATGTTTGTTCTAAGGCAATTTTCAATTGGTTGAAATCCTGTCAGGAATGTAATGAACAGTTGGTATAATAATTAAGACTGACCACCTTGGAAGATGATCTCCTTTCGAACATTTGATGCAGTGAATCACTCTAATGAAGAACTGGAGATGCTGTAAAAGAACAGCGTATTGGTGTTGGTGCTTGATTCGTTAAGAACATTAAGAGCAGCCCTGTTGGATCAGATCACAGATCCCTTCAGTTTACTCTTCTCAAAGCTTCTTCATCAAAATAAATACAGTGGTGCCTCGCTAGACGATTGCCTCATTAAACGACGAATCCGCTAGACGATGAGGTTTTGCGATCGCTGTTGCACTTCGCAAAACGATGATTCCTATGGGCGCTTTTCACTGGACGATGTTTGGGTCCGTGCTTCGCCAGACGGGCCTCTCCCGTGACCCCCACCCCACCCCTTTCAGAAGCCTCCCGGGGCGCAGGGGAAAAGCGGAATTTTTTTATTTCCAGCTTTTTCCCCTGAATTTTCAGAGCAGAGAAAGCCTCTTATTAGCCCGCCCATCAGCTGTTCGTCGGGAGAGGGGAGGGGCAGGAGCGGAGAAGAGGACAAAATGGCTGCCAGGGCTTGTTCAGCAGGTAAACAGGCAGTGGAAATGCACCCGGGGAAGCCTCTGAAAGCAGCGCTTTGCAGTGGGGGGGACGTGGGGGGGGTGGCGGGCCTGCCCCTGCCACCCACCCCCACCCACCCACCCCGCGGCAAAGCGCCGCTTTCAGAAGCCTCTGGGGTGCTTTTCCACTGCCTGTTTCCCTGCTGGGAAAGCCGGGAGAAGCCTCAGAAACCCTGCTCCTATCAGCTGTTCGTCGGGAGAGGGGAGGGGGAAGGAGCGGAGAAGAGCACAAAATGGCTGCCGGCTGCCTGCTGTCTGCCGGCTTTTAGCTGTTTGGTGCTCTTTTCCGGATGTTCCGCTGCTACCAGGCACTATGAGAAGCCGGGCTCAGTCTACAGTACCTGGTAAGTGACTTTCTTTTAATTTTTTTTAAGTTTCTGTGCTTTTCTTTCCCATCGGAACGCATTAATTAAATTCCAATGCATTCCTATGGGAAATTTGGTTTCGCAAGATGATGTTTTTGCATGACAGCGATTTGTCTGGAACGGATTAACATCGTCTTGCGAGGCACCACTGTATATTCATTTTGAAGTAAACACAGTTCCATGTGTCATTATTTGAATCTTGTTCATAGGTTGAATTGGTGATACAGCAAAATTGTATTACTGGTGGGAAAGAAAAACAAATAAGTGGTAATATATATATATATATATTTTACTACAGAAGGCAGAAGAACTATCCAAGATTATATAGCCAAATTAAATTTGTGTAAATGTGTACGACCTGAGTAGTTAGATGTTCACTTCTAGTGGAGGTGGGGATGACTACTGAGAGCCAATATTCAACAATATGATGGAAAAGGACCAAAACATTAAGTCTCCAACTCTAAAAACATGTTGGCAATTAGATGGTAGGGGTGCAAGCAGTGGAAACTCCCAATCATATTCCAGACAGTTAAAAGGAAAAGAATGGCATGAAGCAGAGACTTACACAGGTCAGCAATGTACTGCCCTTACGCAATTTCCCAGACTGTGGCTCTCAAGCTGTTGCAGTTACAGAAAAGTTTTCATCCCTTCAAATAATAACCATACCATGGTTTAATATAAAATATTCATTGTTGATACAAGTTATTAATAATAAGTTTTATATCACTTGAAATAAATATTAATATTTTCTTATTTTTTGCTTAATCACAATGCTGAATGTATCTATATTCTTATTTTGGTTTCGTATGTTATGTTATTTGAATATATTTTGATTATATTACAATTGCTCAAAATAAAATAGAAAAAAAACATTCACAATGCATCATCTACTATTGCATTGATGCTTCGGGGTGGGCGGGTACAGAAGGCATGCCCAGCTTCTAGCTACCAGGAATCACTCTTGTCAGTGAATACACCTTAATATTTATTTATTTATTTATTTATTGGATTTCTATCCCGCCCATCTAGACCAAAGGTCTACTCTAATATGTGATCATTATTGTTATTTATATATTCATATCATACTTTTAATTTGTTGCACTCAGGGCACCATACATGGTTCCCTTTTTTCATGCTTTAGCCTTACAGCAACCTTGAATGTGGGTGAAAGAGGAGAGCGCAAAAATGGTCTGAAGCTCAACATCAAAAAAAAAACTAAGATCATGGCCACTGGCCCCATCACCTCCTGGCAAATAGAAGTGGAAGATATGAAGGCGGTGACAGATTTTACCTTCTTGGGCTCCATGATCACTGCAGATGGGGACAGCAGCCATGAAATTAAAAGATGCCTGCTTCTTAGGAGGAAAGCGATGACAAACTGCGAAGGACAGGAAGCTAGTGTGCCGTCCCCGAGAGGAAATATATCAGAAGAGGCATGCGCGTGTGTGGAAGGAGTGCTTGTGGAGATAGAGGGGAGTGAAGGAAGGAGAGAGGGTGCACTGGAGGTGTGTTTAGCTGAAGATAAAGGGGAGGAGCTAGATCTGATAGTTTGGGAGGAGATTATAAAGGAGGAGGAGGAGGCGCACGAATTCAAGGTGGTAACGGACGGGACAGTGAGGCGCACAAAGGATTGTGCTGTCCAAACTGAAGATGAGGGGGGCACTCTGGACAAGGTTAGAGAATTGACGCGGGAGTTCCCTAACTTAAGGACTGGAGGTGGGTTACTTCCGGATCCAGATGTTCCCAAGTTGGAAAACCAAAAGATAAAACCCTTGGAATGGACCGTAGTGGTCCACCCCCGCAATCAAGATGGGGGGAGGAAAGTGATTCGCCCTACACCCTCTTTCAACAGACCACCCCCAGAGGGGGACTGGGCAAGACATCCCTGCTGTGGGACGGTTTGTGCAGTAAGGAGTGCACCTTTGCGGGCGATGACCGATCGGGAGCGTTTTGGCCCGGCCCCGATGTGAGAAGCGATATATTTACCCCTGAGTTGAGTGTTAAAAGTTATAAGACGTTACCGGAACTAAGTTGCTTTGATCCGTTTGATATGGTTGAAATTGAAGTGGAAAAGAATAAAAAGGAATCTGTTCAATTTTTAAAACCGCCTCCGTCTCTTATTCCCGCCAAGATGAGGGAACCGCCAACAGCTTTAGAAGAACCCGATCACAGTGGCGCCCAACGTGGGGCGGTCCCTTGCGCAGGAAAGGAGGAAATTTCAAAGCTTCAGAAAGTCATAGAGAGGCAAGAGAAGTTAATAGAGAACCTAGCGGAACAACAAACGTTGCTGACTAAAAGAATTATGAAGCAGGAGGCAGAAGGCGAGAAGTCGCAAAAAGGCTTCGGGTGGAATAGAGGAGGATTAATTGCGGGGCCAGCTCCAATACAGGTGCAAAAAATGAGCTCCACCGATGACCCAGAGGCTTACTTGCACACGTTTGAGAGAGTGGCGGTAGTGGCAGAATGGCCGAAGGAGCAGTGGACTTTGATCCTGATCCCTTGCCTGACGGGGTTGTTGCAGGAAGTAATAGATACCCTGAGCCCCGAAGAAGCGGCTCAGTATGAAGTAGTAAAAGCAGCTATCCTCCGCACCCTAAACTTGACGGAGGAGGCGTATAGGAAGAGGTTCAGAGAGTTGCGATGGAAAGTTGGGGTACATCCCAGGACGTTAGCTCAAAGGATGAGAGCGAACTTGGTGCGGTGGCTGAAACCGGAGGAAAAAACTAAGGAACAGCTTTTGGATCTATTGATCCTAGAACAGTTGGTTAACACGTTGAGCACGAGTGTAAAAAGTTGGGTGCAGAAGAATAATCCGAAGACGCTAGAGGAGGCGCTCCGCCTAGTGGAGGACTATAATACGGCAGAGGAAGTAGGTAAAGAAAACTCCACCCCATGGGGGGAGCGTGGGAAGACACGTGAAAAAGCGCCAACGCCGGCTCCCGGGTTCAATTCGCGACGCGCAGCAGACATGAGCGGAGGAGCGAAACCACGGGGACGCCCTTTCGAACCTATGGCCCCGAAACCGGTGCGACCTATCACAGTTGATCAGCGAATATATGCACCAGGCACGGGCTGGAGAGAGGGCAAGGACGGACGACCCATATGTTTCGATTGTGATGTAACGGGACATGTAAGGAGAGACTGCTCAGGAACGGATTGCTCCTGGGTGGGGCAATTGTTCAAAACAACAACAAAGGCTGAGCCCGAGTGAGAGAGATGGGAGGTAGATGCATGGGTCAATGGGGAGAAGAAGCGCGCGTTAATAGACACTGGGTGCGGCAAGACTTTGGTACGAGACTTAAAGGGGGAGGAAAGGGAGGAAGGACTGATGGTGAAGTGCATACATGGTGATGTTAAGGCTTACCAGACCACGTGGGCAGAAGTGAAAGTAGGAGAGGAGTTGCGGAAAATGAAAGTGGGAGTAGTCCCAGGACTGACGCGTGAAATGCTGCTGGGGAGAGATTGGGTAGCGAGCCGCCTTGTATCAGGTCCCAAAGATGGCTTACAAGGGGATTGCATAGGAACTGAGGATGAGACTGATTTTTTGCAGGAAGCGTCGCGAGAACAGACAAGGGTGTGGCAGCAAGATGATCCTACCCTTCAGGAACACCTGCGAGGAGCTCAACAAGCAGGCACCATAGTAAGGGGACAGAAGGGAATGGAAATGTGTGAGTGGTTGTTGTATTGGGTTGGTACTGATGGAGAAAGACAATTGGTGGTACCACAAAAGTGGAGAGGAAATATTTTAAAACTAGCTCATGGTATCCCAATGGCTGGGCATTTAGCAGAAGAAAAGATGAAAGCACAGGTGAAACAAAGGTTTTGGTGGCCAGGGATGGATAAAGATATCATGAATTATTGTCTGACATGTCCAGAATGCCAGAAGACACAAGCCAGACCGAGACCTGGGGCAGATCTCATTCCCATGCCCCTAGTAGACCATCCTTTCCAGAGAGTAGGCATAGATATAGTGGGACCTTTGCTGCGATCAGCGGGAGGACACACACACATTCTGGTTATCATAGACTACGCCACCCGCTACCCGGAGGCTATTCCCCTGAGGTCCACTACTGCTAAAGTGTTAGCCAGAGAGTTGATGCAAGTGTTCTCGCGCCTAGGATTTCCTAAGGAAGTTCTGACAGATCAAGGTACCAATTTCATGAGCCAGACGTTTAAAGAGATGTGGCGCTTATTGGAAGTAAAACCAGTCCACACGGCGGTTTATCATCCTCAAACTAATGGGCTGGTGGAACGGTTTAATAAGACGTTAAAGGGCATGTTGCGTAAATTGGTGATGGAAAAACCCAGAAGGTGGCATTTATTGGTAGCTCCTTTGATGTTTGCAATCCGCGAGGTACCCCAGGCATCTACGGGTTTCTCACCCCTTGAAATGATGTATGGGTGGAATCCAAGAGGGATTTTAGATTTAGTAAAAGAGAAGTGGGAGAGTGGAAAGGATGAGACACAGATAACGGTACAACATGTGATGGAGATGCGAGAACACCTGAGGAAGGTGGCTGTGATAGCTAGAGAAAACTTAGTGATGGTGCAACAGGGTCAGAAAAGGAGATATGACGCTAGGGTAAAACCGCGACAGTTTATTCAAGGACAGAAGGTATTACTGCTCCTGCCTGCAGAGAGTGCTAAACTGTTTGCTAAGTGGCAAGGCCCCTATGAAGTTCTCAGGAAGGTGGGACCAGTAGATTATGAGATCTCAATGCCTGATAAGACTAAGAAGAAAGGGATCTTTCATGTAAACTTGCTGAAGGAGTGGAAAGAACGGGAAGCTTTGTGGGGAGAGATTGGCGAAGATGGCTTTGGTCCAGAAGCGAGGGTTTGCTTGCGGAAAGATCATAAGATAGACATTAGTGAGGAATTAGCAGAAAACCAGCAATAACAATTAAAAGAGATAGAACAAGAGTTCCAAAACGTATTTTCTGGATTGCCAGGATACACGACTCTGATTGAACACCCGATACAAACATTACCTCAGGTAGTGATACGATCAGGAGGGCGGAATTGGCCTCATCACTTGAAAGAAACTATTAATAAAGAAGTTGAGGAAATGCTGGAGTTGGGGGTTATAGAACCATCACATAGCCCCTGGTGGAGTTATCCAGTAGTGGTACCGAAAGCTGACGGCAAGGTTAGGCTGTGTATAGACTTTAGGAGATTGAATGAAGTTTCAAAATTTGACGCGTACCCCATGCCCAAGATAGAAGATCTACTTGAAAGGTTAGGGCAGGCAAAGTACCTGACTTCACTGGACCTCACAAAGGATTATTGGCAAATTCGGTTGAAGGACGGAGATAAGGAGAAGACTGCTTTTGTTACCCCTAAGGGGTTATACCATTTCTTAAGAATGCCGTTCGGGTTACATGGTGCAGCAGCCGCTTTCCAGAGGTTAATGGATAAAGTTCTGGAACCGGTGAAAGAGTTTGCAGGGGCTTACATAGATGACATCTTAGTTTATAGCAACAGCTGGGAGGAACATTTACGACATCTACGCCGAGTATTGAAAGAACTAGGGAAAGCTGGATTAAAAGTAAACCCCTCGAAGTGTAAAATAGCTAGGAAAGGAGTAAAATTTCTAGGGTTTCAGGTAGAACAAGGAAAAATTCAACCAGTGTCAGATAAAATTGACAAAGTATATGCTTGGTCAGTGCCTAGGACTAAAAAGGAGGTGCAACAATTTTTAGGGCTAGCAGGGTATTATCGCCAGTTTGTTCCTAACTTCGCAGAAGTGGCTGCACCATTGACTGATTTAACCAGAAAGAAGAAGGCGAATAAGGTGATTTGGGGAAGGCAGGAACAGCAGGCTTTTGAGAGGTTAAAGGAAATTTTAGTAGAACTACCCAGTCGGTATGCCCCTGACTTCAACTTACCATTTATAGTACAGACTGACGCGTCAGATAGGGGGATGGGGCGGTGCTGTCCCAACAGAAAGGGAATATGGAGTATCCTGTAATGTATTTAAGTAAGAAGTTGAGTGCACGGGAACAGAAGTATGCCACTATCGAGAAAGAAGCTCTGGCTGCTAAGTGGGCGATACAAGCGCTCAGGTATTACCTGTTGGGGGCGCCTTTCACTTTAGTCACGGATCACGCCCCTTTACAGTGGTTAAACTGCATGAAGGATACCAACCCGAGGTTGACACGATGGTACTTAAGTCTACAACCATATACCTTTAAAGTACAGTATAAAAAGGGGAGCGCACATGCTAATGCGGATTATTTTTCCCGACAAGGAAACAGGGATACGGAGGCTGAAGAGAGGATGGCCCACTCGTCGGGGGGGGGGCGTGTGAAGGACAGGAAGCTAGTGTGCCATCCCCGAGAGGAAATATATCAGAAGAGGCATGCGAGGGTGTGGAAGGAGTGCTTGTGGAGATAGAGGGGAGTGAAGGAAGGAGAGAGGGTGCACTGGAGGTGTGTTTAGCTGAAGATAAAGGGGAGGAGCTAGATCTGATAGTTTGGGAGGAGATTATAAAGGAGGAGGAGGAGGCGCACGAATTCAAGGTGGTAACGGACGGGACAGTGAGGCGCACAAGGGATTGTGCTGTCCAAACTGAAGATGAGGGGGGCACTCTGGACAAGGTTAGAGAATTGACGCGGGAGTTCCCTAACTTAAGGACTGGAGGTGGGTTACTTCCGGATCCAGATGTTCCCAAGTTGGAAAACCAAAAGATAAAACCCTTGGAATGGACCGTAGTGGTCCACCCCCGCAATCAAGATGGGGGGAGGAAAGTGATTCGCCCTACACCCTCTTTCAACAGACCACCCCCAGAGGGGGAATGGGCAAGACATCCCTGCTGCGGGACGGTTTGTGCAGTAAGGAGTGCACCTTTGCGGCCGATGACCGATCGGGAGCGTTTTGGCCCGGCCCCGATGTGAGAAGCGATATATTTACCCCTGAGTTGAGTGTTAAAAGTTATAAGACGTTACCGGAACTAAGTTGCTTTGATCCGTTTGATATGGTTGAAATTGAAGTGGAAAAGAATAAAAAGGAATCTGTTCAATTTTTAAAACCGCCTCCGTCTCTTATTCCCGCCAAGATGAGGGAACCACCAACAGCTTTAGAAGAACCCGATCACACAAACCTAGACAGCATCTTAAAAAGCAGAGACATCACCTGGCCGACAAAGGTCCGCATAGTTAAAGCTATGGTTTTTCCAGTAGCGATGTATGGAAGTGAGAGCTGGACCATAAAGAAGGCTGACCGCCGAAGAATTGATGCTTTTGAATTGTGGTGCTGGAGGAGACTCTTGAGAGTCCCCTGGACTGCAAGGAGAACAAACCTATCCATTTTGAAGGAAATCAACCCTGAGTGCTCACTGGAAGGACAGATCCTGAAGCTGAGGCTCCAGTACTTTGGCCATCTCATGAGAAGAAAAGACTCCCTGGAAAAGAACCTGATGTTGGGAAAGTGTGAGGGCAAGAGGAGAAGGGGACGACAGAGGACGAGATGGTTGGACAGTGTCATCGAAGCTACCAACATGAATTTGACCCAACTCCGGGAGGCAGTGGAAGACAGGAGGGCCTGGCGTGCTCTGGTCCATGGGGTCACGAAGAGTTGGACACGACTTAACAACTAAACAACAACCTTGAATGTTAGGTCAGGCTGAGAGACTATAGCTGGCACAAGGTCATCCAATGAGTTGGTAGCTTAATGGGCAGTTGAATCCAGGTCTCCCAAATCCCAGTGAAGCTTTATCCAATACAGCAGTCTGGCTTCCTGGGAATTCTGAAGTCACACTCATAGCATGAAATGAGATCAAGATTTTAAATAATTACGTTATTTACGAGTACACTATTTTGAATCATTTATTATTGACAGATTGGAAAACAATGAATTTCTTGTGTTTGCTGATTTTGGTCATGTTTTCTTCTGAATGAAAACACTGGAATGATGGAGACTTCAGATTCTAGTGATGGATCTGTAAGAAATGAAGGCTGATGGCTATAAAAATCTGTGGTCTGGATTGCAAGATAAACCAAAGGGCTGCCAGGACCGTAGTAGACTGCAAGAGAAGTCAACATGGCAAGGGTTACTGATGACTCCTTTTTCTTTTATGCCTCTCAGAAATTTAGCTTCCTCTAAACACATTTTTGAGACAGCTTGCTGTTCCCATACAGTTAAATAAAATTATTAGTTATAACAAGATTAGATCTGTTGAATTAATGGGACGTTAAGAAGTGTTGACTTGACAAGTCTCATTCGTTCAATGGGATTTAGCCCATAGCCCCCTATTTATCGTTTTACAGACAGCAAAAACTATTTATCGTTCAACTAGGTAAACTGTTAGAATTGACGAGTTTAAAACAAAAATGCTTAAGAAAATGTTACCCTCCCTTCCAAGCTCCACTAAAAATGTCAAAAGTAAATATAATTTTTTTAACCAAAGATGTCAGATTCTTATGCTAATCATTAGAGTCTGACATTGCCATTCTTCAACCTTTGCAGATGTGAATGGTTATCACTTTGTTTGTACATCACCAGAGACAACATAATCAACAGTCTTCATGTCTTACTGTTCATACTTTTTGTTCGTGCATTTTGTGCATACCACCCACCTCCTTTTGTTCGATTATGAAACTTGTTATGGCTTAAAATAGGGAATGGTGTTGTTAGGTGCTGTCAAGTCAGAACCGACTTGTAGCGATCCTAATAGGGCTTTCAAAGTAAGTGAGATATTTAAGGAGCGGTTTTACCATTTCCACTTCCCAGGTGACTTTCCATGGCTGAGTGGAGATTTAAACTCAGGTATCTCTAAATCAAATATTTTAATTAAAAATATATAAAGCAAAGAAACGTTAGATTTTTAAAATCGTTGTTATAAGATGGTCTGCCTATACTAAATAAAAAAAGTTGACTCTTAAATTTAAATCTGTTAATCTGCAGCAAAACCTCTATTTCCCTTTATTTATAGTAAGAAAACAAGGAAAGGCAATTTTCACTCATTAACTAGGAAGCTAATAAAGTCAAAAAATACAGTCAAGGCCTCTCCTCAAACAAAGAAACAAAGAAACAAACAAAACAAAACCAGAATGTGAAGAGATGTCTCCCTACCCAACCACTGATGCCTTCTGTTCTCTTCCTTGAATCCACCACTAGCACACAACAGCAGCTGGCAAAAATAATCCAAGAAAGGAAAGAAGGGATAAAAGAGAGGAAACATCCTGAAGGAATTGGGAGGTGGGGATCCAAAAATAATCCCCAAGGAGTTATGCTGACACTGGAGGAATGATGCCTAGCAGTAGCAAAAATAATCATAAGAAATAGGAGGGAAGTCTCCCCAAAAACACCAGAAAAAAAAGGCAAAAATGATTTACAGGCATAGAGAACACAATCAAGATGGAGGGCACCAAGGTACTAAGCAGCACACAGATCCCATCCAGTCCCAAGGAAGAACTGAAGCAAATCCAGACACTTTTACAATTCAAAATTCCCTCTCTCCACTCCTGATTGTTCTAATTGGCTGCTGACAGGATTTCCCACATTATTTGACAGCAAGGTTCCCGCTAAGCTGGGCACATGACTCTGCTTCTCTCCGCGCAGCTCTCTTCCTTCTCTGTGCAGTGACTGCGTGAGACATGCACCCACACAGGGGCAAAGCCAAAAGAGAGAGGTGGACCCCTGCCCAGGGGGGTGAAAATGAGATGGCATGTTGTTTGACAGACAAAGAGGTGAAGGAAAGAGGAAATGAAAGAGGGAAACACAAAAGAATCGAAAGCTTTCATGTCCCTATCTTTTGCTAAAACAAAGCACTGAAGTTTAAGAGGTTGTCTTTCAGGAATTAATGAGGAATCTGAAAATAAAAGAAACACTCTTTTACATATATTTTCTGTCTCAGACATCCCTCTGACATTCAGGTTATCCCTGAAAGTTCCATCCCTAGTTTCCATACAGGGGAGAAGAACCTCAGCAGGCAAAGGAAAGGAAAGGAAAAAATTGTCAAGGAGACAGGTGGAGGAGGAGACAGAGCCATCACAATACATTTCCAGACTTCTTGGAGAGCAAGAGACTATCCTTGCTCCACTGACAGCCCATATAACACAGCAGACTGGCTGAGGAGCAATAGAGTTAACAATCATTATTTTATCAGTGCACTCATCTGTTTTCATGGGAATAATAATAATAATAGTTGTTGCTGTTGTTGTTAATTTGATTTAACACTCTGGGTGGTTTACAACAACTAAAGAAGAACAGTAGAATAACAAAATATAACAAACATCAATAAATTAAAAAGTGCAAACAAAATACCATAAAATGCAGTGAGAGACATAGTAGGATACAATACAATTCAATAAAGAACATAAAAACAACATAAAAACATGGCAGTAGATTAAATATTACGTTGTCGGAAGTACTATTGCATCAGATGTTAATTGGTCTGGAATGGCCTGTGTAAATAGCCAAGTTTTTAATAATTTTTTTAAAGTGCTTAGTGATGGGGCCAGGCGAACTTCGAATGGGAGGGTATTCCACAGTTGTGGAGCTACCACCGAGAAGGCCCGATTTCTGGTGGTTGTTTTCCGGGCCTCTCTCAGGGTCAAAACTCTCAGCCGCCCTGCCTGTTATGATCTTATTGGATGGGCAGACCTAACCAGAAGGAGGCGCTCAGTCAGATATCAAGGTCCCAAACCATTTAGGGCCTTATAGGTTAATACCATCACCTTGAAGCTGGAATGGAAGTGAACAGGTAACCAGTGTAAGGCAGCCAAGGTGGGGGAAATATGTTGGTATTTTCTAACCCCACTCAGTAGTCTGGCTGCCACATTCTGGACCCGTTGCAATCTCCGTAGCAGTCCCAAGGGCAACCCCTTGTAGAGGGCAATACAGTAGTTTAATCTCAAGACTACCAATGCATGGACCAGCATGGTGAGGGACCCGGTGTCAAGGTAGGGATGCAGCTGGGCAATCTTCTTTTCCTGTTGCTTTCAACTTTTCCCAGCATCTTTACCAGTGAATCCTGTCTTTGAATGAGGCGTGCAAAGTACTTTAGCCTCAGTTTATAATTTAAGCTTCTAGTTCAGGCTTGATTGATCAAGCACCCATTATTTATCTTTCTGGCAGTCTATGGTATTCATGAACCCCTCCTCCAACTCTACATTTCAAATCAATCAATTTTTTTCCCTCTCACCTTTCTTCCCTCTCAGGCTGTCACATCTACAGACACTGATCACTATCATACAGATGACCTTTTCCTTGGTTTCTAACAATGCATCTCTTCTACCTGAGGATCTTTCCTAGCTCTTTTATTATAAGTCTCTTGGCTGCAGCCTCTCTTTGGATTAAATGATTGAACAGAAGTACTGTATATAAAGAATTTATTTTAGTTTCTTCATTGTCATTATTAAAATTAAGTAATTGTTCTGTAGACATTAATTTTGATTTCTTAATCTTCAATTGTAGTCCTTCAGTTTTGCACTTTGTTCTTAAAACCTTCCTCAGGAGTTACTTGAAGTCATTGCTACTTTCTACAAGTAATATGGTATTCATTTGCACATATTAAATTACTGGTATTGCTTCTGCCAATTTTTGCTCCTTCCTCATCTGTATCTAACTCAGCTTTCCATAAAATATATTCCGCATACAGATTGAACAGCATCTATTCCTGATAACTAGTGCCAATTTTATTGTTGAGGCAGTACATAATGAAGATGTAGCCTTCTGCTGTTCAGATTCATTCTCTAACTTGAACTGAAACAGTGCTCATTCATGATGGACAGCTATGGGCTACAGAGTAAAGAAATGTAGTAAGGACATTACAAATACTCACAAATGTTCTTGTCCTAAAAGAAAAAGGGTGTCTTGACATAACAACAGTAATTAATGTGCTGCAACAATATCAGCAAATAAATGTGTCTGGGGGAAGGGTTGCACAAAAACAGGGGAGTTGCTATTGTTTTGCAAAAAAAAAAAAAGATTGAAATTTGAAAATATACAAAATCTCATCATCTTGCTTAGTGGGGACGAAACTTTAAAAACAATTTTCATTCTCACTATGAAAAAGTAAAGTTCTGCATCTCTTAATGCAGAATCAGTCAATAACATGCCACACTTGTCAAAGTTCAACAGCCCCAGAGGGTTCATTCATGTCGAGATAATACTGACTAACTCAAAGAATCGAGCAATAAGTCCATCCTCAAGAAACTCCTGTGTAGAGGGTCATAGTTACAATCTACCTGAAAACAAGCGAAAAGAGGTTTGAGAGAAGAAAAGAAATAAGTCAATCACTGTGAAGTGGCCTAAATCCTATTGACACCTCTCAAGACAGGAAAATGGGAGGAAGAGTGAATGAGGCTAGATGCATACTCATCTTTAACTAATAGATAGCACAGGAAAAAACGTAGCATCTAGAAGAAAACCCATGAGGACCTGAGATATGGTGTTGAGTCTGATTTGTGGAGTTTTCAAGTTGGAAGACCTGCTGTACTATATACTACTTTGTTTTTTATACTCTAAACAATATTCAAATTATGCAGTGCTAATTTAGTCCACTTGCAGTGAAACACTGTTTAGAGAAAAGTAACATTACACTGATTCTATCAAAACCTCAGAATTCCCTTAATGCCTTAGCAACCTCAAGAATTTCAGCAAAATCTTTTCAAATTAGGCAAGTAAT
Organism: Intellagama lesueurii; assembly: GCA_037013535.1. NCBI lineage: Eukaryota > Metazoa > Chordata > Lepidosauria > Squamata > Agamidae > Intellagama > Intellagama lesueurii. The sequence continues at coordinate 154,775,511 of JBAJHW010000003.1, read as the reverse complement.
TAACTTAACAATATTTTAATGTGATAAACCATTTGCTAAATCTAATCATTCTTATATTGCTCATTGTTTCCGGGGTTTAATTTTTTGCTTTTTAATTCTCCAATTAATTCTTTTTAATTCTCCAGTTATACTTTGGAATATATCTTATGTTCCTTAGAAGGAAGAAATGGCTTCTGGCCACCCAAAATAACATCTGACTGACTGGCCTTAGGAAGCATGGGCCCACCTAACTTAAAGCTGTTGTGTATTACACAGATACAGTGAGTAATGTTTGATGGCAAGAGTTCAGAGAGATGTGTTCTATATTCTTATACAATGAGAGTCAGTTTTCAGTTAATACACTCTTATCAGTTAGTACTTAGAATGAAAGGTTATTCCCAGAGACAGAGGCATCAAATAGTGATGTAGAGATCTACCCAAGAACACAAGCATTGCTAGTGTTGTGGTTAACAGCTCCCACACAGATACTGCAAAGTATCTAAAATGAGCTGAGTGAGGATTTTGAGGAGTGATTAGGAGCGGTTTTATTTGCAGAAGAGATTATGTGTTACCATTCGGATTCTGTGTAGTGCTTAGAGGGCTAGCTGTATGAGAAAAAATGTCAGTTACGTTGAGGCTTGTAGGTTGATACGTTAGTGTTGGGGTTAGGACTGTCTGCTGCTATGTTGCCTGTTGTTAGTATGTTACTACGGAAGATGCTATGAAATTGTTCTAAGAAGTTGGTCAAGCAGAAACCAAACCTATACCAAGTCAAATGTTCAAATATTCTTCAACATGTTTTAAAGGAAATGTTCTTAAAGTTAACTATGACTGAATGATTATTGTTTTATCTGCTGGAACACATGTGTGCCATATTATTCATGATCTGTGTGGTTTTTTTTTATACTCACGCTTAATCTGCCATGTAAAAACTCTCAAAATTTCAACAAGCAGTAGGTACATACTTTCAAAACATATTGGGGGGGCAGTGTGGGGAGGGATCTCTTTGTAATAGGGTTCATTTAGTTCTATCTAGGTTACTGGTGCAATAAGTTCTTAGCTTAGCTCATCCACCCAGGTCTCAGTAACACATGCTTGTATCATTTATTCAGTCCAGGTAACACATGCTCACCCATAATCTAGTCATGGATGGTACCTGTTTTATTAATGACCACCCTGGCAATGAACAATAGCACCAACAGACCAGAGGGCAGGTTGTAAGAGCAAACAGGATCTTCAAGGGGTGGAAAACACATGAAAAAATTACTTCAAATACCTACCTTGTTCCTCCTCCTGTCAAATCCAACACTATTGTCATACCTCCCTTTGCCCAAAGTCACACCATTATGAGCACTCTGGTACTTCTCTTTCTCTGGGCATTTACCCACGGACATATATCAATAATGTTGATGACAGCATTCACACAATGTCTACCTCCAACTAAGGTGTTTGACTCTAACCCAAGTATCTGTTACTGAATAGAGATTTTGAAAATATTTATAGTATCAGTTAACTTAAATGGTCCACAGCAATCATTGTTTTAGTGTCTAAATTATGCTTTTAAGCCTGGCTTCTTTAGAATGGTGCTACTTGGATGACAGTTTGCAGTGATGCTTGATCACTAGGGCCACCACAACCTCCCTAGATCCTTGCCCAGACTAGTTCATTAAAGTTGCCATGCCAATAACGACGGAATGGGCTACTTCCATCATTAATGCATCTTTTCTTGAGGGCAAGGTTCCCCGTACCGTCAAGGAAACACTCATTAGGCCATTCATAAAAAAATCTAACGATGATATCAATAACTATAGACCCATCCCCAATGTCCCGTTCTTAAGCAAGCTAGTGAAGAGGGCAGTGGCAGATCAGCTATAGGCACTCCTGGAGGAGAGTGATGCCCTTGATCCATTCCAGTCCGGGTTCAGACCATGTCATGGCACAGAGACAGCACTGGTCGCCCTGCACAATGACCTCTTGGGGGAGACCGACAGGGGTAAAGCACTCCTGCTGGTCCTCTTCGATCTCTCAGTGGCCTTTGATACCAACCTGGTTAGGCTCTCAGGGTTGGGGATATGTGGGATAAGCCTTGTCCTGCTTCCAGTCTCCAGTCCTTCCTCGAGGACCAACTTCAGAGAGTGCAACTTGGGGAGATGGTGTTTACCCCTTGAACTCTCAACAGTGGAGTCCCTCAGGGGTCAATCATCTTCCCATTGCTGTTTAATATCTATATCACCCTATATCAGGGTCATCAGGAGTTTTGGAGCTTTGTGTCACTAGTACCTGGATGACACCCAGCTCTATCTCTCCTTCCACCCTTCTGCAGTGGATACTGCCCCACCCTTGTGCACTGCCTGGATGACTTCCTGGGGTGGATGAGGGATAATAGACTGAGGCTGAATCCAGTAGGGACACCCATCCACAAGACGAAGGTACTGTCAGTGGGTGTCCCTACTGTCTGTGGTTTGGGTGCTTCCCTGTCTTTTGGGGGGGCACTTTTTCTGCTAAGGATGAGGTGCACAGTCTGGGTGTACTCTTGGACCTAGCACTGTCAATGGATACATAGATAACACATGTGGTCCAATCCACCTCTTAGGCAGATCACTCAGTTGTGTCCATATCTTGACACCGGGTCCCTCCTTGCACTGGTAGTCTCAAGATTAGACTACTGCAATGTGCTCTGTGTGGCTGCTACGGAAACTTCAGCAGATCCAGAACATAGTGGACAGACTGTAGTAGGCATCCTTCAGTCTCGAGAGACTATGGTAACGTGCTCTGAATAGAGGTCTTGGAACAGTGTCTAGTGTGGCTGAGAAGGCCAGTTTGAGAGTGACAATCCCTTCCACATTGCAGACAAGTGCAATCTGTCCCCTGTCCAGCCCCCTGATTTTGCTGCTTTCGGGACTGCCTCTTGGCCTCGGTCTGCTGGACAAGTGTCTCTTCAAATTGGGAGAGGCCACGATGCACCGCCTGCCTCCAGGCTGAACGCTCAGATGTCAAGGTTTCCCATCTGTTGAGGTCCATTCCTAAGGCCTTCAGATCCCGCTTGCAGATATCCTTGTATCGCAGCTGTGGTCTCCCTCTGGGGCGATTTCCCTGCACTAATTCTCCATACAGGAGATCTTTTGGAATCCGACCATCAGCCATTCTTACAACATACCCGAGCCAACGTAGACATTGCTGTTTCAATAATGTACACATGCTAAAAATTCCAGCTCGTTCTAGGACTACTCTATTTGGAACTTTGTCCTGTCAGGTGATAACAAAACTGCGTCGGAGACAATGCATATGGAACATGTTCAACTTCCTCTCCTGCCATGCACAAAGGGTCCAGGACTGACTGCAGTACAGGAGTGTACTCAGGACACAGGCTCTATAGACCTGGATCTTTATTTATTTATTTAACTTATATGCCGCCCACACTACCCAAAGGTCTCTGGGCAGCTTACAGCAATTTAACTACAGTAAAAAAGATAAAACAATTAAAATACAATTAAAATATATACTCTAAAAGTTGCCATCAGGACCCACAGTTGATATTATTTCAATTAAAAGCCTTCTGGAACAGGAAGGTTTTGACCTGGCGCCGAAATGTCATCAGCGTCGGCACCAGACGAATCTCAGTTGGGATGGCATTCCATAGTCTGGGGGCAGCTGCCGAAAAGGCCCTTTGTCTACAAGCCATCCCTCTTACCTTCTTGAGGGATGGCTCTTTCAAAAGGGCCCCCTGGCTAAATCTTAACTGCCGGGTAGGTTCATATGGAAGGAGGCGGTCCTTCAGGTATCCAGGGCCCAAGCCGTTTAGGGCTTTATATGTCAAAACAAGCTCTTTGAATTGGGCCCGGGCAGCAACTGGTAGCCAATGTAAATTAAACAGAATTGGCTTGATGTGTCCCCTAGTGGCCCCACCACTCACCAGCCGCGCAGCTCGATTCTGGACCAGTTGCAGTCGCCGGACCATCTTCAAAGGCAGCCCCACGTAGAGCGTATTGCAGTAATCTTTACGAGATGTTACCAGTGCATGTGTAACTGTCATGAGACTCCGCTCGTCCAGGTAGGTCCGTAGCTGGTATAATTTCCACAGCTGAAGGAAGGCGCCCCTGGCCACGGAGTCCACCTGGGCTTCCAGAGTTAGACTGGGGTCCAGGAGCACCCCCAGGCTGCGGACCCTGTCCCTTAGGGGGAGTGCAACCCCATTCAGGGCAGAGAAATGGCCCTCCAGCCTGTCCGGAGAAGCACCCACTAACAGCACTTCCGTCTTGTTTGGATTGAGTTTCAATTTATTAACCCTCATCCAGTCCATTATCAGGTCCAGACACGAGTTCAGCACAGAAACCGCCTCACTTGGATTGGTGGAAAACGACAGGTAGAGCTGAGTGTCGTCAGCATATTGCTGACTCCTCAGCCCAGACCTCCTGATGACCTCTAACAGCAGTTCCATGTAGATGTTAACCAGCATAGGGGACAGTATAGAGCCCTGAGGAACTCCATGACATAAACGCCATGGGACAGAGCAACTGTCCCCCAGCACCACCCTCTGGACACGGTCAGCCAGGAAGGAGCGGAACCACCGTAAAACGGTGCCCCCGACTCCCAACCCACCCAGCCTATCCAGAAGGACACCATGGTCGATGGTGTCGAAAGCCACTGAGAGGTCCAGGAGTATCAACAGGGTCACACTCCCCCTGTCTCTCTCCCGACAAAGGTCATCATACAGGGCGACCAAGGCAGTCTCCGTACCAAAACCTGGCCTGAAACCCGATTGAAATTGATCCAGAAAATCTGTTTCATCCAGCAGCGCCTGGAGTTGCCCGGCCACAACCTGCTCCAACACCTTGCCCAAATAAGGGAGGTTCGCCACTGGCCGGTAGTTAACCACCAGCCTTGGGTCCAGGTTAGACTTTTTTAGGAGTGGCCGAATTACCGCCTCTTTCAAGGTGGTAGGGACCACTCCCTCTCTCAAAGAGGCATTCACGGCCTCCTGGACCCAGGTGCGAACCCCCCTGGCAGATCTTCCAATTAGCCAAGATGGGCAAGGGTCGAGTGGAGTGGTGGTAGAACGGACAGATCCAAGCACCCTGTCCACATCCTCAGGTCTCAACAATTGAAACTCATCCATTAATACTTGACCTAAGCACGGCACACTGGACACATCCTCTGATTCTGCAGTAATGGTGGAGTCCAACCCACTGCGAATCTGAGCGATTTCCCCCTCAAAATGAATGGCAAACTCATCACAGCGAGCTGATGAGCAGTCCGGGACCTCCACCAGATTTCCCGGTTGAAGAAGATCCCGGACCACCCGAAACAGCTCTGCTGGACGACATTCTGAGGAAGCAATACGGCTGGAGAAATATTGCTGTTTCGCCAGCCGTATTGCCACGAAATAGGCCCTATAATGTCGGCCCTATAATGGGCTCTAAGTCGTGTTCGATCGGACTCCCAGTGGGATTTCCTCTGCCTGCGTTCCAGCCGTCTCCCCTCTCGCTTCATCGCCCGCAGTTCAGATGTATACCAAGGAGCTGTCTGGGCTCTGCGTGCAGGGAGAGGGCGCTTAGGCACAATCGTGTCAACCGCCCGGGTCATCTCCCTATTCCATAGGGTGACCTGAGCTTCGACAGGAGCACCGACCATATCAGACAAATAATCCCCCAGAGCATTCAGGAAACCATCCGGATCCATTAGTCTCCAAGGGCGGATCATCTTAATAGATCCCCCACCCTTGCAGAGGGGAGAAGAAGCTAATAGACTAAACTTGACCAGGAAGTGGTCTGACCATGACAATGGGGTCACAACCAGCCCCTCTACATCCAGACCACCATCTTCCAGTCCTGTTGAGAAAACCAGGTCCAAGGTACGGCCCTTCTCATGTGTCGGGCCGATGACACATTGAGACAGCCCCATGGTTGTCATGGCGGCCATGAAGTCCTGAGCCGCCCCAGTCAAGGCAGCCTCGGCATGGATGTTGAGGTCCCCCAGCACCAACAGCCTGGGAGTCCTCAACACCAGGTCCGAGACTCCCTCCGTCAGCTCAGGCAGGAAGACTGTTGGTACGCAGCAGGGTGGGCGGTACACCAACAGAATCCCCAATCTGTCTCGTAAGCCCAACGCACAATACAGGCCCTCAAGACCTCCTCTCAAAGGGATAGGAAGCCTGGTCAAAGATATAGAACTCCTATAGACTATAGCAACTCCCCCTTCCTGACCCTCCGAGCGACATTGGTGCTGGACCGAGTACCCAGGCGGACACAGCTGGGAGAGGGGAACACCACCCTCCTCTCCCACCCAGGTCTTAGTAACGCACGCCAGGTCAGCACCCTCATCCAGAATTACATCATGGATGAGGGCAGTCTTATTTTGTACTGACCTGGCGTTCATCAACAGCACCGTGTGGCTCGAGGGTTTGCTGATATGGTCACCTGATACCATCTGGTTGGGGGTAGGACTAGAAGAGGGGATAGATGTAAGATATCTAACCTCTCTTCTCCTACGTGGGCATGTTCTACCCCCACCACCATTCCTTCCCCTACCCAGCAGTCGCCGGACCATCCTAAAAAAACCTAATCGACTCAGTTGCAGTCGCCGGACCATCTTCAAAGGCTGCCCCACGTATAGCGCATTGCAGTAGTCCAGTCTGGTTGTTACCAGTCCATGTGTGACTGTTGCCAGGCTCCGCTCATCCAGGTAAGGGCAAAGTTGATATATTCTCTGCAGCTGTAAGAAGGCACCCCTGGACACCAAGTCCACCTGGGCTTCCAAGGTCAGACCCGGGTCAAGGAGCACCCCCAAGCTGCGGACCCTGTCCTTTAGGGGGAGTGTAACCCCGTCTAAGGCAGGGAAATGGCCCTTTAACCTATCTGGCAGAGCACCTACCAGCAGCACTTCCGACTTGTCTGGATTGAGCCTCAGTTTATTGACCCTCATCCAGTCCATTATCGAGTCCAGGCACGAGTTCAGAACGGTGACTGCCACACCTGGATTGGTAGAGAATGAGAGGTAGAGCTAAACCTCCTAATGACCTCCCCCAGCAGTTTCATGTAGATATTGAATAGCATGGGGGACAGTATAGAGCCCTGAGGAACCCCATGACGCAACCGTCATGGATCAGAGCTACTGTCCCTCAGCACCACCTTCTGGACTCAATCAGCCAGGTAGGAGTGGAACCATTGTAAAACGGTGCCTCCCATTCCCATCCCAGCCAATCTGTCCAGAAGGACACCATGGTCGATGGTGTCAAAAGCCGCTGAGAGGTCCAGGAGAATCAACAGGGATGCATTCCCCCTGTCTTTCTCCCGGTAGAGGTCGTCAAACAGGGTGACCAAGGCAGTCTCCATCCCATAACCCGGCCTGAAACCTGATTGAAATGGATCTAGATAATCCATTTCATCCAGGAGAGCCTGGAGCTGCTCAGCCACCACACGTTCCAACACCTTGCCCAGAAAAGGGAGATTTACCTCTGGTCGGAAGTTGATCACTAGGCCTGAGTCCAGATTAGGTTTTTTTAGGAGTGGGTGAATCACTGCCTCCTTTAATGGGGCGGGGACCACTCCCTCTCTTAACGAGGAGTTGATGACCTCCAGGATCCAGGTGCAAACCCCTCTGGCAAATTCCTTTATTAGCCATGATGGGCAGGGGTTGAGTTGTGTAGTGGTGGCACGAACTGATCCAAGCGCCCTGTCCACATTCTCGGGTCGTAACAACTGAAACTCATCCAATAAATTATGACATAAGTCCGGAGCACTGGACACAACCATAGGCTCTGCATGAACAGTGGAGTCCAGCTCTTTGCGAATCTGAGCAATTTTTCCCTCAAAGTGTGTAACAAATTTGTTACAGCGAGCCACTGAGCAGTCCGGGACCTCCACCGAACCATTAGGCTGAAGAAGGTCCCAGACCACTCGAAATAACTCTGCTGGATGACACGCCGAGGAAGCAATACGACTGGAGAAATGCTGGCATTTTGCCAGCTGTATTGCCACAGAGTAGGCCCGATAATGGGCTCTAAGCTGTGTTTGGTCATAGTCGCAGCAATATTTCCTCCATCTGCGCTCAAGCCGTCTCCCCAACCGCTTCATAGCCAGAAGCTCCTCCAATGTGTTTAACCAACTCGACATCTAGAGAGAGAGTGTCAGAGATCGTTGAGCCAAGGTACACGAAATCATGAACAACCTCCAATTCTTGTGTAGAGATGGTAATAGAGGGAGGTGAGTCCACGCCCTGGCCCATGACTTGTGTTTTCTTCAGGCTGATTGTTAATCCAAAAACTTGGCAGGCCTTACTAAAACGATTCATAAGTTGTTAGAGCTCTTCAGCAGAATGGGCAACAACAGCTGCATCATCGGCAAAGAGGAAGTCCCGCATGCATTTCAGCTGGACTTTGGTCTTCGCTCTCAGTCTGTGTGGAGTAAATAAATAAGAGTATATCTTCCCTACCCTGGACACCTTGCATTGGTTATCTGTGGATTTCCATGCCAGCTTCAATGTGATGACATTAACATACAAGGACCTAAATGGTTTGGGACCTCAATACCTGGCAGAATGCCTTCTTCCAAAAATCATCCCAAAGAAAAGGAAATGCAAGAAAGCAAAGTGGCTGTCCAACGAGGCCTTACAAATAGCAGAGAAGAGAAACAAAATGCAAGGGAGATAGGGAAAGTTACAGAAAATTGAATGCAGACTTCCGAAGAATAGCAAGGAGAGACAAGAGGGCCTTCTTAAACCAACAGTGCAAAGAAATAGAGGAAAATAATAGAAAGGGAAAAACCAGAGATCTGTTCAAGAAAATTGGAGATACTGTATTAAAGGAACATTTTGTGCAAAGATGGACATGATAAAGGACAAAAATGGGAGGGACCTCACAGAAGCACAAGACATCAAGAAGAGGTGGCAAGAATACACAGAGGAATTATACCAGAAAGATTTGGATGTCCCAGACAACCCAGATAGTATGGTTGCTGACCTTGAGCCATACATCCTGGAGAGTGAAGTGGGTCTTAGAAAGCATGGCTAACAACAAGGCCAGTGGAGGTGATGGTATTTGAGTTGAACTATTTAAAATCTTAAAAGATGACGCTGTTAAGGTGCTACACTCAATATGCCAGCAAGTTTGGAAAACTCAGCAGTGGCCAGAGGATTGGAAAAGATCAGTCTACATCCCAATCCCAAAGAAGGGCAGTGCCAAAGAATGCTCCAACTACCGTACAATTGCACTCATTTCACACGCTAGCAAGGTTATGCTCAAAATCCTCCAAGGCAGGCTTCAGCAGTATGTGGACCGAGAACTCCCAGAAGTACAAGCTGGATTTCGAAGGGGCAGAGGAACTAGAGACCAAATTGCTAACATGCGCTGGATTATGGAGAAAGCCAGAGAGTTCCAGAAAAACATCTACTTCTGCTTCATTGACTACGCAAAAGCCTTTGACTGTGTGGACCACAGCAAACTATGGTAAGTTCTTAAAGAAATGGGAGTGCCTGACCACCTTATCTATCTCTTGAGAAATCTATATGTGGGACAGGAAGCAACAGTTAGAACTGGCTATGGAACAACTGATTGGTTCAATATTGGGAAAGGAGTACGACAAGGCTGTATATTGTCTCCCTGCTTATTTAACTTATATGCAGAATACATCATGCGAAAGGCTGGACTGGATGAATCCCAAGCCGGAATTAAGATTGCTGGAAGAAATATCAACAACCTCAGATATGTAGATGATACCACTCTGATAGCAGAAAGTGAGGAGGAATTAAAGAACCTCTTAATGAGGGTGAAAGAGGAGAGCGCAAAAAATGGTCTGAAGCTCAACATCCAAAAAACCAAGATCATGGCCACTGGCCCCATCACCTCCTAGCAAAGAGAAGGGGAAGATATGGAGGTAGTGACAAATTTTACTTTCTTGGGCTCCATGATCACTGCAGATGGTGACAGCAGCCACGAAATTAAAGGGCACCTGCTTCTTGGGAGGAAAGTGATGACAAACCTAGACAGCATCTTAAAAAGCAAAGACATCACCTTGTCGACAAAGGTCCGCATAGTCAAAGCTATGGTTTTTCCAGTAGCGATCTATTGAAGTGAGAGCTGGGCCATAAAGAGAGCTGACCACCGAAGAACTGATGCTTTTGAATTGTGGTGCTGGAGGAGACTCTTGAGAGTCCCCTGGACTGCAAATAGAACAAACCTATCCATTTTGCAGGAAATCAGCCCTGAGTGCTCACTCAGATCCTGAAGCTGAGGCTCCAATACTTTCGCCATCTCATGAGAAGAGAAGACTCCCTGGAGAGGACCCTGATGTTGGGAAAGTGTGAAGGCAAGAGGAGAAGGGGACGACAGAGGACGAGATGGTTGGACAGTGTCACTGAAGCGACCAACATGAATTTGACCCAACTCCGGGAGGCAGTGGAAGACAGGAGGGCCTGGCGTGCTTTGGTCCATGGGGTCACGAAGAGTCGGACACGACTTAACAACTAAACAACAACAACATTTCTACTGTTTATTCTTTCTATATTATTGTGATGTTTATGTTATTACTATTCAGTTATTATTGTTTTATTTTGTTGTGAACCGCTCAGAGTGGCATCTATAGCCAGATGGGTGGTATACAAATTAAGTAAATAAATATGGAAATTTTGAAGATATTTATAATATCAAGTAACTCAGATGGTCCACAGCTATCATTCCTTCAGTGTCTAAATCATATTTTTAAGTCTGGCTTCTTTAAAATGGTGCTACTTGGATGATGGTTTGCAGTGGTGCTTGGAAGGTAAAGCATATCAAGATATGTATGTGTATGATGATTAGTACTTTAGCAAGCGTAAGAGCTGGTCCTAAGGAGACAGGAGTTATAGATGGTATGACAGCTGAGAGTAAGAGGTCTTATATTGAGAATGCTGGCTTAGCTATTACAGCTGAGGTTTGTACTGATAGTGCAGAAACAGAGGGTGTGATACCTAGCAGGTTGGCACAGCAGAAGGAGTGGTAGCAAACTAGTTCAGGGGTACTGAGGTGAATATTGGCATGGGGACCAATCTGCAGATTGACAGTACCAATCATGGTGTGGAGATAGATGTTAGAACCAGCAAGAAAGTGTGTAATTTTGACCATATTGATATGGAGAAAGCGATTGGGATCGATATTCTTGATACCATTGGTTGTCATAATAGTCACACTCTTCTAAGGCTCTTGGAGAAGTAGTAGGATGAAGTGTTTTTTGTGGAAGGGTTGGAGCTGGTGTGCCTGACATAGGATGTAGTTGGGACTCAAAAAGCTCATTCATGCATGATTTGCTGGGTCAGCACAGTCACAATAGACTCTTCGCAAGGAATACCCTCTAGTACAGATTCAAATAGCCTACTCCAGGAGAAAGGAGTTCAGCCAAATGCTATGATTGCAGCATAGTGGAGGACTGGCAGATTTTACAGGCCAAGTTGCTGGGACCTTCTTCTAAATAAACAAACAACTGTCTAAGCGGGATTTCCCTCCTTAAAGACAGAGCAAAACTAGAAGAACAAACAATCTAGGGCCATAGTCCTGAAAAGGAGGAAAATAAGTATAAGTTTTTCTGAAGACAGAAATAAACAGTGAAATAAAAGAGAAAACAGGGAAACAATTAAAAATGTAATAATGATTAAAAACGGAAAAAAACAGTAGCTGTGTACAAGCATTATAAGTAGTTCCATGGGCACTATGAAGGAAAAAAAAGTGTACCAAGAGACTACCGGATGTATGTTATTCCTTATTATATTCAACACAAACATTTAAAGTTTCTGACAGTGGGAAAATAGCAATTTAAGGGTACAAATGTACAGAGAGAACACTTATTATTCCACACAGGTTGTTACTTCTTTTAACAACAGAATTTTCTATAGATGTGGTTAGTTTTGGATTTTACTTGTTTGAAAGTGAGTGTTGCCAATCATTAGCTACCTACTAGCACCAGTAATTTCTTCTCTGGTGAGCATTTGAATACTGGGTATCAGTTCCAATTTCAACTACATGTTGCTGACAAAGGCTCATGTTCAGAACACAGTATTAGAATGAGGTGAAGCATACACAGTGAAATAAGGAAAAAGTGGTTTTCTGAGCAGGAGGATAATGAAATACAGGAACTAGTGCATACTCCTTTGAAGTCAATAACAAAATGCAACTGGTCTGAGTGGTTCCAGATTGCACCACATTTTTCAACACATAATAATATCACAAAGGACTATGAAATCTTGATTCACGCTGAACTATTAAAAGTGCTCAAGAGGTATAGATGTAATTAAATTACTGCATTTCTCATACACATCAATTTTAATAATGATAAATTCCAGTTTTCTCTTGTTAAATATTTCTTACGTATAGGATTTGCTATAGAAATAATAAACATGAAAAATAAAACTTTGAAAGGCAAGCAAAAATCAGCTGATTTATCTATTTACATTTGACTTTTAAATAGAACCTGGAGAATGGCCAGTATCCTAAGTTTGATCTCAAAATGACCTGCTGGAGATCTCATTTTCTGCTCTTTTCCTACGGGACATTCACAGGGCAAGGTGATGTTGGTGATATAAGGGACTAGTGGAATGCAAAAGTAATTCTGGAGTTCCTGTATATGAAATTCAGTTATTCCCCATTAGACTGTAACTTTTCCTCTCATGGTCACCAAGAGTTTAAAAACATATATATTGAGACATGGACTTAATTCTATAGATATATTACTTCTTCCTACCTTCCGTTCCCTTTTTTTCTGGGTAACACTAACCAGACATGCAAGGTTCAAATGCCAAAGTAAAAGAATTATTTTGCTGAGCCAGTGAGGCTGGTGCACATCTGCATTAATTGAAATCACAGCATGATTCTTCAAGATGGAAAGTGTCTAAATCTAAAGCACATACAGGATGAGGAGATCTCAGATGTGTGCCTGCTTTCCCTGACACACACAGGGCACCAGATGCTTTTGTTTATGGTCTATCCTGATGCTTCAACATTCCAATGACATAATGGAGAATGTAGTAATTTAAAATTTCCCCACCCATTAATGAAAAACGGGCACTAAAATAATAAATGAAGATAATCATGATCATCAAAGGATACAAATGACATAAAAATGACAATTCTCTGTAGGCAATGGAGCAATTATTGAAGCAAGAACAAGCAAACCACCAAAGAAGATGTTATGTGCCAACCAATTAAATAATTAAATCAAAGCATCAACAATAATTGCTTAAAAAAAGCACCCTTGTTTTACAAGGAAACATGTCCTTTAAAAAAAAAAAAACCAGTACAAAAACAGGGCATTAGACTAGATTTCCCTTCAGATCCCTTCTGCTTGTACAATTCAATGATTCTATAATCCTGCCTATATGCTCTGCTCACCTTATTGGAATAGATAGACTGACAAGCACAAAGGATAACTGTAGACTTCCATTTCTGTTGCTTTGTATCTAACACTTTTGTTGGGGACCTGTAAGAAACATTTAAAGTCCTATTCATTCAAAGAAACTTTTATTGAGTAGGTAGAAAAATCATGTTTACTTTGCAATAACCTCAAACTTGGCTAAATTTACTCTGATTTGATAAAACTATTTTTCTCCACTAATACATTTTTGTTTTCAAATTCTTTATCTCTAGAAAGGACTATGTTTCATTAATTTAAATTTCACGTCAGTTTCTTTTTATACTGGTTGCGTTTATAAGATGTTTAAAGAATGGGCCACAGTCTGTCTTTGTGACTGATTTACCTTCCTTTGGTCAACAGAAGTGGGAGGAAATTAGCTTTCCTCCATGCTGCAGTTATTTCTCCACATGCACTCAAAAAAACCCCTGCTCTGGAGGCAGTCCTCAGGCAGAGTGGAAAACTGCAGGGGAACAGGGAAGGAAGTACTTTCATGCTAGTAGTTAAATGCCAATGCAACACTGGTTTTAGACCATGAATAAAAGCAAAAGGGTGATTATAGCTGTGGAAATACACACAGAGAATGTCAAAGGAGAGTCTTGACGTTACTGTCCTGACCATGTGGTATTAAGTTAATGTTACAAACAAACCTACAAAACCAGGTGGAATTTGTGGGATTTAAAACAGACATAGGCTTTAAAAGTTGAGAACCTTTAACACTGCAGCTAATCCACACAATAACTCAACCCTTAAGGTCCCAGTTACTAACAGATACCATATGCAACCTTTAATATAAGCTGTCTGTATCAAGATATCTTTGTCAGTGGAATCATATCATCTGCTCACTTTAACTTAAATTAGCAGAAATATTTTAGAGGTACATATAGTAATACATATATGCATCGACTAACTTGTAATGAAGAGAAGTTCATTTTAATGAACATACTTTAATCCAGAGATTGTTCTCTTTTATTTAGATGGTGAATATTTTCAGAGGGCAAGAGGATCTTTAAAATATTTGTAAAGGGTAAGTTAAACATATTAACACATTATATGGTTCATACTGTGGGTAACACTCTCTATTGGGCTCTGGTCAAGTAATAACATTCTAACTTTTAGATTCAGGTCCCTATTCTCATTCTGTAGGTAGAATGACTCCCTCCAAAACTGTCCAAATCAGAACTGTTTCTTATATTATTCAAGTGATATGACTGCTACTATAGCAGCTGTTAAGTCAGGAAACTGAGAAGAAGAACAGTATTTTACTGCTACTTCTCCCTGGGACCTGCTAGAGGTGGTGTAGAAATCTGTGAAGAAACTGCATAAAACTTTGCAGGCAAAATTACTCAGATCCACTCTGACTTTGATTAAACTGGTACTGGATGGGATTACATTCCCATTGAAAAAAATGGGTGGCAGCTTGGGAGCACTCCTGGATTCATCTCTGCCCCTTGATGCTCCTGTCTCAGCGGTGGCCAGGAGTACATTTGCACAATTAAAACTAATGCGCCAGATACATCAGTTTCTTGAGCGATCTGATCTGGCCACTGTGATACATGCCCTAGTTACTTCCTGGCTGAATTACTGTAACACGTTCTATGTGGGGCTGGCCAATGGAAGATGTCAGGAAACCTCAGTAGCTCCAAAATGCAGCAGCCAGATTGCTGACTGGGGCTGTTTACAGAAATCACATGACCCCTCTGTTACAGCAGCTCCACTGATTGCCAATCAGTTTCCGGGCACAATTCAAAGTGCTGATTTTAACCTATAAAGTCCTATTAATATTAATGTTTTAATGACTGTTTTTAATATGGGGTATTATTATAATATTGCCTATTTTTAATGGTTTTAATGGTTTTAAAGTTTTAATATTGTTGTACGCCGCTCAGAGACCATTGGTAATGGCGCGGCTAAAAAAAAATCTTGTAAATAAATAAATGGCCTGAGTCCAAGCTACCTCAAGACCATATCTCCTATTATACGCTGATGGGTGTTAAGATCATAAGTAGAGGCCTTTCTCTTGGTCCCATCACCTTCACAGGTGTATCTAATGGAGTCACAGGAGAGGGCCTCCTCTGTTGCTGCTCACAGACTTTGGAACTCCCTCCCACAGGAGGCCAGACTGGCCCCATCTTTGCTGTCCTTCCATAAGCAGGCAAATACCTTTCTCTTCAGGCAAGCCTTCCCTCAGTGACCGGCTATCTGTGTGTGATTTTTTAGGTGGATAGTTATTCATTACTGCTTTGACAGGATTTTTAGTACTATTTGTATTTCCATTTTTGTGTTTTCCATTTCTCAGAGCAGCATCATTTTTCTTTAATAGCATACTTATTGTTCTTAGCTTTAATGTGCCCTTTTAATGATGTAAGATGCTTCTTCACTCTTTGTTCTTAGTTTAAATATTCTATTTAATGATGTTAAGCACTGTTGCATACTCACAGTTCTCAACTTTAAATACTTTCACTGTTGTAAGCCGCCTTCGGTCCTTTTCAAGGAAAAAGGCAGGGTAAAAAATATTTTAAATAAAAAATAAATAAAAATAAATAGAAATCATCATCTGTTTTTCCTCACCAGTAGATGAGGCAGCCAGATTGACCTGTAGTCTTCCAGGTGTACTAAACTAACTGCCATCAGTCCTAGCCAGCGTGGCCAATGTTTAGGAACAATGGAAGAAGAATTCAATAACAAGTATTAGGGCGACCTCACATTTGCCTTACCAGGATGAGATAATTTGGGAAAGTGATCTATAAATCTGTGGAACTTATTCCAGCAGGGTACCTGAGGACAAGGGAGCACCCTGAATGACAGAAAAAGCATAGCCTTTCCTCTCTGCCAAGGGGGACAAATAAAAAACAGGTAAATATTTGTCCCTTCGTTTTCATCAGGGTCTCTGGAACTGACGAATACGAAGGGATGAATATTTGATGAATCAGCGATTTCTTAAAATTACTGCAATTCTTCTTTTTATTTGTCCCCATATCTAATGGCTATCCAAGGTCTAGGAATGGGGGTGTGCAGCCTCTGGATCTCTAGACATTACCTGCCCTAGTTTAGTTCTACTGGAGCATTTAACTAACAGTTTTTCTGAAGTGGCATTAAATGTGTCAACCTTGTTTCAGACGTGAAAAATGAAGAAAAGTTCAAACAAAAATTGTTCTAATTAAGATCTAACAATCTGAGATTTCATCCTGACAGGAACTTCTTTTCCTGGCCGAACAAAATCTGTATGGCTCATTTCATCATACTAATAATATGCTTTTAAAACACAACTAACACTTTTTCTATCTCCTTTCACTTACTAGGAAATGGTATTTCACAGACATACATTTTTACAGGACATAACTTTTTTTAACTTGGGGAAAGAGAAGAGATTCTTCACTTGCATTAGCCATATCCCTTTGCAGGTGGTACATGGAATATTACTATAATGCAAAACTAGCATACTAAAATTGGGAAGATAAGTACATAATTAGTCATATACACATACATCCTCAGAAAAATTAAATAGTAAGTCTGAAGATAATTAGAAACTATATTTAATTTTTTTATTGCTCCTAATAATAATTTTGCAAACTATATGAACCAACAAAGGAGAAATTAACTTTTGGCACATTTCAGTAAAAGGAGCAAATTAGCAATACATGGGCATGTATTTCAGTACCATCACCACATAGGCATATAAAATTTTGTAATGGAATTCTTCAAAAATAACTCTCAAGCAGTACTGAAGGCATGACTGTAATTCAAGTACAGGAAAAGGCCCTTCTGTATTTAGGAATTGTGAGTACTGTACTTGCAAACACTGTGCCATTGTATTTGGACCATTTGCTAAGAAAAATTCATACCAAAGGCATTATTTATGGTGACAACAAATTATTTTGATATTCAATATTGCTGCTTTAGCTAATTTTTCATCACACCACCACCAATGTTCAATAGATGTTGAGGTGAGAGCCCAAAAGTACATATCCTTCATCTGTTTGCTGTCATGTGAATCCTCCATAAGAAAGGCAAGCAGATTAGAGAGAACTGAATTTAGCCATAGGCAAAAGTGAAATGTCTTGAGCTGTGCCTGGGTAAAAACTGAAGGAAGGCCATTTTCCAATTGCAAAGATCCTAAAACGCAGACTCCTACAGCAAATATTTGCCTACGTAAATTAGAATATTCAGTTTCTAATAGTGTCTAAAGTTCATATTGGCCCAGATTTGAAACCCATACTGCAACAGAGCTAATGACTTGGCTCTATAGACCTTAAGCACTAATGGTATAAAACTGAGACCATTTTTCCATTCTTGTTTCAAGATTTTGATGCTCTACAATGTTAATCAGGTCATACATTCATGGCACAAGGGTACACTGGGCAAAAGACCTGTGGACATGTGAGCTGAACTGGCCTACAGAAATATGGCCTATGGAATGGCCTGCTGACTTGAGGAATGGCCTGCCTATGGAACGGCATTGAGGAAATCTTTGGTTTGTTTCATACACAGCACAACTGGCTGTTTCCTGTTGGCAAAAGGGCTGAGGATTCATTCCAGCCTGGACATTTGCATGATGGAATGAGTTAAAAAGAGACAGATACATGATTGCTGTTGCAACTTGGCTCTGGCTGAGCTGGAAGACAATGGAACAGTATAGACAGGCTACAAGGTGAATATTTTCTGTGGCTCCAGGCCCAGAGTGTACTCCGATAAGATGCTATGATCACATTGTGTGCCGCAGGACAAAGGGTGATTTACTTTCTGGGAATAAAGAAAAGTGGTGAAATGCATTTTTCCCCCCAGCTTGCTATCTACCAACACAGAATTGAATTTTAAGGATGAAAGTAAAGAAGTCAGCCAGAATACTGGAAAATTAGGGGCATGAGTGGAGCAAGAAACCATTGTTCCTTGGGACTCAGAGTCACATTCTTTCACACTCACATCCATGTTCACATGCAGATGCTTCTCAGTTCACTTTTTATTGTGTAATTTTTATTTTTGCAGATTTTGACTGCTCTGGGGCCTTTAGGCTTTCGCTTGGCTTGATTTTGAGGGAAGTTTCAGTTTTTACAGTGGGTTAAACTAATCCATCTTGGAGTGATTTCACTACTCCATTTTATATTTTCCTTCTGGTTTTCCCATCTGGATTTTTCTGGATCAGTTCTCCTGCACATTCCCCTGAATCTTCAGGAACCTGTTCCTTGGATTAGGTAACTATATGTCTTTCTTTCTCAATCTTTAGGCCAAACAGCTGGACAAGTACAGTGTTTTATAAATAGCTAGCTTTGGCTGATTTTGCATAACTGTAATTTCGTCTGATACTTTAATACAGGTTGTTCTGCTTCACATTTATTTATTTATTTATTTATTTATTTAATCATTGTATTGTATTGTGTTAGAAATTCATTGATTTTCCTTTTATTTCTTTTATATTGTGTCTTCATTTCATGAACCTTATTCCCTGTTTATCTGCTGTGATTTAAATGAATCTTCAAATTAATTGCACCTGTGATAGCCTCAGATCTGCTCTGGTTACACCTTCTGGGGCAAATAAAGAACCTTGCTTTCATACAACATCAACAACATATTACTGTTGGGCTGTCCATATTCCTTATGCATGAAAAATCATGCTTAGGTACTTGAAAACACAAACTTGTGCAATTACTTGCCCTTCCAAGGACTATTTACAGAGTCTTATATCATTTTGAGAATACAATAACTTTTGTCTTGTTGTTATTCACCTCTAGATGCTCCTTCCAGCAATAATTTGAAAATGTCCTTAGTTGTCTTCTCAGACCCATTTAGTTTGACATAACAATGCTACATCATCTGCACGTAATAGAAATGAAATGGATTTAGTAGCCAGTTTGGGAGCATGAAAGGCTGGAGATGTCAAATGCTCAACAATATTATTCACATATACCTTAAACAAGATTGGAGTTAAAACACAGTCTTGCTTAACCCCTTTTGTAGATGACACCGGATCTGTAAGATGCTTATTGATAGTACACCCTACACTCAGCTAGGTATTACTATAAGGACATTTTTTTTTTTAAAAAAAGAAGTCTTTTAGCTATAGTTGTGGAGAATACATTTTCCTGAAATTTTGCATATAAAATATGGGATCAAATGTTGTCTTCAATAAATGCTGCATACGAATCACTTTTTTCCTTTCTTGACATCATTTCTTGGCCTTTTAGGTTAAGATCACATATAATATTTGTGAAATATGTGATATTAACCTAAAAAGCCAAGACCTCTCACAATGCCTTTGATACTTTTTCAAACCTATCCTAAACATTTTATACATATTTGCACAAACTAAAGAAGTTTAGACTTGTAATATCTTTGTCATAAAAGAGCCAGTGAAGTTGTCACAATCCTTCCCTTCTCAAACAGGCTTATAAAACCAGTGGGTGAAAAATAGGATCTTAAAGCGATAGAAATAATATTTTAAAGCAGAGTTAATGATGTGTAATTACTTTAACTATAATAATTCACAAATACTTTTAACTACATAATAGTTGTAGATAAACCCACTTGAGAGAAGAAAACCGTACAATAGCAAGAGGAACTTGGAGCAGAGTCACAAGGAAGAAATAGGACAGACCTCACTTGCCTGCATATTACAAAAAACTCCAGAACAATTCAAGAAAAAAAGAGAAATCAATAAAGTTGCACATTTGCATGGTGGGAAAAAACCATCAAATATTGATCAGTCATGCTGATGTAGAATGGCTGTCAGGGAGATTACAGTACTAGCCCAAATGAAATGCATATTTGCTTTATACTGAAGTTGCTACTCTATTATTGGAATCATTAAAAAAATTTAAAAATGCTTTTTCCCTATTACTTCCTTTATGCTCACTGTTTACTTGAAATACAGAATTATTTATATATATGTTTAGAATATATAGAGTTTACAGCTGAGTAGCTCTGGACATGCTCATTATGAAACGAACCACCACGACAATAACTATTACTGTTGTTTAAGTCTTACATCAATATATTACAAAAGCCAAGAATGAAGTGGGTAAAAACAAGCTATAACTAAGGCAGTGTAACTTAACAAGGAATACTAAACATGGATGTTGGGTAAGTGAGTGGCTGCTGGTAGGCCTTTTACCAAGGATAGTACCATGATTCAGTCAGGCTGGTACAGAGCAAGTATGCCAATTATGACTCACATGCACAAACTACAAGTATGCTAATACTACATATATAGCAACTGATGATGTTATGTGCCATCAAGTTATTTGTAACTTACAGCAACCCCGTGAATGAGCAAGCTGTCTTATCGTTAACAGCTCTACTAAATTCTTGCAAATTCAAGGCTGTGGCTTCCCTTATAGAGCTGAACAACTAGTGCCACTTTAAATGTTATGCTGGCTACCCTGTTTCCCCGAAAATAAGACCTAACCTGAAAATATGCTCTAACGTGATTTTTCAGGATGCTCGTAATATAAGCCCTACCCCAAAAATAAGCCCCAGTTAAGTGAAACCCCACCTTCCACCACTGTGCAGCAACCAGAAGAAGATGACATGACTGTATTTGAATAAATGTAGATTGTTGTACATGAAAAAAATAAAACATCCCCTGAAAATAAGCCCTAATGTGTTTTTTGGAGCAAAAATTAATATAAGACCCTGTCTTTTTTTCGGAGAAACACAGTATGTGGAATCCCAAAGAATCAGATTTTTAAAAAATGAACCCTATATTCGTTTCCAATGAGTTTTTACAATCACCCCCCTCATGCTTAGTGACAAAACCAGTTCTTTTCTGCATGTCCGTCATGAAAAACCCGACCTGCAGTCAGATAATTGCACATTTACTTGAACTGATTTACAGAACTTTCCTCTAAAGGATTAATATGAGAGCAAGTTAGGATCACAGAACATGCTTTACCAGAAAAATGAGAACTGCAGAACAATCAGCCAACTATACTTTTTCATAGCTGTACCCTCAAAGAATGGGGGGGGGGGGAGTAGATACATGTTATTATAGCTACCTATTACATGTTTTAGTTTCACATAGCCACATTATTGAATTCTAAAGGAAAGATTAATAGTTATGTGTGCTGTAACCAGGGTTATTTTATAGAACAATGGGATACTGGCACACCTGACACATGCATAAGCACAATTCAGAGAAAGAAAATAGGAACTGTCATGCCGAGCAGTAGCAGCAGCCTTCAGTATTCTGCACACAACAGTAGCCAGCAGGAAGACCCCCAGCAGACTGTTTCCTATTGCTCTGTTATCTATCCCGTTGCTCATTCTTTTATTGGGAATAAGCAGGAATATCTATTTACACATCCAAACCACCTCTTGTCCTTCATATGGCATATAGTCATAACTGTTTAAAAACACAAAATATAATTAAAACAATAAAAGCTCCCAAACATGTCATCAAAACAAAGAAAAGAAGCAGAAACAATAAAATGCACTGAATCAGCTAGTTAAAATGTTTTGGTGAGCAAACGGTTCCAAACTTTGGCCAAAACAGTTGCAGTCCTGATGCAAATTGCACTTCCATAGGAAGAGTATTCCATAGTTAAGGTGCTACAATTAAGAAGACTTTTTTTCCTTGTTAACACTTCCTGTAATTATCTTGTCTCATATGCAGACTTATTTCAGTTTCAAGCAGTTTAGAGCTGTAAAGCTAGTGTACCAGCACTAGTTGAAGCTTCCAGATAGTCTTTAAAAGCAACCCCATACATTAAAGCAGTAATCAAATCAAGAGGTTGTCAGATTGCGAAGTACTACAGTTAAATAGTCTTTGTTCAAGAACAATTTTAGTTGTTGAACTGGTAAACCAACTCAGCAAGCACATAAGTCTCAACTCACTGTGATATATGAAGACAAACCTTCAAACTAAGCACCACAAGCAGGGGAAGTGCAACTCTCTATAGGAATGCCTGCACAACCAATTCCTTCACACAAGAACAAAGTAATCTAAGTCTTCCTTATCGGGATCCAATCTCTGTTCCTTTGTTCTTATTCACCCATTACTAATTTCATCACAACAGCAATAAACTGAGGCTCAATTAAAAGTTCCTGGAAGGGCCAGGCTGTAGCCCATGAAAAATTATTGCAGTAATATGTATTATATCTTAAGGTGTTACAGATCTTTGTTGTTTTCACTGCAACAGGCTAACACGGCTGTCCTCTAGACGCTCAGAGAATCTCTATTAACTATGGACCCTGAAAACTGGCACCACTTCATTACCTATGCTAAAGCTTCTATGCCAGTTATGCACTTTTGGGTGTCAACACAAAAATTTTATGGCAGAAAACAAGCTCCAAATATTGGCACATTTCTTGTGTGTGGTTTTAATTAAGGATTCAATTAGACATATCAATACGCTTGTGGTTGGTGGCACAAAACAAGCACAAATCCTTGGCATAGGTTTTGGTAATGACAGCAGTCACACTGGATTTGAGCGCTCAAATAAAGTGAGGTTTCTCAGTGTGAAAAGCACCTTTTTATCAATAAAGATAAAATTCCCCACATTCTGAAGAAAATGCATAGCTGTGTTCCTGTTACGCAGGGGGATTCTCTTCTTGCTGCTCCTTTTCCTCTTGCTCTTTTTCTGTAACCTTTACAACTGGAACCTTCTCAGGCCAGGGATTTCCCTGTTTTGCTACTCTGTGAGGGCTATGTACAGTGAAGCCACTAATTAAGTATTCAAGGACTTAATTAGTTGCACACTTGCCCAAAGCTAACAAATCCTTAGCTAGCTTCAATCTCTGCTCTATATACACATGGAGAGACTAATGAGAAGTGAAAATAAAGAACTGAGCCCTAGGCTAAGCAGAGAGGACCAATGAATTGCTCTTCCAAACTGCAGTAAGTAACTGAACCATGCAGTTGCACAACCACTGATTTGGATATGCAAAGGATGACTAAGTGAGTGCCAATCTCCCTGCAGTTTACATTGTAAATCAAGAAATAATCCATAAAAGTTAACATGACTCTGAAAGTAGATGCCACAGGAATTTTGGTGATGGGCCCTGTTATATCTGCTCCTTGCAAGTCATTTACTGGTTCTACAATACTCCAAGCTTAAAAATTTAGAGGAAAAACTAAATATGTAAAATGACCCCTGCCCCCATTTCTTATTTTATTTTTATTACAGTGAACCACTGAACAGGATTACAGGAAAAATTCAAAACACTTCTATTTAAAACTGAAAAAAGGGGGCTGAAATAAACTACTGTCATCTCTAAAACAATACAACATTTACATTAACAAATAAATTGACAAAAAGTAAGGTCAGTGGAGAAGCTCGGGTCTGAAGGCTGATTTTGCACACCTTGTGCACTTATCTATTGTTGTCTCCAATAAACCCTGTTGCGGATGGATAATAAACCATATTTGGAATCCAGAAAGCTATCTATGTAGTTGTGTTGTTCTTTGGATTCTGCTTTGGAAGCAGTGGAAAGTTCAGAGAAACCATATGGAGATCACTGTGAAAGACAACAAGAATTAAGGGCAATAAGATTCAACAGGTAATTTCTGAGCAGTATTGAAACATAATGGGAAACTGCACTTTGTTCCAAATTGCATCCAGATGTTTGCATATCCTTCGTGAATAAAGGAGAAAAGGGAAGGGAATAATACATGAGCCTAAGGCTCACCACAACATGTTCTTCTAACAGTAAAAGTTAGTATCCTTTTGTGTATTCTGAAACAAGCTTTGTGCTTTTGGCCTACAAATTAAAGGAATGCTTTAATTCAGTAATAAATGGTTCAACTAAAAGAAAAAATTCCTCTACTGAGTAAGCTGATAAACACTGTAGTATCCAAACTAACCCTCTTCATCATGATAACCCAGAACAGTGGGTTGTTTCTCCATACCATACTATTTTACAGATGAAAAACCAGCTCTACTTTCATGGAATTAGATTAATGTTCCAACAGGAAATACTGCTGGTCTGAACTTGCTTCATGCTTTCAAAAGCTAACTATAAATTTAAATTATTTCCTGGTCTTAAAGGATAAGCAGAAGATAAAAGAGACAGAGCAGTGAGATCCTTGTTCTGAAGAAAAATACTGCTTCCTGGAAAGGCTGTCAAGCAAAATTTCCTTTAAAGGGCATGTGCTCCAGAATATCTAGCTTAATATAGCTTAATATCTTCAATAAAAGAATGTTGGGGCACCAGTCATTTTCCATAAATTAATTTCTTCCATAATCCTTTCTGGTCACCAATAGCATTCTACACACAATTTAAGTATTGTTTTTTTTAAGCTATCTAAGGAATTGTGTGTTCCATAATGAGTCTGTCTGGATCTTTCGGAGAGGAAATCTTCAGAATGTCATTTCCTGTGGAAGCTCACTTGATGTGGTAAATGGATTAGAATTTCTCTGGTGCATCTCTCTTATAACTGTAATCAGTTCTCATCAGTCACTTCTGTAGAAGGTCTCTGGACATACCTCTTTGATATGGTCTTTGAAACTGTTTTGATTATTTTAAATATTTTATTATCTGAATTGCTTTAGTGATTTTGAGTTTGCCCCTTCCCTACATATCACCATATTATTCATTCATTTAATTTATTTTAAATATTTTTAGCTCACTATAAAAGCACCCAAGGTGGATTACATCAATAAAAGAAAATATTTAAAGCTAACAAGAGTAAGTATATAAATACTAAAAATAATGAAACAAATGCCACACTAAAAAACAGTAAGCAAAAGCAACACCAAAATACATTCAAGCAATAAGGTATAATAATCAAAAGCCCACTCAGGCTCCCAGTCACTAAGGGAAAGCCTGTCTGAAGAGAAAGGTCTTATGGAAGGACAACAAGGGTGGAGCCAGCCTGGCTTCCCGTGGGAGAGAAATTCCAGAGTCTGGGAGCAGCAACAGAGAAGCCCCCCCCCCCCCCCCAAAACACACTTGTGAAGGTGGTGGGACTGAGAGAAAGGCCTCTCCTGATAATTTTAACACCTGAGCAGGCTCATAGAGGGAAACAAGGTCCTTGAGATATCTTGGACCCAAGCCCTTTAGGACTTAATAGGTTCAAACCGGCACTTTGAATTGTGGCTCCACTGGCTGTTGGAAACAGATCAGCAGCCAGTGGAGATGCTGTAAGTGGGGGGGGGGGGGGATGTGATTCCTGTGATCAGCCCCAGGCAGCAATCTGGCTGCTGTGGTTTGGACCTGCTGAAGTTTCTAAACACTTTCCAGATGCAGCTGCATGTAGATCACATTATGGTGATTCAGCCAGGATGTTACTAAGGGATGTGTCGCCGTGGCCAGATAAGACCTCTCCAAGAACAGATGCAGCTGGTGGACTAGTTTTAATTGTGCAAATGCACTTCTGGCTAGCACCAAAACCTGGGCATCCAGGCTCAGAAATGAATTCAGGAGCACTCCCAAGATGCACACCTATGTTTTTAGAGGGAATGTTACCCCGTCCAGCACAGTCTTCATCCCTATTCCTTGATCTGCCTTTTGACTGACCAAGAGCACCTCTGTCTTGTCTAGATTAAGTTTCAGTTTATTTGCCCTCATCCAGCCCATTACTGACACCAGGCACTGATCTAGAACTGGAACACCTTCCTTGGATTCAGATCGAAAGGAGAGAGAGAGTTGGATGTCATCCACATACTGGTGACACCAAACCCTCAAGCTCCGGACAACCTCTCCCAGGGGTTTCATGTAGATGTTAAATAACATGGGAGACAAAACAGAACACACCTTGCAGGTCAGCGGCCAGGGTGTCAAACCGGAATCCCCCAGCACCATCTTCTGAGTTCTCTTCTCCATGAAGGACTGGAGACACCATAAAGCAATGGCTCCAAGTTTTATCCCAGAGAGATGGGCCAGAAGGATATCATGGTCAAATGCATTGAAAACAGCTGAGATTTCTAGCAGAACCAACAGGGACATACTACCCCTATCCAGTTCCCAGTGTAGGTTGTCCACCAAGGTGACCAAAGATGTCTCTGTTTCCTAACCAGGCCTGAAGCCAGACTGAAATGGATCTAGAAAATCTCAGCTCCAGAAACCCCTGGAGCTGAGAAGCTAAGACCCGTTCCAGCACCTTGCCCAAGAATGTAGTATAAGAGACTGCTCAGTAAATATTCAGCATAATGAGATCCAAGGACAGCTTTTTTAACAATGGTCTTATTATTGCCTCCTTTTTTTTTAATCTACTTTTAATTTTTTTAATCTTTTTTTTAAATTTATTTTTTGTTTTTGTTTTTTATTATAACTCAAACAAACATACAAAACAAACACAGACATATATGCGGGGAGATAATTTCCATATATCCATCTGGTATATAATTCTGACTACATAAACCATATTACCCTACTAACATATTTAGGCCTTATCCATCTGGTATATAATTCTGACTACATAAACCATATTACCCTACTAAACATATTTAAACCATTATTAAGATCAAAAAATGACTTCCTAGCTTTATAATGATTAACATACATACATTATCTAATATATAAACTTAGATCTATATTGATATTCAAACCATTCTTAACTGCATAGACAGACTATGATTCATATATTACTTGGTGTCTTTATGTTTCTAACTTATCATCAATAACTTCTAAACAATTATAATCAAAATATGTATTCTAATTTAAGCGTTATATGTACTTATCAACCATTTGAGACATTCAGCAAGTAACTTTCCAATTTTTGTTATATTTTTCAGCTCCATGTATAGACCAGGGATTTCTGATTACTTATAGCCTTGAAAATCTAGAATTCATTTCCTGCATTCTTTTCACCAGCTTTGAAGTGCCATCTATGAAATCTCTATAAATTCTTTCACCTGCATACCCATCTATCCAATACTCATCATAAGCATTCCTAATTTCATCTTAAAGATTGCTTGTCCACCAAAAAACTCCAAGTCAGGTCTCTCTCATTTCTCAGAGATCTCCACTTTTGCAGATAAAACGATATTGTATACCTAATCTTGTCTATATAATCACCATAATAATTCACACATGTTTAATCTCTATATATGTACCATAAACACAAAAACATCTAATATTATTATTCTTCATCAACCTTTCTAAAATTCATAATTACATATGCTTGTCTACCATTGAGATTCCCACCTGGCCAAAATTGCTCATAATATAATTACTCATATTGCTTTATGTGTGACTATATATCTCTCAAACCAAAATTTTTTATCATTTAATCAACAGGTTACTTTCTCCCTTTTTTTTTTAATCATTTAATCAGCAGGTTACTTTCTCCCTTTTTATTTTTGCTTCTCAGCTCCAGTATCATATTTCCAAGATTCGTCTCTTGCTCCCTTTTTGCCAGTTTTAAAATGCCATCTATGAAATCTCTTTAAGGCATTTTCTATCCGATTTACTAATTTCCTCCCAATATAATCGATGTCTTGATTTTGAAGCAACGCAGATCTATCCGATCTCTGATCATAAATTTCTGCCCCTAAATTCACCCATGCCTTCCCTTTTACATTCTTTTCAATTGAAATAATGTCAACATGCTTTCCCCCCTTATCTCCACCCCTCCTTTTCCCATCTTTAAAGATTTTATCAAGGGAAACAGTCTTTCTCTCCCTCTCCAGCGATAGCGGTCGTTCAGTGATGTAATCAGTCGGTTTGTCTCCCATCTCCTGCTTCCCAAGAACAATAGTCTCTCCCTCTGTCTCCGGCGACAGCAGTTGTTCAGTAAGTTCAGTGAGATTGGTCGGTTTGTCTCCTATCTCTGTCTTAATATCCAAGCCAAGAAATGTTGTCTGAATTTCTGCCTTCATTTCTAAAATTTGAGCTCCGAGATGATTGATAAGATTGGATTGAAATTCCTGAAGATAAGCCTCCATTTCCAATAATGAGTCTCACCCTCAATCTCCCATCCGTAACCATAAAAGTCAAACAGACTAATTGCTCAGACTCCCCTCATGGATCCTTGGTCAGCCCGAAATTCAAAGTCTTGCGGAGGACACTCTGGTCATAAAAATGACTATTTGCTTTATAGTCCACCTTTATGGCTCAGAGCAAAGTTCCATAGATTAAATTATTCAGAGATATTCAAGGTTCTCAAGCTTCTAATTTATAAAAAGCCAAATTCTTAGGGAGGGAGGGTTAAGGTGGAAAAGTTAGTTTCACTTTCTTAAGTCTCTCAGTTGTGACACAGTAAAAAAAGACTCCAACATTGCCAAAGATTCTCTGCTGCTTAGAGATCTATCTTCACAATCAGCTTCCAAGAAAAAAAAAATCTAATCTGTTACTTGCCATAAAAAATAGCCGTTCAACTTCTGTTCATGTAGTCGGATCATAAATCTTCATATCTCCCCCTTCTCCGGGCAGCTACTCACCAATTCATCATGGCGACTTCACGAGTCAGTTGCGATGAGGAAAGGAAACTCTTCCGAAAAAACAGATTGCAAGTCTGATTCTCCGGTGTATCCAAGCTCCCTTGCTGCAAGACCACTTCTCCTGTGGAAAACTTGCCCCCCCTTTCCTGGGGGGTCCGCTGACTCGGAATAAAACCCAGGGGTTCTCAGAGCCCTGAGAATTCCCCTGTTCTCGCTGCCCGTTGCTCCGCCTCCTTCCTTATTATTATTGCCTCCTTTAAGCATGCTGGGATCCTACCCTGTTGCAAGGAGTTCACCATTCCTCTTATACACTTGACCAGTCCCTTTCTCGCAACTTTTATAAGCCAGAAAGGGCAAGGGTCCAGCAGACATGTGGTAGCTTTCACCTCTCCAAGAAGCTTGCCCGCATCATCAAGCTGCAGAAAATGAAACTCAACCACCAACACAGGGCAAACAGGGGCCATAGTTACATTCACAGGACCTGAATCAACTACAGCATCCAAGTCAGAGTGGATCTGAGCAATTCTGCTTGCTAAGTGTGGTGCAAATTCTTTGAGCCATGATGTAATAGGCCCTTGACCACTCAAAAGACCTCTGCTGGACAACTCTGCAGACATTACTTCTTTGCCACCACCATATATTATTTATTTTGAGGCATCTGCATTGGGAAACCTTTTTTTTATACTTAGTGCAAGGTGTTAATTTTTACTCTAAAATCCCAAATGGCCTGGTACCTGATTACCTTAGGCGATACCAACTCCCACAGGGTTCTCCCAGTTAAGACCTTCAAGTACGGTCCCCTTTAAATTCCTCACCGTGCAACAAACTACCATTCTGTACCTAGATAAGCAAACCTGGCACTTGCCTCTCTGCTGCTTCTCAGTGGATAAATCTGGTATCTATACAATGATTTTCTAAAACCAGAAACCAGAGTTCTGGCTGAAAACCAGAGTTCTTTCCCAACTGCCTTTACCTTTACTTCTGATATTTAGAACATGGCTATTGCAGTGATATGTGTGTCCACCCTTAGATTTCACTCAAGGAAATAACAGGATTATTTATTACTACAATGAGACAGACAAACAGCACACTGCCTCAGCTCCAAGGCTTACCATGGGGTGTAAAGGGAAAGAAAGGAACAGAGATGTTCCACCCAGGCCTCTAGGAGGAAAGAGAAATCAAAATGCAGACTTCCATAAATCTACCTATTTAGGATAGGATTTTCAGAATTAAAGAATTTCCAGTCCCATAATTTGGTAGAATACCTCAGGCTGATATGGGATTGGGAGCCTACAAACCAGCAGGGGTAGCATAGCCCTCTTACCTCCACAGTATTCCTATGCTACTGCTTCAAACCATTAGAAAAGTCCCCCAATGCACTGTGGGAGTCACCAGGCTTCTCAGCAACTTGCAAATGGGTATGTGGGAATGAGTTCCAATGGAGGCTGCTGCCATATAAAGTGCATCATGCAAATTATAGGACCAGGACTCCTTTTTAAAAAAATTTTTTAAATTATTTTAAAAATTATACAAAAATGAAACACCTCATGACACATTTTAAAAAAACCCACCCTATACACATTGTGCTCCCCCACACTGGGACCACTGGGATTTATAACCATTTCCCACTCTATGTAGCTCTATTCTTGTGAACGTATATATCCCTTCCAATTTATTAATGCAAAATTTATGAATTCTCCCCATGTATTTGTAAATATATTTTTGCTTACCAACCCCTTCTCAACTTTAATATTACATGTTAACTTCTGATTAATAGACTAGGACTCCTTTATTTCCAAAAATCCCTTCACTACCTATAGACATACATATACAGTATATCACAGAAGTGAGTACACCCCCTCACATTTCATAAATATTTTAGTATATCTTTTCATGTGACAACACTGAAGAAATAACATGTGGCTACAATGTAAAGCAGTGAGTATACAGCTTGTATAACAGTGTAAACGTGCTGTCCCCTCAAAATAACGCAACACACAGCCATTAATGTCTAAACCACTGGCAACAAAAGTTAGTACACCCCAAGTGACAATGTCCAAATTGGGCACAAAGTGTCAATATTTTGTGTGGCCACAATTATTTTCCAGCACTGCCTTAACCCTCTTGGGCACAGAGTTCACCAGAGCTTCACAGGTTGCCACTGGAGTCCTCTTCCACTCCTCCATGATGACATCACAGAGCTGGTGGATGTTAGAGACCTTGTGCACCTCCACCTTCCATTTCAGGATGCCCCACAGATGCTCAATAGGGTTTAGGTCTGGAGACATGCTTGGCCAGTCCATCACCTTTACCCTCAGCTTCCTTAGCAAGGCAGTGGTCGTTTTGGAGGTGTGTTTGGGGTCGTTATCATGTTGGAATACTGCCCTGCGGCCCAGTCTCCAAAGGGAGGGGATCATGCTCTGCTTCAGTAGGTCACAGTACATGTTGGCATTCATGGTTCCCTCAATGAACTGTAGCTCCCCAGTGCCGGCAGCACTCATGCAGCCCCAGACCATGACACTCCCACCACCATGCTTGACTGTAGGCACGACACACTTTTCTTTGTACTCCTCACCTGGTTGCCGCCACACACGCTTGATACCATCTGAACCAAATAAGTTTATCTTGGTCTCATCGGACCACAGGACATGGTTCCAGAAATCCATGTCCTTAGTCTGCTTGTCTGCAGCAAACCGTATGCGAGCTTTCTTGTGCATCATCTTTAGAAGAGGCTTCCTTCTGGGACGACAGCCCTGGATATCAATTTGATGCAGTGTGGTTTGAGCACTGACAGGCTGACCCCCCACCCCTTCAACCTCTGCAGCAATGCTGGCAGCACTCAGACGTCTATTTCCCAAAGCCAACCTCTGGATATGACACTCAGCACGGGCACTCAACTTCTTTGGTTAACCATGGCGAGGCCTGTTCTGAGTGGAACTTGTCCTGTTAAACCGCTGTATGGTCTTGGCCACCGTGCTGCAGCTCAGTTTCAGGGTTTTGGCAATCTTCTTATAGCCTAGGCCACCTTCATGTAGAGCAACAATTCGTTTTTTCAGATCCTCAGATAGTTAATTACCATGAGGTGCCATGTGGAACTTCCAGTGACCAGTCTGAGAGAATGAGAGCGATAACACCTGCTCCCCCTTCACACTTGAGACTTGTGACACTAACGGGTCTCATGACACCAGGGAGGGAAAACGGCTACTTGGGCCCAATTTGGACATTGTCACTTAGGGGTGTACTCACTATTGTTTCCAGCGGTTTAGACATTAATGGCTGTGTGTTGCGTTATTTTGAGGGGACAGCACATTTACACTGTTATACAAGCTGTATACTCACTGCTTTACATTGTAGCCAAGTGTCATTTCTTCAGTGTTGTCACATGAAAAGATATACTAAAATATTTATGAAATGTGAGGGGGTGTACTCACTTCTGTGATATACTGTATGGGAACCCACTCTAACTTTTAATAAACTGTTTCACAGCTACAATCAACTTTGCTGCCATCCTTGTATTTATGTACAAAGCAGCAGAAAGGAAACTAGACAGCAACAGTGGACTAAACTGCAAGGTTCTCATATACTTTATATAGTACTGTACAGCCCCTTCCAAGGGATTTATCGATATTTGACTATTTTGCATGGCTGGAACAACCTACAGTCTCTCAGTCACAGGCCTTCTTCCTGACATATGGTTACAATAATTATAACCTTTACCAGCAGGGTAGTTTGTTACATGTTTACAAATGTAAAAAAAGAAAATAATCCATTAAAAAAAAGGCTTGCATTAAAAAGATTATAAACTCTTGTCTTTCTTGCAGTGGGGCTGATACTCTCATGTTCTTTATAGATTCAAACAAAAACAACAAGACAAAGTGGAGTTCCATAAAGGAGGGGCTATTTTATTTGGGAGGGGCATTTCAGTCCCTGCTTCTGCCTTGCTGCAGGTCCCTCTTTCATCCTCATGGTGTCAGGGTCTGATGGATTCTTGACCCAGCAGGAAAGGAATAACTTGGAGGAATAAAGAACTCTAGCCAGCACAAATGGTGAGTGGAAAAACATATGAAAAAGAAATCAATGGGGGCAAGATATTTTTTAAAGAATATCAGGGAAGAAGCTCTGTAAAATGAAAAAGAAATCTTTTAAAAAGCAACTATTAAAGGATGACAAAGGGAAATATTGTAGTCTGAAATAATCAGAGAGCTGTGAGAATTGGAAACACCTGGAAAATTATGGTCCCTATACCATAAATGGCTCTAGTTTTAAAAATCTAATTTTCAAATTCAAGCAGCTTAGCCCAGTTGGATTAGGATATCTGAGAGATCTAGGATAGTTGCTGTAAAAATTACAAGGACACCAAGTGAATGTTCTCATTTTTCAACAGGGGATACGATAGATGATGTTCTTTCTTGTCTACCTCTCAGTGTAGAATCCTAAAAAGATCCTAAGAAAGTGAAATAAGTGTTTGATATCCAAACACTTTTTTTCAGGAAGATAAAATCTCATACATGAAAGCATAAAATTTAACAGGAGGCGTGGAGAGCAGAGGAAAACTGTAGAAGCTTTTATCACTTCAGTACACATTCAGACAAAGAGTGTAATAATAAAAGACACGCTTATAAGGGACAGGATGGCTACAAAAATAAAAGATGAAATTCAGCTCAACTTCAGCTGGATCCAGGTCTCAAACTAGATGACACAAATAGTGTCAAAAGTGAAAATGCATGAAATCATAAGTAATCTTCTGAATTACAAGCTCATCCCACAAACAATGATGGCTAGAATCCTATTGGCATAACTACACAGGAATAAATGGTGACAATGTTATCAGACCATGACATTAATCTTTAATCCAATTTAATTTAAAACTTCCTATTCCACCCCACCCCAGGTTTTGTGACACACTATGGATCCCTTTTTACCTGGTAATACTTTGAGAGTCTTGAGACAAAGACAGAAACCTTTTACATCTGAAAACCACGACTGGATCACCCAGATCACCGGGCAGTGACCTAGCAATGATTTTCTGATATTAAAAGCTTGCTTCCCAGAAGCCAAAAGAAATCCCTATGGAGTATCACAACTGGGAGTTTATATTAGATTAAATTAAAAATTAATGTCATGACCTGATGATGTCATTGCCATTTATGCCTGCATAAGTTATGCAAGAGGATTTCAGCCAATATGTCAAGATAATGTATACATGATAAACAATCAAGAATAAAATAGGAGAAAAGGCAGATCAAAATAACAGTCTGAAATGTCAACACAGAGCAATACTTATTGATGAAATTTGTTTCAGCTGACAAAATACTTTTTTAAAAAATGAACATCTCAGAGTATCACATGTCACATGGAATTTCTGTATACACATCTTTGTTTGGGAACCAGTTTCTATATTGTCATTAGAACAGAGGCCAATATAAATCTAAGTGGGGGGAAATGCTCAATTTAACATTGCTATGAGAGGGGTTGTCACAGCAATTTTCATGAAAGCCTGACCATTTCAGAATTACAAACATGTATTAAGCTTCTTTGTCATCGAAGCTACCAACATGAATTTGGCCCAACTCCGGGAGGCAGTGGAAGACAGGAGGGCCTGGCATGCTGTGGTCCATGGGGTCACGAAGAGTCGGACACGACTTAACGACTAAACAACAACAACAAATTAAGCTTCTTCCACAAGCTACCAACAATATAGTGAATATTTGAGGCCAGTTGCAAAGTGGACTGGAAAAACAGGAAGGTTCTTCATCAAGCTATGCATAGGATACAGGACCATACTGCACCATAACTGAGGCTGTCGGTGACACAAGCACTGCATTTAGTACAGTGACTGTATAATATCACACAGAATAAACAAAACAGTTGAGAAATGCAGGAACCAGTTGGTTTTAGGCAAATTTCCCTTTCTAAGAATTTTAGACAACTTTAAGAATGAATAGATAAAATTTCTTGGACATATATTAGCAACAAAGACATTCATCCTGGTTCTAATAAAGTGAATGCACACTTGAATAAGCCTAAACTAGGGAAGAAAATAAGTGTAGTATTATCTGCAAGGTGTCCAGATTATGCTTGCAAGAAGTCTGGGGAAAGCTCTTCTCTGAAACCTTACCCCCATATTAGGGGCAGAGCTTCCCCCTTCACTAAAGCTCCCAATAACCTTAGATGTGGCAAGAAAGGGTACTGAGCAGAGTTTTGGGGAAATTTTGACAGTTTGAGACCATCACTGAAAAGATTCAGGCCATAGTCAAGCCAATAGTGATGGAGTGAAGAAGTCATAAAGATATGGTATCTTAAATACTCCTCTCTTCTCCTCTCCCATAGTAGGGATAAACTAGTCATTGATCTCATCAGGTTTTGCTTGTCTTGCCTATGCACGTATTCCTGTTACAGGATATCCAACCTATTTAATTATGTATTTACAAGTTTTGTACCTTACCTACTTTCCATTAAAGATGTTGCCCATTCGCTTTACACTTGGGCCATTCCAAAATTTCTGCCTACAGGCCTGACCCAGATATGTGCCAACCTCATCAACTGTAGTGGTGGGCTTCAGCAGTTTCATATGGTAACGGGTTTTTACATGGATTGAAGAACCTAATCCTAAACAGTTTGGAGCTTTAAAAGTTATTGTTAGTAATTTAAATTAAGCTTTGAAAATAACGGTGCATTGGAACATTTGTAAGATAGGATCAGACTGTCTCGTCTAGCCTATTTTGGCTGAGTTTACCAGCTAAAGTTTCTGTACTATCTTTATTTGTAGCCTCTTGCAGAGAGCATAAAAATGACCACTGCTGGCTAAGACATATGATGCAGAGGCTGAAATCCTGTTGCTTATCATAGTAAAACCATTGAATCAGCGAGGATTAGGTGAATCAGATCCTCCATAAATTCCATCAATTCCATGGGCCTAGTATAGTTTGACCAAACTCCGGGAGGCAGTGGAAGACAGGAGGGCCTGGCGTGCTCTGGTCCATGGGGTCACGAAGAGTTGGACACGACTTAACGACTAAACAACAAAAACAACAACAGTATAGTTGTGATTTTCTATGTTAAGAAAGAGGATTTCAATAAATATTTCTTGCACTTTTTCATATCTCTGCCATATAATCAAGCAGTAGAAGAGTAACTGTAGCTATTCTTTTTCAGAGTTGACTCTTCTGTCCATATCCCTGCCCACAGTACAAAAATTTATTTTTTAATTTGCATCCAGGAAGAGTGGATCTTTTAGTACAATTAGATCTGAGTCACAGGATATTTCCAGCCTTTTACTTTCCCATGAGTGTGGTGTATCTGTGTTTGTATCTAAAGAATGGGAGATGGAAGAGGCATGAAAGATTCAGAACCATCACTCCAATAAATGCTACATGCTGTGTTCAGCTCTGTAGGTATCTGTCAAATGCAAAATTCTACATAACCAACTTCAGAGTAATAATGATGTTTTATCATTTTAATTACTATGCTTAGGAAAAAAATCCCTGAAGTGTACATGTTGGGGTGGTCTAAATTAACTGTAGTTCTGATAGCCCTAGGGTAGCAGAAATAGATTGAACTACCACATTTCATAGCAGTTACAGCAGCTGTCTTGTTGCCTCAGGGAATCTGGGTATTTAACAAAGCAGACAGCTTGGCACTGGCATCTGATTAGCAACATGCCAGTATGGTTGGGCAGAATTTGCAGAGGCTCTATTGTTTCACTATTTGATTAAACATCTGGCAAATTTGCTATTATATATTTTTCCCCACTTACAATAATTCTGCATGGGTTGTCATGTCTTCCTTGATACTACTAACCAGGTGTGGAACTGCCCATTATATAACAATAAAAATGGGTGATTTAATGAAGCTTTGAGGGGAAAATAGTGAATATAGAACAAGATGCAGAAGAAACTCTGGTTCTCATTCATTTTTAGTTCCGAGGAAATGATCTGAAAGGGCATGTGAGATAGAGAATATACGTGAAAACATATGCAAGATCAGCTTTATCAAACAAATACTAAGACAAAGAATCTGAATAACTGTCTTTTTAAAAGGGTAGCAACTAGACTTTAATATCCAAAATATTTTAGGAACATAACAATAGTAAATCTTGGTACATGTAAGACAGTTGCCTAGTAGCCTACCTCCAAGTAAGATACTCCCCCCCAACCATCCTGTCTCTTATATTTTAAACAAACATCACTAATTATTTGGACTTGTCAGCAAAGTTCAAAGCACCAAATTCTCTGCAAACTGCCTTCTTTCTCGAAAAGTACATTCTTTTACTCTATCAAATCCATCTGAGGAAATAGGACTTGATGTTTTATTCAGCAGAACTGAGGAAAACTATTGCACAATAGGTTAATTCAAAATGGCAGCATAGAAAATGCATCTGTCAGTGGGGATCAAATTACAGAGCAAGCTCCTTGCAATGCTTAGAAAAACAAGTCGGCAGTTCTACGGATTATGTGCATGCATGTGTTTAAAGGGGTGGGAAAGGAGCTAAATATCTGCACTAACCTCCAATTAAAGTCAATCATAAAAACAGCCTATTTAATGAGTACAGATTTCTTTCAGTAATTATAACACCAACCACTTTTTCCCTCTCTTAAATCTATAATTCTGCCTTCTTGTTATTACTTGCTTTGTCATTAATTGCCTCAGGACCTTGATTTCCTAGCAACAGACTTTGCCACCAAACATTTGGCTCTTGTTCAACATTTTCTCTGTAAAAAATAGCACGGCTGTTGTAGCTGGGCTCTTGCAGCTAGACTGGCTCTGTAAATGCTCTAATAATGCATTATTCTCTGAAATCACATGGGAGAACCAATGCCCATGCCACCTCTAAATAGTGAGCAAAATGAAGTTTACCTACAATTGAAAGCCTAAAGTGGTAGCAGGAAAATAATCTGACAATGTCTCATATATACCAGTGATAACTTAATTGTGGACATGTAAATACAGGCAATCCCTTGCATGCTAAATAGTGAGGGAAGTGTCAAGTTCATGCCAAATGATTCACAGCAAATTTATTTCTCTCAAAAAATTACTCATTGGTTGGCTATTATTCAAGGGGGCTTTTTGTCCTCTCCTCCCCACTGCAGCCCTGTATTCCCCACAGCTGCTCCTGGGAGTCAGAGCCCTATTGATTAGCATAGAATGTGTCTCATACAAGATGTCCCCCAAAACAGATTTACATCTATTTCTCTGAACAGTTTTCCACCCACTACGAATCTATACTCTAAAAAAACATCTCAATATAAATGTTAATTTCCAAAAATAAAACAAAACCCCTATATGAAGTATAAAATATTTCTGCCACTGAATGTCTCAAGGAAAAATTAAGAAAGTAAAGTGTTACAATACACCTCATAAAATAAAGCAATGGATTTATTTCTAACCGTATGCAATAACAAAGTGATATGAAAAACTGTGAAGGCTGAAACAGCAATTTATTTATTCATTTGACTTTTATACAGCCCATCTGGCTACCAAGGCCACTCTAGGCAGTTCAGTAACAGCATAGACAACAATTTAAAAACACTAAACATAATAGCTGTATGAAAATCAAAATTAAACATCAGTACACATACACAGAAGCAAAATAAAATTAACTGAAACTAACTTAAAAATAATTGTAAACTAATTTAAAAGGCAAGGTGGCGGAACTAATCATATGAACACTGAAACAACCACTGCGCTATGGTGCTGTAAGCTCCAGGAAGGCCTGTCTGAAGAGTCATGTTTTTAAAAGATTGTTTGAGAATTCCCAGTGGAAGGGCCAGGCGAATTTTGGGCAGGAGATTATTCCAGAGATGGGGAGCGACTGCCAAGAAGGCCCAGTTTCTGGTCTTCTTTTTCCAGGCCTCTCTCGGGGTCAGTGATCTCAACCGTTTGACCTGGGAGGATCGTTTAGGCTGGGCAGATCTCACTGGAAGGAGGCGTTCTGCTAGGTATCAAGGTCCCAAACCATTTAGGGTTTTGTATGTCAGTGTCATTATCTTGAAGCTGGCATGTAAATGAACAGGCAGCCAGTGCAAGGCGGCCAGGGTCAGGGAGATATGGTGGTATTTCTTCACTCCACTCAATAGTCCAGCCACAATATTCTGGACCTGCTGAAGTTTCCGTAGCAGCCTCATAGGAAGCCCCACATAGAGAGCATTACAGTAGTCTAATCTTGAGACTACCGATGCATAGACCAGGGGTCTCCAAACTAGAGATGGGGGTATTCGTATTCATATACGAATATTCCCCCACAGGTGGAGATAACGAGGGACTGTCCACTCATGATTACGCCGCTGCCGTGAGCTGCACGGAGCTTTCCTATCGCTCTGTTGCTCGCGATAGATTAGCCAGCCCTGGCAGAAGGTGGGATGACGAGCCTCTCTGCCAGGTCACAGAGTGGCTAATCCATTGCGAGCAACGAAATACTGTTGCTGCGGGCTCCACGCTCCCTTCC
Organism: Intellagama lesueurii; assembly: GCA_037013535.1. NCBI lineage: Eukaryota > Metazoa > Chordata > Lepidosauria > Squamata > Agamidae > Intellagama > Intellagama lesueurii. Next base: position 154,736,401 of record JBAJHW010000003.1, on the reverse strand, counting down.
TATTGCTCCAGAGCTCGCGGTGCATTAGCCACTCCTGGCAGGAGGCGGGAGGACGAGCCTCGCTGCAAGGTCAAAGAGTGGCTCGCAGACCGCAAGCTCCAGAGCGATAGGAAGGGAGCCCGTGGCAACAGCGGAAGGCGAGTGGACAGTCCGGCCCCAGGGTGCTGGACCCTTGTTATGTTCACCTGTGCGGGGGTATTCGTATACAAATACCCCCATCTCTACTTGTAAGTGAAATGCAGCACCAGCCTTCTCATTCATTATAATTATACAAATATATGTTCCCTTTTTATCCACTCAACTTATTTTTAATGAGGTACAAGATGGTGATAATGATGATGATTAAAAAATATCAGTCACAGTCAATCAAAATTATAAAAACTGGTATTATATAACAGATACAAGTTTTAACTAAAAACCTAAGTATTTGTTAAATATCAGCGCAGTATGTACATTGTTCCTAATCTTGCTGTTTTTGTAGCTAATGGTTTTATTTCTGAAATCTGCAACTGCTTATAATACTGTGTTAAATTTCTTGATATTGTTCCCAAAGCCCCATTGACTACAGAGACCACTGAAGTGTGTTTCATCCACAAGTGAGATGTTTTGATTGCCAGATCTCTGTATTTTGTTAGTTTTTCCAGTTCTTTATTTTCAACTCTGGCATCCCCTGGAATTGCAATGTCAGTAATCCAGACATATCTTGTTCTATTACTACTATGTCTGGTGTGTTATGTTCAAGGTGTCTATCTGTTTGGATCCAGAAATCCCTCAAGATCTTGTTGTGCAATCATTGGACATTCACAGATGAGGTATGACACAGTTTCGTCTTTTTCTTGGCAGAGTCAACATTTGTTGTTAGCACTAATTCCTTGAATCTTAGCTTTCCTCATATTCGTTTGGAGTGCTTGTTCTTGTCCCCAGTTTTAGCCATGTCCATGTTGAATTACTATCATGCTTTCCAGCAATATTTCTCACATATTGTCCATGTAGTGGTTTATTTTCCCAATTCATTACTACTTAAATAGCTGGTTCTAAAATAAACAGTGGGACTTACAAGATTCTTTCACTGTCAGCCCCTAATGGGGGCTGACATTTGCTGTTGGCTCCCTTGTGAGTGCTCCTTGTGAATTTAAAAACTACCACCACTTATCTTGCACTTTTTTCTAAACAAACCACAAATTCCTCAGTTCTTAAGTTTTAAATTGGGGGTGATAGCTAATAGGATCTAACATTTCTGAAATTCTGAAAATAGGAAATACTGTGTTTCCTAGAAAACAGAACCTCCTCTACCTCCTCTCAAGAGAAAAAACAAACACACTGCCAGTAGTGCTGTACACAAAACCTAGGAGCCAACAACTCTGCATCTACTGACACTACCATACAATTACAGAAGCAAAGTGAATTAACATCTCCAAAAAAACAAAAAACAAAAACAAAAAAATGCAGCTCCATCTCTCCACAGCTATTTAAGAGCAACCAATTTCCTAACATATGTACCTTTCCCCATGGAACAGTCACCAAAGTGAAAACTACTGCTTCCAGTCTCCCATTAATACTGTTTGAAGTTTGAAAAATTATTTCAAGCAATTAGAAGCAAATCTAGCCTCTGATTCAAAGTGGAAAAATGGGATGTTGCATGGATCCTTCTGTACACAACTTCCTTGGTAAAACAGCTTTGAAAGTGAATGGTTCTACTGTAATGGCTTCTGTGGTCAATGCTATGGAAGTATATGTGAAAAAAATATAAGGAGTTATTGTTGGAGGAATGTTTGGTTAATTCCTTTTTAATTAGCAGAGCAAAAAAACCCCAGCTGTAGCAGAGGGGAAATGTGAAGAGAAATAGCTAAAGGCCCCAGCTACCACCCAGTCCCTTTTATTCTCACAGTGACTAGCCCTTTGTAAATAAAAATCACTTTACAAGTAGCTTAAGTATAAAAAGAAAAAACATCTTTACTCACAGTTGTGGAACTTCAGGTATAAAGGATAAAAAAAGAAATTGCAATCTCAACATGCTAGGAAACTCGGATAGCCATGAAGCCACATGGAGCAGAGTTCACATGTCTGCTCAGGTTGAAAGTTAAAAAAGAAAAGAAGAGAGAGCAAACAAAAGCAAGCAGGACAAACAAGAAGATGGGGTAGGGGCTTGCCTCAAGCCTGGGAAAAAGGACTTTACTAAGAGATTAGTGGCAGGGCATAATTATGTTAGGCTGTGAAGCTCCCTTCCCAGTGAAACCCAGTGTTAGGCTGCATGCAAAAATTGTTATTTCCTTCAAGTTATTGGCTCTGTAAAGAGCAGTGACTGCCAAGCTTCTGCTGTAGCTTCCAGAAGGCATGACAGCTATCATTCTTGGGTAGGACTTTTGCGAGCTGTGCTCTTTAAACACTCAATGTCTTGGTAAAAAAACATATCTTATAAAGTAATTCTTTATTGGAAGTGTGTATGTGTTTTCTTAGGGGGGGTAACAGCATGCAAACAGATGCCCTCTACAAAGGACATATTAATAAATAATTATATTTAACAGCCAAAATTGGTGTTAAATGTTATATTTAAAACATTATTTTTATAGCATTATATGTATTGATGGCATCTGGAATCATCTGGCTGACCAAGTCAGAAATTTAATGGCATTTCCTATCTTTGATGAGACAAATATATTTTAACAGATTATGACTTTAGTTGGGGCCACAGTTATGTGCAAGACCAGAGGTTTCTTGTCCCCAATTCAATTGACATTAGATAGAAGTGACATAATATGTTGCCTAGGCTCTAAATAGAATTGTACTCACGCTACATGTTTCTAAATTTTTGTGAAGTCATTGATTAGGATTTGCACACTGTTCTGCCAAATATACTGTACTGGTTTGCTGACACAATTGGATAGAATGCTGACATCACTCCACAGATTCAATGAATTAATTATTGCAGGGAGTGGCTTGTGACTCTATATACTAGCTTTACTGAAAATGGCATAAAAAGAGCAACAGACAGAGGAACATCTCTGAGCAAGAACTATCTAACAATATTAGCTTTATTTATGCTGAAGCACGGTGACTTTGAGGCTTTTGAAAAGGATTTCCCTGTGAGTGGGCTCCAGGTTCAGGTCTTGCTTTCTCCAAAAATCAGAAGATGGGTCACCTTATCACTCTTTGCTGAACATATCAAGCAAAGCTATAGCAGCCACTATTACTTGTTAACTATCCTCTATTGGGGCTGGACCCCTGCAGGCAATATACTGCATTGTATACTTGCCTTGGGGAAAATACTTTGTAGCACAGTTTTATGAAATAATGTGTTGCATTTCCAATAGAACTGACTTGTGTCTCTTGATTTTTGGGATTGAGATTAATATTCCCAGTGACACAGTCTTCTGATCTCTAACATTGGTCTGGGTATATGCTTACCATAGGGTTCCAATATATCCCAATAGGTTTGGGGGGGGGGGGGTACTGGATGACACTTTTGGAATCTGGTACCATTGAAACCTATTTTATTTTAAATTGCAATCACATCAATCATCTCTTCATTTCTAGCTACAACTTCAAGGATATCTATTGGATCCTAACAGCTACTACAGTAAAAACAAAGTATTCAAAACGATTGAAACATTCTTAAACCTTCCAAGAATTTTTCACTCACTGCTCTCAGTCACAAGGGTGCAGTTCACAACTGAACAAGAAATCACCTATTATAAAATTAGAAAACATTTTGGGGTGGAGGATACATACATTAAAAGTGAACAAGCTAATGAAAAAAACGCATCATCTGAAATGGCATTCAAACATGTGGCAGGTGCTGTTGATACTCCACATTTTGTACATTCTTTGCAAGGTGCATGTTTGCCTGCTAATTATAGAGGGCATCTCTCATACAACAGGCAGGGAAAATTCATAAATATGACAACACCTGTAGGAAATATAAGCAATAACTAATAGAAATAACTTTTAAAAAATGAATTTGTTCTTGAAATTACCAGCTGTTCCCCCACAGCACATGTAACAGAATGGCAGCAGCTGTGATATAGCAGCTATCCAGTATATCCACATTACAATTGTAATCTGTCACAGCAGATTTCTATACTTCTTAATTGCAATCAGTCTTAGCAGTATTACAGCAAGAAAACCACAGATTCCATAACTGAAAACGAACCAGAGATTAGTCTGTTATAAATACGTGAATTTGGTTTTCATATTTCATATTCTCAGAGACAAGGATAATGCCTTCAAATATATTCTGAACATTTAAATTTACTCTGTACTTGATGTAACTGGTACATTAAATTTTTGTAAACTTGCATGCAAGGGAATATTTTGCAAGGATAACTAAACTTACAGCAATGTAATAAACTTTAGCTCTTTCCACCAGCTTCCAGTTCTTCTCCACATCAAGATGTTTTTCCTTCTTATAACAATTTGCAGCAGCCAGATTAGCAATAAGAGACCTAAAATGATAAAGAGTCAACAGTGTTGTTTATTCTTTTAGGGCAATGCATCCTCCCCAAAATGCTTCACTGAATTGGTGCAGAGGTGCTTTGAACAGCAGAATGCATCATGCAATGCTCTTTATTATGATCCTGCTATGCTGGCAGGGCAGGACACTGCAGAGAGCTGGTGTTTCAAATAAGTAACCATTTATCATGTATGACAGTGATTGCCTACTACCAACCTTAAAGCTATGCACTGCAACTACACATCTCATAGTAACCTATACTAGCATCATAAAGATGGCATCCCGTGAGAAACAAGAGCAGTAAGTTCACCCTACTGTGCTGTGTTGTCATCATTGTGGTCATGTGAAATATCAGCAATGATAACTGGGTAGCTGATACACAGTTCTATCTCAGCTATTAGTAGAAGGGTAGTCTGAACAAAGGTTGTAATTTTCTAATCAAGTTTTGGTTCAAGATCAAATTCAATAGGCTGTTACTAGACAGTCTGGTCTTGGTCTGTGGCACATTTGGGGAAGTCCAGACAAACAATTTTAAAAGAAGTGATCTGCATCCTCATTCACAAATTAAGAATCCACCATACTCCAGCAGACAGCAAATTTAGGAATTGTTCCCAGTGAAAAAGTCAGAGTTTTGATTTACAGAGACGAAGTCCCTGTTTGGTGAAGTCTTTGCAGATGGAACAACTATGAGAGAAATGGGATTCATCAAGGCAGAAGAGGCATTTGGCGTGCTGGTCAGTAGGAGCAATACTGCCTCTATCCTCACAAATCACACATTTCTTGAAGAGGACCTTTGCAGCCATAAGACTGCGCAATAAACATTGTTGCAGCAAAAATGGAGAAAAAAAGAGCAACGAAACAAAAGGAGGAAAGACAAAAATCGAAAAAGGAAACATTTAGCCAAAGGCAAAGTCTATTTCTTCAGCTAGTAGTGTCTCTGAGGTGGAGAAAAAAGAACAGGGAGCTTCCACTCAGGGCTCACATATATACTCACAAGGGTGGGTTGGGGTGGAGTTACCGCCAAAGCTTAGCGAGAGAATTTTCCAGAATGTGACTGCACAGGCACAAAACCCATTTGTGTGATCCATAGAGACCACAACAAAGAATATATGGAATAAAAGAATTTTAAAATGTATGTATGTATGAATAAAATAAAACTTTTATAATTTAGTTTGGAGATGGTACCTAACATGCGTGAAATTGAATTGTATGGATAATAAATGTTCAAATTTATGTTGGAGATGTGGTCAAAATGTAGGTACTTATTTTCATATATGGTGAGGATGTAAGAATATATTGTAATTTTCCAAGTGGGTTTTTAAAGAAATAAATGAAATACTAAAGTTAAATTTAAAAATTTGTCCTAAAATAGTGTTTTTATCTAAGAGTGAGCAATGGAACTGGACAACAAAATAATTGATTACAAATTTATTAACAAAAGCTAAATTAATATTAGCAAAGAACTGCAAAGTTAAGTACATTATCCAATTAAATGAATGACATAAAGAACGGTTTGGAAGATATCTATTAATGGCAAGTTAACATGTAATATTAAAGTAAGAAAAAGGTCTGAAGAATATTTTTTAGAGATATTTGAGAAAAATTCACTGATTTTATATTAACAAAGGGGAAAGGTTGTGTACCTTGATAAGAGTCAATGTATTTCTGGAAGGTGAATGGAAGGTGAATAGAGGGAAAACAGAATATCACCAATGGTCCAGGTGTGTGTGTGGGAGCACATTGGGTTGTAAGTGTAAATATAACTAAGTTGTTTTCCAGATTTGTTTTTTAATGTATGTTACTTTTTGGGTTTGTTTGTTTTGTTAGTCTGAATCTTTTAGCGTTTACTTAATTTTTTTCATGACAGAAACTAAATTCAACAAGTTGTGTTTAACAATTGATAATTATAAAGTTAATATTGGCTTCTGAAAAGGTTATATAAAGTGTTGTTTTACAACATGAATCAATAGAAGTCAGATTAACATTTCTCAAGTAAAACTTTACCTTCCTAATATACTAAAGGGTGCTCTTTTTGAAATGGAGGGGATTTTAAAGTTATAGCATTTGTGTGTATTGTTGAAAGAAACAAGAAAAAAAGTACAAAGCATATTGTTTGTTAAAGTAACTCTTTGGCTCCTTGTTCCAAATTATGCACACTGAATAACTCACTTTTAAGTTCCATCAGTTTCAAAATGGAATTATAATGCAGAATGGTTGCCATGCAAGAAACATGAACCCAAATCCCTCTTGGTCACATAGATAGTTTTGCAGTTATTTGGGGCCCAAGCTCTAGCAAGGATTGCTCCTCTTGTCATGGAACACAACTGTTCCTTATTTTTAAGGAACTAGGAAAAATATTAACTGTTATCACAAACATCAAGCTGTTATGATTTAAAAAAAGCAAACCAATAAAATTTATAAGGCTCTTTCCATTATGCATATATGTACATCTTGCTTTATGAAATTCTATGGAATTGTATTGTTTTTAATTTGCTATGAAATCAAATCTTATAAGGAAGATGCTTAATCAATCAACAAATGTTATGCCCTCTTAAACTAGATTTATACACTTCCTACATGTTTCCAGATTATAAGAGCTAGAAATTTTGGGCCAAATCTAAGTCAGGTAACATTGAGCATGAACCTGATGTTTCATGGGAGCATCATCTTTCATGATGATTCCATTCATGTTATCCTTGCAAAATCACAGGAACCAGGGCTTTGCATGGAATGCTTGATAGATATTTGTTTAAATCCTGTTTACAATAGTAAATCACAACTAGAGATGACTTGTCAAATCCCCACCAATTCAATGGGCTTACTCTAGTTGCAACTAACTGCAGGATTTCAGCCACTGTTATTAATGTGAAGGGAGAAATGCCACTCTTTTTCTCAGTATCATGGATACTCCTAAACAGAATGCATACTCTTTTTTGCAGTCATTTAATTAAATGAAACATAGTTTGATGGGATAGATAACAGTCACTATTTGAGGAAAGTAATCTGAGAATTGCGGTGAACTGCTTAGTCAATGCAGTAAAGCAACAAGGACACCAAAGATTTTTACCTTCCTAGGGAAAAAACACAGCATAATGCAGAATCAAAATCACATCATCAACAAGAGAACAAGATCATAATCGCCTTCCCTTCATATGACACTTCTTATTTCACACCTGTTTCCTTCCATGTTGCTTCCTTTGCTATAGGGTTAACTGATATTTTTTTGGCATCTCATAGTACAGTAGATGCTAATTTCAGACTAGAAGGTGCTCTTTTTTTATTGACAGCTAAAATAACTACTCCTTGATGCTCCATCTTGCTTTCCATAATTGTTAACCCTTGGTCTTAAGTATGTTTACTGAAACAACAACATTTTCTGAAAGAGATGGAAGCCTTCTTTTCTGGACTGTAACTCCCTGTATTCCATCCTGTATTCCATAGGCACTAGACATGCTGGTTAAGGAATCTGGTAAGCTGTAGTTCAAAAAATGACATGTTCCTATCATAAACGTTTGCTTCTGCATTCTTTCAATAAATCATTATTTAAAGAAACTGCATTTTGTCTTTATTAGATGTAATAACAAATAACAGTTGAAAGTTTGAAGTAAATGTCCTCTAATGTACACAATGATACAGTTCAGCATTACTTTCAGACCAGGCCATAATTATATTACTCTGCACTTCAAAGAATAATTAAGCCCTTATATAATTTTTTTAAATGCTGATATACTTTCTCATCATTACCTTCTCAGTAAAATTCATTATGTGACAACATAAAAAGAGATTAAAAATAGATAAAATAAGCAAAGCTATCCAACGCTTTGGTTACACTGTCTTCCTTTGTCTAATCTGTAAAAATTTAAAATTTAACCCCAGAATTGACTACATAAAGATTGCCTGGTAGCACTTTTTCCACAGACCAAGGAACCTGTGCAGACACGATGGCCGCAGATTTCAACTCACTGTGGAAGTTAGCTATTATCTTTTCCATCCCTTTACTTTCAACATCTTGCCTGATGATGAGATACTATTCTCAAAAATCTGCATATTTTTTTTGCACCTTCTTGGCCGGCCTATTAATGATGCAGTCTGGAATTTGTTTTATGCCAAGACGATCACTGCTTTTGTTTGGTTACCATTTTTAGAGTGTTTGTCTTGATTCATATATCCTGTCTTGTGACCATTATTGCACTCCTGTAAGGTAAACCAGAACTAAGTTCATATTAGCAGTGGGAAGGGGATAGTGCTGGGCAAATCATATTGTGCACTTCTTGATTTTTAGTTCAGCCATTTAGTCCCCCATACCAGTTCTAAAAATCTTCCCAATAATTTTATCAACAAAATTTCAGAACCCAACTTTCTAGCAATGAAAAATGGGAACAAAAAGAATGACAATGTGCTATGGCAATGCTTCTGACTTAATTATGGGAAAGGTAAATTAATAAAGAGGAATTAATAAACAGGAGAGATTTTTGAGAAGATAAACATGGAAATGTGATTCTAGTTAATCCTGAGTGTAGCTTACAAAATGTATTTGAAGACTTTTGCCATATTCTAAATCAAGTAATGGATTCCTTAATTTTTCTATATTTATATGCTAAAAAGAAAAAAATCACTGTGAAAAAAAATACTAGACCTGTTATCACTTGTGATGCAGGCAGCACAGGTTCCAGTTGGTTCTTCACTCTGCTCATAGTAATGTGCATCCACATGAGCTTCTTCTGCTTTCTTCTTTAAAATATCACCGAATTTATCTGTTCCAATGCAGCCAAAAAAAGTTGCAGTTTTGTGAGGGAACTGGATCATCCACTATAGTCGGAAGCAAGGAAAGAACAATTAACTTAGAATGTTGGAAACTATATTTTTATTCTTATATATCATCACCTTGAACACACAGACACACTAAAACTGTTCAAAGAAAACAAATGATAGCCCTTTAAATTGCAAAATAAAAAAACTAATTCAACAACACTTTCCTATCTAGGTAGATTTAACATTATTCAAATCTTTAGGCTTATCAAAAAGATTATGCATACTAATACTATTTAGGAAAGGACTGAATATCACCAATATTATAAACTACAGAGTATAATCAAGTTTATATCAAATAGATCTAATAATATATAAGCTAAAGAGCAGCAGTATAAATTATATGGACTTTTTGTTTTTAATGTATTATCTGGTCAAGGACCAAGCAATATTGAGCAACTTCAGGTTTACATACAAAATGTTATACCTTGAAATTAAAAAAAATGTTTCTATTGTTTTCAATGCTTATTAGAGGAATTATTTCAAGGCAAATGCTGATTGACTAGAACCCTGAAATATTAGCACTCCAATTAGGAAATGGGAATTCAAATGTCTGACTGCAGGGTCCACGTGATTGCCCTACTGTAAATGTGTTTCAGATGAAATGGTCATACAATGTACTTTCAAAAGTAACAACAAAATGGCTAACCCTGAAGCAAACTACTGCTAGTTTTTTTTTACTCTAAATTACACCTTGCAGCTATTTTTTTTACATCAAATTACACCTTGTTAATTTGGAATCCATAACATAATTTATAGCTGGAATATAAACATATAAATAATTCTTAAGAGATTAAGACTGAATAATAGAGAGTACAATACTCCCTTAGTATCTTGCACTGTTAAAACGTCAAAACTCTTTAAATACTAGCCAAGGGAGTTTCAAAACTAGTGTGGTTTAATCTTACATAGAAGACCATACCACTTTCCAATTTTCGCTAAAAGCTGATTATTTTGCTAGCCCCACCAACACTGACAACTGACTGGCTACAAAATGCCATGATCACTCTTATCTTCTGGACAAATTTCAAACAGTAAACATATTTTTATCAGCATATACCTACAGAAGTAACAAAAGCAGGAGGTAAAGGTCAAGTGAAAGTTTATTGACTATGATAAACTTAGACTGCCTCTATTCAATTACTTTTTCCTTCAAGGTGTGTGTGATCAAAGCAACAGAGATTTCTGGAGAGTCACATAACAAGCTGTCTGTTGAGATTGAAACATCTGGTCATTATTCCCTAACACTGCAACTTCATGCAGAGTTAGCAACAGGGTATGCTTCCTCTCCATTTAGGGAGAGGGTGACACATATGGCCAATCATTTAATCTAGAAAGGGTTCAATCTGTGCTATTACATACAATTGTTTTCTGCATTTTATGGGGTTTTTCAATCAACCTATCACTGGACTCCATCAGCACTGCAGTCTGTTACAGGCTTATGCTCAAAAAATTTGAAAACATGACAGTACTTAACAGCATTTAATTTTGTATCAATCACATCTAATTTAGAAAGATGCATCTTGCCAAATAAAGGTTTACTCATTGTCACATTTCACCTTTCCTCCAGTTTGCTAAAAGCAGTTTATTAGCCTGTTAAGGTGGGTTTTTAAAACAGACATATGAGGAGGAGCAGGTAGAGGGAAACAGACTAACCTAAGTTTCACAGTGAAGAATCTGTCTCCAAGCTATACACTATACTTAAGCCATAGCAACCCCCTTCACTTCCTTTTTATTTTCTACATCCACTTTGGCATATCATATCAATACCACGTATTTGCATATCATAAAGCAGAACAAGTAATAAAGTTTGAATGGATTTTAAACTTTTTATTTTAATGATATTATTACTTTTAAAATAGTGATTACTTTCCAACAGAGTATAAACAAATTAAACTTCCATTTCCCATTAAGCTTTTCAGTTTTGACTTTTGCCTACCTCCTATAAAACTGATTTCCTCCTGAGTATGTGTGCATGTGCACATACATACATACATACATACATGCACGATCCATCCAGTTAATCTTTGCATTAAATAAAATAGACTTTTACATATTAATGTTCATTCTACAACAAAGGAAATGCAGCTACATTCTAGGCTTGTTTACTTGGAAGAAAACGTATCTAAGTTCAATGGGTTTACTGCCAAGTAAAGTTAGAACCTTACAGCAAGATCTAATGGCAGCCTTCTGATGGCAAAATGGCTGAATCTAGTAGAATTGGGAGGGGGTGATTCCCCTTTCCACAGCAGCCCCTCATAGGCCCCCAGATGGTTCTGGATGGTTGGGAAATAATCTAGAAATGACTTTCCAGTGACATCCAGGGCTGTGATAGGGAGACGGAACATGGAAATAATTTCACTTCAGTTGCCAGAACAACACTACACTACATTTAACCCTTCTAAAGGCTGCTTCACAGAACAGTACAGAAATGTTAGATGGCCACAAAAATACTTGGTGGTCCACTTTGCAGAGCTGCTAGAGCCTTCCTTTTGCCTAATTTCAAAGAAGAAACAGAAACATGTGCAATCCCAAAAATGAGGGTTGTTCTGCAAACAGATAGGGTAGTATCATTTTCAAATCATTGCACTATTCATATAAGTGGCTAATGCCATATGGTAAAGTGTGCTTGCACACCTATTCATATGACCAGTTTTGTAGGCAATTTTGTAATAGACTTTTCTCCATTACAACTGCTGCTTCAACAACTGCTCTTGCACAAATAGGAATTCGAAAAGGATGCTTTCCTTTTCATTTAAAAAAGAAAATGGAAGCAAATTAAGATAATCACAAGCACTTTCTATAAGAAGGTGTATATATTATCAGAACTACACTTCCTTAGAGTTTTTAAACTGTTGTTCCTTCCATACCTCTCAGTGGCCCAAGTGAACTAAAATGAAAATGATAGAGGTAAATTATGAAACAGAACAAATTAGTTTCCTTCCGCAGACCAACAAAGCAGTACTCCTGAGGAGGAGTTTCTTACTGAAAAAAAGTTAGGTTACCTACCTGTAACCATGGTTCTTCTAGTGGACCTCTGTGAATTCACACAAATGGGTTTATCCTGCGCCTGCGCAGGACGTTCGGAAGATTCTAGAGCTTAGGAAAAAGAAACAATTAGTCCCCCCCCCCCCCGAAGGGCACGAGCTCCGCCTCCTCAACCTTCCTTCAGTTTCCCTCGTCCGCCGTTATCGTATAGAGTAGGTATTTAAAGAACAGTACCGTGACGGACAGCGGGGAGGAAGGGAGGGATGTGTGAATTCACAGAGGTCCACTAGAAGAACCATGGTTACAGGTAGGTAACCTAACTTTCTTCGTAGTGGCCTCTGTGAATGCACACAAATGGGTGATTAGCAAGCTGTATTCACCGGATGGAGGGCCGTCACGGGAGCAGTGATGACAGTATCGCCCTTCCAAATGCGGCATCATTTTTGGCTCTGACATCAATGCAGTAGCGCTTCACAAATGTCAGAGGATTGGACCAAGTAGTTGCTTTACAGATGCTCGGTACTTGAATGCCGCGGTGTAGAGCGGTCGACGTAGAGGCTGCTCGGGTCGAATGTGCTTTTAGACGGTCCGGTATTGGCTTGCCAGCAAGTTGGTAAGCTAGCTGTATTGTTTGCACTATCCACCTCGATATGGTCTGTGGAGAAGCAGGAGCACCTTTGTTGGGACCGTGGAAGCACAGGAGGAGGCGTGAGGAACGCCTGAAAGATCTAGTCCTGTCGAGATAGAAGGCAAGAGCTCTTCTAACGTCCAAGGTATGGAGTTTACACTCAATCGGTGTGGATGGAGATGGAAATAGTGTTGATAGGATGATGGGTTGGTTCAGATGAAAATCAGAAACCACCTTAGGTAAGAAGGAGACATCCAGGTATAGAGTAACTTTATCAGGGTGCATCTGGAGATAAGGAGGATCAGACCTGAGAGCAGATAATTCACTGGCCCTCTTAACAGAAGTTATGGCTATTAGAAAAAACGTTTTGAGAGAGCAACCTCTTGTTACATGTTGCCATAGGTTCAAATGGCGGTTTGGTAAGTACGTCAAGGACGAGTTGAAGCGACCATTGAGGTACAATTTGCTGTGATGGAGGCCGGATGTTCTGTAGGCCCTTAAGAAATCTTTGAAGTGTAGGGTGGGAGAAAAGCTTGGCGGAGCTGGATCCGGGAGGTTGGTGGGGTACTATTGCTGCAATATAGACTTTAATAGTAGAATGTGCCAGTCCAAGGTTAAAAAGATGTAGTATGAAGGTAAGTATAGTTGAGAGAGATGATGGGACTGGGATGAGTCCTTTAGAATTAGTGAATTGCATAAAAGATTCCCATTTGTTATGGTAGAGGCGAGAAGTAGACGGCTTTCTAGCCTGATTTAAGATTGCACGGAATTCGGGGTTATCCTCCACGCCGTCAGGTGCAGGGTCCGGACATCGGGATGGAGGACAGCCCCGTCGTTCTGAGAGAGGAGAGACGGTATCGGAGGTAAGTGGAACATGTCCTGAGTCATCTCTTTGAGGTGGGCGAACCATGGCTGTCGCGGCCACCAGGGGGCGATGAGAATCGCGTCTGCTCCGTACTGGATGATTCTGGAGATCGTCTTGAGTAGCATGGGTATCGGAGGGAAAAGGTAAATGAGTTGTTCCGACCACGGTACCATGAACGCATCTCCGAGGGAGGCATTGTCCATCCCTGCCGTGGAGCAGTACTTGGGGCACTTGGCGTTGAGGTGGGAAGCGAATAGGTCTATGGTGTGTTGGCCCTATTTGTGGCAAATGTCCCTGAAGACTGTATCGTTGAGGGACCATTCGTGCATCCTGGGAGGAAGCCTGATTAGGCGGTCTGCCAGATGGATGTCCTCTGAGGAGATGTGGATCGCGTAAGGGAAGATATGGTGCGTGCGGCACCGTTCCCAGAACTGTATGGTCAGGCGGGGGAGGGAGAGGGATCGAGTCCCTCCTTGTTTGTTTATGTAGTGCATGACCGTGGTATTGTCGGTGACGAGCTGCACTGCTTTCCCTCCGATCCGAGGTAGAAAGGCCTGAAATGCTTTTATGATGGCTAGCATTTCCAGGTGATTTATGTGACACCTTTTTTCTCTGTATTTTACCTGTATGGACAGGTAGGGAGGGTGGAATGGTCTGCCTTGTAGCAGGTTGGGGGCAAATGTCCACCAGGTGAGTTGGTCTGCTACAGATGGTGGTACCTGTAGAGCTTTTAGTGGGCTGTCTGTTGAGGGTCGAACTGGGAGAGAGACCAAGATTGGAGTGGTTGCATTTTGAGTCTGGCATGAAGGACCACTGATGTTGTGGATGCCGTGAGGCCAAGCAGTGCTGTGTATCGAGGGCGGTGACGGTCTCGAAGGGTTGAAACCGGAGGATTGCTTGCTGGATCTGTAAAATCCTTTCTGGTGGTAAGAATGCTGTAGCTTGTACTGCATTGAGTTGAGCTCCGATATAGGTGACAAGTTGGGATGGCTGCAGATGAGATTTGTCTCGGTTTATTTGCAGGCCCAATTTGTGCAAGGTGTGGAGAGTAGTCCTTGGGGCCGCAATGGCGGCATGGTAGGTTTTGGCGACCAGGAGCCAGTCGGCGATGTATGGAAAGACCTTCACTCCCTTGGTACGGAGGTAAGCCACGACAGGGGCCATGCAGTTGGTAAATGTCTGTGGGGCTGTTGAAAGCCCAAAGGGGAGAGCAGCGAATTGGAAGGTGGTATGTTGGAACCGAAACCAGAGAAACCTCTGATGTGACAGGTGGAATAAGACGTGGAAGTAGGCATCCTTCAGATTGATGGTAACAAACCAACTGCCTTGAGATAGAAGAGGGAGAATGGAATCAAGGGTTAACATGCGGAATTTCTTGTAAATTATGTACTTGTTGAGTTCCCTAAGGTCCATAATGGGTCTGATACCCCCATACTTCTTAGGGACTGCAAAGTATTGAGAGAAGAAGCCCTCGCTTAGGTCAGAAGATGGGACTCTGACTACTGCCCCTTTTCTGAGGAGGGAGGAAATTTCCTCCTGTAACGGTACCGAGAAGGGGGTGGGCTTGATGGAATTTGGTGGAGGGGTGTGCGTGAATTCAATCACGTAGCCATTCTCAATGATGGATAAAAACCATCTGTCCGTCGTGATCCTCCTCCACTCTGGGAGGAATGGGTGGAGTCTGGCGAGATTATGGGGGTAATCAGGGATATTGCTTACCCCTGCGCTGGGACTTGCGAAAGGGCTGTCTGGCACCTTGGTACTGTTGTTGCTTGGATTGCAATGGGTTAAATTGATGCGGCTGGTACGTCCGCTCATGCTGCTGCTGCTTACCATACCGAAAGGGCTGGTATTGAGAGGGTTGCGGAACGAATGGCTTCTATAAGCCGGCTTCTGATATCTGTATGGTTGATATGGGATGTAGGACTTGGCTGTTTTCCGCATTTTATGGATGTTCTCCATGGTATCATCCGTTTTAGAATTAAATAGTCCTGCGGCATCAAAGGGGAGATGCTCAATTTTGGCCTTGGTATCATCGAGGATGTTAGCCGTTCTGAGCCAGGCATGTCGCCTGACTGCTATTGAAGTCAGCAGAGATTTGGAAGCGGTATCAGCAGTATGTTTCGCTGCTTCCCTTTGCTGCTTGGCGAGGGTGTTGGCCTCTGCATAGGTATTGAGAGTTTCAGTCTTTGATGAGTCAGGGAGGGTCTGAAGTGTGGGGAGGAGTTTGTCCCACAGGTGTTTCTGGTAGACACCCATTGCAGCCTGGTAATTGGAAATCCTGATAAGTAGCGCAGCCAGTGAGTATAGTTTCTTTCCGAAAGAGTTAATCAATCTTTCACTCTCTGTTTGCAGGTATCGAAGATGACCTGCTACAGGACTTATATTGAGAAGCCTCAACCACGATAGAATTAGGTAATGAGTGTTTAATTAGAAAGTCGGAGTCGAAGGCAATTTATCCCAGGAGGTTTTCACTAGAGTGAGGAGTGATGGAATGAGGCTTAGGCTAGGAGGAGGTGTCGTGTCCTACTCCATGTCAAAAAAGACCAAGTCTTTCTCTTGCTGGGGAAGGTGTGCATCCAGCTGCAGAGTCTTAGCCATGCGCAAGATCAGTTGGGCATAAGAGGTATAGTCCTGTGGAGGAGACTGCCAGTAGTACCCATACTATGAGTTTCGGATTCGTCAGAGGACAAGGAATTGTTATCACGAGATGAATCAGAAGATAGTGGTGGTCTCGGTACCAGAGCACTTGATAAAGGGTCAGCATCTGATTGGGTGGAAGCAGAGAAGGGCTCTGTATCAAGGCCATGGGGGCCCGAGTAAGGCGTGGCAGCCTGTACCGAAGGATGGCCCTTGGTGTGCTTCGATCTTTTGGCAGGTACAGAGGGTGTCGGTACCAGTCTCCTCTTATGGGATGGGGCAGCTTGGGGCGTAGAGATATCCCCTTGGTATCGAGATGGAGTTTGCAAGGGAGAAGCCGCGGGGGGGGGGGGTACCAAGGCTGTGGGGGGTAGCCGGATCCCCTGTAGTCATCATGGTATCCATAGCCATGGTATGGATAGGGATGGTATCTATCCCGATATTGAGGACCATATTGAGGTGGACCCTATGGATGGTAATACTGGCCATAAAGCCCGAGAGGCTGGTATGGAGAGGCATGCTTGCGTTTCTCCTTTCTCTTTTTAGGAGTGCGTGGAGCAGACTCCTGTTCCGACTCAGTCTCGGTATCTGCCCACCCTGAGAATCAAGGGTTAAACTGGGCTACGGCCGGGCTGGGCGGTGCAACAGCCCCAAATTGGCCAGTCGGAGATATGCTCAGGATATCATGAGCAGTTTGGGCTAGAGGCATGTCACGTTCCTCCTTATCGGAGAGCCCAACATCATCCCTCGAAGAATCCTCCAACAGTATGGGAGCCACGGAAGAGGGCACGGGAGCCTCTTTGGCAGTTTTCTTTTGCCTCTTAGGCTTTTCTTTGTCCTTCCTCTTTTAGAGGGATCAACAGACTGCGAATGAGCCTTGGTGGAAGAAGGCTTAGGCGGTTTCTGAGGATTCTTGGCTCTAGGAGGTAACGAAGTCATGCAGGGTAAAGCCAGTTCAGCTGGGCTAAGAGCTGATTTAGCAGCCTCCAGACGAGGAGGGGTTGGCGAGGGAAGGGCTGTAACTTCCATATTCAAAGCCTTTTCATACAGAAAGGATCTGAGTTGTAGGAGTCGCAGCTTAATAGCCTGTTTTGAAAGGCTCCTGCAAGTTGTGCAGGACTGAGATTGATGGGATTCCCCCAGGCAAAACAAACAAAGGTCGTCCGTCAGAAAAAGGAATCTTTTTAAAACAAACGGAGCACTTCTTAAAGCCCCTAGGGGCCATAAAACAAAAAGAAAATAAGGGGGAAATCCGAGGGGGGGGAAAGGCGGGAAAGGAGAAAAACGGGGATAGAACTAAGTAAAAACAAGTTCTATCGAAACAATAATTAAAGAAAACTATTATTATTAGAAAGAAAAGTTTAAGAATAAAGATAGCAAAAGCTAATACAACTTTCCTTTGTTTGCTCTAGTTCCTACGTCCTACTTGAACGGCGGAAAAAAGGAAACTGAAGGAAGGTTGAGGAGGTGGAGCTCGTGCCCTTCGGGGTGGGGACTAATTGTTTCTTTTTCCTAAGCTCTAGAATCTTCCGAACGTCCCGCGCAGGCGCAGGATAAACCCATTTGTGTGCATTCACAGAGGCCACTACGAAGAACAATATGGAGCATTCACAAACCCAACAAGCACTTCCCTTTCTCCTTGTGCCACATTCAACTGAGAGTGAAGAAGCAATTTAGCTCTCAAGCTGACTCTCAAATGATAACCATACTAAACACACCAGAGCCAAGAGATTCACAGGTGTTGAATGGCTTTAGAATAATTGTAGATGTTATTTCAAATGAATGAACACCATAAATGGGATTTTGATCAAGTAGCACACCAAAATACTTTCTTAAAAGAAGGGAGGAAGGGTGAATAAAAAACATTTATTCATTAAGTGGCGTTTGAAAGACAAGTTTTACAATATACAAGGCAGTGCTGTTCCTTAAAAATCAGCATCAAGGTCTACTATAGTGGTACAACTCCCCCTACTCATAGGCTGAATATTGTCATGTCACAGTGTTGAGATTTTGATATGAATATGTATTAAATATAAATGTTGTATAGTTGAAAGTAAAATGGCTGATTTTACCTGAGTCATTGTACTGTTTGTATTCAGGTGTAGTTACCAAGGTTTGAGACTTAATGTTGTACAGCTGTGGTACATGATGAAACTTTGTGTAACTGGAAAATGAAGTAATGTATTTTCTGATTGGTCCCAGAACTGTACATAAGTCATGTGTAAAGGGGACATTTTATCTGCTGTAAGTCAGATCACCTTTTTCTATGCTATGTGTTGTATCATGTCATGTTATGCTGCCAGATGAATGTCTATTCTCTCAGTATATACGTTAATAGACGAAGTTGATATTTTACTCTCTCAGTGTCATAGTGTCTATGCAAACTAATATCTCCTAACTCTGCTAATGTTCTGAGAATACAGTGGAGCCTGGACTTACAAACTTAATTGGTTCCGGAACTCCGGTCGTAACTCGAAATGGTTGTAAGTCGAAGCACCATTTCCCATAGGAATGCATTGAAATGCAATTAATCCATTCCGGCCGAAGAAAAAAATCACCAAAAAAACACACAACACTGCAAGACCCATTGGAAACGCGATTAATCTGTTCTGGCCAAAAAAAGAAAAGAAAAGCAAACAAACTGTGCAAGACCCATCGGAAATGAAAAGCAAAGCAGAAAGCAAGCAAACCGTGCAAGACCCATCGGAAATGCAAAAAAAGCAAAGCAGAAAGCAAGCAAACCGTGCAAGACCCATCGGAAATGCAAAAAAAGCAAAGCAGAAAGCAAGCGAACCGTGCAAGACCCATCGGAAATGCAAAAAAAAGCAAAGCAGAAAGCAAGCGAAGCGTGCAAGACCCATCAGAAATGCAAAAAAAGCAAAGCAGAAAGCAAGCAAACCGTGCAAGACCCATCGGAAATGCAAAAAAAGCAAAGCAGAAAGCAAGCGAAGCATGCAAGACTCATCGGAAATGGGGGGAAAAACCCCCAAAAAGCAAACAAACCCCGCAAGACCCATCAGAAATGGGAAAAAAAACCAAAAAGCAAACAAACCCCCCAAGACCGATCGGAAATGGGGAAAAAACCCAAAAAGGAACAAAACGCCCCAAGACCCATCGGAAATGGGGGGGGGGGGGACCAAAAAACAAACAAACCCTGCAAGACCCATCACAGCATAGAAACATAATCCCACCACCCAGCCCAAAACCACGCTGCAAAACCCACCCAGAACAGTTTTTAAAAAGCAGAAAGCAGCACCTTACCTTACCAGGCAGTCCGAAGCCTCCTCCAATCACACTCACTCTAACTGCTGGGGCGAAAGAGCTACAAAGAAGCAGCCTCTTCGCCTACCAATGGTTAGCAATTTGAATTCCCCGCCTTTTCCCCCTGCCTTTTTCTGTTCGTAACTGGAAGCTCTGGCCGCAAGTCGAAGCAAAATTTTGCGGCCGGAGCTGGTCGTAATCGTATGTCAGGATGTTCGTAAGTCGA
This sequence comes from Intellagama lesueurii, assembly GCA_037013535.1. Lineage (NCBI taxonomy): Eukaryota > Metazoa > Chordata > Lepidosauria > Squamata > Agamidae > Intellagama > Intellagama lesueurii. The sequence continues at coordinate 154,716,534 of JBAJHW010000003.1, read as the reverse complement.
GGCACCACTGTACATGCTTAACCAAAATTCTCAACACACAGTGGTATGAGAGACTGAATTTTCTAGAATATACAGTAGAGGAACTGTGCCAACAGTTTTGGTTATCAACTTGTAAAAGCCCTTACTGAACATGTATTTTGGCAGCATGCATACAGTTAGTCCATGTCACCTTGTACAGAAAAAATATCCCCTGCCATCAATGACCAATTAAAATAATACTGTTTTTTCATTAAAAATAATCTGGAGAAGAATGCAGCAACATACTGAAGTTTAAAATTAATCAGACTTGTTTAAATATTGCACTGGCAAATGCTGCCAAGCTTTAGAATGTTCATTGATTCCCTTGTAGTTAGATAGAAACAATGTAATATTTTTGCTAACTATTCCCTTAATATGTTAATGATATCATTACATGATTTCAGAACTACAACAACATATAATTTCATTTATTTATTCTCCACAGAGGCAGAGGGGAAGTGCAGATTAAGAGTCTGTCAAGATGATAAAGTGACAGCTAATGCAAATTTATTTTTACAATATAGCATGTAAGAAATGCAAATGCTGGTTAAAACAAAGTAGCTTCAGGCACTCAAGGTGTGCTTCAGGCAGTGCATGAATGAGTGAAAAATGCTAACAAATTAGAATATCAGAAGCAAGTAAAGGGAGAAGGAAATTGAAGGTTCCATTTAAATGGCATTAAAAAGACAACCTGACTAAAATCAAAACACTACCACCTCAAACAATTATAAGCATTACCACCTGAACTCAGACATACCTTAATAAGGCACATCTGTAAGCAATCTGGATTTGATTTAAAAATTAAATCCTAGGAAAATGTAACAGTTGTCAATCAAGGACATATTTAGGAAAGAAGAGTAACTTCTATCTAAGCAATTTTGTTCTTGTTTTTGTTTCGTTTCAAGCTACTTTCAGCATGGATTTGTTCCTTCTCAGCCAAAAGCTTTTGAAAAAATAGCTGTTGTTATGTCCTGTCAAATTACTTCCAAGTTATGGCAACCCTATGAATTAAAGACCTACAAAAAGTGCTATCATTAACAGCCTTGTTCAGGCTATAACTTCCTTTATTGAGCTAATCCCTGCTTTTCTTTTTTCCTGCTGCCTTCAACTTTTCTCAACATTATTGTTTTTTCCAGTTAATCTTATATCATGAAATGACCAAAGTATGATAATGTCAATTTAGCTTCTCCAGACACTTCACACTTGATTTGATCTAGAACCTGTTAATTTGTCTTTCTTGTTGTTAAGGTTAAATGTAAAGCCCTCTCAAACACCATATTTAAAATTTATCTATTTTTCCTCTCAGCTTTCTCTACTGTCTAGCTTTCACATCTGTACACCGTAATTGAAAATAAGAGTGTGGATGACCTTTGGCCTTGGTCACCAGTGACACATTCTTACTATTCAGGACCTTTTCCAGTTCCTTCATATCTGCCCTCTGAAGTTTCAGTCTTCTTGGCTGCAATCTCCACTGGAACTAAAGACTGCACCAAGGTACAGAAAATATTTAACTATTTTGATTTCTTCTTGCCAATGTTAAAGTTCTGCAAACTGTCCTATAGTCGTGATTTCTGTATTCTTAATGTTCAGCTATAATTCTGTGTTTGCACCTTCTTCCCTATCCCTTCCTAGCATAAAGATGTTGCTTTTCTCTGCCACTAATATGGTGTAATAAGCACATTTTACAGTTATTGATAGTTTTGTATCTAGTCCTGCTTTTTTTATGTCTTCCCCAAACAGAATGAACAGCTAGGAAAGTAAAATATACTTTTCCTTGACACTTTTGCAACTTAGAAATCATTCTGTCTCTTCCTACTGTAACAAACATCTTGTCCACCGTATAGTCTATGCACTAGGACAATCAAATATTGTGGCACAACTTCTTTTAGAATGATCCACAGTTTTTCTTCATATGCACAAAGTATTTACTACAATGTATAATGCATAGACTAATTTTCTTCTGAAATTCCCTGATACGTTCCAGTAGCTGACATATATTTGCATTATGATCACTATTGCCTTTGCCTTTTCTGAATCCAAGTGATTAAACTGATTTCTTCCAAGAGATTTGAAAACAGCTTTGATGTGTGTTCTTCAAGGGAATCTGTCAACCTTGCATCTTTTCTACTTAGCTCTTTAGCATATTGTTTTTCATCTTCTATATATTTTACCCTGCATTTCTCTGATCTTTCAGCATACCTAAACTAGCTTTACATTTCCCTTGGATTACTTAGGTTTTATGAAAAATATATGTCACCCTCCCTTTTTGTAGTTCTCTTACATTATTTCTTTGTAATCATTAATATCATTCTGTCCTCCTCTGTAAGTCACTGAAAAGTTGCAGGTATCTTGACCCTACTTCTGCTGCCCTTTACTTTTGCTTTAAGAATTTTGAGAACGTTATCAATCATCTATTAAGACCTTTCTTTTTTCTCTTTTGATTACATCATTTGTGGCCTCTGATAGCATGCATAAGTGCACCAGAGAAGGTTAAAATCTGTAAGGAATTTTGTCCCATACAAACTGCCATTGATAGGAAAGGAGTAGGCGGCACAAGCCCCCAGGTTAGTGGAGGAACAAGAATGGCCACCACCTTGGAGAGAAAGCCAGTTGGTTGGTCTCTCATATGGTGGGCAGGGAGAGAAGGAAGAAGCCGAGGGGCTTCTCACGGCTCAGGATATAAACAAGTGACTTACCGTATTTTTCTGTGTATAAGATGATACTTTTGTCTAAAATATTTAGATTTAAATTTAGGGTTGTCTTATACATTGAAGTAAGAAGGGGGGAGGGATCAAAGCACTTTGATCCCTGCTTTCCCCCTCCATTTTCTTTGCAAGAAAGTGGAGGGGAAAAGCATTTTCCTCACAAAAAAAGTGCAAGGAAGTGGAGGGTGCAAGAAAGTGGAGGGGGAAAGCAGGAATCATCAAAGCGCTTTGATTCCTGCTTTCCCCCTCCACTTTCTTGCAAAGAAAGAAATTTTGGGTTAGAAAAGGGGGGCGTCTTATACATAGGGGTGTCTTATACACGGAAAAATACAGTACACTGTTGATGTATGTGCCTTTCCCCGCCATTATTCTTCCCACACACACATACTACTAAATGTCTTAGTTTTTACCCCAGGGGGGTACATGTATCCTAGGTTGTGAATCACTGCTCTATCAGATGACAACTGAGTAAAAAGAGTGCTAAAGTCACATATAGAGATAATAAAAATACTGAATTATTTGCATTGCCAAAAACATCTGGAGACAAGAGAACAAGTCATAGAACCCTCTGACACAATAAAATTTAAAAACTGGCTTGGTGTGGGTGGCATGTGCTGAAGAATTATTAGCCTTCCAAATACTGCTGATCATCTAACAAAAAGTGTAATGTCATTAAAACCAGCTTTTATTGAAGAGCTGGAAAGAGGCCAACATAACACCAATGTTTTAAAAGGTTCTGTGGTTTTGCCTGATTATTTTTGGCCTCTTCTGATGTACTGTATTATCTTCCGACAAAACAAATGCTTTTAATATTATTCCTGTGGAAGAATGCACATGGAAAGCATTACAACGTCATCAAAAATCATGTGGATTGTTCCAGAACATATCTGAGCAGTGGATTCCTGCTGGCTCTTGCTTTCAATTGTTTTCTTGCGGAGGGGGGGTGTTGGTAGGGAGGAATGCTGACTTTAAGTTCCATGTTCTTCTCCTGCCTAGCTTAATGGGAATGGCTGCAAAAACACACAGCTGAAGCAAATGATTGTATTACACCTGGATCATGAATTGCTTTGAGAAAAGTATGTTTTCACAACATTCATATCTGATTGCCACCTTTTAAAATATTTTGGTACTATAAATGTTCATAGGTAAGAAGTATCACTTTGGAATTTTGAGACATGGTAATCAGTGTATCAATAAAATTTCATCCCTTGACAGTGACCATTTGATATTATGACTAATTCTGTGAACCACAACTGTGGCAAGAAAGTAAGGTTTTTCTTGCATAGAAGACAAAGAAAACACTTTGTCTTCCAAAATATATTTATTGAAATTCCTCTTCTGAAGCAGCATTCTGAATTTTCTGAAAACTTACTGTAACACATGTAGGAAAACAATCTGGTTCTAGTCACTGCTGTAATTAAATACAACTTGCAACATGATAACCTCAATTTGGAAGTGTTTTCCTTTACTGAATGCCAAAAGCAGCAATCTTTAATCCTACAAATGTATCTAGTTTCCTTTTTAATCCATTATCCGTTGTAATAATGTCTGGGATTTTAATATGTGATAGCAGTACTGAAAGCTCTGCCAAAACACAAGCTTTGTAGATTCAAAAATAAATAAGTATAAGTACCTTAATCTCTATATGAAACAAGCATTAAAAAATTAAAAAGATACTTATTTTCTACTATCGTTAAGGTAGGTATCCATATGGAAGTTATTAATCCCTAAAATATTTTAAGCTACTCAGACTCAGAAAGATAATATGACCTTTAAAAGTTATTGAGCTTTCAGAAGTGTAAAGCTTTGAAGATAGAAAATTCTCAGTATAATCTTCTGAAGAAAGTGGAAATCTGAATCTTCAAACTAGTAATGAGTTACACTCTGCAAAAACATTACATATTACAAAGAAGCAGCAAATTGTAGCGTTGAAAAACAAAACATTTCAGCAAAAAGACTGCTTGATATTTTATTCTATTGTTTTTTAAGATATCAGATTTCACACAAGCCTGTGGGAAACTAACATCTAGAACATGAATGAAACAAGCACTCTCCCACTCTTAATTTCCCACAACTCATATATAGGAGATACCATGCCTGATATTCAGGCATGACAGATAGAGACACAGAACAAAAGCCATCATGACTAGTAGTCGCTGCTTGCCTCATTCATACCTCAGGAATGAGAATACTGGAATGACACTTGATACAATGTTTAACACCAACCTGCATGACACAGTTCTAACTGACACAGTTCTAACTGGTCAGCGATTCTGATGCCTGAACATCTAAGAGCCCTATAGAACTTTATAAACCTCTAGGGAAAAATCAGAAGCCTGTGTTCACCGCAGCTGGCATTTATCCCAAAGGGTTAATTCCAGAAAGAAATCAGACAATCATTTCTAGTTATTTCTAGTCAAGTCTTTTCATTGTTGCAAAAGTTCCAGGCAACATTTGCCTGTCTAATTCTATAAACGTTATTTATCTACATTGCCTCTATGTTGCATAAGTACAAAAACACTTCAGTTTGAAAATATCCAAAAGTCTTACATCTATGAAAAACTGTAGGCACAAATACTTAAAAAATATATGAAAACTAAATTTCAGTTTTAGGCAAATATCTAAGTCAGAATTCACACACTACACTTGATCTTAGCCAAAAGGTCGAGAAGGAATCAGAATTCAATCCAAAATACTCTCTCTCTATCTGTATCTGTGTCTGTGTCTGTCTCTCTGTGTGTGTACACACACACACAGACAAGTTAAAAAGAACAATGAGAATGTTTCAATTACATTATAAAAATGTGCCTAAAAAGTCCATTTAAACAGCAGAGAACACTTCTCCAAAACACAAAAGTTTAAAAGCAAGAAAGCATTATAAATTTAAGTAATCTTTAGTCTTTAAACATATCACTGGACATACATGAAAAATTATTAAATAATGTTCATACACAGAGAAGCCAGGCTTGTGCCAGTATACATCTATGGAGGAAAATCCATGTTGTTTCTATTGCTGCTGTTTCTGCTACATGATTATTGTTGATATCTGGTATGTGCAGCATGGCATGGAGATAGTTGTGATGTGAAGATGAGCTGAATTCCTGTGTGTGTGTCTTGTCTCCCTATATTTACAATTTTCAGTTGTTTACCTTTCACTTCCAACTACAAAAAATCCTTTCCTCAGGGACCTGGAGAACCGGGGGCCTGGAACACCAAGGAAATTTTTAAATAGGAAATTCTATTGACCCTGCAGTCTTTCTGACTCCAAAGGCTTGTAACTTAGTATCTGGCAAGCTGTCATGATGATGATAATAATGTCATTGTTTTGCAAAGCTTGGAGGACGAGGGCTCTGTAGCATAAATAATCTGTTACACCAGAATCCTGGAACACCAGAACAGTGGGAATCCAAAATATTGTAGTTTCAGAGAATGTAAGATATAAGTCCTGCAAAATCAACCTCTGTATTTACAGACTGCAACACAAACATGTTCAACTGTCAAGAACATTATTGTAGAGTGACCTTGCTTACCTGGAGCTAGCTAACTGTTTTGCAATGCCATTAGTAAACTATTGTTCAACCCTTAATTTTTACAATACTTTCATTTTCAGGGCTAATTTTTCTACATTCTCTTAATTATTTTCAAACTCTATACACCCAAAATGTCACATCTTCACATTCTGTGGGGCTCCATAAGGGATTCATTCTTTCAAGACAATTCTCTTAACTGTATCTTGCTCCAAATTACTGTGGTCCTTGACTCTTTGATGGCTTCTGAAGCTAAGCCACTGTTCAGTCAAAGGGCACAGAGACAGTACCCATCATGTGATCTCCCACAGATCTTCCATACCCAGCTTTTATGTACCTGTTGCTAGGCATGCTTACCACTTTTTTTCTTTTTAAAATTGTTCTGGTAATATGTTTCTTCCAGAACGGACAGTTATAGGACACAGCAGCTGTTCTGGCACCAAAGTGCCAATGTGTCATTACCCCCATATTGGTGTATAACGGTTGTGAAGGTTTCTAATTTAGCCTGTGAAGAATTCCTTGCTGTACATACCCCCTTCCTATTCCAACCCCCTTACTTTTGATGTTTCATGGGAGGTATTATTTCTTAATACATTGGTTTCAGGTTGGCAAAACACAGTCTGTTCTCTCCATGCACCCCAGTTTCCTCTTTTCTTTGTCATTTTAGGTTACTTACAGAATGAATGAAGAACTGACTCTCTCAATTACACAACTAAAAATCAGAGAGTATCCAACCTACCTATTCTGATCACAGAATGCTGACCAATGCAGATGAGCAATTTGAGCCCAAATGTTCAAGCCTGGCATGCTATGATAGTGTGAAAATGTTTAGTCTATGGGAGGTTTGTTGGGTAGCAATGTGGACCTTGGGCCAACAAAAGGCCCTCTACTACTGCGGTAGAAGATTATGCAATACATCCATTGATAAGAAAGTGAAATAAGTAACGTAGCATCTCTACAAAAGGTGAATTGCAAGATGAAAAACAGTATACAGGAAAAATAATAATTTTTAACTTTTCAGTTCAAGAAATTACTTTCAAAAATAAATAACCTTTATATTTTAAATTCAATGTCATTTGAATTTAATCAAAATGTTGTGATTATAGTTTGGCATTTAATTCACTACCGTTTCTTTGAAAAACTGAATAAAGTCACATTTATGTAAAAGAATGAAAGTAACAGTTTTGAAATCAAGCAGTTCTAAGATGATGATGATGATGTTTATAAACAACTCACATGAGAATTCTATGTACATTTACTGAAAAAATGAAGGTCACGAAGAGAGACCTCTGGGTAACTGCATCAACAGTAATTGAGTAACTAGCAGAAATCCATACTCATTTGAGCTGCTGCTCTCTTCATACATGGGGTGGTGGTGGTTAAGCCCTCTCTGAAAGATCAGCACTCTACACAGTCTGAAACCCCTTTTGCAAAGGCCAGAAGTTGCAAAACAATATTTTAATTGTTGTAACCAACTACCATGCACAGTCCCTCAGGAAATTTATGAATTACAACATGACAAACTCAATTTACATAGGGATTATTATGAGGAACCTATTTGCCATAACTCATACCACTAGATGTTTTCATTGCTCCAAACATTATTCTCTTAATGCGGCAGTTTCGGAATATTCTAAAACATATTTTTCTTAAGGGACTATGTTTGGATCAAAAAGTACATTTAGATTAATACGATCTTGCCAAAATGACAATTGCTTCATGTAAAATTGTAATAATTAAGAAGTCTGAGAAAAATGTGACTTTACTTATTGACTAATAAAATGCTAGCCATTTTAGTGTAACCTTCTGAAACAAATCCTCAATAGATCATTAACACTAGCTCATAAAACAAACTGCAGATTTAAATGAGTAACAGGAAAATTCTATTCATTTTCTCATGGCAGTTTTATTGAATTTAAGCCCCAGATCAGAATAAGACAAGGTGGCCCAAATAAAAACATATTTTGTTTATGAATTAATAAATTTCAGCATTGTATAAAAATAATCAAAATATTGTTTTAAAACATACTAAGCAATACTTAAGATGCATCACATCAGAAGTATATAGTGGTTTCTATACAATGTTTATTTTGCTGTACAGATGTATGTAAATAGTCTATGTTGCTTACTCAGAAGGAAATATCTCAAACTTAAATTAGTTTAGATGCACATGATTGCTCCCTTAAAATGTTTGTTCAAATAATAATCAATGTATTCAACATTTGTGGATTTGCAACCGTACATAGCCACACCTTCAGAACTTTTGACATGAAGAGAGAGCTTTTTCTGTAGCACTGCCATCTAGCCACAATATACATACTGACACACTATCCCTCAGTTCAAAAATTTAGGCAATACAGTGGCAGAGCTTTAGTTGTCAGCAGGGGTTGAAAAGAGGACCACCCAGAGAACAAACAATAAATGCAAGCAACCTATTTTTCTTCCATGCATTCAGACTAATGGGTGAAGACAAGCAAGCTCACCTTCAAAAATAGCTGTAGAGGCACAGAGGTGTGCATCTGCATTAACAGGAGTACTACAGAGAGAACTGCATTTCCAAAAGAAGTGTCCCATCAAGACCTGGCATCCAGATGGTAGTGCCTGATGACAGCAGACTGCTGAGGCCTGGTTGCTGCTCTACATTACTCAGGTAAGGAGACCCCTCTTTAAAATGCAGCACAGGATGCCACACTCCACTGGAATGGCTTCTAGGGGTATCAGGCAGAGGTCCATTGGTCAATTGGTAAGTCAATATTATTGTTTTTACAAACCAATTGACAATTTTAAAAAGCCAACATTCTTCTTACGTCCAGCATGGGAAGAACTTCAGTTGTTAGTATCAAGGGGGATGCGGGGAAAAGTAGGAACGGAATATCTTGCAAAGATAGAAATCAGGTACAATCTTGGGCTGGAATGTTATATCTATCTTGTCTGCCTACTACCCTGTCTGGGTACCACTGAAGATAAGGCATGTCTGCTCTAAGAGCAGAAGGGTCCCCTGTGTGATGTACCAAGGGCCACCAGAAAGGCCATTGTGGCAGTGAGGAACCCCAAGGAAGCAGTGGCCAATGGCTCAAAAGAAGAAATTAATTGCTGCCAGCCATGGTTTCTATACTCAAGGGGTTTTTTTTCCAAATAGCGAGCAACAGATACTTATCTGGGTGACTATTTCCAATTTAGGCATCAGAATAATTGGTTCTGCATCCTCAGGATATGAACAGTTGGGATGATCTCTTCACTGCCTTGAAAACTGGTCATAGACCTTTGCAGCAGGATAGATATTTGATATAATTCCATCTAGTATTGTTCTTAACTTCTGCTAATTGACTTTTAAAATATTACACCTCCTGTGGAATGGTTCTGTTGATGCAATTACAGCAAAACAATAAGTAGACTCCAGCCTATATTTTGTCCTGATCCAACTCACCAAGGCCTTGATATATACCAATCCTGAATGTATTTTTAATTTAAGAATAAACCATGTGAAACACCATTCATTAATATGATTCTAAGTTTCACAACAACTGGAACTCTCACCTAAAGAGCTACATCAGTATACATCTCATATACAAACTATAATTTTGCAGCACTGCACTGTTGGCAATAACACATCTATTTAATCTGAAGTGAGGGACGCAGGGGGCGCTGCAGGTTAAAATGCTGAGCCACTGGGCCTGTTGATTTGAAGGTTGGCAGTTTGAATCTGCATGATGGGGTAAGCTCCCATTGCTTATCCCAGCTCCTGCCAACCTAGCAGTTCAAAAGCATGCACATGCAAAAAGATGAATAGGTATCACCTCGGTGGAAAGGTAATAGCGCTCCGTGTCTAATCATGCTGTCCACATGACCACGGAAAGTGGCTATGGGCAAATGCCGGCTCTTCAGCTTACAAATGGGGATGAGCACCAGCCCCTAGACTCAGACACAATTGGACTTAATTGTCAATGGGAACCTTTACCATTTCATCTGAAGCAATTATTTCTTGAAGTAGCTAAAACAAGCTCAATTACATTTTATGGTTTTGCCCCATGTCCTTTTGGTATTACATGACTGCAGAAAGGGCAAGAACCTAAGTGTTCCCCCTTGATAGAGCATGCTTCCCTTAGCAGGCCTGGTCTGTGACAGTGGTCAAGGAACAGAGGACCTACACAAAACGGAAATGTTTGTGTGGTTGTCCTTATGCCCTGAGTAAGATACTAGCCTTTATATATATAATTTCACATGCCACATAATTCTGATCCTTAAAAGCAATTCCAATATAGCTTAGTTTTTGCATTATTTCAGCTTCTAGTCTGAAATGTGTTCACTTACTTTTTTTAAAGGCCAAGCAAAATTTTAAAAACCACTAGAAATGAGCTTATCTCAAAAAGAACTAATGAATGCAATAAAGAAGCAGCTGTACTGCCACTATGCATATTCATAAACAAACTTTCATGTTGAGTTATTAGCAATGTAAAACAGTATTATAGGTATAATTTCTGAGAATCAGTGTGGTATAGTGACAAGCGAGGACTTAGAAGATTGGGGTTCATATTCTGACGCATGGAAAGCTCTAGTAAATCTGAAGTTTTTGGCCGGTATCTTGTGTGGTACAGGACAGCAGAGGAGCAAGCACCAAAGTGTTTCCCTTGCTCCAGCAAGCTCCCCTCACATGTCATGTCCCATAATAGATATTTAAGCCACTTCATAAATATCTCACTTGATGGCATGTAATAACAATGTACAATTTCTAAAAGTAATTTAATACATAACATAGCTCACATAATTGTATTTTCATCTTTTTCAGCCTTTCATAATTAATGAGGGTTGTAAAAAGAGTGGTTACTTACCTGTAACTATGGTTCTTCTAGTGGTCCTCTGTGAATCCACACAACTGGGTATAAACTGCGCTTGCGCTGGATCCTCGGAATATTCTAGAGCTTAAAGGAAAGAAACAGAGTAGTACGTTGTCCCCTAATACGCATGCTCCATCCGCCCCACGCCTCAGTTCCACTTGTCCGCCGTCGTCAACACATTAGAGCGAAGACTATTAGTGACGGATAGCGGGGAGGCCGGGCGGGATGTGTGGATTCACAGAGGACCACTAGAAGAACCATAGTTACAGGTAAGTAACCACTCTTTCTTCTACGTGGCCTCTGTGAATCCACACAACTGGGTGACTAGCAAGCTCACTTACCGGAAGGTGGGCCGTCACTCCAGTACCGATGTAAGTACAGCTCTCCCAAACCTTGCTTCCCTCTTGGCCCTAAGGTCCAAACGATAATGAGTCACAAAAGTGGACGGAGTGGACCACGTGGCTGCTCGACAGATGTCTGAAATGTCAACACCACGTAACAGAGCCATTGAAGTTGCCACAGACCTTGTAGAATGTGCTTTAAGAACCTCCGGAGGTGCTTTGCCTGACAGCTCATAAGCCAAAGCAAGTGTAGACACTATCCACCGAGAAATAGTCTGTGACGTTGCAGGAGAGCCTTTATGAGGACCGTGGAAGCAAACAAACAACCGGGGAGAGGTGCGGAAGTCTTTAGTTCTGGACGTATAAAAAGCCAAAGCACGGCGAACATCTAACGAGTGGAGCATGCGCTCAACGTCTGAAGAAGGATTAGGAAACAATGTAGGAAGAATCAATGGTTGATTTATATGAAAACTTGAAACAACTTTGGGGAGAAAGGAAACATCCGGGTATAGAATCACTTTATCCATGAAGAATTGAAGATAAGGTGTATCAGCCCGAAGTGCAGCGAGCTCACTTGCTCTTCTAGCAGAGGTTATTGCAACGAGAAATAACGTCTTGAAAGACAGGAGTCGAAGGTCCGAAGAAGCCATGGGTTCAAACGGTGGGCGTGTAAGCGCTTGCAAAACAACACGCAACGACCATTGAGGAAGAGGAGGACGGGTAGGTGGGCGCATATGCTGTAAACCCTTCAAAAACATTTTCAGAGTAGGGTGCGAGAATAAGCGGGAGGCCTCAGATCCCAGGGGTTGGTAGGAGATAATGGCAGAAATATAGACTTTGAGGGTAGAGAAAGCTAAACCTAGGTCAAATAGATAGCGTAGGTATGATAGAAGAGTATCAACAGACACAGGTATATTAGACAATCCTCTCGATTCAGTAAATTTTAGAAAACTATTCCATTTGTATGCATATAGAAGCTTTGTAGATGGTTTTCTAGCTTTCTCCAACACTTCCCTAATCATGGGAGAATCCTCCACGCCGTTAGGTGAAGGGAGTGGAGATCTGGGTGACAAATGTTGCCCGCATTTTGTGTTAGCAGATGCGGTAGCTGAGGGAGCTTGATGAAGTCGGACGACATCAACTTGAGAGTGGTGAACCATGCTTGGCGAGGCCACCACGGTGCTATCAGAATGGCGTTGGCGTGGACCTGACGAATTCTGACAAGTGTTCTTTGGATCAGTGGGATAGGAGGAAAAAGATAAAGGAGACAGTTCATCCATTCCACCATGAAGGCATCTCCGAGCGAAGTTTTGTCCATTCCCGCTCGAGAGCAAAACATGTCGCACTTGCTGTTGAGATGAGTCGCGAACATGTCTACTTCCGGAAGTCCCCACCTCTCGCAAATCATCGCGAAGACAGCATCGTCTAGCTGCCATTCGTGCGTCTGGGCAGTCATCCGGCTGAGAGTGTCCGCCACTGCGTTGTCCTCCGTTGACACATGAATAGCTACAGGAAAAATGTGATGCACGTAACACCATTCCCATAGATGAACAGCTAGGTACAGGAGAGACATCGAATGGGTGCCCCCCTGCTTGTTGATATAAAACATGGTCGTGGTGTTGTCCGTAACAACTTGTACACCACGACCCGTTATTAAATGGCGAAACGCACGAAAGGCTTTGATGACAGCCCACAATTCCAGATGATTTATATGTAGTAGTCTCTCCTTTTTGGACCAGAGAGCATGAACCATGTGAGGGCCACAGTGTGCTCCCCACCCTGTCGGGCTTGCGTCCGTTGTCACTTGCACTGTGAGTTGTAGTGGACGGAATGGTCGGCCCATCAGAAGGTTTGGGGTGAATGACCACCATTTCAGTTGCTCCACTAACTCTGGAGTAGCTTGAAGACGCTTGGACGGATTGTCTGTCAGGGCGTCGAATTGGGAAAGATACCAAGCTTGGAGCGCCCGCATTTTCAGTCTGGCATGCGGGAGGGCGGAAGTCGTAGATGCCATCAAGCCGAGAAGATGTTGTGTGTGATGAGCAGGTATGTTGGCGTACGGTCGAAACCGGCGTATGGCACGTTTCAGCTTCCTGATGCGTTCGGGTGGAAGAAAGACTCTTGCTTTGATGGAGTCTAGACGAGCTCCTATGTAATCTATGACTTGAGTTGGTTGAAGGTGGGATTTGCTTTTGTTGACTTCCAAGCCGAGGTTCGATAGAGTCTGAAGAACCAATGCGGTGTCTCGCATGGCCTTGCGGCGAGAAGCAGACACTATCAACCAATCGTCTATATACGGGAATATTACAATGTTCTGTAGACGAAGGTAAGCTGCTATAGGAGCCATACACTTGGTGAATGTTCTTGGTGCTGTGGATAGGCCGAATGGCAGGGCGCAGAATTGATATGGCGTGTCGACGAAGAAAAACCGAAGGTATTTTTGATGACGAGGGTGAATGGAAATGTGAAAGTAAGCGTCCTTTAAATCTATAACAACGAACCAATCTTTTCTTTTCAACAGATGGATGATGGATTCCAAAGTGACCATGCGGAAGCGTCTCGGTCGAAGGTAAGTATTTAGCAGTCTGAGGTCCAGAATGGGTCTGATACCGCCATCCTTTTTGGGTACCGCAAAGTAGCGGGAGTAAAACCCTCTCGGTATGTCTTGGTAAGGCACTCGTTGAATGGCCCGCTTTCTTAAAAGAGAAGATATTTCCTCCTTTAAGGCGTCTGTGTAAGATGTAGTTCTTATGTGTCCGATGGGGGGGAGCTCCGCAAACTCTAACCGATAGCCATGTTGGACGATGGAAAGTACCCAAGTATCTCTGGTGATCAGAGTCCAATTTTTTAGGAAGGGAGCTAGCCTGGGTTGATGGCGAACAAAGGATTTGGGATGGGAGGGAATAGATAAGCCTTTTGCCGTATTGAAATGATTTTTGGGCAAGTCAAAGATACTGCTTCCCTCTCTTAGCAGATTGTCGGTAAGAGTGGCGACGTTGGGATGAAACTGGAGGTCTAAATGAAGCATTGGTGGAGGAGGGCTGTGCTGATCTTCCTTGAGCAGGAGGTCTGTAGGGACGGTAAGATTGACGAAATTGTTGCTGATATTGATATTGCCCAAACTGCTTCCGTCCTTGAAACCTCTGGTATCTAGGCTGTTGCTGGATAGTATAGGACCTAGCCGTTTTCTTTATCTTGTGAAACGTTTCCATAATTTCATCGGTTTTCTCGTTAAATAAACCAATCCCATCAAATGGCAGTTCCTCTATACGCGCCTTAGCGTCCTCAGCAATTCCTGATGATCTCAGCCATGCATGTCGCCTCAACGAAATAGCAGACATCAGAGACTTAGACGCAACTTCAGCTGCATGGCGAGCAGCCAACGTCTGGTGCTTGGCAACAGTTGACGCCTCGGCGTGGGCGTTGAGGAACATAGATTTATTCTCCTCAGGGGCCAATTGTAGGGCGGGCAAAACCTTGGCCCATAGCTGCCTCTGATAGGCCCCTAACGCAGCTTGGTAATTTGACACCCTTAGTAGGAAAGAGGCAAAGGAATACATCCTGCGACCTAAAACATCCAGTTTTCTCCCTTCTCGATTTGTAGGTGTCACTTTGGCTTTTCCCCCTGTCTTGGAGAGATTGGTCTGTACGACAATCGAATTAGGGGCTGGATGCTTAGAAAGGAACAGGGTGTTGGTGCCATGTGCCCTGTAATGACCCTCCATTCTTCTAGAGATTTGCATTGCAGCGGGGGGTAAGTTCCAAGCCTCCTTAATCATGTCCATAATGACTGGCACAAAAGCCAAACTAAGGGGGTGCGTCTTTCCTTGGTCAATATCACCAAACACGAGATCCTGTTTGGGCGGGGGTGGCTGTTCCACATCAAGCTGGAGCGATTTAGCCATACGAGTAACCATTTGTGTATAGGATGTAAAATCTTGCGATGGGGAAGGAGGGCGTAAATCTCCCACATCAGAGTCAGGTGTATTAATGTTTGGAGGAGCTTCCTCCGAGGCATCAGAAGATGCTTCCCCTTCTTGGTCTGATTCAGATGATGCTGAAAGGTCTTCCGGGGAAGAAATAGAGGGTGAAGGAGATAAACGTCGCCTTTTGGAAACCCTTGCAGGCACAGGTTCCTTTGAAATATGTTGAGTCTGAGGTGCAGTGGATTGCTGTCGAGATACTTGCACTGGGGCCTTAGCATGGGTCTTTTTAGGCATTGGATCCATCTGTGTGGAGGATTGCCGATTAGAAGTTCGGTGTCCAGACGTTTTGGATGATGGAGCCTCGATGTCATGGCTGTACCGACGTCGACGCCTAGGTGGCGACAGCGACGGCGAGGAGGATGAAGCATAAACATATGTAACCCTTCGACGTCTGCCATAGTCTTCAATCTCATAATCTTGATCGATGTCAGAGTCATCTCGATATCGATGACGCTTAGATTTTCGTTCGACTTCGACGTAAATGGGGTCGTCATAATCAGAAGAAGCTCGATGTCGAGAGCGTCTCGGCAGCACTACCACCTCTCGACGTGATGATTGACGTCGTAACGGGGATACGTGCTTTCTTTTTGCAGTCTTTTTCCTAGGAGATGCCTGGCGCACGGATTCCTCTGAATTCGACTGCCTTATAACAATCGCCCGCCCGGTAGATACAGGGCTAGAATGGGCAGAATCGTGGCTCGAGAGAGTCTCAGCCTGTATCCGATCCGGAGTCTGGGGAAGGCTCGGCATCGAAATCGGAGCCTGTGTCACTCGGTGTCGAGCGGAAGCCTCCCCTTCAGAAACATAGTCATCAGGCATGTCCTCCAATATCGGGGAAGGCAATGACTCCGAGATTGGTGGCATTTCACGAAGCTTATCTTTAGCTGGTTTATCCTTCTTGTTTTTAACTAACTTTTCCGAAACTTTTTTCTTTTTTAGGTTTTCTGCTGACGCATGTTTCGATGTTGAGCCAGAGGGGAGAGATGAGGATTTCCTGGCAGGTTTTTTGGAAGGTTTCGATGGAGATTTTGGTGAAGCATTAGAAGGTAATGAAGGTGTCACAGATTCAGGGCGGGCGGGAGGTGTCTGAGAAAGAGTTTGATCCATAACGGGGGACAAGGACTTATTCCAAAGATAAGCCTTAAGCCTCTGTTCGCGGGATTTCAATGCTGGTTTTGACAGACTTTTACACTTTGAGCACGCTTGGGGTTGATGTTCCTCCCCCAGACAGTACAGACAGCGATCGTGCCCGTCAGTAAAAGGAATTTTTGCTTTACAAGAAACACACCTCTTAAACAACCCTGATGAGGCCATAAACTGGGAAGCGCCAAGATACAATAAAAGAAGTCACTCACAGCGATAAAATTCGTCGACTGTGCAAACAGGTTAAAATCGCTGACCAAAGGGGAAACGTTAAACAGTCCAAGTCCGAGTATCCAAGAAAAGGGTCCGTGAAGAAAAGGCGGGAAACCGTAGTCCAAAACAGTCCGAGTCAAACCAAAGAATTACGTAATAATCAGTCCGTGTAGAAAATGCGGGAAACCTTAAACGATCCGAGTCAAACCAGGGAACAACGTAGAAGGGCAGAGACAAAGCCGAAGTCAAAAAGTCCGTAATAAGATCGTAGCCAATTTTAAAGCAGAAAGAGTAGCTCTAGCAATGAGGTTCCAATCGCGACGGCGGCAAAAAGGAACTGAGGCGTGGGGCGGATGGAGCATGCGTATTAGGGGACAACGTACTACTCTGTTTCTTTCCTTTAAGCTCTAGAATATTCCGAGGATCCAGCGCAAGCGCAGTTTATACCCAGTTGTGTGGATTCACAGAGGCCACGTAGAAGAATGTTTTGATTACTTTCAAAAGGTAGAACCAATGAAACCACAGGATATGGAGAAGACTTGCCATGACAGAGATAAGCATATCCTTATAATCATAGAAGGAAAAACTCAATGAAGTGTTGCCTAGCTATTTTCCATTATGCAAACCTAGTATACAAAAGAAATCCTGCCAATACTTATTCATCAATGACAATTTATAAAAGAAAGCTTCTTGAACTGTGTATTAATTCTGTATTGTTGTTCAGAAGCTAATGACTTGGCACTGTTCCATCTCTATTTCAAATTAAAGCAACACATGGATTAAAAGTGCTACAAATCGTTACCACAAAATGCCTGTAAGACAAAATCTTATTGAGGTGTACATTTAAAATGTTATTTTAGCCTTGGCCTCCTCAGAACAAAAAAGGAGAGAAAAATACACAATTCAAGTCCCAACAAATTAATACTGTATCCAACATATCAATATGCAAAATATGATCAAACTGGCAGTAAAAATTGTATCACGTATCACACTATGGCCAATATCCTGTTGCTTAGTGTAATAAATCACACTAGAGAGTTCCAGTAAATCAATGGAAATCTAGTGAGTCAACTCCTCCATAGGTTCCATAGATTCAAATGGGTCTACTCAAACTACGGTATGACTTATTTTTACACAGTAAGTAGCAATTAGAGTAGGTCCATCTGAACCAAATGGAACTTATGGATGAGTTGACTCACGGATTTGCATTGATTTAGTGGGTGTACTCTAGCACAATTTATTAAGCTAATAAACAAGATTTTGGCCTATGAGTAGACATGGGTGTGGCGATCACCCTGCTTTGGCTCATGTAGGAGGTTGTTTGCATACACCAATGGGAGCTGTTGGGAGGCGGAGCCAGAGAAACCAGAAGGGAGGGGTGAGTCTGAGTTTAGTTAGTTCAGTCAGTGAGAGTCAGAGATGAAAGTCTGAAGTAGAAGTTAGTCTGTGGTAGTTAGAGAGGGTAGCAGAGTTAGGAGTTAAGAATGTGGAACTTATAGAGAACTAAGAGAGTTAAGAGTGAAACAAGTTATTATTAATCTAATGAATACATTAACATATGTGAGGAACCTGTTTAAGCGAACTCTAATCAATAAACCTGTGTTGTTCAACTTTATACTCAGCTTGGACCTCAATCTTTCTAATTAAAGGGTGTTGACAGAGGTCAACTGGTGGCAGCAGAAAGGAGAGAATGTGTTGTGGGCCTCAGGCTAGTGAAACAACCTGGGGACACGTGAGGGGTGCGTCACAATGGGGTATTCGTATTTGTATCCTGAGGGATACAAATACGAATATCAGCACCTCAGGTGCCAGCAGAAGCCAAACTCTCCACCCAGAAACTGCCAATCCACTTAATGCTCTCCATGCGGCATGTGCAGCTGTCATCAGCTGCATAGCACCAATCGCAGAAGTAGCCTGACTGGTGCTTCTCTGCCTCTCCACACAGCCAACCACTAACGTCATCCTGCCTCCTTGACAGAGTGGTCAGCTGTGTGGAGAGGCGGGGAAAAACCAGCCAGGCTACTTCCACGATTAGCACTATGTAGCTGACAATGACCAGTTTTGGTCATACTTGGATTTTTTTTCAATAAACAAACAAATATTCAATAATTTATTCAAGACTACTTTTGATTTCTTTTACAATGTAGACCCTTCTACATACAGGCCCTAAAACTAAAGCAAACAATGAAACAAGAATTGCTAACATATAGAAACATTTTTAGAGAAATTAAAAAGCAAAAAAGCAGACTGAAATTACTATGTATTTCCATGAAGTTACACTTCCTCTCCCCCTCAAACCTATTCAACATGACAACAACTAGGATGAAGATATCTGTAAATACGAATTATAAATACAGTACAGTATGTACAGCTAATACAGTAAACTTATTTGTTCTCTATGTGTGTGTGTATGTGTGAATCAACTGTTTATGCTTTGCAGTTATGTTTTTGGGGGCATAAGAGTTACACACGGATTTTGAACTACACCGGGGTCCAGAGTCCCTAACCCCAGCATTGTTGAAGGGAGAAGTGTATACTGAAGTACAGGGGGACAAACCCTTTCAGTCCTAGTGGGCCTCAAACTAAACACAAGTGGGAAAATCAGCCAATCCGCTTGAGTGAAGTGGAGACACTCATTTTTTATCTTTTGATATAACAATGCATGAGCATATGGATCTCTTTTCTCACAGAGGCATCTATGTGCCTGCCCCCAGTGCTTACTTGCTAGATCCTTCAATCAGGGTACAATACTTGAGAGGATATTTCTGAAACTGTATGAATGCTGAATATTTCCTAAACAGCCTCACTGCTTCAGAGCACTTTTAAATGCCCAAAAACTATCCCTAAGAAACAGCCATATTGCATAAGATGATACAGGAAAACCAGAAATGCTGTGCAAGCATTTTGGTTCTTCCTACCCCATGGTATGAACACTAAACACACTTTGTAGTGCAGAATGTTAGGAGATTCACCCAAACAAAGGAGGCACTTGGGAGTATCTATTCAATAATGGTATTTTAGGACCATAAGCACTGAATTTTTTTAAAGTGTTGTGGTGTCATAAACTGTTGTGAAGGGTGCTATTAGGCAAAAAAAAATACACTGCAGTTTTTTTTCCTAAATACAGACATAAAACTACCACTATAATTAACACAAAACTATATGCAACACAATCAGTAGGATAAAGTGCTCAGTAATTATAGGTATACAATGGATGAGAGGTTCCAGAACACTGTTGCTTTAGCAGTAGATGAAAAGGAACTGAAGGAAATTGGAAGGACAGGGATGGAAATGTGTAATTCACACAATGAAGTTCTGCCAAAACACTATAAGACTCAGCTCTGGAAGGTTCTGAAAGATTTTGCACAGGAAGACCCATTTGTGTGGTTTGACAAAGACCATAGAGAAGAAACACAAGGTTGAATAAAATAAAATAAATTAAAATTCTTGCACATTTTGAATTCCAATGTCTACCCCCACAGGAAAAAAAATTAATTTCCCCTGAATAGAGCCAGCGTACTGACAACCAGAGCACATTATTTCTGCTTCAGTGCATCATAGCTGGCTGGGAAAAAAGGAACAAAAATATGGGTAGAAAAAAAACATACCTAATGACAAAGACTAAGGTATGTTTTTGTTCTACATGCATTTTGTCCTGTATTCTTGTTGGCATATCTTTGTACCAGACAATTTTTATTGTTGGGGGGGGGGGGAGGTATGCACCCATAATTTACAACTACACAGGAGACAAAACTGATGAATGCCTACATTGTAGAGGCATTTTTTTTAAAAAAAATTTTTTTTTCTACCAACAAAAACTTCAGGTGACAATAATACCTATTAATTCAATACATGCCTATGATGTCTCAAAAATAATTTAAGTCATTTGGTACTGGCTACAATTCTCACCAGTGTCTCCTTTCACAAGTCCATATGAGAAAGAGGTGGGAAGGTAGACTACTGAGTTGGCTAAATGACACAGGCCAAGTCAATGGTTTATGCCAAGACCTAGTTGCTTGATAAGAGGCAGCAAGAGCAACTGGATCAAAATCACATCATGTACTGAGCAGCATAATCCATCTCTGTTTCTGATCCACTAATTTGGCCACACTCCCCCAGGTTAAAAAAAAAAGTAGCAATAAGACCTGTTATCACTGTGTTGCTCTGGATGTCTCATGAACAAATGTCAAAGGTTTGTTCATCAATGATAGCCACCATGTACTCATGTGCTATCTATTGATGGTAACTTCTTTTTTATTTTTCTGTGACCTCAATCTGGGTCACCAAATGTAAGAAGGCAAGTCATCTCTTCAGAGTTGGGGGCAAGTTTTTCTAATCAAGGCAGAAACCATAGGTATTCTATTTTAATGCTTCATTAGTGACTGGACAGTCATCCTATTACTGGTGTTTTTTCAATATGTTTAGTTTTATCCCTGAGTAAGCTAAACCTCTTACCCCAGAGTATTTTATAACATGACAATCCCACCACAAACGTATATATGTTCCTATAAAGTCATAATATTTCCAGTATTTCAAGCTTATACTGATATGTACACAGCTTGAACCTAAGGGCTAGTACCCTGTTCAATATTTATACATGCACAGTTTTGAAGTTGGAAGATGCAAGTCTGACCTGATGAAAAGCACCTCATCAGATTGAGACAGATACTAATTGTGCATTAACTTCATACTGTTCCTTCTTATGGAAGATGAAATGTTGTTGGTATTATTATCTGCTGCCCAGTCTGAACCAACTTATAGCGACCCTAAGATGGCTTTTAAGGTAAGTGATATATTTGAGGAGTGTTTTTACCAGTTCCATTGGCCCAGGGAGTTTTCATGGCTGAGCAGGGATTCAAAACCAGGCCTGCTAAGTCCTAATACATCACTCTATCCATCACAATGAGAATCTAATAACTGCATGCCATCAAGTTGATTCTGCCTTATGGTGACCTTTTCCAGGGTTTTCTTGGCAGAGAGTACTCAGACATGGCTTACCATTCCCTTCTTCGGTGGGTGCCCTGGGACAGTGCAGCTTGCCAGTGGCTACACAGGCTGGCTCTTCTCCCAGGAGACACAGTGGGGAATGAAACTTCCAATCTCTGGCTCCACAGCAAGATATCAAAACCACTGAGCTATCCTGCCAGCTAAGTGAAGTATTGGTGGAGGTGATTTCCTAAGACTAGCCTTTCTCCAAATCTGATGCCACCATTCAGAATTCCCTTATAAAAACTGACATGTAATTTATAATTTTTTTTGTGCAGAGACCCTTATAACATTCCAAGCTCTGCATCAAACTGCTTTCAAAATTGGATAACAGGTCTCACTGCTTGTTTCAATATCTGGGGGAATGTTGCCCACTTAGTATTTAGTGGATCTGAAATAGGGGCAGATTGCAATCCTTATGCTGCTCAGTACATGGATCTGACTTTGATTTCCCATCTGGAAAGAAGTCTTTGGCTGTACAGATCCTTCCCCATTCCCATGTCCCACAATAGCTGAGCTTGGCCCTATAAGCAAACAGAGGATGATCTACATTCACAATGGCATTTTTCCTTTACTGGCTTCATTTATTTCCCCAACCACTTGACTCTGAGTCCCTTCAGAAGAGTCTTATTAACATTTAGAACAACCAGAGAAGGAAAGAAATCAAATAATAATGTTAAAAGATTGGCTACAAAACAAGAGAAATATTGGGCTTATAAGATTCATTAAAATAACAGAAATGAAAGACTAAGCGTGTGAGACAGATTCAAGCATATGTGAGAGTTATGAATAACAATTATTCTTAAATTAATTATTTGACATGCTTTTTTGTATTCTACGATATAATTATCAAAGCAACACAGTATAATGATGGTAGCTATCATGTAACTGTGATTATACTACTAAGCAAATAATGGCTTTACTTACAAATGGAAGTATTGCTTCACTTACATTTATAAACTGTACCAATTAAGAAAAATAAGAGCATTTCCATGTCAAAAGATACATCTCATTCACCAAATGTAACAGAACAGAAAAATAACCACATATACAAAACCCACAAAAATGTAAAGTCCTTTGAAAATCCTATTTTCATTATACACTACAGTTTCTGGTTGTTCTATCAAGATTGGGAAAGACATTGTTACCTACACCACTGGAAGAAAAACCTGAAACCTGCCACTCTGAACTATTTTAAAAATCTACAATTTATTTATTTATTAAAACATTTTACCCCACCTTTCCTTTTTTGTGTGTGTGGTTTCCTTTTTAAAAAATTAATTTTTAACAAAATAAACAAAACTTAACAAAAACATAAACTAAAATACAAACATAACTCAAAATATACAGTGTTTCCCAACACCCTCTGGATTTTTAAAATTTATTTTGTTTTGTTTTGTATTTTGCACTACGTGTCCCGTCTCTCTCCAGAAATATAATGATTCTTGTGCTGGGGTATAACCTTTTTTTAAACAAATACAAATGTTAAGAAAACATTTCATAGCTCCTTAAAACAATTTGTTTTCAATATTCCCTTTCTAACTTTCCATTCACAAGTTCATCTATCATTAATAGCCATATTCCACATTTCTTTGTACCAATCTTCGACATTAAACTGATTATTATTTTTCCACTGCTTTGCAAATATCAATCTTGCTGCTATTAACATAAATGATTAATTCTCACCTCCCCCGTTCTAACTGAATATTTCCAATCATATTTAACAGAGCTATTGTTGAAGACCTTTATATTTCAATACCCATGATTTTCTTTTATCTCTTTGAAAATCACTGTCCATTCCTTCTGCCTCATTTCACATGCTCATCACATATGCATATATGTACCCTTTTTTCCCTTACATCTCCAACATGAGGGTGATACTTCTTTGTTCATTATATTTTTTAACTGAGATTAAATAGCATCTCCATACTACCTTGTAACAATTTTCTTTAATTCTTACATATTCTTCATTATTCTTTTATTCCACATCTTCTTCCATTCATCACCACTAATTTCTTTATTTATATTTCCACTCCATACGTCTTTAAGAGCTGTTATTTAACATATTACTTAAAAAGTGATTATCTTTTTTTTACAATATTTTTTACATTTTCCTTAAAATAAATGTTCTCCACACTCTCTTTGTACTTATAAAACTCCAAATCACTCCAAATTACCTCTTTCCTATTTGCAATAACCTCTGGAATGGGCCTCAAATGATTTGCTATATAATATAATATAGTATTTGGTATACCCAGGCCTCCTTCTCTTTGAGATGTATTTTTTTATTTATTCTTGGTCTTTTATTTCTATTACAGAACATATTAATCACATGCTGCAATTAATTTAGTTCCTTATCGCCTATCTTTATGGTAACATCCAAAATATAAAACTTAACTTGGGGATTATCTTCATTTTTGATACTGCTATTCTTCCAAACCACGGTAGCTTCAACTTTTGGTATTTCTTTAATTGTTCCTTAATTCCATTTTTCATTTTATCAAAATTCATTTTTATAATATCTTGCAAATTCCAAGCAATGTTTATCCTTAAATATCTAATAATCTAATACTAGTTTTTAATTTACCCTCACATTTATCTTTAATTCTCATTCTCTCCTTTATCATAATTTGCTAACATAAATTCTGATTTACTCCAATTTGTCTTTAACCCTGCTACTTCTTCAAATGATTTAAATGAATTTTAAGCTTTTTTAATAGATTTTAATGGATCTTCAATGGTTAATAATGTATCATCTACAAATAAATTCACTTTTATTTTTCCTCTATTCCCTATTCCATTTGTTTCCTTATATTCTCTAATTAAATTTGCAAATAACTCGTCAAAGCAAATAAAACTGGAGATAATGTGCATCTTTGTCTTGTTTCTCAGTCTAAGGATATTTTCTCCGTTTCACCATCAGTCACTAAATCTTTTTCTCTGTTCTCTGAATAGACTTGCTGAATAATATGCCTGGGTAACAAACCCTAATTTTTTAAATAATATATTTAATGCTGACCATTCCACCGAATCAAATGCTTTGAAAATATCTAATGCTAATATCCCTGCTTTTGTTTTTGTTTCTTTTATTGTATAAATCAGCGATCCCCAACCCCCGGTCCCCGGCCCAGTGCCGGTCCCTGGCCTGGGCCAGACCGGGCCGGTGAGAGAGACCTTCCCCCACCCTCACCCCCGCGCGCACTCACCCCCGTGCCACCCGTTTGCGCCTGCGCGTGCGCTCCGGCATGCCTGCACAAGTGCCACACCGCCATTTGCGCATGCGCGCAGGTGCGCGCGCCCGCACAAGCGAGCGCTGCCATTTGCACATGCGCACGAGCGGGCCGTGCGCACGCGCAAAATCGCAGCATGCGCCCATGCAAGGGCGCACGTGCTTGTTCGCGCATGCGCACGTGGGGGGGTGCCCCACCTTCCCCAGCCGGTCCGCGGACCGGAAAAGGTTGGGGAACACTGGTATAAATTACATTGACTACTCTTCTCATTAAATCCCCCATTTGTCTACCTTTCCCAATGTATTTATCAACAAAATTAATCTCTTAGCTAGTATAGCTGTAAATAACTTGTACTGCAGCACTGAAGAATTTCTTATGGAGAAAAATTACAAGCTTTGATATGAAATATGACTTTTTTTACTCTTTCTTCTATAGGGAGATTATTTTATATGAAGGAGCATATCACCTCTGACCTACACTGAAACACCTCTGAGGACTGTATCATCCATTTCCCCACCTCTGCCAAATACTCTGATTAGCTCAGGTTCAGACTCCCTCCCTCCCAATGTTTCAAAGGTGCCTGAAAATGCTTCTTTTCAGAGAGGCCCCTCACAGTTATCTGCCTTGATTTTAAAATATGCATCACATTCTGCTTGTTATAATTTACGCTTCTTGAGCTTATGCTATTGTTTATGTATGTTTTTAAAACTTGATGCTTGTCTGTTTTATCTTGCTGTTAACTGCCCAGAATAGTGCATTGTACTACTGGAATGATATATAAATTTAAGAAATACATGAAATAAATACGAGTGCACACAAAGATGTTTACAGAAGCATTATTTTTCTATGCTTTTTATTCAGGCCATTAAATATTCCTAACAAAGACCAACAGTTTAACAGACTGGAAAGTTACAAAAAGGCTTCCTTTATGCTATGGAGAAAGAAGCAAAAGTGGCAGCTTTCTGTACTTGGTACAAAGAGGGAGGGTTGGGGAGTAGAAGGTGGAATTTAGATAATGTGTCTTCCTAAGGTGGTGACTAATACAATTCAGATAATTCAATGTGATGGAAGGATTTGGAAGGGAAATTGCCTGTTTTTAACATAAACGTCTGAATTGAAAAATGTTCATGCTGATTTTGGAGTTTCCCATTACTCAGCTTCTAGCATTACAAATCACTTCCACCAGGGTCCTACATCCTATTTCTGAAGCACTCATTACAATACAGTGGTGCCTCGACTTACGAACGTCCCGACATACGACCATTTCGAGTTACGACCGGCTCCGGCTGCAAAATTTTGCTTCGACTTGCGGCCGGAACTTCGAGTTACAACCAGAAAAAGGCAGGGAAAAAAGGCGGGGAATTCAAATTGCTAACCGTTGGTGGCGAAGAGGCTGCTTCTTTGTAGCTCTTTCGCCCCAGTGGTTAGAGAGTGTCGATTGGAGGAGGCTTCGGACTGCCTGGTAAGGTAAGGTGCTGCTTTCTACTTTTTAAAAACTGTTCTGGGTGGGGTTTGCAGTGTGGTTTTGGGCTGGGTGGTGGGATTATGTTTCTATGCTGTGATGGGTCTTGCAGGTGTTTTTTTTTCCCATTTCCAATGGGTCTTTCGGGGTTTGTTTGCTTTTTGGTTTTTCCCCCCCATTTCCGATGGGTCTTTCGGGGTTTGTTTGCTTTTGGGGTTTTTTTTCCCCCATTTCCGATGGGTCTTGTGGTGTTTGTTTGCTTTCTGCTTTGCTTTTTTTGCATTTCCGAAGGGTCTTGCACGGTTTGTTTGCTTTCTGCTTTGCTTTCTTTGCATTTCCGATGGGTCTTGCACGGTTTGTTTGCTTTCTGCTTTGCTTTCTTTGCATTTCCGATGGGTCTTGCACAGTTTGTTTGCTTTCTGCTTTGCTTTTTTTGCATTTCCGATGGGTCTTGCACGGTTTGTTTGCTTTTTTTTGCATTTCCGATGGGTCTTGCACGGTTTGTTTGCTTCCCCCCCCCCCACTTCGGCCGGAACGGATTAATCGCGTTTCCGATGGGTCTTGCAGTGGGTTTTTTGTGTGTGTGTATGTGATTTTTTTCTTCGGCCAGAATGGATTAATTGCATTTCAATGCATTCCTATGGGAAATGGTGCTTCGACTTACAACCATTTCGAGTTACGACCGGAGTTCCGGAACCAATTAAGTTCGTAAGTCGAGGCACCACTGTACTTTTGAAACCTTTGTTTTTGATGCTTGATATTTGCTCTATCTATCTTTCTTTAAATTTGCCCCATCCCCAACACTTTAGCAAAACTATTAGTAGTTCCAGTGATTTGTTATTGTTGTTTTGGGTGTTTTATATAGTTTTTATATAGTTATATATATATATATATATATATAGTTTTTTCTTGGTATCTTTTCTTACGGTAGCCTCAAGGTATAATTTCATTTATTTGCTCCAAATTTGTTCCCCCCCCCCCCTTTGATATCATTGACCACAATATCTTTATGGGATGGCTAATGATCTTTGCTTTGCAACACTACCGTGTTTCCCCGAAAATAAGATAGGGTCTTATATTAATTTTTGCTCCAAAAAACACATTAGGGCTTATTTTCAGGGGATGTTTTATTTTTTTCATGTACAACAATCTATATTTATTCAAATACAGTCATGTCATCTTCTTCTGGTTGCTGCACAATGGTGGAGGGTGGGGTTTCACTTAACTGGGGCTTATTTTTGGGGTAGGGCTTATATTACGAGCATCCTGAAAAATCATACTAGGGCTTATTTTCAGGTTAGGTCTTGTTTTCGGGGAAACAGGGTATAAGGAGCTCTGTTGGATTTAGCAACAAAGCTAAGCAAGTACATAATTAGCATCCACAAAAAGGAAGAGGAGGATTTTTTAAAAATCAGCAACTTAGATGGCCAGACATTTCATGCATATATGACAATCAAAATGGTTAGCAGCAATAGAATACATCCCTACTGTGATGTAATTCTGCTTCTGAGTCATAAGATAAAAAAAACCTCTGGGACAAAAAGTATTTTAATAGTTAACTCTTAACAATCTTCTATATTTAACTAATCTAAAATGCAACAGACCTGGGCCACTTTAACGGAATTCAGAGTTGATCCACCTGCATGGTATTCCACCTTAAATTTTTTTACAAGTTCTTCGAATCTGTAAAAAATTAAAGTGGAAAAGTGGGGAAATGGGAGAAGAGAGAAAAGGTAATTATATTTTGTAATTTTTCACACTTCAATATTTCACACTATTAAACTATACATTGCATTAAGAAATAGTCACAATAATATTTAACAGGATATTAAAGCACACTGTTTTTACATGGCAACAGATTAGCAAAATGGAAATGGTAAGGCATTGCACAAGCTTAATATACCAATTAATCCATGGATTGACTGCAACCCCCTCCGAAATCTCACAGATTATCATTATGTTTTGTTGTAGTGGTTTATTAGTAAAAGACAGAACTGTAGGATGGTGAAGCATTTTCAATATTTCCAAAATTAAATTGGTAGCCAATTATGTGGCCATCTTAAAGTAGTTATAAATTATCCAGTCAATTAAATTCTAAGTCTCCAATTCATATTTTCAGCATAAACAGTGCTAACCAGGCCACAATTAATCAAGTAACTTAATACATTGGTATGGTTTAACAGCATGAAACACAAAATAAATAAGTTAGTATTTTATATAAAGTTGTATCATAGTGTCAGGACTGGGGCCTTGCCGGAACCTGGCAACCTTAGTGCAGGCAGGATCGGCGCCATCTCTCTGGGCAGAATGGCTCTAAGGATTGCAGGAATTGGCCCTTTCCCTGAAGCTGTTTCCCAGCTCCTCAGCAGTGTCACCTGTGGAAGCTGAGGACTGGGCTATATAAGAACAGGTCTTCCCCTGCAGACCTTTGCCTCAGCAATGAAGGTCTCTGGCCGTGGTGTGGTGATAGTTCTGCCTTGCCTGGTTGTTCTTGCCTTGCCTCTCCTGCATCCCTAGACCCTGATGCCTTGATATGGTTCCTCCTGGCTTTGGCCCCTGGACTGTCTGACCATGATTTGCATCATCCTTCTACCTGGCTGCTGTTTGGACTCAAATTCCCAGCTGGTTGGTCTCTGCTTGGGCTGTGGGGTTGGCTCTACCTGGTTCCTGTGGTCTTGCTCTGGACTGGGTCCTGGTGCCTCTTCTACTGAACCCTGATACATAGTTTTGAAACATTCTCTATGATCTCATACCAACTAGCTACAAAAGAGTCCCTCACAAAAACACAATACTGAACACATTAATTGTACAGCTCTTCATTTGTATAGGAGGCTGATACGCCATCTTCTGAACAGTCCTGGTTCAGGTACATCAGTAAACTAATTCAGCATTATAGAAATCAGACTCTGGTTTTGCACTCTCCTCTTCCAGCATGGCCACAAGGAGACTGGATGTCTTCACTTCCATTTCCACTTAACCAATTTATTGTTACGTCTGAACATTAAACTGTGGTTAATCTTAAATATGGTACAGGGCAGGGACAGGCAAAAATTGACCTGAAGGCTACATGGAGCAGGGGTCCAAATGTGCCTCCAGCACCTCTACTCTTCCCAGTTGGTGCTCTAGACTAAATATCCAAACAGCAAAATATTTTTAATAATGTCTTAAGCAATTTGTTTTGCTCAGAAAATCCCCCTGTGAACAACAGGGAGAATGGGAGCAATTTTGACATGTTGCTGGGACAGCATGCTTGAACTGTCCATTCCTGTGTTAGAAATGTCCATGACATAGCATAAAGAAATTTTAACTGTTTGGGGAGTATAGGAAGCCCCCTCCAAGTTTCAGGACTACCCCCCCCCCCAGACCTCTGGAATTTGTCTATGTCTCATTTAGCGAAACAAGCCCAACCACAGCTGGATATAAAGCAGGATAATCACGGTTTATTATTATATCTAAACCTGGACAAAACTGAAGCATAGAATCCAAACGTATAGTTTATTTGTGCTACAGAAAAACATGGTTTGTTCTTATTTAATAATAAAAAGCTGCAGACTAACCCATAAGTGATAGCAGTTCATTGCAATTTCTGATGATTTTGTTCAGTGCAGCCCATATCGTTAGTTACCAGACTCAATCCATGGACAAAGGAAAACACTAGAATAAATGTTTGCCTCCAGTAACCACCATTACAAAAGAAAAGAAATTGCAAATCAAGTCCATAAAATCATATTTATATATATAATACATCAACCAAATTGTCGTAACTTGTATATTAACACATCACCTTCAATTTTTCTTCTTAACTACTTGTCCTGTTAGTACATTCCCCATTCAGCTAATAAATCAATCCAATGAACTTCCACCAAAAGGACCTTCCTGCTCTTCCTCTTTCCCCTTGAAAATAATAGCTTGATCTTGTTTCTTCTCTTCCATTTTTCCAATTTCTTGTTTCCACTGACTGTCATCAATAAGTCCCCATTTGTGCAACAAACTATGCCTTGATCCAATTAGCTTACTTTACAATATCTTCCAGCATATAGCACTCTCATGTATACTGGATATCCCCAATTGTTTTATTATTCATAAGGATGACCGTCATCAGTTTTAAAGAGCATCTCCAAGATACAGTTTTATAGCAGAGCTCTTGATATACTTGAATAGGTGCCTCTTTATATACCAACTGTCCAGACTTTTATCTCACCAATTTCATAAACTTCTCAATTTTGAAAAAAATTGCAAAACTCACAACAAAATCTCTTGGAAGCACTCTAGTTCTGCATTTAAAACTCATACAATGTAATCTCTCTAAATCTTCTTGACCCCAAACCACATCTGGAGCTACTACAGTACTTTTATCCATTTGAAGACCTTGTCTCTCAGACTCATCACCACAAAACTTTACATTTTTTTCTCCATCCTCTGTCTTCCAAATCAATAGTTTCTTATCAACCTTGCTCTATTTAGAACATTTACCTTAGCCATTTTTTCCATCTCCTCAACTCCTGAAACCAATGCTTTTAGGTGTTTCTCAGCTCCTGATATTATCTATATCAGCCTTTGACTGTATCAGATAATTTAGATCATTTAAAAAAAATTTAATCCAATGATGCAGCCATATTTTCCTGTACCTCGTTAACACTGTTGCTAATAATTTCTTAAATTTATTTAACATTTTCTCTTCTTTTGCCACATCAGTTCTTTTAGGCTGAATCTCTTGACCCCATCTGTATTATTAGATCTATGTTCCTCAAAGGACTCTACTCTTCAAGGTCTAGATAAACTTTCTGATGAATGTAGCCTTTCACATTTCATCTTCAGATCCTCACTTCGTTTTGACTGACCTCTAGGCATCAAAATATGACCAATCCAACCACCAGGGGTAAAGCTCTCACAGAAATACTAGTACTCAGTTTTTTCAGTCATCTGTCTGTATCTCTATCTATCTATCTATCCACTTTCTTCTTAATAGTCTTATACCCAAGAGTAGATCCAAGACTAGGTCCTTTATTTTTCTTGAATCTGCTTTTTACAAACAACCACCACACTTTTCCATTACTCAAAAAGCAAGAGTTCAAAAGATTCACTTCCACCCACCTTACCACAGCTTCAATCTCTGAGCCAATTCCATAACTTCAAGTGATTTCGTATGTTTTAACCCTTATTATCCTGGCTGAGCTAAACAGATTTTCCAGCCAGTTTTAAATCATACAGGAGGTGGTTGCTTCTTTCCTCCCATTTTCAGCTGTGGAGACTGTCTGCTACAGCAAAAATTCTCACAGAGAAATTAGCTGGTTGTAAATCACCACCCTCTTAATTAGCCCTTACTCACTCATGATATGGCTGCTTTTCAAGGGAATTCTTTTAAAAATCTTCACTGAGGAGCTAAAAGCTTTTGGTAGTTAGCTGCTGGTCACAATGAGTCAGAAATGCTTCCTTTACATGCTTTGTGTTTAACTTTCATGCTTCAGGATTTTTTTTAAAAATTGCACCAAGTAAGTTGTGGGATACTGGCCCATGCCAATGAGAATTATCATGTGTTATATATTAGTGTTAAGGCTGTGGTTTGAGTATCATGTACTCTGCAGGGTCTGCCAAAACAACTCAGGATAGTGCTTTGTTTAAATCCCAATATATTACTTTGGTTGCAACAAAAAAACTACCTCACCTGCAGAAGCTATACATTTGGGGGGCTTTTTTTCCTGACTTGTTCTGCTTTTTATTTACTTCAAAAAAACTTTAATGGAAAGTGGCTGACACTTGCAGATGTTGTTTATAACTCTTCAGAATGTCTACATGTAAGTAAAGTTCTACGAGGATTTGGCAATACAGCATTACTCTGGTGGTTCAAAATGTCTTGTCCTAGCCTGAGGATTCAGATTATAGTGTTTCATAGAGACTCATTCTCAGCTGTGAATTATATGACACCAAACAGGCACAATTCCTATCTCTTTCTCATTATGAATAAAACATGGGAGCAGAAAGCAAATTGGCAAATCCAGCATGTCATTAATTACCAATCAAATGTTCTAGGGGGAGCACAGTCTCAACAGTAAAACTGCCATCACAAGATGGGAGCACTCTTACAAAAAAGTGAATGGGAGAGGAGATGAAAGTTGTCTACACATCTTCAGGAGATCTGATGTATTTGGGGGCTAGATTTAGGTGATGAGAAAAGGAATGCTACCTCTGAGTGTAAGAGAAAGGGAAAGCAGACAAGAGGAAGGACAAAAGGAATTAATATGCAGGACTAGGTTGGAATTAGGTTGGAAGGAATTATAGATGTTAAATAAAAATAGTTTTATGTATTTTCTACATGAAAAAGTCTTATTATACAATCTAGCCTTTGACTTCAACTGTAGTAACCTCCTAATGTGTTCAATTTCAGCCAAGTGAGACCATTCACTTGATTTCCATACTGTAACAACGAGTGCATGCCCATTCTATCTATTTTTATGTGCCTCCTTCCTGAGTGGTATGAAACTACACAGCAAATACAATTACTGAAATATTAGACAAGATGAAAATGATAACAAAAAGACAATCATCAAATGGCCACTTCTTAGACTTGATGTAAAGATAACAGAGATCATAACTGAAAAAGTATAAATACATATTACTCATTTATTAAACAACAGTCAGATTAAAAATTTCCCTGCTTCACAGGGAGTCACTTAATTCAAACCATCCTTTTGAAAAACGAGTAATCGCAGAATCAAAACACATTCAATAGAAGAGTTAATGCTTATGCAATCATTCACACTCCAAAAGCACGTTTTAAGCTATCTACACTCTAAATTTATCACATCTTACAAGATACTTTGCTTGTCTCTTTCCTTCTTTCTTATACTCTTAAATCTTTATAATCCCAAAAAGAAAAGAAAAACGTAGGAAATTACAGTTGAAGCTACACCTGCTCCAAAGCAAAGAAATTCAGTCCACAGACCAATCACCCCCACACAAAACATGAACACACTGATACATCCCCTTTGTACATTAACCCCCACCCTGAGTTAATACTACACAATGATTTAATTAGCTTCTCCATTCCCTATGTAAAACATCACTAGTAATGTGAAGAAGATGGAATGAAGTACAGGCTTTGAGAACATCAACATCAGCAAACAGCAGACTTGTGGAACAGTCTTAACCCCAGATTACATAATCTAGTGCCTTCCAACTGAAATAAATTTGGGGAAAGGAAATCTCACTGTTAATAACATTAGTTCTGGGAAAACAGTTTCTTTTTCTTTTTTTAGGAATGAAAGAGTTAACCCAAAGAAACTTGAGGTCACCAAGTTGGGGGATGTAGCTGTAGCTCAAGAATACTGTGGAGTTAACTAAAGCAAAGGCACAATGGGACCAAATTAGAAAGAAATATAAATTAGACTAATCTTCTTTATTGATCCTTTATAACGCTAAGGACAACACTGTTCTGCCTAGTTCTTAACAATTAACACCACTCTAACTTTATTACCAATTTCAGAGATTTTACACAACTCATTCAGCTTTTTTGTAGATATGACTTTTATTTTTATTTATTAGTTTATTTTCTGTATATTGCTTTAAGTATTCACTGAGAAGAAGCATGGTCTACAAATATTTAAATCAATAGGAAAAGAAGCAGCAATAGAAGAAAGAGGAGTTGAGTCTCCCATCTAATATCTGGTATGCAAATTACCTAATTTTTACATTTCATACTCACTTCTAGAGATGGACACAAATCGGGAAAACAGAGATTTGTGGTTCAGCACTGATGAACCACAAACCATGAACTTTCTGACAAAACAAACTGTTTTGTGGCTCTTGGAATTTGGGACTTTCGGGAGAGGAAGAATGACCCTTGTACAAGTTAGAGGCACAAAACTCATAGCGAGTCTTTAGCTGTCTCTCCTCCCCACCCCCTCCATACCTGACAAAGATTAGATTTGGGACATCAGAGTTACAGAGCACCCAAAGCACATGCCCCCCAGGAAAATGCTATTCAGCCAGCTGGAGGGGGTGGAGGAGAATCAGCTGAAGACTCGCTGTGAGTTTGGCATCTCTAACTTGCATGAGAGCCGTTCTACCTCTCCTGGAAGTCCCAAATTGCACAAAGTGTACAAACCGCCATTGCTGATAACAGTTTGGTGTTTCATTTCATTCTGGGCAGGCATGTTTCCCTTAAGTGCCCCCAAAACAAACCACGAAACAGCCCAATTCATGGTTTGTTTGTTTTTGTTTTTTGCTTTATGGTTCATTTCATGCCCATCTCTACTTACTTTGATTTTATATAACAATACAAGATTAAAAACTGTGGAAAGCTACATTATAGCCTTTTGCATCTTATCACAATCCAGTCAGTACAGCAGAAGCCCACCAGCATTATCAAGCAAGAAGCTGTAATTAAAAGAGAAACCTGTTCCCCTCTGCATGTGTAGAAATACTGTGGGCACCCTTGGAATGATAACTGATGAACTGCATTTCACTGAGACCAGTTCAGTTCAAAAGAATTGTAGATACCCTAAAAAGGTATCAGCAGAGCAATTAGAAATTATTAACAATTAAATTAGTATATAACTCAAAAGAACAAATATGAGTTTCAATGGTTTTTATACCACTAATCTTCTCCTAATGCTATGTCACACAGGCGCAACCTCAATGACCAAGTTGTGGGAACAATCATCATATTAGTTCCTTAGTTATATAATATTGATTTTTAATATTTGGAATTCTAGTTTTAATCTTTTAAAAGTTCTTCCCAATATGCACATACAAACTCCATCCAGGATATAAAACACATCACTGTATCTAAAGGGAGCTGAAGAGAGAGAGATTGAAACAGACAGCATGTAGATTGTCTACACATATTCTTGTGCTTCCTCTTCTTGCCAAATGTACTTAGATGCTGTAGCTGATAGATAGTTCATCAAATCGATGGCCTCTTCCAAGTTATTTCCCTGGATTTTAAATATTTTTTTATTTTTTATTCATTTTTTGGCAAAGGCAATATTTCACCTATTCTTTTTTTTTTTGATGTAACACTGTTTAAGAAAACCAATTCTTGTTTTTGCTCAGAGTCTTTTTAAATGACACGTTCAGCTGAGCAAATATATAAATTATTCCAGATTTAAATATTTTTTTAATGTTACAGGCAAACTACATCCATATAATTCAACTGGCACATACCTGCCTACAGTAAACACTTGTCACGGAACCTGCCAGCTAGAGTCCTCACTACAGCCACTCTGCCATGCATTCTCTGAGTGGGAGCACCAAGAGTAAGCAGGCACGAAGAAGGCTGATATCCCTTCGCCCCCCAACATGCCTTCAGCCTGTGAGGCACTGCATGCTCCAGGGGTTCTATACATAAAATTATGATAGGATACCACCAGCTCCCATAAAAATCAATATTATTATAGTAGCTGGATGAGACTAAGGACTGGAAAGTTAGATCACATTCTCCCTTTCAATCACCTTCCAAACAATGGCTTGAAAGGATCTACAGTGGTGCCTTGACTTACGGATGCCTAGACTTACAAACATTTTGACTTACGAACAACTCCGTTTGCAAAATTTTGCTTTGACTTGCGAACGGAGCTTTGACCTACAAACAAAAAAGGCAGGGGAAAAGGGCGGGAAATTCAAACCGTTGGTGGCGAAGAGGCTGCTTCTTTGTAGCTCTTTCGCCCCAACGGTTCGGGAAAGGGATGTGGCGGCGGCGGGAGTGGCCCAGCGTCGGGAGGCTTGAGCCTGGCCGGGGTGCTTCGGCTGCTCGCCTCCCGCTCGCGGGCCGATGGCGGGAAATTCAAATGGCCTCCCGGCCGGGCTCTAACTCCCAACGCTGGCTCTGTATCCGCTGCTCGCTTCCCAGCCGGACTCTGCCTCCCGGAGCCCGGCCGGGAAGCGAGCAGCGGGCACGGAGCCAGCAGTGGGGATGGAGCCTGGCCAGGAGGCCATTTGAATTTCCCGGGCTCCTGCCTCCCGGCGCTGGCTCCGTCCCCGCTGCTCGCTTCCTGGCCGGGCTCCGGGAGGCCATTTGAATTTCCTGCCATTGGTCCGCGAGCGGGAGGCGAGCGGCCGAAGCACCCCGGCCAGGCTCAAGCCTCCCGGCCGCGGTGGTGGAAGCCCGGGAGGCGAGCGGCCGAAGCACCCCGGCCAGGCTCAAGCCTCCCGGCCGCGGTGGTGGAAGCCCGGGAGGCGAGCGGCCGAAGCACCCCGGCCAGGCTCAAGCCTCCCTGCCGCGGTGGTGGAAGCCCGGGAGGCGAGCGGCCGAAGCACCCCGGCCAGGCTCAAGCCTCCCGGCCGCGGTGGTGGAAGCCCGGGAGGCGAGTGGCCGAAGCACCCTGGCCAGGCTCAAGCCTCCCGGCCGCAGAGGTCACAGTGGCGGTGGAAGCCTGGGAGGCTGAGGAGGCTTCGGACCTGTAAGGTGCTGCTTTTTAAAAAAGTTTTTGTTTTGTTGGTGGTGGTGGGGATTGAGGGTCAGTGTTGTTTTGTTTTTGGTGATTTATTTTTTTTTGCAGTCCCAGCGTGGGATTTGCTCTGCTTATTTTTATTTTTATTTTGGTATTTTTTTGAAATGCTGGAACGGATTAATCCCGTTCCCATGCATTTCAATGGGAAATGCTGATGTGACTTACGAACGTTTTGACTTACGAACACCATTCCGGAACGGATTAAGTTCGTAAGTCAAGGCACCACTGTATAAAGTTTATTTTAAGAACAGGGGGGAGAGGACAATTCAAAACAGTTCTAGATACAAAAGCAAATGTGGGTACAGGATTATAACATACAAAACAGAAAAACCGCAAGAAAATAATAAGTAATTTACCCTAACCATCTCACCTTAACCATCATGTAAATATTGTACTCTGAATTCACTTCAATCATTCTTACATGCCTCCTTCCCAGCTTCGAAACCTGCATACCCTGGGCAAGGAAGCATGCCAATTTCCTAACTCACAAACAATTGGTGTCTACTTTGACATAGAAAGATAAAATTTGAGGTGTTAGGCTCTGCTTTGAAATCTTCTTGATCTCAGCCCTTCTTTGAAGGGCCCCCCCTGCCAGGAGATACAGGAACAAAAGATAGGGAAGAGGGGAAACAAGCTATCTCCAGGGGATGAAAGTTTATGTCCTCATACCCTCACAGGCACAGAAAAGTCCAGAACATGAATTTCATTTTCATGTTCCCCCAAATCTCTAATATCTTCATAGTACTACTATGTATTCAGTTCAAGTTCAAAGGAAGGCTATATCTCTACCCCATTTCAATTTACTACGATGCCTACATTGGTGCAACTGTTAGGGTGCTGTACTAAGACTAAGAAGATACTTCTTTAAAGGCCCACATGAAGTTCCTTGCACCGATCACCATCTTTCAGCCTCATGAACCTCACAAAATGTTGTGAAAATAAAATATTAGAGGAGGGCTATATACACTGTCAGTAGATAGGTAGGATAAGATTGAAATAAATCATCAGCACAAATAGGAAGCATTGTACAGTGCCCATGTTTTACACATCCATATTTGTTAATGTTTATCCTTTTGCAAAATCAATTCAAAAATATGAGACATTTTAAAAAAGATTTAAATATCTATCATCTAGAGCTAATCATATAGCACCAAGTTAATGTGGATACCTTTATTTCTAAAGTTTACCTGTACTTTTAAAAAATATGTTAAAACCTACCAAAAACATTTTATGCAATGTTCAGCAACATTTCAAATATATCTTTGAGGATACCTAAGCATCCCCCAAAAACCGAGAGACACTTTCAGGTAACAGCAAATAAAAGACAGTTTCTTAATGTCAGGGCTCTTCAAAAAGCCAAAAGTATGGGTAAAAAAGAAGGTTACTTACCTGTAACCGTAGTTCTTCGAGTGGTCCTCTGTGAATTCACACATATGGGTATTGTCTGCGCCTGCGCTGACAGTCTCGGAAGATTCTAGAGCTTAAAGTAACAATTTTATGGTATGATCTCCCATGAGGCACATGCTCCGCCCACCCAACGGTCCCCTCAGTTCCTAAGATATGTCCGCCGGGCAAGGTTATAGAAGTATTAAGGCACCGTGACGGACAGAGGGGAGGCTGGGTGGGTAGTGTGAATTCACAGAGGACCACTCGAAGAACTACGGTTACAGGTAAGTAACCTTCTTTTCTTCATCGTGGCCTCTGTGAATGCACACATATGGGTGACTAGCAAGCATCACTTACCGGCAGGTGGGACGTCACGGTAGGAAGGAAGCCAAAACCGCTCTGCCAAAGCCGGCATCAGTGCGTGCTCGTACATCAAGTCGGTAGTGCTTGACAAAGGTCGACGGGGTGGACCAGGTCGCAGCACGACAGATATCAGGAATGTCAGTTCCACGTTGGAATGCAATTGATGTGGAGAGTGCTCTAGTAGAGTGAGCTGTAACATGGTCAGGAGGTGGTTGTCCTGATAATTGATAAGCAAGGGATATAGTCTGAACTATCCATCTGGATATAGATTGAGAGGAAGCTGTACTTCCCTTGGCAGAGCCATAAAAGCAGACGAATAGTCTGTTGGTGGTTCTGAAGTCCTTAGTTCTATTCAGATAGAAGGCCAAGGATCGACGAACATCAATCTTGTGGAGCATGTGTTCTATAGGAGATGATGGAGATTTGAAGAAGGAAGGTAAAACTATTGGTTGGTTCCTATGGAAGTCAGTCACAACCTTTGGAAGGAAGGAAACATCAAAGTAGAGAGTAACTTTGTCAGGGTGAAACTGAATGAATGGAGGGTCCGATCTAAGAGCAGCGAGTTCAGAAGCTCTCTTAGCCGAAGTAATAGCTACCAAAAAAGCTGTCTTCAAGGTCAGTAATTTGAGGTCCACAGAGGCCATGGGTTCAAAGGGAGGCCGCATAAGCGCATTGAGAACAATTTGCAAAGACCACTGGGTTGTAATACGTTGGGTGGGAGGGCGGGTGTTGTTAAGTCCTTTAAGGAATTTCTTCACAGCTGGATGAGAAAAAAGTCGAGCAGACGAGGAATCGTCGGGCTGGTGCGCGACGATCGCTGCAATGTATACTCGTAGAGTTGGGAGAGATAGTCCCAGGTTGAAGAGGTGAAGAAGGTAAGTAAGTAAAGTCGTGATGGAGACAGGTAATGCAGGTAAGTTGTTCGCTGCCGTATATTTAAGGAAGGATTTCCATTTGTTTTCATATAGGAGTCTTGTGGACGGTTTGCGAGCTCGATCTAGGATTGCTCGAAGGGCGGGGGTATTCTCCAAGCTGTCAAGTGGAGGGACGAGATGTCTGGATGATAAACCATCCCGTTGTCCATTGTCAGGAGATCGGGTAGCAGGGGGAGCCGGAACGTGTCTGTCGAAATCGACCGGAGGTAAGGGAACCATGGTTGTCTCGGCCACCATGGGGCTACGAGGATCGCGTCGGAGTGGAAGTGTCGAATCCGAATTACAGTGCGTTGTATTAGTGGAATCGGGGGGAAAAGATAGAGGAGCCCTCGAGTCCAGTTGATCATGAAAGCGTCCCCTATGGAATCGACATCGGTTCCAGCTCGAGTGCAGTATATCTTGCATTTTGCGTTCGATCTCGAGGCAAAGACATCGATGTCCGGTTTGTTCCATCTGCGGCAGAGGAGGTGGAAGATCGAAGTTTTGAGGGACCATTCGTGGGATCTCGATGTAAGGCGACTGAGATGGTCGGCCAGATAGTTTTCCTCTGTCGAGATGTGGACCGCAATTGGAAAAATATGGTGTTGGCAACACCATTCCCAGAAGTCGATAGTTAGGTAGAGGAGGGAGGAAGAGTGGGTGCCACCCTGTTTGTTGACATAAAAAAGGGCAGTAGTGTTGTCCGTTGCCAGTTGTACAACTCGGCCGCGGATGAGTGGTAGGAACGCGTGGAAAGCTTTTATAATCGCCATGAGTTCTAGATGGTTTATGTGTAGTCTCGATTCCGATCGCGTCCAAAGTCCATGAATTTTGTATTTCAGGCAATGAGCGCCCCATCCGTATGGACTGGCGTCCGTAGTGATTTGGATGGTCGGTTGAAGAGGTCGGAAGGGGCGGCCGAGAAGAAGATTGGACGGTGTAGTCCACCAGGTGAGTTGACGAGAAAGTTCTCGTGTGACCCTTAGTTTTTTTGATTGGTCGTCCGTTTGCGGATCGAAGTGTGCCAGGAACCATGTTTGAAGAGACCTGAGCTTGAGTCTCGCATGTTGGATTACTGACGTTGTCGAGGACATCAGTCCGAGGAGATGTTGAGCGTGTCGCGCTGATACTAAGGCCCGAGGTCGAAAGGGAGTTATGGCACGGTTTATCCTGTCGATTCGATCTGGCGGAATGAAGGCTCTGGCGCGTATGGAGTCCAGTTGAGCTCCGATGAAGGTGGTTACTTGAGAGGGTTCGAGGCGAGACTTGGAATGATTGACCTGGAGACCGAGGTTTTGCAGTGTGTGTAGGGTAACGCGGGTAGCTCTTATGGCGTCGAGACGGGTGTGTGATACAATGAGCCAATCGTCGATATAAGGATAAATGTGGATGCCTCGAAGGCGGAGAAAAGCCGCAACCGGTGCCATACACTTTGTAAACGTTCTCGGAGCTGTTGAGAGTCCGAACGGGAGGGAGCAAAATTGGTAAGCCAAATTGTTGAAAAAAAATCGAAGGTACTTGTGGTGTTCTTGATGGATAGATATATGAAAATAGGCGTCCTTGAGATCGATCAGGACGAACCAGTCTCCCTGCGAAAGAAGGGGAATAACGGTGTCAAGGGTGAGCATACGAAACTTTCGAGGCCGAATGTACGTGTTAAGTTCCCTGAGGTCGAGGATTGGGCGGAGGCCTCCGTCCTTCTTCGGAACCGTGAAATATTTGGAGTAGAAGCCATTAGGGAAGTCATGTACTGGAACCAAAAGAATGGCCCTTTTGTCAATTAAAGTGGCGATTTCGTCTTGAAGAGTGACAGAGTAAGGAGTAAACTTAAAGTTGCCCAAAGGGGGAACAGAATGGAATTCGATGCGGTAGCCCGATGAAATAATATTAAGAACCCACTTATCGTTGGTAATATAGTCCCAAAACGGGAGAAAAGAACGCAATCTAGGGAAGGTCAAATCATGCAAATTCAGAGGATCAAATAGAGGGGTATCAGTAACGTCGATAGCCCTTACCCTTCCCTTGATTTTTTGAGAAAGGTTGGCGGTGTTGTGGCTGGTTCCGAGGGCGGGCGCTCGGTGTCGATTGTCCTGGTGTCGACAGAGGTCTATCCGATTGCTGCTGTCGGAAAGGTCGGTAGGGTTGGTATCTTTGGAAAGGTTGAAAAGATTGTTGATAGAATTGGGGCTGTCTATATGGTGGCTTGTAGGGACGAAAGGACGGTTGAGTCATATAAGTTTTAGCCGTTTTACGGATTTTATGGAGATTCTCCATAGTATCATCAGTTTTTTGGTTAAAAAGTCCAATACCATCGAAGGGAAGCTCCTCTATTCTATGTTTGGCATCATCATTCAGGGAGGTAGATCGGAGCCAAGCGTGGCGACGGATGGC
This sequence comes from Intellagama lesueurii, assembly GCA_037013535.1. Taxonomy (NCBI): domain Eukaryota; kingdom Metazoa; phylum Chordata; class Lepidosauria; order Squamata; family Agamidae; genus Intellagama; species Intellagama lesueurii. The sequence continues at coordinate 154,674,583 of JBAJHW010000003.1, read as the reverse complement.
TATAGAAGATGCCAAGGCCTTGGAGGCGGCTTCAGCCGCATGCCTTGCAGCAATCTTCTGTTGCTTCGCTAAAGAGGTCGCTTCTATGTGGGCATTCATGAGGTTTGTCTTTATGGATTCCGGAGCAGACTCAAGGAGGGGCAGGATTTTAGCCAAAAGATGTCGCTGATAGGCGCCCATAGCAGCCTGATAGTTTGCGGTCCGCAGTAGAAAGGATTGTAAGGAATAAATTCTTCTGGCAATGACATCAAGTTTTCTCCCTTCTTTGTTGGTGGGGGAGATGGCCGATTTGCCTCTTGATTTCGGCAGGTTAGACTCGACGATGATTGAATTTGGGGCAGGATGTTTAGCCAGAAAGTCCGTGTCAGGGCCATGGGTTCTGTACATGTTGTCAGTACGTCTAGACATCCGTAAGTTTGTGGGAGGCGTATCCCAGGCATCTCGTATTAATTGTGTCATGGCAGGAATAAATGCCAGGCTCAATGGCTGTGACCTCTCGCTGTGGAGGTCATCGAAGATGGTGTCCGCTTCGGGGGAAGGAGGTTCTTCAACCTGTAGCTTGAGTGCAGCAGCCATGCGGCCAACGAGGTTAGAATATGATGTAAAATCCCTCGATGGAGACGATGGGCGGCCATCGATAGGGTCAGAGTCAGGGGTAGGAATGTTTGCAGGAGATTCAGGAGATGATTCTGCATCAGTGTCCTGATCTGATGTCACTGGAGTGGTTGAGGAATCATCCTCAGTTGTCTGGGACACGTGGATGTCAGAGGCAGTAGGGTGAGCTACAGAGGTTGGCTTCACGTGGCTGTCCTTCAAGGAGTGTCTAGGTTGTTTCGGAGGTAGAGCGCTCGTGGTGTGAGAATGGCGCTTTTTTGATGTCGAAACTGAAGTCGAGGTCGGATGTTGTCCCGTCGGTTTCGATGTCGAAATCGAAGGCGGAGCCCGAATCCGACGTGATGGAGATTCGTGTCGGGATCGCTTCGTCGGGGCCGTTTGAGAGAACCCCTGATATGCATCCATCTGAAACTGATTAGCGAAGGGGAACAAATGTTCCATGCCAAGCTGCTGAAAGGCAAGCTGTTGATAAGCCGGGAAGAATGGTAGTTGGTAGCATTGGTTAAATTGATGCATTGGAGCAGCAGGCTCAATATGTTTTCTCTTCTCCTTTCGCTTTTTTGGAGACTGAGGAGGAGTCTCGAGTTCAGATGGCTCAGTGTCGCAAGCCCGCCCAGAGGTTGGGCTCGAATGGGCAGTGGCCGGACTGGATGGATACTCAGTCCCAACATGGCCGGTGGAAGGGGACAGGCTACGAGCCAAGGCTGGTGCCTGTGGCGAGGAGACACGCATCTCATCCCTTCCACCTATAGACACAGGAGCCTCCATAGACGATTCCTCTAACACTGGAGAGGGCGGTCGCTCTCCTGGTGGGTCCAATCGAACAGATTTGACTTTCTTAGGCTTTTTGGTGATAGGTTTCTCTTTTTGTTTCTTAGGCATCGAATGTGCCTTCGGGGCTTTAGGTTTTGAAGCCCTGGACGTGTCGGAACCTGTTTTGGAGCGGGGAGAAGGAGTCGAATGCCCCGGGGTGGTGGATGGGGCTTGTCGAGTGGGAGTCCCCTCTGCCTGTGGAGCGTCTGCAGGAGCCAGCGTGGCCGGATTCATCGCTGCTTCCCAAAGGTGAGATCGTAATCTCTGCAACCTGTGTTTTAGCGCGGGTTTGGTAAAACTTTTGCAGGCTGCACAAGATTGGGTTTGATGTTCTTCACCCAAGCAGAATAAACACTTTTCGTGTCCGTCCGTAGACGGGATCTTACTATTGCAGCCGACGCAGCGCTTAAAAAGAGCTGAAGAGGCCATAAATGGCGGGAAAAAGGGGAAACGGCGGTTGAAAGTCCCAGGGGAAGGGGAGGAGGGGGAATCGAAGAAGTAAAAAGGTTGATCAGAGGAAAAAACTCACGGGAGATCAATGGAAAGGTTTTTTTGATTGAGAAGAATATACGTTTTAAACAGCACAAAGGCCAAAATATCGCTCTCTCTCTTCCGTAGAACCTTATCGCACGGCGGAAAAAAGGAACTGAGGGGACCGTTGGGTGGGCGGAGCATGTGCCTCATGGGAGATCATACCATAAAATTGTTACTTTAAGCTCTAGAATCTTCCGAGACTGTCAGCGCAGGCGCAGACAATACCCATATGTGTGCATTCACAGAGGCCACGATGAAGAACTGTCTGACTTAACTAAAAAGAAAAATGTCTTTAAATTACCATCCTTAAGAGCTAATGTTTTAACCTTACATTTGTATCAATGTTACTTTTTCCAACTTGTTCCAATAATGCTTAAATGCAAACATATGTTTAAAGGGTTCTTTTGGCGTCTATCAAACTGACATTTAAATGTTTTTTTTTCCAACCTCTAACGTTTGTGGTGAAGTATTTCAAAGTTATGAACCTTCAAAAATGCACAGGAAAATGGTCTCTTTCATATATTGACATTTGGTCTTCATAACATGGACCTGTTTGGAATTACTGGCTTCTGAGTTAGTTGTTATTTGTTTGGATGAGGCAATTGTACAAAATACAGTACCACTCTGAGATAATTATAGTTTGCAATAAAAAATACTTCCAAAGATGTTGCCATTCTCGGATGAATTCAACAGTGAAGTGTAATGTTTAAAGCTTTAGTATAGGCACAATCCTAAATACAATAACATTTTCACTGAAGTTAAAGACAAACTATTATAATTATTTCTTTCAAAGAACAGGGTTGTTTCAGTAACCATGTCTACGCTGAGAAGTAAGAACGTAGCAGTGCTTCAGTATCTGTAATAAGGTGATACTTTTATCAGGCCATCCCAAAAGGAACTAGATGAAACGATGGGCTAGGTCAAACAAAATCTAACACCATTATATTACCTGATGAGACCCAGCTCTTTGCCTGCAGCATCCCTCCTTCATTTCTTCCTGTAACAACATGCTGACAACTACTGAAAGTTAGCCTTCCCCCACAGTATTTTCCCTTTTTTTCCTGCCCTGCTTACTTTTTACATCTTGCTTCACAACACAATGCTTCAATGTTCTCTTGAAAGCTTTTACAAAGTTCTTTATTCTCAGCACTTTTTAATGCCTTTTTGGATTACCTTAGTAAAGATACCCCCTTAGTGTAGTTTTAAGATTCTGTTTTGTGTCAAGAATACTGCTTCTGTTTGTAGCATTTCAGCAAAATCATATGCGTGTATATATTCAGAAAGAAAGGATTCCCAAGTTCCAAGAGTACTTATTTCCCAGCAAACATATATAAGATTGCTTTACGGTGCCTGACAGTGCATGTAGAAAACAACTAGATTAGAATATTACCACATAATTGCAACTGTTTCTCATTTTTCCAGTTTAAAAAATGCTTCCAATTTTTGTTTGTGTGAATAGATAGCTAGTTTATGAATATACAGTTTATGAGTATCTTACCTAAAGTCAAATATTCCTAGCATAAACAGTTCTATCATTTGAAGGAAAAATTAGATAAAATTAGATAAAAAGCAAAACGATGAGCATATACCAATGAAATTTAAACAATTTACTGGCAATTCACAAAACCCTATTTCTCCAACCACTTGCTCCTCCTTTCCAGTTGTTCCTGTGACAGTGTGCCAGATTCAAGGAGTCCATCTCTAACCACTTAGCCACACTACCCTGTGTTTAATGAGCCCACGAGAGTCAAATGTGATGATAGCTAGGGAACCTGACTGGCCCTGGTGCCTCCCAACACTCCGGTCTAGCCTGACTGAGGTGTGCTTTCAGAGAGTTCCAAAAATCCACAAGGTTAGATGCTGAAGACCATTACACCAATCGCGCAAGTTAGAACTGCCACCCCAGCCACAAAGTTATCAAGGCTCCTGGTAGCTGATCAACACAAGACCTGGGTTTAGTACCACAAACCCTCTTAGCCAAATTGAAGGGAGATTTTAAAAAAATAAAGATAAGGAAAAAGACAAGAAGGCAAAAGTTCCAAAAAGTTTCAAAAAGCTCTTGAAGCAAAAAAAAAAACAAGTCAATTTGAGGCAAAGGCTAAAACAGTTAAGAGAAACACCCCAGAAAACTAGCTAATCTACCTAATACACATTAGCTTAGCACCAGCATGGTTGTGGAGAATGCACAGATTCCTGGCACAGTATAACAGGATAGCATCTGAGCATAATATCTCCAAAGAGGTGAGCTAAGCCCACAACAGTAACTTCTGAATCCCTTTTTATATATTAAGCTTCATACTCTGGAACGTTCCAGATGGTCTGCCAATTAGACTGAGTTACCTCAAACGTTCATGAAGACAATATCACTTTTTACCCCCTCCCTTCACAAAGAGGAAGTTATTTTACAACTAGCACGGTACCAGGGAACAAGCTGAGTTGGCCTTGAAGGCTTTGCAGGCAGGAAAGACAAACTGCAGGTGTTACTCCCTTCTCCTTAACTGGCAGTCACTGCTCTCCCCACTCTTAGTCAGCCATTCCCAGGCACTGGGAGAAAACCCTGATTTTTTCAGTAGAGCACCCTCTTCCATGTTTCCCAATTCCTCAGTTTCTTCACATTCTCATGCTAAATTAATCTTAAGGGACTGTCCACAATTATAATCTGTTGCTTTTATGGAAAGAACAGATAGATACGGGAATATTTTCTTTGGATCAACTGACTGGTCAAGATGATGAATTTCTCCCACTTTCTAAACTGACAGCTATACACAACTTGCCAAATTCTGCTGAACGGCAGTATTTACCGTGTTTCCTCGAAAATAAGACAGGGTCTTATATTAATTTTTGCTCCAAAAAAACACATTAGGGCTTATTTTCAGGGGATGCTTTATTTTTTTCATATACAATCTACGTTTATTCAAATACAGTCATGTCATCTTCTTCTGGTTGCTGCACAATGGTGGAGGGCGGGCTTTCACTTAACTAGGGCTTATTTTTGGGGTATGGCTTATATTATGAGCATCCTGAAAAATCATACTAGGGCTTATTTTCAGGCTAGGTCTTATTTTCAGGGAAACAGGGTAGTTACAGCATTCAGTGAAATGCTGTAAGTATGGCCCTGCAGTTTTGAGAACTTCAGCTTTCCCCCAATTTTAGATTATTTATAGTTATTTAATGCTAGCTAATAAGTATGATACACTAAGTTGGAGACAAGTATATTTAAAATATTTAAACGAGGCTTTGTAAATTGTGCCTAGGAAAAGCTGACAGAGAGAAGGGAGAATGGTTTCAGCTCAGTGAGAGGAAGGGGAATAAGTTACTCTCTTCTTTGTGGAAGTTTGGGAAGACTCAATGCCTGATTGGCATATCTTCCGGAAGAGTCTGGAAACTGGCACATTGGGTATAAAAATGAGGAGAGAAGTTACTTTGTTTAACCTTAATCTCTTAGGAGAACATTATGGTCATCTGCTGTTTTGCTACGTATTTCTAAATGAGAAGTTAACAGAACTGGCCACTAGAGGGAGCCAGAGAGCACATTATCTATAGCACTTGTGTTTTTCGGTATCTGCGGGAGTGGGGCTTGGAACCGATCTTGGAACTGTAGATGGGGGGGTGGTTCCTACTGTATGTATTTAGAACTATTGCTTACTCAACAGAAAAATATGTTCTGTGTTCACTAGATACCATAACTTTTAAAAAAATGTCTAAATAAATCTGTTAATTGCTGCTGTTGATGCAGTACATCTGATGCATCTCTTAAGTATATGTTTTGGCTATGTCTGGCCATAGCTTCCTTCTGAAGGCACCATTATGTGTATTCACTTTGTACTGGAGTAATCTTTGAATTTTGAGGATGTACATATTTCATTAGATTATCTAAATGCCTCATGGAAATTAAGCAACAACCAAATGAACTAGATTCTCCATTGCCTTATGGTGGCCAAATGATTACAGCAACACTAAAGGAACAAATATCTATTTTTCATTAATCAGTGGTTATCTCTTCTTAAAAAATCAACTTCATAGTTTAGGAGTTGTTCTAGGCCTGGCCATGGTTGAAGCCACTTCTAAACAACTTAAATTGATTTGCCAACTGTACGTATTGGATGAGTGATTAAACATAAATGTTAATTTTAACTTCTTGATTATTTTCTTTCATTTGTTGCTGCCCTGGTACCGCCAGAAATCTTGTGTGAATAATGGATTGCTATTTTTATCCTTCTGTTTTGTTAAGAACATTTTCCAGGAACGTTTAATATTGAGACTATAAAACTATTGCACAATAGATCTACGATTACATCCTTCTGCAATCTGCATTTACTAATTCAATTTGCTTGATCAAAGCATCTTCATATGTATCTTCAGCCACAGACTTGCCTTCAGCAACAATAGGTTGTACCCGAAGAAACATCAGTAGAAAGGACTAGATGTAAGGTTACTTTCCCTCTGTTCCCCCAGAAGCCATTTGAAATATCTCCCCAAGGACTGGAGACCCTTCTCAAAAAGAAAGACTGTGAAATAGAAATGTGAAATATAATTGTTCCAGTGGGTACACAAAATGTCTGCAATAATATTTTAATGAGCATACATGAGTGTCTACAGACAACTTCTTCTGTAAATTTAGATATAACACATTATAAGGTGATCACCAGAAGACATTTACTATGTGTAAATAAATAAAAAAAATCTTGAATATACCAACCTATAATATACAGTAAATCTAAGATCCTTCATATGCAACACAGAAATAGAAAAAGGTGAGACAGCTTTGCTGGTCCAAATGTATTTAATTCTCTCTACAGGGATTTCAGTCTGAAACACCAAGATGAAGCGTGGGTGCAAGATGGAAAAGCAATAAGCAAGCACAACATGTGATGTTGTACAACATTAGAAATGATCATGAGGCACATTTCCTAAGATATTAGCTTTAGCTTCCAATTTCCTAGCTTTGTGGTGCTTGAGACATCACAGCCTTAACTCTGGTCTTTAATCAGAAGGTTTCTAAATTGTTGAATATCATAATCATGTCAGCCAGTTGAACAACTTCAGTGGCACTCCACAGATATGAAATGTCTGCCTCCAGGATCACCAACTTGAAGTATATTTGACTGTTAGGCTGCATTAACAGAAGTATAGTTTCCAAATCCCACAAGGTGCTAGTCCCCCTCTATTCAGCACTGGTTAGGCCTCACCTTGAGTATTGTGTGCAGTTCTGGACACCACACCAAGAAGGATGCTAACAAATTGGAACAAGTTCAGAGGAGGGCGACAAGGATGATCAGGGGGCTGGAAACCAAGCCTTATGAGGAAAGGCTGAAAGAATTGGGCATGTTTAGCCTTGAGAAAAGAAGACTGAGGGGCGATATGATAGCACTTTTCAAATATTGAAAGGCTGTCATACAGAGGAGGGGCAGAATCTGTTATCTATCATCCCAGAGTGCAGGACATGCAACAATGAGCTCAAGTTAAAGTCAGATTTTGCTTGAATATCAGGAAAATGTCCTAACTGTTAGAGCAGTATGACAGTGGAACCAGTTACCTCAGGAGTTGGTGAGTGCTCCAACACTGGAGGCATTCAAGAAAAACTTAGATAATCACCTGGCAGATATGCTTTGATTGTATTCCTGCACTGAGCAGGGGGTTGGACTTGATGGCCTTGTAGGCCCATTCCAACTTCACTTTTCTATGATTCTATGAATAAAAAATTATAACAGCTACAGCAATAAGTTTTGTTTTCTACCTATAGACTAAGTAATTGACAAGCTATGAATAAATCTCAAATGCAGTTATAATCCTTGTCTCTTTCTCTCTTATATACAAACACAAACTACCAAAACTATTTACCATATAAATATACAGTGTAAAGATACAGACTCTTGTTATATTCCATGCCCTGCCAAGCACTGCCAAAAAAAAAAAAAAAAAAAAAAGCAGTAAAAGTGTGGCTTGCAGGACCATAAGATTTGTGCCAGGAAACAAGAGGAAGTTCTTGACTTACCTCAAAGGAAGGAAGTGTGTCACTTACTCAGGATTTCAGCCTCCACTTACAACAGAACTTTATTCAAATAGGCATAATCAGTCTACAAAACTAAAGAACTTTGAAGAATGTAACATTCACCATTCACATAGCAATCTCTCTCACTGAACACCATTGCAAAGGTTCTCTATTATATGTTTCTTTTCGCAGTTTTGCCTCTGCCTCCCTGTCAGTATTCTAATTTACCTGCTCTGTTCCTGGAGATCCCAGTTTGGGTAACTGGCTGTGCACTCTCACAACCTGCTATCTGGCTGTGCACCCTTACAACTAGCTGGTAAAGGCTTCTTGTGGCATTGGAACACCAGCTGATGCTCCATTTAGATTCACCCTGATGACCCCTGCTCATTCTTCCTCTGGCATATTCCAAACATAGCATAAAGGAAAGATTCAAGATTGCAATATCTTACACAATTCCTCCATTTCTTCTCTCTAGCTTTTGCATTTCTCCACCTCTGCCCAGGCTTCCCATTCACCAGACGAAGTCTGCCCCTCCCTATTAATTCTAATAACTTTGTGACAAAACAAAACATTGTAAAACAAATTTAAACATATTTTCTGCAAGTAAAAGACCAGCTCTCAAACAGCATAATACTTTTCATATAACATCTGATATAATAGATACTCATGCAAATAAGGTATCCCTATTAATACAAATAATGTATTTATTTTAAAAAATTTATTGTCTCACATCTTGTGGCTAGGGCACTACTCTGGGTGGCTTACAATAACATACACACATACAATTGCTATACACACACACACACATACAGTGTGTGTTTTCTTTGTGCGTGCGTACATGTGTGCGTATATAAAACATGTTTTGTAATACTTGCCAACTTGCTTTAACGTAGTCCATTGATGCTGCCCTACCAAAACTAATTCAGAAGTCTTGGACAGAAGGGACTATACTGTACTGGCTTCATATCCAAACTAAAGAAAGAGAAAGACAGGAGTTCATTAATGTTCTAATTCTAATTTTATTTAAAAATTAAGGAATCTTTAAAATGCATGCACTTCACCAATACATGCACGTAAGGCCAAATATCATTATATCCACAATTGCAAGAAGCAGGCAGTGAATGAGGCACTGTGAGGGTTACAGCAATCCTTTTCAGTAACTTGGTGTGATGTATGTTACAGTTTTAAGAGAACCTTCAAATTTAGTTTCTCTGGAAGCCTCAGTGGGATCTTTTCTCTCTCTCCATGCAGGCATTGGAGATGAGAGTCTGAAGTTATTCAGTGTAGTAACTGAGACCCTTATGTGAAGGTACAGAAACCTTGTTTACTATACAGAAAGTAGAACCTAGAAATGGATTATGCATGGCAAGCATGTGAGCCTATTCCCTCTTTCAACTACTCTACTCCCACCATAGCTTTTTGGCTTCTACACTGAGAGAAAAAAAGATAGAGAAAACAAGATCTTGTCCTAGCTTTCTGCCCTCAAATCTCCATGTCTTTCTACATTGTAGTTATTCTCCTTGTATGATGCAGAGTCCAAAGAAAGTCAATAGATCAAATTACACCTGAACTCTCACTAGAATCAGAAACGGCTAAAATGAGGCTCTTGTGCTTTGGGCATATCATGAGACTACAAGGCTCACTAGAAAAGCCAATAACGATAGGAAAAGCTGAAAAGTAGGAAAAGGGAGGGGGAACTATCACGAGATTAAGTTACTCAAAAAAGGAAGCCGTGTTTAATTTTTGCATCTTGAGCAGGGCCTTTTGAAGGTCATTAATTTATAGGGCTGCCATATATTGGAAGTTCATGGCATATAACAAGTTCAAGTCAGAAATCTGTTTGATCACATCCTGAATTTGTGTGATCAAATACGGCTATATATCCCCACATTTATAACAAAAAAATAAACTTTGTTAATTTTTTGCTGAATAATTTAGGAAACTCTACACAGGAATTTGTGATTTTTTACAGAAAACACTTTTTTCAAACACCTTCCTTCCAAATACTTGCTGAACTTAAAACAATGTGACTGAGATGTGAGGAGCATAAGCTATGCACAAAGCGGATACAGGGCTAATGGGAGAAACAGTTACCAATTCAGCAAGAAAATAAGCAGCATCACAAAGCACCTTGTTAAAAGTTCAAAGGCAAAAGCAAATTTATGGCAGAGGTTGAGGGGCCCTACAGATGGTATTAATAACTTAAAGATAGTTTCAGAGTTTGCAATATTTCAGAAATACTGACAAGTTTTAGAGACTTCACAGAGTTACTCTCTCTCCCCCTCATATACAACTTTCTATACTTCCTCATGGTAACTGTCCCAGAATAAATTATACCTCTGTCCATGTAGCTAGTTACTCAGAACTGCTAGTGTAAATTTATCCTTCTGGACGCCCCCCCCCCCCCCCATGGACCAATGAAGAGTGAGCATGGATAAAGATAACAGAACATTGTTCGGAGCAGGGGCAAAATACAGGGAGTGGAGCTGCAATGGAATGAAGCAGCTAGAAAAGGAAAACAGAAGAGAGAGAGTTACAAAGAGTGTAGAAAAGCTAATCTCATTATCACAACAAGTTACTTCCTGGTTCACAGTGATAAGTTGTTTTTATGTGTTTTATATAGTATGAAAAATGTCAAAAATAATATTTTGTTGTCGGTTCTATATTCAAGCCCGGAACAAGCTGTGAATAGTAAAGTGGTTTATTCCATCCCTCCAGACATTTTCAAAGGACAACTGATCAGATCTGAGCAGTGGTACAAAGTCACCTGTGTTGCACAGATCTACAAGACTACTATTACAAGTCTGGCTGAAACTGCTAAAGAAGCTTTACAACTCTGCATTGTTATTCACTGCTTTGTGAAACACATTACAGACTGGGCTGAGACAGCACCTGACAACAAAACTGGAATGCAGCTTACTGCTATACCCTATTACATGTTGTCAGACTATTCAGAGGGAGAGTAATTTACAACAGTACTGCAGTATAATCCACTCTTCATGTGTCAGGCTAAAGGAAGGCCTACTTAACTGCTCCCTTCAACCTCTTCCCAGGACAAATCAAGTACTTTATAGAATTTAGAAACTGAACTTCTATATAGACTTCGTTGCACTTTTAAACATCCCTAAAAGATCAAAATTATAATGGTTCTACCTGTGTCTAGTCTTTCATTTTTCCCCAACCCTTCAGCCAGAGGTTCAAATAAAGCATACATATCAGGGAAACCCTGAAACATTTTGTTATGGAGCCTTCCTTTGTTCTCCCACTTCTGTTGCTCAAAGGTGAATGTTGCAATGTAGGCCATTTCACTTATGCAGTCCCACTGATGCAAAAGGCCTACTCTAGTTGGAATTAACAGCTGTATTTTAACCCTTAATGAGTAGACAAGGCAAGCCGTGTAAGTCTAAAGCTATTGGGTGGAACTCAGGTGAGTCTGATTGGTCCAAGGCTCTAAGCCAGTACTTCCCAACCTTGGATCTCCAGATGTTCTTGGGACTACAACTCCCAGAAATCCTAGCCAACACAACTAGTGGTGAAGATTTCTGGAGTTTTAGTCCAAGGACATCTGGGGAACCAAGGCTGGGAACGATTGCTCTAAACCAGTGGTTTACAACCTTGGGTAACACAGGTGTTTTGGGGCTGCAATTCCCAGAAGCCTTCACCACCAGCTGTGCTGGCCAAGGTTTCTGGAATGGCATTCCAAAAACACCTGGGTTACCCACAGCTGGGAACCATTGCTGAGTCTAAACCAACAAAATAAGTCTGTGAAAATCTTCTTTGGATATCCCATTTGAAAATTATATCAACAACAAAAGACTAGAAAAATACAATCAAATTAATCTAGAGGTTAGAACACCTTTACAGAAGTATGGGGAAGGTTACACCGAAGAAAATAATGGACTTATTTTCTTATTGAAGCTTGAGATCACAGTTGCTCTACTCCTCATTCTGAAGATTCTCCAATAAAGTTTCAACTTCAAGGGTACCTCACAGTATACCAGGGTGAAATAAATTGTGATAGAACCACCTAGCATTGAAATCCAACTCGACTGTATGATAGAGTCAGTTGGTTTCAGATTTCATGCTAGGTGATGCAGATTTTACTATCCCTCCCAATACTGGCTGACAAAAGAGCTGCCAGCCACCCAGCACCCCAACCCTCTGCCCTATTTCTTCACAGTGAAGAACATGGGTTTTGATTGGGTAGAAACAAAGACACACAGAAATATGACAGACCTCATATCAGACAAGTGTGAGATAAAATTCAGTTTACGCACTAAGTAACTAGCAGTTGCACCAAATTGAAACCTGGCACCCCAAACTCAATCTACAATGCTGCAACTTCCATTTTGTAACGTATTAAGCAAGAGAACCTGACCCATGCATCTGTCCATGATTTTTCTTTTTCCTTTGCATCCACCCCTGTTTTACAATGCCCAGCCTGATTAAGAGTCCTGTAGAAGTCTAAAGATAGTTCCTGTTTGAGATATTTTAATGGTGCAATAAAGGTATCACCCACCTTGTTTCCAGACTGTGTACAAGGACCACAAACTTTTTTGTCAGCTATTACAAAGTTTACTTATAAGTATTTACTTTATACTCTTAATGTTCAATCCTAGAATGATTTCCTGTGTAGCTGGAAATGCTGAGTTCAAATCACTTACTTTTTCAAACTACAACTAATTGAAAGTATTAGAAGGATTATAATTTACTGTTATAATTTACTGTTATCACTTGTGTTAAATTAATTTTTTCACTCTCTCTATGCTGTAGGGACGTGGTGGTGCTGTGGGTTAAACCGCAGAAGCCTCTGTGCTGCAGGGTCAGAAGACCAGCAGTTGTAAGATCGAATCCACGTGTCGGAGTGAGCTCCCGTCGCTTGTTCCAGCTCCTGCCAACCTAGCAGTTCGAAAGCATGCAAATGCAAGTAGATAAATAGGTGCCACCTCGGTGGGAAGGTAACGGCGTTCCGTGGCTAGTCGCACTGGCCACGTGACCACTGAAACTGTCTTCGGACAAAACGCTGGCTCTATGGCTTGGAAACGGGGATGAGCACCGCCCCCTAGAGTCGGACACGACTGGACTAAATGTCAAGGGGAACCTTTACCTTTACCTTTATGCTGTTTTAATTTAATTTCTAACATAGCTGGCTGGGACCCCAGGCTGAATGACCCAGGTATACTCAACTATATCAGATGTCATGACATAATCGCAGTCCAAGAAACCTGGAGTATAGATGACATCAGCTTGAATGGTTACTTAGTGTTTAACAGTCCCACAGTTCCTAGTAATGGGAAGGGTCAGCCAAAGGCGGGGTTGGCCTTAATGTTTTCTACCTCCTTAAGGGCTCAGGTGAAATGGCTTCCACCTTGTGATAAAGCTGCCGTTGCAGGGTTACTTATCACCCGGGCGAAGTCTCACTTGTTTATTAACATTTATATCCCCCCCCGTCATCTTCCAAAGGTCAAACAACCCAAATATGGGACCAATTGGAGTTCTATATTACGTATTTAGAATCCCTAGCACCTAAGGCACATGTAATACTTATGGGAGATCTGAATGCAAGGACTGGGCTGAATAATGAAATATTTTACTCTTCCAATCCTCTGGATGCGGTACTAGTAGAGTCTTATACCTTGAGGAATTATAGACTATCAAAAGACTTGAAGACCAATTACAGTGGATTATGCTTGGCTCGGATGGCTATACACCTTTCTCTTCATATTATTAATGGCAATGATTTGTTTGATAACTGTGCAGAATTTACTTTCGTTTCAGGGAAAGGAAGTAGTGTGGTAGATTATGTGTTAATTTCCCCATCTTTAGCCAGCTCGGTTAAGGGATTTACAGTTGGATAAATATTAGAAAGTGATCATCTACCTTTATTGTTAACTCTATCACTCTCAAACACGATACATCTCCCCCCTGAGCCACACATAGATGACAATGTACTATCCGTACGTTATAAACGTTTAATCTGGACAGATGAAGTAAATGCTAATGTTTCCAATTTCTTAAATTCCTCGCCTGCTGAGAACTTAAGAAATTTAATAATGGCACCCATGGAATCTACTGCGGCCTTGGTTGTCTTAAACTATAATTCGCTGGTCTTAAAAATGTGTTCTGTGCTAACCCCAAAACAACTTTACTTTTGTAGACAATCAGACAGGTTCACCCCTAAGTGGTTTGACAAGGAATGCTTATTAAAGAAAAATCAACTCAGAGAAATTTACAAGCAGTACAGGAAGAAGAATCTAGCAGTTCTTCCCCAGGAGTATTATGTAGTTAAAAATCAATACAAATCTCTGACTGTCCAGAAAAAGAAACAACTCAGAAACAATGGAATGTTCTGTTAGACTCTGTACTGAAGAAAGATTCCAAACTATTCTGGAGCTTGGTGTCTGGGGCACTATCTGCCTGCTCAGGAACAGCTCGATGTAGCATCCCACCGAATATATGGGAAAGGCATTTTACTCAGCTATTTGAGGAGGCCAAATGTACCCAATCGGTCAACATTTCATGGCCAGATTTAAATAAACTGCCATATTGGGATCCAGTCACTGAAAATGAAATTAGGTCATTAATAGCCTGTATAAAATCTGGGAAGGCACCAGGTCCGGATCTAATTCCAGCAGAGTCCTTAAAGTCTAATGCAGACTGGTGGGCCCCCCTTTTAGCTCAGTTATTCACATTCATTAACAACATTGGGCAAATCCCACATTCATGGTCAGAGGCAATAGTGATACCAGTCTATAAGAACAAACTCTCAAATTATAGACCAATTAGCCTTCTCTCTATAGTGGGTAAGCTTTATGCCAGACACTTAAACGACAGACTAAGCTCATGGATTGAGTTGGAGAACATTTTAGAGCATGAAAAAGGTTGGCTTCCGAAAGAATCGCTCCACCCTTGACCATTGTATAGTTTTAAACCACCTTGTAGAGAACTATATGGGCCCTTACAGGAACGACCTGTTTGCAGCTTTTATAGACTTAAAGTATGCCTTTGATTCAATTCTCAGAGGAAATTTATGGGAAAACTTTATTTTTCCTCGATTGATAAAAGGCTTTTATACCTTATCAGAAGCCTCTATCAACAGTCCACAATTAGGATAAGATGTGGAGTGGATGGAAATTTGTCAAACCCCATTCGGGTGGAGAGAGGGGTTCGCCAAGGTTGCATATTGGCACCCACACTATTCAACTTGTATCTTAACAATCTCTCTAAAAGTTGTTTAGCACCTGAATATCACTCCCCGAAACTGGTTAAAATCAATGTACTCCTGCTACTATACGCAGACGATGCAGTTCTCATATCACTCTCGGAAATTGGCCTTAAACGAATCATACGTGCCCTTGTGAGCTATTGCAGGAAAAACTCACTAAAAATCAATTTTGACAAAACCAAAATAATGGTCTTCTCTAGCCATAGTAAAACCAAAGTTTGAGTTATTGAGGGCCAACGGATAGAACAGGTTAAAAAAATTCATATACCTGGGAATTACTTTTTCACACCCTCTCCTGGTCCTACCACAGACAATCAGGTGGCCAATAACACAAGTAACCTACTTAGACAATTTCACTATGTCCAGGATGGGGAGATGATTCCTGTGGCCCTAGAGATAGTCAAACATAAAATCCTTGTGCAGCTGTAGTATAGTATCGCTGTTTGGATTAAGGGTTATAACTCCTCCATTGAAAGCACTTTATCAAATATGTTGCGATCCTTAACTGCTTTCCCTCAGCCCTTCTAAAAGGGTGTTTTAATAACACCCCATACGGTGAAACGATTTGTCTCTGTGGGAAAGAAATTATTGAGACCTTGGTGCATATCATTTTAGGATGTAGCCTATATAGGATCAAACGTATTCAATATCTTGGTTCAATCATAAGTAAATGTACTGGTCTACCTCCCACAGACTATCTGAATTTTCTGTTGTCTGGAGAGAATCAAATAATAACACAGTTAGTGGCTAAGTTTTTATTTTCAGCTATGAGAACTCGCAAAATGCTATAGCAAGATTTTATACTATACTACGTATTTATTTTATGTATTTTATCTTTGTATAATCGGGTCTATGACCGCATAATAAAACTTTACTTAATTTATCTTCAGTTTGCCAATACTAGATTCTTTCAGGGCACATTTTGATGCCTTCCATGAAAAAAAAAATCCTGTTCCCACAAATACTTCATTCCACACCTTCTCTAGCTCATTAAATTCCCTGACAAAAATTAATGAACCATAAGCAAACTAGAATATACTTGATTTTTTTCTTTGTAATTATTAAACTCACTGATATTTTCTTTACATATAATTTAGAAAGATGGGTAAAGATTGTCTGAAACACTACTTGATACAGAGCCAAAACCTGTAGTCTTGTATAACTAAAGTTAATGAAGACACCAATGAATTTAAACAGCAGGTCACAAGGACACTGCCATCATTAATATCATTAACAATTAAGACTAAACACTTACAGACCTGGAAAGAAATGTAGCAACAGTCAAAACAAAACAAAAACAAAAAACCCCACAATCCACCCAGCCTTATTGCCTGCATTCTGTTACCCAACAGTGCTCAATGCAGTTAGAACAGCTGCCACCATCCCCACATCCAGGCTCCTTGCCTCAACAAAGCCTAGCAAAACCAAGACACTAGAAGCTAGTATGCAGACTTCCTCTGCACAGAAAATCCAATCAACGCCTGGATAGGCTTTTGTGTATTTTATTTGAAAGAAAAGAATTAAGCAAAAACAGGATAAAACGGTGACAAAAAGGACAAAGGTATAACTTGCTCAAAACATCCTTAATGAAATGGAACATTACAAGAAGTTACAAAATGCCTCCTTCCAACTGGATCTGCCCGTCCTGTACGATCCTCTCAGGCCAGGTGGTTGAGAGTTTTGACCCCGAGAGAGGCCCAGAAAACGACAACTAGAAATCGGGCCTTCTCAGCAGTCACTCTACAACTCTGGAATAGTCTCCTGCCCGAAATCCGCCTGGGCCCCTTCACTGGGAACTTTCAAGAGATTACTAAAATCATGGTTGTTCAGACAGGACTTCTTGGACTTCAGAACATCTTAATACAGTGGTGCATTTTAACAATTACAC
Organism: Intellagama lesueurii; assembly: GCA_037013535.1. Classification (NCBI taxonomy): domain Eukaryota; kingdom Metazoa; phylum Chordata; class Lepidosauria; order Squamata; family Agamidae; genus Intellagama; species Intellagama lesueurii. The sequence goes on along the minus strand of JBAJHW010000003.1, from coordinate 154,657,516 downwards.
CTTCAACCCCTCCGCCATGCCTTTTCATTACTTTAATTATTTTACTTGTTGTTATTGTTGCATTTTGTTTTTAAGTTGACATTCAATTAATCTTTTATATTGTTGTTTATAATGTTGTGGAATTTGAAAACCGCCCAGAGTGGCCTTGGTAGCGAGATGGGTGGTAGAGAACTCACTCACTCACTCACTCACTCACTCAATCAATCAATCATCTTGGATCATCTCAGAGAAGGTACACACTTAGGAAAATAAGAAACGTTCTGGCTAACTTAGCTCTCTTACTTATTTCTAACCCATGCTGTTACCTGAAGAGAGTCTCCTCAGAAGTAAGCAGACCCTATCAATGATATGAAGTTTGTCCTTACTTGAATGCTCTCTCTCCCTTCGCTTGTTTTTCTTGGAGACATTGTTTTTTAGCCATGGAAAGCAACTCTTAACACTTGAATCCCCAAATCTCTCAGGCTTGCTTTATACAGAACAATGCTTGATGTTACAGATGCCTGAAACAACTGTCAATGCTTTTAATCATTTCAAGTGCCTTCAAGTTAATGGATTGCTTCCTTACCAATCACTATATCCGGAGCAGGAATGACTTTCCCATTGATCCCTAATACATGTATCAAAGCCTGCTTTGAACAAACCTCTATACCTCAGATAAACAGGAGAGCCATAGTCCATTCCTCTTTGAAATGCAATCTGGCCAATTCTTCCTTGCAATCTTCTGGCCAATTCTTCCTGGTAATTACAGTGACAGAGAGCACTTCAAATGTTTGATTTCCTCCATTTGGTCTGCCCAGCACACATTGTAGTTCTATGTAACTCATTTTTCCCAGTTCCATCACATATATAGTTTAGAAAGATGGGAAAAAATAGTTTGAAGTGCTATTTGATGCTGAGCCAAAACCTGTAGTCTTGTATAACTGAAGTTCATGAAGACATCAATGAATTTAAACAGCAGGTCACAAGGATACTGCCTTCAGTAATATCACAAGCAATGAAGACTAATGCTTACAGACCTGGAGAAAAATATAGCAACAGTAAGGGGGGAAAAATACCATCCACCCACAGATCATACTTCCCCTTATTGACTGCACTCTAAAACAGTGATCAGGTCCATGGCAGAAGTAGGATGACGATAAAGAAGCGACAAACAGAGAAAAGGAACCTGCCTGGGATCCTTGTAAAAACCAGGCTACTCCTGCTTATAGTGTATTTTGCTGCTCTTCTTCCAGTAGTCACACTGCAGACAGGCAGCAAAAGTTCCTTTGTCAGGAACAGATGAACGAGATGTTGAATTCATCCAAAACCACAGTCACAGAACTTAACCTAAAACTCAGATCAGAAACAGACTTGAGATATCCTGTGACTGGCAGAGAGGAATTTCTAACTAACGTGAGCATTTGAGCATAACAACAGGAACCCTTCTCACTACAAGAATTATGGAAATTAGCTTGCTTTGATTGGTGACTGGACTTCAGGACTTAAACACAGGATTCCTTGGTAGCTGAAACACTGAAAGACTACCTCAACCACCTCTCTGCAATATGAATTTGCTTTCAGCTTTACTCAAGGGCTATCCGACATCTGTTTCTGACTCCAGTGAATGCTCTGTTGCCTCCACGTAAGGAGGACAAGGAGAGAGAAGGCTCATCTAACTGGAAGGGACCAAGTACAAGAATTTCTGCAGTTTTGTCTCTAAAAATGTTGGGCAAGTAATTAATTTCTGGATCATTTTCAGCCTGCAAGAAAGTTGCTAAGATTTTACCCATTGAAGCTGAAGTAAACCACATTTCCATGGGTAAAAGTAAACAATACATTTAGCATGTTTTTGGCAGAGGTACTCCCCTAATTGATAAAAGACATCTGCTTGAATTTAGCATGTTATCTATTGTGATCAGCCACTGTAAGTCAAACAAGTTGCTGGGGTAGATATCTATGAGGAACTCTTGCTGTAAGAAATAAATCAGGTTAATGGCACATTAATACACATTCCCCTTAACTTCTAGTTTGACTGGGTGATGAGCTTACATGGCCTTTGCTTCAGCCTCCCATACATATAACATTAACTTTCCGAATATGTTTCTTTTAAGTATTTTTGCAAGATATGCAAAACTCCAAAGAGAAAGATGGCTGTATTCATGTGTTCATTCAATTACAGCTCCAGGTAATTAGGAGCTGTGACTGTGTATGGATCCTTATTATTATTAAAGTTAGCTTCCCATACAGACTTTTCCTCAATGTATACAAGTGAGGCCCAAAACTAGGGAGATACCATGATGCCAGGGGCAAGGCTCACAGTATTTTTCTACTTCTTTTTAATGACAATGTGACCCTTCATGTGGCTAAGGTGTGAAAGAGACTGTAAATACTAATTTCAAAATGATAATGTCCAGTTGAGCAGATGAATATTCAGGAGAATATATAAATTCAGACAGCAAATGGAAAACTTACTTCCAAGGGAGATAGAAGCAGTACCACATATATCATTTAAAAACCACAGGAAAAAGCAACGTTTTCACCATCAAAAAATGTAACATTACATATTGTTTTATTCAACAATACACAGTTCAATTTACATGTACCGAGTACGCATTTCATATTCTTGGAGTCATTTCCTCCTCCTTGCCCAAGGAAGCAATCAGCAATTTTATTGAATATTGTTTTCTAAACTACATTTCTTCCATTCTCTATTGAAAGATAAAGTACTTTTCTCTCAAAGAAATAATTAATCACTGCAGCATACTGCTCTTGTAAAAGCAATTTGTTCTCTTTACACATATTAATTACAGAAATATGATTTCAAGTGGATCTCTAGGAGAGCTTGACAAAAATGCACTTGATAAGATCATAGAAGTCATGCATCCATCATTGTTTCTAGTACTATAGGCAAGAATCACTATAAACTGGGGATAATTTAAGATTATAATAACAAAATGATGTTTTAAAAACTTATTAGATAACACACATGCACAGCCACTGCAATCCTACTCATACCTACTAGGATCTAAGCACTACTACTGAATAGTGTGTCTTACTTCTGAGTAAACATATCTAAAGATTGTGTGTACATTATACTATGTCAATTATATAGAAAACAATCCAGAGATTATTTCACCGATTCCTAAATTAAGATCACGCATTTTATTTCACTTCACTTGCTCTCTCTTTAAATTCCTGTTTCTACTTTCAAAAATAATTCTTGCCAGAAACACTGAACAAGAAACATCAACAGGAAAAATTGCTACCCACAGCAATATTTGCCACTCAGTCTTACTAACAGGATTGCTAGTAATTTGTGTTTTTTAAGGATTGGGCTTTGTTTGTACTCCCACTGCTTCAGGCATTAATCATGTCTTGAAACTGTTGCCCCATATGTATATAAACCAAAGGGAGTAGTGGAAGGACTGGCAACATTTTTGATTGGCTATATTTTCATTGAGCTATCCACCAAGATCTCTTTCCTGGTCAGTCATTATCAGCTCTGAATCCCTCAGATACAACAAAGAAAAGCTGGTTTCTTCTTCTAACATTTGTTCTTTGAATGATCTTCTACGCATTGATACAACTCACCTTCTCTGGCAAAGAGAAAACAAGGAAGGAGAGGTACCACTTAGAATGGTATTGTGTAAATAAGGGTAGAGTCACACCTCTGAGGTTTGAGAGGTATGGATGTGAATTGTGATATTAAAAAGACAATATGCATGTATGCAGGAAATTTGTATTTATTTTCCAATACTTGGGTCCATTTACTAGGAGAATGGCAGAGCAGAAGGAGGACAGATAAATATTTATATAGCTGTAAATACAATTTGTTGGTTAAAGATAGATGTAACTGAACCTTAATATACTAGAAAAAGCTAAGGAATTGAACATAATTAAGGAAAAATATTAAAAGTTTATAATTAACAAAACAGTACTTATTACTGCTGATCATAACTGCGCAGAATGCCTGGTCGTTACTAGAGATGGGGGTATTCATATTTGAATACGAATATCCCCGCACAGGTGGCGTTAACGAGGGTCCAGCCCCTTGGGGCCGGACGGTCCACTCACCAATGTGACACAGACGGCGCAAGTCTACAAATGGCTCCGCAGCGTGCAATCCGCTCGCCACTCCTGGCAGGAGGCAGGAGGACAAGCCTCACTGCAAGGTCGAAGAGTGGCGAGTGGATTGCACGCTGCAGAGCCATTCGTAGAATCATGCCGTCCACATCCACGGTGGATAGGTGAGTGGACCGTCCGGCCCCATGGGACTGGACCCTCGTTAATGCCACCTGTGCGGGGATATTCGTATTCGTATACGAATACCCCCATCTCCAGTCATTACTGTCACAGATACAGGGAAGAGATAGCTAAAAGAACAGATTTTTATTTTCACACTGGTAATATTGAGAATAAGATCAAGCTAAGGTCCTGGTGAAAGCAATACCCAGAAAAAACTGTACAGAAGTGTTTTAATTTGCCATTATTTGGGACATACATGATATTGCATCTAAGGTGGGATTGTCACAATCAATTAATCAATCTTTCTTTTTATTATTATTTGTATGCTACTTTTCTCCCCATAAGGGATCCAAGACAGCTCACAGCAGATAAAACAACAGAATCAAAAACATGGTATAAATACCACATTTAAATAACAAACACATATCGTGTTTCCCCAAAAATAAGACACGGTCTTATATTAATTTTGCTCCAAAAAACGCATTAGGACTTATTTTCAGGGGATGTTTTATTTTTTTCATGTACAACAATCTACGTTTATTCAAATACAGTCATGTCATCTTCTTCTGGTTGCTGCACAATGGTGGAGGGCGGGGTTTCACTTAACTAGGGCTTATTTTTGGGGTAGGGCTTATATTACGAGCATCCTGAAAAATCATACTAGGGCTTATTTTCAGGTTAGGTCTTATTTTCGGGGAAACAGGGCATTAAGATAAAAGAACAAGTTAAAAATTTAAAAAAAATCAGCATTCCTGAGACGACTTACTGCTTAAAAGCCTCCCTAAAGAGGAAGGTCTTTGCCTGACAATAGAAGGACAAGAGAGAGGAGACCAACCTGACTTCTTGGGGTAGTGCATTCCGAAGCCTAGGAGCAGCCACTGAGAAGGTCATCTTATGTCCTCACCAATTGAGCTTGGGAAGGTGGTGGAATGAGAAGAAGGGCCTCCCCAGAAGATCTTAAAAGCTGAGAAGGCTCATTTGGGTTGATATATAGCCTGCACCCAAACCTTATAGGGCTTTATAGGTAATAATAAATAATAATACTTTGATTTGGGCCTTGAAACAGACTGGCAGCCAGTGAAGCTGTTGTAGTAAGGGGGTGACATGCTCCCCATAACCAGTGCCAGTCAGCAATCTGGCTGCAGCATTTTGAATCAGCTGAAGTTTCCAAACACTCTTCAAAGGCAGCCCTGCATAGAGTGCATTGCTGTAAACCAAATGGGACGCAACTAAACCATGTGTTAATATGGCCAGATCAAACATATCAAGGAACAGGTGCAGGTGGCACACCAACTTTAACTATTCAGTGCACTCCTGGCCACCACTGAAACCTCAGAGTTTGAGTCCAGGAGCACACCAAAGCTGTGGACCTGACTTGTCAGGGGGATTATAACCCCATCCAGTACAGGATGGATCCCTATCCCCTAATTTGCTTTGTGACTGATCAGGAGCACCTCTGTCTTGTCTGGATTAAGTTTCAGTTTGTTAGCCCTCACCCAGCCCATCACTGACAACAGACAGTGGTCTAAGGACAGAACAGCTTCCTTGGAATCAGATGGAAAAGAGAGATAGAGCTGTGTGTCATCAGCGTACTGATGGCATTGAAACTCTGGATAATTTCAAAACTCTGGATAATTTCTCTCAGAGGTTTCATGTAGCTGTTGAATAACATGTGAGACAGGACTGAGCCTTGAGGAACACCACAGACCAATGGCCAGGGTGTCAAATAGGATTCGCCCAACACCACCTTCTGAGCTCGGCCATCCAGGAAGGACCGGAACCGCTGTAAAACAGTACCTCCAAGACCCATCCCAGAGACGTGCCCCAGAAGGATACCATGTGAGGCAGGACAGGCTGCAAAATGCCTTTTGTTGTATATTTTGGAGATACAGCTGTCATTATTAATGTGATTAATAACTTTCAACTTGAATACATGGGAATCCAGGCATATGTCTTCAACCGATAGAGAGGAATAGCTCATTTCCCCAGAATCTCTATAGCAAAATGCAACAAGTTGCTTTGAAAATGAAATGAAATGCAGAATTAACTAGTTAAGCCATTACTTCCTAGGAATCTAAATCAGAATAACTCCCAGCCACTTTAAAAAAGGGCTTTATTTATTTTACAAAAACAGATGTATACAATACATAACAAACCAACAATATCACAACTTAAGGACAGAAACTCTATATAAACTGAACGAACTGGAAAACCAATATTTGTACATAATACAATCAGTATTATATTAGGTTAGCTGGAAATACCCTCTTTGCAGGCACGTTGTTCAAGACGGTGATGACAATATACTGGATTTTGGACAGTCAGCTTCAAAATACATTCCTTGAGCAATTGCAGCAACCTAAAAAAGCATAGATGGTTGTGGTTCAAGTCATTTTATTGCTTGCCACACCCTTCCTGCTGTAACTGATAACAATGCCCACAAAGTCAAAAGACAAAATACAACCTTAAATACTGTAAAGTAGCATTGGTTTCAGTTTCTCAGTTGAGAAATACTGAAATATAGACAAACTGGATACTTCAATTTCAACTCCTTGGTTTCATCCTAGAAAGTCATTTCTTATAAATTGTAATTATACTCCATTTCATTTCAGCTTAAATCAATAGACTACATAAAGTCAGGTTGTAACTGCTTTTCCTGGAAAAGTTCTCATTTGTGATGCTTCAATAACAATGCTCCTTTCTCTTGTATCCTACTCCACAGAAAGATTTTGAAATAACCAATTTTTAATTTATTTTTTTTAAGGTTTCCTTGGAACGATGCTAAAACACACAGCAAAGTGTAAGATCAAGTGTTATCATTCATTTTATGCATGAAATGGAGGGCAGTTATTAAACATATCTTACTACACTGGACTACCCATCATCTGATTAAAAACAAAATCAGAAAGAAAATATTACTCATTCACAGGGTTACCTTCTGTTTAAAAACTACCTCAGTCCACTTGCTTAAATCCTAGGCAGCACCACCATCTGGTGCTACTACAGCAGTAATGCAAACCTATTATTATAGTAAAAAACTGGGGGCAGTTGAATTTGTAGCTCTCTTATTCAGTTTGCACTGTTTATAATATGCTTGTGCTGGGTTCACTGTGCAGCACCCTGGGAAGTGCTGTCATAGGATTTGCTTTGTTAGCGAGCTTCTGTTAAGTTTTAATATCCTCACAATAGTTATGCAACTGTTCAAAAAGAAAAAAAACTCTTTAAGGAATTATCTGATAACTTCTGACTGTAAAGGTATCTACAAAATAGACACACTATTCATGTGTTAATGGTAGACACACTATTCATGTCTCCCTTCCTGCTTCCCCGTCCCTATACATGTACACATTTTTTCTCCTTATCTGAATGCCCTAAACTAGTTAATGTGCTAAATCTGTTATCCTAAGCCTGAACCTGATTAATGATGTACTGTAGCTAAGTGGAATTAAATTAGTGTATAATTGATTAGTACGTAATTGGAACAGTTGCAGATTTACCAACTTTAATTAGGATGGCTTATTATAGATAATTTATGTTAGAATATAAAACAAATTAGAAACAAAACAGTGCATCAAAAGCTTAAATTTAGATAATGTGGACACCCCCATAGATAAAAAACACTTTATATACATATGTCTTGCCAAGTTCTTCCAGGCAAGTAAATCATATCAAGCTAAGCTATTTAAAAAGTCAACCTGCTGATTAACCTTTTACCTTGGATTTTCTAAGTAACTGGGCACTATTGACAACAAATAAGCATATGAAAGTCTAGCAGACATGAGGGAGTGCATATATTTAAATCCTAAATCTATTTATCTGGAAACAAATTGCACTATAAGCTCACAAAGAACTACACATGCACATATGTATAATGGCTTTAACAAAATGAAGATGTTTATTATAATAAATCTATTATTGGATCTAGTGTCAGGAAGATACTCTTAATACAAGAAGTAAAACTTACTGTGGGCATGAATTGCTTTTCACTACTATGAAAAGAATAGTAACAATTATGTTTGTTATCTTGGAAACTAATTATACCAATAATGCTTGAGATAATATACAGTACATACTGACATGTCACACTTTAATATTTGCTCTGAATTTTTTTTACACATTACAAGTTGGAATGCTTTTTCTTTATTTAAAATAGTGGCTAAGCCAACACTTACTGTTTAAAACAGAAGAGTGTAATTCAATCTTCACCAGTAACAAACCTACTATCATGCTAAACCACTAAATTGATATTAACCAAACACACAGTAAGGTTAATATTGCTCCCCTGGCCAACTAAAGCCATAGTATAAAGGATAATTAAAATAGCAAATAGTAACACAAAACCACGAACAGTTATATTTCCTGAAAGATACTATATTCACATAATAAATCAGAGATCAGAAGTCAGGTGTTCCAAGTATGATGTACAGAAATAAAAACACAGCTGTGAAGTGGTGATTTAAGTGAACCTGATTCCACATTGAGTTATGAGCTCACTATTGGAAGGCATTACTGATACAAGCTATATAAGGTCTGAGTTATGACCTGTAAAGAAGGCATACAGATTTGTGTTTTAGCAGAACAATTCCTAGCATTTCCCAGATAGCACAGCTGTCTAATGAATTCTGGGAGTTGTAGTCCAAAACCAACAAATATAAACACCTCTACAATGAATTTTTGGATCTAATGTTCACAATGCGCATATAATTACAATAGGTGATACCTTTATAGGCCACTAATAAAAAAAATCATACAATATGGGAGCTTTTGTGGGTAAATCCCACTTTTTCAAAGCAAGTACCAAAAGTCCAAACATTTTTGGCAAGCTGGGGTTTGCCAGGAGGTTACTCTTAGATGTAAAGTTCTTGGCAGGATGCATTTCGCCAGGCATGTCCATCTTAGATGAGGCAGGAAACAATAAGGTTGTTGTTTTAAAGTTGCGGCTGAGGCAGCTGTGGGTTGAATTTCACACCCCATTTCTTCAAACAAAAGGGAACAGGTCCTGCATGCACACATCCCCCTCCTTTCCATTTGGCAATTCTTCAAAACAGACATGCTTTCTGCTTGGCCAGGGAAGCAGGGGTGATGCAGAAAACTCATGTCCTCCATCTGGGAATTGGGGTATAATTTAGTAAACACACCAGGTCTAGCCAATTGGGTTCAGAATAAAGTAAAAAGAATGTTACCTAGTGGTTGCAGTCCTGCTCCGCTGGTGTTGAGAGTCCATGTGCCTTTTTGTTGGTGTGTTGGGGGGGGGGAGGCTCTCTTGGAATCTTCATAGTTCCATTGAAATAAGGGGGGGGGGCTGTGTGGCCATTACAAAATACACATGCAAGAATAGGCACAATTTACAGAAATGAGTGGGTAGCTCACTATAGGGACAGATTCAGGGAAACACAAGCTGAAATCCAGTAGTAGATCAAAACTAGAACAGGCCCATTGAATCAATAAGAATTTTGAGAGCCAACTACTCTGTCAATTTATTTGATTCAAAGGACCTACTCTAGTTGCAATTTATTACCCGATTTCAGCCAGTGAGTCATATATTATCTAGTGTGGCACTGGCCTTAACATATTGCAGAAGACAGCTACCCCAAAAGTAGTAAATTGTTGAGGCAACAACATGAACATGTGTACGTCAAGCAGACTTGTTGCTTTATATCTCAAGCATATTACACCTGCAGAAAACTTAAAATGTAAGACTGAAAGAATTTGAATTTTCCAAGACTGTGTGACACATCAATCAGTATTACCATCAATTTTCACCCACTTCAATAATTGTCTTCTGCTACACTTACTGCATATAAGTTAGGAAATTTAAAATGACTGCATTTAAAATTGTTTCTCGAAGAAAAACCACTGTAATTTGACTTACAATCAACATTTATTACTTCATTCTCAATGTCAACACACATCGTCATTTTCTGTATCACACAAAGACACAGAGGGGGGGCCCCATGACATCATTAAATTCTTTGCCATTTGACAAAGCTAGTTCTTAACTCAGCTTGTTAGTTAGATATAGAAAATTTGATAAACAAAACATTTTATTTTGTTACAAACACAGAGCTGCCTTTTGTGACATTGTATTGTGTATATTACACAATACTGGGACCTATAACATAATGTTACAGTGTAGAATGGTCAGGGTTTTAGCTAGCTATATTCTCTTTCAGGATAGTCCACCCAACATTTTTCATAACAGCCAATCAGGATTCCATAGCCACAGAGCATAAGGAGTTCTCACTAAGCCATTCGAACTTCTCAACATTCACCCTTCCCATCCCCGTATACTTCCCCCCCTAAATACTATTATATTTTGGCATATCCTGGAATTCCCATGGGCCTCCTGATATCTTCCTCTTGGTGCATGATGCTTGTTATTCTGGCTGCATACAGATTTCCAATCAGAGAAACAATGTATTCATTGTGTCAGAATGTGTCAAAAATTTAAAAATCAGAAATTGGTTAGATTTATGTAAATTCAGGCAGCCTATGAAAGGTCATCTAGGTGGTCATCTAACAGTAAGAAAGTCGATTCAGTTATTCAGGAAGTATTATTATGAGAAAAAAAGAGTGCTATCCCAAAGCACTATTTCCTTTCTCCTTCAACCGGCTAATTAATTAAAATAACTACACGCCACTAAGTCAATTCTGACTTATGACAATCTTTTCCAGATTTTTCTAGGTATAGAGGTGGTTTACCAGTACTTTTTTGAGATTGCTCTGGACTGTACAACATGCCCAAGGCTACACAGGTTGCCTCTTCTATCAGGAGGCATAGTGGAGAATCGAATTCCCAACTTCTGGCTTATGGCCAGGTACACTACTAACTCAGCTAGCCAGCTCAATAATCATATTTGTTGTTGCTGTGTGCCGTCAAGTCGCTTCCAATTTATGGCAACCCTATGAATGAGCGATCTCCGAAACGTCCTGTCCTCAACAGCCCTGCCGAGCTCTTGTAGACTCAAGTCTGTAGCTTCCTTTAGGGAGACAGTCCATCTCGTATTTGGTCTTCTCTTTTCCTGCTGCTTTCCACCTTTCCAGCCTTATTGTCTTTTCCAGAAAATCCTGTCTTCTCATAATGTGCCCAAAGTAGGACAGCCTCAGTTTCAACATTTTTGCCTCCAGAGATACTTCAGACTTGCTTTAATCTAGGACCTACTTCTTTCTCTTTCTGGCAGTCCGGGGTATCTATAAAGCTCTCCTCCAGGACCATATTTCAAACAAATAATTTTTTTCCTGTTAGTATTTTTTCACTGTCCAGCTTTCACATCCATACATGGTGATCGGAAATACAAGAGTGTGAATGATCTTGGTCTTGCTCTCCAGTGACATATCCTTATGCTTGATGATCTTTTCTAATTCCTTTATTGCTACCCTTCCAAGTCTCAGTCTTCTTCTGATTTCTTGGCTGCAGTCTCCATTTGGATTTCTGATTAAACCAAGCTATGCAAAATCTCTAACTATTTAAATTTCTTCATTATCAATGCTAAATTTGTGTAATTATTCTGTAGTATTGATCTTCTGTCTTCTTAACGTTCAACTGCCATCCGGCTTCGGCACTTTCTTCATTCACTTTCACTAAAAGTTCTTTCAATTTATTGCTGCTTTCTGCCAGTAAGATGGTGTCATCTTGCATATCGTAAATTATTGATGTTTTTTCCACCAATTTTCATGGCTCTTTCATCTGAACCTAGACTGGCTTTCTGTATGTCATGTTCTACATACAGACTGAACAGATAAAGGGATAAAAGGCACCCTTGTCTGACACCTTTGCCTATAGAAACCATTCTCTCTCTCCATATTCTGTTCTAGTGGTAGTTTCTTGTCCACAATACAAGTTACACATCAGGACAATCAAGTGCTGAGGCACATCCATTTCTTTCAGAACAACCCATAGTTTCTCATGATCTACAAAGGCAAATGCTTTGCTGTAGTCTATAAAGCATAGGGTGATCTTCTTCTGAAATTCTTTGGTGTACTCCAGCAGCCAGCTGATGTTTGCAATGAGATCTTGAGTGTTTCTTCCTTTTCAAAATCCAGTTTGGCCATCAGGCATTTCATACTCCATATTAGGAAAAAGCCTTTGTTGCAATACCTGGAGCATAACTTTGCTTGCATGAGAAATTAAAGCAATGGTTCTAGAATTACTGTACTACTTGGCATCTCCTTTCTCAGGGATTGGAATGTACATTGAGTATTTCCAGTCTGTGGGCCATTGCTTTCTTTTCCATATTTGTTAACATATTCCTATTAGGAATTTTACAGATTCATTCTCTGTGTCTTGAAACAGTTCTATCAGTATTCTATCTACCCCAGTGATGTATTTCTTCCTAATTCTTTCAGAACAGCTTTCACTTCACTTTCTAGAACTGCAGGTTCTTCATCATAGGCTTCCTCTTCAGAAGAGTCTTTTGCATGCCAGTCACCTATGATTATAAGCAAAGGAAACCTGTGGACTGGGGTGTTAGCAATGGATGACTCCCTGTAAGTCACAGGTGTGGCCATGGAGGAGATGGGACTTAAGGAAGCAAGGAAGGAGAGGAGGACTGTTGGGTCAACGTAGTTGATTGGGACGCGTTTGAGGCTCAGGAGGTCCAGCTGTGGCCAGAGTGTTTGATAGCTGGCTGGGAAAATATCTACCGCCGTGATCCTGATATGGGATATTGGGTAGAGTTCTTTATGCCACCTGAAGAGGCCTCCCAGACAGCCCAGTCACTGTCAGTCAGATGGCCCTCCCTCCATTCCTCCTCATACTGCATGCCTTGTGACTCCGGAGAGACAAGTCAGGTCCCTAGAGGCACAGACTTTGGCCGTGCCTCTAGGGAGGGATACCATATGTATGGAATGGCTGCTGCCAGTAGAGACTATGAAGGTGTGTTGGAGAAAGGAGCCCATGCTATGTTACTTCAAGGACAAGTGAGTGCTTATATCTAGCACCCATGTTGAAGTACTCCTTGCTTAACCCATCTGCATGGCATTCTGGAATTGGCAGAGGAGGTAGGGCTCTACCCCTCCCAGTAAAAGATGGTTGTGGGATTCCTAAGACCTCAACCCCCATTTATTTTAGCCTTCATGTTTTTTGAACAGACTGTTTTTTTTTGTTTTCATGTTCTTGCATTAGGAAGAAAAACAACTATTATGAGAACTGTTGCAAAGAAATAGAAGGAGAGGGATGAAAATAAAATCTCTTCTAAAATGTCCAAGAAATCTATTTGAAATGTAACCTTAGATTGGAGATGTGGAAAGATCAGCAAGGGAATGTATCATCTGACCAGGATACAATAAAGAGAAGATGGAAACAATATACAGAAAAGAACCAGAAAGAAGAGAACCTGTATGAAGAACATGCAATTTTAAGATGGTGAAGTGAAAGTTGTTCTCAAAGCAATTAGAAGCAATAAAGCACCAGGAATAGGTGGAATATCAATAGATCTATTTCCCGTTACAAATACTGAATCGATTAAAACTTTTAATGCCAACAAATATGGAAAACAAAACAATGTTCCATGGACTAGAAATGTTCAATGTACATTCCAGTCCCAAAGAAAGGAGACACTGAAGACTGGAAAAACTATAGAGCAGAACACTAATTTCCTAGATGATGCTCATGCTTTCACAACAAGACTTTTACCAAACAGGGAGTAAGAAATGCCAGATTTTGAAGTTGGATTCAGAAACAAATCAGAAACTAATCATACTGCAAATACATGTTGATTTCTCAAGTGTACCAACGAGTTCCAGAAGAAAATCAGTTTGTACTTTATAGAGCACATTGATGCCTTTAACTGTGTGGATCATGAAAAATTGTGGATCATTCTAAAAGAAAAGCCTATACTCTAGCTAAGAGACTTCTATTAGAATAGAATATGGAGACACAAGATTGTTTGTTTTGGCAAAGATGTCAAACAAAGGTTTATTTTATTAGATTAGATTCTGATGGAGTGAAAAACTGTAGAAGGAGCATCAGTAATCTAAGATATGCAGATAACTATCATTAACAGTTCTGCTCTGATCTTGCAAATTAAAGGTCATGGCTTCTCTTATTTAGTTAACCTATTTCATGTTAGCAATGACTTGAAATAAATAACTGAAATAAGTAATCGTGACTTGAAATAAATACTGGTGAAGGTGAGTGTAGAAGCAACTACTGATGGTGAGAATTCATATTTAGACTGATCTTTCACTAGAAGTTAAAATGACTAAACTCACTCTGTTCTATTTTTGAAACACCACAAGTGGGAAAGATACTAATGGTAGGAAAAACTTCCTAATGCTAGGAAGTTGTGGCAGTAGGAAAGAGGAAGGTCCAACATGAAAGCTCAGGCCACGGACCGGCACCGGGCCGTGGACCGGGGGTTGGGGACCTCTGGTTTACAGAACTAGAGGGAACCAGGGACTATGTTATATATAGGATTCTCTATTATTAGTGGTTTTCGACATCTGTGGGGAGCTTGGAACCGATCCCCCATAGATATCGCAGTCCTACTGCACTGAAAAGACACACTGATATATTCAGTACAATTGGAAGTCAGAATTAAATAAGGATGAGGCATGCTTCCCCCATACTTGTTCACAAGTATGCTTTATGGCCAATCCACTATACAGTACTGACAAGCAAATCTGCCCAAACAAGTCACATCCCTAGTATCTATATGTGTGTTTGTGTGCACTTCAAATGTAAAGAATTCCATTTACTTTACCCTTCAGCACTAAATCCATAGCCTTAAGTGATCAGGAGTGCATGCAGGTAAGTGCACAGAATTTCCTGCAAGGAGGTCAGCTGAGTAGTGGTGAGGTGAGATGGAACATTCTATCCTTCCTCTGAAGTGACTTGAGAAAGGATGGGTATTTCTCTGCATCCAGTATATAAATGAAATGCCTTATACAGCCTCTATCAGTCCTTACCATGGTGGTATGCCTTTTGAACACTAACAACCCTGGTGAATTTATTTATGACTGCATCACACATTAAAATGTGAAACATCCATGGAATCTTGAGGAGTTCATAAACAAGTCAGGCAGTGTAGTAGTGTCAAATAAATGATAAATGGCATTAAAGCTTCTAATACTCAGAAATTGAAATAGTTGGAAATGTAAGGACCACTGCATACATTACAAAATAGTTAAACAAGCTGGGGTGACAACAACAAACTTAGAGAGATTTAGAAGAGGATTAGACAAATTTATAGAGGATCAAGTTATCAACAACCACTTATCATGATGGATGTATAGTCATGGCCAAAAATATTGGCACCCTTGCCATTCTTTCAGAAAATGAAACCCTTCTCTCAGAAAATTGTTGCAGTTGCAAATGTTTTGGTACTCACATGTTCATTTCTTTGGTTGGAACAACACAAAAAAACAGAGAAGAAAAGTCAAATCTGATACAATCCCACACAGAAAACCAAAAATGCACTGGCCAAAATTATTGGCACCCTGTCTAAATTGTAAGAAATAATTGCTTTTCAAGCATGTGATGCGCCTTTAATTTGTATTTAGACACACCTGTCGCAAGTAAGAGGTGTGGGCGATATAGTAATCACACTTGCAACCAGTTAAGATGGAGAAAAGTTGACTCAACCTTTGTGTTGTGTGTGACACTGGGCATGAAGAAAAGAATGAAGTGTAGAGTTGTCTGTGGATTTGAGAGAAAAAATTGTGGAAAAACATCGACAATCTCAAGGCTACAAGTCCATCTCCAGAGATCTGAATGTTCCTGCGTCCACTGTGCGCAATATCATCAAGAGGTTTACAGCCCATGGCACTGTAGCTAACCTCCCTGGACGTGGACGGAAGAGCAAAATTACTGAAAAATTACAACGAAGGGTTGTTTGAATGGTGGATACAGAACCCAGTTTAACTTCCAAACAAATTCAAGCTGATCTGCAGACAGAGGGTACAACAGTGTCAGCTCGCACTATCCATCACCATCTGAATGAAAAGGGACGCTATGGTAGGAGACCCAGGAGGACACCACTGCTGACACAAAGGCATAAAAAAGCAAGACTGGAGTGTGCCAGAACTTATATGACAAAACCACAATCCTTCTGGGAGAACGTACTGTGGACAGATGAGACAAAAGTAGAGCTTTTTGGTAAAGGACATCATGGCACTGTTTACAGAAAAAGAAATGAGGCATTGAAAAAAAAGAACACAGTCCCTACAGTCAAACATGGTGGAGGTTCAAAGATGTTTTGGGGTTGCTTTGCTGC
This sequence comes from Intellagama lesueurii, assembly GCA_037013535.1. Lineage (NCBI taxonomy): Eukaryota > Metazoa > Chordata > Lepidosauria > Squamata > Agamidae > Intellagama > Intellagama lesueurii. Next base: position 154,641,077 of record JBAJHW010000003.1, on the reverse strand, counting down.
TTCTGGCACTGGATGCCTTGACTGTGTGAACGGTATCATGAAATCTGATGATTACCAAAGAATTTTGGGGTGCAACGTAGTGGCCAGTGTCAGAAAGCTGCATCTCCACCAGAGGTCATAGGTCTTCCAGCAGGACAATGACCCGACCACACTTCAAAAAGCACTCAGAAATGGTTACAAACAAAGTGCTAGAGAGTTCTGAAATGGCCAGCAATGAGTCCAGATCTGAATCCCATAGAACACCTATGGAGAGATGTCAAAACAGCAGTTGGGAGAAGGCATCCTTCAAGTCTTAAGGCCCTGGAGCAGTTTGCAAAAGAAGAGTGGTCCAAAATTCCAGTAGAGAGGTGTAAGAATTCATGGTTACAGGAAGCGATTGATTTCAGTTATCTTTTCCAAAGGGGGTGCTACCAAATATTAGGTTAAGGGTGCCAATACTTTTGGCCAGTGCATTTTTGGTTTTCTGTGTGGGATTGTATCAGATTTGACTTTTCTTCTCTGTTTTTTTGTGTTGTTCCAACGCAAACCAAAGAAATGAACATGTGAGTACCAAAACATTTGCAACTGCAACAATTTTCTGAGAGAAAGGTTGCATTTTCTGACAGAATTGCAAGGGTGCCAATACTTTTGGCAATGACTGTATGCTTTCATATACCAGTTGCTGGGGAAATGGAAGGAGAAGACTACCTCCTGCTTATGGATTTCCCATAGACATCCTGTAAGCCCCTCTTGGGGAAAGAATGATGGACTAGATGTGCCTTTTTAATGATCCAGCAGGACTGTTTTAACATCCCAGGTTGCCCCAAAGCTCTTCAAGCACCTCAGCAAAACTAGTGTTCAGTCCCTTGATTTAAAGTAACTATTAAACTGGATTAAATGGTCTCTTGGAACACTTCCAACTCTACATAACAAAGTTCCATTTATGAATATTATAAGATTTTTTGCAGAGTACTACATATAATTCAGAACTACATACATGTAAAGCATGATTTACGCAGGAAATATTTTTGCTTTTAGATAGGAGTCTCGATGGACCAAGTCGACCAAGCAATGAACATAGCTGTGGGACATATGAGATACTCCTGTTAGCTGAAATAGCTGTGCGATATTCCTGTTATGGAGGGCATGCTTTGCACATGCATCATATTGGGGTGTTGTAAGCTAGTACATACAGGCTTGCCACCAAGTGCTTGGGAGAATGAAGTTTTCTTATCAGGAATGGGTTGTAGATCGTTGATGATGTATGTGAGTGGCTCAGTTGCAGGCTGAAGATGACAACTAATGGTGTTTTGTCATTTTGTCTTCAGATTCTGTGTTGTAGGAGGTTGCTTTTGAAGAAATGGACATGATCCACAAAAGGTCACATTAAAATATACGAGTTAGTCTTTAAAGTGCAACTTTGATTTTTGTTTTTTTGGTTTTTACGTGTTTGTTTTTCCAATATGCTTGCACAAACTAATATGGCTACGTCGTCAAAAACTGTATTCAGACAGACAGACAAAACTGTATTTTGCCTCTCAATTTCTAACCTACTGTTCAACTGCATCCTTGAATTACAAAGGAACCACAGAAATGCTTATATGTTGAAAAGTAAATTTATATTGAGAACACATCTTCCTCTCTCACACTCTTCTTTTTAAAATGAAGACTTTCAAAATCTACGTGCTTTCTTATTTGTATGGTGCAGTGAATTTTATCTGCATAAAGTAGCAAAATATTTTTAAGAAAAATGTATAAGGTAGATAATGAAGTGACATTGTTGTTTTAAAAGAAAGTACTCTTGTTGAGAAGACATTCCAAGTGACATTTCAATAACAATATTCCCTTATAGATAATCAGACATAATTTGAATACGCATGTTACAGAAGTGAGTGGGTGCATGTCCTTTTTCTTTAAGCATGCCATCACTATGAAAGTGACAATACTGCAGTACAGCAGATATTTTAAATAAACTTGGCAGGATGCCTTGGCATACAGGATATCCTGATTTGTTACGTAGAATTAATGTTTGTAGAAATGAATTATTTTCCTTTTGCTATACTGATACAATAATATCAAATTCCCTTTTATTAGGTCTTACATAGCTTAACTTCGGTATTATCATCATAGTAACCATCTTAAACAGACAAAAGCAACACAGTATGACAGCAGCACCATCCAGTGGCAGTCTATTCATATTAATTCAAACTGACTGCAGCTTTTTTAAACTAGTAATATAGAAAAACTGATCAACCTAAAATAATAGATAAAGAAACTAAAGAGATTCACATACCTAAAAGAGAAGGAACTGTCTCATAAACAGAAGAAAATAATAATGTGCTATTAAGCTGGTAAAATGGGAAAAGGAAAAGAAAAATTTCTTAAAGGCAAATAGATTTATTTCAGTATGAGCTTTTGTGGATCAAAATCCACTTCTTTAGACACAGGAAGTGCAAACACATGTCCTCTATATTTATTTCCATTCAAGTAAGCATCACATCTAGATGAAGATACAGATAATAGACAAGGTAACAATGGTTTGTTAACACAGGAATGATACTATTGATCTGTTAATTAGTAGAACTAGCCAAGGTAATAAGTGGTATGCCAAGTAGGTCTGACTGTTACAGGAATGCTAAGAGTTGTTTATAGGACAGAGTTCAGAAGCTGTCAAGGAGAGAAGAGAGACAACTATTTTATACTCATGTTATAGAAAGTTGAGTTAATGCATGTACTGCACTAAGAAGCCTTGATCTCTACTGAGGTTCTTAGTGATGCCCTTAAACGTGTTTATACAGCCAATTTCTATCTCCCTATTGAGCCTTCCATTGTAATTCCTTTCTTCTCGAACAGCCACTCTGAGATCCATAACAGAACATCCAGCAGTCACAACGATCTACAGGATACCCTCTTCTGCTCACTACCATTCACTAAGTGACACCATGCAAGGGAAAATCCCAGATGACTCCTTTTTTCATCACTTCTCACCCAAACACAAAGAAATTGCCAGAGTTGTTTTTCAACAAGTTTGAATGGTAGTGGTTGCCAACAGTACCCTTCTGTACTCTACATAGAACAAATAGGACAATCTCCACACAAAATAATTAATGGAGAAAAATCTAGAAAACAAAACATTGATCCAGGGTCTAGGAACATTCAATGTACATTCCAGTCCTCAGGAAAGAAGATGCCAAAATATGCCACTACAGGACAATTGTATTAATTTACCCTGCAAGCAAAGTGGTGCTCAGGTTGTTGCAACAAATGCTATATGTTCTGAGAATCAGGTATTCCTGAATATCATGTATGGATGTGAAAGCTGGACAGTGAAGAAACTGAGGGGGGGGGGGGAATTGATTCATTTGAAATGTGGTGTTCGAGGAGAGCTTTGCAATTACCATGGATTGCCAAATAAGTGAGTTCTGAATCAAATCAAGTCTGAAACTATCCTTAGAAGCAAAAATGACTGAACAACTAACTTATTGTTCATGTCAGATAAAATGCAATGGTGCTTCTGGAGTGAAAGGATCAACTGACAGGGTGCTGTCATTGGCCAGAGAATTCCCCAATGTATTCACTATCCTCTCATTCTTTGAGGAGGATCCTTCCATATTCCCCATGAACAAACTGAAACTGTGGTACTTTGGGCACATCATGTGAAGATGACTCATTAGAAAAAACAGTAACGCTGGGAAAAGTTGGAAGCAACAGAAGAGAGGAAGATCGAATAAGGGATGGACTGACTTAGTAAAGGAAACCACAGCTTTGAATTTGTAAGAGCTGAGCAAGACTGTTGACATTAGGACTGATATTATTTAGTAAGATTTTACATTATAGCCACAACTGTTTGGGTTACATCTTGTCTCAATAATAGATTCAGGCCATTTCTTCTGATTTTGTCATAGCCAGTGTGATTTTGAACATGTCCTATTCCATTCCAATTGAGCTGTCTCACACCAAGTATTCAATAGTTAAATATTGTACTTTTTGCTTTACTGTTTTGAGTTTACCAGGATTCACACATTTCATATTCCACCCCCACCCCCAATCATATGTACTTGTACACACTCAAATTCCTCACCACACTGGGATGTGCATTCAAGAGGATGACTAGCCATTTAATTATAAATTACACCTGTTTATCAAGATTGATTTTTCCCACCTCCATCTTCACATCTTTAGGTGCATACTGTGGTTTTCAAAATATCCATTCTAAATAAAGTGTGTTACATACTTTAGGTGAGTCGGGAGATATGAAATCCTAGTAACAAGAAAAAGACAGGCAGTACATGAATAAAACTGAAAAACAAATATAGCTCTATAAATCATTTTGACATTGGACCAGATACTGATAGTGGCAAGCAGTTAAGAATCCACTTTTTCAAGGAACAGACAATACTTTTTCCCATTCCTCACTCATAGTCTACTAAGAGGTATGTTACAACAGGATCTTTTTTCATGCCTATACCATATTATTTTTAAAAGGCTTTTAAAAAAAAAACACATCCTGCCAACATCCCATAGGACTGATTTTCTTATTCTCACAGGCGCCTTTTTCACATATATTCATCTGCTGATCTCTGCAAAGTATGATCTAGAATGTATTCTAGGAACATAGAAAGTCAGTCTTATGCTTCATGTAGCCCAGTATTGTCAGCTCTGATGGGCAGTGCCTCTCCAGGGTTTCAGGCATGATTCTTTTTCTCCCCACTGAGAGATCCCTGGTGGTCTCCCATCCAAATACTAGTACAACTCCATCCTGCTTAGAGTTTGAAATCAACATGAGAGTGTGCCCAGAATTGTGGGCCCTATGCATGAGTTCTGCATGTCCTCACCAACATATATCAGAAACTGCACAATGAAGAGATAGAAGGTAACATATTACTACTATTCATCTCAGAAGCTTCCAAAGAATGCCAGAGCTAACGTGCAGGACTCCACAAACCAGCTGCCAAGATGTCCATACAACCATGCATTTACACATATTTTACCCAATGCTTCCTTCCTCCCTCTTACAGTTGATCAGATTATCTTTTTTAAACCACGGCATAAAATTCTGTTAGTTGCAAGTCTATGGCAACATCAATAATTATTTCTTGACAGACATTATTATGAGACTGTACTAAATGATGGCACTGTATTTACAGATTGTTTCCTAAGTTTATGTCATTAACCTTTCACCATTTATATTTTAATGCATATATATTATGTGTATGTATGCACATGCATACATCTTTTACTACACATCTCAACTTCTTATTTATTTTTCACATGCAGTTTCCTGACACAACATTACAGCAGTTTTACAGCGTTTTTTTCAGCTACATGTCCTCTCTATCTCCTTTAACATGGTCAACAGATTTTATAAAAAGTTAAAAAATACATTTAACTGAGTATATACTACAGAGACACAAATCTACACCTATGAACAAGAATTAGGAGGGGAAAGAAGATCATTTCTAATATATGCTTTTGCAACAGGCTGTGCATCATATAATGTTTGTGGAGACTCAGTTACTATCCCATACTGTATATAACTGCAACTTCAAAACCTGAGCAACTCTTGATATTTAGAAAAGACATGCACACGTTAGAGAGAACATTAAATTAAACATTATTCCACACTGACTTTTAGTCACAGTACTGAATGCTAGCTCCTCCAGCATTACTTCCAGAATGTGTTCAGGTTAGGGTATGATATGCTGTTACTGTTGTTTTTCTGAATGGAACATACACCTTAATTTACAGCTCAATTACCAGTACTTTGGTAAAAATTTTGTGAAAATTATGAATCTGTAGTAATTATACTTTAGACAGTAGGGCATGAAGAGCGAGCAAGACATTTTGTATAGGAGTACTTCAACATAAAGCAAAACTGCAGTTCTACATAAATACTACAGAGGGAGCCAACTACCAGACAAATTAGAATTGTTTGAGAATACTGGAGCAGCTCCTGTAGGCATACCTGGTTTCCATCAGACAATTATCGCTCAATATCTACTTTGTCTAAGATACAAAATGTGTACACCAAGAGCCAGTGGATACCTAATTGTTCACCAGTGCCCAACAAAGATACAATTGTCTAGACTAATTTTCAGTTATGCAAACTTTGGAAGTGTGGCAACTTGCCACTTAACCACCTCTGATGTTCTTGGCAAACAAGCAATTAATAATAGGGAACCCTGACATCTGAAAGATGAGTACAGAAACCAGAACACCACACACTGATACTGAACTACTTTAGAGCATCTGGATTTTTTAAAACTATGATTGAGCAGTCTGCTTCAAAATGAAGTAGTAACGTTTTTTAGTCTGTTTTTACAAGTGGTTGTTATGATCTCAGATATTAAAATGTATAAAGTAAAATTTAAATGCATTTTCAGCTTTTATAATTTTTTCGCACTATGCCTATTTAATTTCTCTTTTACACCAAATAAATTTGGGAAATTATAGACATTTCATAGTATCTTTGAAAAAGACTGCATTCAAAACTTTATTGGCCTAACAAACTAGATTATTTCCAGTGTCTCTTGGAGGCTTCTTCTTTTGAATTTATGTAAAGGAACCTTGACAAAATCAAAGGAACAAAATGAGGTTGGATACTGTATTTACATATACACTACAAAGCATGTCACAAATCTGTACACAAATTCTATGCAAAACTCTGCAAGATCAATATTATCCACAGTCTGCAGATGTAGTTTGAGACCAAGATCACCTAATGAATTCATAAAAGAGGAAAAAGTTTAAGCTATGGTTTGCCAATTTGCAAATTAGTCTATTAGCTTCAGTGCATCACTAATTTCTCTTAATACTGAATGAACAAAATATTCCGTAACAGCCAAAATAGCATTATACTCTGTTCATCATATATTGAAGGAAGACACTTAAATGACTAAATTTTAGGGAGTAGACATTTGGCATTTTTATATCTAGCCTAACAAGACAGGCTCTTGTCCAGCAAGTTGTGCAGCCAAAGTTAAAAGTTTAGAATTGCACACTTCTGCAACAAATAGAAATAAAAAGGGAAGAAGCAACCTCCAGTCATCTTATTCCATGTTAAGGTGCAAGGGAATAAGTTTGGGCATGTAGGAAGTATTTGATATGGTGGAGAGAAGGTCCTTGGCAGAAGGGAAATATTCAGAGGGCCATAGTAGGACTCCCTGCTTCCCACCTTTAAAATACTGTACACTCAAATCAATCACACTTTGAATGTGTATCATGACCTCTAGTGGCATCATCTATGCACTATGGTTTGCTGATTTCCAAGAAAAGTTAGGACTGCACTTTGAAAAACCTAATTTCTTGTGATGAATACAGCAAAGTGTGAATAAGATAATGAACTGAAGTGATACATATGTCTTTCTTACTTTAGCACTTTGGTGAACTCTGAGAAAAACACTTTAAGGGACAGGATACTGTCACACTACTTCTCTTTGATACCAATGTCAAAATTACCTTTTGTCTTGTCACCTCACTATTGAGACAATGGTCTCTTTAAAATCACCACAGAAATAAACATATCAGGCAAAACCCAAAGGGGAAAAATATATTTTAAAAGACTAAAAAAAGACAAAAACCCATGGCATCTTAAAGACTAACTGTTATAATTTAATGTGAGTTTTCGTGGACAGGTCCACTCCTTCAGACATATAAATATAACAGTTAGCCTTTAAGGTGCCACAGGTTTTTGTCTTTTTTATTTTTTAAATTATTATTCTTATTATTATTTCCTTTGGGCTTTACCTGATATGCTTGCACAGACTAACATGACAACCTCTTTTAAATCTACAGAAATAAAAATGTTTCACATTTTGGTTAAATATCAGGATCTGGAGTGGGGTCTCGAGGCACTTCCGTGCCCAGGATTCCCCCTTCTGCCGCCACTTCCGGTTCTGCCGCCACCATGGCCCACCGCCCGCTGGTTTTTTGTGAGAAAAAGAACCTTTTCGCCACCAGTGTTGTAGGCAGTTTTATAGATGGCTTGAGTGTCATTTTTTCTTTCATTACTGGCCTCTGCTGTGGAATCTTAAGTGCTTATTTTTCATCTGCCCTCTTGCCTTTATCTTAGCTGTTATCTCAGAACAGGTATTACAGAATCTGCACCCTGACCCCCCCCCCCCCCCCAAGTTTAAGGCAAACCTATCAGCATCACAGTAACATTCTTTGGGCCTTTCTCTCCAGTAGTTTAATTTCATCTGATGACTGACTTAAGAGTCAGTTGACAATTATTTTCTCTCTAAACCTTTTTGTGTCTTTAATCCTTTCACTTTTCATCCATTTATGCCACAGATCTGTAAAGTTTTACACTCAGATCTACATACAACATTCCCTGTTTTAATTTACAAGACCTGAATTCCTTCCTGAAATGCTTGAGCCCCAATTTGAATATTTGAAATTTAGCCTCTTTAAAGGTTTCTTAATAGAAACACTGGAAAGAAGGATATCGCAAACTTCTGTGAACTCTGCATTTATAATGATAAGGAAGAATTTCATATCGTCTAACTTAGGAATTTCCCATCTTTGAGCAATCTTTTCAAACCTAGTCAAGAAAAAATCAGGAGGTTCACCATGAGGATAAAAATCAAAATCCATGTGAGATATTTTTCTCTTAATAAGAGTCTCACACTCTGCTTTTCTCCACTCCTCCTCATTCTGAACATCTCCATCTCCAATTGATATTGTCTCTCTTTAAATTCTTTCTGAATTATTAATTCCCTTTCCCTGTCCTCAGCTGGAAGCCTTAATTCTGTCTCTTACATTTCAGTTTGGAGCTTTAATTCTGTCTCTCTGGCTTCAGCTTGCAGACTTATTTCTCTCGCTCTGGCTTCCATTTCCAACATTTAAATTTTATTCTGTTCTCAGAATTTCTAACTGAACAGAATCCACAAAAGCATACAGGATTTTTATTTACTATTTTCAACCAGCAAATAAGTGAATCAGTGGATATTGATCCCATGGAGAGAAGGAACCTACTGTAATCTTCTCTTATTTCCTCCCTTCATCAACATTTATCTGTTCCTGTGTATGTGCATATTTAGGCCTTCACTCAGGCCCTTATAGAGGGACGTGGTGGCGCTGCAGGTTAAACCGCAGAAGCCTCTGTGCTGCAGGGTCAGAAGACCAGCAGTCGTAAGATCGAATCCACGTGTCGGAGTGAGCTCCCGTCGCTTGTTCCAGCTCCTGCCAACCTAGCAGTTCGAAAGCATGCAAATGCAAGTAGATAAATAGGTACCACCTCGGTGGGAAGGTAACGGCGTTCCGTGTCTAGTCGCGCTGGCCACGTGACCACGGAAACTGTCTTCGGACAAACGCTGGCTCTATGGGCTTGGAAACGGGGATGAGCACCACGCCCTAGAGTCAGACATGACTGGACTAAATGTCAAGGGGAACCCCTTTACCTTTACAGGCCCTTATAACACCCCCCCAAATAGCCAGCCCTCAAGTACTGGAATCAGCACCACTTTATTTCAACAGAACAAATAAAATTTATAAAAACAAGTGTCAAAAGAACACTTGTTTACTCCTAGCCTTAAGATTAATTCAGCACAGTCCTTTACTCTATTACTCCTTCCGTTCATCTCCCCCTTCAGACTTCCCTCTGAAACAACAAATTCCAAAACCACCCTCTTCCTAATCTCTCTACAGCAGTTATTCCCAACCTTTTTAAACTTACGTATCCCCTGGCAGCCCATTTTCAATAATTGTACCTTTCGTATTAGCAATATATTTTAAATTAACATGGTTGCTGTTATTTCAAATTTATATGGTGTAACTGTAAATAAATAGCTCAAACAGACAGTAGAAATATATTTACATTCAATTGTGTTGGTTTTCAACCACTGATCCATATCTGGTAATACACAAATTGTAGAATTAATTTAAAATTTAAAACAATGACACAAAGAGACACAGAGTAGATCTGGAAGAACTCATCATTGAACACTGCTCAGAACTGACTGAGGTGCCTGGTACCAGCACAACAGTACTAAAATGTTCACAAATGGTACTTCTGGAATGGAAAGATCAACCAACAGGGTACTGTAATTGCCCAGTGGATGACCAAATGTGTTCACAGTCCTCATATTCTTTGGAGAGGCTCCTTCCATGCTCCCCAACAAACCAAGCTGGATGCATCCACAGTCCCAACATTAGCATTTATTAAACTACATCATTATTAGATGTAGAAATAGACAATATATACACATCACTAAAGCAATGTGTGGAACAGAATATTGAAGAAACTATTAGCAAGTCATCTTCAAAACACATATTCAGATAAAGTTACCACAACATCTACAAGGAAAGCAAACATCAAAGAAATTAAATGTTTCCAAGCTGAATGACAAGTGATTCAACTTGATATTCAAGATAAAATTAAATGAAAATACAGATCAAATCCCAGCCCAAAGCAGAACCATTGAGGACCAATGGAAAATTCCATGATACCATATATATGGTATCATGGAATTGGACTTAAGAAATGTATCCATCAGGACTGATTTGATGAGAATGAGAAGGAACCTGCAAAATATCTTGAACAAAAACATTAACTACATAAAGTATAGCAACCCAACAAATCACTTGTCAATAAAGATGGTTTCAATAAAATTCATTGTGAGTTGCAGTCTAAACTGAGAAAGATGTAGAATTAATGGCTCAGCAGGAAGGCCAAGAAGATTCAGGACTTTGCTGATTATGGAGAAACTAAAGCAATGTACCAATATGTCAGATAAATTTATTAGATAAGCAGAATATCTAAGTTATTTTGTCCCCCAATTCCAACAGATTCAATTCTCCCAATTTCTACCAAAACATTTGCTCTGAAAACCATAGAACTAGGAAAGAGAAGTTGAGTCAACTTAAGTCTGCAACTAAAGAAGATCTGTTGACACTCCCTTCAGTCTACTGACAACAGCTGCTCTAGAAAAAGGGCTGCCTATTGCCATGGATGAGGGTTGAGGAAAGGGCAAGGTGATGAGCAGCACCAGGTGGGAGGAAGGGACAAGCAGCAGAGGGTTTAAAAGTGAGGGAGCATGAAAGGGGGGGGCAACCCAGCAAACCTAGCTACACAGCCTGACCCTGAGTGCAGTGAACTTTAGGGCACTATGACAAGGGAGGGTGTGAATTGAACCACTACTGTATTGGACTTGATGGACCAGGGATAGGAAGCACAAGGAGAGTGGGTATGATGAGGAAACTCCATGCCTTACTTTGTATGTTTAAACAGAAGAATAAACATGTATTCTCGAAGGCTTTCATGGCCGGGATCCAATGGTTGTTGTAGGTTTTTCAGGCTGTTTGGCCATGTTCTGGAGGTTTTTCTTCCTAACGTTTCGCCAGTCTCTGTGGCCGGCATCTTCAGAGGACAGGAGTTAGAACTCTGTCTGTGTTCTGATGCAGTGTGTGGGATAGTTGAGTATTTGTAGCTATGGGATCAGCTTTCTGTTCTTTTCAGGAGATTGGGTGATTATTGTGATCAGGGTGTTTTTTGTTAGGGGTGTATTGTGATAAGGGGGAGAGATTATCTGTCACTGTGATTGATGGGTGTCGTTAGCTGGTCTTTTGTGTGCAGTGATCACCGGTACTTGTGGCTGGGTAGAGTTCATTGACCTTTTGCAGGTTGTATTTTTCAGTGTTGGGAGCCAGGCTTTGTTGAGTTTTAGACTTTCTTCTTTTTTGTTGAAGTTGTACTGGTGTTTGTGGATTTCAATGGCTTCCCTGTATAGTCTAACATAATAATTGCTGGTGCTGTCCAGTACTTCTGTCTTTTGAAATAGAATTTCATGTCCAGCTTGTTTCAGGGCATGTTCAGCTACTGCCGATTTTTCCGGTTGTTTTAGTCTGCAGTGTCTTTCATGTTCTTTGATTCTGGTGTGGATGCTGCATTTTGTGGTCCCAATATATACCTGGCCACAACTTCAATATATCCGGTATACTCCTGCAGTGGTGAGAGGATCCCTTTTGTCCTTTGCTGACCGTAACATTTGTTATATTTTTGTGGTGGGCCTGAATACTGTTTGTAGGTTGTGTTTTTTCAACAGTTTCCCCATGCAGTCTGTGACCCCTTTGATGTATGGCAGAAATACTTTATTTGTGGGTGGCTGTTTTTCTTCTTCTGTTCAATGTTGTTTTCTCGGTTTGATGAAACACCCAAATATACAATTCACCATGGAAAAAGAAATAGAGGGTTGTGACGATCGCCCCACGTCACTCATGCCATTCATAGTCATGAGCTAATTTGCATGAGCCTATGAGAGAATTGGAGAGGTGGAGTCAGCAGCTACATAAGGTTTGGCAGGAGAAGGAGGAGAGGAAGATAGAGATATAGGGATGAGATCCAGAGAGAGATAAGGACTGGTTAGTCAGAGAGGGAAGGAACAGATACAGAGAGATAGAGAGCTGGTTAAGAAAATAGGTAGAGAAGGTGGTAATGATATTGCAAGAGAAAAGTATGTACTGAGAGAACTGTTAATGATTGGCTTGTGTACAATGTTTATCTGAAGAACTTCTGTGATTATTAAATCTGCTTCACTTCAATAAATAAGTTCTGTTTGTATTCACAAGACAAGTGTTTTGACAAACGTCATTTATATTGTGGAATGAGGTAATCCACTGGTGGCAGCGAGAGGAAAATGCAACTTGAGCCTTTGTGAGGGCAAAACACGCGGGTGCCACAAGGGTGAACGTCACAAGGACCAACTCCCTTTCTTAGATGTCATGGTCATACGCAAACCTGACCTCCTATTGGGACACAAGATCTACAGAAAACCCACCCACACAGACCGGTACCTACACAAAAATTCCAACCACCACCCACGACAAAAAAGAGGCATAATCAAAACACTGGTAGACCGTGTGAATCGGAACTGTGAAGCTCAATTTCTCAGCACCAAACTCAACCATCTGAATTGGGCCCTACAGGCAAATGGCTATTCCAAGAATGAAATCACAAGAGCCATCAAAGAACTTTCACGTGAATACTTTACATACTTTTTCAGTACTTCCAAAATAACACATGAACATGTAACTAGTACTACCAAAGCTATGGTAAGGCAGTCAAAGACAGTTCATGTATCTGACTGAGAGATACTTTCTATAGATATATGTATTATTCCTACTTTGATTACCTCAACAGTGTAAAAGTTATTAAAGTCTATTAATTTCCTCTATTGGACTTAGAATAAATAAGCACATGCCATTCACAGCTTATTTTTGCTGCAAACATGTGTCTGTCAGTGAACACACAGGCCTTTCTGTCACCCAAATCCTATCAATGGAAAGAGGATACCAGATTTTCCAAGCCCTACTAATTCTCATTTACACAGAAGGACTAGGTTGACTTCTTTTACAGATGTGTCCGATGCCTATAATCAGGTTCCTCAAATGAAATCCAGTTGGCCTGGCCTGGCCTCAGACCATTAAGAAGGTAGCTACATTTGTAAGCACCAACTATTTCACTTGAGGCATGTTTTTATATATGTCATGCTTTAAAAACAAACCACAAGCTGGAACCCAATACGCTTTCATTGGGACGAAGACTCACTGAATGAGTCTTACTTGTCCTGATGAACAGACACATACAGCATTGTAAGGTGCGGAACATTTCAAGAAAAAGATATACCCAATTCCTGTGGAAAGTAGCAGTTAGCTCCACATGAGCAAATGTGCTCACCCTCTCTTAGCACCACTATGTCCTGGGAGGAGAAGACAGACAAGAAAAGCCTGCAGTGTTCTTTCTATGCTCAACAATAGATACACAATATATGCTGCCTTTTAAAAGCCCAAAAAAGAATGTTTTCAGATTAAATAAACAAACATAAAGTATACAGTTAAGCATCATTTTTGGCTGGAGGGTATCCCTACTGTGTAATCAAAGTTTCAAAATTATCTCATATTGATTTTTGGCCCCAATGGAGATGGCTCTGGCATGACAGCTAATAATGGGAGAAAGGAAATGGCTGACTTGAATCTCACTTACATTATGAAAGCACCCAGAGGCTTTAGACAGCCCTCTATTTTTCGTGGTGGGTGGTCTTGCTAAAGTATGAGGCTTCTCTCCCAACCTTACTATGGGGATAATATAGGAAGAAACATATGTACATCAAGCACATCAGACATGAAACAAAACTAAGTAAAATCCAGTTACTAAAATCTATTTTTAAAAAGTTCACATTCAAGGCACCATATTAGATCTTTCTTTCATATCCAATTTTGGTATAATATTGTAGTCCATTAACATCTGGGGACCACGTTTGAGAACTGCTTTGCTAAGGAATAGAATATGCAAAGTCTATTTATGTAACTGCATTTTTTTGATGGAAGCACAAAAAAATGTTTTTACTGTGCATCATGGACTTGCATTTTTAAATCAAACTTTACTAAACTATTAGGTATGACAAAAAGAAAAGAAGTTTTTAAAAAATCTATCTTAAATAAAGTACTATTGTAAACAGTCATGATGAACTAACTATTTAAGGAACCAGACAGACAGAGCCTTTTTCCTCCCACACGAAAGACAGTCTTAACTGCAGTGGAAGCAAACATGCCTTCAACTGGCCATTTTTAAAACCAGTCATAGAATATCCTCAACACTTTAAAAAAAGAAAAAAACCCTGGAATATATTTCTGCCTTTTATCCATCTCCCCACCCCCCAACATGCTTTTTAAGATGCCTTTTATTTATTTATTTATTTATTCAATTTATACCCCGCCCATCTAGACTGAAGTCTACTCTGGGCGGCTAACAATAATGGATAAAGGTAAAAACAATATAATAAAATAAAGACAACAGTAATAATACAATTCAAGTTGGCAAAAGTAATCAGGTGATGACAGGAGGAAAAGCCTGCCTACAGAGCCAGGTCTTAAGTTTGCTCTTAAAAACACCCAGCGAGGGAGCCAGACAGATCTCTGGGGGCAGACTGTTCCAGAGGCGAGGGGCCACTGCCGAGAAGGCCTGGTTTCTTGTTCTTTCTCTCCGGGTCTCCCTCGGCGTTAGGCCCCTCAGCCGCCCTTCCTGGCTAGAACGAGTGATTCGGGTAGATCTAGGTGGGAGGAGGTGTTCCGCCAGATATCGAGGTCCTAAACCGTTTAGGGCTTTATATTTATTTATTTATTTATTTATTCAATTTATACCCCGCCCATCTAGACCAAAGTCTACTATGGGTGGCTAACAATAAGACAAAAAAGAAAAAGCAATATAATTAACAACAGTGACAATATAATTCAAAATGGGAAAGTCATTAGGTGATGACAGGAGGGAAAGCCTGCCTAAAGAGCCAGGTCTTTAGTTTGCTCTTAAAAACACCATGTCATCATTAACACCTTGAAATCAATGCTGAAACGAACGGGCAGCCAATGCAAGGCAGCCAGAGTGGGGGAAATATGCTGATATTTTCTCACCCCAGTGAGAAGTCTGGCCGCCTCATTCTGCACCATTTGAAGCTTCCGCATCAATCACAAAGGCAGCCCCATGTAGAGCGCATTACAGTAGTCTAATCTCGAGATTACAAGTGCATGGACCAGAGTGGTGAGTGCCCCACCATCAAGATAGGGACGCAGCTGGGCAATCCGCCAGAGATGGAAATAGGCAGAGGAGACCACTGACGCTACCTGGGTTTCCATGGTGAGTGCCGGATCCAGATGGACCCCCAAGCTGGATACCAAGGTACCAAGTGTTTTTGACCCCAATCCAAAAAAACAACAACACCCATGTGCTTCAACATTAGGCACTGTGTGGAAATAAGGTACTTAGTGACTGACAATTCTCTATCTAACAAGTTTAGGTCAGTGTAATCCACATCATCAGAAGTGAAATTTGAAACCTACCATCTCTAAACAAATTCTGCAACCCCCATTTTGGAACTCAACCTTAAACAAGGAAATGGACTCACACATCTGGCCATATATTTTATGAATGTTATGTTTTTTATGCTCTGAAATGCCTAGCCTGACAAAAACTTGGGCAGAATTGAAAGCTATCTTCTGTGTGTGACATTTTACATGTTTCATAAAGGTATAACCCACCCTAGGCTTCAGATTGTGTACAAGAACCACATAGCTTCTTCTTTCCTTCTTTTTTAAAATATGAGACAGAGATGATAAAATGTATCATTTTCTAGCTCCCCATTTCATTGAAGATTTTAAAAAGGGGGTTGCCCCTCTCTCACCACAGATCTGCCAGATGCTATAGGCACACACATGCTGTAGCTCTCTTCATTCCTTCATTATATACAGAACAAGCTGCTTAAAAATAGATGGTCTACAGAAAGATTAAAAGTAAATAGTGTAAAAAGAATTATTTGAGTCAATAATTTAAGAACAAGGGAAACTACATGCTTCAGAGGGGTTTAAAAAACCTCTCAGGGACACCTCTAATCTGACCTAGGAAAGTTATTCAGTTCATTGCACTGAACTGCTGAAAGCAGAATAAATCTTAAAAACTGTTTTCAAATCAGGAAAAGAAAGAATCAAGATAGTTAGGAATATAGCAATTTTTGTTGAGCACATGGAAGTTTTTACCATTTCACAAACTTTTAGACCTCACGTTGTCAACTGTTTAATTATTTTTAGCCAGAAAAGCAGGATATAAACCATCATAAATAAAAACATTGTGTGAGCACTTACATTATTTACAAATTTTTATACCTCGGTTTCCTACAAAAATAGGAAGTTTTAAAAAACATTTTAAAGTAACACAAACATCAACTGCTTGAAGAGCCTGGTAGACATTGGATAAAAAAATTCCATAAAACATTCATTTCTCAGGAAGTCAGTAAAGGAATCATCAATCCCACAAACCAAAGAGCTGTAGCAAAAGAAAAAGCCTCTATGCTTTTCAATGAAAGAAAACTGGGCTTTCAAACACCACAAATAAATTAGTCTCCAATCTAATTAAAGTGTTGCAAAATATGACTTCTGCATTCCCAAAAACTGGCTTCAACCCACATTTTATCCACCATTGAGACACATTTTCCTCTAGCCATTGGCTTCACAATTACTTCAGCAGACTTTGCAATATTAAAAATTTCCAGAGGAGTTGTGTGACTATTTCATCATTTTTACAATTACAAACTGAGTGGCATCTCAAAGACTAATCTCAGTTTTATTTATCAAAAATATTTGTGAACTTCAAGAGAAACTTTCCAAGAAGCAGCCACAGATAAGAAATATTTAACTGTTTAAAGGAAAAATGTGGTTGTAAATCTACCATGCATGGTAGATTTGGTAGATCATGACAGTACTTAGCATCTGCATTGTGTAGGGAAAGTGTACTAAGTAGGACATAGGTAAAGGTAAAGGTTCCCCTTGACATTTAGTCCAGTCGTGTCCGACTCTAGGGCGCGGTGCTCATCCCCGTTTCCAAGCCATAGAGCCAGCGTTTGTCCGAAGACAGTTTCCGTGGTCAGGTGGCCAGCGCGGACATACTTCAGGGCAAAAAGAAATTTCCTACAATGAAGCAACTAAAGCAAACAAACAAGCAACCTAGACATTCATAGCTGACAAAAGACATTTTTACCTGTGGTAGCCTTCCCCAACATCAGCCTCCAAGTGCATCAAACTATAGCTTGCTGGAGACTGTGGGGACTGTAATTGAACATATCTAGTGAGTATCATAAATTGGGGAAGACTGAAAAAGTTCACTTTATAAGCATAAGAGCGCACAAAGCTACAGTCAGTTTTGTGAAATTGCTGCTAGAGGTACATCTTTTATGTAAATTCATGCAATTCATCCAACCAAACAGCTGCCAGGTATCAGAGTACACATGAGTACTGTCAGATGCAGTGCTGGTTGGGGCAAAGGATTAGTTTCAGTGTTGAAGCTACTGCTGTGTCAGCACCTGGTTATCACTTCCATAAAGGATATGAGGAAATTGTACTATACTAGCTAAAGAGTTAATATTTTGTTCCTGTGAATAGATCACATAACTTTTTTTGTATTTGCTGTTGAAAACACCACAATCAACCATCTGGGAAGAATTCTACTAACATAAAAAGAAGCTTTTCCATCAGAGTGAACCACAATCAGGCTTCCATCTCCTCCAATGTTCCTGGTATGTCTACCAATTGGGCAGTAATTGACTTTCTAACCTAGTACGATACCAAGACGTATTCTTCTATCTTGCCGCTGAAAAGTCTGAGACTATACTTCACATTTTTCTGTTGCAAGCCTCCATTTAAGATAACAGATAAATCTCCAGGGGGGCAAATGATACTTTTGTTTATAGAACTGTCCACTGATGCCTCAGTTACTTCTCTCTAAATCTAAATTCCATTTTACTTTGTGACAGACTAGTTTCATGAACCAATCGTATCACATGTGGCTCAATTTTTGAACTATCTGCCTTAAACTCAAGTTTTATACCTTCTTTTCCTGAGGTATTCTTGCTATCAACAGACTACACAGCCTCTATTTTTTTGCATTTATTTGTGCAATAGTACATTTGACATCTATGCATTTAGCTACTACCTGCAGTGTTAAGTTACCTTCACAAGACCTTACTTTGGTACCCATGCCCCTAATCTAGCTATGTGTGTCACTTCCAAATTACAATAATCTCCAAAACCCTACTCTTAAATTTTAGGTAGCCATTTAAACCTGTGAACAGGGAGTCTTTCTTTTGATTATCTCTCCCACTAATTCAGGCAAATGACCAATTTTCCTTTACACTCCTGCAATAACTTTGCCCCAGCTAAAGGCTGACTTCATTCTTTTTGAATGTAGTAATGTTTTTGGTGAAACACAGTTTCGTTTATTTTGGTAACATCACACCAATCATGGGACGTAGCACTGACCAGCACTATTAATAAGTATAATAGACTTATGACAGCTATCTTTAAAATAAGCAACAGTATTGATGAATCAGAAAGTTTTTTTAAGGAATGAAAAGGTTCAATGACCAGGCAAAGATAAAATATAAAACAATGTTTAAACTGCCAGTTTTTTCTGTAAATAATCGTAAGAATTTACTTTTCTTCTTTAACATTTTACACACTTCCTGTTCCTTATCTATACTGTATATGCATATAGATATTTTCTTCAACACTAGTATTATCAATACAATATTCGCAACCTTTTCTCAAAGCAGACCACTTAACTCACAGTTCTGACACCAGTAACTAACCCACAGCTCTTAACTGACACACATCTTTTAGTAACTCTCTCACACACATACTCTTAATATACAAAACAGAACCTCTCCAGCCAGAAACCATACAGACCAATCAGTCATAGTTCCATTCATAAGGATGCTTCCACATTGCTCTACAGTCTTAATTGCCACTTCTGGCACACATTCCCCCTCACCCTAACTGTCAAACAACTCCAGCCACATGCAAGCTAATACAAACCTATGGCCAATAAGGGTAAAATCACAACTTATCAGTCTTGTCCATGTTCTTCACCTCCTGCTATGTAGTAACATATTATTTGAATGAAGCAAAGATTAGGCATCCTTCAGTCTCGAGAGACTATGGTAACGTGCTCTGAATAGAGGACTTGGAACAGCGTCTAGTGTGGCTGAGGAGGCAAATTCAAGAGTGACAATCCCTTCCACACTGAAGACAAATACAATCTGTCCCCTGTCCAGCTCCCTGATTTTGCTGGGTTCAGGACTGCCTCTTTGCCGCCGCCTGCTGGACAAGTGTATCTTCAAAATGGGAGAGGCCATGATAAACTGCCTGCCTCCAGGCTGAATGCTCAGATGTCAAGGTTTCCCATCTGTTGAGATCCATTTCTAAGGCCTTCAGATCCTGCTTGCAGATATCCTTGTATCGCAGCTGTGGTCTCTCTCTGGGGTGATTTCCCTGCACTAATTCTCCATACAGGAGATCTTTAGGACTCCGACTGTCAGCCATTCTCACGACATGCCCGAGCCAACTTAGACGTCGCTGTTTCAGTAATGTATACATGCTAAAAATTCCAGCTCGTTCTAGGACTACTCTATTTGGAACTTTGTCCTGCCAGGTGATACCAAAAATGCGTCGGAGACAACGCATATGGAACGTGTTCAGCTTCCTCTCCTGCCGTGCACAAAGGGTCCAGGACTCGCTGCAGTACAGGAGTGTACTCAGGACACAGGCTCTATAGACCTGGATCTTGGTATATGCCGTCAGCTTCTTATTAAGCCATACTCTCTTTGTGAGTCTAGAGAACATGATAGCTGCTTTGCCAATGCGTTTGTCCAGCTCAACATCTAGGGAGAGAGTGTAAGACATCGTTGAGCCAAGGTACACAAAGTCATGAACAACCTCCAATTCTTGTGTGGAGATGGTAATAGAGGGAGGTGAGTCCACGCCCTGGCCCATGACTTGTGTTTTCTTCAGGCTGATTGTTAATCCAAAGTCTTGGCAGGCCTTGCTAAAACAATTCATGAGTTGTTGGAGGTCTTCAGCAGAGTGGGCAACAACAGCTGCATCATCGGCAAAGAGGAAGTCCTGCATGCATTTCAGCTCGACTTTGGTCTTCGCTCTCAATCTAGAGAGATTAAAGAGCTTTTCATCTGATCTAGTTCAGAGATAGACACCTTCCGTTGCAGTTCCAATGCTTCAGCATTACAGCAAAAAAGATCCCGAACAGGGTAAGCGCGAGGACACAGCCCTGTTTCTCTCCGCTTTGGATGTCAAAGGGATCTGATGTTGAACATCAGATGTTGAACAACATCAGAATGAAGCAAAATGTTTTCAAATTATGGATCATGAAATGGAAGACTTACTCTGATTAATTATTCTTTTATATTACAGACTGCAATTGGTATTCCTGATTCATTAATCATTAGCAAATAACTGGTGCATCATTTGTCGCAATCTGGTTATCTTTCAAGCTCAGGGGTATTATGAAGTTCTGTGACTTCTCAACATGTTACTCTGAGCATACCAGATAGCCCTAGCTGTACAGTAGGACCTTGTATACACAGGGGATAGGTTCCTCAATCTACTGTGGATGCTTGAACCTTTGAATACAAGCAAACCCTATATACAACATTCAAGGGGATGGGACAAAGGCCACAAGGGGGTACCCTTGTATGTTGTATATAGGGCTGCAGCAAGCCAGGGATAAGTGAAATCATGGATACTGATCTTGCAGATAGGGGGGTCCTACTGTACAGTAATTTTTTTTCACATAATCTGTGTCAAATACAGACCTTTTGAGCATGTAAAAACAGTTTCACGATGACCATCCATTTCATTACCATTTAGTTTGAATAAACGTTTCACATCCTGTAAGAAGCATTATCACTCAAACTATGTCATATAGAACTTATTCCTTCCTTGGTCATTCTGAGTCATACTCATTTCCACTGATTTACTGCAACACAGGAAACCATCCACTAAATATTTTGACAGTTCTTTGTATTTTCATAAAGATTTCATTATGACTGATCATAAGCCATCACCAAGATATGAGCCACTGCATGTGCCATACTGCTTCATATATCAACATACATGTGTCAGTAGTACATTAGCATATTTTGCCCTATATCACAACGAGCACAGCCAACACAAACCTACCCAATTCCAAACACTGGTTGTGCAAGCCAGCATTTTCCACCTGGGCTGGTTCTCTTGGGTGTAATATAGTTTTAATCTGTTGAAACAGTAAAATAATCCAAAGGCATGCTTTTTCCATAATTTCTAGCATTTTGTAACTTGAAACCATATGGCACTTCTGAATGACAGACTTTCATTGCTAGAACTGCAGAATTTTGTTAGCATTGCTCCTTAATTTTATGCTGGTACACAAAATTTCTAAATCAATTTGTTATTTTCTGAACCGCAATAGTTTCCACAAAAGTTCTCCAATCTATGCATACAGTCACACTTCCCCTGAAAACTCAGGTTTGCAGCTTGGGTGTACTCCTGGACTCATCCCTGAGCCTAGATGCCCAGGTTTCAGCAGTGACCAAGAGTGCTTTTGCATAGTTAAATCTGGTGCGCCAGCTGCACCCATTCCTTGAGATGTCTGATTTGGCACTTGCCTTAGTTACATCCCGCTTGATTACTGTACCACACTCTATGTGGGGCTGCCTCTGAAGATGGTTCAGAAACTTCAGCTGGTGCAAAATTCAGCAGCTAGGCTACTGATTGGGGCGAGTTATAAGGAGCACATAACACTCCTGGTACAACAACTGCACTGGCTACCAGTCCGTTTCCGGGCACAATTCAAAGTGCTGGTCATTATTTATAAAGCCGTATACAGCTTGGGTCCAAGCTATCTGAATAACAGTATCTCACCATATGAGCCTTCTCAGTGTTTAAGATCATCAAAGGTCCCCCTATTGGTCCCATTGCCCATGCAAGCACAGCTGAAGGGGACACAGGAGAAAACTTTCTCTGTGGCAGCTCCCAAGTAATGGAACGCTCTCCCTCTGGAGATCAGGCTGCCCCCCCCCCGACAACTTACTCTTCCGCCGACAACTAAAGACTCATCTCTTCAGGCAGGCTTTTAACAGTCATGACTGAATCCCTGAATGTCTTCTTAGAGTCATATAGTTTTTAATGTTCACCTACTTTTAATAATTTAATTGTATTTTAATTAGCATATAGTTTAATTGTTTTTTAATGTTTAGCTTATTATGTTTTTAACTCTATCCTTTTTAATATTGTGAGCCACCTTAAGTCTCCTTACCAGGAGAAAGGCGGCATATAAATAAAACAAAACATTAATTAAATAAATACAGTGACATATGAAAATGAACTTCAAGGGCACAGGGGAGGCAGAATCTACTCACATCTTCTTAGTTACTCCATTATAAAGTATTCTGCTTTTGATATGTCAATACTAATAACTCGCTTTCTGAAGCACTATCTGGATGTTGGATGCCCTACTAATGTTCTGTCTATACTACCTAGTCTTCTCAGCTAAAACACATTCACTTGTGGTTATAAACTTTACTCAATATGTAACCACTCTTGTGAGCATTTCTCGCAGCATCTCCCCACATTTCCTAATGCACCCACTTCTTCAGACAGGCTAGAGAGGTATTTTCAAACCTGCATCAGTAAAAAAAATAGAACAGAAAACAAAGCAGTTCTTAAGCACACTGAAAAAGGCTTGGATGTATGTGTACAGGGGGGGTGAAATCCTCCTGACATAGACAATGTTAAAAACATAGGTCATAATCTAATCATACACTTTTGCTAGATTCCACTGCTTCTTCCTGAGTCAGTAATTTCCAATTCCTCCTGCAGCCCCCTGGGCATCCTACAAACCTGCTGTGGAAGGCTGGGCAACCCTCTGGAGCATGCCTGTAGTGCCAAAAGGGCTGTAGCAAGAGGAAGAGATGAAGGAAGTTCCAAGTCCACATCGAATATCAAATTACACCATTGGATTGTGGTCATATACTTGTGAGGTCAGTTTTAGGAAATAATAATGTATCAAATATCTTACAATTCTTTATGCTTTGCCTCTGCCAGGATCTGGTCATTTGGTTTCAACCCATATCTGAAAAGGAAAAATGGAAAATTAGTCATCCAAACAAAAAATTTCACACACAAGTCCATTTCTGGTTTTAGAACCTTAACTTTACATATTTGGGACAAATCTGTGCACTCGCAAACATACTGTTTTATTTGATTCACTTTTATTGGGGTTTTTTCCAAATATAACTGAACAATTTATCAAGTACAGCCATCTTTCTCCCCATATTAAAACTTCTGCCATTAAGACATCCATGCCCATCATTTAATATGTTCAGAGTGCAATGGTATATCCACTTGAACAAAAGAAAGGTATACTGAACTCTGTGAGACTTACTATTGACTGCATTTGATATACTTCTGTACCATGTTCATGTCATATGACATCTCAGTGCTAATTTTCCTAAATAAACACAGATTTTAATTTCTGAAATCTTTTGAACATTTTTATCTTATTCATTAATCTTAAAAATTAGATAGCGTTTTAAAGAAAGATATAATTCTACTTCAAAAGTTATCTTGGTAACTTTGAGTGGATATTATATCAATACTTCTTACTGCCAACATAACTGCTATTCATCTTTCTAGGCAGAATGCATAACTGCTGTTTCAGCAACATACTGACTGGAACCCTGCTGCTGTTAAGAAGAGACTTATAAGATTTTTTTGCATGTTTGACATTTGTTTTCTATCTATAGCTCACAGCAAGACTGTGCTCAAGAAAAAGACAAACAAAACTATAGCTTCACTGTGCCTCTAATCAACTATAGTTTACACATTTAGGCATGCGTATACCCAATATGAGATACCCAATGTGTAGTGGATAGATTGGTGGACTAGGGCCCAGGACCCCTGGTTCAAATCTCCATTCAGTCATTGAAACTCACTGGAGGTGTGGAACTGTTAAAACCACTTCTTAAATATCTCACTTACCTTGATAACTGTTAGGGTTACTATAAGTTGGTTCCAAAATTGAAGGCACATAACTACAACACATCTCATATACTTCTAGATTATCTATTGAAAAGTTCAGTTCTTTGGTAAACACAGTGTGTATAAACACCACCACAAGAACTGCTGATGATACTTATAGAAATTATATGGAGATTCACATTTAGAGAATGTAACATGCCTCAGTTACTGATGTGGAATATACTGTAACAATCCAAAATAGATTAAACCCAATCCAAATATCACAGAGATTAAGCCCTTGAATTCCATTGCATACCAATATTTCCTACAAGGCATTTCCATTACTCTCAGAAAGCACCCATCACCTATGCTTCCCGGTCTATCATGTGTTAATCAAAGGATTTCAACCTCAATTTTTAAAAAACCTTACATGAATATAAGGGAGGAAACTGAAAATAAGAGTAGACACCAGCACATAAGTGGGATTGCAGTTTGTGAAATTATTTATATTGAGTACCTTATTTAGACTTTATCAAAACATTTCATACTGAGAATCTCTTGAGCCCCCCTCTCTGTTCCACAAAACATTTTAAATCAGTCCACTCTTTTAGATGCTTTCACTGTATCAAAGTAGAAGTGAACTATTAAAAAAGGTTTTGTGTATATTTTAGAATTTCACATTTTCAGTGTTAAAATGTCATGTTACAAGCCTGTATTTACAATATGTATATTATTATTTTCTTAGGAGGAACGAACATTGCAGTTGTGAGTGAATTATGGTAATAAACCATTTCTATAAGGTGTGCATTGCACCAGCCCTTAACTAATGCCTTCCCAACACTGTTTTCACAAATGGTCATAATAAGAGAATAAGAAAATTGTGTTGAGCTTACAAAAACTACAACTAAACTGAATGTTTAATATTCAGAACAAATTGCTAGCACTGAGCCCATTCTGTCCTGTCTCTGACACACACAATTGAGTACCACTCTTTAATTCACAGTAAGGAAGGCAATGTATATACATACATTTGAAAATAAGGTGTAGTTATCTTTCCCCCCAACCCATAAAACAGGTAGTTGCTTTAGTTTTACTTACTCATTGGCCTTCAGTTCCTACCTGTAGTGTAGGAACTGCCTGAGTAGACTCAGGCAGTAACTACCTAGCAAGAGAAATGTGAATTAACTCACCTTCTCTTGCTGCCAAGTCATACTGGGACATTTGGTTCTATCCAATATAAGGGGCCACAGAAACAGAAGAGGAAAAGCCTTCTACTTGCATTTGAAGCACCTTGTGGGTGATGCAGTTGAAAGGAACTGCCTTAAGAAAGCTTTCCTTCCAATTACTTCCATAGCTTAGTGACCATTCTTAAACTGTTTAAAAAATCTAAATGAATAAACAAATTCGGGGAGATATTTTTTTTAAAAGTGGCAACTTAGGGGAGCAGAGGCTTTGCAGAGAGAGGTGAGTACTGCTCTGCTTGTGTGTATGCACTCTCCCCCCTTTTTGCCCCCTTCCCCCCACACATACACATATACCACTTCCTGCTCCTTTTTCTCCCAGCTGGTACTTCTCCTTCCACTCTTTCCCCACTCCTCTTCTATAGACAAGCCACCCCCGCATCCACACAGGAAGAAGCCCTTTCAAATCTTTCTGGCAAGAAAAAGTAGTAGCCTCTGGCCAGGAGAGTAAAAAGCCAATTTGCTAGCCAAAAGGGCTGGACAGATTTGATTTAGCCTTTGCATCATGTGGGCAGAAAAAACTAATCTGAATTAACCCATTTTGTCAATGGAGCAAATCCCAAAGTATTTGATGGTGCAGTTGGGCTCTCAGTTATGATTTTAAACTACTCCTCTTTTATTTAGATCGGCCTTAGCTACCTTGATACCCTCTGGATTGTGCCATCTTCTAGCTGTAGGTGGCAAGAGTCCATCTCAAAGTCACCAGGCTTGGAAAGCCTGCATCAGACCCTTCTGTGGACTCCAGATTTTCGGCCATAACTCCCATCATTCCTGTCTACTGATCTTGCTGGCTGAGGATAATGGGAGTTGGGATTCTATAACATCAAGAGGGCAATGAGTTCTCCACTCCTACCCTACTGGAGTCTTAAAATAAAGCTAACAAATTCATTTTTAACATATCAGTATAAATTTGGAGAACAACAGTTTTTAAACCATTGTCATTTTAAGGTGGTTTAAAACAACCCCACAAATCTCAACTACTTTATACTAAGACAGTTGTAACACACACCACCTTTATCTCATTTGAAGCCATGCCTTACTATTCATCAACAGACTGGCTCAGATAATGAGTTCCTTCAGTTTGCTAGATTAAAGAGTAGAGCACCAGTATTGCCTCACTTCAGTAATGAACTGGATGAAGGAAAACAAACTGAAACTTAATCCAGACTAAAAAGAGGTGATCTTGGTCAGCTGAAAGGCAAATGAGGGAATAGGGATAGCAGAGTAATTTAAATCAGCCTGGGCTAGCCGAGACTACACTCCTTCTGAAAAAGCAGTCTTGCAGTTTCAGTGTACTCCTGGATTCATCCCTGAGCCTGAATGCCCAAGTTTCACCAATCACCAGAAGTGTACTTGCACATTGAAAACTAGTGTACCCGCTGTGTCTATTCTTTGAGATATCTGATTTGACTACAATGCCATATGCCTCAGTTACACCCCACTTAGAATACAGTAATGTGCTGTATGTGGGGCTGCCTTTGAAGACAATTCAGAAACTCCAGCTGGTTCAAAATGGAGGATCCAGACTGCTCACTGAGGCCAGTTACAGGAAACACGTAATACCCCTGCTAAAACAGCCACACTGGCTACCCGTCCATTGCTGGCTCCAATTCAAAGCGCTGTATTGACCTATAAAGCCCTATAAAGCTTGGATCCAGGCTATTTGAAGGACCATACTCCCCCCATATAAGCCTTCCCAGCCCCTAAAAACTTCACAGGAGCCCTTCTCTCAGTCCCATTGCCCTCACAACTGCATTCATGAGAACATGACAGAGGGCCTTCTCTGTGGCTGCTCTCAGGTTATGGAATGCTCTTCCTCAGGAAGTTAGATTGGCCTTCCCCTTTTATCCTTTCACAGGCAGTGAAAGAACTGTTGTACAGTCATGGCCAAAAATATTGGCACCCTTACAATTCTGTCAGAAAATGCAACCTTTCTCTCAGAAAATTGCATTTTTGGGTTTCTGTGTGAGATTGTATCAGATTTGACTTTTCTTCTCTGTTTTTTTGTGTTGTTCCAACGCAAACCAAAGAAATGAACATGTGAGTACGAAAACATTTGCAACTGCAACAATTTTCTGAGAGAAGGGTTGCATTTTCTGACAGAATTGCAAGGGTGCCAATATTTTTGGCCATGACTGTATCTATAATTAACTATACCAGCGTTGTATGTGAGCAGTTTTGACTGTCTATATAGTGTATATCCTGGGATTGGAATTTAGCAGGGAGGAGTCTGGTCTCTGAGTAAGATTTTGTAGCAGAAGTTAACACTGAGAATTAACAAGAAAAAAAAAGAAGTCATCTGTTTTAGAGTCAGTCCGGAGAAGTAGTCTATGCTAAAGTTTTTTAGGAAAAGTCTGCTTGGTGAGCTTAGAGTATGTGTGTCAGAAAGCTAAGAGTCTGTAAAGAAGTTACACTGATCTTAAACTACAAATATATTTACATTTTACTCTTGTTTTGATCTTTATCATTCATACTTTAGAATCTCTCTCTCTCTTCATATTACCCAAGGTTCCCTCAATAAAGGGAAACTGTTCAAATCAAACTCTCTACATTATTTATTTTATATGTAACTAAGATGACGTTAAGCTTACTGCAAACAGACAACAATACATCCACACCACACAAAGCAATATGTTATCAGTAATATTTAACTAAAATACAAAAAACCCTTTCACTAAACATCTAAATATAAAAAGACACCAGCTTACAGAAATGAGGCCCTGGCTCGGGCAGAACAGAAGAGGCAACCTCAGAATACTTGGCTGAGGTTGTTGGAGGTGGTTGTTCTTTTGAGCTTTACTAAAGGCACTAACAGTGGCTAGGTTTAAGATACTAAAGGTACCAAGGAGATGCTGGCAACCACCTGAGGTGTGACACTAGTGTAAACATTAGGAAAAGTCCTTGCATCCTCAGGAATTAAGGTCACCACAAACATCTAATCTTTTCTTGAAGTTTATTCATGAATGTTTCTTTTTGGTTTCGTTTCCTTACAGTGTGAAATTACATCTAAGTCATTTCAAATCATATTTTTATGGGATTTTGGTCATGATTTCTTGCACAGTAAAAGATAAAAAAATTAAAATGCTTTATTATAAGGTACATGAGATACCATTCTGGACACTGCATAAATGCAAGCAAGCAGCTGTAGCCAAACGGAAGATTACTGCTCTTTGGTTTCATTTCCAAGCACTTAAGAGACACTTTAAAAACTAATGATCCTTGAATGAAGTTAGCATTTTGAAGATAAGGCTATAATATAAGAAATGGTTTAAATAACATGGTGCCATTAGTAGCAATCTAAAGCATATTAAGCCTATATCTCTTGATAAATATAAAATTATGCATACTGGAAAACAGCTAGATTAAAATCAACCCTCTTTTATAATACGGTAGGAGATTTTTGCAAGAGATTTTCAAAATCTGAACCGGCCTAAAACACAAGGTGTTTGGTCTAAAAGAAAGATAATCTAAATAGAGAGAACTAAATAGGAGGAAGAATTTAATGCACACAAAGAAAGAGACTTGCATTCACTAATTTGCTCTTATGTGCATTTATTCACGTAGTCTTCATTTTCATGATCTATCATACATTCAGAAAATTAAGCACCCCAAATTGTCCACTCCACCTAGTACTTACCCTGAACATGCATCTGAACAAGATTTTAAGCTGCAATTAATACTGTATGGAGTTTAAAGGGATTTTGATCTTAACACTGAAATAATAGGTTTAAATGATTAAAAATGGACCGAGAAAGTAAGAATAGCCTAAAGCTTGTTAATCACTGCATTACTGTAATGAAGAGTAATGCATTTACTACATTCAGTTGGGCAAGTAACTCTAAGCTGAAAAACATAGTTGTGTCTTAAAACAGAATATATGATTACCCAGAAGAATCAGAAGGTTAGTTATTCAAGCAGAAAGAAAAGCATTTAAAATTCCTAAGTGAGCTTCCTTCTTTTCAATACAGTAGTCTTCAGTTTCAGCTCTGTGCCCTAAAAACACTGTGAACAAGGCCATCTCCAAGAGGCTTAGAGGAGGGGTAAGCATCACACAGCCCGTGGAGCATATATGGCCTCCAAAGAATTCTGTGCCCCCCCAACCCCCCCCCCAGGTAAAACAGTATTTTTTTGAAATTACAAAAGATAATGTTATATGCTGTCAAATTGCATGATGAAGCTTTATCCTGTTTTCCACAGTTCTGAAGCTTCTAACTGCTTCTCTTGAGTTTTACTGTGAGGAAAGAAAGGGTTACCTGTTGCTTCCCAAGTTGGTTTTGTTGTTAAAAAGGATTAAATTAGCATTGATCTGCCTTTCTTGTTTGTGGAAGTATTCAGTGTCTCTGCTGTTCCATGTTTCATTCACACTTCCTACAATAATTGACACTATCTGGTCACCTCTTCCCTCCAAGTTTTGCTGATATGAGGTCTGTTTGTGCAACAGTAAATCATGCTCCACATGTAAGGTAATATTTTGATATACTAAAATAGTTTATCAAACAGCTCTTCTAGTTACATAATTTATTCCCCTTCTTTGCCTTCTTTTTTGTTGCTTCATGATAGGAGAGAATGAAATGTACTGCAATTCAAGGCCTAAAGTTGCTTCAGTAGCCAGCAGTTGAGGGTGGTCAACTATTTTCTGCTGTGAAATCAGGTCACTTAGTAAATTACAGTTTATCTCCTCCTGTGCTCCTTCCTGAGCTTTCCCTACCCATTCTCTCTTACCTCTAGTTTAATCTGCATGGCAGAATCCTGTATCAGGGCTTGCCCTTAACACCTCCACTGCTATATGTTTTGTTTCTACCCTGCCCTTCTCCCTGTAGAGGAACAGAAATGTGACATTAATCCTGAACTTAGAAAGGGAAGAGGGAAACAGAAATGTCCCACTAATCTTGATATTTTATCCATAAAGTTGTAGGTTTATGTTAGAATCTGCTGCCACCCTGTGCTTTCTTGACTGCTGCTTCCTGATCCTCATGGTGCACTAACATTAAACTCCTAGGAAGTGCCATTGTAGTAAACCTCACACATATACTGGGTACAAACTGGTACAAAAATAATAAAGGATACTGAAAGGTTCGAAAAGGTGTGGGTACACATGGGAAGAAACCTGAGACAAGGCAAGAAAAGACGAACATAGACAGCTCCTTAGGGTAACTGCTTTGCAATATAATGACTACTCCATTCATATGAAGAAGTGTGCTTAGACGCATGAAAACTTATGAAAAATAAAAACTACTCTAACAAGTACTATGTTGTGATTTCCGATATGCTTTGTAATACTAGACACTATCCTGACTGTCCACTAACTTCACTGAAAGGTGAAAGCAGAACAGCTAAAGCACCAAGCAATCTTTCATTTGTACAAAACTGGAAGTGAACAAGCTTATTTAGACCTAGAATGCTGGAGTGATAAATAAACAGCATCAATACAGCCTTCTTTCTAAATTAAGCATGTTGCAGGAAATCAAAGCAGTAAAATACAAAATGTTTCAGGATCTATAAAGTTAGACAATTAAATATAAGATATTTATCCAGAAAAAGATTCAGATTTCTTAATCCAAACAGAGACTTCAGCAGGGTGGATTTGATGTAAATCAAATTGATTTAAATCATGGTTTAAATTTGAAAAAATCATTGATTTTTAATCTGCTCTGGACTGCAACCAACAAATCAGAAGCCTAAAATTTGAAAAGATAATTATAAAGGACCTAGAAAAGATCCTCATGTGCAAACATGTTTCACTGGAAACCAGGACCCAAAACCATCCATATTATGCTATTCTCAATGACTATGTACAGCTGTGAAAGCTGTACAGTGAAGAAATCTAAAAGTTACAAAAATAGATTCATTTGAAATGAAATGTTAAAGGAAAAATTTGAAGATATCATGGAGCACCAGAAAGACAAATAAGGGGATGATAAATTAAATCAAACCTGAAGTCTCAGTAGAAGCTGACATGACTAAACTGAAGCAATTGTACTTTGCCCCGGATTCTAAGACAAGATTCACCGGAAAAGACAAAAATACTGGGAAACGTTGAAGAAAGAAAGAAAAGAAAAAGATTGAAAAAAAAAATTGATTGACTCAGTAAAGGAATCACACCCTTTAATTTTCAAGACCTGAGCAGGGCTGTTAAATGATATAACCTTTTGGAGGTTATGAATTCATAAATTTGTTGTAAGTCAGAAGCATCTTAATGGCAGCAACAACAACAAATGTGAAGTCCAATGCAGCATCTGGAAGGTCCTTTAAAGATTTCTGGTTTTGCTTTTTTCTTAAACAAAATCATTAGTAAATTCAGTTTTAGTTGTGGGAAAAGCAAATTCTATATACTGGGAGCAAATTCTGTTGAACTGCCTTCTGAATAGACAAATACAAAGGCAGGGCTGGAAATCTTATTTTAACCAGTTTTAAATAGAAATCTAGATAAGCCAAAACAAAAGCATTTGCTTAGAAACAAGGGATTATCAAGAAGCTCCTTAGATAAAGAAACTCAAAGTAATGAGCTGCTTTTCAGGGAAGAACAAGCTGATAATAGCAAGGCATGATATTCATGATATTCAGTAACTATATAAGGGAATGTTAAAGGGTGGAAACAATTCTAAATCTGTATTTTAATGTTCTGCATGTTACTCTCATGATTCTAGAACTACTGCATATTTATGCAGATTGCAGAGATTTTCACATTACTTATATAAATTTAGACTAATCTCAAATAAAATCTCACATATGCCTCCTCTGCTAAGTAAATAGGACTCACAAGGCCAGCCAGACGCTTTCATTGGGCCCCTAGAAAGATAAGCTGCATTTGAAACTTATCTCATTGGTTAACAGCAAGAAGAAAAAGGCACTTAATAAGCCTTCGGCAACAGAACTGGAATGGGACATTTCTATGCAGTCAGCCCAACCCAGATAGCTTTCTCTACAATGCAAGAAGATGGAGCCAGATATTGATAAACATAACATATATTTGAATAAAACATGCTGCATTTTCTGCTACTGAACTGGCACCCAAAGCAGCATGCCATAATTTTAGAAGCCATACAATGAACAGTATCTGGCAAGCAATACCGGGTACGACTGAGTATAATGAACTGCAGCTGGTATGTGACACCACAGGACCTCATGCCAATGGAAGAGAACTATAAGGATTCAACAGATGTAAAAACAGGAAGTGGCTGGTAGCCGATCCCAGTCAACACACTTCAAACTTCTGGAACAAACTGAGGATACAGCTATACTAGCAGCAGAGAGCAAGCTAGTTTGGGCCAGTTGGGAATGATTGGGCTGGGCTAGAACAATCTAATCAAGCTTGACCATTCACATGGAAATAGTTCCTGCCAATATTGTGAAAAGGCTAAATAAGCAAGCCACTTCAGTATATTAGCAAATTAATCATATATATATATATATATAAGTTTTCTGTGTCTTCTCTTAAACAGGCAATCAATCACCAGCAGCCAAAGCCACCACCACAGATTCAACTGCAAGCAGTTTCTTTACTGGCCTTTTAAGAATAGGGAAAGACATTAAAAAAAAAATTTCAGCAATAGTCTACATACAGGCAAAAAAGAATTTTCACTTCCCCTGCCCTCTGCCAAGCAGAGGAAGAAAACAATTTACCAATATACTGAAATGCCTTGCTTATTAAGCCACTTCACAATATTGAGAAAGAGGAAGGCTCACTTTAGATCGGTTCCGTTGATCTCACATGTTGAAACTGATCCAAATGAGAGAGATCCTACCTGCACCAGAAAAGGATAACCCCCTTGACAGGGACCAAAAAAGTTGTGGGTAGGAACACTCTGGGCACAGACTGGTTCTCTCTAGTAAATATGTTATCCGATCACCATCTTTAAGAGTGCACCCTACAGCAGGGGTCCCCAACTCCCGGTCCGCGGCCCGGGTACCGGTCCGTGGGCTTCCTGGAACTGGGCCACGGAGACGGATCTCTGCCCCCCCGCACGATGGGTGTGTCGCGCTTGTGGAGGGGCGTGTTGCGCACGTGCGCATGTGCACGAGTGCGACACGCCCACCTGCAAGCGTGGGGGTACCCCTGCCCCCCCGCACAGAGCCTGCACCCCCCAACCGGTCCGCGGGTCCCAAAAAGGTTGGGGACCACTGCCCTACAGTACTCCAAACAGCAGGCAAAACAGCCCGTGTAGCCAGCCTCTCAGCAGTGTGCAGATACAAGTATGCAATACATAGGAAACTAGTTCTTATACCCTTCTATAAATTGACTTTTCAGTAATCAGCTTGTAAGAGCATCTAAAGACTCATTTGAGACACAATATGGTACTAAGACAATACAAGTAATTAGTTTTCTACCCACAGTATTTCATGGCTGTTCCATCTTTCACAGGCATGAGTTAGAGTTTTAGGAAGAGAGTCATCATATCTAAGAACCAGTTGATGTGGATGTTTGAAAGGCACCTCTGCTAATCTCAAATCTTGCTTTCAAATACACCCAACAAGCTAGGGCAGGTACCATCATGCAGATATGCACTGGCAAAGTACAAGAAAGTTGTTTATGTATGCAGAAGACTTAAGCACACAGATTTTTCCTGCAGGATTAGGGCATGGGGAGAATAGATGAAGAAAGCAGAACTAAAGTGATATAATTACTAGGATTTTTTAAATAAAGCTCTACCCACTACAGTAGGGTCTTTTGTAAATACCACCTGCATGGTTTAGTACTCTGCAGCTGCAAACAGGGTGGATAAAAATAAATGATTTTTAAAAAATCAAATTAATTTAAGTAACAATTGAAATTAAAACATGATTTTTTAATTTTAATTGTCAAAAAAATATGATTTTTAAAAACTTAAATCATTGCTTAAATCATTATTTAAATCAATTTAATGTAAATCGAATCCACCTCGGCTGCAAGGAGCAGAAACAAAAAGAATACTGCCAAGAATCTCAAATCTAATTATAATACTATGTTTCTACATACACTGGTTGTTGTTAGTTTATGATTGCAGACAAATTACAGAGATAAATTAAGTAGTCTGCATAGAGTTCAATAAATACAGCTTTTCTCCCAGAATCTTAAAGAAAGCCCTTGCAAGCCACACAAAAAATGAATATGTTTTTCTGACAACAAGAGCAGCACAAACAGGCCCTGGCCTCTCACTGTATGTACTTCAGCAAGAATTACTAAGTAAAAGATTCAAAGATGATTCCAAGAGAAACAATTATTAAGTGATGGCAGTGAAAAACAGGCAATACAGCAAGAGCAAACTAAGTACAGCAGTAGAGGAAAAAGCAATGCCAGGAACCTTATGAGATGGAATTTCCTTCAGCCGGGAATGCTATTTAGATCTTCTATCAAACCTTCAGGTTTCTGTCTGGATTAATCAGTATCATAAAGGAGATTCATTTCATTCTTAAGATAGAAGAAAGCACCCATGTGATACAGACTTGTATGTGGCACTTGCAACCTGTGGCAAGGACAGAATTGCTGCCCAGCAAGCAGGTACAAAGGTTCACTTCTGTTGCCTTGAAGACCTCAAGAGTTAAGTTGAGGTCAGGCAAAGAAGGCTAGTAACTTTTGCCAACTTATTTATGAGGCTATTTTAACAGCAGTCTCACTATGACAGTATGGAACTCTCCCAACACACACAAGTATGAGACAGAAAAACAAAAACACACTAGATGATGAATCACCACTGTACTTTCCATGCAAGGAAAAACCTCATTAGTTACTGAATTAGAAATTACATGACTGGGATATGCCTTTTCTTTGGAAAATCTACAAAATGAATCAGTCCAAAAGTAGAAAAGGAGGTAACTTTATTTAGACCATAAAAATCAAACATTAAATTAAAGCTTTTGTGAATAAAATTCACCCTCAGGCTTAGAGTAGGAAAATTATGAATGAAAGTCACCAGGTGGTCATGGCAGAGATGATCCACCAGGCACATTGCTTAAGGTGAGTTGAGAGCTGGTTTCAAGCAGTTTGGGTGAGGTTGTTTTTAGATGCCTTACCCCTGGTGCCATTCGGTCGGAATTTTCCAGTCAGTCTCTAGGATAGGGAGTTGAATCAGGGTTTTCTGTGTAACTCAGGGGTGACTACAGAACAAAGCAAAAAGCCCCTGGTCACTCATGGGACAGGGCAACACCTCAATGGATCCTCTGTGTTCCAGTTGGCATTTGTGGGGTTAAAAAGTTTTTAACAAAGATGCTCAATGATTTGAATTGAGAAAATAAAAATGAAAAAGATTGGGCTGCTCGCACCAAAGGAGAAAGGGAGCTAAATGTCCAACAAAGCCCAAGATCTCCCCTGGATACTCCAACCACTGAGACACTAGGTCAGGCTCAGACTACGGTTACCACACACTACATATTCTCTTGCAGTCATTTCTGCCAGCCATTTAATGGAAGTAAAGACTTGTGTCATCATTGCTAGCTACTATTTGCCTTCTAAAATCTTCTCTCTTTTTTCTTATCTGGCTTAGCTTAATAAAAGGTTCATTTCTAGGATTGAATTTATATGTAACTGTGGATGAATGCCTGTGGATGAGTGATGCAAGGAGATTCTCATATTAAATATATTGCAAATTCATCTTGCATGGGCTTTGACTGGTTAGGTCAGCATTAACGCTGAGATCTGTCTTTTCTCCTTTGCCATCCATCTTTTTATTTCTTAGTGATGGTGCAAATCCTGCTCCTTACAACTTTACTTCCATAATTGCTAGAAGGGCACCTCTGGATTAAAAAAAAAATCCTCTTATCTACCAAACCCCTCAAAACAATGCTGCTGTGTAGCCCCACTTCAAGTCATAATTATCTATGTTTTCCCCATTTGAATTAATATGGATTTTCACACACACACACACAAAACATCTCTCATGGATTGGGTTGGAATATCACAAAAGGGCATAGGGCAGGCTGGACACCTACCTGCGTGCTCTTTTGCAACACTGGTCTGGGTTGGGGAACTGCTGTACATTCCTACTATATGCCAATAAGATTTCAAAATAACAGGTTTCCAAATATAACATGATTCAATATTGTATATTACAATGCAAGGGCAATAGGATAGAACAGCACAATTAATGGCCCTATTACTCTGTAACACAATTATAACCAAACATTTCAGAGAAAAAGTGATCGAAATACCTTATTTTAGGGAAGAGTACTGGATTATAAATCCCAGAGTAGACAGATCTTAATGTCACAAATGGTAGGATATAAAATACTAAATTGCAAGAGCTAGGGCCAAAACATAAAGAGAAGGCAGGCAAACACTTTTTAAAGAAACAGCCTGATGTTCCCTTACTTCAACAGACACTTAAAAAAATTGAGTACGCTGGGTGGGGAGAGGCAAAATATTCTAGCTCTTTAAAGATTTATTCTAGCTTTAAAGATCAATAGTTTTATTTCAATAGAAACTTTCAAAATCCACTTCATCAGAAATAAAACTGTTACAACTTTAAAGTGCTACAATATTTTGCCTCACCACTCCACCCATTTCTTTTCTTTTGCCAACATACTGACACAGACTAAACTTGCCTGGAAACTGTGTATAAAGAAAGGGTTACCTTTTAAATGAAAATGGTTGGCCATCAAATGTCAGGCTTCAGGGTCATATAGGGACTATCTATTAACTTCCATTTTCATTGTAATAACTACAGAATTATGCTACATACATTAATTTGTTCAATGCCATTATACTTATGATCTCAGAAACAGCAGTTTGAGAATGGCCAGTGTTATTAATGTATTTGTCATGGTCAGTATTATTCAATGTCTTTCTATACAATATGATTAAAAAATTAGTCCATGTGCACTTAGTATATGCACACACAGAGAGAGATGCATATACAGTGGTGCCTCGCTAGACGATGTTAATCCGTTCCGCGAAGATCGCTGTCTAGCGAAAACATCGTCTAGCGAAGCACGTTTTCCCATTGGAATGCATTGAAATCTCTTCAATGCGTTCCAAGGGAAAACGCAGTCGTCTAGCGAAAATCTCCCATAGGGAAACATCGTCTAGCGAGTGCGGGTCCCCATCGGAATGCACTGACAGCTGCACTGACAGCCTTTCACCACTAGTCGGCGCATTCCTATGGGGAAACCTCATCGTCTAGCGAAAATCGCCATAGGGAAACATCGTTTTGCGAAGCGCAGTAGCGATCGCAAAAAGGCATCGTCTAGCGATTTCCTCGTCCTGCGAGGCAATCGTCTAGCGAGGCACCACTGTACAAATGTATACACACATATTTACATATGTGAAATGGAACCACTTCCTGTACACGATTAAAATTATTTATAGATCATAAAAGCTTATGCCATAATGAACACGTTGGTCAAGATGATGCACACTTTGCTGTTTTTGTATATTATATGACATTATAAAAATAAGACTGGACATTCTGCATACGCACCATCAAAACCTAACATGCATTTCTGAAATGTGAGTTGCAAACGTAAGCTTGTGGTGAAAGGGGCATCTCATGACAAAGCTCTATCTTTGCAATTAACAGCAGAAATCCTGTTGCACAGGTCCCATGGACAACAGAGAATGTCATCATCAATGGCAAATCACTGCTGATCAAAGGTGATTTCAGGGTGCTCATGACCTGTACAGAAAGCAACGAAATTCCATGTGCCTCAAATCCCCAAAGGAGCCTTTTAATCAACACCAATTTGCTACTGTTAATGATGTCATCACCATTGTACCATGCAGAGCTGTGCAACAGGATTTCAGCCATTAATACACATTAAATATACTGCAATTCAAAATGAAAGTGTGCTGTGATCAACAGGTTTTTTCTTATTAAGCATGACTAAAGATTTAAAAGAGATCATTTAAGATTAGCTTCACTACTACATTTCCTTGAATCCAAATGACCAACTTGTCAGTTTTCTCACTCACAATTCCCACGTCCTCTCAAAAATTATTACAACATGTACAAAGCAAAACAGTAAGTGAGAATGATACTGCAAAGAGCTATCAATTCCTGCTGTCTCAGAAGCAGAGAAATATTAATAAGACTGAAAAGTGACAAATTGCAAGAATGATCACTCCCAAAGCAAATTATGTTATACTGTAGAAATGGCTGGGCCCTGCCTTTTCACTTACTAGATCTTAAGGGAAGGGTAGTTGCCTTTTGACACTGAATTCTTACAATACTGAATGAACAAGTAACACAGAAATGCTAATCGGCATTCTGAAGCCTTTTTGGGGTCCCAGCAGAGACAAAGCCACTTGCAGAAGAGTTTCTGAGATGGGCATCAAAGCTGGCACTGACATCACGAAGTTACTCACACTTGTGCAGTACCATCACAGTGCAATAATTGGGAGGATCCTGCAATAAGCAGGTACAATTATTTCTTTCACTCACTTGCTCACTCTCACTAAATGTCCACTTGTTCTCCTAAAGCATTCCAAGGTTGTTGGTACCGGCTTTTGGTTTCTATCTGCAGTAGTCCCCTCAAATCACTAAATTAAATTGTAAGAGAATCAATACTCATAGCATAACAATAATCTCCTTCTAAAGAAGATTCATGTCAAGATCCACTGACACATGCTTTAAGAGAGCATCCAGTCTTATGGTTTTGTATGTTTTCCTAATAATCACTGTTCACTAAAACATAGCAATCCCTACTTTATTCATTTTCCCGTAAGTCTAGAGAGTTTTCATGCAAGTTCTGCTGTTTTTGTTAGAGATATACTGTATTTTCTCCCATAGTCTGGAGAGGATCTTTATGCTGTTTTGTTCTTGACAATGCCTCAACCATTGTTCATTACTAGCTTACTCACCTGTCCTTCAAAATTCACCAGGTACCTTGCTATTTTTTTCAGCTGAAAACAAAACTGTTCCACTTAAACATACATATATTATGTTTTTAGCATGCTGCATCAAATGCATATCGGTGCACCTACGCAAACTTATAATTATTGTGTGTATGAACAGGAAACCCAAACCCATAATTTCAAGGAAAAAATGTACTAAGGCGTTGCCAAAAACTCTGTTTTTAACTCCACAAAATTACATACAGTAAAACATGGAAATTCAATTCAATTCAATTCATTGTCATTGAACATATATACACCGTATACACATACAACGAAATTCACAAAGAACACTCAGAGACCAGACCAAAAGCACACATACACCCTCATAACAAACCCTAAATCCCAGAACCTCATAGTATCCACACAACATACAACACAACAGACCAAGTAATAATAAATTAAACATGTCTAAATTAAACATGGAAAACCTTAGACTTACTTGTCCAGGAAGTCCTTGTCCACCACTGCACAGATATCAAGAAGAGGATTTCCCATTCCAAAAAGTACATTTTCACTGTAATATAAAGTGGCCCAAGTTAATTTAAAGAACTGGAGCATACTGATAAAACAACATCACACAATATAGAGATTAAAAAATATTTCATCCCTACAATCAATTGATTATGAATATTTGAGGAAGAGACTAAGCAAAGAAAACAAATCAAATTCAATATGTTTACATGTTAGTTCTCTGACTCAAAGACTTTCTCCAAAGTGCCTGCATTATAGTTCTCCAACAACTGGCTGATGTTATAAATTCTCAAATATTAGTTTACCAAAACACCATTAATTCTGAAAAATTGTTGTCTGCATGTACAAGCACCTCTACCTATGGTCCTAATATTTTAATCAGTTTTATTTAAAATTCAAGCTGCAGTCCTTAGTCTAATAATATCCAATCCATAGGATATAAAATTATTATATTGCTATATTTGCAATTTCCACAAATCCTTCCTACCCAGGACTAAATTATGTCCCTATTAAAAAATCATATTTCACTGTTTTCTCTTCTAAATCCTGCCTCACAGTTTTCACCACCAAATAAATACTTCCTCAGCT
This sequence comes from Intellagama lesueurii, assembly GCA_037013535.1. Taxonomy (NCBI): domain Eukaryota; kingdom Metazoa; phylum Chordata; class Lepidosauria; order Squamata; family Agamidae; genus Intellagama; species Intellagama lesueurii. The sequence continues at coordinate 154,600,658 of JBAJHW010000003.1, read as the reverse complement.
ATTTGATGAACATTTTGAAATTATTACATTCTGCAGGTAAAGACTACAATCATTTGATCAATATTTTACTGGTAACTTTCCAATTATTAAGGTTGGGACTTGCAAATTTAGAGATACCCCAATTATATGACACAACTGGGGAGGGGGAGTGATTACCTTCTAAAAAGCATGCTAAACATCCCAACATCCATCCCTAAGGATTCCCAATTAAACAGCTTTCAGGATGAAGCAAGATCAGAAGCTGTTGATAGCCAGGACAGCCTATACTATATTACACTGACCAAGGATTTGAGTTAGAATAAGGAGTCTTTTCCTGTTATTGCTAGGCACAACATATTCTATGCTTCTGTCATCTCATAAACTAAGGTAGTTAATAATTTGGAAGGGAAAAATAAAGAGAGTATCATATTCTTCTCAGTTCCAGATTTTGCTGTTGGGAGTCAAACCAAAATGCACTTCACCATCTAAATCACTGAATAGTATCACCAAGACTATTCAAACACCAGCACCTGCATTCACCTAATCATGTTCAGCCCTTGTACCATTTAAGCAGGTTGGCTTTTTCCTGCTCCACAAGAAAGCAAGATCTGCCTTCTTTATCCAAAATTAAGAGCACTTATGGGAGCTTAAATAGTTATGTCCAGTGATCCTGCAATGGAGAAGGGGAGGCTGAAATTCGTCCTTAACATTATACAAGGAAAAACTGCTTTCCTTTTGAAATTATTTAAGCAGCAAACAAAAATAAGTAAAAGTCAGGAAATATTTTAATTTTTTAGTCAATAGCTGCTGCTCCCACACTCTGAAACTCCATCCCACAGGAAGCTTGGCTGGCCTCATCTTTATTGTCCTTCCACAAGCAGGCGAAGACATTTCTCTTCAGGCAGACATTTCTGGGTTTTTTTAATGGACTGTTGTACTTCGCTGCATTGAACGTGTTTTGGTGTTGCTCATGTTTTTTTTGTATGGTATTTGTTTGATTTTTTTTTTTTTAGTATTTGTATAATGACTGTTATTAGCTTAAATACAGTCTTTTTATTTATGTAAGCTGCCTTGAATCTTTTTTAAGAAGACAGGAAAAAAATATTTTAAATAAAAATAGACAAATTACTAAATTATATAAAGAAAATCCTGAATTTGAATTCACTGTAAGACAAGAATTTTATTATTGGTAACAGGTGTTGAAAATATAGATCAAAGCATATTATTTTAAATGTAAGACATAAATGAGCCCCAGTGAATTAATTAAATGCTGTTTCCAGTTTATAAAGTTTAGGATTGAGTAATGAAAGTTGGTCCAAAACCAGTATTAATCATTTGCCAGTTCTTGCTGACTATCACATGCTTGGAAACACTAACGGTGAATAACTTCAAAAAGAGAGATGAACTTTGCATACAGTCAAGGGGTTAGTCTTCTGCAAATTAAAGTGCAACAAAATGTTATTTTTTATAAAGTTTGCAACTGTAAGTTGTGAACTCTGGTACAGGCATCACAGTACTTTTCTTACTGCTTGAGTGGGTAGGAAAAGTAGTGAACACCTCCTTAAAACAGGGTAGGATCCCATCATGCTTAAAGGAGGCAATAGTAAGACCATTGTTGAAAAAGCCCTCCTTGGATCCCAAATACTTAATAATTATCTACCAATATCTAATATTCCATTCTTGGGCAAGGTGCCAGAGCAGGTCATGGCTTCTCAGCCCCAGGGGTTTCTGGATGAGACGGATTATCTAGGTCCAGTTCAATCTGGCTTTAGGCCTAGTTATGGGATGGAGATTGCTGTGGTAGCTTTGATGGACAACCTGTGCTGGGAAATGGATAGGCAGAGTGTTCCTGGTTGGTTCTGCTGGACCTCTCAACAGCTTTCAGTACCATCAACTATGGTATCCTCTTGACCCATCTCTCTGGGATGGGACTTGGGAGTCACTGTTTTATGGTGGCTCCAGTCCTTCCTGGAGGAAAGAACTTTGAAGGTAGTGCTGGGAGATTCCTTTTCAACATCCTGGTTGCTGGTCTGCGGGTCCCTCAGGGTTCTGCTTTGTCTCCTATGTTATTTAGTATCTACATGAAACTTCTAGGAGAGGTTTTCCAGAGTTTTGAGGTTTGGTGTCACCAGTATGCAGACAACATCTAACTCTCTCTCTCTCTCTCTCTCTCCTTGCCATCTAAATCTGAGGAAGCTGTTTCGATTCAGGCAGAACCTGTTTCAGCAGGGCAGGAGTTGACAATGGGCCTATTGGGGCTACCAACCCTGCCCCACCCTCTTTCTAATGAGAATATTAAAGTGCAATTGATGGCCTACTCTATAGCTTGTTCTTTTTTAGGCAGGGAAATCCTGCTAAATCCATTAGGAGAGGTTTTCCAGAGTTTTGGTGTCACCAGTATGCGGACGACACCTAACTCTACCTCTACTTGCCATCTAAATCTGAGGAAGCTGTTTCAGCCTAAATCACTGTCTGGCATCAGTAATGGACTGGATGAGGATGAATAAACTAAAACTTAATTCCAACAAGACAGAGGTGCTCCTGGTCAGTTGAAAGGCAGATCAAAGAATAGGGATGCAGCCTGTGCTGAATGGGGTTACACTCCCCCTTAAAACAAAGGTGTGCAGCTTGGGGGTACTCCTGGATACTCTGAGACTGGATGCCCAGGTTTGGAGGTAACTAGGAGTGCCTTTGCACAATTAAAACTAGTGTGCCAACTGTGTCTGTTCCTGAAGAGGTCTGATCTGGCCACCGTGGCACATGCCTTAGTTACATCCCGACTGGATTACTGTAACACACTCTATGTGGGTCTGCCTATGGAAAGTGTCAGGAAATTTCAGCAGGTCCAAAATGCAGCAGCCAAATTGCTAACTAGGGCTGGTTACAGGGATTGCATACCCCATTACAGCAGTTCCACTGGCTGCCGATCCATTTCAATTCAAAGGCACAATTCAAAGGGTTGGTTCTAACCTATAAAGCCCTAAACAGCTTGAGTCCAAGCTATCTCAAACACCATGTCTTCAATTATAAGCCTGCTCAGGTATTAAAATAATCAGGCAAGGTCTTTCTCTTGGTCCTTCCTATGTGTATTTGGCAGGGACACCGTAGAGGGCCTTCTCTGTTACTGTTCCCAGACTTTGGAATTCCCTCTCACTGAGGCCTGACTGATCCCAACTTTACTGTCCTTCTGCTAGCAGGCAAAGATGGTTCTCTTCAGGCAAGGTTTCCCTCAATGACTGGCTGCCTGAGTGGGATTTTTAAATGGATGATGCCTTACTGCTTTGAATATGATTTTAGTATTACATTTGTTTATCATTTCTCGGAGTGGCATTTGTTTGTTCCTTTTAAATATTTGTATACTTACTGCTTTTAGTTTTAAATATTATCTTTTAAAGATATAAACTGCCTTTGTATATTCATTGTCTTTACTATTAAATATTGTATTTTAATGATGCAAGGTACCTTGGGTTCTTTTTAATGAAAAAGGCAGGGAATGAATGAATGAATGAATGAATGAATGAATGAATGAATAAATAAATAAATAAATAAATAAATAAATAAATATTGCTATTGTGATTGGGTTCATTTGAAAGTTGTGGCAGTTCCTCAGTTTTGACGGGAAATAATGACAGGCTTATCCATAATGTTTGCAACTCCAACTTTATTAACTTTCAGTTATTCAACAACTATTTCAATTGGATTAAAACAAGATAGATCTGGCAAGGGTCCGTAACTTGATGAGGTTGATTCCTCTTGAAGATTAGGGTAGCTCACTGGGGAGCCGGTCCAAAACGTTCTCGACTGTGGGACTTCGTAGAGGGGCACTCCTCACCTCGCAAATAGTGCCGCAACATGGGTGTCGAGCCCAGTCCCCCTCTTTCGGTGGCTTGTTGTACGTCGGGTCTGGCCTGATCACCTTCTTGCCTCGTCCTTGTCCCCGCGGGAAAACGATCACTGTCCATTCCTGAGTCTCATATGTCGTCTCTCCTTCTTTCTTTATATCTGGATCCGGCAACAGCCCACCGACCTTTAGGTTAGGGAAGTCCCTTAAAAGCCCGCGTGTTTTCTCATAGGCTGAGTCTAATCCCTTTTTATCTTTTTCCTCCTTCTTCCGCGCTCCTTCATTCTCGAACTTACTGCCAAATCTCCTTTCCCCCTGATCTTTTATATCCTCCTCCCATACTGACATTTTCAGCCCCTCCTTTTCCTCTTTCTCCTTCCTCCACCAGACAGACCTCTATCCTTCCCTTCTCCTCCTCTGTCTTTTCCTTTTCTTCTATCAGTATCTCTTTCACCTCAGTCAATTTTCCCTCTATGATTCCCTCTTCCTCTTTTGGTATCTCTATGAGTGAGGACGGCTCACTTTCCTCCTTCTTTCCTTCACAGCTATATATGGTGGGTTTAAATTGTGAATTGTCCTAGCTGCAACCATTTTTTGCATATTTACTTCTTTTTATTGCATGACACCATCTGTGCTTTACTTATGAAACATATTCTTGCAGGAAGAAAAAGCCAAATCCGCACACTCATCATGTCAAGTTGCCAGCTTATTTAAAAGCAAGGTCTGCAGACATTAAATCAGTCAGAATGAAAATTGTTCTATTCCTAGACACATCTCACAGCATGTTGGTCTCAAGGTAATCTAGTAATTGAACTGAATCATGTTTTCGGACTTACTGGTTTATGCACTTCTACTAAAGGCAAGGGATATCTGATATACCAGACACTGCTGTTGAAAGTAGAAGGATAATTAAACTCCAGGGTTGTAACTTTAGATGGCTCTTCAGGAACTATGGAATGAACTAGACAGAATATAAGTTGGGGGGGGGGGTTCAATTAGTTAACTACTACCACTCCAAAAATGAATGAAGAGAAAAAATGTTTTGAAGATGTTGTGCTATGCTTAAGCTATCTACACAGGGTATTTTAATTCATTTTGATAATTTTTATTTGTATCTGAGTGTTACACAATTTAAATTATGGTCATATATGAAATATAAGTGAAAATTAAAAACAAATAAAAATATTAAAAATAATTAGACTATTTTTGACAGGGTACTTCAATAGTGTTATCTCAGTCATTTGCTAGATCTTCTTTTTTACACATGGTGAAGCTTAAATTGCATGCATGTAAATGCTCCATTGATTGAATTTCTCTACAGTCATGGAAAATTTGTCCTGTATCCAAGTAGCCCCATTTTATGTGATTATTCTTTGATCTTCCTATTTAGCCTCAAAGTCAATTAAGTGACATACAAATGGTCTTGCTGGAGTGTTGTCCTAGTGAGAGACACTCCTGAGCATTCATTCATTTGGCAAGGTGTGTTATTTTTGTTTTCCATAGATTTAGCCTAGCCTCTTCTGGTTTAATACTTAGAGCTTAAGATGTGTGCAGAAAAGCCTTCCTTGATTTTACCCATTCTCTAGGGCAGTGGCTCCCAACCTTTGGTAACTAGGCATTCTTGGACTGCAATTCTCAGAAACCCCAGTCAGCACAGCTAGTGGTGAAGTCTTCTGGAATTGATGTCCAAGAACACCTGAATTACCCAAGGTTGGGAGCCACTGGTCAGAGGGGGGGTGTCCATGAAGATGATGAGTTTGGTGCTGTATTACCTTATTTTGTTCATTATTTGCTAGCACCTTTCGATGTACTTCTGGAGGGGCAATGCCAGCCAAATAACAGACTTTTTCAGTGAGGGCAGGTTAGTTTGAAGCAGCCAGTAATAATTCTGCATGTTCCATTATGAGCTACACCCACTTGTTTGGCATATGCTGATTTATACCATACAGTACTAGCATATTCTGCTGTGGAGTAGCACAAGGACAAAACTGTTGTTCTTATTGTTTATGGATGTGCACTCTGGTCTAACTCAACTAGTTTTCTAAGTATGTTATTTCTGGTGGCAACTTCGTTTAGTGTTTAGACAATGTTTTTTGTAGGTCAGGGTTCAATCCAGAGTAACACACAAATACTTTGGGGTATGGCAATGTTCCTAAATCTTGTCTTCCCAGGTAACTTGGAGCTTCCACACTGCTTCTCTGTTCTTTAAGTGGAAGACACAGAACTGTGTTTTTAAAGAGTTTGGTTTCAGCTGGTTGTTTGTATAATATAAGGAAAAATTTTCTAATGCAGAGGTTAACCAGTCTTTGATGGCCTCAAAGGTTTCCCCCTGGATTGTCAAGGCAGGATAATCAACATAGATGAAATTCCTGAGTATTGGAATGTTGGTTGATCATTTGTGTAAATGTTAAAAAGTAATGGTGCCAGGACGCTACCCTGTGGGTGACGATTCCTTTTATTTCTCCAGTGACTGTGCCTCCCTCGAAACTCGTACAAAGAATCTTCAGTTCTGAAGTAGAACAGTGACAATTTTTGTTAGTCCACGATCTTTAGTAAGGAGCTAGAGCTTTTTGAGCAGCAACTGATGGTGGACAGTATCATATGCCACTGTAAGGTCGACAAATGCTGTTCCAGTTATTTTACATGTTACAAAACCATCTTCTATATGATGGGTTAGATTTGAGCTGTACAGCTCTTCCCAGGTCGAAAGCCTGAATTGTCTGGAATTATGAGAAGTTCAATTTTATTCATTCAAACATTTTGCATCAGTGGCATAGTAAAGAGACTGGCCTGTAGCTTTTGGGATCTGATAATTTTGATAATTAACTTATTTAAAACCTATGAATCACCTACCTCCAAGAATTGCTTAAAACATTATGCTTTCAATGGGTATACAATTTCAAATGTAAATTATCTACATAGTTTTGGAATGTTTAGTATTGGCTATATTTTGCAAAATTAAACTGCATTCACAGTAAACAGAAAAGGTTACACGACTTACAAACACTGTGTCCTATGGAACTAGGCCAAAATGCTTATCACAACTCTCCCTCTGCTCATATGTCCTCATTTGACAGCAGTACAAACAAAAAACATGAATTCACAGCAGTGAGTCTTTATAATGCAAGAAGCAGGGATGAACATTTAAATCACTACATCTTTACATAGCTGGTGCCACAATTTACCATGTTGACCACTAGCTTACACGGTTTTAAAGGAATATTAAACAATTAACATAGACTTACACCTACCAATAGACAACAGCTAATTAGAACTTGTGTTCAAAGGCAATGTATCTGTCAAGCAGCACCTGGAAAAGCTGGAAGTATTACTGTTAGCAAACTCAGTGATGGATCTTTAGTCCAATCTAGTACAGCTTTTCATATTACTTCATAGAAAGTTCCTGGAGGCATTTAGGAAGTACTTATGCATCAGCAAACCAGATGATTACTACTTTCAAAGAGCTGTTGTCAAGTATCTTCTGGAGAGTCCCTGGAGTCCCACGCCAAGCTAATAGATTTTCCTTGATGAGAAGATTAATAAATAAACGGAAAGACAGCTTGTCCATTATTTGCACTTCTTCCTTCAATAAGCAGTTTCCTGAAGCCTTCCAGGGCAGCTATCTCAATTTTCAGAGATGACTATCAGAGCTAACACAAATCAAGTATACTTCCTAGAACCTTCTGAAAAGTTCATTACAATACATTCTCCATGTTATTTCATTTCTACAGCATATGGTATCTCTATTTTGGATAGAAGGCATAAAGAAGAAAAAGCAGCATAAGGGCACATTTTGTTCCTCCTACTACTAATTCAGGAAAATTTCTAGAGAGAACCAGTGCCACATAACTCATAAGCCTACACATGGTAATGACCACAGAAACCAGCTGCTTAAAACTTCAATTTATCTTTCTTTTTAAAAAAATTAGAAAAACAGTTAAATAAATGCAAGGCATATAACAGGAGTATATTTCCACGCTTATTGTTCAAACAGCAATGCCAAAGAAACAAATATACCTATCTCACAAGAACCCTAACCCTTTTTTAAAAAACATAAGTCATGCATACTTATTTAGAAGTAAAACTAATTAACTCAATGAAACTTATTTCTGAATATATGCATGAAACTGTCAGATCCTTAAATGGAGAGGAGTGTAAAGCCATCCGTATTTTAAAGAAAGAATCAAAACCTAGCTCTCTGTATTGAACACGGAGACCTGGGTTCAAATTTGTTTGGAGACCGCGCTGGATTGAAACCTTAAGATTAATTCCTATTTTAACCCTTGTCGTTTCCAAACCCGAGGAGTGCGCTGTTCGCTCTCTCCCGAATTACGTTCAAAATACGATTCATGAAAATGTGTAGACATTTGAGCGTAGAAGAGAGGAAAACATATGTGAAAACTAAAGCGAGATACCCGCCACCCTCTCTCGCTTGTCCTCCTCGCCGAAAGGAGGACTGGACCGAACCGAACCGAACCTCCCTCAAGCACAACCTCCACCCAAACCGCCCCAACAAGGGACCCGGTGAAAGAGCGGCAGCCTCCGCTTTGGAGTTACCTCAGAGCGGGCATGGCGGCGGCGCTGCTGCTGCTGCACCGGGAGTTACTCCTTCAGCCGGAGACGAAGCGGTAACAGGAACGCCGAGCAGCCACCCGTCTCCTCAGCACGCGACAGACAGCCCGACAGCGCCTCGCCAGCAAGGAGCTCCACCGACTTGACTGAGGTGCCTCAGGCGAGGGAGGCCGACCAAGTCTGCCACGCCAACCCCGCCTCCCTTCCCCACCTGCTCGCCGCCATTGGCTGGACGGGGCAAGCCGGCGGTCTTGGTCAAAAAGCTACCGCCGAAGGCTCGCTAGTGATCCTCGTGCGGTCCTTGAAAACTATCGCGCTTCCCGAAGCGGAATCTACAAACGTGCGCTTATTGGGGAGAAAAGCTAACTGGAAATCTTCCACAAGCACGATCAGTTCCAATTCAATGAAGAGGTGGTTCCGCCATCTTTGCTGTAGGCAGAGACTGGAAGCGCCTTTCCGCCATCTTTGCTGCGGGCAGGACTTGCACACATACAGTTCCACGCAGACACGTGGAAACACAAGCCTTTTCCTGGTTTCTCTCTACGGCTAATCCTTCCCCAGATTTACCGTCCTGCTGAAAGACTCATCACCACGGAAGAGCCGTTAAAAAGAGTTATGGCGCAAGGGTTTACGAAACGAGTGACAGAATGGGAACGAAGGGGCAATTCTTTGACCAAAAAGGTCCGCATGATGTTGCAAACTCAAAAGTGGTGTCTCCTTATTATTACATTCTGTCTCCTCAAAAAAGCTGTGGTCCGAACTCTTACTCAAGCTCAGGTTAAAACTGGATTTTGTAGCCAACTAATACTGCCACTTGATATTTATGTAACGCTTTTCGCTTCCAATGCCTTTGTAGCAAATGATCTGAACCACTGGAGAGAGGGCAGACAGATAAGCGCCTGTTATTTCTTCTCTCTTCTCTCTTCACTGATCTATGTCCAGTCACCGGTAGGCTACCTTCCTTGTGCAGCTTGTGCAAGGTTTCTCTGTAATGGCTGCCTGAGGAGACCTGCAGCCAGGAAAGCTTCTTTAAATAGATTTAGGGATTTTCCCCCCACTCCTGCTCAATCTATAGATTTTGTTACACAACAACAAAAGTACGTTTTTCTATTTTAACCTACTATCAACCTCCAGGGTAATTATTATCTTCAACAAGCACTAAGCTGCTGCACTCTGTGAGCCTAAACATCAAATAATCCTGATAGAAGCATTGTATATCGTTCCGGTCACCACATCTTAAAGAGGACATCATGACACAGAAGGGGCAACTGAAATGATTAACGGGTTGGAACAACTGCCCTATAGTGGAAGATTACCATTCAGGGACTCTTTATTTTGACAAAAGATGGGGGGCATCGTAGAAGTCCACGTGGCATGGGAAAGTAGATGGGAAGAAGTTGTTCCCCTTTGTCATAATACTAGAACAAGAATCATCCAATTAAGATGAATGGTGGAAGTTTCCTGAGGTGTTTTTTTTTAAGTAAATAGTCAAACTCTGAAATTCACTGCGACATAATGTAATGATGGCCACTGAATTGGACAATCTTTAAAAGAATTAACCAAATTCATGAAGGGTAAATGTGTTGGTGGCTACTAATGATGGCTACATTATTGCTTTCAGTTTTAGAGATAGTGCTCTAATACTCATCTTGCTGGGAAATATGATCAGGAGGGTATTTTTGCAATCTCATCCTGCTTATGGGCTCCCCATCAGCATGGCGCTAGCTACTCTGTATTAGACAAGCCATTTGTCTGATCCAGCATGACTCTTCTTTCATTTTTAAAATAATGTGAACAATAAGGAGAGTTTGGTTCCTGGAAAATACGGCTTTCACCCCACATTGTGTGTTGTGTGGGAGAGAAAGAGGGAGTGCTAAATATGAATTACAGAAAACAGGCAACATGCCAGTCAAGATGGATTATGTTGTGTTCTATGGGATAGCTTTTCTACCAAATCTCAGGAGGAGGAACTAACTTGTGGATAATTATAGGCTCCTTGGAGTTCACCCAAGGAAAGGGTTAAACAAAGGATTCATTAGGTTGGCTCATGGGATGAACAGGAACCTCCCAGGCTTCTTGACTGAATTTGGGCTGCCTGATATTAAGCACAAAAGCTAAACCTTCATGAGAAAAACTAGTAGTGGGGAAGTTCCAGGGATGAAATCTAGAAGGTGATTTTCAGTTCCCTGGACCACACTGCAGGGCACACCAACCTAACAACTAAACCAGAAAGGACTAAAGGTTCACTTCCAATCTTGTAAAGATGATTTTTAGGGGAAACAAAGTTCGGGAAAGTATTGTGCTTTGTTTTGAAGGAGGATCACTAATCTTGGAGACTTCCTTTCTAATAAATTGTACAGGAACCACTGGATAGGGGCAGAGACCACACAAACAGTCAGTGAGGGCCACATCATACCATCCCAGACATAAAGCTTCCCAGAACAAAAGAAACTAGGAGGTATATACCTGCACAGTGCCATAACTTGCTGATGTACCTTCGGTATTGGAGGTTACTTCCTCCTCAGGTTTCAGATTGGCCAGTTTGCAAAACACTCTAGGCAGAGGTGTTTTGATTTATAGTGATTTAGCAATCAAGATGGTATTTCCATTCTGTTTCCACTTATTCTCAACTCAGATCAGGTCAATTTGTATTGATTAAAATATAGATTAGGACACCTAGGCCATGAACTTTAATTTCAACAAAGTCATGTAGCTAGGATACCACTATTAGGATGCTTTTGCTGTCAACTGCCACAGATCCCTTTCCCCAGGCAGACTTTTCCAAAACAAGACATTTTCAATTAGGTGTTAGGGCAGGGACAGGCCAGTTGTTCACTGTTATTTTATATAACCATAGGTGCATACAAATTTCACTAAGTTTTTTTTAAAATTAAGCATATTAATCAAATCCATCTATCATGCAAGAAATGGCAACAATAGATTTTATATCCTTTGCTCTAATCTTTTTGGCAATCACAACACATAGAATATTTGATTGTTTACATACAGATCTTTAGAAATATTTATCTGACAAAGATTTATCAGCCTTCCTTTCAACCAAAGTATACATTCTTCACTGGGATCAACATTTATATTTCAGAATAACACACAATGAATAATATCCCCTTTTTGTGATGCCTCACATATGCATACACACTAGAAATGGGTACATATGTCTCGAGTCCAAATATAAAGAATGCACAGCCAGCAAGTGTAATTCCATAAATGCCATCCTCAATTCAAAATATCAAGAAATTAAAATAAGAGAGAAAATGATCTCTTATGTTAAAAAGATGGTTATCACCAATTAAATCCTATTTATGGGATAATTTATTTATCATCTACATTTCTACTAATAATTTGTTTCCTTAAGTTAAATAGAGGTCAGGCATATCAGTCTTTTAATATTAATGAAAACTGCCATATTTATTCTAAACAGTGCTCAACACTGAGAAGAGACCTACTACACTAGGAAGTCAGGATAGGTGCTTTCACAGCACCTTCCATAAGCCCTGAACACTAAACATGCCATCTGGAGTTTATGGGAGCTGCAGTCATTTTCAGGTTACACAAACCTGTGCTTAAAAACCACCATGGTTATACTTAAATGTCACCATGGCTGAATTTGTTTTTCGAAGTCAAAGGCTGCATCAATTCATAGTTGTATAACTTGAAAATTGAGTCTATACTTACTGTAAGCACAGCTTAATTCAGTGCAGCTTAATTTAAATACATATGAGCAGGACACACCTATAGTGCCACAGTCTTAGGCATATTTAGCTGACACACTGAAACAAGCATTTTATTTCTGAACAAACGTGCAATGGATTCAACAGTAAAAATGCAGGATTTCTTTTATCCTTTTGGCTACTATGCTAATTGTTACTGCTGGATCCAATGAATGTTTGTTTGAATTAAGATGTTGGTTTCCATGAGTAAGTGTCAACAAGTTATTTTATAAAAATAAAAACATCCTGCACTGGACAGAGTCCTATCAAGTATGCAGAATAAATACAAACACTGTGGATTCTGTTTGGCAGGACCATTGATTTCAAACTCAAGGGTTATTTGCTTCACCAGAATGAGCTTCTTTTCTTTCATTTATGCTAAGGGAAGATTTCTGTGTCTAACAGTTGTATGGAAGAAGCTTATGCTGAAATTACATTTTACACATAAATATGGAAGGTGCAAGTGCCCTTCCCTTTCTTTCACAGAGCCACCTTTCTTTCACATAGCTACTTCATATAGTCAACTTCCCAATTTCTTTCTCATTCCCTTGGAGCAAGGGGGTTGTTTATCTGGTACAAAAGTTCTTGATTTAAGGTTCTGGCACCAGAAAAGTTTACTTTGATTATGCAAAAAAAGGAAAGGAGAGATAAATGCTTACACTAGTCTGTACAAGTTTGCGTCAAACATCACAAAGCATTGCTGACCTAAGAATTGCAAAATTCCTAATTGCCACATCAAATACTAACAAATGAAAAATCTGACCATGAAAATTATATCTGAACTCAAGTCCCACCAAATGTAAAGGGCTTTCCTTCAGGGGGGAAAATACATTTCAAGTAAGCACACTTAGTAGAAAGCAAGTGTCCCTGATCCCAGAAATCCTCCTGTCCAGTCTGCATGCAAAGCATGATTGAGAGTGTTGTTTGGAACTAGGGCCAGCAAGTGGAAAGAAGGACAGGTTTCTTGTACCTTTCTGAAAAGCCCTCTTCTATACAGCTACGTATTAATGTCAAGGAGCCCAGCCCTCCTTTGCATCTGGCCAGCCACTCTGTGGAATACGGTTGCATGAATATCACAGTGCAGTACATCTACTAGACAGTACTTGCAACAGCATTAGGGAAGAATAACAAGGCACAGAACAAAGATAACAAGGTTCTTCCACTAACTGCTGCTTGGCTGTTTTCTTTATACTACAGAGTCTGCAGGCCTGCCAGTGAGAATATAAAACAACAACATTGTTTTCATTAAATTGCTAGGTCTCTAGCAAGCAAATGGAATTAATGTGAGAGAGATATGCATCTGCAGATCTCCTTCTCAAATCAGTAAATCTAACAATAGCTTGGCCCTTCAGAGGATTATGCATGTGCATACTAGCAGCCATTGAAGAACTACCACTGCACACACTGTTTTGCAGAGTAGATCCTTAAACTTGATAGGAGAAATTCAGTACAATGGCTTATTCCTGTTACATATCTCTTCAGTCTATTAATGTTTATGTGATAAGATGCTATTGGGCATTTGTTTTAAAGGATAATATATACACAAAAAAGACTGTCATTCTGATTAAGATCTGTGATTGTTATCAAAGTACAAATAACATATGTATTCTGGTTCAGCTAGTTTTACTACACCTAGCTTGTGAGTTCCTTCTACAATGCTACGCAGATAATTTTGCTCTCACAACAACCTGAATTTGACAAGTTCCTTGAGCCTCTTTTTCTCTAAATGGGGGGGGGGGGGGGGGGGTTTGAATCCCCTCTCATGCAAGAAAGAGGAAGAAAGGCATCATATCAGATATCTTCCTTTTATTGCACCCTTCCTGCCCCCTCAAGCTGTGGGTTCAAATTTTGAAAGCTCAGAAGAGCAGGTGAAATTGTCAAATTAGTATGGAAAACACAACCTTGAACAGATGACTTTTATAAAGAATGTATATCATGTTGCATCTGAAGGAAACTTATAAAATAATTTTAAATGAATGTCTAAGACACATCAAAAATAATAGAACAGGCAAAACTCATACCCATGCAATTCAAGGTATAGACAAGAGAAGACAATCAAAAATGACTGCATAAAAGGTCAGTCTAAATGAAAATGATATTCTTTGCAGAAAAATTAAAGCTAATCAAAAGTTATGACTTAGATATTTTAATCTTTTCAATCAAATCTACAGAACAGGAATCATTCCTAAGATTTCACAGGGATTATCTTTATTATATTACTCAAAAAAGGAAATTCCAAAGCTTTCAGTAACTACACTAATGAGCCAATTGTTTAAGGTTTGTGTTTTTTAAAAAGATAAATTAAAGTCAAGAGCAAGGAAGGAGCAGGATATATGCATTTTGGCTTCAGAGGAGGATTTGGAATCAAGGAAGTACTCTTCTGTATATGTACGTGTAACTCAGGGAAAGATGATGCAACATTAATGAGGTGTGTATGCCTGCTTTATTGGATACAAGTCTTCAGCAAAATCCAACATAGCAAGCTAATGGAGTTGGTGGTTAACAAAGTGTATTGTTTCAAGAGATATTAATATCATTGGCAATTAAAAGATGACAGAAGACATAGAGATATGAAAAGGAACATCAGAAGGATGTGTGATTTTAGTACTCTTTTCAGTTTATACGCCAAGAACATCTTTAGAGAAGTAAATGCTGATTCAAATGATGGCATCGTTGTTAATGGAGAAGTTACCAACAACATTTCGTATGCAGACAACCTATTACAAACTGAAAAAAGAATCAAAATGTTGGATGGTCTGGAAAGGTTACTCAACAAAATCAATGAACTAATTAATGAGCATGATATGAAAATGAATGTTCAGAAAGCCAAGTTCATAATAATAAAAAGCAAGGAGCCAAACAAATGCAGTTAAAGATCCCAACTGAACGTGTGGGGATCTTAGAATTTGGTTGAACGACCAGTGAAGACTAGCTTTGCAATAAAAGCTGGAATAGAGATGGCCAGTGCAGCTTCCTAAAAATGAAGAAGGTAATATGCAATAAAAATTAAAACTGTTTTTTGTTTTTAGCTAACGTAAATGGCTTAAACTCAACCCAAAGACGTAAAAGAAATTATGAACAAATGCAGAAATTAAAATTGGACATTATCTGCCTTCAAGTATGAAAATCAAGAACCGTTTTATAAAGAACCCCAAAAAGAAATAGTAACGAGAGAATACGTCTAAAATATGTGAAATGTTTTTAATAAATGTTGGAAATGTAAAATACAGGAGGGTACTTTCAACCATGTTGGGTGGACAGGTAGAGAAGCAGAAAATTATTGGAGATTAGCATATGAAATGTTGGGGGGAAATGTATTTTACGAGATATCATTTAAACTGGAATTGTGTTTATTGAGTATTATGCCTGAGATTGTAGATAAAGAAACGAGACATTTGATAATACACATAATTATTATAGCTAGGATATGATATGGGGAATATTGGAAGAAAGCAAAAACTGTCATTTTATAAAGGACGCAAAAATTTGGAATGATTTTATAGCTGGACTCGAAATCTAGACTGAAAAACATAGATAAAAGAAGAATGTGAAGGCCCAATCAGGGAATGGAGAGAAGTAACTACATAGCAATTCCGGCCAAACTTGTTAAGTTGTTCTTTTTTGTTATCTGTTTATTCCAGTATAATTGTATAAGTGGATGTAAAAGTACCCTCTCACTCTCTGGAATTTTACCCTTCCCCTACCCATATCTACTCCCCCAGCCCCCCAGCCCAAATCCTATCCCTATTGAAAATGAATAAAAAAATTTTAAAAAATTAAAAGTGGTTTTGAGAATGCATACTATGTAATGGTAGGTATTCACAGTTCTACTGTATGGCATGGAATTTTGAACTTTGACAGTCATCTGTAAGAAAGAAAGAAGCATTTGAAATGCTTACTGATTGCAGGATGTTAAGAATTGCTTAGATTGAGAGTGTGACCAACAAGACAAAAAGAATTTTAAAAAGTTATAAAACAGAGAGAGCTAGAATACTTTACTTGTGCAATGAGAAAACTACAGGTTGATAGAAGTTACCATTTCTGTCAAAATAAATTAGAAGAGAAATAACAGGAAAATCTATTTGCTACGGAACCTTGGAGACTGGTCTGAATATAACATTGTTTGTATCCAACATCAGTTTAGCCATAATGATTTCTAGGAAAGGAAAAAGATATGAAAGCAGGTCTATTTAAATAAAAGTGTCTTCAGCAGGTAGCACTATACCATCAAAGAGTGGGTGTTACAAATTTCTCAGGGGAAGGAAAAAGAGTAAGCAGCAAGTTAAGAAAGCCCATCCCATATCTCCCTATAAACTACACCTTAGGTATGAGTCTGTCAATATGCAGGTCTCTCCGGATGATCTCAAGAGTCTAGGCAGGCTAAAACAGGACAGAGACAGTCCAGAATACTGGAGTCTAAAACTACTTTTGTTTTCATCTTTATACTAGTCTTAATTTGTCGGGTTAATTTTAAAATTTTTCATCTTCCAATTTACTTGACAGAATTTTTTTTATTTCTTATAGCACTGTTTCTATGCCACATTTCAAAACAAGTCTTTCAGAGCAGTTTGCATAAAGTTTTAAAAGTAACCATCAATCTACAGCTTGTTTCCAATTGTGTCATTCTGCTGACGCAAAGCACCTCCCATGTGAGAAACTCCATTTCCATTTTAGTCCAAACATTAAACCTAGAATTTTGAGAGCACTTGTTCAAACCATTGCCCATCACATTATGGCTTCATTCAGGTACATGTTCCTTGCTGTAGTTGTTCTGCTAGCAATTGTGCAACTGCTGGTGAAGGAATGCCAACTCTTGTAATCTCTTGCAAACTCAACATTAGTTTATTTATTTATTAGATTTCTATCCCGCCCATCTAGACCAAAGGTCTACTCTGGGCAGTTTACAAATTTAAAAACAATAAAACCAATAAGCATATATTATAAATCCAAGATGGGGAAAGTATAAGAAATTAAGATACGGCAGGAGGAAAAGCCTGCCCAAATAGCCAGGTTTTAAGTTTGTTCCTGAGAACACCCAGAGAGGGAGCCAGGCGGATCTCCACTGGCAAGTTGTTCCAAAGGCGGGGGGCCACTGCCGAGAAGGCCCGGTTCCTTGTTCTTTCCTTCCGGACCTCCCTCGGCGTTAGGCCCCTCAGCCACCCAGCCTGGCTGGAACGAGTGACTCTGGCAGAACTGGGTGGGAGAAGGAGCTCTGCCAGATATCGAGGTCCTAAACCGTTTAGGGTTTTATATGTAATCATAAGAACTTTGAAATCAAAGTTCTTATGAACTCACGGAAATGAATGGGCAGCCAATGCAAGGCGGCCAGAGTGGGGGAAATATGGTGGTACCTTTTCACCCCAGTAACAAGTCTGGCCGCCGCATTCTGCACCATCTGGAGTTTCCGCATCAGTCTCAAAGGCAGCCCCACGTAGAGCGCATTACAGTAGTCTAATGTCGAGACTACGAGCGCATGGACCAGAGTGGTGAGTGCCCCCACATCAAGATAGGGACGCAGCTGGGCAATCCGCTGAAGGTGGAAATATGCGGAAGTGACCACTGATGACACCTGGGTCTCCATGGTGAGCGCCGGGTCCAGATGTACACCCAAACTGCGAACCTCACTCTTGGTGGTAAGAGTCACACACCCCAAAAAAATAGAGGGAGTTTCCCAAACCACTGATGTCTGGGACACCCACCTGAAGCACCTCCGTCTTGCCCGGATTCAGCCTCAGTTCATTCTCCTGCATCCACTGCAGTACAGCCTCCAGGCAGCGCTCAAGGGACGAAACAGCATCCGCTGTTGTTGGAAAAAAGGAGATGTAGAGCTGAGTATCATCAGTGTACTGATGACACGAAGCCCCGCATCCCCTGATGACCCCTCCCAGCGGCCTCATATAGATGTTAAATAGCATTGGAGAGATAATCGAGCCCTGCGGAACCCCACAATTGAGGCTCCACAGGGCCGAGAAACTCTCTCCAATCTGCACTCTCTGGGGACGGTCCTCCAAGAAGGAACGGAGCCAGGCAAAAGCCAGGCCACCAATTCCCAACTCAGAGAGCCTCCTCAGGAGGATACCGTGGTCGACGGTATCAAAGGCGGCTGAGATATCGAGGAGGACCAGCAGAGACATTTTGCCCCTGTCGGCCTCCCTCAATAGGTCATCAAACAGGGCGACCAATGCCGTTTCCGTGCCGTGGCGCAGCCTGAAGCCCAACTGGAACGGATCCAGGGCATTGGTTTCATTATAGTTGGCTATAACTCCACAAAAAATACAATACAAATGTTTTTAAAACCATAGCATGGATTACAGGATAACGGAATTACATGTTACTAATAATTAATAAGATGCAGCAAAACTTTGTAAGAAGTAAGACAAGAATGGGCAATCATTCAAAAAAAGGAGCAGAACTTCACACTGGCCAGAATCCTGTGATGTTTATACAAGGTTTGCATAACTTGCTGAGGCTAATTGATGAGGCATGGGGTGTATGTCAGTTGAGGAATCAGACATGTGGTCAGAAACATGATCAATAAAGATCCCAGTAGCTCATCAACTAGACTAGATTAGCCATGGCAACATATGCAAGTTTTATAGAAATACTAATAGGATTCTGTTGGTTGGATAGCTCAGTGGTTTAGGTATCTGGATGTGGAGCCAGAGGTTGGGAGTTCAATTCCCCACTGCAACTCCAAGGAGAAAAGTCAGACTGTGTGGCATTGAGCAAGCCTCACAGTCCCAGAATACCCCCAGAAGAAGGAAATGGTAAACCACCTCTGAGTATTCTCTACCTGGAAAACCCTGAAAAAGCTTTCCATAAGTCAAACTTGATTTAATGGCACATGATGATGATGGTGATGATGATGATTAATGGGTTTCTGGCTGCTGTTTACGGAATGAAGCAAAATTCTGCAGACAAGTTTATGCAGTTGACAGTACATTTCTTTGCATCGGAGGAAAATCCCAGATAAGTGTGCCAAAGATTATACCCATGGGACTTAATTCTGAGTAAACATCCTTAGGGCTGCATTGGTAGTCTTTTCCATCAACATGCTACATCCACTCGCCCATCCAGCTCAGAAATAAAATGTAAGCTATTCTCTCTCTGCCCTCAAGAAACTGAAGGCAACATACCAGTGGTATGCAGCCTTCTGTGTCACCAGACATTAAGTTACTCACACAGTTTCTGCATGCTTAGTGTAAGTGTGTATGGCCTTAGATGCTTCTTTAGTTTTGATGAGGCTTGTCCACCTCTTTGAAACCTTCACAGAAAGTAAGGAAAAAAATTGACTTGTAACATCTGTCAGACTTCACCTTGCACAAAACGTCTTAAGATTAATTACAAGAATTCACAATTGCATGCTAATTTACTTTGTTAATTTATAAGCAGAATTGCAAAACCACCTCCATATTTAAATAATAATAATGCAATTAAGAACAGCATGTATGCCACATTTTGAGATAGTGGATAATAAAACAGATTAAGACTCAGAACACACAGTTTAAGTCTCCATTCTGCCATGGAAACTTATGGCAGGGTCAATGGTAAAGCACCCTTCGAACATCTCACGCATCTTGAAAATCTTGTCACTGTAAGTCGGAAGCATCTTGATAGTATATAACTACAGCATCATATTTGAAGTCAAGACCAAAGTTCCCATCCTGCAAAAATGAAGGAGCGTTTTAACTTTAGTTCCAATTGAAATGTCACAATTTTAAATTTGCTCAATGCACTTATGAGCAAACAGTACTGCACAGATATCAAATTACCACCTTTTTTGTCAGAGAAACTAGGTAAAGGAAAAACCACAGACTACAATGGTAGCTACTTTTTATAGAACTGCAAATGGACATCAAACTTCATTCTCAGGTTTCTTTCTCCAAGACAAGAACTTTTTGTGTAACAAAAAGATCCACAACATTCCAGAGTTCTCCTTTTCTCTCTCTTTCTGCAGCCAGAATTCAATCGTTCTAGCACCTGAGTTAAAATTATTTTTAATTCAATTTAAGTACATCTGCATACAACCAAAATTCCAAGTTCTCAACATGAAGGATCTGGTTAGGCTTTGTATTTTGTTTTTTTAAAGATACTGAAGAACAGAACACGCCACGAATCTATATGTAGTATAATAATCAAAAACTGTCTCTTACTGTTAGAACACAGGTGCCACCTTTGACAAGCAAGAAATTATTTGTTGAGATGCCAGGAAAATAGAATGGCTTGGATGCAATACAATGGCTGGAGAAGAGAGAAGATGGAAATCAATACTGCCAGACCACAGGGGAGACTTTTGAGGTACATAAGGGAATGCTATATAGCAGAAGGCTTTTCTCACAAGTTGCAAGGGCCAAGCAACATTCACACACAGTCCTCATGCCCACAAAAATGGTCAATAGATAACACAACCCAAGTCCAGGCCCTTAGCTAGCCAGGACAAGAGGATGAAGAAAACAATGTGCCATAGAGTTGGAAAAAGAGGAACTGTCCCCAAGTAAACATACATACCTACGATTTTGGTAGAGAGATGGGTTATACATTTAATACTGCCATTCTCAGAAGCAAACTCTCATTCCCACTTCAACTGTGAAATAATTTTCACAGGTCTCCACTTCTATACGTTAATACTTTAACACACCAGAGTCAATTTCGCTTCATAAATGATGGTGTTCAAAGCTTACCAGTACTGTGCATGTTCTTGATAAGAAGGGTAGAATGATAACTTCGATTTTAACTGCACATGCTTCATTTCTAAAACCAGGCTGTAAGTGTGTGATGGGGTGAGCATGCCAGATATCCGGTCTGCTCACAGTGAGCTGGCTAGGGCACCCGAAAGAGGGAGAGAAGACAGCTGAGGAAGGTGCAGCAGCCTAATTAGGAACACCCGCCAGAGGCAGCCAGGAGCCAGATAAAAAGGAGGGAAGAGAGGGCTTTAAGAGGCTGCTGGTCAACAGAAGAAGGAGGGACCTCGGTTGGTGCCCAAGAGGAGCTGCTGCTGCCGCTGCCACCACCCAAGGGAGCCAGGAGGGCTGTGTGATGTTCCTCCACCCAAAGGATGACTGATGGCGGAGCCTCCCTCCAGTCATCATCCTGGAAAGGCAAGGACTGGGGGAAGGGAAGAGCTGGGCAGCTGACTTCCATATCAAGGACAATACAAACGCTCATTGAGCTGGGCAAAGTCTCATGTTGATGGACCTGAACTGTGAGGACCCTCAGTGAAGATAACTGAGGATCCTATTGAGGGACAGGGTGCATGAGGACTGGTGTATGCCCCTCAACCTATTTCCTCCAAGGCTGCAGAGATTCTACAAAGCTGTAGTATCACTGAAATAAAGTGTTGTTACGTTTACACCCTGAAGTTGAGTCCATGGAGTTTGTGCCAGGGAACGCAGCCATAGCCAGCTCTGCAGCGCCAGAGGGTGAACATGCCCACAAAGTGACATCAATTCATTTCTAATGGTGCTCTAACTTCATTTTAAGGACTTTTAGTGCCAAATTGTACCATGATTCAATCTGCGAGCATAGAGTTCTAAAAAGACACTCACCTTTGTGAGTTTCTCATACTCAGTGAAGACCTGACAAGGACAGTATGTCTAACACACTGTACAATGCTGCATTCCTTGTTTCTGGCTGGACTAATTTATTGGAGGCAAAGTTTTACCTTATGGAAACTTCTACTACACTTAGTGTACTAGATATAGTATCAGACAAGGGCTCAAGAGACCTGGGTTCAAATCCCCACACCATTATGGAAACTCAGTGGGTGTGTGGCAATGGTAAACCATTCCTTGGACATCTCACATAACTCAAAAACTCTATTAGGATCACCATAAGTTGAAAGCAACTTGATGGCACATAAGAACACCACACACTTGACCTTAGCCAAAAGGCCAAGAAGCAATAGATGACTTGATAATAATATTACAGCACTGAGGAAGCTTGATTGGTCTGCCCAGCTCAGTGAAGACAACTGTCTGTCTTGGGAGCACAGCACAATCAGAAAGGGGCTGCCTCTCATTCATAATACACTGCACGTTGAGCAGGAAGTCAATGATAAATTATTCAAACCTTTAATCTACAAATTATACTAAGCAAGAATTCATACTGTAGTGATTCTTTTCTTTTTCAAAATGTAGTTCCCATATTGACCATTAGCTCATCCTGTATTTAGATGTTGTGAAAAGAAGAACTTAAACAAAATAGGCATGTTGGAAGCCTCAGCTGTGAGACTTATTACAGACACCAGTATAGCCAGCTACTTGCACAGATTTTATAGTGGCATGTATCTGCAGACAAGATTAGTTGTGCTTTTATTAAAAAGCAGTAAGAATACATTTTAACTGCTTATATTTAATAGATGTTGATCTCATTTTCCAGACTTGTATAAATTGAACAACATGCAAATAATTCTATGAAATGCAAAGCAAGGGGGAATCCAGACTATGCCAGTATGAATGGAGACTAACAGACAGAGCTTGCTTGCATAGTCAACATTTTACGAATACATGTTATACAAATCGTACAACTTTTTGAGCAGAAGAAAGGTTCCATCCCACATATATACCATAGTGTGGGCCTAGGGGCTACATATGCCCCCCTCAGATTCTGAGGCTTTCTCCCCTTTGTCCTGGGGGTGTGTTTTGGGAGCCTGAGGATGCAGAGAGAGTGAGCCTTAAACAGCTACAGTACTGGTAGGTCCCAATCCCAGAGATGTCAATCCAGTGGCAATGTTTGGCTGTTAAAGGCTCTCACCACCACCACCACCACCACCACATCTGAAGGTTCCTTAAGGATCTCCCAGGGCAAAAGGGAGCCCTAGGGAACCTCAGAACCCGAAAGGGCAGAGAGATTGGAGCTTTCAATTAATTTAAATTAAATATTACTGTTGCAGACTAATGACGTCATCCTACTTCTGTGGCATAAAGATGTATAATAGGATTTCAGCCAAGTATTTATTACTACTCTCAGGCTACTCAATTAAGTTTTGAAAAGCTGTGCAATATAGCCTCATATCCTAATGTCTGTATTTATGAAAAAGTACCTTAGCACTTAAGAGTCAAATGTATGTTACATTAAATGCATGATCACACTTAACACACAGCGGCTGAAATCCTGTTGCTTAGTGTGGTATGTTATAACCAGAGCAGGCACACTGAATCAGTAGGACTTTGGAAGTTTATATTCTCGCTATATTACACTTGCTGTCTTGTTAAAATTCTGTGTGGCCCACCAGTATGTTTTAGATTTACAAGGCAAAAAGACTGCAGACATGCTAAGTATCTTTGTGAGCAGGTAAAGATAAGAGAGTGACCAGCCCAAGGTCAGAGATTGGCCACATGGAGACTGGAACCTAGGTCTTGCCAGTTCTAGTCTAACACTCTGGTGCCACTAAGTTATATATTACAGTTCTAATAACCTATGTGGACATGAAGAAGTTTTATCTGGAAAATATGTCAAGCATGTTAAATCAAATTATACTGTAAGGCATGGATGGCCAATATGTGACTTGCAGGTTGTATGTAACTCTCCTAAGGCCGTTTTTGAGGCCCTTACGACTCCCCACCCCACCGACAAACCTCCTTCCAAATAGTGGTGAGAGACCTTTTCTGCTCCAGGATGCATCCAGGAGCAGTGTCTTTTGCTCCATGGAAAATCAGAGGCTCCCTAAGCCTTAATAAATTAACTCAAACTAAAAAGCCAAAACCAGAAGTCAGCAACTAGTAGCTCTCTTTTGTTTTTGCCCCCCTGCCTGCCACTCAACAGCACATGACAACAGCAAAATATGCGATGCTAATGTAAAATTTGCTAGCTCCATTCTTTGAATCTCCCATGCCAAGTCTGCTAGAGGCATTGGTCTGAAATCTTGTACAGTATAATAGTTACCTGCTGAAGTAGATCATGCTAGGCTAGTTAAATTTTGGATTTAACAGAATAAGCCTGCTTTTTTCTTCTTGAAATTGATTGTACCAGTTAGTTTACAGAAGGCCCTGATCTTTATGGTATGTACATTGCCAGATCGCTCACCCAAAAAAGACCAAACATCCTTCAGTTTGCAAATAAAAAAATTTATGCTGGACACCTGGAGATTATTCTTACTCCCCACTGATAACCAGACAAACTGCTAGTTGCACATTTGCTTTAAACCCTAATTTACTGTAGGACTTATTTATAGTACAGCCTTTGCACAAACAATGAATGTAAACATGGTGGATTGCAGCAGGCTCCAGCCCTCCATGGTGAAAATCCTGATTGCATTGATTGCAGCCTATCCACTATTTTAACCTTTAAAAACGGCTGGAACGGATTAATCGTGTTTCAATGTATTCCTATGGGAAATGGTGCTTTGAGTTACAACCATCATCCCGGAACGAATTAAGTTCGCAACTCAAGGCACCACTGTATATCTTAGGCAATTTGCATACTTGCCCATGAATACTTCCATGGGATGAGGAGTGTTTGCAGTTTCCTGCCATGTGTTTATTGTACACAAAGGTTAACCTCTGCTGTGTGGAAAAGTCAAAAAGCAAAACTGAGATGGAGATTAACAGCACAATCCTACACAGTCTGACTCTGAAATCCATCTGTATTTAATGGTGCTAGCTCCCAAACAAGTGTGTACAGGATTACAACATACACTATAATGATCTGAGTTTAATTTGAGGGCCTGCTAAACATCCATTTTTTTTTGCTTTCTGTATGTGGATCACTGCACCAATTAGAAATAAAGAGACAAATCGATTCAATATTTTTTAGCAGTAATTTCCCCTGATTTGACCAAATCCCTGATTTGTTGCTAACCGTTTGGATACCTGTTACTGAAATGCCTTCCTGGCTACCAAAGTACAATAGTGTCTGAAGTTCATAGTTCTGACTGGCCTTCATTCCTTGATCTCCCTAATGCCTCCAGCTAATATACATAAGAGAATGCAGTTTCTTCCAGAACAAGTAAGTCTGACTTTCTTAACCTTTCCACTATCTAGGCATATTCTTAATCTTGACAAAGTCCTTGAAACAGACTTTCAGATGCCCATGAAATGAGTTTTCAGGCATGCATGATTCTATCTACACTTAATGTGCTGTATATGCCTACCTGAACACTTTTCCATACAGGTATATTTGTCAGAATACCAAAGGCTGTTTCACATGATAGTGCCAGGACCATGGACTGCAACTGTCAACCAGCCCCTGACAGCAAAGTACAGGGGTGGGGTGGGAGCTGCAACCCAAGAACATCAGGAGGGCCCCGGTCTCCCACTCCTGCAGGTCTGGGAGACAAGTGTAAGTACACTTAGGGCCCTGGCAACAAGCGCACATTGCAGGCACACGGTACTTGTGCGATGTGATTTCCGGGGCCTTCGACGCGCCAACTTCTCTGGCTAAAATCGCCACAGATCTCTGTCAGATGAACACTAGGAATGAGCAAACCCATTTTCCCGCGTGCAGCAACCCTGTCTCAACTCTTGAGTCCTTCCTACGTTCTTCCAACTTCTTCGCCATCGTTGTGTCGTCCTCTTCTTCGGCCCCCGCTGCCACCTGCCTCTTTCGCTGAGCAGACCCACTCGCGTGCGACCTTCGGCCACGTGGAGCGAGGAGGAAGGCAAAGGCATGACCCGCGCACGGCCGGCTCGGTCCCGGAAAAGCCACGGGACGGCACACGCCGCGGCTCCCCTCCGAAACTCTGCGAGCGGCCCTCTCCCCCACCCCCATGTCCACGGGTGGGCAGCCGCGCATTCGAGAAGAAGGGCACAAGAAGAAACTCAAGAAAAAGGGGCCCCCGCTCGAACGGTTAAGCCCTGCGACCCGACACACAGACACACACGTCCCAAGTGAGCGTAGCAAGGCTGCCTTTCCCGGCCTGTCCCACCGAAGCTCCTGGAATTTCTCTCCTGCAACGATGGGGAGGGGCAAGGCGCCTCTGGACGAGACACGGCCGCTGGTGGGCGACTCATCCAACCTCTGCCGGTGGACTCCACCGCCTGGGAGCCCAGTCCCGCGGCTGCTTTCAGCGGACAGAGAGGAAAGTCCCCGACACGCGTGCTCTCTCGTGGTCAGGCATCTCGCGCCTCCAGCCCGACCCCGGGCGCCTTGCCACCACACTGGGCAACCAAACAAGACCGGCCCGGCGCTCGGAACCGCTCCGGTGCCCCGACTGCATACCGGCTGCAACCGCCCCGCCTCCCTGGATAAAGCAATGTAAACCCCCCCCCTTTATTTCCCTAAACCCAGTCGCGGAGGGAAACCGAAACCGGCCGCTTCCTCCTCCTTCCCTTTACCTAAGCCGAACGTGTTCTTCCAGCTTTTGCTTTTTGGCCTGAGGCTCCTCCGCTGCCATCTTCATGCTCCGTGCCGCGACCGTCTCTGCCCCCAGCGCCGGGCTGCTACCTTTTGCCTTTTTTTCCCCCCCTCCGCAAGAGTTGCCGACGAGTTCCTCTCAGGGTTGCCGGCAGAAGGCGGGCGGAAAGGGGGGGCGAAAGCGGGCAGGGTAGGCTTGGAGGAGTGCCTGATCGGCGAAGGGCGTCGGTCGGTAAGGAGAGTAAGAGTAACGGCTGAAAGGGAAGGCCTCGGGTTTTCTTTGAAAGAGTGCCTTTTAATCTTTTTGCAAAAATTAGGATACAAAGGTGTGTATGTTTTTTCCCCTAGCAACTTGTGCAATGGAACTAATGGTCTCTCTCTCTCTCACACACACACACACACATGCACGCTGGGGCGGCAGAAGGCAACCAAGCTCAGATCGCTGGTGTGCCTCCCACCCTGCAGACGAGAAGCCTCAGGGGCTTGTGGGCGGCCTTCCTAGGGGGAAGGGGCTGCGCCCCGGTTCCCTTCTCCCGGCCATGGCCGGCGCTTGGCTCAGGCACTTCGCCGAGGCGCCCTGCTGGGTGGGGCTGGGGGCGGGCTGGAGCGCGGGAGGGCTTTGCAGCCATCTTTTCCCAGCACTACTACTATTGCTATTGCTGCTGGTGGTGGTGGTGCTCCTGGGTTGCTGCGGAGCCTGGCCGCCTCAAGTGGGGTGCTCGCTGAGAGGGTGAGTCCGGGGAAGCGGGATCGCAAGGGAGGAGCACGCTTTCCCCCAAAGCCAGCAACTTTTTGCTCTGCCGCGAGGCGGCCGGGGGTGGCCCTGGGCCTTCTCGAAGGGCTGCGGCTCTGGCCACGCTTCCTCCGAAGCCCGCGGCGCTGAATGCCGGGAGAGGGCTGAGCAAACAGGCAGCAGAGCCGGCTGCGTGGTTCTCCCCGCGAGGTGTGGCAGGAGGGGTGGGCATCTCTGGCCCGCGCCGTGCCTTGGGAAAGCCGGTCCCTGTCCGGAGGAACTTGAGAGGCTGAACTTTGACCACAAGTCCAGTAAGGAGGGAGGCAGTGGAAGGCAGGAGGGCCTGGCGTGCTCTGGTCCGTGGGGTCACGAAGAGTCGGACACGACTTAAGGACTCAACAGCAACAGTAAGGAGGTGGGAGCAAGATGGAAGAAAACGAAAACCAGGATGAGAGGATCTTTTCAGTCAGCTGCTCAGACATGAGCCTTGGGTGGTTCATAGCTTGAACCCGTGAAATTGTGACTGGTTGTCTGGGAAGGGTTTTAGTTGTGCTCTGTTGTTTTAATTACCATTGTAATATACTATTTAATTCTTTTTAAATATTTGTGTACTTACTGTTTTAGCTTTGAAATACTGCTTTAATGATGTAAGGCGCCTTGGGCCCTTTTGGGGAGAAAGGTGGCATAGAAATAAATGAGGGAGTGGCCCTTTGACTAGCTCCTTGCATGGGTCATGGGTGACCATCCGTGGGCAAGAGTGTTCAAGTACGGCTGCCTCTGTGAAAGTTTTGTTTCAGCTGCAGCCTGCCATGAATATGCCTCTTGCCTGATCCATGACTCTAGGCAGAGTTGTCAGATTGATACAGTAATTCCTGTAGAAAAGAAGTAGGCATTCCATTTTTTTAATGGCCTTCTGTTGTTTCTTGTCTTGGCATACTGAAATACTGGCTGGTGTTCCCCGTTGTTCTAGCTACAGGAGTCTTTCCCTATTTTGTATGTTTTGGGGATGGGGAGAGAGGAGTTTGAGGAAGACTTTGCCTGACATTTGCGTGCAAGTTCCTGATGCATCTGAGCTCATAGAAATAA
Organism: Intellagama lesueurii; assembly: GCA_037013535.1. Lineage (NCBI taxonomy): Eukaryota > Metazoa > Chordata > Lepidosauria > Squamata > Agamidae > Intellagama > Intellagama lesueurii. The sequence continues at coordinate 154,572,427 of JBAJHW010000003.1, read as the reverse complement.
TACGATTTGTTCCCACTAAGGTTAAGATTGTAAGGAAAGAAAAGGATTAGATTATTCTCTTCTGATCTGCTCAACTCTTTTCTGTTGCCTGTTTTTTTTAGCCATAGCAAAATGTAAAATACAGGAATAATTTAAAGAGGGGGAGGCAGGGAAGAATGCAGAGGTTCTTGGCAGCCAGTCACTGCAAGAGGAAGAGTTGTGATGTTGTTGACCCTGTCTCCACAGTAGAGGCAAGACTAGAATTTGGAACAGGCTCCATGGAGAGACTTGGGTGAGCACCTAACAACCCAGACATTATGCAGAACATCCAGCCTCACAGTATGTTTTGTTGATCTAAACCAAGTTCTGTCTGTCCGGGTCAGCGTAATTTACAGTTTGGGGGATAGTGGTGTTTAATAGTGTTCAGTTATGCTATGCATGTAACAGTTTCTCTTTATATAATCTTATATAATAGAATTACAAAGCAGGAAGGGACACTATGGATCATCAAACCCAGCCCATGTCAAGAAGCAACAGTGGGGAATTGAACTCCCAACCTCTGGCTCCATAGCCATTAGTATAAAATCATTAAACATTTTGAAGTTAGTTGATGAAAGCCAGATATCTGCTAACCCATCACAGAAACAATAAACCAGACAGTTAATACGCCATGCCAGCTTTCCATTGGCTCCGGGTTTGCAACCTGACAGGGTGAAATATATTATCTTCTGCCTCTTCTGCTGATGCTGGAATGCTGAAATGTGCGACACTGAAAAGCTCCAAGCGCCAGCCAACTTTGTGCTCTGTAGATTCTGAGCAACAAATAGTTGGAAGTTGAATGAGGGGAGAAGTGAGTCCTTAAGAATGAAGCTCATTCACTATAGCCATATGTTTTGGTGGTGCTGTCTGAATAAAGCCAGTGGCTAGCTACTCTGGGCAGAGGGCAGATACTGCCTTCATTGTGCAAGTGAGAGCTCACAACCGTCATCCTTCTCAGGCAGTCTGGATATTCATTCATAACCTATGTCATCTGTGTTCCTGAATATCCAATATGCAGAAAAGGAAAGCAGAAACCTAGTTAGAAGAGATTCTGTCACATCCTCAGATTACTGTAGCACAGCTTGGAAAAACTACCCTTTTGTGCTATAATTCCCAGAACCACCCTACCCAGCATGGCCAGTAGTCATGCTGTCTGAGGGATTCTGGGAACTGTAGTCTCAAGAAGTAACTTTTCCAAGCCCTGACTAGCTCAGTCATAATAACTAAGAGTCTTAAATGCTGATCAAATGAGAGTGAAGCACTTGATAAGATTTTAATGCTCTCTGAGGGGAAGGGAGCATCAAACTCTTTGTGTATATCTAGCAAATGACACCACACCCTTGCAGATTGGCAAAAGTAGTGGAAGCAGTGAAGCAGAAGAGCTAAATTTAACAGGGTAGAAGCCCCATTCTGACATTATCTGCCAGAATCCCTCCCCCAGGCTTTCCTCTTCCCTTTGAACTTGCTTACAATCCTCTAGAGAAGCTGGGAGAGAGATTGATTTTCCCAGGAACAGTACATGTTGCAATGCAAAGTATTTAAGGATGGTTAGGTCTTGAATGGACAGTTAAGAGCCATTAGCTTTTCAAAAGAGCAGTTCTTCATTTATTCATTTAATGATAATTAATTGTAGGGTTAGTCATAAATATTCATGATTAATTGAAAATGGTTCATTTTGAAGTATGTGTTTTACCATTGAAAAAGTTACTTTAGCTCCCCAATCCCATAGCCAGTGTGATCACTGCCAAACTGCATGCAGGGTTTGTTATAGTTCTCTGTCTCATATGTTACTTATTTCCATGTATATGACTCAAAAAAATTGTTACACTGGAGCAGAATTGAAACGAAAACTGCTTGTTTATTTTTTGTTAATACATATTACTGTTTCTCCAACAGAAAATGATCCACAGTCTGTTTCTTATAAACTGTTCTGGTGATATATTCTTGGAGAAGCATTGGAAGAGTGTTGTTGGCCAGTCTGTGTGCGATTATTTCTTTGAAGCTCAGGAACGAGCCGCTGATGTTGAAAATGTTCCTCCCGTCATACCCACGCCTCACCACTACCTCATCAGCATCTATCGGGACAAAATATTCTTTGTGTCTGTCATACAGACAGAAGTGCCACCACTATTTGTCATTGAATTCCTTCACCGTGTAGCAGATACTTTCCAGGTTAGTCTGTAGAGCAGGCCTGTGACTTCTGAGAGAGAACTAAGATCAGACTCACACAGAATGTCAGCAGCATGTAAAGTTCTGACCAATGAAAGCATTTCACATGTGCCAAACTTTGTGCAAATACATTAACCAAAAAAAACCTTGGGCTCATTTGCTCACGTTGTTAACCAATGATCATAGGTAGGTTGTTGTTGTTTTTTTAAACCTCATAGATATGTTTTTGCATAATTTTCTAAAAAGCATTATTTGGAAAACATTAATTAACTGCAAAAACCCACAATTCAATAGAAATTAAGTTGGGCAGCCAGAAAGGGTATAATAATACCCAAATCTACAAATTGTAATTAAGCTTTTCAGGTGATTTCCAAAGACTGAGCTGTGTTGGCATGCTGGCAAAATTAAAGGTGGGGGAAATTAAAACAGGCAAAATATTGTGGTACTTTAAAGACTAAAAACTTCTTCAACCACTCCGAAGAGGAGGCAGGATGAGGATTCTCCCAGTGCAGCCAACGAGTGGTTGGCTGCTGGAGGAGGCAGGGAAGGGTAGCCCGAGCTCCTGCCCGGACTGGAGCACTGCTGGAGACGGAGGAACCCAGTGGTGTGTGAGGGAGGGTGAGTGGGTTAAGCTGGCCTGGGTGGGGAGGGTCAGGGGCTACGCAGATAGCTTCCTCCGACACGGCATGACTCAATTCGTCTCTACACAGGAGATGTGGGTTCAGAGGGTTCAGATTCTGGCTTGGTCATGGAAACTCACTAGGGGAAGTGTGGCATTGGTAAACTCCCCGTTGAACATCTCACCCATCTTGAAAATCCTGTAAGGGTCACAAAAGTGAGATGACCGGACAGCACATAACAACAATGTCATATTTCAGGTCCAGAGCAGTAATAATAAAAGTAGTCTTTAAATATATTGCATACCTTGAACACCCTGTTAGGGCCACCATCAGTGAGGTATTATTTGATGACACATAATAACACATTTCCTTCATAAATCTGGTTTGGGGGTCTAGGTACAGCTTCAGACAAGAATAATATGCTTTCTTTACATTCTTTGCTTGGTTTAGGATTACTTTGGAGAATGTTCTGAGACTGCAATTAAAGACAATGTTGTTATTGTGTATGAGCTTCTTGAAGAAATGCTGGACAATGGCTTTCCACTGGCAACAGAATCCAATATCTTAAAAGAGCTCATTAAACCTCCCACAATCCTGCGTTCTGTTGTCAACTCCATTACAGGTACCATGACTGCTTCTAAATGCAGCTATTTAATTATTAACATGGGCTTCACTGTTTCATCCTTCTCAAAATTCTTGCTTAGATGTATGAAAGTGAGAGATGGGGAGGAAATTTTGGACCTTTATTGATTCCCTGTTTTTTAACCAGATGCTCAACAATAAGAAAACCTGTCTTATTAGCCTGTAGCTTCCAGGTTTACCAATTAACCATTCTTGGGTGATTTTGTCAAGAGCTTTAAAAAGTCCATGTAAATGCCATATTGGCCAAATAGGTTTGATCCTCTTGATTGACTCCAAATTGGGACTGAGGCCAGACTTTCCTTAGCAAAGATTATGTTCTACACCAAGACTTATTTGTCTGTACACATCATCATACTGTTTTGTCATTGTCCTTTTCATTGATGTAACTGAATCGGACATGAGGCTATGTGGCCTGTAACTCCTGGAATCTGATTTTAAAATCTGTATGTTATTGCTTGCATCCTGAGGATAGTGGTTTCTTACCAGCATCTTTAGACTTTTCTTGTATTTCCAAGGCAGCAGTAATGTGGGTGATACTCTTCCAACTGGTCAGCTGTCAAACATTCCATGGCGAAGAGCAGGTGTGAAGTATACAAACAATGAAGCCTACTTTGATGTCATTGAAGAAATTGATGCCATTATAGACAAATCTGGTAAGTGCTTTCGAAACTTTTTTTATCCCTGGAAGAATGGAAGGGAGTATTAGAGTAGCAGAATTTGAAAAACCCTGAAATTGAACAAATCCATATTCCTAGGCTATATAAAAATATATATTTTAATAATATATTTTGTAGTGGGGAAGGACAAGTTCTGGGGGCCCTTATTCAGCACTCTACCAGCCCTTCCATATGAACATGGGAGAAAAAAACACTTCTGATTGAGGGGCTGACTTTTTCCTAAAATAAAATGTGAAATGCTGTTGCTTTAGATGAGATCCACAATCCTTTGAGATGCATATTTGTGAGGTAATGGAAAATTGGGAGTTGAACGGACTTTAAAAACCACATTTGAGCTGCATGTGGAGCCTGGTGCTCATAATTCCAGCCCGGTTTTATATATTTGTTTCTGTTGTTGAGTCAACTTGGATCTTTTATCTCAGTAAACCAACCTTACAGGATTCTTCTGAAGTCAGTAGGGTTGTCGTATTTTATTTAAAATATTTATATGCAGATTCTGTTTTGGTTTATACAAATTAATACGCAGTGCAAGAACAGATGCAAGTTCTGAATTGGCAAAATCTTTCTCTTGGGTGCTATACTATAGTTCTTCATAAACACCTTAAAATTAAGAAGATTCTTTGTGTTGCTGAATAGCATCACAAATGGAGTGGATTTGATTTAAATCCATTTTGGATGATTTAAATAAAAATGATTTTTTAGATTTAAATCATTTAAATCAATCTGATTTTTAAAAAAATTATTGATTTTTCAATCAATCTTTATTTGCGGTCTCCGACCCATTAGGATACATACATGTAATATTTAAAATAAATGGAAGCAATTAAAACATTTCAAGATAGCTAAAACGGTATAATTTAATAAAATAGATTACCCATACATTTTTATATTAATATTATATACAATCAGTCAATCTTTATTTGCAATTATTGATTTTTTAATCCACCCTGATCACAAAGAACAAAAAACAACAACAATTTAATTATTGCCTAACGTGATTGTTCAAAATCCAGTGCCCTCATGGATGTCCCTGCTAACAACCTGAAGTCAGGTGTTGTAAAATGCATTGTAGCGATATCCTCTTCTTCTTGATGCAAATAACTCTTCTGAGCTTTAATCTGCTAACAATCTGTTGTGAGACAACACAGCCAAGTTATTTCTCCCTTCTCTCTACAGGCTCAACCGTCTTTGCAGAAATCCAAGGGGTCATTGATGCCTGCATCAAGCTCTCAGGGATGCCTGATCTTTCACTTTCTTTCATGGTAAAGTGAACTCTGTTCTCTGAGCTTTATATAATGTTGATTACTGCAAATCACATTGTGAGGGAGAGATTCCTAGAAGTGCTTGCCAAAATTTTCACAATGCTCAGGGAACAAAAGACATTATTTTACCACCATTAATGTATAATTTTTGCCATGTCGGTCCCTTCTTAGCAAGCCTTCTGATTTAGCCATGGCATGTTCATGAAGAATTCCACAGGCGGAGGAACTGTAAAATTGTCAGTGGCTCCCTTTAGTTCTTCCTTGTCATAAAGCGGCTTGCAGTCAGCACATGAACACAAAGGAACTTATTCGTTAGTTTGAGGTGTGTATTTTGTTTTTTTACAGGTTACCCTTTCTAGTTAGTTTCATTGTGTATATCGAAAAGACCTTAGCCCTGTACAACTATATTGCAATAATCGATGGCTATGGCATAACATTCCCTTCCTACGCGCGCACACATACACACAAGTAGAGATGGACATGAACCATTGGTTCAGTGGTTCGTCCCAGTTCATTTCTCGGCCGAACAGGTGTTCGGCACTTCCCAGCCCCGCTTCCTCCTGCAAGCACCCACTCAGAGGCAGTGCCCTGGCTTCCCTGTCCTGCCTCCTCCGGGCACTGCTGCTGAGTGGGCTCTTGCAGGAGGAAGCGGGTCTGGGAAGTGCCAAACACCTGTTTCGCTGAGAAATGAACTGGGACGAACCACTGAACCAGTGGTTCATGCCCATCTCTACTTGTGTGTGTGTGTGTGTGTGCATGCGTGCGCACGTAGGAAGGGAATGTTATGCCATAGCCATCGATTATTGTGCCTATTTCTAGATGCAAGTACTTCCTATTTTTTTCTGGATTCTTGTTCCTGGGGAGAAAGGAGGGTTTTCAGTACTATCTAGCAAGATGATAATAATAATTTTAGAACTGCAGAGCTGAACTGACAGTCAAGTATCAAGCCTAGGTGAAGATGGGCTCCCAGACTATATTGGGAAAAGATAGAACCTTAACAAAAGGTGGGGACAAAGTCCTGTTGCTTAGCACAATAAATTGCATTAGAGTCGGCCCACTAAATCAGTAGGGATTTGGTGAGTCAACTCCTCCGTAAGTTCCACTGATTCAAATGGACCTACCCGAACTGTGAATTACTATACTAAAATAAGTCATAGATAAGAGTAGGCCCAGTGAAACCTACAGAGGAGTTGACTCACCAGATCCCCTTGATTCAGTGCAATTTACTATGCTAAGCAACAAAAAATTAGCCAGTATATGCCAAGAAGGCAGAAACCTAAACTGATAGTAACCTAAAAACAAGAAGAGGTATCTAGGAAAACAAAGAGAAAAATGTCTAGGAATTCCTCTCTGCTGCTCCATATGTGCCTGCAATTCAGAAGGATACACCAGTCTCTTGTAAAAGGTAATGGGGATGACCGCCTTGCCTTCTTCCTACCTCTGTGAGAACTGGAATCGATACCTGAATCCAGTTGGTACTCTCAAAGTAGGTCTAAGGACTTGCTGGGACTTACTGTAGATGACTGTTGACTGATCACTCAGCAGTAGATCCTAGTGGTTTTACTCTGGTTGAGACTGGGCAATAGGATTTTGGCCTATGGGTGGGAATCATTTGGGAAGGAAGGTCATGCTGCCATTATAAAACTGTGGTGTGGCCATGCTCGGAATAATATCTGCAATTCCTACCACATTTCTGAAAGGGTATGATAGAGCTGGAAAAGTTTGAAATGAACAAGAAGCTGGAGCAGGTCTTCTGGAAAGAAATGCTACAACATTTGAGGCGGTCTATTTTCTTGGTGGCGCTGGTTGTGGTGGCGCTGCGGGTTAAACCGCAGAAGCCTCTGTGCTGCAAGGTCAGAAGACCAGCAGTCGTAACATCGAATCCACGCCACAGAGTGAGCTCCCGTTGCTTGTCCAAGCTCCTGCCAACCTAGCAGTTCGAAAGCATGTAAAAATGCGAGTAGATAAATAGGTACCACCTCGGTGGGAAGGTAATGGCGTTCCGTGTCTAGTCGCGCTGGCCATGTGGCCACGGAAACTGTCTTCGGACAAACGCTGGCTCTATGGCTTGGAAACGGGGATGAGCACCGCGCCCTAGAGTCGGACACAACTGGACTAAATGTCAAGGGGAACCTTTACTTTTACCTTTACCTTATTTTCTTTTTTAAAAAAAAGTTAGGGAGATGTGATAGAGGTGTTCAGAATTATCCCTGGTGTCAAGCAATAAGGAAGAACTTTTCTTCCCTCTTTCACAACATTAGAACTCAAGATGATCAACTGAAGCTGGATGGTGGGAGTTTGGGGGCAGATAAAAGGAGGTACTTCTTCATACAGCACCTAGATAAACAGAGGACTTGGCTATTGCAGGATGGAGCAATAGCTGTGTGGGCTGGGGCTTCTGAGAGTTGCAGTCCAAACCTTATGGAGGATCAAGATTTCCTACCAAGATTTATTCCACCTTTTTGATAAAGAAAGTCTAGATGGTAGGCAATAGGAAGTAAAGACACACACACACCACCATGGAATAGATATAGGTGGTCAAAACTATGTTTAGTGTTCAAATCAAAGCAATGACTCCCGATGAGGTGGCAGAGAGTGAACGTCATCATTTATCTGAATCCCCTTGAGGGGATGTAATGTGGAACTGAAATTGTAGGGTCACGAAATGAGAAGGCTGATGGTTTATGTAGTCACAAGTAATTAGGATAGCAAAAAGTCTTAGGGAAGTTAAAGAAGTCAGCCACACACAGGGATGTCTGTGCTCCTGATGGGCGACTAGTAGAAGAGGACCTCGAATAAGACTGCCCTGCCCCCAGGAGGACTGTGTAACCTTACAAGCTCACAGATAGTTGACAGTATACAGATAGGACAATGGTTACATAATGCCATTATGATTGGCCCAAGGAAAGGGCTTTGAAGTTAGCTCTCTATCACTATGAGAAAGAAAAAGAATGGGTAGTAGCTCCTCCCAGAAGCAGCCACATCTTGCTAGGAGGGTGTGCCCTCACTACAACAACAATGTGGCTTAGCAACCTTGGGAATGGCACTCCCAGATGAAATCCCTCAATCGCAACTCACTGCCAATGCTGTAGCTACTGTGGGCAGAGTGTTATTCTTGAGCCACAGCCTGGTAGCTGGTCTTAAAGATACTGTGCTCTTGATCTTAAGGCTATAGAAGTTAGAAGAGTATTAGTACTTATTAGTTTTTATGGAAGCATGAGAAGAGAGAGATGTCACTTGTTGAGATTACAAATCCATGTGAATTAGTAATTAAGTACTGCAATCTTATGCATGTCAATCTCAGAATTTGTTGCCATTGTTTTGAGGGGGGAGCTTACATCCAGCTGAGCGTGTGGAGGCTTGCAACTTTATCAGACCTGTTTCTAAGTAAATATAGGATTGCGCTGTGGATTTCACTTTATTGTTGAACAACCTTGTGACGTTCACCCTTTGAGGCACCTACGTGTTGTGCCCTCACAAAGGCTCCAGTCGTGTTTTCCTCTCACTGCCACCAGTGGATTACCTCAATCCACAATATAAATGACGTTTGACCAGATACTTGTCTTGTGAATGCAAACAAAACTTATTAATTGAAGTGAAGCCAATTTAATAATCACAGAAGTTCTTCAGATGAACATTGTACACAAGCAAATCATTAACGGGTCTCTCATTACATACTTTTCTCTTGCCATATAATTACCACCTTCTCTATCTATTTATCTTAACCAGCTTTATCTCTATTAGTATCTGTTCTTTCTCTCTCTAACCAGTCTCTTATCTCTCTTTCTCTCTCTCTCCAACTGACTCTGCCTCTCACTATATTTTATCTCCTGCCAAACCTTTATATATCCCCTGACTCCGCCCCTCCAATCCTCTCATAGGCTCATGCAAATTAGATCATGACCATGAGTGGCAGGAATGACGTGGGGCAATTGTCACATACCTCCCCCCTAAGAAAAGTTTGTTTCATCGGGGAAACCTTACAGTTTACCCTTATGAACAACGGAACATACAGGGAACAATACATCCAAAACATCATCATAACAATATGGTTACCAATTATGTTCTAAATCATATACCATATTTTACCATATAACATTATATTTACCATATACAGTACCTATACATATCTTATACTAGTTTTCTCTCGATTACTATGTTTAGCAGATCAAACTTATTACTTTAAACATTTAAAACAATCAATACAATTATAAACATTTGCATTATTCACATTAATACAAATCACATTACCTTTACATTTATACCACTACTCACCATTATTTCCTATCATTCTCCACTTCTCAGTTCATCATCATCCAAACTTTGCATTTTAATCATATTTCATAACTATACATAAACAGAACATTTCACACAACATTACACTCTTTTATCCACTCATTAATCATTTGGCCTTCGCGACCAGGCGTCAGCAACCATATTCTGAGTCCTCCTTATGCTGCGGATCTCAAAGTCAAAGTCTTGCAGGTTCCGTGTCCATCTTGCAAGCTTACTGTTAGTGGAATTCACAGTTTGTAGCTATACCAGAGGGAAAGGGTCAGTGCACATGATGAACTTCCTCCCCCAAACGTAAGGCTTCAGTCTTTGCAGTGTCCAAACAGTCGGTAGGCACGCCCTCTCAATGGCAGACCAATGTCTCTCACCAGGTTGGAATCTCCTGTTGATCAGAGTCACAGGGTGCAGATTCCCTCTGTCATCCGCTTGGCACAGCACGGCTCTCAGACCCACACGTGACACCTCGATGTACACGATGAACCCCTGGTTGTAGTCTGGTGCAACAAGGACTGCTCCTGAAGTCCGCGCTCTCTTCCGATGCTCATCAGTCACCTGGCACTCTGATGTCCACTCGATTTCCTCCAGTCGCTGTTTCCTGATGAAGCCTGCTTTCTTTATGGCTTGGGGCTTCACTTTCTCAGCTGGGGACAGGGTAGGCAGTTTCTTCCCCTCCTCCAGAACATATATGGCTGTATTCTTCTTTGTGATATTATTGCTTACGCCTTTCTCCTCACCAACAAATTCACCCACAGGTATTTTTGTTGAGAAGTTCTCCCTATGTGGGGAACTACTATCATAGATCACCTCCAAATTCACAGGCAGGTTTCTTTGAAGTGCAATCTCAACCACTTGGTTTATTTTAGATGCATTGAGATTCTCATTAGGTTCCAATTCTTTATTCTTAGGTTTCTTTGAAGTGCAATCTCAACCACTTGGTTTATTTTAGATGCATTGAGATTCTCATTAGGTTCCAATTCTTTATTCTTAGGGGTTTGTTCTGCAAGATCCTCAGGACTTATGCAGCTGCAGAGCGACTAGACTTCTCAGCCCTCCAGTTCTGCTGCAACAAATCCACAGGTTTTGACCCTGCTAACTGCAATTCACTCCCCTCTATGGGTCTCAGCCTTAACACTTCTTCTCCGGGATTAAATACTCTTTCCTTGGCCTTCCTGTCGTACCAGTCTTTTTGCTTTCCCTGAGTGCTCTTTAAGTTCTCTGCTGCTGTTTCCAGAGACTGTTGTAAGGAGTTCATCAGCTCATCAATGTATTTGACAACTGACTCAGGGTCATCCTCTCTATATTCTTCCCAGTTTTGACGGAGTAGATCTAGGGGTCCTCTAGCTTTCCGTCCAAATAATAACTCAAAAGGGCTAAATCCTGTATTTTCCTGGGGTACAGATCTATAAGCGTATAACAATGGTTGTAATTTATGGTCCCAGTCATTTGGATTTTCAGCTGTATATGCCCGAATCATCCTCATTAGGGTACCATTAAATTTCTCAGCTAAACCATTGGTCTGGGGATGATAAGGGGATGATGTGATGTGGGTAATGCCTTAGACTTGCCACAATCTCTTCATTAATTTGGAAGTAAATGAAGTCCCCAAATCTGTAATTATCTCGGAAGTGAAGCCCATACGACACATATAATTAATTAGGGCATCTGCCACTGTCTCAGTTTCAATATTCCGCAAAGGTACAGCTTCTGGATACCTTGTGGCATAATTGATAAACTAAATCTATTCCCACGCTTGGTAACTTTGGGTAGGGGTCCCACTATATCTAGGCCTATTCGTTGAAAAGGGGTTGAGATGACTGGCAATGGGCACAGCTTAGCCTTTGTTTTGTCATTCCCAGTACCCTGTCTTTGGCAGGTGTCGCAGCTCTGGCAATATAGCTTAACCTCCAAGTTCAAGTTTATTGTATTAGCTAAAAGCCGTCACAATTGTTTAAAATACAAATCAGATCAAATAAAATCATGATAAAATCACAGACATATAAAACAATAAAAGACACTTCATATCTGGGAGTCCCCTGCACAATTTATCGCGATGGCTTTCAGGAAATTAGCTCGAATATTTCTGGCCGCTTTTGCAAACAGTGCTGTTCTGTATGTAACATAAGGGTCACAGTCCAAAAGTAACCTGACCACCTTTATCTGAGGGCTTTCCTCCTGTAGAGTAGCCAAAATGTTACCCAGGAACTTTTCTCTGGGGTTTTGATAGAGCTGACAGTATAGTAAATAGTGGACAACATCCTCTATCTCACCTGCTCCGCAAATACATAGCCTTAGATGTTTAGGGACATTCATATACCTGCCATCTAAGACAGCGGTTGGCACGGTTTGGAAGCGGAGTTCTGTGAATGCGGTTCTCAGGGAGGCAAAAGTAAATGTATGTAAGTATTGCGCCATTGAGTGGTTTGTTTTCAGCAGATGGTACCAGTGAGAGAAATTTGAAGAGTGAATTAAGGGTAAGTCCTGGTCATTATCCAATTTGTAGAACCAGTCCCTCAACATTCTTTTAACCCCAGAAAAAACAAAAATATCTGTGGAGAGGGATTTAGATTTTAGCAGGGTTTGAACTGAAGTTGCCCAGCCACCACTCTTCCATTGCTCTACCATACAACGTTTAGGTAGACGGTGGTCAGACATATCCATCACCCTCTTGTAGTAAGAGAACATAGCTAGAGTTGCCCTGGCTTTAATGGACATCATGCCTGTCTCTGTTCTAAGAAAAGCTGCTGGAGTCCCCTGGGGTACCGCAAGGATGTGTCTCAGAAATTTATTCTGTCCTACTTCAAGATGGTGTAGGTTGTTCTGTTTCATACCCCAGATCTCGATTCCATAAAGCATTTGAGAGATGACCCTCCCTGAAAAGACTTTTAAAGCTGGGGTTACTAGTTTACCACCTTTGGAATGGAAAAATTTGACCAGAGCATGGCTAGATTTCTGAACCGATATTTTCGTGCTCTGTATCTGGGATTTCCAACAGTTTTTCTCATCAAAATGCACTCCTAGGTACTTGAAGGTCTGGACTTGTTCTATTTTATTTTCACCTATAGTCCAGCTAAATTTGGGGGGGGGGGGGGGATGCTTTCCAAAAATCATCACTTTAGATTTTGTGTAATTTATTTTTAGTTGCTCTAGGTGGCTAAACTCTTGGAGCTTATTTAAGCTTCTCTTCAGTCCCTTTTTGTTCATAGATAATAATACAATGCCATCAGCATATATAAGGCTTGCAATCTTATAGTTCCCAATTGAGGGGGGAAAATGATCTGGATGGTTTAAAGCTGTTACAATATTAGCTTAACCTGCTTCCCCATCCCAGGCCAATAGAAGTTCTGAGCAATCCTTTGCTTAGTACGTGAGATCCCCAAATGGGCTGAAAACATGTCTTTATGCGCCTTTTCTAAAATTTTCTCTATATATTTAAAAGGTACTACTAGCTGTCTGAGTATGCTTTCCCCTCCCCTCATAGGATTCACTAGAACATTGTACACAAGCAAATCATTAACAGGTCTCTCATTACATACTTTTCTCTTGCCATATAATTACCACCTTCTCTATCCATTTATCTTAACCAGCTTTATCTCTATTAGTATCTGTTCCTTCTCTCTCTGACTAACCAGTCTCTTATCTCTCTATCTCTTTCTCTCTCTCTCCGACTGACTCTGCCTCTCACTATATTTTATCTCCTGCCAAACCTTTATATATTCCCTGACTCCGCCCCTCCAATCCTCTCATAGGCTCATGCAAATTAGATCATGACCATGAGTGGCAGGAGTGACATGGGGCAATCATCACAAACCTCATGAGACAGATGTGACTGTGACTTACTGAAGACCAATTAATGTGTTTAGCTGAACTAGCTTTTGAGTACAAGTTGATCCAGTAGCACTTGGTTAATATGGTGAATAGTTATATTGTGAGATAAAATCATGTGAGGCACCAAAGAGATCCTAAAAAGATATATTGTGATGGGAGAAATCACCCTGACTTTCTTTCCATAGAACCCAAGGCTCCTGGACGATGTTAGCTTTCATCCTTGTATTCGGTTCAAGCGCTGGGAATCAGAAAGAGTCCTCTCCTTCATTCCTCCTGATGGAAACTTCAGATTGATTTCATATCGAGTCAGTTCACAAAAGTAAGTCTTCAAGGGTCAGAATCGTGTGTAATTGTTCTTCAGTATCACTCATGAATGTGCTCAGCAGTCTCTAATTTCATAGGTTTTGGCATGCATGTAGATGCGTTCTGCAGTTTTCACAAGAAGTATCTTATGTCCTTAATAAAAAGTATGTGTGCAGTAAAAACCAGATTATTTTTGGGGGGGGGGGGGAGAGAAATATATGGAAAGCCCTAGCCACAAGCTTGCAATCCAAACCAACAGGTATTCTGCAGAGAGGAAGGAACGCTATTTTCTTGTTGCAATCAGTTGTTTGCTCAGGCTAGTTTACACGCTACTTTTGTCCAAAAATGCTTCCCAAATTTGCCACCTCATTCATGATTGTCAAATGTCAGAGGAGACTATTCTGGTAATGTTTTTTTTTTTTCATGGCAGGGGCATGGCACTCCAGTGGCCTTGTTTTTAATTTGAAGATGTCCCCCTCAGTGATTACCATCCTCACAGTGTCATTTCTAGAACATTAAAGGCAAGGAAAAAGAATGGCACCCTCCAAGAGGATGTCCTTATGCTCCAGAATATTTTGAAGGATGAAAAAACTGAACCCCCACGGATTATCCCGTTACCAAACTGTTCAAGCTTAGTGCTCTCCTACACTGCTGTAGTTCAAAAGTGGCTCCAGAAAGGGAGCTTTCTTCAGACAGCTCCTCTGTGCATGGAGAATGAATATAGACTATTTCACTCACATCTAGATGACCTATAGGAGGGAAGTGGGGAAGGTGTGGCCCTCCAGATGTTGGACTGCACCTACCATCAGCACTTGCCAGCATAGGTGATGTTGAGGAATATTGGGAATTGCAGTCCAGCATTGGGGCAATGTAGTCAACCCTGTGCTAGTGCAGAGGCTCCTATTCACATCATGCAGGGATCTTGCCAGCTTTTTTTTTTTTTTACTGTCTCTTAATTCCTTCAGCCTCAGACTCCAAACTATTTAATTCTAAGCCTTCTGAGAGGCAAGTGTTCGAGGGGTCCAGTCCTAGCACTCTTTATGCAGAGCAGACCTCCATAGCATCTGAACCACAGTTTAACACTAGCCACTACCCATGAAAGGAGAGCCACCAGAAATCCATTACGTCTCACATTGTTTCCCATTTGCTTGTCTGGGGATGCTTACCCCACAAAAGGAAAGGTTGCGAGTTTCACTGGAGAGAAGATAGCAAAGTTCAGTCCGGGGGGGTAGGGGCGAGTGTGTTTAAAAATGACACCTGTGACTTTTTTTAAAAAAGTATACTCTGTTCATGTTGTCACATGTTCCATTTTTTTTATTCTGTCCCTCACCACATGTGTGCACCAATTTTCCTCAGCATTGGTGTGAGAGGGGTCTCATGTAGGGTCTCTCACTAGGCCCTTTGCACTCCCACGACAGCAAGGAGCCAAGAAAAGTATATTTCCCATGTCTTCAAAAACAGTTGGAAGATGGAACTACATTCCCTATGAATTCTGATGTGGTAATTTTAACAAGAGGCCCAGCACTCTGTCACAGCTGCCACTAGGTACATTTAGGTCTGAAGGAGAAGGGAATGGCCTTCACTGGCAGGAGAGAATGGATGGTGTGAGACAGCTCCGTTGCAAACCAAGTCTGAGTGTTTGAGGGAGAATGTGTTGGTCAGTGCTAGAGCATTTGCTTTGCATGCAGCTGGTCCCAGAATCAGAAGCCAGCATCTTCAGGTAGGCCTGGAGAAACCCTGGAGAGCTGCTACCAGTTATTGTTGATGATACTCAGCTAGATGAACTAATGGTCCAACTCAATATTAGGCAGCTTTCTTTGGGGGTCCAGGGGAGCCTATGAGTTCACCATTTCAACCCTTCACCCATGTCATACATTGCATAATCATGCATATATACCATGTAAGTATAATGCATCCTGTCTGAAATTACTTGTATAATAGGTGAGTGCAATTACCTTTTTACACTATTGTTTTCCTAGTTTGGTGGCCATCCCAGTGTATGTGAAACATGCAATTAGTTTCAAAGAGAATTCCTCTACTGGAAGATTTGATGTCACAATTGGGCCCAAACAGAACATGGGGAAGACAGTGGAAGGCGTCGTTATGACTGTTCATATGCCAAAAGCAGTACTCAACATGAACCTTACAGCCTCTCAAGGCAACTATACATTTGATCCTGTCACCAAAGTAAGTCCATCACGCCACTCCTGTCTCTCGGGATACAACCCATTCACCAAAGTTCCTTTTGTTTTGTTTTTAGAGGCTTGCCCCACTAAAATGAAATGAGGCTGTAGAGTTTGGAGGGGATCACTGCCATCTTCACTGAAACAATACACCAGTTTCTGTGAGCACTTGACTCTCTCTCACTCACGACATGAGCATCTTCTACCTTGTCTGCTATAGGATACTGTGAGCAGTTAACAGGAATTGTCTGCCTACACTACAGCTAAACTGTAGGATCTTCTTAAACTCCTGTAACAATGGAGAATCCACTGCATGGAATAATATACCCCTCTAGATTTCAGGAAAAATATGCAAGTGGAAAAATTCAGGTAGTATTTCTCATCTATCTCCATTTGTAGCTCCAAATATCATGTATTACTGTATTTTAAATTGCTTTGAATTGAGAAGCATTATAATATTAAAAGCATTTTTTTCCAAATGTTTTCTAATATGCCAAATAGGATCCCTCTCCCATTATTTCTTTATTTTAGAGTTAGCAGGCAGCCTTTAAGTAAAAGATTGCATGTAAGTATTTTTGCTAGGGTGAACTCTCTAAATGTGTTTCTGCTGTTGTCATGCATCCTTAGTGAAACCAGGGATGCTACAAGAATTCAAGTATTGGATTAATCTAAAGTCTAGAACTGTGAGAGGGGAAACTTCTCTTAATCTTCTCACCCTCTTTCTCCACACTATATATTTTTATCATCCACCCTCAACCCCTAATAGTGCTGGCTTTCTCTGTAGGATTACTGAAAAGGTTCACTGAGGGAAGATGTGTGAAGAATAAAGAGAAGTTTGGAAAAAAAACGTTATGTAAATATTGGTGGTTGGCTTTTCAGGTGTTAACATGGGATGTTGGCAAAATTACACCCCAGAAGCTGCCAGGTCTTAAAGGAATGGTGAACTTGCAGTCTGGTGCTCCCAAGCCAGAAGAAAATCCTAGTCTGAATATTCAGTTCAAGATACAGCAGCTGGCTATTTCTGGTGAGAAGAGCTCTTTATGAGGCTGGGGGAGGCCTCAAGTTTTTGCCAAATGTTCTTTGTCTTGGATTTGAGTATTGAGTCCAGCCAGTTGAAATGAAGCTAAACTTCTCCAGCATATTTCAGTTTTCTCCTCTTTCACATTTACACTCAATCTTCCCTTCATAGAATCATAGAGTAATGGAGTTGGAAGGGTCCTATAAGGCCATCGAGCCCAGTCCTCTCCCCTGAATGCAAGAATCCAAATCAAAGTATATCTGACAGATAGTTGACTAATTTTCTCTTGAATGCCTCCAGCATTGGAGACATTCCTGAGGTAATTGGTTCCATTGTCATACTGGTCTAACAATTAGGACGTTTTTCCTGATATGCAGCTGAAATTTGGCTTCCCATAACTTGACCCTTTATTACATGTCCTGCACTCTGAGATGATCAAGAACAGAGCCTGCCCCTTCTCTGTAAGACAATCTATCAAATATTTGAACAGTGCTATTATATCTCTCCTCAGTTGTCTTTTCTCAAGGTTAAGCATGCTCAGTTCTTTCAGTTTTTCTTCATAGAGCTTCGTCTCCAATCTCCTGATCATCCTTGTTGTTCTTCTCTGAACTTGTTCTAGTTAGTCAGCATCCTTCTTAAAGTGTGATGCCCAGAAATTGACACAATTACTCAAGATGAGGCCTAACAAGTGCTTAATAGAGGGGAACCAAACATACAGTTTACAAGATGGGGGATCCCTGGCTCAGCAATACTATGAGTGAGAAAGATCTTGGAATCATTGTAGATTACAAGTTGAATATCAGCCAAGAGTGTGATGTGGCTACAAAAAAGGCAAATGCTATTTTAGGCTGCCATAACAGAAGTATAGCCTCTAAATCCTGTGAAGTACTAGTTTCTTTTTCCTATGTGTAGTACTTTGCACTTATTCCTGTTGAATTTCATTATGTTGTTCTCAGCTTAGTGCTCAAGCCTATTAAGACCTTTTTGATTTTTTTCCCTGTCTTCCAGGGTATTACCTACTGCACCCAATTTTGTGTCATCCACACACTTGATAAACATTCCCTGCACTCTCTCTTCCAAGTCATTAATAAAAATATTGAAGAACATTAGTCCCAGGACTGAGCCTTGTGATACCCCCCCTTTTCCCTCATCCCAGTTTGAGAAGGAGCCATTGATAAGTGCTCTTCGAATACAATTCTGTTACCAACTATGTATCTACCTGACAGTTGTTCTAGCCAGCCCTAGTTAGCTTGCTAATCAAAATATTATGGGGCACTTTGTCAAAAGCTTTGCTGAAGTCAAGATATATTATCAGGGAGATTACCAATCAAAAAATGAGATAAGATTTGGCAGGATTTCTTCTTGACAAATACGTGTTGGCTTCTAGTTATTACTACATTATTTTCAAGGTGCTTGCAGAGTGATCACTTTAGGATTTTCCAGAATTTCCCTGGGATTGGTGTCAGGCTGACTGATCTGTAGTTACCTACCCTGTTTTCCCGAAAATAAGACCTAACCTGAAAATAAACCCTAGTATGATTTTTCAGGATGTTCGTAATATAAGCCCCACCCCCAAAATAAGCCCCAGTTAAGTGAAACCCCGCCCTCCACCATTGTGCAGCAACCAGAAGAAGATGATATGACTAAAATAAAGCATCCCCTGAAAATAAGCCCTATTGTGTTTTGGGGAGCAAAAATTAATATAAGACCCTGTCTTATTTTCGAGGAAACACGGTAGTTCCTCCTTTTTGAAGATAGGAACATTAGCCCTCCCTCCTATCATCCAGTACTTCCCCTGTGATTTCAATAAAATAACACACAGTGGTTCTGAGAGTTTCTCAAGGAATTCCATCAATACTCTTGGATGCAGTTTAACAAAGCCCTGGAGATTTGAACTCATTGAAAGTAATAAGGTATTATCTCAAGCTGCAATTCTGTTCCTCGACTTCTATTTCACATTTGTCTGGAGGGTGATCATAGAGTGTCTTTTGGGAAAAAACTGAGCTAAAATAGGAATTGAGCACTTCTGCCTTTTCTTTGTCATCTGTTCTCATTTTTCCATCCCCATTGAGTGGCTAAGCCACTGTTTCTTTTTTCTGTCTTTTGCTAAATGCGTAGATGATGTTTTTTGTTGTTGTTGTTGAGTTTAGCATCTCTAGCTTCAGCCCATTCTCACCTTTTGCCTTCCTAAAACCATTCCTGCAATTCTTTGCTACTTATCTGTATGCTTCCTTAGTGGTGTGGCTTTCATCCATTTCTTATATGTATTCTTTTTTGTTTTTAGAACCTGTAAGGTTCTTCATTTTTAAATATATATACATATATAACTTTAATATTAACAGACAATAAAACATTTCCTGGCTACAAGCTAACTATGACAGGGCAGGATTACACAGTGAAGGGCTGACTCTCACTACTCATAGGTTCTCATTGTTATTTTTGGGGACAAACTGAAGAGGCAACAAGCAGGAACACAGCTGAGAGAGATGCAGCTCTCATCTCGAACACTTCCAATATGAGAGACAGCCTTATACAAAAAAAGAAAGCCATGTGGTTCTTTCACACATTCTGATGGTGAGAGTGAGTGATAAATTTATTAGACTGCAAAAAAAATCACAGACATAAGCTAGCTTTCAACCCTGTATAGATCTTGAGCAGGTTGGGCACCACCGAATTGTGGCTAGTGCGGGAAAAATAAGGCATTGATTTCTTTTTTGTTAGATTGAAAAAACATTCTCTAAAACAGTGGTACTCAGCCTTCAGTCTCCACGTTTGGGAGCTCAGCTCCTGGAATCTTTGACACTGGCCGTCTGGGAGTTTAAGTCCAAAACTTTTGCAAGGTCAAGGGTTGAGCATGACTGACTGGGCTTTCAAAGATGGGAGCTTAGAGATGGTCTTTAACTTCATTTCTGTGTTGGGACTGAATATTTCATAAAGATTCATTTTGATTGTTGTGTACTCTTATCAATAATTGTATGTTTTGTTTTCAGATAGTGTTTGTACATGCATTTTATTTCTGTTTTCAGGACTGAAAGTAAACCGCCTTGACATGTATGGAGAAAAATACAAACCATTTAAAGGAGTGAAATACATCACCAAAGCAGGGAAATTCCAAGTGCGAACATGAACCCTGCCTTGCTGGCAGATAAGTGTTGATTTTTGTGTGCGTGGGTTTTTTTCCATTTGAGGGGAAAATGAGACCTAGTGACTTCAGCTACTCTTAGATGCCAATTCTAACAATTCCTCTGATTAGACTCATTCCCGATGCGCTGCCGCTCTTCAACTTAAATTGTAGTTTATTAAATCTTTTTATATGTGGCTTTGAAATAGAATAATTTTCTGTAACAGTTTGCTTCTTATCCAGTTGGTTCATGAACTGATCATCTGGAACTGTCCACAGAACCAGCTAACACCATACACTGCCAAGCAAACTACCAAAGCACAAGATAAAGACAGGCACTTCTGGACAGAGAACAAACCATACTTTGGACTGCGCTAAAGGATGCTGATGAACTTACAGCCTGTTAGAAATGGTGATTTCATAATACTTTTCCAAGGCCAATTAGGAAAAGGCAGAGGACCAGAGCACTCAGCTGTTTGGAAGAGGGGATCCTCAGCAATACAGAAAAGGTTTTCCCTGCACTGTTTACAACATGCTGCCTTTTAAATCAAAACTGTTTGCCTTATCAGCTTGTAAATTCAGCAGACAATCTGTAGCCAAGCCTTGATTTTTCTACAACTTGCTTTAATTTTGAAGGTGAAACATGTATGGAAGTTTGCATAGTTTAACAGGTGTTACCATTTTGAAAGTGTCTTGCCACCTTACACTTAATTGTTTGTGCCATGCATATACCTCAAGAGTAGCTCAATATAGGCAGCAGGCTTTATTTAAAGGTTATGTTGCTAATTTGTAACGAAATAAAAGGGAACTTACCTGTGTCACCTTGTCATTCAGTTAATTGTTTGGATCATATCATCCAACAGGACAATTAACAGAACATGTTGATGCAGTCTCTACTACGTGTTCACGTGTTTACTTAGTGCACCTACTGTAGCAAGCCACCCATTAGTACAGCAAAATGTTACTTCCACACCAGGGAAATTATCTGGTAGCAAAGCTGAGCACACGTTCAGCTGAAATCCTGTTGCTGTAACTTATGCCACATAAGGCTATGGTGATTTTTCAGAAATTAAACATTTCCAACTTCTCTCCTCCCATGTAATCTCTCTGATTGCCAGGAATTGGGGGGGGGGGGGGGGTCCACAGTACAGCAGGAAGAGGTCTTTAATTACTGGAAATTGCCAGCACCAAGATGATTTTACAGGTGGTAGCAATTTTTAGTAAACATTTCCTCCCCCCATCCTGCTGGTTCCACAGGTTCACAACAACCAAAGAGATTACACAGGAGCCTCCAGACCATCAGGATAGAAATTGAAATTTTTTTAAAAAAAGATGACATCATCATTTACAGGAGCAGGATTTGAGCCTTTGTTTCAAGAAGCAATGTGTGAAAAGCTTCATCAATTTGAATCTTTACAGAGAGATGAAAAGGAGGTTACTGCTGACTAGGGAGAAGAGTGAGTGCACCAAGACCGAGTAAACCAGAACATTTTTTTTTGCTAAAACAATTCAGTTGCAGTCTTTTTGGTGTTAGCTAAGAGGCACTGGCGCACAGCTAGAAATGGAGTGGGAAACTCTTATTTACATCTCTATTATGGAAACAATTAAGCTCAAAATGAGCATGTTTATTTTCTGCTGACATCAGCACTGCTTTGAAGTGACTTGACTAGTTTTAGTAAATAAATCAGTAGGCCATTACTCCATAGTAACAGACAATCTGTCAAAAGCTGCATATCCTGAGACTATATTAATCTACGTAAGGTGCTGGTCCTTACGTAGAGTGTCAGTGTGCCCCATTATCAAAAACAGAATGACAAGAGGGGAAATACCCTATATGATTACTTCCATATCCATAGTTCTGACATTTTCCACCTCCAAACAAGTGTAAATAATTCATGTGCTCTTGAACTAATTCTACAGCTGCTAAGTCTTGCAGGTAAATTTGAGTGAAACACATAAATAGGCAAAATTAAAATAGTTCCATTCCAATAAAAATCTTGCACTGAATATTTTTTATACAAATGCATTTTTATTTTGTTTGAACAGAACAAAGAAGGTTGAAAATATTAGCATATACAACAAAATTCTGGTTTATAAACAAAGGTATTTTAGTGGCAAAATGTTCCTGACATTCAAGTTTGCTTCATCTTAGGCCTGGTGGAGAAGAGTGTTCAGGAAAGCATACATTGCATAAGGTGTAGAGGATATTAACTTCTATAAAAGATATTTCAGCTTAGCACACATTCTGAAGAAATACCCAAGACAAGTATAATTCAGAGCTTTCCTTCAAACATTCCTTAACAAAAAGCAGTCTTTGGTATAAACCATCATGTCATTAAAGGCATTAGTAATATTGCATTAATAGAAAGTCAAGCTCTTAAATGGTGGTGGTTTTTAAAAACTCACAATGAAAGGCTGAACTTATGAATTGATAAGACATTCCAGAAGACCTGAAAGACATCTAGAGCAGGGGTGAGCGAAATGTGGCCCTAACTCCCCTCAGCCTGCATGGATGACACCAGGCAGATGGGGTTTGCTGTCAGACTCTGGAGGAAAACATGCCCCTCTGCCTGCTCGAGTCTCTCTTCTTCCTGCCGAGTTTATATAAACCAAGCAAAAGGAAAGGCATACAGACCAAGGCTGAGATACTCCCTTTTGTGTGTTGGTTCTGGCAACGTACTGCCAGAAGCTAAATTACAGTTTTGAGTACCTTGCAGTCATCAATTACCAGGCACAAGTAGTCAAGAAAAGGAAGAGAAGCAAGCTCCCTTTGCTTTTGGCAGCTGGAGACAAGAGATTAAACATGACATTTCTCTGCTTCAAAGTTCTGTTTTAAATTGCACCAGAGATCGAGGGTCCATCAGGGGAGCATTAAACAATTTCAACAGGCAAACAAGTGACATAGCCCTTTCGTCCACCCAAACAGCACACTCCTACTCTCCTGAGCATAAAACAGTGGTTGCATGGGAGCACAGGGACATTGCAGCATCAGTACATGAGTTCTTGGCAAATACACAAGCAGCTCAGAAGTAGAGTCAGTGCCTCGGGAAGGAACATCTGCACATGACAAATGTGCTCTTCCATCGTGTCAGCAGAGCCTCTGTGAGAGAGAGTTCTATTGCACAAGGCCCAAGACTCATTCTGTGCAAAAGCTACCTGCTTGTAGATCACACCTAAAGCATGCTAAAATAAGGCCATATTATTTTAACTCTAAACACCCTTCCAAAACTCAATGTCCTTACCATGGCTGAAAGAGACCACTCCAACTGCAAGCTGATCCAACTAGAAGAGATTGCATTCATGAAGCATGTGTTGAGCATTTCATTAGGAAGCATGGAGAGCCTGAAGTGAGAACTCTTTCTGAAGTCCAAAGGCAGATGTTCTATAATCGTACCGCCAATCCCTCCTCTATAGCTCTTAGCTAGAAGAGATCTATTTCAGCAGGGCAGAAAAATTCCAAAACCATACTTTCTTAAACAAGAACAATCAGGGAGGACAAGCAACAGCCCTTCTAATGTGTAGAAAAGGCCTTAATGCTCAGAAAATTTCTTCACCTAGCAACTGTTAAGGTGAGACACACAGGAAGGCTGGGTGCTCTCTTCCTTGATGCCTGATAACCCCCTACCTGGCAAAACAAATCTTCTAAACAACCTTTACCAAACAGTCCTATCATCACAGCTTGCCAAACTGAACTTGGTAGGCATTAAAAAGATAATTCCCTGATTTTGATACTTGAAATATTATTAGGAGTGGGGGAAGGTAAAAGGTTTTCAGCACAGCTTTTTTTTTTTCTCTGCTAGCAAGGAAAGGTTTTTGTAGGAAATTAAAGTTAGCAACACACTTTTCTGGAAGGGGTTAGAAAAAGGAACAGAAGACTGAAATGCTGGACTACTTGTTTTCTGATTGTCCCTCACAAATAACAGATAAGCAAACCAAGTGTGTCCCAGAGTTTCAATCCATGCTAAAGTGAAATCTTCATGTATTGCCTTGCATAGAAACCACTGGAATATACACTGCATAATGGGGAAGAGGAAACTGAAATTATAGTGTTCATGGAAACACATACTAAAAAAACCGTCAAAAGCAAGGAAAAAAGTAGTCACCATTTTGGAAATTAACTATGGTGAGGTTAGATACCAAAGGTAGCTCAACATACTGTTAAAGCCCTTGAAATGGGCTAGTTTGAATCTTTGCAGCACCATCTGGCTGTTTACAAAATTCTCTTTGCTTCGCAAGGGGTTTTATAAAAAAAAAAAAGGACAACACTTTGAGGAGGAGGAGGTTTTTTTTTACTGGTACCAGGGTGTTTTTCTGACCCAGCGTAGAGTGAATCCAGCATCTGTTCTAATCTTAATAGAGGCGGCCTCAGCTTCTCGAACTGTCTCCTTGACAGACTGCATGAGGTTCTGGGCATTGTGAACCAACATCTCAGTGGCCTGCAAGAGAGAGAGGAGAGTGTGTGCTCTAAAACATGTCTTTGGAGAAGCATTATCTGTCTTTTCAAATTAAATACTACGTAGGAAAGACGACCTGGCTCATCCTAGCCTTGTAGTAGAACAAGTTTTTTAAAAAGGCTTCATTGTCAGGAAGACCCTTCAACTTTACTGGCATCCCATAAGAATCACAAGAGCAACAACACCTGTTATTAGCATTTGCAAACTGACTTTCTGTTCCAGGAACTGTGTAGAATGCAAACAATGGCTTTTAATAGCATTAGCCCAGTCTGCTTAGAAAGTCAAAGCAATTAGAAAACTACCATTTTAACCCCAATAATGCAGCTGAAATTGCAAGCAGAGGGCAAAACTCTGACATTATTGGTATAAGAAACCTGATTGTTTTAATTTTAATGGAATCTTCTCCTTAGTCTCCCAATGTTCTCAGATATTTATGGTCTTGGAAATCCTAAATACCGTATAACATATCTACAGTAACTTTTTTTAACAAGTGAAGGTTTTGTGGCTGCTTTGCTATGGATGCGTATACGCATCACTAGAAAAGAATAACACTCCATCTACCTGCAGGTGTGCAAAGATCATCCTGGAAGACAGCAGCTACAGGTACAAACAAGTGTCTGCACATCTAGATTCCATTTTCAGATTTTGGAAACAGCCAGACTTATTTGGACTCTGTCAGGGGCTCTTCCTATAAACACACATTCTTAGTTTCTTTTTTTATAGCCAGAACCCAGAGATTCTGGGGGTTATAGTCTAAGAGATGACTTTCTACCTCTATCCTTTAAAGGAAAAAAAATGTGGATGAGAAAAGCATGAGGCCCATCTGTTTCAACATCCTGTATCCTAACAGTGGCCAGCCCTCAGGTAACACTTGGCGCAGCAGTCCCTCCACCTGTTTGCCTCCCACCACAGGAACTGTTAAGACAGACACTGCCTCTCGAAGTATCTTTAGCTAATCCTCCAGGAATATATCCAGTCCCTTTTTAACACCAATGGCCATCTCAACATATTTTTTTCTGATGACAAATCAATCTGATAGAAACAATAAAAAGAGAAGTTCAAGATCACTGACTACCACAAAAGATAGCAAGACATGATTTAAATAGCATCCCCTTTCATTCAGATGAAAACCAACAACAGATCTGGTGCATTCTGGGGTAGGGGTGAGGGAACTGGCCATTTCCAAAGTACCTTTTTTTTTACCCACCAGGGGGTGCTAGTGAATAACATTAAACACCAGCTGAAAATGTTATTGCCTTATTAAACCAAGCTGGATTAGCCTTTATATCATAAACTATAATTGGTTATGGCACACTGTCCAGCCAGAAAAAAAGAAAAAGAAAAAAAGCAATTTTCCACTGATTGTGCCCTCAACCAAAAGCAATCCTGACCCCAGCTCTCTGACAAGGACAGACAGGTCAGGGTAGTGAATGCAGGACCCTCCAGCTATTGCTGAAAGACTTGTCTCCCCACCCCCACCCCATGCTGCCTGCAGCTGGTGGGAGCTTAAGATAAGCAACAGCAGGTGGGCCACATGCCTCCTATAAGACCTGCTAAAGATGTGGGTTTTCTCTAGAGTTTGATTTGGAAGGTTGGTCCTTTACTTTTTTCAAAGAAGACTTGGGAGGTGGGATGGGGGGGGGAATCATTCAGTACATTTGATTCAGGAAGTCCTGGCCAATCAGCATACCTATGAGCCCCTCTTTTTAATGACTGCCCAACCAAAGTCAAAGAACTGCCTTCAGCTTTTAACATGAGCCAAAAGGAGACACTGCTGTTAGAGAACATTTCCCATCTTCCTGCAAGAGAGAAATTTGTTCGACCAATACAAAGGTCTTTGCAAAGTCCCCACCCATATCCCACCCACCCCCACTCAGGAGTGTTACCTGTTCAGACTCCTCATCACTGATATTAGTCCGGCCCAACATGGTCGCTTTGACAGTAGAGAGGATTTTCAGCTGGGTACTTATAGTTGGGATGCGTTCACAGACCTGTGTCAACAGAGAATACAAAGTTTGTTCAAAGAATCAACTGGGCTTCCTTCTAAATATAATTCTGCCATTGCTCTTCAGGCACATGATCCCTCCCAAGAGCTTATTTAAAAATAGCAAAATTGTGAGCATAAACAGGACATGATTAATTTTCCTTATGAACAGGACCACTCATCCCAAGGCAGCCATGATTTTTCTTGGGAGAAAAAAAAGTAGTAGCATACTTCAGTGGCAGAAAAAAAGTGTCTGACATCCATTTTCTCAAGAACCTGTGGACTGTACTGGAATTACTTTATGACAGGATCTCCCCATTTCAAATTTTCTGTTACAAACCCTGCTCTACAGATTTATTTCATTTGATTTCACTGACTGTGTCCTTTGTGGGACACCTTTCTCCTTGTGAGAGGATCCAAGGCAGCTCACAGTGTTAAAGAAAGTAACACTGAAAGAACAATAAATTACGTTAAAAACAAATGTGCAACAATAATTTAAAATCTATTAAAAGGGTCTAAAACTTTTAATAGACTTAGTGGGGGGAAAACAGCATCCAGGGATTCAATCATGGTTATTAAAAGGCTGCCTGAGGAGGTGGTTTGTTCTTACATGTCTCTACTTATACATAGAATGGTAGGGCTAGAAGGAATACCAAGTGCCATCTATTCCAGCCTTTGATGAGGCACAAAATTCAGGCTAATGCATCCTTGAAAAATCATTATCCAACCTCTATTTAAAGCCTCCAATGACAAGACAGTCCACAACCTTCCAGTGCAGTCTGTTCCACTACTGAGCTGCTCTCTTCATCAGGACATTCTTTCTAATATTTAACTGGAATCTCCTTTCTTGTTATCTAAATGTATGGGTTCAGGTCGTGTGTTTCAAAGCAATAGAAAACAAGCTTGCTCCATCTTCCATCTGGCAGCCCTTCACATAGCTATATAAAGATAACTAGCATATAAACCTTTAAATCTTCTCTTCTCCAAAGTAAAACGTGTCTAATTCCCTTAACCATTCCTCACAGGGCCTGCTTTCCAGACCCTTCAGTATCTTGACCATCATTCTCTGGACATGTTCCAGCTTGTCCATATTCTTCTTAAACTATGGTGCACAGGACTGGACAAAGTACTCTTGGTGAGCATGAGACCTGAGACTCAAGACTGATCACCACCTGAAATGGATCAATGGGAATCCAGAGTCCCATGTCTCCTTTACCACCTACCTGCAACAGGTTTGTTCTGATGCGCTTGTCAGTGCATTGTTTTGCCACCTCCTTGGCCAATTTTGTTACTTCATCTGAAGCTTTCGCTATATCCTTGGCACACTGGATGAGCGCCCGTTTATTCCCACTACCGCCTCTTACCAAGCGTGACATCTCAGCCATCAGAAGGGCCATCCGCTTGGCAGCAGCAATTATATCATTGCCCTGAAAGAAAACAGGAACAGTTATAAAAGCTTGGGACCAAGGCACCTGCCCAAGCAGTCACCCACATTCTGTAAGCAAGCCCTCAAGGAAGTGAGATGTTCGATGCAGTGCAGTCATTGCTCCACAAAGAGCATGGAAGATCTTTGCACAAAGGCCAGCGGTGAGATATTTTCTTTCCCCAAATTCCGTGAAATCAAGCTTCGGCCAGGAAAAAAACAGCTGTCGTGGACACACAGAGTGTTAGTTTTGTTGCTGAAGTGAAAGTGACCAAGTTCAGACATTGTAACCTTTTATCATTTAAGAGTCTATCATTCCAAGAAGGGTGCATGAAGATGCCTTAAACAATGATTAAAGCATCCTGTTATGGTGGTGAACATTTTAGCAGCAAATAGGAATGAACACGGGGCATCCAAACTGGACAGAAACTGATCAGTTATACTGTTGCTCTGTATTAAAAAGGTGACACATCTTGACAAGGTGAATGTTGCAACATTCTATTTATTTATTTGGTCAATTTGACCAAAAGGTATATGTTAATATTGGGAAGGAATTTTCTTAACTGTTGATTATTTCTAATACTGGATTTTGGAAAGAAAGAAAAAAAGAGAGGAAGAAACCGTCTCAGAAGAGGCATTCCTCCTTTTGGGTCAAATGGAAAGCCTCTTCTGGGATGGAACTTGTGGCAGTATGTGCACACATCATTGAAACACAACGAAAAGGAGTTCTCACAATCATTCTTTTTCATATGCAAACATCTGCAGATTGCATCAATTAATTGGCTAATCAATATACATAATTTATTTATATTGAGTAAGATTTCTTTCATCTTTCATTTCTTTCAACAGCCTAATTAGAAGAATCACCACCCTTTTTTCCTCTTCAAACAAAACTGATCTTCCCTGAGAAAAGGTATTGTGTACATTCAGATATCACGATAAACCATGCTTTGTTGAAACTGGCTCGTTTCAGGCAAACTGCAGTTAGGATTGGTCAGATTCCAACCATTTGGCAGCAAGCTCTGGTTAATCCAAGTAAAAGCTCTCTACCTTCTCCTTGCAATTGGGAAGCACACAAGCCAAATGCTCCTTGTGACTTGCTCCATCACAATAAATCATGGTTTTTCATGATGCCCAAATGCAGCAAATAAATTAAGCTTTGAATTTTTAATCCAACCTTAATCAGTCCCTGTTCTGAAAGCAGTTTATTTAACAAGGGATTACATATATTGGCCAGAATCCTATTATTTACATCTGCCATCTTGAGTCTATAATCACTCACATAACTTGGTGCGCAACAGGAAAAATGAAGAGCCATGTCTTAACTAGTGGCAAGTCACCACTGACATTTATACGGATGGACTGACAGCAGTGTAATTATTCAGTTGTATTCCAGCCATTGGCATTAATTCATCCTCTAATTCAGGAATGCACACAACATTTTCAGCCTTGAGAATGACATGTGAGACTAACTTGGGTCACACCAGCAGTCCTCTTTGCTTCCAGGAGTGGGATCCTATTCCCTCCATCTCCCCTCCTAGCACCGAAAAGGGCACCTATATGAGGACCTCTGGGAGAGTAAGGTTTTCCATTCCACTCCCAGAGAGCCTCCCAGAGTTTGCTCTTCCCTCACTGGAAAAAGGCATTTCTATGAGGATCCCTCAGGGAGGGAACGGAAAGCCTTCTCCTCTCCCTAGTGATCCCAATATTGATGGCACTTTCTTCACTGCTGACAGCAGCAGGAGAGAAAAACTGTACGAAGTTGGCAGGAAATAGATGGGGTGGGGGCTGTGAGGGTTGTAGAGTGTGGAGGGCAATCCTCCAACAGGGGGCAGGACTACGTGTAGGGGAACTGCACCTCTCCTTTACTGTGCATTCCTGCTCTCTTCGAAACAAGTTAGCATCAACAGGATCAATGTAAATTCATCTCTAGATTCTTAATAATTATACCATTTGTTTTTAATTTTTGGGTAAAATGCCGAGTTAATATGCCATGTTGACCCCACAGGTGAAAGTAGAAAGCGTGTCTGAGGTATAATCGCTTGCATGCAATTAAGAGATTATTTTGCATGCCAGCGGTAGTTGTGCTCATGCTCCTCAGAGACATACTTCCAAGCTTTACTTGTATGCAGGTGACCAGAGGTTGTGGAGACACAAAAGTTCTCAAGAGCCACATTTCAGGACCACTAAGGCCTTTTCAGGACATTATTTTTAACCGGTACACAGAAAATGCTGTATGCATACAGACATGTGGACAAATATAATAGATGCAGGGCAAGCATGTATGTGCCACCATACACATTATATATTGTCACCCTGTGCCTGCCAAGTGAAGGTGGCAAATGTGTGTTTGCTGCTAAGCAATATGTCAAGCAACTCTTAAGAGCAGTGTGCCAACTCCCACAGACAGGAAGGACCAGGTCAAGCATTTTCTCAACTGATTCCTAAAGAGGGAGTAAAGCAGCTCAGATGACAGAGGCAATTACAATAGGAGGCAAATGTCAGCAACTGCATTTTGAATGCCATTAAGGGAGGAAGGGGGAGGGAAGGAGTGAGAGAGAGAGATCTAATCTAAGAGGCCCAGTGCAGTGGCATGTTTTCAGGCACTAAAGTTCCACTTGATACAAAGGGAAGCTTTCTCCTCCATTTCAGTGGGACCTGCACAGGAGAACCTAGCACTGGATTATACTTCATTTTAATTTGCACCTGGGGAAATCTCACTGGGATATTGTACAGTGGACCCTCGACCTACGGAATTAATCCATATTGGCACGGTGGCCAGAGGTCGAAAAGTCTGTAGGTCGAATATGCATTCCCCATAGGAATGCATTGAAAACCATTTAATCCGTAACCGGCCCAGGAAAACCCACACACACACACACACACACAAAATGAAAATAAATAGACCTTACCTTTCCGAAGCCTTCCAGGGGTTCCCCACCGCCGCCATCACCGCTGCCCGAGGCCTCCGAGGGCTTCTCCGCCACTGCCGGAGGCCTCTCAGAGGTCCCCTGCCCCCGCCGACGCAGGCTTTCCCAGGGTGGACCGGGCCTACCAGGGGAAGGCTTCCCCCAGTAGGCCCAGTCTACTGCCCGGGAAAGCCTGGTAGACCGGGCCTACCAAGGGAGGGCTTCCCCCAGTAGGCCTGGTCTACTCCCCAGGCTTTCCCGGGGAGTAGACCGGGCCTACCAGGGGAAGCTCTCCCCTGTTGGCCTGGTCCACCCTGGGTAAGCCTGTGTCGGCAGGGGCAGGGGACCTCCGAGAGGCCTCCCATGGCGGCAGGGAAGGCATCCGGAGGTCCCCCTCGCTACCGATCGTGCTTTGGAGCTTCTCCGGAGGATGATCGGTGGCGAGGGGGACCTCAGTAGGCCTTCCCCGCCACCATGGGAGGCATCTCGGAGGTCCCCCCCCCACCGCCGATCGTGCCTCCGGAGAAGCCGGTG
This sequence comes from Intellagama lesueurii, assembly GCA_037013535.1. Classification (NCBI taxonomy): domain Eukaryota; kingdom Metazoa; phylum Chordata; class Lepidosauria; order Squamata; family Agamidae; genus Intellagama; species Intellagama lesueurii. Next base: position 154,540,992 of record JBAJHW010000003.1, on the reverse strand, counting down.
CGCTCCCTGCCCATCCCTGGCGCGGGTATACTCATGAGTAAGCGTCGCCGAAGGCCCTGGGCGGGGCGTGCAGGTCGGAGGGGCTCCGTGGACGGGGCGTGCGGCAGCGGAGCAGGAGGAGGGAGAAGCTGCTTCGGAGGCACGATTGGCGGCGGCAGGGGACCTCCGAGATGCCTCCCATGGTGGCGGGGAAGGCCTGGAAGGCATCCGGAGGCACAATCGGCGGCCTACGGACTGGAAGGGGGAGGCGGGGAAAGCGCCACATTTGAATTTGGCGCTTTCCCCGCCTCCCCCTTCCGGTCCGTAGGTCGATTCTCCAGCCGCAAGTCGATTGGAAATTTTGCGGCCGGAGAATTCCGTACCTCGAAAAGTACGCACGTCGAGCCGTGCGTATGTCGAGGGTCCACTGTACACAGGCCCAGATCTAGATGATACACAGTGACTGGAGAGGCAAGAAAGAAAGTAAAAAATCTGATTTGATTCAAGCTTTCCATACACACGTACACAACGTAAATCTTAATAGCTGCACAGCCACAAACTTTTTGCAGCATGCAGTACCAAAAGTGAAAAAGTGATCCAACAGCTTTGCGAACTAACACTTGTGTTTAGTGCTACCAAGCCAACTTCTGAATGAGACACTGGTCAGAGATTTCCATTAACACAACGGTGAGACACGCATACAACCCCCACCACACACCAAAGTCTGAACTTAGAAACTAACACATTCAGCATAGCCTCTCAACAAAAGTCTTCTCACAACAGCCAGCCTTTAACAATACAGCCAGGTGCACATCAGCAGATCCAACTCCTTGGCAACTCTGCCATACAAAGCCATTCCTTGTCCATCTGATGTTTTAGTGGAAGCTGTTGATAAAGAGAGGCAGAAAGCACAACGATGCGTGTTAAATGACTTTGGGAATGACGAAAAACGACTCTCTTATACTCTGGAAGTTACTGAGAGACTGTCAACCATGGCTTCACAGGTAGTCAGAACTGTTCATTTTTGTTTTCTCTTTCCTTTTCGATAACCACTGCCATGAAGAGACAGGCGAGGCAAAAGACCACAGGGAAAGGAAGCCTCATTAAAAGAAGGAGGGTCAGGGCAGAAGGTGATGAGCCAAATGAAGCTTTAGCCTGGCCACTGACAGGCCTAACAGAACTTGTGAAGCCACTCTCAATCCTCAACAATGAAATGCAGACAAATCTGAATTCATTCCAATTCAAAAAAAGAAGGAAAAAGAAAAGACAATGGGACCCGGCACGGATCAAGAGTGATGCAAATGTGTCAACGTTCCAAAATGGCTGGATGCAACGCGGATCAGTCGCCAGGGGGGAAATGGAGGAAGTACCTTACTAGACCACTTGGTGGCTTCCCGGTGCAGAGACTGAGCAGCGGCCAGAATGGGCTGGTTAACAGGTTGGTTGGTAGGCATTAACAGCAGCTCAGGCTCGTAATCATCTTCAATGTCAGAGGGGAGAGTGAATTCAACATCTGCTTCCTCCTCCTCCTCCTGATCTACATCTACATCAGCCTCAGGGGCTTCCTTAACCTCATCAGTCACATCAGGCTTTGCAGGTGCAGGGAGCAAGGAGGATGAAGAAACAGGGAGAGTTAGCACAAAAAAGCAGGAATCTGATCAAAAAGCAAGAACTGAGCTGGTTTAGTAAATGTCTTGTTCTAGTAGGCAACGGGAGGATTTGGAGGAGGGGGGTGGTGAACATCATTCCAGGGGTAAACACTGCCTCTGAAAATCTGCAACACCTTTCAGGGAGAGAAGAGCAATGTTTCAGAAAACAAACTGATACATATTTCTAAATGTCTCATATTTCATGGCAACATTCTCTTCTGGCAAGACAATAGCACCAGTGGGAGAAAAACCAAAGCAAGCAAAACACATAAAGATTACTTAGAGATGCAAGATGAAAGCTTTAATGCTGTGGATCAAGTGCCTAGGAAGCTGCCAGGGAACAGGAGTGCCAGGTGCTGCTTTCTGTTCCCTGGAGAGATGTCAAGGTCACAGGAGGACCTACCACAAGACAAGCTGAAGCAGCCAACTCAGGCAAGTGGTGGGTGCTGGCAAAGGTGTGAGTGAGAGAGCACTGGGCACCGATCCTGCAGACACCTCGCTAAAACGAAGGGAAAGAGCACATGACCGTGCAGTGCTCTCTCGTCTACAAGAGCTCCTGTTCATTTTAATGAGGTTAGGCACAGGAAAACCTAGTAAATTGTGCTCCAGGTTCATTAGGGTAATGAAGAAAGATGGGAGAAAGATGCCATTTGGATTCTCTCCCTCAGGCACCAAGATGTCTTGGGCCAGCAATGAAAAAGGCAAGTTATTAAGAGCAAAACACAATGCAGAAAGGGAGGGAAAGCAGAAAAGGGGAAAGGGATGATGGATGTTAGAGGAAAGCCTGCTTATTAAAGGACATTATCAGCATGTTAATCATCAGAGAGAGAGAGAGAGAGAGAGAGAGAGAGAGAGAGAGATGTTAGTGGCAGGCAACAAAGCTAATCTGAATGTTTCTGTTAGCAGAAGGTTAATGAGATGGAGCCAGATTGTTTTGCCACAATGTTGTCCTACAAAAATCCAAATAAGGATTTTGAATCATTTGCTTCAGCATCCTGGTTCACATCCTGTGGAATGGAAGCATCTAAAAACAGAACAGCTCAGTATTATTGTAGCCAAACTCCATGGAACCAAACCATTTCAGAGGGAGAAGAGAGTAAGTATGGGCAAACAAACTCCACATTTACCAGTAACCTAACAATGCAACCAGACCAACACAACTGTCATAATTCATTTTTGCTTGAACAGTCTCTGTCCTTGCATTAACTTTCGGAATTTTTCATATGTTCCTGGCTCCTTCTTCCCGAGTTGGGTGTTAACCATTTCAATAAATGCTATACTGGCATGCTCCCAAACAAATCTGGTGCAGCTTTTGACGGCCATGCCTGTTAACAAGGTCCAAGTGGCCAACTCCTTCTATTAGCCACCTGCACCATATGCTAAGTTACAAAGCAATAACAGGAAAGAGCTTATTACCACTGAGGAACGCTCTCTCCCAACATGACCATTCCCTTTCTTTAGTGTTATTCTAAAACATAAACATAGGTGGAGAAGGTCTGTGGGAAGAGCCTGAAAATGAAGATGTATATGGGTTTGCTAAGTATGTCGAATAAATCCATTAAAAAATCTTGTTTCTTGGCTCATTTGAATTGACTGTACACTGAGGTCCCATATACTGAGTGGTCAAACCAAACTCTATCCAATAACTAAAAATAACTGTACTATCTTAATAAGATCTTTAGAGCTACTTATTCTACACTGCCGTGTGAAGAATTCTACACGTTTCCAAATTCTGCACAGTTTTCAGAGAGAACACTGATTGACTCTTTCCTCATTATCTGTGAGTGCACCACAGCCAAACGTGATGTTGTCTACAACCCAGCAAAGGTAAACACTGGACGGGGAAAGCAAATGAAGGAGACAGAACCGTCAGTTCACCGTTCAACAAAGACTTCAGAAAGAAAAGAAAAAGTAAAGAGCATTAAGAAGCATGTGTACAATTGAAACCAGTTCATAAGGTCGACACAAGAGCATTAAAGAGAGGATTGTACAAATGAAACCAGAGTTTTAAGATCCACACAAAGCACACCTCCCTTTTCATAGCCCCTTGGTGTGTGCACTTGTACCTGTCAGACCCAGTGGCTGACACAAGCTACGGAAAAATTGATTCCAATTATAGCAGGAGCTTCAAAAGGAAAGTTTTTCCTACTTTGTTAAGAAAGCAAGATTCCTTTGTTAACTATCTCTTTTCTTTAGATTTTACAACAAAACCAACTCCTTTATTTCTATGCATCCTCTGCCATTCTAAATGACAACCATGTTTTGGATGGGGGCATTGCAGAAACTGTCCCCCTGAGCACAATTAACCATCGGCAGCAGTCAAGACAGTCAGTTTTCTTCTGGTTTTCATTCATTTACCTAATATTACAAATTCACTTTAACATCTTGATGATACAAATTTTGACACGTATAGTGAAAGATTTAAAATCAGTATTTTAATTGTATTGCTTCCCACAGACATCTAATCTTCATAAGCACAATATTGAGATTCACTGGTACATATTTATTTCAGGATTGTTTTCTTCAGGAAATTCTACTCTTACTAGTATAGCTTCAATTCTGTTTTGCGTTGCTAAAAATTACACCGTAAATGTTAACAAGGAATAACATAGTCATTATCAAGCTACACGCTGAGTCACACCATAGAGGATGTCTACAATGATTTCTTAACTGAATGCAATTCATCTCCAGAAGCTTGTTACACCAGCATAACTAGGCAAGAGTTCTTCAACCAGTAAGTATTTACGTACATTCTTAATGTCAGAAGACATTAAGCAAAAGAAACAAGAACAGTGAGGTTTCCCAACTTTGTTTTGGGAGACAGTTGCTAATACAATGTCTAGCTATATGCGAAGGACTTCTTGCACAGGGCATGAAATCCATGAATCATGATGCTTTTCAAACAATTATGGTCTTTTAAAAATGAAGTTTTTGAAGTTCCATTTAACAAGGATTAAAATATTGGAAGGAATATTAAAAACTTCCATGATCTTCTAAATCCAAAGTTACATCTAAAGACCCAACCTTATAGCAGACACGTGAAATACAAAAGGAGGAGGGGAGTGTTATGTTTTATGGATACACTACCCCATTTTCAAAGCACAACAATGAGAGTAGGACACCCTTTTTGATGCCATACTGTGGGGGCTATCATACTGTGTTGAATATGACTGAGGCTGGTGGTAGGAAGGGGCAAATCCAAAAGAGATCAGGATGGCCCCATCATCTCCCTATCTCTTCCTGCATTTTCTTTCTCTTGCAAACATAAGTGCACCCACAACCCATACACACAAACATATGCATCAGTAATCCATCACTCACCTCCCCATTCTTGTTCTTTCTCATTCACACACACACACACCAGCCACACCTGTCAATGCATTGAGGCAAAGGGAAAAAGCATTCGCTCTGGTTGCCATCCCATTGTGCAGCCTCCCACACCTTTTCGCCACCACAACATAATGTAATGCAAAAAAAAAAAGGCTGGCAAGAAGGCTAGCAGGTGTATGCTCACTCTAACAACTAAAACAGGGGAGAGTAATTGGCAGCAATCAACCTGATCTCATTCAGCTCTTGGATTCTTTTCAAAAACCTTATGGATGGGATTAGTTCATTACTTCATTACAGTGACCAGTCCCCTTTTCCAGCAATCCATGAGGTAAGAAGGAAGAGAGGGAGAACAAGGGATGACGAAGAGAGAGGGAGTGAAAAGTTGTAGTACTTTTGGCCTTATTTGGGTCCATGACTGGCTTCTGCTCAGTCTACCGTTGGGAAATGTCCCTGAGCAGAAAAAAAAGAGGTTGTACACCCTGACCTAAGGTGTCATTCCTGTGTTGCTCTGGGCAACAGTCTCTATAGCTAGAGCACATGTGCACTGGGCTGCCAGCAAACCAAGCTAGAGCAATGCCACTCTAGGCATCACATTCCTGTCTACTCTTCTGTTTTTCATCACGGCAGCACAAGGTTTGTGGAAAACTGCCCAGAGGGAGGCCAAAGTCCCTAAGCAGACTACAGTTTGCCCCAGATAGCATCAAGACAATTTTAGGGTTCCATTTTTCTAACTTGCACCACCACCAAGCGTCATTGAAAAATGCTCTCATGGAATAAAGCTTTGTAGTTTCTCACTTTACTGGGTAGAGATCATTCTTTTCTCACATATCTCCCCAATCGCCCTTCTTTTGTTCTGACATACATGGTATTTTTGTATCATTATTGTATTACAAAATGTTACACTAAAATGGCAGCACATCTGTACTTTTATACCTTAAATTGCACCATTAGTATTAGACAAACACATTAAGAACAAATTAATTAGAAAATACCAGAACAGTGACGATGACAACAATTCCACTGCTGAGAACAAAAGGCTATCGATGATCCATAATCACTTCCGGGACTAAAAATAGTCTTTTCAACATCCAGATCTGCTCACAGCTTTGTCACATTTCTTCATTCGTCTAACCAACACTTTGAATCTATTGCTGAATCATCTCTCACAATAAATAAGGTGGCACTGCTACTTGAACCTTCCTCCAATACCTCCAAGGAGTAGCTGTGTTTTTTGTTATTTCAACAGACTGTCTAGTGGCAACTTTAAAGACTCACCAGTCTTATCTGACATAAAGTTTTGTTGACTAGTTCATCAGATCTAGTCCAATAGACAGCCTGTGCCAAATAAAGCCTGTTAAGTCCTTTAGTTGTTTCTAGACCCACACGCCCCTTTTTTTTTTTTTTTTTTTGGCTTGCATTTTTCTGTATGTAAGTGATGCTACCTTAATATAAGGTTTGGACTGATCACAAAATATAGCCTTGAGCTAACAGAGAAGCAGCAAGTTAATGATTAACCCTCAGGTGACATCAACACTTCTTACCTTGCTGGACCACTTCCTGGCTTCATCATGTAGCTGCCTAGCAGCCATCATCATGGGCTGGTTCAGCACCTCACCAGCCTTCTGTTCTGGGAACTCTTCGTCCTTTTCTTCTGGAGGAGGAGGTCGGGGAGGAGGAACCTCGCCCTCTGGCAGAGGTGGTTTTGGAGGAGCAAATTCATCAGTGAGCTAAGAAAGAATGGGAAATGGATTCCATCACACCAGCACAGCAGTACCACTGCCAGATGTACAGCAACCCACACAATGGAATTTTCATTGCGTTCGTTGGGCACACTTCAAATTCAAATGGATCACTGTTCTAACATTTAGCAAAATGATGATACTCAAAATACTCACTTGGGAATATGGCTTATTCCTTTAAATATTCTATAAAATTACCATTTGATTAACTATTGGAGGAATCTTTATATTTTTTTATTGAGAAGGAAGAGGATTTCTTAACTGCTAGAGTACAAGAAATCCCAAAAAAAACATGACGGACCTACACTCCCTTCTGACAGTCTTGCGTATACTTGGATCCAATCAGAAGATCATAGGCTTGGTCCTTTCTCAATTATATTCTATATAGCTCCCAAATTCAAAAGCCCATGTCTTCATGCCAATCTTCTAAGAACATTAGGTCTGCTCCACCAAAACAAAAAACAAAAGTGCTAACCCACTGGCCCTAAAGTTAGGTATTATTCCTCTTCATGGGTGGGCTCACAACAGATGCCAACTACACTGAAGCTCTGTTAAAATTCTCCAAGGGGCAGGATTGTGCTTTGATCTACTCCTTTTCTCAGCAAAACACACAAGAGCAGGAGACCAACAAGGTCAAATTCTGGCTCAGGAAATTGCTAGAGAAATTAGGTTGTACATGGTTATGTACATCATAAGCTGTTCTCCGTTTGTTTGTTTGTTTTGATTGGTAAGACACCCACACCCAAACATACTTTTTGCCATCAATTTGCTTCTGATTTATGGCAGGTACCTAGTTGTCTCGTATGCTCCCAGAGGCTTCTGATGGGGCCACTGTGAGATACAGGAAGCTGGACTAGATGGGCCCTTGGCCTGATCCAGCAGGGCTCTTCTTATGTTCTTATGTAACCTTTATAGGGTTTTCCAAGTATATGACACATTCAAGGAGTAGGTTTACCACCCCCAGTGAGTTTCCTGAGTTCCAGTCCAACACTCTCCCCATTACACCACACTGGTTCTCATTTAAATATGTATATGTGTAGGTATGTACACGAATATTCTGTGTCTGTGTGATTAACATCAGTACAAAGTAATTCTACACACAAGAGACTCACAGCCATTTAAAAACCTGAAACCAGTCCAGCCAAATTCCTGCATGTTCTCCCTCTCCTTCAGCAGCAAATTCACTTAAATAAGACAGTGATGCAGGACTTACATGAAGCTGGTCAAGGTCAGGGGGAGGAGGAGGGAAGTCAGGTTCCTGGGGCTGGAAAGCTTCTCGGACTTTGGCCACAGCTCCGAGAATCCTGTACCCAGAATCCAGGAAGTTCTTCTGCAAACCTGGAAAAGGGAGGGAAAAAGGTCTTTATATTGATCCAGTGAAAATGTCCTAGATATTCTTACATGGAGTCAACAAGAGTTACACAAGTATTGCCTTACCCATTCAGCAGCATCATTCAACAGGTCGATTCTTGTGGTGACTACTACTGAATTTTAGGCTGAAGTATTTTTCAGTGAGTAGAAATGGTTAGTACCAACTAGCATTCCCCACCTTCAAACGGACTACCTCTTGTACTGTTATTACAGACTGAAGAGTGCAAGTCTGTCAGGCTGAAACCTGGAAAGACTCAGCACCAAGCCAAATGCCACACCTTCCAGGCCCCAACACTTGCTATGTTACAAAGCAACCATTTTCTGGTCAGATTAATAAAAGACCAGCTAGAAGTGATGCAAGAAGCTGTGAGATAAATTTTAAGGAAGTGCAAGGAAGTTCACAAGATTAAAGTGACAAATGTCCCTTTTCATTGCATTTAATCTAAGAACTGAAATTTCTCTTGCATTTCCTTGTATGAGTCCATTTGTGTAGTCTTCAGCCTATCTTCTCGTTAACTGAGCAAATGGGTAAAGCAGATTTCCTGCTTACCAGGATCAGAAATGTTGCCCGCCACAGCTTTCGCATCCATCACCATGGGTGATATGGTTTTGCTCAGGTCATCAGAGGCAGCTTTCACAGCTTCACGGAATTTCGGGTCCTCTGAGTTTTCCACTTCCTTCTTTGCTACCAACAGAATCCGATTTGCACGCCGGGCAATGCTGGTGGCCCCTGCGACCAGCATCTGTGGTTGAATGTTTGCCATGGCCACTTTGCATTTGTCCAAGTCTTTCTTAATGGCTTCCTCAGAGGCATCCAGCAAAGACTTGGTATCGATTGCTTCATCGACAAGACCTGGAGGGAGAAGTTGGCATGTTACAGCCCATTATATCCAGGGCTATGAACAGCAGCACTTGAGAGGAACATCTCCCTTGTATCTACTTCGTACTCCATGCTGTTCAGCACCAAGCTGGTTGGAATTTTGTTACTATGGCAAAATATAGCCCTGGCTGGGCAGAATTTTAATCCTTGAGACATTTGGCTCTTCTCATCTATCCCTCTGCTGTTGACACCAGAGGATTTGCAACCCCCCAAATTCTAAAATACTGTTAAACATCAATTTGTTTACTTATTTTGGCCAGCATCCTCTTGGGTTGTACCATGGATGGAACTAATGTCACAGAAGCAGCTGCAGCTATTTGGCAAGATGCTGGCACAACTGGCACACAACCAAAACTTTATCAAATAGTTATTCTCACAACTTGAACTTTGCATGTAAGCAATCTCCAAGCAGACATTGGGCATGGATATAGTTATGAATACGTTTTCATACTGCAGGGAGTAGAAGACTAGAATTCTAGTAAACTAGTTTCACAGTAAAACAACCCGTTACCGCATAGAAACATAGAGGAACTTTAATGTATAAAAGGATATGCCCCATTTCTTCTTAGCGAAATAAAAAATGCATTCAAATATAGGCATGATTCTTCTGCACTCGTGATTGAAATAAAGGTCCAAATGGCATGACTATAATTTGGCAGCTGTACCAAGAGGCATTTGAGATGAAAATACAGATGACAGCTCAGTGAAAATCGCCTAGCTTCAAAATCCTTTCCCTAGAGACGTCTGCTCAGTGCTTATATTGTATATTTTACCTGTCATTTTTTCCACATTATCAATCCACTGGTTCTTCATGGTCTCAAAGTGCTCATATGCAGCTTGATTTCCAGGGTTCCTTAGAAGGATACGAGCAGCAGATACTACCTGCCAATATAAAGAGATCACATAAGATGGAAGTCGTGCTATGCTGGAGTGCTAAAACAAAGAGCCTAATTATGATCCCTCAGGTGTCTACAAACACACCTCTGATTTGGTGGATGAAGCTCACATGTGCCTTTTTTTTTTTTAAGATTCAGCTGTGCTTTTTAGAGGCACAGTAGGGCCATCTTAGGATAACAGAGTTACCATAAAAATTAAGAAAGTGGTCAATTCCTCAGTCTCAGACTTGTGCTCCTGGGCATGTAGACAAAGTACAGTCTCGCCCTAATCTGTTCCAAAGTTAATGCTTTATTCTTAAACTTTTCTTCTCATTCACATCCATATCTTGGCCCCATGCCATTACCTGCTTCAGTCTAAGCGAAAGGCATCATATAGAGATGTATGTTAAAAAACAGTTGACACTTTTAATTTTGTAAAAACATGTCTTTCCATTGCATTTAACACATTGATGGATTAACTAGGAATGCTAAATAAAACCTCCAAAGACAGCATACCAGACATGGGAAAAGCACATTCCTTTAACACTCTGCTTGTTGGGATTCCCAAAAGCTGACCACTTTGGCAACAGAATGCTTCAATGGACAGAGCTTCGTTTGGATCCAGCAAACTGGCTCTTAAGCTACAACTACCTGAAACACCTTCCATCAGAGGAAACAGGTATGATATATATCCAAAACTGAGCACACTTGTAAAAGAACACAAGTATCTGTAGGCCTTTGTAATGGAGAGGTGAGGGGGGAGAGAGACAGACCTGAGGTGTGAGGTCTCTTGCTGACTTCACAGTCGCTTGTATGCCTTCCACTGTACTCTTATTGGCGGTTCCAACAGCAGCTGCCTTTTCTGCAGTGGCACCAAGTCGGGCAGCATGGTTTTCAAAGTGGGTTGCTCTTTCATCAAATACCTGAGAGATGAGCAAGAAATAACTGCTTTAAACGAATACTTTAGAATATTTTAAAAAGTGAAATCAGGATTTCCAGATGTGGGATCCCTAACCCATACACCCAAACCCAAATGAAGCAATGGTGCTTTTATTACGAAAACTGGATTTAACTGAAAGGGCTAAACTGTGGCATCTTTAAAAAATTAATTAATTAATTAGCATAGCATAAATTCATCTTCCTAGCACTAGTTGCTGATTCACATGTGTACCTCTTTCAACTATATGTGCAAACAGGTCAATGCCAACGGAGCATTCTTGTCACTTTAGATCATTACACTTTCCCGTGTAGTCGGTTCACACACACATCAGGCAGAGTACATCCCCTTGACTAGCAATCCAAGCCAAAATTCTCGCTTGACTTACAAATTTGGGAACTTGGGCAAATCCTAAAATATTACATATTTTCCCCTTAACAGAAACAACCAGGACACTTCGGGCTTAGCTCTACAAACATCACTGGCTTAAACAATTAAATGAGTTAGATCTGCCCACCTCAACATTCACCACAGCTTTTTCAGCTGCTTCTTTCTTATTTGCCTCAGCTCTCTTTGCCTCTTTAGAGCGTAAAGCTCACTTGTCTTTCCTTCCCCTCCTGCTTCTCCAGAGCAACACATGCCCGTATGGCACAGCAGCATGGGGAGGGGAAGCCCTTCTAAGCTCACTCAGCCTTTATCAGAAATGTGAGATCCACAAATACATTCCTTGCACCTGCCATGGTAATGCTGGATTTCACAGTGGAATAACAGGGGCAACACAACCTTAAGGACAACTTCGTATCCCTCATCCTGATTCAAGAGGACAATTAACGGGTTTGCAAAACATGTTGCCTTTTGCTTCCAAGTCTTCTGGGAATGCCTCTAAAGTTCAGCACAAGAGAGATCAATTTCAGCCCTCTTCTTGAGCTTCAAGCAGGGGAAGTGGGTAGTCATAGCCCTGAAACTTGTACTGTACTTCCCAGGTGTGCACAGCACCTCCAGAGCTCATCGAGACATTACACATACCATATTTTTCCGTGTATAAGACGATACTTTTCTCTAAAATATATAGATTAAAAATTTAGGGTCGTCTTATACACGGAAGTAAGGAGGGGGAGGGATCAAAGCACTTTGATCCCTGCTTTCCCCCTCCACTTTCTTCACAAGAAAGTGGCGGGGGGAAGCAGGAATCATCAAAGCGCCTTGATTCCTGCTTTCCCCCTCCACTTTTTGCGAAGAAAGTGGAGGGGGAAAGCACTTTCCTCACAAGAAAGTGCTTTCCTGCGAGGAAAGTGCTTCAGTTTCTTGTGAAGAAAGTGGAGGGGAAAAGCAGGAATCAAAGCGCTTTGATCCCTGCCTTCCCCGTCCACTTTCTTGCTAAGAAAGAAATTCTGGGTTAGAAAAGTGGGGAGGGGGGTGTCTTATACACGGGGGGCGTATTATACACAGAAAAATATGGTTGTCATGATGATGGGATATGTAGTCAGAGAAATGTAAAATGGAGTCAGACAGGTTCTGTGTGAAGATGATTTGAGAGACATTGGAATGTGTTTTTCTAAGTGCCATGAGAGTGTTTTTCTGAAGACCGTTACAGCCTGGTTAGAGATAGCGATGAAGGCCAAATTGAGAGGCCCGTCGAAGACTCAACATTCCAAGCTAATTGGAGAAGAGATAAACAACACCTGGACTCTCATGGGAATAAGGGGAGGAGGAATGTGGTACAACCTCTTGAGGCTAATTGGTTAACAGCTAGAAGTGTCAAGAAGAAGGGAGGAATTAGAGAAGGTAGAAAATGGACAATGGGTTATGTGAAAGTGGTTCAATGATTCGTTGTTGTTCTGATCTGGATTTCGATTCCATGATGATGGGAGAGAAAGGAACTTGATTGAGAGAGAATGTAAGTAAAGGAGAAAGAAGGAGGTGGGGCTAGCCCACTATAGCCCACCTTGGTTAGCTTATTAGTGTTTATTATTTTTAATGGGAAATAGTTATTTTATTTAACTGCAATGATCTTTGAATATGTTCTTGATGCTAAAGCTTGTGCAATATAAACTGATTTCTAATGAAACTCTATTTTTCTAATAAAAATTAATTATAAAAATTCTACAAAAGGACTGGTCTCTTGAACAGCAGGGTCTGGCTAAATCCAGGAGGTGGAGAGGGCCACAAACTTTTAAGAGTCCTACCTAACTGAGCTTTAGTGAGTTCTAAGGAATCCCAAAGCCCATGTGTCTGTACTTGCAAAGTATTGGTTAAGAGTAAAGTGTTCTTTTAAGGTCAGACTTGTTCAAAGGGCCTACGCGACGCACTGCTGAGGTCTTGGGAGTTGCCCCAGCACAAAGGTGGTAGGTAGGCGGCCTGTCGGACTCTCTGAGCAAGTGCAGGTGGCCCTTTAGGTGGTCCAGTGCATCACAACGGTAACTTCCTTTTCAGGGATAGGTCAGGAGCAATCCATGAGAGTTATGTATTTTGACTTGTTTGATTTGCAAGCCAAAGTTTATAGTCCCTGACATGCTTCAATCCGAATTCCAGGCCAATCTAATTACATATAAAACACTATCACCTACAGAGTTCTTAAAACATGTACCTTTCGCTACTTTGGCCTAATGACAATAACACCATTTCACAGAATCATAGAATAGTGAAGTTGGAAGGGGCCTATAAGGCCATCAAATCCAACCCCCTGCTCGATGCAGAGATACAAATCAAAGGATATCTGACAGGTGGTTGTCTACATTTATCTTGAATGACTCCAGTGTTGGAGCACTCACCACCTCTCGAGGGAAATGGTTTCACGGTCGTATTGCTCTAACAGTTAGGAAGTTTTTCCTGATATTCAACCGAAATCTGGCTCCCTGTAACTTGAGTCCATTGTTGTGTTTCCTGCACTCTGGGATGATGGAGAACAGATCCTGCTCCTCCTCTGTATGACAGCCTTTCAAGTATTTAAAAAGTGTTATCACATCACCCCTCTGCATCCAACTTGTTGTGATCTCATGCCAACCATGTTCAATGTGCAAATATGCCTGAACCTCTACAATTACACTCCATGCATCTGTAAAATGGATTGTAATTATGGTAGCTAAATAAACTTGTTAACCTAAATTCTTTGCTATGTTAAAAGTGCTTTTTGGTTCCTCATTACATAAAAGCAATGCACACAGATGAGAGTTAAAGTAACACCATAAATGCAGTGTTGTTTGCTGCTGAACATAGGAAATCACTAGACACAGACTTACCTCATCTCTGTTGGGTGCATCTGGAGGAGCAGTGGCAGCTACTGCCAAGAGTTTGATTGGAGTTGTTGTGTCACTAAACACATCAGATACCTCCTGAGTCATTGCTTCTTGCATCCTTGATTTAAGATCCTGAACATGAATTAGGAAATAACACATGAGAATGCTTTTATTAATATGGTATGACAATACATGATTTGAAAGCAGAATACTGGGTATGGAAATAGATAAGCCAGTTTTGAATCATGTTCAGCCATGAAACTGAAGCTAAAGAACACATTAAGGGCAATTTTAAGGAACCGGGGGGGGGGGGGGGGGGAATTCAACCTAACTTCAGACACTGAAATGGTGATGATTGGAATGGATATTATCTGTGATAGCTGCAACGTGTTATGTGCATCCTCTGCTCATAGCACACCCTCCATGGTCACCTCATAGACCATAGCCAATGAACTGAGGAAGACTGTGATGGTGATGAAGTCAGTTGTTACATATGTTTCTTTCCCACAGTTACTCGTGCAGCATCATTCAGCTGTATGGACCATTCCAGTTTATATTCCCAATCTACAACACTACAGAGAAAGTATCAGAAAAGAACAGAAGTTCTTTTAAAACAAAGGCTAAAAAAGTAACACGAGGTAGCTATTGATGGGAGAGATCAACACTGAACCAGATTAGCTCTGTATACACAAACCTGTCAAGGAGTGCCAGGTGTCCTCTTGACTTTTTCTACCTCTGCTTTTGAAGGATGAAGGTGTCACTTTCCCTAGATTTGGAGCAAGGTGGACCTGAGCTAGGAAGTGGCCAGGAGCCAGTGGTTGGAGGCAAGTAGAAGAATGTGAACAAATTAAAATTAAGAGAGGGGTGGCACAACAGCAAAGGATGAAAGACTGGGGTCAAAGCTTTTGTGCCCATGGCCTGCTGTAGTTGTAGGAGTTGCTGCAATATTATTATGAGGGTCCTTCTGTTCAGCTAGTTCTGCATATTGACAGGTAATCCTTTATTCAACAGGAAGAACTCCTCCTCTTTACCTTCAATGAGTCCTGCAGCTGTGCAGCAACTGCTCTGGCTTGCGGAGATTCTCCTTCACCTCTTGCTGCCAGATCTGCTAACTGGGCAGCCAACTGCTCTACACGGTCACATTTGGCAAGCAGGTCTTGACGGTAAGGTCCCATCATGACGTTGGCAAGGCGGCGACCTTCAGCCACCAGTCCCCGGATTGCAGCCTGGCCTGCATCAAATGTTATTCAGCTTGCTTTATTTATGAGCTAAGACAAACAGATCTCCAGTTTTACCATCCAAAAAAATCAAAGCATGGTTAACACCGTTGAGGGATAACAGTAGCAAAATCATAAACACACAAAATCAGTATCTATAGAGTGCTTTCTCAAGAGTGTTTCACACATACAACCTCAGTAATCCTTACAATAATCTTGCTATGTAAACCATTATTATTTTCCCATATTGCAGATGGAGTGGTGCATAGAGTGAGCAAAACATGTTTTTCCTAGGACCACCTAGTAGGGCTCTGGTGATGTGAGACTTGACCCTAAACCATCAAGTTTGTCATCCATGCTCTCAGCCACTACACTATACCACTTATCAGTTATAGTTCCAGTTGTATTTTGATAATAACAGTAGTTCTTCAGTTGTTTTTCTAGTCTAGCCTAGTCATAAACAGTTTCTATTATATTTGTGGCAGAACAGGTGCCTTCATGTTGGGATCACCCTCAGCAGCAGCCACTCAAGCATTTTGACCATCTCAAATATGTCTGGCTCTCCTTGCGTCAGTCCAGATATACAGCACTGAGTTGTGTCTCAAGTGAACTTGGCTCCTGACATGCCTTGGTCCAAGTAAGACACAGCAAGCTGACCTTACTTCCCGTAACTTGATGAAGAGAGTTATTCCTTAGCTGCAATACCTAAAGTCTAGATTACTATCAGTTCCTTCCAAACCTGCTCCTTAAAAGCAATGGAGGCATAGCAATGAGGAAGGGAGGTAGAAAGGGTAGGATGTTATACAGTGCATCAATAAATGCAAGTGAGGAACATTCCTGTCTCTTTGAAATATGTGGCTATAGATATTTCAAGATTTAATTTGTTTTGTACTCATATTTATTTAAGCAAATTTCTTATAGAACCCCCACAACTGTGGTTTAAAGCACAGGAATCCTACTACTTTGTCAGGAAGAAGACAATGCACGATGAATTGAACCACATTCATGAAAAAACAGATCCACATCTCATAAATGCTTAACTGGCATCTCCCACTGCAACAGCTGGGATTTTTTAGTTTAGAAAAAAGCAAAGGGGACATGAGCAAGGTAAATGAAATTATGCAGGACATGGAGCAAGTGAAAAAAGTAAGGCTTTTTCTCCCTTGATCTAACAGTAGAAGCTGGGGTCATCCAATGAAGCTGAATGATGAGGGATGCAGAACAGAAAAGTGAAGTAATATCTTCACATGATACATTGTCAAATTGTGGTATTTGCTGGAAAAAGGACCTGGGTATCTGGACCTACTGCACTCAAATGCTCCATAGGGTTGAGTGTTTTTAAAAATTAAACTATACTTTTAAAAAAAATCTAGGAAGAGACACAAAAAGGCTTACCTACGCCACGGTCATCAACTGTAGGATTGTCTATCCATCTCTGAGCTTGCTCTATTTTGCCTTCCAAGTGGACAGCTGCCTTGACAGGCCGACTGTTTGCAACAGCCCTGTTGGTTTTAGACTGCAAATTCTGAAGGGAGGTAGCTATTTGCTTGGCTAATGCACGAGCTTCTGGAGAATCTCCTTTACCACTGCAGAGAAGAGAAACACTATTAAGCAATCCCTGTGAAATATATAAACCAAATTGTTTTCTGTAAGAAGGACAAAATTTAAGTGCAATAGAAGTGAACCACTTGGTTACAATCCTAACCTCTCATTGTGTTTCACAAAGCCCCATGAACAATATTTAAATAATACAAGACTGTGCTGAAATCGTGTTGCCGCTAAGTTATGCTACATAAGGCTGACAATGTCATCAACCACAGCAATTTTGGAAAGATTTCCAATTTCTTCTTCTTAAGTCCCGATACTCCTGTGGAATCACTTGCATCTCCTGGAAGTCATTGGGTGCAGGAGAGGGAAGTCTTTAAACTACTTAGAATAGCTGCTGCTCGGACAATCTCACTGGGGGCAGTGATTTTCAGTAATTAAAGACTTCAATCCTATAACCTAACAACTTTGTGACTATGAAGCCCTGAACAGCTTCTTAATAGTGAACAGGATTCCAATGGAATCTTAGGACCACCATGTTTGGGGAAAGCACATAATAGGAGACAATAAATAAATAAATAAATTGGGGGGGAGGAGCCCAACTGAAGGTCTGCTTTTGATTTGATCACTCACAACAGCTGTGCAGTAACATTACTGATGACCACATCTGACACATTTAAAGGGGCAGAGTACACTATGACACTAGAAACATACCTTATTTGTACTGCAAACTGTCAAGATTTCATCCAACTAATCCTGGGATGCCATATCCCAAGTGCAGAGAATGATGTCTGAAATCTCTTCCCCCAAAACTACTGTTCCCATTATTATCAGAAAAAAAGAGAAGTCTCTGTTGTGAATATCCCCACTGATTCTCTCCTACCACAGGGGCCTACTGATGGAAAGCAAATGCAAGACAGAAACAACAGTATTCGATGAAATCATAGGGCAAACTACAAAGCATGGGTGTGCATCTTCGGCAGGTCTGAAAACCAAGCCTCTTCACACTTTTTCTAAAGTTCACTTTTGGACTGAATAAAATACTTGTGCCTTGCTTTAGAGGAAAATGACCCATCCTGGAGGCTTCTGGGAGCACAATGCTTGTTTTTAACCTGCTCTGCTTTTATTCGGGCAACAGAATTCCAGGAATTAAGGGGGACAAAAAAATAGGCAGAGCATACATAGTACCCAACTTCTGTAAGTAGAGTCATGACAACTCTAAAGCAATGGAATTTACACAGGAACAATGCTCTGGCACTGCAAACAAACAAACAAAAAAAGGCATATTAGATCAGTTAATGATAACACGTACTGTTTCCGGAGGTCTGACAGTTTAGCAGTCAGAGCAGAAATTTCTCCCAGAGACCTCAAAATATCATCTCTCTCTTTGGGGTCATCACACATTTCTGCAATTTTTCTAGCTTCAGCCATGAGGCCTCGAATGTGTTCTTCTCCTTCACTGCCTCCATTAGGGTCTGCTAGCCAGCTCTTCAGATAAAGAAACACATAACAGTATTTGACTGAACCGTTTATTCATAATACTGAACATCTCTGTGGTCTAATCAACCTTTTCCAAATGATTACCCTCCCAGATACATTCACATACAAGGCTCCTCATCATAAGACACAGACTGCAGCAGCCCCATTTTTTTTAGCATATGGTATTTCTAAAGCTTTATTTGTATCAAAGGGCACAGTGTATTTAAAATTAATGATTTTTTTAAAATTCATCTCATAAAAACGGCTTTAGATTAAGTTCTTGGAAGAAATGGACGAACGAGTAAGATTCTCAAATCAGTTACGATAGAGCTTTTATTTTTTAAAAACATACATGCTTAAAAGTTACAAACTATCACAAGAGAGACTTTAGCCATGTCAGAACACAGCTAAACTAGTTTCATCTTAAAGAGAAAACATGTGAACCCCAGAAACAAAATCTCACTGTACAAACAACTACCCTTCAAGACAAATAAGGATATGATGTGGAAGTTCAGCTCACAGTGCAAAAGAAATTTACTTAACTACCCAAAACAAATCCCAAGCAGGACTGGAGCTTACTATGTGGCTTTGACTGAAATAAATCTAAAAACTACTGAAGGAAGAAGGCCTGGTACAAGAACAGTAGACTTTAATGAACCCATAAACATTCAACAGAATTCATGAGAGCACTGTGAATACCTGAGCCGCATCTATTTTTTTTGCAATCGCCTGCTTAGAGTTGGTCATGGCCTCCAGCTTACGAGCTGCATTTTCCACTTTTGCTGTCAGCAAATCCAGTCCTTGGGACACTTGCTGAGCCTTCTGCATGGCTAGTGGTGTAGCACCTTGTCCTCTGTTTAGAGGAGGGGAGAAACATTAGTTCCTACATATTGCCTGAATAACTCTGTCAACTTGGTTCCATGTACATCAGTAGGAGCAACTGAACTATACAACAGGAAATGAGAACTTTGGAATGGAGGAGAAAGACCACAATAAGTGGGGCAGAGGATTTGATTACTTCCACCTCAGCCATTTTTGTTTTTACTACAGTCTCTACTTGGAAGTTACTAATAAATATTAAGTGTATGTTACTTCCTGCCATAGAATAGCCAGCTATAAGGAGAACTGCATGTGCCTATACTTCTGAACAGGACAAAATGCTAAGTAAAGTATCTTCTTGCCTCTTGCTTACAGAGATGTAAGACCAAATTCAGAGTAAACCAACTGAATCAATAACATTTACCTAAGTATTGACTTAGTAAGTTCCATTCAGTCAGTGGGTCTGTCTAGTTGGAAACTGTAACTTGATTTAGCCCATAGAGTGTTGCCACAGAAAACTGCCGAATAACTGACTGATTAATAACCCGGTTTGGGAAGGCTGATGGCTTCCTACCAATAAGCCACACGTTCAAACACAATATTTCAAGCAAACACACAACCTTAATTAGAAGACAAGTTCTGAAGAGACCCTGATACAAAGGGTCTCTTCGAAACAGAGATGCAAAAGGGCGACCATCTCTTTCTACGTAGTACAGTGATATCACCACAAACCTACTCCCTCAGCAAGTGATCAATGACATGTTCCCTGAACCTCTGGACAACATCTGAACATCCCCGTTTAACTCAAGAGAAGGGAGGAGTCACCCATCTTTCCACAGAGCATTTCAGAGCATGCATCAGATGTGCCGAATTTCCTTATAACTGGGTTCTTCCAGAAAAGCAGACATCATGCTGATACTTTGACTTCTGCCAGCTCAAAAGCTCATAATGCTCAGAGATGATTTGGGGGAGCAAAGGGTTTCCTGGCAAACAGATTACAGAACGGTAAGCAAGCCAAGCCAAAAAGTGTCAATGTCGTTGCACATGTATAATGCCAATACAAAATTCAAGATAGAAGGGCCTTTAAACAAAGATGACAAGAGAACCAGATTTTAAATGAGGCACATGGACAATTAAGCCACAACTCTCATCCCCAAATCAAGTTTTAATAAGAAGTCAAAGGATGTCTATCTACACATCTTTTTTTAAAAAAAAATGGGAGAAGTCTGTGTACCATTAAATGAATTAAAAACAGTGCATACTAACATCTACATTAGAAAGATGGGCCCCTTCCATTTGTGAAAAAGAATACTGATGCAACTGTGCCCAATATGAGATGCTACAAGAACACTCAAGTGTTCTAATGGGCACCCTCTCCTATCAACAGAGGTTTTTTGGAAAGGAAGAGAGAGCTTGGCATTAAAACAAATAAAAAATCTTGATCAGAGCAAACCATGCATGTCTAATTACAGAAATTCTCCATAAACCTTTGAAAGGTAGACAGAGATGAAGGTAGGCCTGGATAACTCACAGAAAAAACAATGTGTAATTCCTCGTTCATGTTGACCCACAAAAAATACCCTGTTTTTAAAGGCTATTTCATAAACGTATTTAGGAGGAAGAGGGCATTTACCTAGCACGAAGGTCGGCTACTTGATCAGTCAACTGGCCTAGCATTTTGCAGGTTCCCAGAATCTCTCTGCGTTCTTTGCCTGCACACAACTCTCCAACTTTTCCTGCTTCATCCAGGATCTGCCTTATGGCTTGTTCACCAGCGTCTCCTAGGAGAGCAAAAAGGTGAGGATATGGACAATGAGACCCATACATTATTTATTCACAGGGAATTACTAGTCGTATCAGAAACTAACAAACATTCAGTGCAGGAAGGACAAAGAATGCACTGTACAAGAAACATAATCCAGTTTAATAGTATCTTCCAGCAGGATGATACTATTCTAGCAATAGGCATATCATTTCACAGGGTTAAGCATGATGCATATCATTGTAAATCAATATTAATGTCAATTAAGGTGGAAAGATAACAGCCCAGAATATTGCATGCAATTTTTATTTTTTCTTCAACAGTGTTCTTCCGTCAGATGATTGCACAAAAAAGAACATCACTTTATTTATTTTTTTATTTTCCATGAATTTCTGTTCTCCCTCTTGTATGGAGTACTGTCATGGTGTCTGGGATAGCTCCTCCTCCAGTTTCATAGTTAAACAGTGACAGCAACAGATAATGCACAACACATATTTTACAAGATTTCTGATCAATCACAGTGAGCTAGATACAGGTAAAAATCTTCTGAAAGCTTGTAGGAATCTGGTATCAAGATGCAGAGCCACCATTAATTTCTTCTACAGAGCTTCTTTCCTGTATGTTTTTATTGCAATGTACAAAATGTTTCTTAACATCAGAGCTAAGCTAGCACAGTAAATAATTATGCAAAATCTTTCCAAGCAGAACTGCAGTAACCAGAATACTAATTTAAGTCAGGTTCTGAACTAAATAGATTGGATGACCTGATAAAACAAGCAAAGTTTTCTAAGCCAGTTAGCATAGAGTCAATTTGCTTTATATTAATATTTTAAGGCATAGCACCTAAAAGCTTCCATTTAAAGCACAACATTAAAAGGTAAATTATGGCTTTACATAGTTAATAATTGAGCAATCAAACCTCTTCTGGATTTTGATACTGAGCTCATAATTCCGCAGTCCAGTAATCCTGGCTTTCATTTTAAGAATAAATGTTTTTAAAACCTCCAACCCTCATGGATTCAAACAAAGCTTGAGATAATATCAATATTTGGAGGAGAAAAGGGATAGACCAGGATTCCCAGTAAGTGGAATGGAACTTCAATGCTGTGGATGTTGGCCCCTCAAATATTCACAAAAGCAGAATAAATTATACAAAATAAAAATCTGCCTAATTCAAACAGGTTGCATAATTTAGTTTCTCTGGTTGCAGAATTTTTCACTTTAATCTCACACACTGCACTCAGCCTTGCACATATTTTGTCTATTTTTGATCACCATAAACACAGATTATTACCTGCTGGAGCACTGGGATCCCTAAGCCAACCTTTGGCTTGGTTCATCTTGGAATCTATTAAGGCCAATGCTCTTTTCATGGCTTCTGTGTCCTTTACGAGAAGAAAAAGGAAAAATGGAATTTATCCTAAACACTTATTTACAAAATTGATTTTGACAGATCTGCAAATCACAAAATGAAGCACAACATATTGCATTAAAATCAGAAGGCTCAGGAGCTTAATGTTAAGTATCAGACACACTGTTGTCACTCAAAATGCAGAAAGTCTAACATGCTTTGTTTTAGATTTTATTATGTTTCATCTTTTCCCAAACATACACCAACTCCAGTTCAAGGAAGAAGGCACCCTTTCAGAACTACCATAATGTTAAGTATATTATATTTTTTTAAAAATAAATAGTAACCACACTTCTCTACATGCATTGTCCATTTCCCTCAGCCCACTCGTGATTAGGGTGGGACGGGAGGTATTTACTGTAATCTAAACCACAGGGCACACAGAAGACAGATGTAGCTTCATGCAGAGTAATTATCAGTAGAACTACCATCCTTCTTTCCTAGAGACAGAACCATGAGTGTGCAAAATCAGCCACGCAACGGGCACTGTAAACCAGAATAGGCAGCAGTGCAAATGATTCAGACCACATTCTTCTGACTGAAGACGCAAAACACAGAATGGTCCTTACCATTTTGTCTTGTAACATTTTGACGAGTACTCAGTCAGAACAAAATACTTTGTTAATCTAAGAGGGGAACTCATGTACAATGTCCATTCGCCAACAAAACCTTCTCCATTTCAGAACCACCTAGTTCTCAAAAGTGAATGCAGATACACTGTTTGGCCCTATAAACATTGCTGAACTCCAGACAGATGAAACTCAAACCAAACAGTAGAAAATTAAGTTGGAGTTTCAATTATTTCTTTATTATTTTTCACTCTGTTTTTTTGGCAAGAACACAGCTTTCGAGATAACACACATCATATTGATGCAGACTGCTTTAAAATATTTAAATAGATTTTTAAAACTGGCTGGGGTGGACAACTGTTATTCTGCTCTGCTCAGACTTTCAAATAACGCCTGAACATAAAAATTATAAAGAGAGTCATCAAAACGCAAGGGGGAAAAGGGCTCAGTCATCCTCTTTGAGCATGGAGTTCCACAAGCAGGCAGTAGCCATTGCAGAGGTCTTCCTCCAGACTTTTAATACATAGAACAGCAAATGTACCAACAGAAGAACTGTCAACAATGCCATGTATGTTAATAAAGTCTGTTCTGTATCTTGATTGAAAGAAAGTTCCTCTGAACAGAAGTACAATGGCAATAAGCCTTCCTTTGCTGTGACACTTGCAGGTCTGCAGATGTTGCTAATCTACCACTCCCACTGCTTCTAAAAACGGAGGGTCTATGAATGGGGATTATAGGAATGTTAAAAGCAAAAGCAAAGTGTGCTGCTTATATACCGCCCCATAGCGCTTCAAGCACTCTCTGGGTGGTTTACAAGTTAATTATGCAGGCTACACATTGCCCCCCACCCCCAGCAAGCTGGGTACTCATTTTACCGACCTCAGAAGGATAGAAGGTTGAGTCAACCTTGAGCCGGCTACCTGGGATTGAACCCTGGGTCGTGAGCACAGTTTTGGCTGCAGTACAGCAGTTTAATCACTGTGCCATGAGGCGCCTGTCAAGTCAACAACATCAGGGACCCCAAGTTTGGCAATCATGGGATCTAAGGAAATACTACTACAGTATATCTCAAGCTGTTAGGAGATTTACTATAAACAACCAAACCACATTAGGTTATCTATCAGGGCCACGAACACATTCAAGCCACTGATGTCTATATCACCAGCATCATTCATCAGCACCTGAACTTGCTGGGTGGTGGTGGTGGGGCGCTTCACAAGGTTAAAAAACAGAAGGAAGGGCCTTGCTGTAAACAGAGGCAGCCATGTGCATAATAAAAGCATTGCTTTCACATTATAATTTAAAACATACCCTCTAGAACGGCACCAAAACAAATGCATCATTCAGATCTGTTTGTTTGGGAGCCAAGATGGGATGACCTGGAAGCAGACCAGACTAAGGTCTTATAAAACAGGTCTAACATTAACGGCCCACATCACACGGTTTCAGTGCAAGTGGGACACATTTCAGTGAATCAGGACAGTATTAAAAATTAAATTGCTCAAATCTAAGAGGAAGACATGGTTTAAGATCTCTTTTAAAAGGAAAGGAAGGTAACAAATCTGCTGATGCTAACAGAGCACTAAGAATGAAAATTACAGCGATCTTGTAACAAGGGATTATGATTAGCAAATTGCTTTCATAGAAAGCATCCCTATATGTTTTTGGTGGGAACACAGGAGAGGGCCTTCTCTGATGCTGCTCCCAGACTCTGGAACTCCCTCCCACTGGAGGCCAGTCCAGCACCATCTTTGCTGTCCTGCAAGCAGAGGAAGACCTTTCTCTTCAGGCAGGCTTTCCCTTAGCAATTGGCTGTCTCAGAGGGTTTTTTTTAATGAAATGTTGTGCCTTGTTGCTTTGAATGTGTCTTTGGTGTTGATTTTGTTTACTATTTTAGTGTGGTATTTGTTTGTTCCTTTTAAAATATTTCCATACTTTTGTTTTTAGCTTTTCTCTTGTCTTTTACTAATGTAAGCTGCCTTGGATTCTGTTTAAGAAGAAACGTGGGGTAAAAATATTTTAAATGAAATGAAATAAAATAAAATAAAAGGCATTTTTAACAAGTGTCAAGCAATAAAATACAATATAAACAAGTAAAAGGGCTCTGTAACATGTCCTCCCGCTAGCCCCACTGTGAACATGGCATTAGAGGCTCCATCTGCTTTTATGCATCTTAGCTATTAAGTGACAAGGAGCTTCTGCTTCATTGGTGGCTTCAAGAATCTTCAGCCTGTATTTAGAGTTAAATAACTACAGAAAATAAGGAGCCTGAGAAAGCCTGCATTTGTTCATATTGGGGTAGGTGGCTAGGTGGGTATTTAAGAGACTTTTCCTTGTGGTAGGCAGTAGGCACAGCCAATGTTTCTAAGTGTTTCAGCCCCCGCTTAATGAAAAATATCCCCCCTTAAAAAAATATATTGCAAACCAGACTCCAATACCTATGAAGTGATACAGTCTGGAGATGCTGAGCTATATCTGCATTTCATTACCAAAAAAGGCAATGCTAGAAGAAACACACAAACCTAATTTTCTGGCATAACTGCTAACTTAGTCACCAGGCATAGACCTCAGTGCTAGAAATGCTAAAACATCTCGAGAGCAAGCCATCCAGAAGAGGTAAGAATCCCTCCCATATTCTTTAGACTTAAATGGAAAAGATATGAGCATTCAAACACTAACCCGTTTTATGGAACCTATTTTATCAGTTATTATTATTAACAAGTCTTAATAATTCCAATGTGTATTTTACTGCCAATCCAGAGCCAAAGACAGATATGCACTGCCAAAACAAAAAAATCAAACAGACAGAGAGAGAGAGAAAGAGAGACAGAACAATGCTAGCAACCCAGGGGAAAGTGTACCAGTCTAGCCTTCTCTTTGCTATCTTAGCTTCCTACACACCAGGGGTATCAGGTATGGATAAACATTCAAACATAAAACCCCCACAACTGCATTCTGACACAGTACAGTTCTGAATAAGCTATCATACCCCTTTTCTATGGCCTGCAAGGAGGAAATGCCAACACTACCTCCATATGTTCAACTCTCAATGTATAGCGATACAAATGCAAATGCAACAGTCATTTTAGCCTCAAATAACTCATTGGCCTGTTGTTGTCATTGTAAGACATCTCTCCTATATTCATTTTCTACATTATGCCAGTTGCATAAAGAGGTTCCACATTCAACAGATGCACTGTCTGCCTCAGAACCCATTAATAGAGATGGGCATGGACTGCCGGTTTGCACCAGTTTGTTCATCAGCCGAACAGGTGTTCAGCACTTCCCAGCCCTGCCTCCTCCAGCAGGTGCCCACTCAGAGGCAGTGTCCTGGCTTCACTGCCCCTCCCCCTCCAGCCACTGCCTCTGGGTGGGCTCCTGCTAGAGGAGGCGGGGCTGGGAAACATCGAACACTCGTTCAATTGATAAACGAACCACCAAACCAGTAGTTTGTGCCCATCTCTACCCATTACCAATGTGATGTGGTAGTTTTACAACAACAACAACAAAACAGTTGCTCAGGCAGGAGTATGAATCAACATGACTCTTTTTGATTTAGAAATAAACATTCTAATTATATCCTAGAGAATTCTCACATTCAATATCCAAGTTTAGGGACTGGCAATATTTGTAAGCTGGAGCGTAACTCCCATGGCACTCACAGTCTGTACGCTCTTCAGCCCTTTAAAAAGTCTTGTTTCATTTGATTACTTTCATAGTTTTATAGCTGTCAAGCAAAAGGTTAAAAGGCAATTGCAAACACTATTGGGGGGGGGGGGGAGAAACAAGCAGGAGCTAATAAAGGAATTTTTAACTGTCATGATTTCTCAAACTACAGGCCAAAGTCCAAGGAACTTTAGCACTAATCCCATACACTTTCAGACACCCATAGCTTTCTCTTTCTTAAACAGGAGTGGTCCACAACACATGGCTAGCTATGTCTGAAGGAAGCTTCAATAGTATTTTATGATATGATGTGGAGGTTTGCCATTCAAAGAAAGGCAGAAAGAGAAGGGGTCCACTGAACTTATACCAGACCCAAAGAGATGTCCAGCTCTCTTTCAAGGACTTCTCACTTTCTTTCTTCTTTGTGGAGAAGCTTTCTTTTTTTTCTACCTGGCCTTAGGCAAAAAGTGGCATGGCAAACAAAAAGTAAATCACTAGGACTCTCCCAGCTAAGATACACTGCTAATCTTATTTACGGATGACAAATACTTTTCACATCTGAAGATTTAGGAAGATATAGAGCATTCTTCTAAATCCTCAGATATTCAGTTCTGTATCTGAGGAGAAGGTTTCTTAACCTTACACATATATACAGGTGTGCTTTGTTTTCACTGGGGAGAAAAGCAAGTGTCACACCCAATTAAAGACTGGGCTTATTAGCATTTTGGATCTGCCTGAATCTAGGTGTCCACCCATAGACTGAAATAAGGGAAATAGCAACTGAGCTCAAGGATAAATGTGGCAAAGAAATATCTTGTCTTAAGCACCAAGCAAACATGTTTTTCCACATGCAGAGAGCAGGACAGGGAGAAAACAAGACACAGACTTCCCATTCATTCTACCCTCTTACAGATATAGAAAGGAACTTTTGAAGTATGTGGGTGGGTGTGCTCACATGCAGAGAGAGAAATGGAGAGAAAGCAAGGAGGGGCAGCACATTCTATGCATCTCAACATATGGCAAAGCTTACTAACAGAATGTATGAATGCTGATTCAGTATTATAACCCTGCACAAGGAAGTATCAGCTGCAGTTCAGTGAATCGTACATGCAAAATGACTCAATCTACGGACTGCAGTATAACATTTAAAGTTGGAGTGTGGGAGTATTACTGCACCACACGAACAGAAGGTGCACTGATGGAATTTCTTAACTAGGCACCATTTAGCATAACCCTCGCCCTAAATCCACCTCCTTTGATCTCTGCAGCACTCTCCAACAGAGACCTGTCAAGCTGCACCACACCTCCCATGTTTATATTTAGGCTGAAAGTGTATATGAAAATGCAAGAACAAATATATTTCTGAATTAACAGAAAAAGAAATCAACATAATCCCCAGTCAGGATTGTTCCTTTCAATCTGCAGATTTCCAATCTGGAAGATCTTTTAATCTAAAAAGATGCCCTGATTTGTGATTCTGGGTTGATCAATTATTTATAATTTTAAAAAACTGTTGTTTCTAAAAGCAGTTTTCTTGTACATGACATGATCTGCTGCCTTCAGCTCCTTTGGATACCTCAGCTAAAATAACCCGCTTCTCATTTTTAGAAGCCACCTCCACTACAGAGGATTCCAAAAAAAGCTAGGTTTCTCTTAAAATAACAGTGGAATTTATGGGGAACACAGAAAGAGCTTCCCCAAAGAGTATGAGGGCTGTGAGAACATTTGGGCACCCCATGGGCGATGACAGCAGATTGTTGGCTCATCCTCCACTCCAGGAGCACCACTGGATTGCTTCTGACTCAAACAAAGTAGAAAAAAAGGAGGAGGAATTTATAATACAGTGGTACCTCGACTTACGAACGTCTCCACTTGCGAACTTTTCGAGTTACGAACGGCTCCGTTCACAAAAAGTTGCTTCGACTTGCGAACGGAGCCTCGACTTACGAACCAAAAAAAAAAGAAGAAGAAGAAGAAGAAAAAAACCTTTCCTGCCCTTTTTTTGACCTAAGTTCATCTTAAGGGTCAAAAGAAGAAATTTTTTTTAAAAAAATCGCCCCTAGTGGTAGATACGGATTAACCGGCTTTGCATTAGTTCCTATGGGAACTAATGCTTCGACTTAAGAACAGCGCCTCGACTTAAGAACGAAAAACAGCCAGTACGGATTAAATGGTTTTCAATGCATTCCTATGGAAAAGTTTGCCTCGACTTACGAACTTTTCGACATACGAACGCCGTTCCAATACGGATTAAGTTCGTAAGTCGAGGTACCACTGTAATACTTAAATGTAAAAAACTTAGAGGATGAAAATGCCACCCAGCAGAAAAGTACCAACCAGCCTTAGGACTTAGTATATGGATGTATCTGTAAGAAGAAGCAGTGTGTTACCATAGCTATTCATCTTCGAAATCTGTTCACAGTCTAAACACAATGTCCACAGTACCCAGAACTGGCTTCCCTTGGATCATGGTTACTGATAGCCTGATTCTAAGTCCTAACTTGCGTGCATTCTGTGCCATCCAGTCGGAACTGACTTATAGCGATCCTAATAGGACTTTCAAGGTAAGTGAGAGTTTTAAGTAGTGGTTTTACCAGTTCCACTCTCCCAGTGAGCTTCCATGGCCAAGTGGGGATTTGAACCCTGCTCTCCAGAGTCCTAGTCTTACTTAAAAGCTAAGTGAGGTATATAAGGAGTGGTTTTACCAGTTCCACTCTATCCACTACACCACACTGAGAATCAAGTCCTAACTTACTCTTCCAAAAATACTGCATCATTTTATATGCTACCACTGCATTGCCATTGTACAACTTCCTCAATTAAATCAAAATCAACCTGCATCTGTTTCCAGTTACAGTGCAGACCAAAACTAATGCTCACAAACATATCCTTTCCCCTTCTTTCATAAAGCTAACAAGAGGGGAAATAGTAGCCAACACATGTTTGAGACATTTACCAGATCTCCTTTGTGTGGGGAAGAAAGAAAAGGAAATGAAAATACCTACTCTGAGATGGCAAGATGCTCATAAGCCATAGAAGCAAGAAGCAGAAATTTAGACCTTCACATCCACCAGGAAACCTGTCATCATTAAACCTGCATTAGCACACCCTGAGATGGTATGGATGGCTGTCATCACCTCATAAACCACTCCATACCTCACCGTGGAGCTGGTAGTGCTTTCAGTGCATTTTAATGTTCCTGCCTTCAGAAGTGAGTACAGTGTAACAACCGACACACAGAAAAATGCACAGCACACAGTCTGCACACAGCACAACATCCCATGGCCATGCGTTTCTGTTTTAGTACAAAAGATAAACATGGCAGGTTGCAGAACCCATCTTACCTTCTAAAAAGGTGAGAAAAGAATATAACGCACAAGAAAAGAAAACACACAGAAGAACAAAAAGAGGCATGAAAGAAGTCATGATAAGAACTAAATGGTTGTTCAACAGGGAAGAATGATGGGCATGAATACACAGACTATAGCAGCTTTAATCCTCTCAAGGAAAAGACTCACAAATCTATTTGGAAATATCTTGGTTTTTTCCCCCCTCCCATCCCAGATATTTGGGACTACTGGTTAACTGACAACCAAATAATAATAATAATAATAATAATAATAATAATAATAATAATAATAATAATAATAAACAACCCACTTAAGAGTTTTGGTTTTAAGTAATTACGTTCACAAATGATTGTTAATGGATATTTAAGTACTCATCTCCTCAAAAGAGCATTGTATTGAAGAGAATGCAGCCTACATTTGCTACATAAAAAATTACAAGAATACAGATGCCAGGATCTTATTGAGCTTCCCCAAAGTAGAAAGTCTTGGCAGTGCAGTAATGCAAGGTTGTACCATTCATTGACATGCTGTCATCATGCAAGTGGTCCTCTTCATGAAGAAAAGCTACTCTCCACTTGGACAAGTGGCACACTCTTATGCTGCTACACCTATGGGATTTTCCACTCAGCTGAAGCTCAACAGAATACTGGCCAGTGAGGTTCTGTCTTAATTGAACCCAACTGTAACCACAATAAGATGACAGCAGAACGTCACCAAACCAAGTTCAAAAAAGACTACACTGTCTCTCTAAGAACTTCAATTTCAAGATGGTTTTCAGAATAAGACAAGCACACCTGATTCCACTATAATCCTGGCTGGGTGACATAATACTCAGCCAATGGGGAATTTTTAGAGGAAGTAGAATCCCCTCACATGCTCCTGAACTAAATCCATTTTCACTTGGTGTAGTTCAGTTGTGGCGCACATGCTCTGCATGCAGCTCCCAGATTCAGTCTGTAGTGGTCTCCGGCCAGGGAGACTCCTGTCTGAAATTGAAGAAAGCCACTAATGGTGAGAGTAGACATCACTGGTCTGGGACAATGAACTAGGTGGTTATGAAGCATCTTCTTGTGTTCTGAAAAAGAAGGCCGGGCTTGCCAGGCTTGTTTTAGTAGCTGTTTCAAGTTGCCAGTCTGGTACTCTTGAGGAGCAGCACTTAGATTCCTAAGGTCATCCTTATACATTTCTGGAAAGAGGCCCTCTTTTTCTCCAGAAATTCAAGAAAAGGTAGAAACTGAAGTGAGGGCTAAGCTTTATTCAACGAAAGGTACTTAATATGATGTTCCAGTTCTGTTCAGGCTTACTGAATAAAGTGCCTCCAAGCCAGAGGAATACCTTGGACATGGGTGGGTCCTATGTCCCCTTTCCATTTCCTTGCCCCGTTCCCCTTTGTGAATCATCCAGATCTTCATCTTCCACGTATTTAACATTGTTATTAAACAGGATTTCTGAAGCTCTGACATTCTGGCTTGTTACATATTTGTCAAAATAATTTGGTAGAATGAGATTCTGAGGCTGCATTTTCCAAGAGGAATTGACAATTCAATACATATTTTAATAGACCTGAAAACTCTGTCCTCCCCATGATTACTCTCTTATTTAAAGATTGATATCAAGGGTAAGAGGCAACAATGTATTAGCCTGGCCAACTGAAATACTTCAATATGAATATAATTCTAGTGTTTCTGCTTGTAACTCAAGAACTGGTTTTCCTATAACATTTCTAAAATATCATTTCCTGGCATTCACTAGCATGAAATATGTCCTGTTTTGAGGAGAACTGGAAGAAGACTCCTTGGTTTCAAAGAACATGCCCCTACCAGATGTGGAAATAAGAAGTACAATGTAATGAGCTACAGGCCTCTCTACCACTTTGGTTATTACAGCAAATAAAGTGAATGCTAAATATGAGGTTGTGAAGGAAGCTGCTCACAGGAGGAGAAGAGGAAGGAGCACTTAAGCCTATTGTTAAGTTCCTTTTCCCAAATCATGGTACAGAAAACTACCCAAGTTGATCCACTTGATTTCTTCTACTAAGGGTGTCTATATGTAATGAGATACGCATTTTAAGTAATCAAATACAAGCCTATTTGAACTGAATGGAGGCTGCAAATCAATACCATAACATTCCCATTATATCATTTTTTTTGTTCACAAACTAGTTAATTAAACACCACAGTTAATTAATTTTGTCTATAATTTCAAAGGTTAAATTATGTACAGAATCAAGCCATGTCACTCTATAAATTCTTTCAAGTACAAATTATGCATTCTTGGTAACTTAAGTTTCCACATTATGGGAACTTAAATAGAAGCACCCTAACACTGTTTTAAAAACGGGGAGCACACCTACCTTGCTGGCCCAAGCATCTTCATCCCAGGATGTGAGCTGCAATACACGGATTATTTCATTTATTTCTGCACTCATCTTCTCCACTGTGAAATTACGATTTTTCAAGGCCTCTTCTATTCCTTGGCTTTTGGAATTTTTAGTCGTTACAAAAATCTTCATAGCTGTAAACAGTGTATAGCAGATCAGAAAAGCCTACCAGAATATAAGATATGTTGTACAAAATGCCCCTAGGCAAAATGTCAGTCAGGAGTAAGTGGTGATCACAGTACTTGGCTATTTCCTATGATGTTTGCAGGACACTCATTCTTCATGGAAATGAAATAAACACAACCAATTTAATAGTCTACAGTTGGTTGCAACTTCCACCACAGAAGTCTCACATAGCATATTGTGAAGGGCACCAATTTCTCAGTCACTGAAGCACTAGAGCACTTGTGCAATCTGATTCAAAAGTCTTTGCCCATGCAAGGAACAAAGAGTCATAGTCAATGTAGGCCACCTCAATAAGACATAAAACAGAGGTAGGCAACACATCATCCATGTGATACATACTGGCCCATCTAGGCCATTTCTGTAGGCCCTATAGCTGACCAACAGCACAATGCCATCCAATGCCAATAGCACATTACTTCAAAAATGTTTATTCTAGAACGAGGAACACCAGAGATATTTTAGAGGAAGCCTTCAGGTACTGCCTATTTTCCTCTAACAGAAGGCATGAAATCCCCCATGTCTTGTGTTAAGGCAAAACCACCATTTTTATAGAACTAGAAGTGTCTGGTGGTCCTCTTCCACTGCCATACATCAAATATTAGCATCACACAGTGACAGCTGTAGGAGTGCAGCCTACAGCAGGCTCCCCCAGGCTGAAAATGGCCACAGGAACTGCGGAACCTGTGCACCGCTACTTTAAGCCATTGCCACTGCATGTGCCAAGAGATACCCCACCCCACCCCAATCCAATCAGTGTTTGAAGATGAGAGGTTGAAGCTTTATCAGCAACATTTTCAGTTGCATCCAGGTATCCTTTATGGCACTGCAAGGGGTCACAAGGTACATCTGTCAGATGACATCTGTTTGCTTCATTGGTACTTCTTAAAATATTACTATCCCAAGCCACTGTTTGGGTTGCTTGCAAAGTCGACCTGGTCCTGACTTAGTAACTCAGGAACTTTATTTTTATCACAGATGTTGAGCCTTAGATATAGTCTGGGCTGAGGATACCTAGGGGATTATTCTCCCCCATATGTGCCACTGTCTAAGGTGAATTGAGATTTAAAAGGGCCCTCTGCAGCTGCCAGTGCATTCTGAAATAAAAACAGCCCTGTGCACAAAACAGGACAATTTCAGTGGTGGGCCCTTGTTTACAGAATTCACTTCTGAAGAAAACCTGCTAAATTGTTTTTTCTTCCCCTGAAACAGTTAGTGGAAACGGTCTCTTCTTGCCAAGATTCAAAGGGGTAGACAGCCAGAAGAGGTAAATTACAACTGTCATTCCCCTCCTTCAGAAAGTTTTGCTTTTTCAGTTGTTATTTTGTTTCTCACATTTTAGCTAAGCTTTATTGCATTCTAGTACATCTGTAGACTCAACTGCGGAAGAACAAGGGGGATGGGTTGACAGGAAAGTAGATTATTGTTCAAAGTAAGTCCACAATAGTACAGAAAGTGGAAGAAGACCGAGCTCTGTGAAGTTACAGTAACAAACACTTTAATTCCAAGCACTTAAAATTAAATGAGAATCAGACCGTTTCTGATCTTCATGGCAAGAGTTATGGAAATTAATGCAGGCCTCTTTCCGCCAACAGCAATGTGCAATGACTACCAGAAGCCTCAACTGGGATCAAAGCCAAGGAAAAACCAGTAACATGACTATGGACACAGCCTGCCCATTGTCAGCAAAATACAGTATTGAACATAAGAGTAGGATTTGTTCTTGAATGTTTTCCTACACCAGGGATGTGCAGCCCTTTTACTATTAAGGGCCACATTCTCTCCAGAGTTATCTACTGGGGAAAAGCAGACACATGACAGGTGTGAGTAAGCCTGAAGCCAGTAGTGAACAGAGTTGGAACTAAGAGTGGGCAGCGTCACTCCTCTCCCCTTCCTGCCACTATCTTTTCTCTTTCTCTTTCCTGTCTTGGCCGAACACACAGACACCACCTTCTCTCATCCTCTGTCTTCCTCCCTGCTCCATAGGCCCCAGGCAGAAGGCCAGATTGGGCCTGCCCAAAATATGAACTGACTGCAGGCAAAAGGCTCTTGAAATGTGCCGCGTGTGGTCTGGGAGCTACATGTTGCCCACTTCGGACTTGGGCCTTGTTTTCATGGAGGAGCTCAATCTGTATGCCCACCACATAAAATCTCAGCCACAACTGCAGTTGTGTTTTACAAGCAAGCATCACGCATATAATCAAATATAAATAGCTCACTAGTTCATATGTCTCAGTAAACTTAAAAAGGAGATGGATAGCTCACAGAACTCACAGAACTTAAATAGGAGATATGCAGGACATTCAGACTGGCTTCTCGGAGGCACAACTCTCCCTCCAAGACAGCCACAAATAAAACTACACATTTAGTGTCAGCAGTTCATTTCAAAGTCATACAAGAAGCTTCTATTTCTGAAGAGCTCTAAACATGCATCTACTGGCACAGATGCATGTTGACAAATAATTTTACAAGCTATGTACACTCAGTATGATGCATTGCAATAACTTTTTGATCACGCAGAAAGTTACCTGAAATAAGGACTGGCAACAGTTCCTTGACCGTGTTCATGGAGTTCACCAACATGACCCGGTGCTCCTGGTGAGTCAATTCTTGCTGTCGTTCATCAATCATTTTGGCCATCTTGGTCATTCCTACATGAAGAAAACCAATTACTTCATGAAACCTACACGGCTTTCTGTCCATTGTAAGTGAAATATTTCATCCTTAATTGTCCAGACTCAAGCAGGAAAGGATAAGGCTATTGTTTATTTATAATATTTATTTTATTAAGTTCACATTCCACCTTTCTGCCAAAAAAAATTGCACTAAAAGCAGCTATCAATATTAAACGCTATTTGAAAATGATTTTCTAAGTATAGCAATCAATTAAAATACTATCAGAAACACAGTAATAACAGCAGCAGATAGCATCCAGCCAATTAAAAACCCCTTCAGCAACAGATTGGCTTACAAAGATCTGCACAGATAAAAAATATATTCACCTGCCACTGGAAAGAAAAGAGAGAAACCAACCTCGCTTCTCTCAGAAGCAGGTTCCACAGCCAGGGACTGAGCATTGAGAAGTCTCTCTCTGACTTCCCCTTCAAACTTGCTTCTCATGGTGGTACTAAGAAAAAAGACTCCCCTTAGTATCTTTGAACACAAGGAGGCTTATAACGAACAATACAATCTGGAACAATGCAGCCTAGATAGCTCAGTGGTTTAGGTTTCTGGCTGTGGAGCCAGAGATCAGGGGTTTGATTCCCCACTATGCCTCCTGTGAGTAGAGACAGCCTGTGTATTATTTTTCTAGAAGGCTCTGAAAAGGGTCACCATAAGTCAGAATTGACTTAATGGCATGCAATTATTATTATTATACACATGGCTTTATAATGTCATAAAGAACACTTTGAATTGTGTCTAGAAAACAGTGGAGCTGTTGTAACAAGGAGGTAACACATATATCTCCTGTAAATCTGCCTTAACTAATAGCCTGGATGCTCCATTTTGGACTACATGAAGCTTCTGAACACTTTCTAAAGGCAGTCTCATTTAGAGTACATAGCCCAAAAGGTATGCTAACTAAGGGATGCAGTATTGCAACCAAAAGAAATATCTTCCCAAATGAGTGAAGTTGGAGCGTGGCCTTAGCAATGCAAATGCCCTCCCAGCCACTGCTAAAACTGGACATCCAGGTTCAGGACTAAATCCAGGGGTACACACAGATGGTAAGCTTCAGTCTTCAAATGTAATGTGATTCTACAAAACCAAAAGCCTATTTCCTGATGTTCCTTTCAGTTGCAATAGTTCCAAGAGCACCTCTGTCCAGTCTGGATTAAGCTTCAGTTCGTTTAACCTTATCCAGTCCACTGCTGACATCAAACACTGATTTAGAACTAGCACAGCTTCTGGAACTAGAATAGTCATATGACCCTTTCAAACATGATCTTGCTGAAAGCACAGAACTGCTATCATTTACTAAGTAAATTCAAAATACAACAGTCAGAGTCCTGTTTGCAAACAGCAAGCGTAATGACTACACAGCCAAAGTACCCTATGTTGGATTCACTGATATCTTTGACTTGCAGTTACAAAAGCCAGAGATCACTCCATTGCTTTGACCAGGCCTTCCTGCTTACACAAGGAATTGGTAGATTAACCCTTAATGCAAATGATGGGCAGGAAAGGAACTGAGAGTAGACTGGACCATTCCATATACATTCCAGGACAAACAGGACATTGAGCAAGATGACTTAATATTCATTGATATAGAAAAGAGGATCAATCAGCACGGGGAATATTAAATCATGTGGTTTTTGAATTAGATGGAAACTGCTGTTTAAAATATTAAAAAGTAATCAATTAAGAAGAAGCTGTCAACTTAGCAACATCTGGTGTTTTGGACTTTTGATGAAATGGAAGCAAAGACTACAACCAACTTGTATCAGAAATATATACGTGCTTAGGCAGATTAAGAATAACTAGTCTGGAGGCCACACCTATTATGAAGCAAGATGTCAATATATCCCAGAACATATATGTCAATATATCCCAGAATGTATTCCCCATACAGGGAATCTGTATGAAGCAGATTAAACAGTTGACATAAACATCAAGCATTGTCCAGAGAACTTACTAGACCTCTGGGTGGCATCATCAAGCTGAGGGTTTGAATTACTTCCAGCTGAAAAGCTTTAGTAATATTCAACTTGGACATTATGAGGGCCAAGTCTAGGCAAAGCCTCACTTCAAACCTATTTGGGACTATGGTTTAGCATCTCTCAGATATGCTAGCTGACTCTGGGACTGATGTTTTTACACAATGCAACCTTCAAAAATAAACATATTTCACTACTCTATACCATCTCCTGGCAAACATAGCCGAAATCTACAGGGTCTACACCACTTCATTCATTGTTAAGTATGCAATGTGGCTGCCTCTCTTACATTCAATTTACATATCAACATTTCTATTTCTCCACACAATGGCTGAAATCTAGCAGAAGTCACAACTAAAGCAGGCCCACTGAATCAGGGGATTTGGTGAATCAAAACCTATGCAAGTTCCACTGATTCAATGGGCCTACTCTAGTTGCAACTTCCTACTGGATTTCAGTCAATGTATTGATTAAGGAACCACAAGGTCATGCATGTTTTATTATTCTGATATTATTCTCCAGGCCAAAGGACTACGCAATCTTCCCATTGTAGTGCAATTCAGAAGCCCTGCCCTCCTCCCTACCAACCCCCCTCTTATTTACCAAGCATGATTTCCTACACAAAAGATTCACAAGGTTACACTTATACTATATCCCAATTTAGATGAGGATGACTCCATCCTTCAGTCCTTAATGCTGCTAGAGTATTGAGATTACAGCGGTAAATCATCTGATGTGGATCTACATTCATACCACACAACCCATTTGCACCAGAAAATACAGGCAGAACTTCAAAATGCAAAATGTTCTGAGCTATCCAGGTGAACTACTTAACAAACCCAGTGCCAGCAAGTAGTGTACAGTTTGTGCTAACCCTAATGCTGCTCCCAGCTACTTCACGTGCTCCACTGGTGGATCACAATTCCCTAGCAAATTGTGTTTTGCACACTGAGGTCTAACTCCGATCCATCTCTGGTTAAAAAGATCCCAAAGACATCTCCCTCCCTAGGGACCCAAGGGAGCCACTTCCAGTCAGAATAGTCAATACTTGCTCTGCTGCAAACAATGGCAGCTCTCTCTAAATACACAAGAGTCTGTTTCAATTCCACCCCATTAAACAATATGTCAGGCTGAAACATGATCAAGTCTACCCAGAAAGCATTTCAGCTCCATGGAGAGGCTGCCTCTTGAAACGCCCAGACTTAAGTCTATTCCCAGTTTAGTACATCAATTATATTTATTTTCTGAACCAATGTCTGCACATCTCTCAGGAGACAGCAGTCAAAATATTATTGAGTTCCATGCCAGACAAGGTCATGTCAAATAAGGTAGCAGTAAAAGAACATGGAGGAAATCACAAGTCAACTATCATCCAGCCAAGGAAAATTACATCCCATGAAGATCTGAGCTAGACAAAATATTATCTACAAAATTATTCTAAATAACCCAATGTGCTTGGTACATGAAACATAAATGCAAGCCAGCATAACCAATAATTGTATGTTGTGGAAGGAATGCAGGGTAATAATGTATGAAGTAGGTATCTGATATAAGAGATCAGTATATGAGATTTTAACACAGATGGATATTATAGCAGCATAATATACTAGCAGTAACATTAATTTGTAACCATCATCATGAATTTAATCTGGGGAATTAGAATATTTTTCATGAACCTCAGGCCACCAAACTTCCTGAAAATCCAATAAAGGAGTCTGTGAGTAAGTGGTGTGTCGAACACAGGAGCATTAAAATTCCAGATTAAATGAAGTCAGATTAAGTCTGAAGAAGAAAGCCAATTCACATGAGTTGGCACCCTAAAAGCTCAGGACAGAGCTACAGAAGGACAGGCTTCAGTAAGTATGGAGCAGAACTGGTGAATGGAGTATGTTTATCCTACCAAAATGTTCCTTGAATAATTATGTTGTAAACTGCCCAGAGTGCTCTAGCACGACAGGGCAGTATATACATTGAAAACAGTAACAACGACAAATTCTGCAGGCTTCAGGCACCGCTCAGTGACAAAAGTTTGCTGTTGCTACTGTTTTTGTTTTAATCTGATACCAGAGGAGAAGAATCTGCTAGCAAAAAACATCACCCATTGACAGAAGAGGATGCATCAACCAAAACACTGTCTGAATAGAGAATTCCACCAGGATGACATACAGAATCCAGCCTTGCCTTGACAATTTAGGGCTTTAGCAACAAAACTACCTTGCTTATCAACTACCATATGATTATGAAGTTAATCAAGAGGAGGCTGTAAAAATCACTGCCTTCCAAGACAAGACCTCTTCAAAGCACTCAAACTAAATCAGCCTTTGAAATTACGATATATTAAATATTTTAAACAGCTGCACAGGACAATTCTTTACACTGCCTCTGGGCCTCAAGCGACAGAGTCTCATTCCATAGTCTTGGGCTACACTTAAAATTTTGATCTCTGCATCTGCTTGGAACGGATAGGCATGCCTGCCTCTTTCCCCGCTCTCAGCTCTCTCTCTCCATACTTCCACTTTAAGTGGTATTGGAGAATCCCATGTTCTCCCCTAATCTCCTTTCTATGGGGAGAGATGGTAAATCAACTCCACTAAGGGAATGCCTTTCTTCCCGCTGCTTCTGCATTCCAGCCTGAATCCTCTATACCAGAGGTCGTCAACCCCTGGTCCGCGGCCCAGTGCCAGTCCGTGGCCTGAGCTGGACCGGGCCGCGGAGACAGACCTCCCCCCCCAGCTGCTTTGTGCACGCACGCACATGCCAGCGCTGGCGTGAGCGCTCCCCCACCCCTGCACGCATGCGCCTGAGTGCCCAAGCGCCCGCACGAAGGGGTGGGAGCGTGTGCGCGGGGTCGTGCAGGCGCTCCTGCACATGCGCGAAGGGGTGGGGGAGCGCTCACGGTGGTGTTCGCGCATGCGCTCCCCCACTGCTTCGCGCATGTGCCCAAGAGCGAGCGTGCATGTGCCCAAGAGCGCACGTGCATGCGCCCGAGAGTGAGCTCATGCGCGGGGGGTGCCCCGCCCTCCTCAGAGGCTCAGCCGGTCCGCAGTCCCCAAAAAGGTTGGGGACCGCTGCTCTACACCACAGGAATCCTT
Organism: Intellagama lesueurii; assembly: GCA_037013535.1. Classification (NCBI taxonomy): domain Eukaryota; kingdom Metazoa; phylum Chordata; class Lepidosauria; order Squamata; family Agamidae; genus Intellagama; species Intellagama lesueurii. The sequence goes on along the minus strand of JBAJHW010000003.1, from coordinate 154,500,865 downwards.
CACTCATTACACTCCTCTCAACCATCTCTTAGGGTCAAAATGGACGTGATAGTGGCAGCCACATTTGTTTATTCACATATCTGCCTCGTTCATATCTAAAGGGAGGGGGTGGTAGCAGTGGCTAAGTTTAACATTGAAGAATGCATGCCAGAGAGGAGACCTTTTGCAAGTGAATTGGATGGAAAGAAAAGTACCCAAAGGCAGCATATTATGGGCAGATAAGGTAGGGGAAGCATTCAACTCACCTTATGTGAGCTTTCCCTTAATGACTGGCTGCCTTTGTGTGGTTTTTAAATGGACCTTATTGATTCGAATGTGGTTTTGGTGTTGCTTTTGTTTACCATTTTCAGTGTGGTATTTGTTTGATCCTTTTTAGTATTTGTATACTTACTGTTTCAGATCTTTTGTTATCCGCCCCCCCCCCATGTTTATACATGCATGGGGAAGGGGAGGGCATTTGCATTAGGAAAACGAACATATGACTTCCACAGGCTCATTCACTCTGACTCTCTGTCTCAGTCATCAAAGCACAACTAGTGACAGTCCTCCTGCTCTGACTGACTTTCCAAAAACTGAGAGCAACTACTTCTTCATCCAAGTGTTACACAGGAACACTTGCGACACTATGTGGTCATTTTCTAACCACAACCCCATAGCTTGTCACTGACAGAACAGAGAGGAGATTGCATATAGCTCAAAACGTTTTGCATAAATAACCTTCTAGTGCAGCACTTCACATGCTTATTCAAACTGCTACTCCTTACCACATCTCCAGACCAAGCCAGGAAATTCTACAGTAGTACTGTGGTATCCACAGGGGATATGGTGGTCCTATAGTACTTTATTTACTCTCCCTAGCAGCACATCTTCATACAAAACTGCCTGAGACTGAATGATATATTTATATCAGGGCTGTGAACAGACTACCAGCAGTTGAGGAGAAAAACAGCACAAGAATATACTGAGGAATAATGGAAATGTCTAACCTGGCCCCAGGTTCTTTGTGTACGTCACCAAGTCCTCCATAGTCTCCACCACCTCTGCCACAGTTAGGTATTCCAGAATCCCTTTGCAGACACGGATGATTTTCCGCACCTTAAACATAAAAATTAGGTTTATTTTCCTTCTCTTACAAGATCAAATTAAAAGGTCTGCTGAGATTTAAAAACAAAACTTGCAAACCATCTGCTGTCATACAGGCAGCCTACAAACCTGCCCTGTGCTCTTGATATGTTCGTCTTCAGGGCAAAGTGGCTGGGGCTAAGGGGGGCTAATGTGCATTTTCAGGTTTTTTCCCTGTCATGTTTACATTTTTAAATGCAATGGTTATGTACATTTTTGGGGCAATTTTACAACTGGGAGGGATATGGGATGCTGCCCACAGTCTGCCCACTCCTGCTCCAGAACAGTGACACTGTTGGGTGAAGGCCTGTATCTGCAATCTGTTATCTGCTGTGCACATTCAGCCCACTTTGAAATGAACAGGAATGCTGCATGCAAAGGAGCAGAAGTTATCTCCCAGATTCCTTTTCTATTGAGCTTTTTCAAATAGAAATGCCTATTTTTGTTGAGATGAAGGCATAATTTCTTAAAATAAGTGTATGCAGTCAGTACTGAACAACTGGTTTGACACTGTGAATGTGTCAAATGATTTACACCGTGGGAGGACTATTGCACATTTAACTAAAGAACATCTTTATACTGCAGATTCTCTATAGAATCTCACACATTTCCAGCATGAAAATGGAAGCTTGCGAACATAGTACCAGATCAGATAGATGAAAGAAACGTAAATGCTTTGAAAAAACAAGAATTATTACTTTCAAAGAAACCAGTAAATCATGGTATAATTTCTGAGCACTGAGCACTAACAAATCAAGAAGCCCATCATATTCAATAGCCTTCATATGCTGAGATTTAATACAACCCTTTCTCATGAACTTCCACAGCACCTACTATAAAGCACTGAGAAAAATACAAAAACATTGAAGGTATTTCCAGTGTATTTATTCTCATTTAATACTAATGCGATATGTTATTGTATTTCAAAGAGAAACAAGTTTCTGGAAAGTGAAAGCTTATCAGGATACTCTTCAATGTGAAAGTGACATTCTAATCAAATCACGGAACTGATTAGAGGAGCCTCATGGCACAGTGGTTAAACTGCACTAATACAGTGAAGACTCTGCTCACGACCCAAGTTCGATCCCGGGCTCAGGTAGCCAGTTCAAGGTTGACTCAACCTTCCATTCTTCCAAGGTTGGTAAAATGAATACCTAGCTTGCTGGGGCGGGGCAATGTGTATCCTGCATAATTAAATTGTAAACTGCCCAGAGAGAGCTTTAAGCATTATGGGGCAGTATATAAACACTTTCATTTTGCGTCTAAAGTAGCTAATATTTCTAAAATATTATAAAAGCAGAAAATTGCAGATCAGTATTGAAACACCCAATCCATGTCATATATGCCATATAGAGAGCCCACCTCAGCTTCATCAAACGTGAGAAGTAAGTCCGATGTCCCAGAAAGAATACCTCTTGATCCATCTATAAGGTAATCACGAGCAGGTACTGAATAAGGATCTGTTTGGAGCATCTGAGCTGCCTGCACAAGTTTTGTGCAAGCATTTTCCACCCTGTGAATAATAATTACAAAAGAAAAATTATTGCTGGTTCTGTTACTTAGAAAGGGTGGGACAACAGAAGGTGGGGCAACCCATTTCTTACCGAGAATTCTCATTTATGCAATGCACAGATTGCTTAATATAACCTCTATTTACTCCTATCCCTACCCTCTGAATTTCAATTAAAATAAAAAATACACTTTTATTTAAAGTATGTACTGTGGCTTTGAAATCCAGTACTTAGGGAAAATGTCATGTTATGTGGCTGTTATTCAGAAACTCTTTTCGGTTTAAAGGTTGACTTCTGAGAGGGAAGTACTTCATGCAACATACTAACCTTCCTGCATCTTTGTTTTTTGTGTGTGGTTGCTCAGTCATGTAAGTGTAAAATGTACAGAATAGATTATTCTAAACCATCTCTCAGAAAATTACAAACTGGATTCAGAACACTTGATAAATTAAGAAAGTGAAAAAGAGTAACAGAAAGCTCCTCATCGTTCTTACATGAAGTCCAGAAAGTGATCTTAATGTTCCCACTTTGCACTGGCTGAAATCCTCTTGTGCAACTTTATGCAGCACAAGCTGGATGATGTCATGATCCCATTGTGGTAATCATGTAATGTTTAATTTAAATTAACTGAGATTTCTTATGTGAGCTTTCCCTTAATGACTGGCTGCCTATGTGTGGTTTTTAAATGGACCTTATTGATTCGAATGTGGTTTTGGTGTTTTGTTTACCATTTTTAGTGTGGTATTTGTTTGAATCTTTTTAGTATTTGTATACTTACAGTTTATAGCTTTAAATATTGTATTTTAATTATATAAGCTGCCTTGGGTCCTTTTTAAGGAGAAAGGCGAGGTAAAATATTTTTAGTTAATTAATGAATTGACGTTCTTCCATACAACACACAAAATGATATTTTAGACAGATGACTGCCACGTATAGCAGAATCCTAGATGTGCAAATTAAGCTGTAACGCAGATGAACAGTACCACATCGTATCTACAAGCCAAATTTAGCAAAAGATTAAATATAATTTGCTTGGCTGGTTTTAAAGACCATCCGAAGATCTTCTAAATGTCACTGTAGAAGTAAGTGCTAAAAAACATACATGTCCTTTCTAGATTTTTTAAAAATATACTTTAAATAAATAGCTCTGCATCTAAAAACAAAACATTATTTCTGTAAGTATGAACACTTATTTTATTCTCTTCTGTATTACATACCAGTTTCATAATGTAAACCTATTTATTCCAAAGAAGCCCTGGCCTGCCTAACTTTTTATATGCAACCAATATGATTTTATAGTTGACATCACTTTTGTAAGCCATGATTACTGAAACTTAAAGAAGCTATCAGCAATTGAGCCCCAATTGCTACATACGCTTGGTACAGCTCCAATGTAAGCGATGCCTAATAGCTTAGCTTTCACTGAGATTTTCAAGCTGGCTTTGGGCTACAGCACTTCAGCCAACAGGTGGGAATTCGCATGACCACATTTGTATGCTCCATCCAAAGAAAATATTAAAATCTCTCGATCTAGAATATGGTGCCAAGAAGATAGGTTTCAGACTCCAATCTTCTCTGACATAATTGTTTTTATGCATCATTAGCTTATTATACAAAGGAGGGTTCAGAAAGGTGAACCACCATATCTGGAACCCAGAAAAAGATTTCCTGCCTCTGCGCACACTAAGACATTTTCAGAAGGAACAGAGCAGATGCTGGGATCCAAAGATCTATGCAGGATCAATGTTGAGGACACGAACCCCAGTAAAAAACCAGGTGATGGTGACTGTTTCAATTTAACGTCTGGTTCCCATAAACCAAACTCCATTGTGGGCTTAGACACACGTGGGTATGGGAGAAGCATAACTGGAGTTTTTCCAAGTTAAAATTAGCCATGGGTGTGACTGACTTGAAGTGGTGCCACAGTACATGGGAGGCAGGAAAGTTCCCCATTCTCTCTGAATTGTGCAGTAGATACTGGTCCAAGCCAGTAACTATGAATGGCAATTTATACTGATGAGAGATTACAAGAACGACAGGATTATTCCTCCTAGGACAACAACCTTGAGTCTAAATTATGAGATTTTCTCATGCCTACTTATTAAATTGGGGCATTCAGGGATCTGATTAAGGATCCCTCATTAAGACCCCAATTGGTCTTACCTTATAATAGATGTAAATGTTGATGTAATCCTTGATCACAGATAAGGCATGTGGAAGGGAGAACACCTGCCCAAGCATGGAGAAGGCAAGGAAAAACTGTGGCAGCAACCAACTGCTTAACCATCACTAAGCAAAGTGCAGCGCACCACTCTAGTTAGAGATAGGCATAAAGCCCTGGTTTGGTGGTTTGTGCGAGTTCATTTAGTATCCAAATAGGTGTTTGGCCCTTCAAAGCCCTATGTTCTCTGGCGGGCACCCACTTGGAGGCAGAATCCTGGCTTCCCTACCCTGCATCCTCCAGGCGCTGCCTCTCTGTGGGCACCCATCAGAGAAAGTGGGGCTTTGAAGTGCTGAACACCTGTTCAGCCACTAAATTAATCAGCATGAACCATCGATTTCTGCCCATCTCTAAGTCTAGTACCCAGGTGTGCAGAAAAATGAATCTCCTTGTATGCTTTATAGCAGGCATAATCACTTTTCCATTCCTGCTGAGTTTCCCAAGAGAAGCAATTCTGCTGCTTTAAAGGAAAAATTTAAAGCAATTACAGTGCCATATATTTAAAGTTGTTTAAAAACTAAGTTTGGTCCTCTCAAGCAAATATTCATAAATAATTCACCAATCAGATTTTCAGAAAGATTCACACATTTAAGTTACTTTTTCCACTCTAGTAACTGTATGTGTATGTCCGAGCTGCAATGTGTCCCCAGCCATGGATTTCAAGCTTTCTTTCTGTTTTCTATTTTCCCACCTCTCCACAACAATTTAGCAAAATATTCAGTCCTCTATGTAATCAGTACACTTTTGTAATAAATAGCATGTGCTATTGAGAGAATTGCCAGCAATGACCTTTTCAGGAAGGAGTTGGTATTTGACACTGTCAAGGAAAACGTTTGAAAGATAATGAAAGTGATTATTATGCTTTGAAGACCTCAGAAAAGAAAATCATTACATGTTCAGAACTGATGCATGAAGTTAATTACAAATGCCAGTCAATTAGTTTTCAAGTGTCAAATGAAACCTGAGGCAAGCAAATGGCAGGGGCATGGGAGAGGAGAGGAGGGGAAAATGCTACAACTGACTCTTCTGCCCAGAAAGAGAAAGGATTGCACCTACAAGAAGAAGAAGAAATATGATTTGTGAAAATAAGTCTCAGAAAACATTCAACATGTATTTAGGGTGTTATGACCACTGCTCTATATTGACTCCATAAGAGAAGCCACAACCTCTTGTTCACAGAAGCTGGGCAGGGCAACTGAGGACAGGACATTTTGGAAATCACTCATTCATGGGGTTGCCATAAGTCAGAGGTGAATTGATTGCATGTAACAACAACAACATGACAACATTACAAAGTCCAGTATACGTTAACCAAAATTAATAATACAAAGAAGCTTCATATTTCTTTCTTTAAAAAAATGTTCCATATTAAAAATTTGGATGAAGGTCTTGTTCTCACCAAAGTGTTCTATCTATGTCTGGGCTATGCCATTTCACAGCAGAAGCAAAGGTCTGCCAAACAATGAGGCCACAACTGGACACTTCCACACCAGTTTTGTACAGCAGTTACTTTTCTGGACTACAACTCCCAGAAGTCTCAATTCCCTTTGCTGGTTGCTGGATTCTGGAAATTGTAAATGCTTCAGTCATGTGAGGTTTCTCTTGCAATGTGAAGGGGACAACAGCCCAAACTATTCTGATGAGAAATAGGCCATAAACATTCTGAAACTATTATCACAACACCCATCATATTTATTTATTTACTTACTTGATGAATGCAGGTGGCATGTCTCTCTTCAAAATCTGGTCTTCAGTTGTTTGAACTGTTTCTTTCCCAACCTGAATGGGAAAAGAAAGCACCACACCATCATCACCAGAACGTCAATACAAAATTTATAATCAAATTATCAAGAAATGATCTGCAGCTTTTCCCATAATTTAATATCTTTCCAGGGCTCTTTAAATGAGCCAATTATCTAAATTAGTGGAAAGAAACAGACAAAACTGAGAGCACTCCTGTGTTATTACAGATCTAAAGGGGCCATGTGGATGTGGCTTTTTATTTATCAGAAAAGAAATATACATATTTGCTACAACCCAGCAGAACATTTGATTCCTGTAGTGGATGCTACTGAACTAATGTAGTTTCACAACAAAGTGGTTAATAGCCTGAACTATGAAGCAGTGAGCTTCTGGTTTAATGTTTACCTACCCTATTAATTTTTCATACTGGCCTTAAGAAGCCCTGTATCTCTTGCTCTCCTTCAACCTCACACTGGACAGTACAACTGCTTATATGGTTCTTCTTGGGTTGTACAAGATTTTAAAATGTGAAGTTGTTTTGGAGTTTCAAATGCTATATTACATGGAGTCATGTCAGTTCCAGATGCAGATCTAAGAAGTAGCCACTTGGTTCTTCCTTTTCCTACCAAATCACCAAAAGGACATATAAAATTAATGTACCAACTTCACCAACTTCAAATGGACCCTCTTCTCTAGCAAGAAAACAGTAACAAAATAATTGGACAACTTGTCTGGTTTATTCTTAACTGGTAAACAATGCCACAAAAATGAAATGAAATTATCAGCCTTTCATATTGCAGCAGAAGGCTGAACTACACATCAGAGCTGAAACTCAATTTCTCATATGGGAACAAGCTTTCAAATCTTTGCTGTAGCAGAACTACATCACATAAACATAAAGGACCATCTCACTATGCATGAAATAACACACAATATTATAAGTAAACAGAAACAAAGTACAAGTAACTTCTTAATTGATAACAACGTAGACTCCAATGGTTCAACAAAACTGGGTGTAAGTCTGCCATATTTTGCATGTCGCTGCTCCTGGCATTTAAGATGCCCACTAACTTCCCCTGCAATTTTTTTTTAAACCCAAGATACTGTCCTGTGAAATTCCATAACCTTTGGAGTGGTAAAGACATTAAAATATAAACACATGCATCAAGTTGTCAACCTATTGTACGGAGCAGCAAGTTTCATGTGCACACTGAACACTTTGCAGTTTTATCACCCTTGTTCAGGGATGGCGAAAGAATACATTTTTACCTATCACCTTTATGCTGCAATCTTCTAAAAGTCTGGCTTGGTTTCTATTCCAACCTCGTTGGAGCGCAGAACAATAATGCTCCTGTAAGATTAAGGGCTGGGGATGCCCTGCCAACATTATCTTGTAGTCCCCATTTCTAATGCTCTAATTTGGAATACATATGTTAGTGTTGCTGCCATTCCGACAATCAAAACAGCAGGGGGGAAACCACAGGAATAGAACAACTGCCTCAGATGATTACCCTTTTCAGATTTACTCTGTCACCCTTGACATTTCAGACATACAAATTACCTGCCAAGTGATAAAGACTCCATTGCCTTGAACACATTCAAAGCAGATCTCCTCTTTTTGAAACAAAAGCTTCTTCCAGGGATCACAATAATGATCACCCCCCACAGGATGCTGCCATCTGTTAAAACTGATGGGTCTGTTCTTTCTGGAAGAACTTCTAACAGTTCTATGAAATATGCACATCTTTATAACACAATATAATTCCAAGGAACAGGATGCCAGACCACTGGGTTTCCCCCCTTGTAATTCAGGATAAATATAGGCAGAACTCTTAGATGCCTGGGAGAGTTTAGACCAGATGTGTGACTTGCTGAACTCTATGCAAGTCAACACCTTGCATTCTTCTATTCTCAGGTGAGGGGTACTGAGCTTTGCTATCTTAAAGCTTGTCCTCTTGAAGTACTTGTCGTTGCAAACTTTCTGCAAAAGACTTCAGAAGATTGCTGGGATATGCAATAAATAAAGCATGGCTTAATCCTGTGCAACCCTAACTACAACCATTGTCAAAATGACTGTTGCCCTAGATTGATTCATTCTTTTTCTAATACATTTAAATAGATACAAACCATATACTTTTTGTAAAAAAAATAAATCCATGTTAGCTTTCCATTATTTGTAGATATTACCTTGACCTGCTTCTGTTCCATACTCCCAATGATCTCTGCTATTGACACACCTAGGCTAAATACAAGCAAAGATCATACTGAATTGGCTTAACTACTACTGAGTAGAAAGTATAGAAAGTATACCATCTGTTTTGCTATCTCAGAGATTTAAAAGTTACTTTTAATAACTAAATACTCACAATCATAATTCTAGCAATCATAATTTTAACAAGAAAATAGTCAGAATCAAAATTCTAAGGTCACAAGAAGGGCATAGCTATCTTTAAAAAAAACCCACTATTTGCTGTTCCATTTTTCAAATGTAATATAGGCCAAGATCCAATTATATGTTTCTGTCAGATCCTACAAAAATGGCAACCCACTGTTCCTCTTGCAGCTTAAAATTGCCTTCAGAGGAGTAGGAAACTGTCTGGGTCAGTTTAAATCTCACATAAAGTAGCAGCAAAGTGGGGAGAGAGAGGGAAGGGTCTCATTCTGTTGGCCACGGATACAGAAAAAACAACAACTGGAATTTGGATACAATTCACTGCTTTTCAGCTACTTTTTGTTTAAGAACCCATCTCTAAATGCTATGATCTGTTGGGACATGGAATAAAACACATTCTCTTCCACTTCACCTTGTCATCACCCAGCACAGAGCCAGAAGCACAGCAAGAGACAGAATTCAAACCCTGTGATATTCCTCCTCCACCATTTAGAGTCCAGAATACTTAAAGAGAAAACTGGAAAATCAATGATACCAGAAAAGAATGAAAATTCACCAACTTACAATCATAACATAGCTTAATTATGTTCCTGTTGTTGCAAAAAAAAAAAAAAAAATCAAACAAACATAACAATAATAGAACCAATGGCAAGTAGCTAGTAATTCATAACCAGTTACTTCCAAGCTCAGATTATTATACATTGTTTTATTTGATACTTTATAGAAGGCTTTTCAGAACGCTTTGGTCTCATCAATGTGCATAGCAGAGAGAAAGATTTTTATTTTATACTAACCCTTAGGCAAAAGGAAACCAGCTAATTTGGGTGTTTCACCTTATTTATCCTCTTCAGATAGAAATGGAAGTGTTTCAAATACAGATGGACCAAACCCAATACTGCAGTATTCGGTTTTTGCAATTTAATTTTGTAGTTTTTGAGAACAGGCAATCATGCATCTCCTCTTGACCAGGATAAACTAAATTTTAAGGAGACTAAAATCTCAGACTTTATTGTTCTCAGAAAATTCTAACAAGGCTAATTAGAAATCCAAGATTTCGGTTATTTTTGTACACGTGCTTGAGGAACTGCATTTGTGATGCTTTGGTATAATTTCAAGCAGACACCCAAACATACCAGTGCTTTACTAGCAGTCTGAATGGATGAACTCATTTGAATTAATGAGACTAGTTAATTCAACACTTGTGTCAGTCCCACTGATTCAGTGGGTCTACTCTAGTTTGAAACCAAGAACTAGATTTTGCCATATAACAACCAAAGAGCAAGAAGGAACAGCTTTGTTGAGGGAGTACAACAAAAATCCTTTGTCATACAAAGGATTGTTTAAAGTGCCATTTAAACTGAGATAAAGTTGTCAGTAATTATGACCAAAAACCTTGCAAAACAGAAATCATGTCTAGAAGAGCAGCCACCTGTTATACACCCCATACAGTGGATATTGGAAACCTACTTTATCAGGGTGGTGTTCTATGTTGGGCTGCAATACTTAAGACACCTATTACTACACACACACCACCTACAACCATGCGGAGAGTCTTCATATCAGCACTGTACATTCCTGTTTGTGGCTGCTAGTGTGGCATAAAAAGTTATTTCCAAAGATGGAGCGGTTCTGTCCCAGCTGTGCATTCTCTGTGGGCCTGATATGTTGCCCTAGGTTTCTGACTGTAACTCTCTTGCCTTCCTGATACAGCTGCATTAGCAACTGATCAGAGACTGATAATGTCTGAGGACATGCCTTCTGGCTCCGGAGCCTCCATCATTCCACGGTCAATCACCACACACTCAGGTTTTGCATTTAAACCATCAACGTTTATTTCAGGAACTTCTAGGAAACTGGCAACATCAACTTTAAGGTTCAACAGCTCCTCGACACCCAAGAGGGTGCCGAAGGGGTTAGTGTCTTGAACAATAAACAGTTTCTGAAACTCACTGTCCCAAAGTTCTTGTTGTCCGGGTTTCTCGACTCTGTTAACGGGGAAGACCTGGTGATAATGGCATCACAGGCATCTCTCTTCAGGTGATACTGGATTGTCCCGGTTGTCTCTCCCCCAATAGAGGGATCTCCCAGGCTCTCCTGGATTGGTGTTCTCTCCTTCCCACGCATATAGATGCATCTTGCCCTCTCCTTTTCTTTCTCCACTCTAGCTCTCTCTTCCCTAATCTTCCAACCCTACTCTCGGGCTTCCTTCTCTCCCCAGTAAAAGGGTGTTACCACGGTGGTGCCTCTTCTTCTTCTTTCCACCTCCTCCCGTGGTACCATAAGCTTCTCCCACTTACAAGTCCATAGATTTTCCATCCATATCCACTTCCAACCTGGGGCAATATCTTTTCTTTCTGTCTTGTCTCCGCTTCTCCTACTTCTGCCTTTTCCTCTCCCTTTTTATCTCCTTCCCCCCTCCTGCTCTTTCTCCTCCACCAATCATCTCACTCCCTGTTCCTGCCTGCTCCAACTGTCCTGTCACATTGGCTATTTCGTTCCTTTCCTTCTGTGAACTTCCCTCCTCTCTCTCTCTGTCCCAGGGCTCACCTCCTCCTTTTCTCGTGGCACCACCATTATTCTGTTAATTCCTTCAGGATTTCTTGCTTCCCCAGCAGGCAGGACGGACAGCAATTGGGTCGGAACAGCTTCATGCCTGCCTCCATCCTCACACTATGTGTCATTCAATTGGCTGTCTCTGTCAGAGCCCTGTTTTGTGGCTTGGTCCTCTACAGCAGCCATTCTCAACGGGGGCAATATGGCCCCCTGGGAGGCCCTGGCATATTTGAGGGGGGTCACAGTCTGGAAACAATTCTTCACGTACCGCCTTATAAAGTTCATTATACAACTTAATTCTGATTCGGCCTATATTTCTCTCATGTTGTGTTTATTGCCGTGGCCAAAAAAAAGGTTGACCTGCCCTCCAGAAGCCTTCGTCTTTTCACTACCCTTGCATCACATCTCACCATTGCTTTATCCCAGTTCAGTTTCAACCTTCTGCTTGCTTTCTTCAGCTAAGTACTGACCATTTTTAGTTGTCATCAAGTTACTGAATAAATTTTAGATTTTAATTTACCTCAGAGTTTGGTCGGATATGATTTTAGCTGTCTATACATAAAGCAGTCAAAGGGTACTGAGGCCAGAATAATAGTGATGTTAATCTGTTTCTGCTCCCGTTCCCACAACCACGACAAAAGTACATACAGTAAAAATTTGCTGCTTGAATACTGCAGTGCATACATTTAGAAATGTGAACTACAATCCATTTAGCTAATGCTAAAATAAATCTGTTGGTCTTAAAGACCTCACAAGATTCTTATTTGTTAAAAAGTTGATGGCTCCTCTGCAGAATGCTATCATGCAAAAGCAAGAGTCTATCACCTTCATTTTGGGACAGAGTGACTGCAGAAACTGTGCTCAGTATATTACAACAACGGGGTGCAAAAGGCACATTGTGATGCCTGAAACTGTGGCTTTTGTGTCACCAGCTTTTATGGACAACAGCCCACTTCATCAAAGAATACAATGAAACAGGCTCTCGTCTGTGTAAAGTCAGCCTTCTCATTCTGTGCAATGGAGTCCAGAAGGCAGTGTTTCCCTTCCTATGGCCTCCAGTTCTATGTTCCAAAAAAAATAATGCCTGTTCAAGTCCCAGGAAATGGGGGTGGTGGGGGTATCACTTTAATGGTTTCTGCACACCAAGTGAAAAGATCAATTTTGAGAAAACCATGAAACAACAAATGGAAGTTTTGATAAGATCACACAAGGATGTTTTTTGTTCATACACAATTTGTATTTGCTTTTAAGCTTCACGGTGAGAGTAAAGAGAAACAGTACAACAGTTCATGGCATGACCACACAGCAGACTTCAACCAATATGATGGCCATTTCTATTTAGTTTTAAAATGCTGTATTGACTAATTGTCTAGATACTCAGTGTATCTGGCTACGGAGTCAGAGGTTGTGAGTTCGATTCCCTGCCATGTCTCCTGCAATTAAAGCCAGCCTTTGTGGCCTTGGGCAAGCTGCACAGTCCTAGGGTGCCCCCAGAAGAACGGAATGGTAAACTACTTCTGAGGATTCTCTACCTGGAAAACCCTGAAAAACATCACCATAAGTCAGAATTTAACTTGACAGCACACTACTGCTACTGCTACTGCTACTGCTATTGCTACTGCTACTAGAAGTAGTACTACTACTAGTAGTAGTAGTAGTAGTGACTAATTATGGCACTGGTAAATAAATTTGTTTTTCCATTAATGGCTTCTACCTTATTATAATATTTGTTGTGTCATTTTGATAATGTACTTGCTACTGTCCTAATATTAAGAAAGATGTATAATAACTAAATTTTACAGTAAAATTTTATATATGTTTTTAAAATGCAAACTTGTACTGTAATTAATTGTTCATATTTCAGCCACTTGCATCATTAAACAAAGACTTCCTCAGTGCTTATTTTTCTGCATGTACATTTCTCCCCATGTGTTTGTACTACTGTTTTATACTAGAATTAAATCACTGCTTAGCGCAGTGGTCCCCAACCTTTTTCACATCACAGACCGGTTTAGCGTGCATGCGTGGGGGAGGCGTCCATGAATAAATGGGTGGAGCGTGCATGCGTGCGTGGATGTGGGGCATCCGTGTGTGCATGGGCGTCCATGCATCCATGTAGGGGGGGTCATCCGTGCATGTGTCCGTGGGCAGGGCATGCGTGCGTCTGTGTGTGCATGGGTGGGGTACACATGCGTCCGTGCGTGGGGGAGTGTGCGTGGGGCGGCGGGAGATCTGTCTCCGCAGCCCGGTCCTGTCAAGGCCACGACCCGGTACTGGGGGGGGGGGGGGGTTGGGGACCCCTGGCTTAGAGAACCCCATTCACATACTCCATTCTGTCTGTAAGAGCTGAGTCTCTCATTCTTTGTTCCAATATAATTATTAGTGAACAAAAACACATTATACTGGATGCACATTTTAAAAGCTAAGATATGGCACAGTTTTCATAGCAGGTTTTCAAGAGGAGGGAGCATCCACACATTAAACAAGTAGGCATACAGGCCCTCTTGAATTGCTCTCTCTGTTTGTCTGGCACTCACTGGAATTTAACAGGCCTGCCTGCCACCTTGAAGCAACGCAAGCTAAATAGACAAACTAAATTTCCATCAAAGCCTTGTTTGTATTAGGAGTAAGTGAACTCCAGGTCTTGGGATAGTCCTGATAAAGAAAACACAGTGAAATGAGATGTTCCGTTTGACTGGACTGCCAGAAAAATATTAAGCAGCGTTAACAGAATACATTGGGTCAGGAGAACAAAGGCATTGCCTGTAGCCTACTTAATCTATTTCAAAAGAAACAAGTACCATGAAGGAGATTCTGCATTGGTATTTGTTAATCCTGGGAGGATTTTCATCAACACAGAAGACTGGAGGAGTCTCAGAGGAGAGGACTAATGGAAAAGGCTTCCAATCCTTATCTTAAACACACTATAGGAAATAGTGTTCTACACAAAACCACTTGCTAAAATTAACTTACTTTTAACTATCACACACACCACATAAAGCTTTGACATCCTGTAAATGGGAGTGCCTCACAGTCAGCTCTGCAAAAAAATACTAGCAAGAAACTTCTGCACAAACACAAAGCAGATTTCATCTACAGTAACTAGCGGTAACAGGCCAAGATGCAAGCTGATTTTTTGGATCTTCCTCATCCTGTGGAACAGCTGCACTTAATTTCTTATTTTTAAACTGGAAATATCTGACTGATCCCAGCAACAGCTGGGCCTGAGGCTAGAGAGAAACCGGAAAAGAGAGCAGCTGGCGCTAATGTAAACCCCATGACTTTACTGATTTAGCCCAAGGGCTGGGGAGTCCTAAGAAAAGAGGCAATCCTCTTTGGTTAGGTTTAGAAGGAATACTAGAGAGGCAGAAAGCTGCTGTTCCTAGACAGCAGATACACAGGCCCTAATCGCCTTGATTTTGGTGTTTTTATGCATCATTAATCTGATTTGTGTAACTCTAAAAGAGTTCTCAAGGTATATGAGATGTCAAAAGAGTGGTTATCACTGCCACACCCAACCTGTGTTCCTATGACTGAATAAAGATCTGAACCTAGACAACCTGAGTTCTAGTCCAACAGGTCTATCCACAAAACCACTGGATTTCAATTTACATGTTCAGGAGGCATGGAAGGACAATATCTTCATAACTAGCATTATGTATTATTTTTGTAGTCCAGAGTTTAAGATTTGTTGTATTCTCGCTGGTGGGTGGCGCTGTGTGCAAAACTAAGACTGCAGGATTTTGGAGACAACAGGAATCTGGATTCTGGACCTTGAAAGTACAGAGGCTTTGTGGGAAATTTCTCCAATTGATGACTGCAATAATATCTTTCTGAAAGAAACTTAAGAGACACAGGCATATGGATGTATCCAACTTGGTGTTTCAATTGTTGTAGCAAATTTGTCGTTAAAAAAATACACACTTCGAACATCTATAATGGTTTTTGCAATATTCATTTTAAGGTAACTCTGTCAATCCCCACCGACTGGTACACTGACATAACTGCAATTCTGCTATTTCAAACATATTAAGTACCACTGCTGCTCAAGACAGGTAGCTACTTCTCAGACATGTAAAATTTAGTAGAAAAGGGTTTACAGATTAATTAACTACTAGAGAAGCAGACCACACCCCATTCAAAGCCATCCTTATTACCCATTGCTTTAAAATCTTTTAAGCTTGACCCATATTAAATCATGAATGCTACCAGGTTTGCACTCATTCATTTACAGTTCTGCATATGCACCAAGGCATCACCTCTAATGTTCAAATAGGCTTACTCACAGGAAAAATGTTCATAAGACTACAGTTGCCTAACAGTGTAAATCATTGCAGATTTAATCTGAAATTAATGCATGCTACACACACATTTATTTGTTACACATGGCTTATCTTTCTCTAAATATTTCATTTAATTTTCTATAAACATTATTTTTCACTAAAATATATTATTTCTGGAGGTATTTTGTGTGGAGATGGAGGCTGTGATCCAAAGACAGTGAAACAGCAATGCTGCATCTACACACCTTGGAGTGAAAAACCATTGGCTATGGTGGGACTTGTATTTGAGTAGACATGCACAGGATTGCACTGCCAGCCTTCACAGAGTCTGTTATAATAACTATACAATGACCCCCTCCCATTCTTATTAAGTAACCAGATGTCATTAAAGCTTCAGTGTTACATCCACTTATATGAAGGATAAAATGAACAAAGCCACTCTGAATTTCACGAACTTTGCTTCTCAGTGAACCTTATTTCTGCAAGATCAGGATGACTGGCTCATTGTACAGAGATTTACTGTACAGGAAACAACAGAAGCCCTTGCACAGGGAGGGATGGTTGGTGCCCGATAGGAGTCCAAAGAGCGAATCCACAAACAGCTCAGACACACTACATGGGGTTTTCATCTCCCCAGCATGGGCTGCACCCATGAGCAAAGCCTTCAGTCTTCACACTTCTGACCCAATGACATTCTGTGAATCATTGATCTCACGCCAAGATTTCCTGTGCCTATCAAAGCAAGGTCCAGGGTTGAATCCTGTGTGATTTCCTCCTTCCTTCCCCTTTCTTCTTGGAGACAAACTGCTCAGGAGAAAGGGAGAGGGGGGTTCTGCCAGCCAGAGTGGACAGCGGTGGAGCAGAGATCCTGGGGAGACTGAAGCAGGGGGAATTTGATTCCTGCTTTTCCCCTCCACTTTCTTGCGAGGAAAGTGCTTTCCCCCTCCACTTTCTTCGCAAAAAGTGGAGGGGGAAAGCAGGAATCAAAGCGCTTTGATCCCTCCCCCTCCTTACTCCCATGTATAAGACGATGCTCAATTTTTAATCTAAATATTTTAGACAAAAATATTGTCTTATACATGGAAAAATACGGTACTTCTGAGCAGATATGTATAGGATTGCTCTGAAAATAAGATTTATTAATTATTTTTCTCTCTGTCAAAACAAGTATTTTTGATCAACTACTTCTGCTAACTGGAAAAAATGTTTTTTTACAGTATGCACAACACAGCACTTTTTTTGTTTGTTGTTTACTGCACTGTAACTTCTGAACCTTGATGTTTGATGGCTCAACCCACCATATATATCTGGCCCAAGATATGCTGAGAGTTCCCGCCACCCTATCCCACCATTAAGAGTTACACATTTGATATACAGATACGAAACACATTTATTTATAGACACAACTGAGAGCCTTCTTAACCTGTGGTGCTCCAGGTATAAAGAGGTCCTTTCCAGAGGACTGTTTGCCACCGACACCGGCCACTCCAGCACTTCATTCAGAACTTACTATTGCCCATGTTTCTGGAACCTTATAGCCAAATGGATAGTTCGGTGAGCTGCAGCATCAGAGGTTAGGAGTTTGATTCCATACAGTGCCTTATAGAATAAAAGCCAGCTTGTGTGTCTTTGGGCAAGCTATACAATCCCAGAGCACCCCCTACAAGAAGGGAATCATAAAGTACTTCTGTGTTCTCTATACCTAGAAAACCCTTTAAAAGGTCACCATAGATTGGAATCAACTTAATGGCACATAATTATTGTTTACTATCATTCGTTGCACCTCAATGTTTTTTTTAACAGCTTGGGTTTTAATTTATGATATGTGTTACATTGACGAGTTCTCATTAACTGCATTCAGCTATGAAATCTATGATGATATAGCAGATTAGAAATATATTTTAATTAACAAATAAATGAAATGCTAGATCATATCCTAACTGATTAAGGGAACTGGGCTGAGAAGTAGCCTGGGAAAAAATTCAAAACATCTCCCAATTCAACATTTTCTGGAAAACTCAGATCATAGCCAACAAGACGTTCTCAGTTTGCCATGTAAGAAGTTTTGATCGCAGCTCCTGACAACTTCCTATCTCAGCTCTGAAGCAGAGTTACACAACTCTTTTGAAACAATTATTCATCATACCAGTACAGCTGATCAGTGCCTGAGACCACTCCCATAACACAATACAGATACTATTTTTAACAGTGCTATTGTTTTGATTCTGCACACAGAGGTTACAAGTTCTGACTTACCTTTTATCTGGCAATGCAGCATTTCAACTTCAAACCCATTGGAAGAATTTAATAGATTCTCCCATCTGATATGTAAGATTGAATGACTGGATTCTTAGTAAGCAACTTCTCCACTAATTATGACCCCCCATTCTAGTTTTCTGAGAAGACACAGAGTTTTAGCCAAGAAACTTAGAGGAACTGCTTCTAGTAACTGCTTCTTTGCTTCATTCCCTACTGTGTAGGCAAAGGCTTTGCTACACCAAGGAAAACTGCATGCTTCCTTCCTAAGTGGCAAGGCCCGTGGCATCCAGCACCAGTCTTAACATGAAGGCAGAGGAAACCGTGAACACATGGTTTCTGTCTCTATCCTAGTATACTTACCCTTCTTAGAACAAAAGAGAACTCCTTGTCTTCACCAGCAAATCGTTATCACAAGGTGACATTCAGATACCATTAATCTAAAGCAGATTAATAATTGTGTCAAAAAGCAAACTGTCACACCCCTCCCAATACATACACTGGTTTAATTACATTCCCTCCTCCTATACCCCAGTAGACATTTTTATGGCTAACCTTTCACTTAGATTTATTATGTGCCTGCCAACAAGATTTCTTGGACTATTAAAAATACTGGATCCTGCCACTTCGTCTCCCCAAATAATGAAAGCAAGATCACAAGCTGTAAATTGGCACATCTTTTAACAGAAACTTATTATTGTGTTCCTTAAAAGGCCAGCTTCATTTAAGAATGTGTGGTGCTTTAAGCATCTACATGAGCCTCTTCTGCATTTTGCCAAGACTGTTAGTCAGAAAAAGCAAAGATTTATAGTGTTTGGTTGAGCACACTTGAATTGTCTTTAGCCAAGCTGCACTGCTTTGTGTTGGGAAGCAGGAAAAAGAACTCTGGAATCAGCTATCAAACTTTACTGCAGCTTATTTATTCATCAGAGCAAGAGAACAGATCTGGTCCTAAGCAGCAAATGAACAGTGAAACAAGTGAACAGCTGCAGTGTCTCCAGACAATCTCAACCAGCCCATACTTAAGACAAAGCACAAAGAAACTGCAAATAAGCCAAACAGGGAATCCCAGGGCCAAAGTATGGAACATGTGCCAGGACTCCCATCAGACTTGCACAAGGCCTTTTTCTTTACTCTGAAGCAGCAGCAGGAGGCAGCTACTATTTTGACTGGGGAAATGGTGCTGATGATGGGTAAAGATGGGGGGTATTGGTATACGAATACGAATATCCCCGCACAGGTGGAAATAATGAGAGTTATTTCCAAGGTGGAAAGAATGACTGTCCACTCACGATTTTGCCGCTGCCGCCGGCTCCGCGAAGGCTTCCTATCGCACCGTTGTCCGCAATCGATTACCCAGTCCTGGCAGGAGGCGGGATGACAAGCCTCTCTGCTAGGTCGGAGAGTGGCTAATCCATTGCAGAGAACGGTGCAATAGGAAGCCTCCACGGAGCCGGCAGGAGTGGCAAAATTGTGAGTGGACAGTCCAGCCCCATGGGGCCAAACCCTCATTATTTCCACCTGTGCGGGGATATTCATATACGAATACGAATACGAATACCCCCATTTCGAATGATGGGGCTTTTAACCCTTTCAGCTGAAACCATTTCCCTACATCAGTACCCCCTAGAGACACAAATAAGAAGCTACATTATTCACTCCACGACCTAGCCTTTTTGATCAAACAAGCGGCAGCGCTAGTTTCCAACACACCTATTATTCAACTGTGATTGCCAAAACAGCAAGTCAAGATTAAACTGCCTGCAGAACTGAAGCCATCTGGCACTTTATCACATACACAAAAGAAGTATAATGCTACGTCATCCTTTCAAAAGATACTCATAAAAAGTTATGCCCTCCTTGATGACAAACAGAAATAAATCCTGCATCCAATGAAGTGCTGGAAAACCATGCAGGAGGTGGGCAAACCTATCTGCCATTACTGCCCAGGAGGACTTGCAAGATGCAAGCACCGTGAGAAAAGCAAGCCCTGCCACAATGTTGGATTATTCCCTATCTCATGAATGTGGGTGGGGCACATGTAATTAATGCTCTCCTTTCTGCAAACTACAAGCAGTGGCTATCTCTGAGAGCGGCATGTACCAGGACTGCTGCCTAGAAGATCCATGCTACATCAAGGCCACAACCCTATCAGATCATTTTGATCCCAAAGGGGCCAGGCAGGTGCCCTTGGGAAGTCCACAAGGAGGAAATGAACACAACAGCAGGCTTCCACTTGTGTCCCCTGGTAACTAATATTGACAGGCTCTAACACGGAAGAAAATATATAGCCATCATTACTAATAACTATTGACAGCTTTATCCTCCATGCATTTGTCTAATCTCTCTTTAAAGGTAATCTAAGTTGGTGGCCATCGCTACATCTTTCAACTGCAGACCCTACCGTCTGACTGCTGCCTGTACAAATTTTAAGAATGGGAACATTTATCGTATATTTGCAAACCAGAGCTAGCATGGCGAGATTCAAGGCATAAAAGATGAAGGAAAAAAGATAAGGACTGCACAGTTGCTTTTTTCTGCAGTTAAAAAGCCTAGATGCCATGGAAAAATCACAAATCATGACATATGGGAAGGTTAAGGTATTTTCTTGCTTTGTTTTGTGGTACTCCTAGCAGTTTAAATAAATTCATAAGAATAAAACAAACATTTGGAATGGTATCTTTTCTCAAGTCTCTCAAGGAGATAATCAGCATGTTTTTACAGGTGACAGGGAAGAATGTGAAGACTGTGAACACAGCACCTTATCAGCTGATCCTTCTGCCCCAAAACATTCTTTGAACAGCTCACGCACCCCAAAAATAATAGTAGGATTGCCATTAAGTCGGAAGTGACTTGTCACAGAGGGTAACTCATGACCAATTCAGGAAAAAACTATGGGATGAACTATCCCCATCCATGAGCTGTCCCAATACAACACTCCACTATATTTATGGAATGCAGCTAGCTTCCTTAC
Organism: Intellagama lesueurii; assembly: GCA_037013535.1. Lineage (NCBI taxonomy): Eukaryota > Metazoa > Chordata > Lepidosauria > Squamata > Agamidae > Intellagama > Intellagama lesueurii. The sequence goes on along the minus strand of JBAJHW010000003.1, from coordinate 154,479,810 downwards.
ACAGGGCTGCAATCTGAAAAGAACTTAGTGAGCAAATAAATCTATAGTGATAAAATAAGAAAATAACTGGAATACAGCAGACCACCCCACCCTTTTAAATAGAAGCTTTTACTAAATATCTATCAGAGAAAGAATATTTTATATGCATAATGTTGTTATATATTTTTCTAGGTATTTTAAGAACCCTAAACAAAGGTGTTACATGCCAGTAATTTTGTTTGACTAAATAGAAATAAAATCACAATGAAAAGTGATAAGAGACTTTTAGTTATCTAGTCTGAGCAACTGCACTTGATTAATAGATGCTAGCATAGGGGCGAACATGCGCCCCCCGCCAGATGTTCTTGAACTGCAACTCTCATGGATCCCTCATTATTAGTCATACAGTACTTGAAACAGACAGTAGCTCACGGCCAGTTGGGAGTGATAGGAGCTTCAGTTCAGCATCCTCTGGAATACCTTGCATTTCCCACTACTATTCAGACCACTAACAACACTTGTTAGCCTTTAACGTATCACAGGATTGTGTCTCAGGGAAAAAAAAACTTGCTTTTCCTTCTTAATTTTTACAATAGATTTTTCAATAGGGAATTATATTAAGTCGGAACAAACCATTACTACGTACGGCCAAAGGCTTTTGCAAAGACTGAAAGAGAGTCAAAGATATGTGACCAAATCCTATTTAGAGGTACAACTTCTAAAAACTGTATGGGCTGAATGCTGTGGTTTGTTTCAGTCCTAACCAGTGTAGACCCACTGAAATTAAGGGGCAGTTTACTGCTCCAAAAGTAACTCTTTCCCCAATTTATTAAACAATTCACAATTGAAAAACCAAACCTTAAAAATCAGGAATTTTGTTTTCAAGCAAAATTTCATACTTGGAAACTGGAAATTAAAAATAAAATGCAAAGAACATGACATGAATCACATTTTAAAATAATAAAGAAATCCCAAATAATGTCATGTGTTCATTAGGAAAAAGTAATATTTCACTTCACTCTGATGAAACTTTCATTTGGTTTTAATATTAATAAAAACCATTCTGAAAATAAGCTCAAAACTCTCCAGTAGGACAAAATTGACTATCCAGCCTTCTGAATCCCTAGATACAATTTTGGATAGAGATGCACACACATGAAAAAATGCAGGATATATTTTGGTTTAGTCTGGTTTGACCAGAACCTCCAATATCCTTTAGGTTGAGGCTGGTGTAAAATACAACGAATTAAACAATTTAGAACAAAGCAATTGGTTTTTGAGTCTTGAACTGAACAGAGTTCACGTTTCCTTCCACGTTGAAATCCACTCTTGGTTGCTTCAAGCTTTCTTTATCTCAGCAATGTATTTTAAGGGACAGGAAGACTCCTTTTTGTTCAAATAAGTGAGAAATCTTTGCCAATCTACTGCAGATCTCTACAAGGTTGACTAGTAGCTCCAGATCTGCCTTCCTCTCCATCCCTGGTTTATGGCAATTTCAGTTATTCATAGGGCTTTGCCTAAAAGGTATTTGCAACTCTAGGCATACATTTCATAAGCCACTGAGATTTAGCAACAAGGCCAAACCAGCTCTTTAGGCACATTTGACAATTGGAATGGAACAATTTCTTCACACCCAGCTAGAAAAAAATGTTTCCAGCATAACTGTATAGCTGCTTATTGAACAGAGGTATTTGTCAGGATTGTCTCTGAAAAGGAACAACTTAAAACCACAAATACCGCAAACCAGTCTTCCAACCTGTGACAAAGACAGTCCTCCTCTTTGGGCTGGTTGCAAATCAGTGACACTATTTACATGTTGTCTCGTGCAGTGGCAGCTTGTCACTAAGGGAAAGATGTGCACCATTTCACCTCAGACTCAGCCTGTCCCTATTCAGACTCTTCTTCCTGCCAGCCTCCTTACCAGAGACAGAGGGTCAGATCACCTGTCTCTGTTCTCCTCCTGCTATGTTTGCATGTGAACATTTGCCTGTCTTTCATTCTCTCTCTCTGTTTCATTGTCCCAGCATTATCTGTCATCCCTAGCTCCATCCACCTGTGCTATGCCTTCTGTTCCACCAACCACAATGGACACCAGTTCCCATCCTGAAGCCTTATCAAGGCCAAGTTACATAGAAGAGGGGAAACAAAACAATTAACACATTGTCTTAAGTGTAGAAAACCACAGGAGTATTGGTTGAAAAGCGATTTTAAGGTAGAACCAAGAAACGCTCCTTGGCTGACATTTCCTTTTCCTTCAGTGCTGAAACCAGAAATACTATCAGTGGAACTAAAGGGTAGCAAGATAGCACACTATGTAGGAATTATGACATAGGACTGCCTCAAATCCTGACTGGTTGACAAGTGAAGTTGCAGTTCCACAAAATCATAGTGACATAACTGCAATATAACATAGCTGATAGTATTACATACAATGGAGCTAATCACATTTTGTTCCCCCTTTCAAAAAACCTGTTTCCCATTTGAATAGCCAAAAAGAAGCAGGAAAGCCACTGTGGTATAGTGGATAGAGTTTTGGTCTAGAACTCAGGACACCTAGGTTCAAATTCCCACTCAGCCATGAAATCCACTGTGTGAGGCGTCGCCTTGAGCGTGCCCAACAGACTATACAGCCCCGCCCACAAACCCAGGGGAGCGCAGGAGAGAGTGCGTCTCCCAGGCCCCTAGACAGCAGGATATGCTGCCACTGTTAAGAAAGGACCTCCTGATGCAGGACAGCTGAAGGAGGGCAGAACAGCAGGAATCAGAGGATGGGAGTTGCAGGGCTCAGGGTCCTCATCAACCACATCAGGGAGACATACTGTAGGAGGGATAGAGGACAAGGGGAGCCACCTCCTCATGCCCAACCTGTTTGGCCATGTAAAGGGCTGGGGTCCTGAGTAGAGATGGGCACAAAGTACTTTGGGACCCTTCAGCATAAGTTGTCTGTGGGGCAGCACAATTGCCATGCATTCCCTCCCCCCTCCCCCTCCCCCTCCGACCTGCTGGCACACACTGCTCCTTCCCTCCCTGTTGTGCAACCTTACAGTCCAGGCAGGACTTCCCTTCTCCGCCTCCTCCAGCAGCTGGCCACTCAGATAAGGAGGTGGGACAGGGATTCCTGCAGCGCTGCCTTTGAGTGGCCAGCTGCTGGAGGTGACGGAGAAGGGAAGTTCAGGCTCCTGCCCGGACTGGAAGATTGCAGGGCAGGAAGGGAAGGAGCTGTGCATGCTGGCAGATCAGTGGGTGAGCTGGCAGGGGGTGGGGAGGGAATGGCATCAGCCATGCAGCTGATTTATGACCATCTCTAGCCCTGAGGCTCTCGCAACACAGCTCCAGCTGACCCAGCGTCACCCAAGCCTTGGTGACCTTGCCACTCAATGAGAGCCATATAGCCTACCCCAAACCAGCTTCGGTACTGGAGACACAAGCAGCAGCAATAGGAATAGCAAAGATGGCTCTAGAAAGAGCAATGCCACAGAATCCACCTTTACCAGCCATCCCTAAAAGGACGGAGCTCTGGATCATGACTCATACTTCCCACCCACTTCTCCAGACCTAGACTTTTGGGGACCCCAGTGAAGTCAACTCAGGCCCCAGACAGACAGACAGACAGTGCCAGGGAGATGAGTACTAGAAACTAAAGCCCCTGGGAATGCAAGGGAAGTGGCAGTAGGGGTGGACTTCGTACCTTTGTACCTGCTGTGAGTGATCAAACCAGGCTGGAACCCATGGAATTTTTGCTGGGGGACTCAGCCACCAAGCCCATGGCAGGCAGGGCCAGCGGGACCCACACTGTAGCAAACAACTCCCTGATTACCTCGTATACCTCAAGAACCCCATTAGTCTGCCATATAACACACACAAAACAAGAGGAGGAAAAATAATTGATGACAGTTCGCCCTTTCTGAAAAGCAAACCAAACTGGAATAATTTCCCCCATCACAGTTAGGCTCAAAGAAAAGTTTGGAATCATGATTAAAAGCAGGTTTGCAAACTCCAATTTGAGCTACAACAGCTGGAACTGGTGCAGACCAAACATGGGCACTGGCTTCAGGATCATAGTCAACTTCAAACAGGGAAGGACAGAGGAAGGTGAAAGACATCAGATGCAATGGAGAAATGATAGTGGGTGAAAGTTCAGCTCCATTCACCTACAGGTATGTTCTGATGTAAAAACCAGATATCATGTGAGATTGACTGAATTTGCCTAGGTACTACTGTTATGTCTACTTTAGTGGACTTAAGTGGGTGAGACAGCTGGGAGACTCACTGCTCACAGCCTCTGTCAGAGTCTGGTGACAGAGCAGTATCTATGTTATGGCAGGTGATGGATCAACAAGCCCTGTAACTCTGAAAAACCTCGTTTCTGACATGTTGAACTCTTTACAGTTCAATAACCCTTTCCACTTCCTCCAGAGACCCTGTTGATCCCTGCTGCACCTACAAGACAATCAGGCTAAGTGATTATGTTTCCTTCCACTTTGCAATCAAGTGGAAACCCTTACACACTAAAATCCTCTGCACATAGGAACCACATTCAGCTGAAAAGGCCTGTATGCATGCATAACTCCAGCAATTCATCCCGAGGACAAGAGATCAATGTCTTCTTCTGCAACCATGTGGTGGAAATTGTGAAGTGTGTTACAAAAGCCACTTACTTAAGTGAGGTCACCACTAAGAAGTTTGAGGAATCAGGCATGGTTTCTTCCTCATTCCTGCATAAGAGATTTAGATTATTATCCTATTAACTCCCCAATACAATTGTTACTATAACAGTGTTGAAATTATATGCATACTCTTCTAACCACTATCACAGCCAATACCGTGGGCTAATGGATGTCACTTTCAAGAGAATTAAGGCCAGTACCAAGTTACTGGTGTTCAATAAATGTTAGATATCAGCCAGAGTCCACCTCTTGCAGGTATGGAGGATGCAGATAGGACTTTGCTATACGCACAGAGAAGAGTACAGTATTTTCTTCCACCAGCATAAGAAGGGAGAGAGCTTTTCTGAAGAGGACTGAAGGCTGTTTCTACAGAAGAAATGTAGATTAATCCCTTTGTCCAAGCAAATCACCACTATGCTGCCTTGGATTCCACCCAATATGCCAATTTTAATTTATAGATCACAAGTGTGATTAAGCAGAACTAGTCTCCTGTGACTTCTAAGGCCACATGTCTAGATATAACGTTCCCTGAAGGGAGCCATCTTTTACTTCTACTTAAGCAACAAGCCTACCCCATTTGCCCAAGTTAAATCCCCCACTGAACACAAATGAACTTGCTCCTGAGTAGACACGGGCAGGATTTAACAGTTCACAATAGTGTGATAATTTCCAAATACATTACCGATGTATGATTTAAAGAGTGTAAAAAGTAGGTCCTAAATCTATGAATAAATTTAGCTGTCCCACACAATATAAGGTTACTATCTAAGATCATACAGGATTTCAGGCTCCTGAGCTCTAAAATTAAGTATTGAGTCAAAGCAAGCAAGAATGCTTGAATATTAAACTACATATGAGCCACACAAAAAAACAACACCTTGAAACATAGCTTTGCCTTCATTTCTCACTAAATAAACAGCAAATGGGAAAAATAATTGAGGATGGGTTCTGTTTCTTTTTTTCAGTCACATATTTAAACTTAAACAATGGACAGAATTGTACTGGAAACATCTCAGCTATACAATTGTGTGCTTAACTGAGATATACCCCAACAGCTCATCAATTAGCCACAATAAACCAGGTTAACGTGTGACTCTAGAAATGGCACCAAAGTTAAATGTTTTGCTTCTTTACATTCTTACGTTTTACACACACTCTCAGCTATAGTCCCCCCTGAAGTAAACATCTTTAACAGTTGTTACTTTATGTCCTGAAGCATTATGGTTATTGATACCCAACATTTAGTACACATTTGGACAGAAATGTTAAATTGTGCACCTAACATGACTTAAGAACTGGAACACTTGTAGAATTATACAGCTGGATCTAGGTGCAGATAGATCCTATTAAAGTTATGTGAAAAGTTATGACAAGGTATAAAACCACAGATTTAAATGGAACCTAAGTGAAACAAATTTAGTTTGCATCTCATGCAACTGTGCTATACCACATCTTTGGGTTTAGCTGAAACAAAATAAAATTATTTTGAGGATGAATCTGAAATTCAACACTAACTAATCAGCATTTATATCTCAGATATTCAAAGTACTCCTCACACAGCAATTCACATTAACACTTATAAAGTAGTTCAATGTTATTATTGTCATGGAGGCCGAACAAACAACAGTTTGCTTAAGACCTTCGAGTAAGTAAGTTTTGAATGTTACTTCCAGGTTTTGGAATGATAAATTTTAAAATTAGTTAGTTAAATGTTAGAAATTGGGAAATTAACTGTAACTGGAGTTACTGTGTAAAACTGAAACCACTGAATTAGTGTTACTAACAGTTGATTTCAACATCAGTGGATGCACTCTTTGCAGAGGCCACATGTCAATCTCATTTCTCTCCCCAAAGGGAAAAAGGCTTATACCTCACTTTAAAAAACTGGTTTATGCTCAATATTCCAATCTTGGGACTATAAATGGAACTGGACTATAGCACCCAAAAACCTTAGCTAATGTAACTAAGGCTCTGCAGTGTTGCAGAGCTTCTGGAAGCTATAGTCTAAAAGAGGGATTCCCAACCTTGAGTGTCCAGATGTTCTTGGACTAGTTCCCAGAAATCCTAACCAGCACAGCTAGATGTGAAGGCTTCTGAGCGTTTTAGTCCAAGAACATCTGGGGATCCAAGGTTGGGAACCACTGGTCTAAAACCATCATGAGCCCCAAAGATGGGAACCTCTGCTCCATAAAGAGTCAATTAGCCACTCCCAGATCTATTCTTTAAGATAGTACTACAAGATTTGCCTTACTGCTGAAGATATACTACTGAACAGACAGAGACAGCTAAGCTGTTAGATTTGAATCAAGATCCACAAGTGGTTGCCAATGAAAAAGAGCCCTTCTTTACCCCAGAGGTTCTGCTATTTTCATCTTTCGTGTTTATTAATAATTTCATTTTGAGTTTCATTCACATTGGCAAATTTTCACGCAACCATGGAATACGCATGCCTTCAGCAGTACATTGGGCCCTCCTTTCTTGTTTGGAGACCTTTGGGGGGTCATGCAAATCACCCCAACTTCATCTTGCACAGAGGCTACTTGGTTGTGCTTGTGCTCTGACAACATCATTTTTTCAACTGGGAGACTAAAGCTAGTGTCCTGGTTTTTGTTTTTTTCATTTGTGTGACAGTGCAGCTGACCTGATTTGTTTGCAACAAGGAAATTTGGTCACTATGGTCTTGGTGGCTGCCCAGAGTCAGATAGGTCTGCTGCCCGTGGCAGATTTTAATGAGGTCTGTGCTTGCAAGTCAGAGCAAGTGTGATGGGGTCAGACTAGCATTCAGGGAGTGGAGGTTGAAACCTTCATTTGGCCACAGAAACCCGCTTGAGAGTGGCAATGGTAAACTACTCCTTGAACATTTCACATACTTACAAAACCCTCCAAGGTTCTTCACAAGGTAGAAGTGACTTAACGGGATTTAACAAATACTCTCAGTCGAAGCTTCTGTCAGCACTGTGCTAAAGAAGTGTCATAGGAATGGGCAACTGACTCTTTATTGAGCAATGGATCCTAGCTTTAGGGCACCTGATAGCCTTAAGACTTCAACTCACAGATGTCCAGACAAACACCACAGTCTTTTTACTGTATCAACTAATGTTTCTGCATTATACTCTAAGTGCATTTATAGTCTTGAGCTTAGGTTACCTAGTATGAATCCAGTTTTTAAAGAAAACCATAGAATTTTACCGTTTTGGAGAGAATGTGGACTGAAATGGTTCCCTCTTCAGAGACCATGGACACTAACCTTTCTAACAAGTAAAACTTCTACAAACATTATGTTTTCAAATGGTACTTTTAAACATTAGATTTTGATGGCCTTTTGTCTGATGTTGGTCCCCAAGGAATGAATTTAATGTTGATGCATTCATTTTTGACATTATTTCCACATTCCAGTTACTTAAAAATAACACGCTAGGACTGCCCTGTTAAATGCTATGGCACATTAACTCTTCAAGCATACAAATGTAACATTGCTCAGAAAATTGTGTCACTTGTATCCAGCAAGAATGCCGCAAACAGTGGTTTTCAAAACAAGAGCTAAAGCAGAACTTTGCCCCCCACCGCAGATTGGCAGTGGAGTACAGGATTGATTTCAACCAGATTACTAACATCTTAAAGAAGTCAGCTACGCAAACTCAGACCTTATCTACCAGTGCAGAACAGCAAATTACTAAGTATGGCTAAGTATGGCTAAAAATACTAAGTATTTTTTTCTCCTCTTTAATGAGAATTAAAGTTAAGATCTCAACCCTATTTTTTCCCCGTCCATTTCCCAATTTAAAATCATGGGGTATGAAAGAAATCTGTTCAAAGTGGGCTGTGCTGAGGGAGTCATTAGCACTGATTTCTTAATACAGATAACTGTTAGCCATATAACAGAGTTCTAAAATGCAATCTCAGCATCCCATCAGAAATAAATACCCCTACAGCAAGCCAACAACAGTGCAAAACAGCCTGAATCATGATTTAAAAGGCCTTACTGCTTTTAGCAAGCTGAGGTCTTTTCTCCCCTGCATTGACACTGCACTAAAGCACTGCACTTGTAACCACCACAAGGGGAACGGATATTTATAATAATTAGTTTTAACCATTTGGCCCCTCAGGAAAAATGACTGACTTTTTTAATTTGAAAAACACATGTACTGCAGAAACGGTAGATTAGGAACAGAAATTAAAATTTTCCCACATTTCTACCTTTTCTGTGAAACATATGATGTATTTTTTTTAAAAAAAATGCAAGACTCTTGTGAGCAACTGTTGCATTGGAGGCTAATAAATTAACCTGCTAATTAGCAACTCTCTCACACAATCAATTATTCTGCACGGATTAAACACTGTGGTGTGTTCCTTTCAAAACAGAAATGAAAGTGTCATCACTCTTATTTCTCACCTACTAAAATCACTGCTACCCTTGAACTCCTTACAGCACAAAAGAACATCTCCCCATGAAAGATACAGATAAAGAAATGAAAAGCATTACTGATCTGCAAAATGTTTGTGGCAAGCATGAGAGTTCTGAATTATCCCATAACAAATATGTATCAACCATGCATATGTATGAGAAATATTTACCCAACTTGCCATAGTAAGCAAGATCTTATAACAGATTAGTATATTGAATGGGCATTCTGAAAAGGGGGCAGAGAGAGAAGAGAAGCATTAATGCCACCTTGACCTCCTTAAGAAAAGGTAGGATGTAAACTGATTCCACTAAACAAATGTGCATTTTGTGTCATCAAGTTGCTTCTGCCTTATGGCAACCCTAATAAGAGTGTCCAAGGACCCAGAAATAGTCTACTACTATCACCACCACCCAGTGAGTTTTCATGGCAGGATGAAAATTTGAACCCATCTAGTTCAACAGTCTAGCTACTATACCAGAGGTCCCCAACCCCCGGTCCGTGGTGCCGGTCCGTGGCCTGAGCTGGACCAGGCCGCGGAGACAGAACTCCCCCCACACGCACTCCCCCCACACAGCCTGTTTGCACCTCCGCACAAGCACTGCGCCACCCTTTGCGCATGCGCATGAGCACGCGCCCGTACGAGCACCCCCGCTCCTTCGCGCATGCGCGTGTGGGCAGGGGGGTGTCCCGCCTTCCCCAGTTGGTCCATGGGGCTTAAAAGGTTGGGTACCGCTGTACTATACCACCCTGGTTCTTAACTTTAAAAATGCCTACTTTAAAAGAAATGGCTCAGAAAAATCCCAACATCCTCTAACTTAAGAGAAGAAGAAAAAAGATAAAAAAATATGTGTGTTTATATTAATATACATATAAACATATTATATATATTATACTACCTAAAGTCCTTGAATAAAGAGAAAAGGCTGGTGACTGTCCAAGACAATATTTGGGGATACTTTCTGCAGCTGTTCCCCTTGCAGCTCATTCCAATCTGTCTGGAAAGGAGTGAAAGGAAATGCTGGAAAGAAGAGTAGGAACACATGCCAAGAGCAGAAATCCCAGAAATGAAGTCTTCAAAAAAAAACAGTAGCTCAAGTAAACTTCAGAGAACCAAGGTTGTGGGCTCTTTACTTTGCTTCTTTTGGCCCTCAGGAAAAGAGCAAGGACAGGGATGCAAAGAAGGAGGCTAAATTGGGGGCAAGGCAGCAATGGGGAAGCCCCCATTCAATTCTGTAGTCATCCCCCTATGACTGGACAGTGAAATTTAACTAAGAACAAAATTTCATTGTCTAATCTTTGTCTGGAATGTTCCATTTGCTGCCATTTAAAGTGACTGTGTAAAATTAATTTTCTGGCCACTTATCTGTCTGGACCTTTTAAGTATGCACACAAAAAAACTGTGTATGTGGGAGGCACCATTTCGACTTGAAAGAGTAGAAACTGTATCATAAAATCACAAAATAGGAGGTGTTAGACAGAAGGACCTAGGGAGAAAGTTAGGAATAAAAGGTCCCAGCTGGTAATGGAAAAAGAGAGAGAAAATGAAGGCAATCTTACAAAGCAGTAGATACAAATGAAGGGTAATAAAATACTGAAAGGAGAAATTAAAGCCAAGAGGTTGCTTTGGTAACAGGACAGTGACTCAAAGCAGCTTTCCAGAAGTTGTGGAAAATGTAGAGGCATGAGGAAGAAAGGAAAGAAGGGGTTGGAGATGGATGGATGTCTTTTAGTTACCAAATTTAAGCATCACATGGCTTGTTTCTCTGCCATGGTGCCCCTCATTATGCCAACCCACCTAGTGACCCCTTAATCCCTTCACTTCTAAGAACTCTCACCTGACAATATGCAACATGCTAGATGGCAAAAACAGAGAGATGCCACTCCTTCACTTTTCAGAAGGAAATACCACACAGTTTCAGGAGAGTTTTCCCACTGGGTTTTGCCTGGCAGAGCGGACTACACACACTAAAGATTGTGTGAACACCGCCGATGGAAGAGGACAGGGGATCCCTCAGTCAGGAGTTGCAATTGAAGCAGGGAAAAGAACAGGAAGAGCACCAGAAAGACCTTTCAGGAAACTGAGCCGGTGACATAAAGGAGGACTTGGAAAGGCAAACAAGAGAACCTGGAGAAAGTGGGGTGATGGAGAGTGTTCTCTTCACATACTAAAAATGTGTAAAAGCTTGAGAGCCAGTGTGGTGTAGTGAGTAAGTGTGGAGCTAGGACTCAGGAGAACTGGGTTCGAATTTCCCCATGGCCATGACAACACTCTAGGCAAGGGTAGCACTGGTAAAAAAAATCACTCTTTAAACATTTCACTTATCTTGAAAACTCTATTAGGGTTACCAGAAGTGGGGAGTCGACTTGGGGATACTTAACACAAGCGATCAATTTAACCATGATGGGTGGCTCATCCTTAAGCCGGGAGGGCGAAATCTTTGGAGGACGTTTTTGAAGCAACTGAAGGAGTTTGACCAGAGGGAGGGCAGGAGAAGGAGGTGTCAGGAAGGGCATTTCTTCTCTCTTCGGTGGCGGGAGAAGACCTTTTAACCCCGCCAAGTTCCGGACCGTCTCCGCCGCGTCAACAGGCAGACAGCCACTCCCCAGCCAGTGAGACAAAACCAGGAGCTCCAAGAGGTTAAGGTGGCCCCGATTTCGGCTACATACTGAAGCTTCCAGAACCTCTTCCTGCACTCCATAAACATCTCCTCCACCACTTAAGCCGGGCCTGGCTGAAGTTGGTTGGGACGAACAAGGCAACCTTCACACCCCGACAGGCAAACTCTCTCACACAGAAGTTTCTGAACCACCCACAACGTATCCCTCGCACAGCTTCCGCCATGCCCTCAGAGCTCCCGGCCGGTCGGCGCACCCTCCGCCGCCCCGGGCACTCCCTCTCGCAACTCACCCGGACCAGATTGCTGACGGCGGCTTGCACCGCGGCCACGGGAGCGGTCAGATCCGGGATGGCCTTGCCGTCCACTTCGCCCTCTTCGTGCATGATGACAAGGTGAGATATCTGCTGAGCCACCGGTTCGAGAATACTCTCGATCGTGCGGGTGTGGAAGACAGGCATGGTGGAACGCAGCTCCGCGATGCAAGGAGGGGGAAAAAAAAAGAAGAAAGAAATGGGAAGGGGGAAAAAAAACTTCTGGGGCTGAAAAGCCGGCTTGGAGAACGAACGGCCTGTGGGACGCTTCTGAGCAACGCCCTCGGCTGCAAAAAAAAAAAAAAAAAAAAGGCCAGTGGAAACTCTTCCACTGGTGCCGGGACTTGAACACGCAGCCTCCTCAACTCCTTACCCGGCAGCGCTGGCTGACCCGTACTGACTGACGCCCCTCCGCAGCCAGGCGGCGACTTTCAGCCGGCGCACCCTAACCCATGGCGAGCCCTTTCCCGCATACCTTCCGCAGGCTCGGACAGAAGCAGCCGCTCCCACCCTTCTTGCTCCTCGGCCAATGATGGAATACACCCTCCACTCTCATTGGAGGCGCGTCCGTGTCTATCTGCATTCCAACTCCACCCTCGGTTGTTGGCTTGGTTTTTTTTTCCCTTTTTTTTCCTTTTCCCGTTTCTCTCTCACACTCCTGCCTAGAGGAGTTTGGTTGCTCCAACACTGGTTTTCCCAGAGTTCGGATGACGTCAGACATTCTGGAGTCCATATAAGGAGATTATTAAAGCGTTTGGGACAGGAGGGTGGGAGAGGATTCCTGAGCGGCGGGTTGAAGCTAGTTCTCCCCTCCCCTCATTGTATCCTATTCCTAATTCCATTCCCTATTAGTATTTCCTGAAGTAAATTGCCTCTTGTCCTCTTACAGTTTAAGCCTATGCACGCTTACTGGGAAGAAAGCATATCCTTTAATAGAGTTTCTTCCCCAGTACATAGAAGAATCCCGCGTTCTGTGCACATTACTTAGGATTCTGCCTTATTGAGTGCAGTGAGTGGGGGGGGGGGGGACAGATGAGGCAGGTAATAAGCCTAGTCTAATGATTTCAGGGACACCTCATCATGTATAAATGTACGGATTATGTGATTTGGACCACATGCGTTTTGAGTCAGTCATAACACCAATAATATTGTGGGAGACAAAGTGCCAACTGTTGTGCCCACTTTCCTTGCTGGGGGGGCCCCGCTAATGCGTTCATTTATATATGATGGGTGCACGTGGGAAATGGATATGTAGCCAGTGCCCTGCTTACAGTTGCTGTCATCGACTTTTGACGTTGCTTTTTTGTAAATGCATATTAGATTGCTTTAGGCTGTCCAGTCCGATCATACACAGACTTTGTTTTATTCTTTTAAAAAATCAGGTGTGGTTAGCTTTTCTTTGTGGGTTTTGTAGAAAACCAAGCCGAGGGTCCACCTTCCCCCTCCCCCAGCCGAGGGTCCACCTCCCCCCCCCCCCCAGCCCTTAAAATGTTGTTTAGATTGGTGAATTGTGTTCTTAGGGGATAGGGTGTTTTTCAAGTTACCAGACCGTTTTCTTCCGCCAATGGCTACTTTTTAACACTTTAAAGAGAGCAGTATCAGTATCTGAATGTTACCCATCTTCCTGTCAGTTTATTATAAACCGCACAAGCACCACAAGGGGAAGGGAAGGGACTGAACAACCACTTCCCCCTGTGTTGTATGTCTTTGAAGAAATTACCATACTTGCAACAATGCAATGGGAAGGGCTGCTCTGACCGAGCCTCCTTCTGCAACATACTTATATCACATTGCAGAAAGCACTGCTTAATTTGTGCCAGGGCAGATCTTACCAAGGCTCAGCTCCATAATACATTTTCTGTTCACGGCATGGGTCTTGAAATGTGTACAGTAATAGATAAAAGTTATCCTGACCACATGTGGAGTATTTTCTCAGCAGCTGGCTAGCACTTACTCCAAATAAGGACAGAGTTTCAAGAGTAAAAAGTAGGTCCTTCAACCGCATATTTTTTCCCTTCTTGTAATTTAGCACATATGTCAAAATCATCAAAATGGCAATTGCTCACTAGTGCATTGAAACCTTTGCTTATTTTCATATGTGAAAATATGAATACATTTTACTGAAATTGCCTCCTAATGCAAACAAAAAAGTGGAAATACACCTTGTCCAATACAAGGTATATTAGATTTCTCATTTCAACATTTTTCTGCATTAACAATATTCATTGTTGTTGTTTAGTCGTTAAGTCGTGTCCGACTCTTCGTGACCCCATGGACCAGAGCACGCCAGGCCCTCCTGTCTTCCACTGCCTCCCGGAGTTTGGTCAAATTCATGTTGGTAGCTTCGATGACATTGTCCAACAATATTCATACATTGCACTAAAACATGGAGATTTTAACTGGAGTCTTGCAAATATGTCCACAGAATTGTTTGTTGTGATGTGCCATTAAACCACTTCTGACTAATGGCAATTGTACTAGGATTTTCAAGGTGTAAGAGATATTTAAGGAATGGTTTATTGTTGCCACCCTCAGTGAGTTTCCATGGTCAAGTGTAGATTTGAACCCTGTTTTCCTGCATTTAACACTAATCATGATACCACACTGCAGAACTCCTGCAGAACGTCACACAAAAAAGTCCCCAAGCTGCATACAAGATATCCTGCCCACACATATAGTTCATGAAATGTAAGAGAAATGTAAATGTAAGAAAAAATAAAAAATAAAAATCTATAGTTTGCAATTTCCCTGGCTGGCAGTAGTCATTACTTGGCACAAGTGAGGGCCTTCTCTTGATGTTTACAGAGTAATTCTAAACTCATGTTAATGCTAGTACTGGAAGCAAACTGTTGTGATACTGAAAGAATTACTTCCCTATCCAGTGCACTCTCAGTGCACTCAGGGAAAAAGGGGAAACCCCACAACAGAAAATTCAAAAATGGTGTAAGAAATGGCAGGTTACTCCCACAATCCTAGAAAGAGCACCAGTCAGACATTGTGCCTGTGGCAATGTACACATGATGCCCCCACAGTCAGGAAACTCACAACGGTAAGGGCACACCTTCAGCACAATTTACAAGAAACTACACTGCCCCCACTCCATTAATCCCAGTAGGTAAAGTTTGCAAAGATCCTATAATTGTAAATCCTTAGATACCTCCCACCCAATAAGGATTAACAACCCCCCATGCTCCTTGTAAGAACCAAGGTTTTTTTTTATTTTTTTAATGTTTTAAATAAAGTATATAACTTAAGAACATAAGAGCCCGGCTGGATCAGACCAAGGGCCCATCTAGTCCAGCTTCCTGTATCTCACAGTGGCCCCCACCAGATGCCTCTGGGAGCACACGAGACAACTAGAGACCCATCTCCTGATACCACTCCCCTGCATCTGGCATTTGGAGGTACCTTCCTTTGAAGCCTGGAGATTATACATACAGTATACAAAGGAGAACTCATATAATAGAAACTCATACAAAGCTCAGGATGGGGCAGGATGCATGCAGAGAGCACACCGCTCCCTTCTGGGTCAAAGGTGACTAATGCACATATTATTTCAATTTATAGGCTGACAGATAAGTCCCTCTCCCTACTGTTGCCCCACAGTGCAGGACTGAACAAAGTAAGCAGGGGCATCTAGGTCCTTTTCACACATACTGTTGCTGAGCCCAGCCTCTCTCATCCTTTACGTGCTGTTAGAGCACTACAAACAATGGAACCAATTACCTCAGGAGGTGGTGAGTGCTCCAACACTGAAAGCACGCAAGAGAAAATTGGACAGTTATCCGTCGGATCTGCTTTGATTTGTGGTTGGACTTGATGGCCTTATGGGCCCCTTCCAACTCAATTATTCTATGATTCTATAATTCTATTTGTGCTTTATGTTTTTGTACTGTTTTTAAAGGAGCATGCAAATATTACAACAAATAAGCACACTAGGAGAAAAGATGTAGCATCCAAACATAATTGGTGGCATTGAAATCATGCAGTGATTCCAATATATGTCGATTTGCATTAATAAAATTTCTTGTAACTCAACATATAACAATGTTTACATAAAATGGTATGGCTTCTTGTATGGCAGTTCTAAAAAGCATAGTGAGGGGCTAGAAAGGACGTAATCCACTAGCATGACATTTAATCTCCAGAATCTTAATACTAATGGTTATCAAAATCAGAATTCTATCTGTTGTTATTGCTTTAAGTGTAGTTTAGTGCTTCCCCAACAGCTGGGGGTGGATCCCTCTTTCTAAATTTACGTTCTCCTCCCATCGTCAACTAAGTGTTAACCATCTGTTCAGTGGGTGAGTGCATGTGAGTGAACTGTAGCCATGTGCAAGCAGCTGTGTAGGAAGATCTATGAGTTGGTGTGAAGAGATTTCAAAGTTTTGTAGGCTTTTTAAATTCCCCTCTCTTCCATCATTGAGCTCTACTCCAACTCAAGTACATTAAGAATGGCATTCATCTCAGATAAATGTCCTCTTAAGGGACACTTCTTTGAAGGGAGACAATGCTATGGTTTGCTGAAATTGTTACAGCAAAGGTATTTGTCTTTTATTTCTGACCTAATTTCTGCCTAGCCAGTGAGAGTTTATAACTGGATTCAAGAAGAGATCGAGAGGCTTAGGCCACATCCATTTTATAAGGTGCTCTGTTTACTAACAATGTGATAAATACTAAAACAGGATTACAAAAATTGTGGTAGTTTTTAGATTTGAGATACTCCTTGAATGTAAGGGGACATGGTGGCGCTGCGGGTTAAACCGCAGAAGCCTCTGTGCTGCAAGGTCAGAAGACCAGCAGTCGTAAGATCGAATCCACGCAATGGAGTGAGCTCCTGTCGCTTGTCCCAGCTCCTGCCAACCTAGCAGTTCGAAAGCATGCAAATGCGAGTAGATAAATAGGTACCACCACGGTGGGAAGGTAACAGCATTCCGTGTCTAGTCGCGCTGGCCACATGACCATGGAAACTGTCTTCGGACAAACGCTGGCTCTACGGCTTGGAAACGGGGATGAGCACCGCCCCCTAGAGTCGGACACGACTGGACATTTGTCAAGGGGAACCTTTACCTTTACCTTTGCCTTGAATGTAAAACCTGAGTCAAAGGGTCCTCCTGGCCTCCTACCCTGTGATTAATATATGTCAATTTAAATAGTCTTTGCAGAACTTAATACTGAAATGTGGATATATCACCTCAATCCAACATAACACTCATGGGAGTGAAAAATCCTATGAGCATAATTGCACCAGAGCACAAGACGCAGCACAAGATTTGCTACAAGCATTCAATCTGGTTGCACAGAAGAAACTTGACTGGATCCCACTCTTGCACTTATTTTGTAGATGTGTTACCACTTACACAACAGAGCTTGTGCTCATACAATGATGCTGTGGAATACAGATTGAGTTTTTTTCCAAGTCATTTCCTAAAAGGAGTACAGTAATTACTTGCATAGTTATAGTACTGTAGATTGTAGAGAGCAAGCTTGCAGCATATTCTTCTAGACAACTCAGTGAAGTTTGGAGGATATCAAAATATAGTTACTCCACTGATAATAGTTAAGCATGCTGCCTAATTCCATCAGGGAAAATATAAGGATACAAGGATCTAATTCAAGTCTTTTGGAACTATATATTAAAAAAGAGTTAAAATTGGGAGGAAGCCCTCTTCCTTTTCTTGGCTTTAAGAATGCATACTAGTTTTACTCATACAGAGCTCTGTACTGATCTGAACTCATATAGGTTCTGTTGATGGAAAACAGATGCTGTTGGGCAGCATAAACAGCTACTTTATATGGCATCCAGCTTGTGCTGCTACTGTTAAGTATAAAAATATACAAGTATGTAGACCTGTGAACATGTTTTATGACGTATGGCGGGATATATATCCAAATTTCCAGTGCGGTGTGGATGCTAACTTGTCCCCCTACTTGTTCTTCTATTCACATTGAATTTTAAAAAATAAAAAACTCTTGCCTGAAATAACTTCTAAAAATAACTAATTTGCATTGTACTGTTTTCAATAAAAAGTGCACTCCCCCTGAAAGCATTGAGGGACAGACAGCGCCTGCAGTTACATGTGCATCCAAACATATATATGCATGTACGTGTGATGATGCATGTTATGTTAGTGCATATTCCACTGAAAGTAGTTAACTCCAGAAAGAAAACCTGCATTTAAGTGTCCATTTTGATAATCACATAATTACCATTTCTCTGCCTGCTGACTCCAAATTGCTAGGTAGAGGGACAGCTTGCTTAAGCACACGTATCCTCGAAGGCCGATCTCCTTGATTAATTTTATTAATTTGAATTGTGGTATTGGGGTACAGCTTTGCAGATACCATGGGCCCCAGAAAGACAAATAAGTGGATTCTTGATCAAATCAAACCTAGAAGCAAAAATGAGGAAACTGAGGATATTGTACTTTGGACATATAAAGCTCACTGAAAAAGACAATGCTGGGGAAAGTGGAACACTGCAGGAAAAGAGGAAGACCAAATATGACATGGATTGACTCAGTAAAGGAACCTATGGCATGGGGTTTGCCAGACCTGAGCAGGGCTTTTAATGACAGGACCTGTTGGCAGTTGCTCTTTCATAGGGTGGCCATAATTCAAAAGTAGCTTCACAACACTTAATGGCAATAACAAATGGTCATTTAAACTTGGGGGAGCAGTTTTTTTGGTGTGGTTGAATAATGAAGATAGATCCATTGTCAGTTTACTAAAGGGCAAGGTGCATGTGACATTTATTTTGTGGAAACCCTGGCATGTATTTTTTAGAAGTTGATCGTGGTGAGCCCAACTGGGACCATGGTTCAAGGGAGAAGGCTTTAACCTTTTGTTCCCATCATACTCCCAATCAGAGTCAGATGATATAAAAGCAGAAGTATAAAATCTCCTTCCAACCAAATGGGAAATTTCCTCTCTCTTTTTGTACACGGGTGTGTGAATTTCAGTTAGGACATGGATAAGCAAAGACATAAATCTCTTTTCCCATACTACAGATCCAGTCCAGCTACAGGCACTCCGGAGCTACCCATGTAACAAATGTTGCATCTCATTTGATCCAGCTTCAGCTGCTGCAGAAGTCAGCATAAAGTAGGTTATTGCAGAATGTATTAATACAGCAGGCAGAGAAAAGCAACATGTAATAGGAGGAGGAGTTGGTGGTGGTGGAGGAGGAGGGGGGGAGTGGGGGACAGCTTTGGGACGGTGATTTTGAGTGTGAGGAAACTGACGTTGTAAGTAAACATGGGCATCTCTATTTTCAGTCATAGACTGTTGCTACGTGCCTGTGTTGCCACCAAGAGCAATACCAAAAGGAAACAGCAGGCATAGTCTGTCTTTGAAGGCCAACTGCTCTGGAATTCAATGGGGGAAACTACGGTGTTCTAAGTGGTTTATGTTAGAAGAATTTAGAATGAAACAACAAAGATACAAGTAGGAGTATGGTTTACAGGAATGTCAGAAGAACAGAAAACAGGTGTAGTGTGAAAGAAAGTAAATAAAGCCAATCTAAAATATTATTCTCTGTGACTCTGGAAGCTTTAAACATGACTGGGGTGTGTGTATGTGTTTCATGACACCCAACACATCTACTTTCTCTTGTCTTGTACAACATGACACAGCAGCTCTGCTTTCAAAAATGCAAGGAACTTGGTAACCAGATGTTTGTTCAAACCACCCTGTTCTCTGAACACTATCACTACTTTGCCACTTCCTGTAAAGGCTGCTCTGCTTTCAGATCTTTGTAGGGCAGGGAGTCTTTGTTTTCTGTCTGACACTGTCCAAAAATACCCAGGTAGCACTTTTGCTGCAGTGATATTACATTTTCTCAGTTGCATAAGGGGAAAAAAGTCCTACAAAACAAATGTAACTGGATTCAATCAGGTTTATTCCAAGCAAATATACATGGGACTGTGGCATGAAGTCTTTACCTATAAAGCCCTATACATCTTGGGTCCAGGATACCTGAAAGATCATATCTTCCCATATGAGCCTTCTTGGTGTTTAAGATCATCAGAGGAGGCTCTCCTCTTGGTCCCATTGCCAGCCCAGGCACAGGTGATGGGAACTCAAAGAGAGAAACTTTTCTGTGGCAGTTCCCAGGTTATGGTATGTTCTCCCTTGGGAGATCCAGCTGGCCCCCCCTCCCTTTACCTTTCTGACCACAGCTAAAGACTCATCTCCTCAGGCAGGCTTTTAACAGTCATGATTGAATCCCTGAATGTCTTCTTAGAGTCAGATAGTTTTTAATGTTTACTTGCTTTTAATTTTTCAATTGTATTTAAATTAGCATATAGTTTAATTGTTCTTTAATGGTTAACTTATTATCTTTTTATCTTTATTCTTTTTAATATTGTGAGTTGCCTTGAGTCCCTTTAGCAGGAGAAAGGCAGCCTATAAATAAAACAAATAAAAATAAAATAAAATAAATGAATACATCTGTTTTGCTCAGCCATAGTGAGGAGGGATGTTGCCCGCCTGAACCAGAGCAACAGCAAGCCTTTTCCCCTGGGCCAATACTTTGGGCAGTCATGAGATTCTGCCTTGTCCTTGATCAGATCACTGCCCCCGTTTGCCCAGAATTGTTGACAATGACTGGCAGCAGCCCTCTGGAGTTTTAGGCAGAATTCTGTTCTCGCCTTTTGTGATGGCACCAGGGATGGAGCCTGGAGCCTTCTGCATGCAAATGAGGTGCCTTGCCATTGAGCCGTAGCTACCTCAATCTTCCCACACAATTCAGATATCAGTTCCTTCCTTCCTCTCTTCACCTTCCAGCTGCCACTTGAAGCAGATAACTCCAGCCTTGCTGTGGAAAAAAATAATTCTGAGTTGTATGTGGGCTTATGGGAACTGGGATGGAGAAAGTGAAAGAGAGATCAAGCCAAGCCAAGCCTTAAACTGGGCCAGAACTCTTTCTCATTTCCTTCATTCAAAAGAAGTTGCCTCATGAAACTGAAGCATAACCTGGCAGATGTCTACTGTTCTCTTTCACTGACCCTGCCTCTTCTCAATGTCGAAATACTTATTTTTCACTTGTTCAACTTCTAAAGCAGTTTACAAAAGCAAGACACATAGCAAAACACACCAACAAGCTCAAAACCTTGGGTAAAAAATAACAGTGTGACCAAATGAATGAAGCAAGAGCCAAAGCAAAGCACACTAAGAACTGTCAATAATATAAAGAAAGAAACAGGTCTTCAGTTGTTGCATAAAATCTGACAGATTGGCTCCTGGGAGGGTCTCCTGAGGAATTGCATTTCAGAGATGTGGCAATAAAAACAAGTCTCAAAGTTCATTTTCTACTAGAACTGAGGGCACAACTATACTGTTGAACTAAATCGAGAGTGGGCTAGGGTTTTTAGAAATTGGTTCAACGTCACATGGTTTTGGTGTGTATGTCCTCATGGAACAACTTTTAGCCTGGCTATAAGCTGTGTATTATCTTGGCACTTTGGTGCTCCAGATCCTAGTTTTTCCTCTGCACTGGAAACTTAATTCTTCACCTCCACTGTCTCTTGTGCCTTTCTTGAGGCAGAGCTTGCCTGGCTGATGCTGGACTCGGCAGCTTTTTGTTCAGCAAAGCCATCAGCAGCAGCCTACAATACAGCCCACAACTACTCTAACAGCTGTTTCCTCTGTCTTTTAGGAATCATCATGTCTGGTCTAAATTGTGCTTTTTAAATATTTAATGCTTTTATATATAGGTTTTGAAGTGGCATAGTGCTAGAGCAATGCAGCACTAAAATAGAAACAGATTTTTTTGGGGGGGGGGAGGAAGAGTTTGGAGTTTCCTGCAGTCCCCGTGGGACCCAAAACTTGGCAAAGTCCACAGACACCCCCCCACAAGCACTATTTAGCACAGGCAATCAACCAGAATTGATTTAAAATAAACAACCCTCCCCGTGGGTGTTTAAGGAATCCAGCTTCCCAGCTGAAAAAAAAGTACACTTAGCTATACATCATGTAGTTGGAGATTTTTAACTTGCTTTCAAGTGTGCCAAACCTGACACAAAAACAAGAGTATTATTACGATGTGTGGTTGAGCCCTCAGTGTCATCCATGAAAGCTGAACACCAAAGGATTGAGGTCATACAAAAAGAAATACTTCTTTAAGCAGCACATTGGGGTGTTTCAGGTATAGCATTTGTGCTGCCTTGTTCTGCTTCCTTCTTGTCACTTAGTTCCAGAGGAGAGCAGGGATTCATTTCCTTGCCAGTGATGCCCCTTTGAAGTGGCAGAGGAATGTTTTCAAGTGTTGAACATTTACAGAAATCTTCATTCAGAACCTACAGGGTTTGCTTATCAGTTAAATCATTTTTTGCACCCAGGTTTGCAAGAATGCAAAACAAGCAGAGGTAGAAGGAACCAACTTTCTTCCCAAAAGGCTGCACGAACACCAGTGGTACAAATCAGAACAAAAAATAAAACTTTGCTTTTGGAGGGTTTGAAAAGGAGCAGGAAGTTAACGGAAAAGCACCTAATAAAGCAAGATAAGAAAAGCATCATAAGGATGCCAGGGAAATACTGATAACAGAACTCTGCTATTTGAAGGAAAACAAATGCTGGTCTAGAAGACTCCATAGTTAAACTGCTGGATAGATCAGTGGTTTACATATCCAGCCATGGAGCCAGAGGCTGAGAGTTCAATTCCCAACTGTGCCTCCTTGGCAGGGGCTGGACTCGATGATCTGCAAAGTCCCTTCTAGCTCTGGAGTTCTAAGATGATAATGATGATGATTATTAAACATTGGAATTAGCTACCATCAGATGTAGTCATGGCTGCCAATTTAAACAAGTTTAAAAAGAAACGAGAAAATCTAATTGAAAATAAAGCTATTAGTGCATTGCTTCTCAACCTTAGGTCCATAGGTGATCTTAGACTAGAAATCCCAGTGATCCTGGCCAGCACATCTAGTGGTGAAGGCTTTTGGGAATTTTAGTCCAAGAACATCTGGGGACCCAAGGTTGGGAACCATGGTATTAGTGGCTACTACTGGTCATGATGGCTGTAGCTTGCCTCCCGTATCAGAGGCAAGTATGCCTTGGAACACCAGTTGCAAGAACAGGCAGGAAGGTGCACTCTTGTCCAGCAAATTTTCCAAAACTTCACACTGAGCAGATGTCATTCTAGCTCCACTACCCAAAATCTTCTTAACTTGAAGATGTCAAGGTATTGTATAACTTACAGCTTTGTGGGTAGAAAAACGGCCCATATGCTCAGCTATGACCTCTTTTATAGGCAAAGAAAGCAGGTATTTCTATCTTATGAGACAAAAAGTATTCTAACATTTTCCTTTTGTTAGATATGTCTTTTCATGTGCATTGCAGTGGAGAACAGAAAACCTTTGAGCACCTTGAAGGAGAGTGACAGAAATACAGACATGAGGATGGTCACCAAAAACAAACATGGGAGAGGGGCCCCCCAGTGGATCATGGGCAGAGTACAATGCAAGATGTTTAAATAATAGTGAAGAAGGTCCACAAGAGAAATATCCACAACTAACCTGGGAATTCAGGGAGAGAAAGATACAGGACAGGAGATATTCCACACAGAATGGAACTAGTGACATAGCCAGTCTCCTTTTTCCTGCCAATGCCAATGTTATTGTCCTAATATAGATAACAACACATCAAGTGGCATAATTACAGAATGTAGCTTTCTGACTAATTACTAGGACAATTCCATGTTCAAAAGAAGTCTTGAGATAACAGTGCTTAGTATTTGCATTATGCAAAGCCTTTAATCTTCACAGCATTCTATAAATGTGAACTAAACTGTGCAAAGCATTGAGGAGCAGGAGGAAGCACACAATAGCCAGAGTTTTAAAACAGAAAGCAGTTAAAAGGTGGTGCTTATTTTTTAAACAAGGCTATATAGAGGATATATTGATTGATGCCCATTATATTAATATCTCAGTCACCTCAGGGCACCAGCATCTTTGCTCTTATTTAATCAATTTCTTAGCCCACGTTTCAATACCATAATGCTCCCAAAACAGTACAGCAGCTTAGAAAACAATACAACAAAGATATTACTTTAATTATATAGCAACCATTTTGACTGAAATTTTTTTTCAGTAAATTACAATGTGAAAATATTCTTCAGCAGTGAATATCAAAATATTTTTCTACTCCATGCTATGAAAGACAGATTTTAAAGACTCTCTTGAAAGCTTCTACACACAGGCCAAGTTGTATCATTCTTGGGAGGACATTCCATAAGTTAGGAACCGCTGCTGAGAAGGGCCTCTGTGTAGCCCACGTTTAATGATCTTAGTATCATTAAACAATGGGAATCTGTGAAAGTAGGCAGGGGTTCAGATAATCTGGACCCTGGCCATTTAGGAATGTCAAAATAAAAAACTGTGTACTGAATCAGACCTGGAAATGAATTGGCCACCAGTGGAGCTGGTACAAGATTGGAATCATATAACCTGATTCTTCAGGCTGAACAAGGGTTTGACCAGCTGAAGTTTCAAAGTTATATTTAAAGGCAACCACCCATGGAGAGAAATCCAGTGCAGCATCTCGCTGTAGCTAGATCTGCCACTGACTACCTCTTTGCTCTTGCTGAAAGGGAAATTAACAAAGGCCCAAGAACATTGCATTGGAGTCTAGGTGCTATGCTGAGATATAGAGAAGGGGCCCATCAGTGTTGGCTTAATCTTCTCCCAGGGACAACTTTTCTCTCTACAGGAACAGTAGTACCCACCATTGTGATATAGTGACATACAATGTCAACTACACTAGAATGAATAAAGCAGGAATTTTTGTACTGTGTACTGTGTAACATTAGAGACAAGCGCCAGTGTGGTGTAGTGGCAAGATGCTGGTCTAAGACCAGGAGAGATGAATCCAAATCCCCACTCAGCTGTGGAAGCTCACTGGAGAATGGCAATGGTAAAACCACTCCTTACATACCTCTGAAACAATATTAGAGTCACCCTAACTGTGACGTGATATGATAGTACATAACAAAATCATAAGAGCTTTGTGGCATAGTGGTTAAAACTAGACATGGGCACTACATATTTGTGTCTAGGGATGCGACATACGAACCCAATTCTGTGGGTGGCCCAATTCCCACCTCCAGAACTGGCTGGCCCACTCATGGGCTCATTGCAGCACTGGGATACCTCCTTTGGTGGCGACGCACCAATCCTGGCAGGATCCTGAATGGCCCTCCCTGCCTCCCTGTGCAGTCAACCACTTTGGTGTGGAGGCAGGACAGGGAGTCTCCCCACTCAGCAAATGAGTTGCTGATTTGCACCTGCTTCCTTAGAATTTGCCTCCAATGTAAATAGTAATTCTGGTGTCTTTGTGAGTCATATACTTGGATCCTTCAGCTACTCCTAATCAGTAATGTCATTGCAAGTCATGTTTCTTGGTTTGGGAGCATGACTCATTAAATTCAAGGAGAGCACTAGCAGCACTGAATTCTTTTCTCCAGTGTACAGAGGTGGAGCAGGGAAGTGCTATGGCATGCCACAGCAGCAACAAGCAAATCTGAAGTGGACAGTGTGTGAAAAGGATAAAGTGAGACTTAGATTCAGGAGTGGTGGAATAAACACCTTTGCCTATTCTACTATACCTTTAAGTTTCATAAGGAGAAATCAGCACAAAATGATTTTCATGATATTGAGATGAATGTTAGAGGTCATCATACTACATTGACAGGGTATGGAACCCAGTGAACATGCCCACGTTGCCTCTGATAATATGGACTAGTGGTATCTGTGCCAGGCATGCATTTTAGCAGCATGTGAAGAAGCCCCGCATGTGTGTGTAAGGGAGCATCACGGGAGGTTCAGAGCCCAGTCAGCCTCTCAAGTAGCAGAGGCAGAAGTAATGGACTATAAGTCTAGGATGAAAATTGCTTGACTCTTTCCCTTCTTGCATTTTTTCCTACTCACAGTTATCCCCTGGATTAAGCTGTATCTGTACTCAGAAGGAGCACATATCCAGGCACTGTCTGTTTTCCATCCGACATGGCAGATACACTATAAATGATGTTCTTGAGATTTCCTATTGCCTAAGCTTGTGATTCAGGCCTCAGCTTTCTCCTACAAGTCTCTGATGCCTTGAATCTAACCAGAGCATTCTCTTACCAGTGGTGCTGCTGTCGTAGTGTTCTAGTCACAAGCAGCATGAAATGAATCAGGTGGCAAAAGATGCCCTCAACAAGAAGCTTATTGCCTCCCCTGCATTGCCAGAGTCCTGCACACACTTGAAGGAAAGACATTTTTCTGATGCTCACCTCCTGTTGAGTGAAGTGAATTTTGCCCCTTCTGTGACCTTTACAGGATCTTTTTCAGGCACTGCTATTGCAGGTCCAGCCAAAGACACTTGGCTTCCATGGCTAAACCAGTTGTTCTGTTCTCCTGCTGCAATGCATTGGTGGCTTTGGCAGCTAGCAGGCTGGCACACTGTGTGGGCAGACAGACAGGCACCTCTGCCATTTCCAGTTGCTTCATCAGCAGACAGTCTTAATGACAACCAATGGAGGAACACTTCAGTATTCCAGAGTACTGTACTTGGTCTCTGACCGCAAGTGGCCAGCAGGCAACAGATGAACTTCTAAGAGAGATTCCAACAGGAAACTTCTGTACAAGAATTTATCATGAGTTTCTCCTGTGGTCTGAATAGGGACAAAGGCTATTTCATCTCACCACATATGTTAATGAGCTCATATATTCAGAGATGTCTGCACCACCATCCAACTTCTGTTTATTTAATTACTACCCTTGAGGCAATTTTCACAGCCTGTAATTTTTGCATTTCTATTCCTTCCTGAATTTCTGATTACAGTTATCTATCCACAAGAGTTCATTGAGGTTAACTCCTCTCCCCCACTGGAGAAAGATTTCATCACATGTTTTACTTATCTATGCTTAGATGTCCTTGTTACCTCTCCATTTAGCAACAGCAGTCAAGATACTTACCAATGGTTGTATCTTTTGTTTTTTTTTAATTATCCTTCATCCCTTTCTCACCCAAGCATAGTTACAGATATCTGCCTATGCAGTTAACAATCTGTGCATCTGAAGAAGTAGTCATCTGAAGAAAAGTGGCTGGTATAGTGGGTAGGATAGTACTTTTCTTCTGAATCTTCTAGAACTTTATTTATTTAGGAGAATTTTTGCAGACTGAGGAATGATCTGATAGCCTGAGACAAACATTCTTGCGATGGGGTTTTGGAAAGCCACAAATATATTGGCATGGCTCATATACTGCAGGCAGAAGTGTTAAGAGTGCCTGCTTGGCAGAGAAGAGAAGAGTGACAAACCAACTAAGATAAAAAAAGCAAAAAATAAAATGAGATAGTGTGTCTAAAATTGAGACCTGCGGAGACTGGAAAGTTGCTTTTAAGGCAACTGAGTATTATGACATACTGGAGCTATCTGTAACTGCTGGGGAGTAGGATAATGCTGTGGGTCCAAGAGCATCATCCTGCCAGTACTAAATATATTGTTATTACATATTGGCTTGCTTTAGAAGTAACTTTCCATCAAACATGTTTTTCTCCAAAGGGAGCTAGGGAAGCCTGTGTTCCCTGGCTTTTCCCTTTGTCTTGTATGTACTTGATTTATATAAGCTGAGTGTAACAGTCCCTTTGGAATTTAAACAGGAATCCACAAGGGGTTTCCAAGTCATCAACCAACTTCCAAATATGGTAGAAAATAGGCAACAGCAGTACAGAAAATAGTGCTTAGCACAAAGGCAAAATTCAGGCCCTGCCAAGGCTCCCAATACTGTATATGGGCCCCCTTAGCATTTCTTCAGAAAGGTGCTATAATGCTTTTGACTGACTGAAGGGCTTGTTACTGACCATGACGGTCTCTTCCCAGCCTGCTGCTGCCCTTGCATTTACTTTTACCTCCTTGGTGCCATGCCTTCCCTGTGATGAACAGTGAGACAGGAAAAGAAGACAGAGAATTGCACAAGAGTTAGGAATGCCCTCTGCACCAAGTAGCTCTCCTGAGAATATCTAACCTGCAGTTCCTTCACTGGATTCAAATGATTGTTTTTCCACCCCAGAAAGAACTACTGCCCAAGGTACATGAATTATGAGGGGGTGCCTCGTAACAGCCTCAAATGGATTGTTCTCCCAGCTAAGTATTGATTACTACACCCCTAGGAAGAAAGTCTCTTAGACCAGACAAGCCTAGAGAACTTTATCCATAAAATCTTGGAGAGCATTTAAGACAGACTGTTGCTTTGTAGAATGGAAACGGCTACTATTATTAGTGAGTGGATAGGGGCAGCTTTTTTGTTTGCTTTGTCCTCCAAATGTTTTCTTTTTTCTTTGCCTTTTGTGCTCATGTTTAGATCATTTCACGTAAAATAAATTTTTTGTTATGTTTCCTGAATTATTAATTTTGTGTTACTTGGATTGGTTGATAGTGGTTTTGTTTTAAATTATATTTATTTTGACATATTGATGTTTATTGTGAGCACCTGTGAGCACAATTCACTGTAGAAAAGTGACATTTAAAGTAAACTTGGACTTGTAATTACATGAAAGAAATGCTGAGGAAGATAAAAGAAGATGCTAAAGCAGGATTACAGTCAAACATTAAGAATATAAAAATTATGACTACAGAAGAATTATGTAACTCTAATGCTGACTTATGAAGACATTCAAATAGTTAAACATTTCCTACATAGTGGTTCAGTCCTCAGTTCAAGTGGAGGCTGTAGCAAAAAAAAATCAGAAGCAGACTGAGATTTGGAAAGGCAGCTATGAAAGATGCTTAGATATAAGGAGTTGCAACTGGAAACCAAGGCCAAGATAATATATATCATGGCTTTTTTTAAATTGCTGTACCTGCCCATGAAAGCTGGACAGTGAAGAAAGTGACAGTGGGGGGGAAAAAGAAAGATTTATTTGGAGTGTAGTGTGGGAGGAAGACTTTACAGATACCACAGAGTGCCAGAAAGACAAATAAGTGAGTGCTTGATCAAACTGACCCTGAATTTTCCCTAGAAGCAAACATTACTAAACAGAGATTGATGCACTTTGGGCACATCATAGGAAACTAGGGTCACTTATTCAGTTATTCACTTGGGGCTCTGTTTGCGGCCCAATGCGTCATGACACACAGGAAGATCAGCTAACAAATTTGCCATCTTCTTTGTAGGCTCCCCTGCACTTGGGACGTTGTGCTGAGGAGCTTGAGAAGGCTAGCCCATTGGGGATGGCCAGTTGGACAATGGACTGAGAACATAAGGACATAAGAAGAGCCTTGCTGGATCAGGCCAAGGGCCCATCTAGTCCAGCTCCCTGTATCTCACAGTGGCCCCACCAGATGCCTCTGGAAGCACACAAGACAACTAGATACCTGTCTCTTGATACTCCTCCCCTGCATCTGGCATTTTGAGGTACCTTCCTTTGAAGCCTGGAGATTGTACATCCCCATCATGGCTTGTAACCTGTGATGGACTTTTCCTCCAGGAAACTTTCCAATCCCTTTTTAAAGGTATCTGAGCCTTGCCTGATGGACTGGAGTGCAGCAGTGTTCATCCCAGTCCACCAGGGAAGGGTATATTGAGAGTTCTGAGTTTCTTTCCAGACTGTGGGACTTCGACTAGAGATGATCAGAGTGGTACAGCAGTGGCCACAGCAGTGAGGAAGAAGCAGAGGCAACGAAGCAGCACCAGTGGAATTGAGGAAGAAATGGTGATAAGGAGGCCAAGACTGCAGAGAAAGAGGCAGCTGAATACTGCAGAGGAACCAGGGAGGCTCATATTGCTGCTGGGAGAGACTTACAGTGCCATCTCTCCTTGGTGCCTAGCAGGGCTTGTTAGTGGCTCCATTTTTCTGCTGGAAAGGGCTTGACAGCCGTCTGTGTATCTGTGGGCAGCTGCATGTAGGCACATGGCCCTCTCTGTGGGGAGGGAAGTGCAAAATGAAGCATATTTTCAGGCTTAAAGCCACCGAGGGGCCTGGAGCTACCTCTACAGGCAGCCCATGCCACTCAGCCACCTTGTTACCATTCAGCCACCTCATAACACAGAAGGGTAAGTGGTCTAATACTCTTTGGTGTACTCTGAGGAGCTGGCTATACTTGGGGCAGTACACCACTTGGCCACCTTATATTATAGGAAGGTAGCCAGGCCTTTTGGCGGGAGAGGGGGCACTACTAATCCTTGCTTGACTTCACTTCTTGTTTGTTATCTCTCCCTCCTTTCTCCTTAAAAAGAACCCTAGGCTACTTACATCATTAAAAGACTATATGTAAAAGCTAAAAACAGCAAGTATACAAATATTAAAAGGAATCAAACAAACACTACCGTGTTTCCCCGAAAATAAGACAGGGTCTAATATTAATTTTTGCTCCAAAAAATGCATTAGAGCTTATTTTCAGGGGATGTTTTATTTTTTCATGTACAACAATCTACATTTATTCACATACAGTCATGTCATCTTCTGGTTGCTGCACAATGGTGGAGGGCGGGGTTTCACTTAACTAGGGCTTATTTTTGGGGTAGGGCTTATATTACGAGCATCCTGAAAAATCATACTAGGGCTTATTTTCAAGTTAGGTCTTATTTTCGGGGAAACAGGGTATACTAAAACATGGTATACCTCTTAGTATAGTATGGTTGTGCTGCTTGGCCGTAACTCCATTAAGTAGTTTAAGTAGTTAAATCAGTTGGATACTTTTTAGACTGCCGTTGGTTCTGTCTAATGTAATCCTGGGCCTATTTTTGTGAAGTACTGTACTTAGAATTCTCCATTCTGTGTTTTTTCCCCCGGGGGGGGGGGGAGGTGCATTAGAACTCTCTAGCAAAGAGTTCTAAGGCTGTCATCAGACCACAAATCCCAGCATTCCACAGGATGGCGCCATGGCAACTACACTGGTACCAAATCGCTATAACTGTGCTGTGTAAATACCCTTGACATCTCAGCAATATAAACACTTCTGCATTCCTCACACATGGTGTTTGCCTCGGCCCTTCTTCTGTCTCTGGATATGTGCTGCCTTGAGCTTCACCCATTTTCTGTTCCTCAGGCCTCACCCCATCTTTACATGTACACTTTCAAATGGACATGTTTCAAGTGGGGCAGGATCACTAATACTGTGTCTGCATTAACAAAAAGGCTGCTAAAAACAGCGTAATAATTAATAGTTAAGAAAGGAAACCACTAGTGCTTCTACCACCATGCTGCTAAAAAATAATTAATTCCCTAACTCCTTAAAAAGCTATGCCTTGATTTGGAAGAAAAAAACCCCCACGACTCAAGCCCTTTCTAACTGTAGTGTAAACACTGGAAACTAAATATTTGGGCTAATTTAAAAGAAAGTTGTTTATCAGGGTAAACACTAAGTTGAGCGAGACAGCTGAGACCGGAAATAACATACTATTATCTTCATGCTGTTCCTGCTTTTCCTCTGCCTGCGAGCAAAGCTTATCATCTGCACAAATTTTACAACGGAAGCAAGACTAGAATGCAGTTTGCCAACTGCATTAGCCTTTGCAGGAAGATGCTGGCGTTTCAGTGGAGAGAAACAAAGGAGCGCCTGATATTTGCAGATTAATACAGTTGGGTGAAACATCACCTGGCAGAGCCACGAAACATTCCTGCTATTCATTTTGCTCTCAGGAATAGTTCCAGAATGGGCTAGCAAATCACCCTCAGGCAGCCTCCCATAAGATGATGCCCTCCAGATGCTTTGCGCTGTAACTCCGATCAGCTGAGCCAACATGTTCAGTGGTGAGGGATGATCGTATGTAAACAGCTAGGGGGCTTCCTACCTTCTTTCCTTCCTTGCTTGTTTATTTACTTCCCACCTTTTTCCCAGTGTAGCAAAGGTTAGGGAAAGCCACTGTGGGGCTGTTCTTGCCCTTATGCCTTTCACAGCAGTTCCTGACTTGCACTTCAAAAGGTTGCAACAGTTACTAGCTCTAGTTCTCAGTCTCTCTCTCTTTATATATACACAGCATTAACCACTTGTAGCCTTGTTTCCTTTGCCTCTTCTGCTCCTTTCCTTTTCCTGTTGCTCTTTCTCAGAGTTGAGCTTATATATATTCCTTATATTGCTTTGTTGTGTACTGTGTAAGGTGACAGCATCACATTGCCCTCATCCCAATAATAAAAAAACTAGAGGTTTACTGATTTGTCATTTTGGACTACAAAATTCCACAGTCAGTAGTCCAATACCCGCCACAAGTCTGCATAGAAAGAACCACAGGAACGTAGAAAGTTGTTCTATATTAGGTGCATCCATCTCAGTATTGCCAATATTGACTAGCCCTGGCTCTCCTTAACTCAGTGTTTCCCAACCTGGGGGGTCGTAATGCATTTTTTAGGGGTTTGCAGGTTGCCTTATATGTTGTCAGAATCTTTATTGCTTAATCCAGAGACCATAGCAAATACATTATATTAGTACAATTACACACAAATATCTTCCAAATACTCATATAACCTCAGGCTTTAGAAAGAGGTTCATTCATCTATAGAATATCATGCTGTGGAGGTTTATCTTCCTCAACTTCATGTCAAAAGCCAGTGGCAAAATACAGAAAGCTCCTGCTGCATTCAAAAGTAGTTTTGCTAAATACATTTCCACACTTGATGATTAACAGCAGGATGTGTTGCTACATTCGTTAATGACCATGAGTGGGGCAAGATTCTTTAGATATATGAAGTTCATACACAGTTGAGAAACGTTAAGGTCCTGTTTTGCATGACTATCAGAAAATGCAATTTCCGTTAACTAATTTTACATTTTTTGATCAGCATTCAGAAGGTTGTGGAGCTTGGCTTTTGTTGCAGGTGAAACATTTCAAGTATAATTAAGGTGCTTCTGAGTTTTATTTATTTATTTATTTAACTTATATGCCGTCCACACTACCCAAAGGTCTCTGATACAGAGCTGAGAAATGGGGCCTTCCTAAGTATTCTGGCTGCGATTGTACAAAATCTCCATTCCCTTTTCCACTTTTGGACCCCCCACATTGTGCACCAGCTGCTCTTTCAACTGAGTAAAACCCTGGGAGTAAAATCCAGCCCCCTGATTCTCTGTCCTCAGTCATGCTGCTCAATGTAAACCCCAAGCTAAGGATAATCACAGAACACTGGCCAATGTTACTGGTATCCCTGGTAGGATTACCTGGTCTTGGGCTTTGGCCCTGAAATCTAAGGGACGGGGATATTGCTGACCTCACAATTCTGAACTGATTGTGGGCTTCGTTGTGATATTCAGCCAGAGATCTACCAGCAGATCCAAATTTATTCCTCCACCACCCCTAGCTTTGCTTTAGATAACAGTGTTCCTCTTCCTCTGAGCAATGTACTTACTTCCAACTGTGTGTATTGTAGCCTTTAGCCCAAAACAGATTCTGGGAAGGAAATACTTGGTAGCACTACTTCATTGGCCTTTCAGTTCATTATTATATATCAACATTGTTTGCCTGTTTGTCACATATACACCATTTTGCAGTGGCTACTAAGAGTCATTCCTGAGACATTATAGGGACATGTCATGGTTCCTAGTTCTTAGGTTTTGGCCATGAAATTTCAGGGAAGGGAAGGGTGCTTGCTTGGCATCCCTCATCACTGGCCTTTATTGTTAACATACCTGTGAGGGTTCTCAGTCCCTCCATAGGCAAATGGACATTGAATTGACCATTAGGCATGCTTGTCATCAGAAGGAAAGTCTGAAAGCATTCACAACAAACAAAACCTTTGTTGCAGAACTGTTTACAAGCAGGTCATTGAACCCATGAGTAGTCCTTTTAACCTTCTTCCACCTATAGCCTTAGTCACCTTGGGTCTTCTGGGCAGCCTTGCTTCCCTCCCAAGTAATAACCTATTTCTAGCACACAGAAAGGGGAATAGTTCAGGGTATGTTCTTTCCTTCCTTCGGGTCTTTGGCCATCATGCACAGTCTTTTAAATGGTCTCTGATGCCTCTGCCCTTCTCAATTGGGTCAGAGTCAGTATGGCCTTTGTGCTGCTATCTCACTGGATTCTGCTGGCTGAACCTCCTGTCGATCTATAGTAACTTTTTGTTCTACAGACATGAACCAAAGCAGTCCATCCTTGCTGCTATGGGGAGTGCTGGATTCCAATGGGGAGGGCTTACCAGTCCAACAAAGTAGACATAGACCTGTGGACTGTTGGGCCAACTTGCCCACGCAGGCATGTCAGTCCATTCCCCTCAGTTCCCACAGTAGTCTCTTTGACCTCTTCCTCTGTTGATGTCCTTGTTCTTGCCTCTCTCTCAAGACCTTCTCACACACTCTCTGCCCAGTTCTCTATCCATCTTCCCCTCTGGCTTCCCCTGCCCTCCAGTAGCTTCCTCTTTTATAATCTCTGCTGCTGTACTTGGAATGTGAGGAGGATATTTGACTGCCAAACCAGTAATAATCCAGTCATCTGCATCAGTGTCCTTCCCTTCTGTTGACTTATCTTATGGAGCGATTGGTCTTTTTGTACTGTCTTCCCTAAAACACATCTTATTTGTAGACTTGTTGTGAAATTATGTGCTTCTGCAGCAGACATTTGGAAAATCATGGTGCTTTGAGTTGCCAGAGTAAGTACAACACTAATTCCCTGCTCACTAACTATGGATAGTAAATTGGGATTCAGTGCCAACAACCTCAACTCCATCTCCTGTTTGGAGGAAATTCTTTCTCCATGCTTAAGTACAGACTGATTAGTTATGAAAAACGTTGGCACCACTTTTAGAAAAGTCTAGCCAGGGTTTCTCTTGATTTAAAGAATCCACTTCAAACCAGAGTTTCATATCCTCTTTTAAGGGAAATCCTTGCGGTAAGCCCTAACTGAAGCTCACATTAGTGAAAACAAGCAATTTAACTGTGGTTTAAGAAGAGAATAAGAATATGCGCACACAAGATGCTTGGTGTAATCCCTGCTACTTCTGGTCAAAAATTATGTCACAGTGCTCCCAGCATACTGCTGCCAGTGCTAATAAATCATGCCTCTGTTTCTGTAAGGCAGCCATGAAACTTTTCACAGTATTGCAGGATATTTCAGGAAAGCTTACATAGAAATATACAGTCTTTCTGTTCCCCAATGGTGTTTTGCGGTTTGTTTGGCTTTTGTTTTGTTTTGTGTTTCTTGCTGAATTGCTTGCACAAACTAACATGGCTACGATTTCAAATACTGTACATCCTGCTACATTCCAACCAAACCAATGCCCCCCAGACATTACTCTTCCATCTTATTCAAGGAGTATGGTCTTAACGTGTATAATGACTTCTTGGGAAATTAAACCGATCACTGCTCAGCCTATAATAGCAAAATGCAAAATGCCACTTCAGTGACAGAGCACTGTTGCATTATACCCACCTAAAGCTATATCAGTGATGTGGGGAAGGGAATATGCTTTCCAGCCACTGCCATTTTAGCAAAGTAGTGAAATGGCCCTGGACATGCCCATTCTCAAAGCTTCTTCCTTCTCTCCCAATTTTAAAAATAAAACTATAACATTATCTAAGTGTTGTTTTTACATACACATATATGCAAATACACAGAAAAGCAACTAGAGAAGCAACGCCATCATCAGTGGGACCAGGTTACAATAATGCATTACTCTCTTTCTTCATTGGGGTGCATCCAGCCATATAGTGAATGACCAGAAAGTGATGATAATGGACTTGGCCATTTGTGATCCTGTGATAATATATTTAAATACATCCTGAATTATTGCTCCTTAGTTCTATAATTGCCCTTGACTGTGTGGGCAGTGCTCAGGTATCTCAGGAGTTACACAGGGCTGTTAATGCTGGGGAATGGTGTGAATGAGCTGCCTCTGAAAAGACTGATATGGAATATTGGTTTTGATGTTCTCCCTCGCTCCTTATAAAGAACGGGGGAAGCATCTTGTGCCTCCAGGAGGTGATTCCTTTTCATCACAAGGCTTTGAAGCTCTCCTTATGCTTCTCATAATTGTGTCATTGGACTGAATACTAATAAACATATAGATAAAGACCAAATGTTAGTTTGTTCATCTGAGATGTTCACTCTGTTGAGAGCTAGACATACACAATTTTGGATGGATACTACAGATGTCCCAGTTTAAATTTTGGGAGCTATGGTTCCAAGAAGTCAGCTGAGGAAGTTTGGGCGTTGTAGTTCTCATACTTCAAAAGATTTCCAAAATGGTAAGAACACAAAAAATAAATGTTGCAGTGATACTGCTGATGTCCTAACTTAAACAACAGGATGGGCTATAATCTTTACTGGCCATGTTAGCTTGGGAGGGGCAGTTAAGGAACTGTAGTCTTTCTACAAAACTGAAAGAGTCCAAACTACAAACCCCAAAATGTTAATGTATGTTACTGATTTTGCACCTTGAATAGCTGAATAGGTTAGATCTTGACTAGCTATGGTGGCTGGGCAATTCCTATAGTTATCCTCTTTTTATTAAAACGTAAGAGCTATGAACATGAAATTTTGCACAGGTACTACTGATTTCTAACTTTAAATAACTGGATAAGTTATATCTCAACTGGCCATGTGGATTCTAGGAGCTGCAGGGCAAAGAAGTTACATTTCTATCCCGTGACCACTGATCTAAGTTCTGGAATAATAAATAATAATCATGTGCCATGAAATCAATTCTGACTTAGGGTAACCCTTTTCAGAGTTTTCCAGGTAAGAATACTCAGAATTGGATTCTTCTGGGGGTGCCCTGGGACTATGCAGCTTGCCCAAGGCCACACAGTCTGGCTCCACTCACAGGTGGCACAGTGGGGCATTGAACTCCTGACTTCTGGCTTCACAGCCATATACCTGAACCACAGCCAGCGAAGTGCTAGAATAGAGGGAGGAGTGGGGGAAAGAATAGTACAGTATCAAAGAAAACATGGGGGCAGGGAAAGAAGAGGGGCAGAGCCCTTGGAGTAGGGTGGGGGTAGAATGAATGAGTTTCTAATGTGTCAAAGTCCTGTACATTCATGAATATATTAACAAAATAATGTGAGTCAAGGATATTTTTGTGTTCAGGGCATAGTATCAAGCTGTGCCTGCAGTTTGTCTCAGTCTGATTAGTGACACTCCCAAGCATGTTTACCCAGAAGTAGGCCCATATAATGTTGCAGAGTTTTGAATTTTGGTTATCTTCCTTTAGCTGTGCAGCAGAAGTGCAGGGATTCACAAGGCAGAATAGCTTCAAGTTCCCCAATTTGGTTCATCCCCTTTTCTATTTTAACTGGCACTTACAGTCTCAATAACTGACTCCAAGACATTAGTTGGAGAAAGAATAAAAACATTTTATTACTTACAGTGGAACAGATCAAACAGAAAACTAAGGGGAAAAAAACAACCATGACTGCTTCTAGCAAAGGCCTCAACAGACTTGCTGCTTCAACAGACAAAAGAGAGAGAAAGAGATACAGAGTAGAAAGGTGGGTTCTCTTTGAATTCAGAGGCTGTGAAGAAACGATTGGTTAGCACTGGATAGATTGACAGTCACTCCAGCCCAGAAAGGTCCCTTCCAGCCAAAACTACTAAAGGCAGCGTGTGAGGAGGAGAAAGTGTTTGGAGACCAACTGTGGGCATGGTCAGTGTCCGGCGCTGCCAAGCTGGCAACAGCTGGGTTCTCTGGCACAAACTCCATGGGCTCAACTTCAGGGTGTAAAGGGTGCTTTATTTACAGTGCTGCTAAAGCTTTGCAGAATCCCTGAAGTCTTGGAAGAAGCAGGTTGAGGGGCATACACCAGTCTTCGGGCACCCTCACACTCGATGGGATCCTCAGTTATCCTCACTGAGAGTCCCCACAGTTCAGGTCCCTCAACATGAGACTTTGTTCAGCTCAAAGAGGGTGTGTATTGTCCTTGATATGAATGCCAGCTGTCCAGCCCTTCCCTTTGTTCCTTGCCTGTCCAGGAAAAAAAAAATCCCAGTACTCCAGTGAAAGCTCTGCCTTGTGGACCTTCTTCTTCTAGCTCTAGAACGCCAACTCCCTGAAATCAATGGGACTTCCTTCCAGATACACATTGGTTGGTCAGGAATCAATGTAACTGTTTGGGGGGTGCCTTCTGCATCGGACATGGAGAACATGTTTGCCACTTGATCTATTTGTTTTATTTATTTACCAGCAAATATATCTGGTTTCATCTGGGTTAGAAACCTGCAACTTCCACCCCAGTATGCAACCTTTCTTTTTCCTCTCCTCCAAATGCTTACACTAATCTTTTTCCCCCATCTCCTTTTACCTCAGCTGAATGCTCACAGAACAGAAATTAGCTTGCAGTACAACCCTCAGACCCCCCCCCCCCCCCCCAGTCAGCAAGGCAGGCCATGATATGACAGATGCACTTTGGCAATTGGGATGTTGGTAGCATCTTGCTTCTCTCTTGCCATTTTTAAGATATTTTTTGAGGTAAAAGGACTATATCTCCTGCCTTGTGCTGAAAGGACTGTAGCACTGACTTTGGAAATAGACTTCCAAAGGAAGGAAGGCAGGCAGGCAGGCACCACAGCCAAAAAAGTCCTTTGTTTTGTTGTTGACCACCCATGCTCCCCCACCCTGCAGCAAAGGCAAGGGCCCCAACTGACTGCCAGAAGTAGATGTTATGAGGAAACACAGGGCTGCCCCTCAAAAAACCAATGTGGAGACATGGCCTTTTTCTAGAAATAGAAAAAGACACCTGCGAGTTTCTACACTACTGTTCCCATCATTGGCTGCTGCCTGTGAGGATGGGGAAGATCGCAGAGCAGTGGTGCCCCATTTCTTATTTTGTGTTATTAGGCATTACTGAAGAAAGAGGAGAAAGGGAACTGAAACTGCTGTTGGCAGCTGCAGCCTCTGCGGCCACTTTAATCCAGAAACAATCAATCATTCTTGTTTTGGTAACAAACTAGGCTAGACCTTCAATGTTAGTTGTTGTTTTTTCACCTTCCTTCTTTGGCTCTCCAAGGGAAGACATCACATCTCGGAGTAAGGAGCCAAATGTAGAGGAGGGCACAGCTGTTGTCCACCAGATGCATCCTCATCCCTCTCTCCCCACTCTAACGATTCACCAACCCATTTCTCCAAGGGTTCTTCTGGTCTGGGTCTCCTGACCCAGGGGTTGGTGACCAGGAGCTGAGCAGACAATATCCATCAGAAATCTATTTAGGGAACACAGGGGAGAAGGAGAAAGTACTTTTGCATTTGAGGTGTAATAGCAGGTCCTCAAATTTGCTCTTTCTCTTCTGTTTCGAACATGAGGCTTTGCCTCTGCCTCCCTGTACCATGCTGACAGGTATCACCTTGTCTTGAGCAAGGGGTTTCATACCCATGAATCTCAGGAACTAAGCCTAGCAACTATTTAATAATAACAATAGCTGTGTGCCGTCAAATCAATTACAATTTATGGTGATCCTTGTCCGGGTTTTCTAGGTATGGACCACTGTACTCAGAAGCGGTTTATCACCTCCTTTTTCTGGAGGTGCTCTGGGACTGTGCAGCTTGCCCAAGGATACACAGGCTGGCTTTCTCCTGGGAGGCACAGTGAAGAATTGAGTTCCCAACCTCTGACTCCAGAGGCAGGTACTCCAACTCACTGTGGTCTTCTTTTGATTAGCTAACTAGCCTAAGCAAAAAAAAAAAAAAAAAAAGGAGTTGTCAATATTTTCCACCTTCCAAACAGGTCAATAAAAGGCACTATTCCATAAATATAATAATATTATTAAATGGTTTCAAGGAGTGTTCACATTTAGCATACCTTTAGGAACACTGTCTGAATGAATTTGGTTTTGAAAAGAATTGACTGTTTTATTGACAGCACTTTCATCAAAAGTAGTCTAAAAGCATGTTTGTGGTCATAGAAAGCAAACTAAATTTATGTCCTTTTGGACTTCTCAGTAAATGTGAATATGATGCAGCCGATAGTGCACTTCTGGTCCAAACCTGGATAATCAAACATTATCAAGAATGGTGGTCTCTGCTATCCTCCAACTGCCAAGATGTATAGGACCACAAATCCCCTCAGCCTCCAGACAGCCTGATCAATGCCCAAGGTGGCTGGGGATAATGGGATTTGAAGACTGATGGCCCAGGGTTAGGGAAAGCTGATCTCTGATGTTCTTTTCTGGCATCTTGACAGAATCTTTTGCATTTACTAACTATGGGGCTGAATAACAGTGCAGAACATTTTGCTTTTTCAATTTTTACTTTTGTTCTGTAACTTAGGAGGAGGAACTGGCCTTTGTGTTACTTTTGCATTGCTACAGAAGCAGGTTGTTGTGAAGCCCAGAATCTATGCTCTGTTTATGCCTTAACTACCGACCCTCTGATTCCCTGACTCAGCTGGGCCATTTTGCAGATGGAGAAGCTGATGAGAAGAGTGCATTTCACCATACAAAGAATGGCCTGTTTTATTTTGCCAGAGAAATTAGGAAAGAACTATGCACTCATAGTTGAG
The DNA here is from genome assembly GCA_037013535.1 of Intellagama lesueurii. Taxonomy (NCBI): domain Eukaryota; kingdom Metazoa; phylum Chordata; class Lepidosauria; order Squamata; family Agamidae; genus Intellagama; species Intellagama lesueurii. The sequence goes on along the minus strand of JBAJHW010000003.1, from coordinate 154,439,432 downwards.
GATGAAGTCAGTCTTTCAAAGGCTTTCCTTTATACCAATTTAGAGCCTGTTTTAGAAGTCAAGTAATTCTTTTGTCTTTGTTCAAAAATGTAGAAAAGTTGCCACATGCTGTACATAATAACAGGATGTTGAACATAACTAGTTTTGTGCATTCCCAGATGTTTTGTGAGCTTGGTGACAAGTAAGCTTTATCTTATGCAGTTTTTTATTTTTATCTTCGACAGGCTGGCACAGAGCTAGAATCCGGCTTGCCACACCAAGGCAAGCTAGGAATGTGACAGTGAAACCATGGTTGCACCATTTCGGACAGCTAAGGAAATATAATCCTGATTGATTCTAATATTCAGAAGCCATTTCAGTTTCCACTTCTGGGTTTGTTTGAGGAACGTGTAGCCCTTCAAATGCTTTGGATCACAACGCCCATCATCCCCTCACCACGAGTTCTGCTGGCTGGGAGAAATGGGAGCTGTAGTCCAGCAACATTTGGAAGGTCATCTATCTCACACCACTGCTTCAGGGGTATACAAAGGAACAGTCTCAGCAATAGCCACCTACAGCAAGGCTGAGGATTGTGTGGCCCAGCAGATAAGGCTCAACAATGAAAAGGGGAATTGAAAATCAGTGAAAAGGGCAAGAGGCAGGGTCAGTTTATGTGTACCAACATACTTCAGGTCAGGAACAGGCAAGGTATGCTATCTTATTTACACAGATGTGAGAGGCCAAGAGTGAAGATGGTAGGATAACAGTTTAGTGCCTGACCTCAAACCAGCTGCAAGCAATCGGGCCAAACCTCAACGTTTTTTGCTCTTAAGGAGGCTGGTTTCTGCCATATAGTGATTCAACATGGCACAGCAGACTTTGATTAATCTTAGGTAATTCTCCTCTAAAACACAATAACCCTGAGATTCTGACCTTCAGGGTGCCCTTGGTAGCCACATCAAGCTTCCCGTCCTGACATTTGGTGGGGACAGATGCACAGTCTCTTGGGTTATTATTATAGATTGTATTGCTCTGCTCCTGCACTTGGCACAGTAACTGTGCCCACAGAAATTGGGCAGACAAAGCTTCCTTTGCCATTTTTTTCTTCATACGAGGAAGCACTTTATCTCCCTAAAATAAATTTGTCATCCAAAGTCACTATAAATGGCAGAGGAACAGAAGCAATTAACAAAGCTGGCAGTCCTTAATGGCTTCCAGAAATGCTGTTGTGCAGATGGCGCTCTCTGTCAAGTTGACTCATTCTGAGAAAAGACAGGAAGCTGCTGGCTATTCATGCAGGCCACTGAGGATCAATAAAATGTTTTTGCATCACTATGTATTTCACTGCAAGGAAAAGAAATATTAAGGAAACTGTTGCCTGACTAGCACCATCTTGCACGACTAGTTCTATGTGATGCTGAGATGGGATGTGGTCTTTGTTCAGAGATGACCTAACACTCCATTTCCTCCTTAATACAATTTTTGCAGGTCTGATACTGGACATATCAGAAGATTGTATGGATCTCATATCAGTGAAACATAACCATAACCTCTAATTAAAAATGCTCCCCTTTAATGTCTAGCACGATCATTAAGGCTTTCGCTTTTTCCAAGGGATGAGAAGGTCCAGTGGTAACGCTACCGAAGAAATGAGCAACATACAACCTCCACAGCTATTTTTCCAGCACCCTCCTAATGCAGTTCCACATTTTAAACCATTCAAGCAAGCAAATGTGTCTCGCTATAACTGAAATAAGCATTTCCTGCCGGGTTTAGTGGTTTTTAGCAGTTTGTGACAAAAAAAAAAAAAAAAATGGCAGTGTGGTCTGCCAATAAAGTCCCATGGTCCAGTGGCATAGGGTACAGATTGCAGCAAACTGCACGGGGGTGGGCTAGCTCTTAGACCAACCTAAGCTGCTCAGGTCTGCTATAGGATCCCATTTCCTTTGGATATGATGGCACTTTAGGCTCACACTGTATTTCTAAAATTTGTTTGATTTAAAAATATACAAGAAAAGGCTATTGGAAGGAAATGGGAACTCACAGAGTAGGCAGTAAATTTCCCAACCCTACAAAACCACTACAACCTGACTTATTTCACCTTTTGCCAAGCTGTAGCTCCAAATTCTCTACCTAATTCTTCTTAAAACTATTGTGGGCTCCAAGTATTTTCTCTACTTCTTCCAGCTAGCTGGGGCTGCTAGTATTTCTTTATTAAAAGAGCTATTTTTTTTAAAAAAAAGAAAAAATGTCTAGGCATGCAGTAATAGGAATAGATATGTATTTTGCTGCTCTGCAAATGCATAACAACAGTGACAAAATTCTTTATCAGATGTGAAGTAATTAACCTAGCCCATTCATAAATCTTTGTGGCATTCATAAATATGGGGATAAGTTTGAGGATATCAAAAGCCATAAATTACAGAAATGTTAAAGAGAATAGGCTTCCCAGTGTTATTTAGCAGCTTGACAAATCGGACATTGTCTCAGATTAATTGATCCTAATAACCGATGTACATGGCTGCTTCTTGAGATTATAAAAGGGAATTAGAGAAATTTCTTTTTTTAAGAAAGGCTTCAACTGAATGTCCGGACAACCTATTTTTGAAGGAAACCCCCCTTCCACTTATAAATTGAGTGGATTGAGAATGAGATTGACAGTGCCTCATTTCTCATTAATGCTATTCCTAAACTACCCCATATCTATTAAACGGGGACAAATGACTACAAATACAGGAGTGGAGAAAAAGTGGTGATCTCTCGGACTTTTGACTAGGAAACACACCAAAACATGGAGAACACTTTGTAACACAATTGAATGACATTAAGATATTGTAGTTTCATCTACATCAGGTGTATCATAACCATTCCCCAAGCTACAGAAGTGTCTAAACTTCTGATCTCAGGGGAGAGCCTATGTAATCACTTTTTATTCTACTGAGAATTCAGCCTTCGTCTTGTGGTCCATGAAGCTTCCCATCAGCACCATATTTCAAATGCATAATTTCCCCCATCTGCTTTCTTGACTGTCCAGCTTTCACATCTATACATAGAAAATGTATAGTTCCTTCCAAGTCTTTGTCTTTGTTTTGATTTCTTGGCCGAAGTGTTCACTTGAATTGGTTTCTGAACCAAGGTATACAAAATGGTTAACAAATTTCATGTCTTCATTGTCAGCACTGAAATCATAAAAATCATCATTAGGAGTTGTTTCAAGTAATTGATGCTTTGTGCCAGTAATAAGGTGTCATCTGTATGTCTTAAATTATTGACGTTTTTCCCACCAATTTTCACTCCTTCCTCTGAATCCAAAAACAGCTTTTCATATGTTACGTTTTGTAATGAAATGGCATCATGAATAAATAGATCAAATATCAATAACTCTTCTTTTAGGTTTATTAGATTAAGAGAAGGAGTGCGGATATTCGATACAAATGAGTCATAATGTCTTTTCATTTAAAAATTCTTTACTTCACTTCCTGTTCTCAAGTCATGTTGTGAAATAAAGATTGGAAAGCGCAGTCAAGGTATTCCTTAATAATCTTTTTCAGCTGCTCAGTCCTAGAAACATGAGTAGGCTTCCAGTTTCCAAAGAATTGCTTGTTTAAACAGACCAGAAATCCTGCTCCCCCCTTTCATATTTCCTGAGGGGCTATGTCAAACATTTACAGCTTTCCTGCTTGAGAGACTCCCTCTGAGAGCCTTGGAATCCAGATTGTCAATGCAAATGTCCAGTTGGTTCCAGGTGTTTTACAGCAGGAAAACTCTGCCTGCAAAAATGTTGTTCTAATTTCTCTAGTACTGGATGGAACTAATAATATCTTATTGTTCCTGATTATGACTCAATGCTGAAAATTCTGAAGCAAAGCAGGTCTGCCTCCCTCCCAACACTCTCCCATACTGCACTGGTATGTAGGCTTCCCAACCGACAGGAAAGCTGGAGAGGCTTGAACCAAGTCTTCATCTGATATCTTGTGTGACATGGTTACGGTGTTGGCCTGGAACTTGGTTCAGTTCTGTCATTTGCCGAGATGGGACTCAGAAGAATGCTGGTTTCACCAACTGATTACTTTGTGAAGGAGAAGCTGAGAATGAATTATGATAAAACAAAAATTGAGTTCTTTGACAATTGTAGAAGCAAGCACAGGTAGACCATTAGAGGCAAACACTGGTGGACAATTAATGCCCTGCAAATTGATCAATGACCCTTCTTTAATATTTGTGACCAAAGGTCTTGACCCTGGAAGGCACATCTTAATGCAGCTCTTACTTGGGCCCCACCAACTAGGGGGAGGGGATAAATTCTAAAATTCTCATTTTTAAAGGATGGCCATCTAACAGACCCTTTACTTGAAGTATTTAAGAGCAACGTAATAACACAACTATTGTATGAGGGTGAAGTCTAAGGATGGAATGAGATGCTGCTTTCCCAGCTGGAAACACTCTAGAATTACACTCTAAAATGATGGGTCTTCCTCAGGGAACTCCTGCTACACAGCTAAAGTTGGGGGAGAGGCATAACTTCAGTAGCTGTAACTGTATACCTTACACTGTTTTAAGAAGCTTGATAGCCTGTCAGAAGACCATTTAGTTAAATCCTGTTATTAACACCACTGGGAGAGGAACCAGAAGGCAAACATGTCCCATATTTTACAAATGTACTCCTTGCACTGACTGACTTCCTTGAACAGGATGCCAATTGAGAGGCTGGTTTTATTCAGCATTTGAAATTCTCCCTTTGGTGCCCCTGGTTTGGGAAACATAAGTATACTTCAGGGTGCCTAGTCAGTCATACTGGTCCATCTTTAAAGGAAGCATTTACCAGCTTATATTTTCAAACCGTGCCGTCAGCATACCTTGAGGATAAATTCTTCATTCTGGTGGAACTGCACCTCTTCTCCTGTGACCAGGATAAGTGGACTAGGTCCTCCATTGTCCCTTGTACAAAACCCTAAGAAGCAGGACACTGGACAGATTATTCATAACTTCATGGGTTCAGAAGTGGGATGCATGAATGATTTGCTATTGGATGCATTATTTTATGTTAGCTACCATGTGGCCATTTCAATCTTGTTCTCTTTTAAAATTAGAAAGAGCCTTATACCTGCTATACCCACTAGACATCTAGCCAAAATGTTGTGTTAGATCTAGCTGGGAAATTTGGTTATTTCCATTAGAACTGTAATTTGTTATATATGGTTATGAAGATGCTGTTTTATTGACTTGTCATTGGTTTTGTGTATTGACTCAATGTTTCAATGGCCTTTGGCTAAAATTTGAATAAAATTCAAATTCAGGTGTTTTTTTTAAATATACTTAAAATACTGTAATTACTATTAATGTTTTGTATTTCCTATTTTACAGTTTAATTCATATTGTTGGAATAAATTTTATGTTCCAGTTTTAAACTGCTATGAAATGTAGTTACAATAAACACATGTATTTCCTTTCTCAATGCCAACTGTTTCCACACATCTACTCTGATAGCATCATCACTGGCCCAACAATGTCATTCACAACGTTTACTTGTTTATCTGCTCGGTGATCTATGCCATCTTTTACTAGAAGGTGGGGCAACCTCTATGGAAGAGAAGAACAAATAAGACCATCTCTGCTCAAGATAATGAATGGGACAGAAGCCTGGTCGGATGTGGCAACACACACAAGCCACTTTCAGAGCATTTCAACCTCCAACAACATTCTATTACTGAACTGTTCTGGTTTTTTTAACTACAAAGAAAAAATGGAGAAGACAACAGCTGAGGTAAACACCATAAACATGGGTAGGCAAAGTGCAACCTACATGTCATATGTGGCTCCCAGGGCCCTAAATGCACCTCCAGCGCCCATGGGTTCATTGCCATTTCTGACATCAGGCCTCTGTCCCATTTATTGCCCTTCTACCCTCTACCTAGTTTTTAATTTGCACAGAAAGCCATATTTTGGGAGCTCATAGCACTCCTGGGCCCCCATAGCTTTAAAACATGTTCTTTCAAATTGGCCACTAGAGGATGTGAGAAAGATTTTTCCATATCTATATGAAAGATACTGTTGGGTGGGGTGTCTTGGAAACAGGTTTGCACGTGCAGCCCCAGGAACTGGCTTGGCTTTGATTTAAAGGCTTAAATAAAGACCAATATTTTTTTTTAGGTTGCAATAGCTATTCGTAAGACAGTTTTCTTTATACTGTAATATTCTTATAACAAAAGTTATTTCCAGAAGAATAACTCTGGCTTCAGAATCTCAAATTAATTCACAAAGCACCACACGCTTCTGAAACAGAATTCTTTGCACTTCAAAGACAGCCATATGCTTTCCTGTTAAACAATTTGCACCAATTAATCGCTCTACTTATTTTCACAATGCTTATGTAATAAATACTTCAAAAGTCTGTTACTTGTGTTAATAGTGCTATTGTCGCTTTGAAGACGGGCATTATTTGTGTGTCTGTATTCCTCTTTACAGATTCCCCATCGATCTGTCTGCACGACAATCTGTATTTAGAGATTTCAGTACAAAGCAGTTATGACTGGCCTTCAGGGCCAAAATCCAGGGCACCCCCCACAAAGAGGTGGGTGATGGGAACTGCTATTGGCCAAATGTTGGCATCTGAACCAGCATGGGCATGTTTCAACTCACTAGGCATGACAATGACAAGTAAGGGTCAAAATATTTCTTTCTCATTATTTTTCAAATACTTTATACTCGGGATGCAACCAGTCACATATGTACACAGTTACAGTTGCTTGTTTTATTATTTTTGCTTTTAAAAACATATTATCTTTTCCCTACACCAATATGGCACCCATTCCTAAGTAAATCTGTTTAGCTTCGACGCAGAAGAAGCAAATTCCATTTTATTCTTATAATTCTGATAGTGTGCAAAGTATCTTATATTTTGTCATAGCTGGCAAGCAGAGCTTCATGTGTGTGCATGTTGCTCTAATAAATGGATGAGTAAGTTCAGGCGGCTTGGCAGACAAATTTATGCCACCCCCATCTTCTCTGTGGCCATCCACACACTGAGGTTCGGATCAATGCTTCCATCAAGTACCCAAAGGGAGAGCCTCATGTTATGAGGGTTAAACTCAACACTGTGTTAACTCTGTACTGTATAGGCAAGCCTGACAAAACTGTGGCTATTGTACTTTTGGACATATCATGAGAAGACAAGACTCAGTAGAAAAGATAATAGGAAAAATAGGAGGCACAGGTAAGCAGTGGCAAGTGAGGAAAACTTAGCAAGAGAATAATTAATTTAATAATGGACGCCACAGCCTTGAGTTTGCAAAACCTCAGCAGGGTTGTAAATGCTGGGACCTTTGAAAGGTCATTAATTCATGGAGTTGCCATAACCTGGAAATGATTTGAGGGCACCTTTAAAAAAGAATACACACATGGGTGCTGCACTATACAGCAGACCTATTGTGGGTGGGTAAGATCCTCTTCAGTCCATGTTGCAAGGAACTGTAATCATGCTCCAGCTTTGGAAGGGGTGAGTGCCAACATTTTTGGGAAACAGGTTGGTTGGCCAACCCCACTTCCAAACTGAGCTGCAACACATTTGCTCCTCACTTCCCAACTGAACCTGGGAAATCTCCTGCCTGAGCTGCAGCCAGGGTCTATTGAATGGGGGTGCTGACGTCCGCATGTTAATGACATGAGGAGAATGATACAAAACAAACTGCTGTTTAGGCTAGCGATGTGAAAGAGAGACTGCTAGAAGGGGAAGTGTATTGAAACAGCTCTTGTGTGGTGGGAACATGGGAGTGGCAGAGAAAGCCATAGCTGGCTGTGTTTTCTGTCTTGCACATGTACTTCTTTGAAGCCAGCTGATGGCCAGTCACTGCCGGGAGCTGTGTGTGTGGAGCTTCCAACACTGCCCGTCTCCTTCCTGCTCTGCTTCTGTCACTTTTCCTGGAATATAAGCAAAAGAACTCCAGCTTCTTGAAATCCAGAGGCAGAAAGGGGCCATTCACAGTCCTAGTCCCTTGCAAAAGGAGGAGAAGGCAGAGATTAACCCTTTCTGCTGAACATTGTAATAAACTGTGAATTTTCAATGGCACATTTCAGCCTGAAGTACAGCAGATACATAAAAACCTCTGAAAAAACTGTACAGTCATTCATAAGTTCTTGTTCTTGCCAGGTGAGTCCCCTACATTCAAATCTAAGGATCAATTTTATTTTAACTCACTTTTTGCCTGCTACAGGCCCTGTGATGCCACAGTAAGTCCACCAGGGAAAGTAACACTATCATGCAGCTACAACTGGTTTAGCTACCTCAAAACTGCAGCCTGTGATTTTACAGACAAGCTGCCATTTCTATGTGGCGCTACTGGGGCAAGGGGAAAAATACTGATTCTCCTTTCTATTATCAGTTATAGCGGTGAGCTCGATGAAAGCGTGCTACAGTGTGTTGGCTCAAACAATTTTTAGATGACACTTTGCTGCTACAAATTGGGTGAATTCTCTGAACTTAATTTTCATTTTTAGTTTTCCACCAGAGGACAGATTTCCCCAAGTACTTAATAGATTGGATGACTTGCTAAACTTCTTAACCACCCAGAGTAGACACGTTCTAGATGGGCGGTATATAAATCAAATAAATAAATAAATAAATATAGACCACAAGACAGCAATAGACAGGGTCAAAGATGACCTTTCCATTTTTCTCTCCCCAGATCATAACTACCTGATGTTTCTCACTTAACAGAGAGCAAAACACCACAACTTGATTATGCTGTTAGCATAGAACTAGAAGCAGAGCTTCCTTAAGAGGTAAGTGACATTTGTTTATCCTAGTGTGATTTTGTCTCAATCCATATATTGCAAATCTGTTTGCTTTTGTTTTGTGGTTGGTCATTGGAAGATAAACATGCGTTTCATTTGCAAGTCTTTCTCAGGCAGGTCACTTTGAAAGAATTTGCTGTCTGAAGAGAAAATGTTGTAATAACAAGAAAATAAAATTTCACTTCATGTGTGATTTGACCCTAAAGAGAGGATAATGGTTTCAGATAGCTTCTTTAAACGACCTAACCCATTCAATTTGATAAGACATTTCCAACAGTTAACAGAAATGCAGTATCTGCTATAAAAATGAAGTTAAATCCAGATGAACATTCAGGACATTGGCCGTAACTAAACTCAATAGGAAAAGCTATTCAGGCTTTAATAGAAGCCTAATAGAAGTTTTTCATGATCCACACAGTCATATATCTGTATATAAACAGTATCAGTAACAAAAATATCAAGTAACATGCCAGTGTTGAGAAATAATTTTCATAATGGACAACGAAAAATAAGAATATTCCACAGAATAGAAGACTCCTAGAAATAGACTCCTACCAGATTTACCTAAATAATTGTTGCTTCAGGACCACCACTGGGCATATTTCAGCCATCCTGATAACATTTACAGGATAGCTTCTGTTTGCTAAATGGCACCTAAATCTTCCCCCCATTTTTAAATTTTTGTTTTGTTTTGCAAAACATATTCCTTACACTGTGATGAGTTCCTTTTGAGATATAGGCATTGCATATAGGGCTGATCGCTAAATAACTGTCGAGAATGGAAAAATACAAAACGCAACAAAATGTTTGTTTTTCACTTGTATTTTAAGCAGTGATTTATGGCATCTACATTCGTACTTCAGTATCCAAAATTTTTTAAAAAATTGGCTGAAATTGAATAGTAAGTTACAAAGAGAGTAGACCCATTGAATCAGTGGAGAATTTATGAGTCAACACCTTTGTATGTTCCATTAGTTCAATGAACCTAGTCTCATTGTGACTTATTATTGGATTTCAGCTATTGTATCTCTAAATGAAGAGAAAACTTGATTATGCTATGTATATTATTATTTCAAGTCTCAAAATCCTTCAATCTCATTTCCAATGGAAACAGTTGTGTAAAGAACCTTTTGTTGGCCCTAGAGTGTCCAAAGTTGAATTCTGGGGGGAGGTCCCCCCCCCCGCCCCTGTACTGGTCTACAAACCACCCCTGAATCTTCAGGCAACAGAGGAGCAGTACGTTTTTCTGTGCCAGTTTCAATTTTCTCCTTCTTGCTGTTAACTGAATGGTGGTAAAGCTCCCTCAAGTGGTTTATTGGGAACATGATGCTCTTTCCAACGTGGCTTAAGTATTACTACTAAGTAATGGGTAAAAGTAGCAATTTTTAAAGCACTAGTAAATGTCCTTTGGTTTGCCAGATTGGAAACCCATTGGTTGCATCCCCATACCAAACCCCATGCCCTATGTTTCTTCTTTCCCTCCCCTAACGTCTTCCTGCCACATTAATCAAACTATTTTTCTCTCTTCTCCTTAATGTCAATTATCCAGTACTCATCTACTCAGTCTAGTACTCACAGGAAATGCAACTTCTTTGGACTATAACTCCCAGAATCCCCCACTCAGCCGTGGTTAGTCATAATATAACCTATCCAATTATTAAATTTGGGAAATCAGTAGTATCCATGCAAAATCTCATCTGTCTGGCTCTACAATTTCCCAAATTCCTCATGTATAATCTGTGGATTGAACCCCTAGAAATCGCCACCCGTTATGACCAATCAATATATATCCTACGTGCCTATTTTTTAATAAATGTCATATGGTTGAGCGGACTACAAAATGGATTGATATGCGATTGTTTTAGTTGGGAAATCAGGAGTATCTGAGCAAGAGCTCATGTTTCTAGTTACAACTGTTTTGGTAAGATGACTGCAAGTCTCAGAAGCCACCAGCTGGTATTGTCAGTCAAGATATAACTATTCCTAGTGACTACAAATATATCAGTTTCCTATGCATATTTAATAGATGCAAAAGTCTTGAGTAAGCAGCTTGAAAAGCAGTATCAAGACAAACACTTGTAGAATTCGTTCCATCTCAATGTCTGAAACCTCTGCCTAGAAATGTAAGACCTGCAGCAACCGTTAGTCCAGAGAACTGTGGAAAATAAACTGGAAGGCCATGGAACATAGACTTGTGAACCTATAGAATTGTAGAGTTGGAAGGGACTGCATGAGTCATTGAATCCAACACCTCGCCAAAGGGGGAAATACAGTAAATTACACAGCGTCAGAACTTCGATAAATTGTTTTGTTGGACTACAGCTCCTGTACCCCCCACCCCAGCCAGCCAGTATTCATTATTATGGGCCAATAGCTTCCTATACAAACAGTGTAGGCAACTCTGCCAACAGATTTTTGCAAACAGGTTTCACCTATTTACCAAAGGGCATCCTGTTCTCAAGATGCCAGCATTTATCCTGTGAAATTGTGGATGGCTTCACTCACTGGCTGATTACACAGAAAGCTTTATTTTTCACAAAGAGTAGATCAAAACACTAACCCCACATTTTGCCTTGTATCTGTGGTTCCATTAGGGCTAGAGACTTAGTTGGGTTTTTTAAAATGAAAGCTTTGAATCTGGGCCAGAGGGTGTTCCAAATGGTCACTGGTGGTACCTTTAAAATCCCCCAGGCAGCATGTCCAGTTGATGTATAATGGGGAGCAATCAGGCAGTAAATCTCCTGCAAGGAAGTTTGTCCTGCAAGACATTTGTTGCATAGTGTGATAGATTGGCAAGGTAGCCAACAGGATCTCTCTTTATGTTTGCATATCTGCCTTCTTCATAGGGAACAGTGTTAAAGTTGGTCTGCTCATCTCAGCATTATGTATGCTGGCTGGCTGTGTCTTTCCAGGGTCTCAGGCAGAGGGTTTTCCCAACCCTGTATGGAGGTGATAGAGATTTAACGTACCATGTTCAGCATGATAATCCTGTATTGTACCACAGTGGAGGCTAGGGACTCCAGTGTCACTAGAGTGGTGAATCTGCTCTGGTTTTTAGTAGGAATTTTACATGAGCTAGTCAAGGTGCTGAACCCTATCTCTTAAATAGGTCTTTAATAATTCTTTTTAGAGTTCAGACTAAAAACCCACAGGAAATTGATTGCCCTGTGACATCAGGGTTATCAGCCTCCACTGCTCCATCATTATGCTATAATTGCTCCCTATGAATATTGGTTCCCGCTGAAGAGAACAGATCTCAGTACCAATTGGGCCTGGGGGCTGATATGGCAAAAGAGGAGCTCTGATCCAGATCAAACCTAAATTCATCTATCTCCCTATTTGGGAGCTTCCATCTTGGAAAAAGGACCATGAGCCTCATTGAATTCAATGGGAACTTTCCTCTGCAGATTGTGCAGTTTTGTCTGTTTAGGTGAGGGGTGGCTTATGTCTCTCCACATGTTGTTGGATTGCAACAGCTGTCAGCCCTTGCCAGCACACTCAGTGGTGAGAGCTGATAGAAATTACAATCCAACATCACCTTGAGGGTTACACATTGCCCACCTATGCTCTATAGCAGTGGTTCCCAACCTTTTTTGAGTTGCAGCCCCCTTTTATAATAGCTAAGTAACCTGCAACACCTCCACACACACCACGTTTACATAAAAAGGCATTTTTAATGTAAAGTCATTTCTTCTCAGAAAGTAGAGGCTTCTTTCTCCTCACAAAAGGGTCTGTATCTCACACATACACTAACTGTAATATCCTGCTCTGAAAGATCAAGGAAGAAATTATTTAACAAGGGCTACAACATATATAAGGTGACGAGTGACCCCCAGGTTGGGAAATGCTGTTCTGTAGGTAATGAGGCTGCTATTGATTCAGACCAGGCTCAACATCCATTCATTGTTACTAAAGATCAAAGAGCTTTTTACTAGAGCTCATCCTTACATGTGATGAAGGAAGGATGGACAGATTTCACTGCAGGTAAAGCCAAAGAGAATTAAAAAACAAGATACTATAACCTTCACCCCTGATCTAATCCTGCAATTCTAAATCAGAGGGAGGAGGCAAAAGGTAGGGAAGGAAAAAGTGTCATGGAAAATCTCTGATGACTCTGTGGGGTACTTGCTCAGTGTATAGAAGGGGGAAAGGTAGCTGGGTCCTCACTTCTTCTCAGTTTCTCTGTTGGCTGCAAAGAACTTTGTTGTGCATCCTAACAGAAAACGAAGATGGGGGAAAAAGTGGACTTTGGAAAAACATACTCAAATCAAGAGTCAGTGGCTGGAGCCCTATTAGTTATGTGCACTAGCATAAGTTTCACCAGCAAATTGCTGCATGTTAAGAAGTCAACGTAGGCATATCCTGTTGCACACCAATCACATGCAACTGGAAATGCCTATGTTGACTTCTTAACTTGCAGCAATTTGCTGGGGAAAGCTATATCCCGGTGTTAATGCTAGCTAAAATACACAATAGTTTTCCTGCTAGAGAGTTTGATACCATTACAGTGGACCTGACACCACAGTGGAGCATGGCAGATGGGCATAAGTGTGCCAAGTAGACCATGTGGGAGGAATGCCTGGAGGGCTCAGGAGCAGCAATCAGGAAAGGCTGTTCTGCTACAACATTGTTTGCATAAGCCAGCACCTTCCTCCAAAGGCATATGCCTCATGCTGCCTCATGGTAGGGTTGCCCCAATATTGTATTGAGGTCAAGCTTCTGCTCATGGCCTGAGTTTGATGCCAATGGGCACAGGGAGCCAACTCAAGATTGAAGCTTTCCATTCTCCTGAAATTGGTAAAATGAATGCCCAATTTGCTGGGGGGCAAATTGTTGTTCACATAATTATGTTATAAACTGCCCAGAGAGTGCTCTAGCACTATGAGGCTTATTTAAGTTGAAACAACAACAACATTGAAGGAGACAGGTGCTCTTTCTTGACTCTTCAGACTTCGGAACCCAGAGTGGAAATGATGGGTTCAGAATATGGTACAACCACCTAAAAGAAAGGCAAGTAATAAATACAAGAAGTATAGTACAGTAATTGCATCTAGCTAAGGGAATAAAAACTAAGGGAAGTCCATGTATCTGTAATTTTTTATTGGTTTTAATACACATGATTTACAAAGAATAAGTTAAATAAACATTATTAAATAATAGTGGAGGTTCCAGCCCCCACACATATTTTACATGTTCATTGACTAAAAACATACATTTTTTAAAAAAGGAAATAAAACAACTACTTCTATTGGAGTCTTAGAAAAGAGATAAATGGTTCATTACAAATATTCTTCATTATGAGGGACCACCCAATGCCCATCTGTTTTTTCCCCAAGTGCAGAAGAGACGTTGCAAAGACAGTAAGGGTTAGTGGAAAGGCTTTCATAGATGGAGACAAATGGGGGGACTTCCCTGAGAATGAAAAAATGTGACAGTAAGATCAACATTCAGATCAAGCGCCCGTCGCTTGTCCCAGCTCCCGCCAACCTAGCGGTTCGAAAGCATGCAAATGCGAGTAGATAAATAGGGACCACCTCAGTGGGAAGGTAACAGCGTTCCGTGTCTAAGTCACACTGGCCATGTGACCACGGAAGATTGTCTTCGGACAAACGCTGGCTCTATGGCTTGGAAACGGGGATGAGCACCGCCCCCTAGAGTCGAACACGACTGGACAAATTGTCAAGGGGAACCTTTACTTTTACCTTTAAGATCAACATTGTTCCTGTATTTACCAGCTTTTGTTAGTTTCATATCTCTTTACCTGTTGTGCCCTCCCCATTGAATTCTGGGAACTGTAAGCTGATGAGAGATCTAGACATTGGTTGGAGAGTCCCGGACCCCAACCCACCCTCTTCCCAAGTTTTCCTGAGAAGACATCTGTTCAATTAGGCTAACTCTCTTTTTTACTTATGTACTATATCAAAATAGGCAACCCATGACCAGACTATACCTTGTTAATCCATGGGTATTAGCCATGTTGGCTGGGCCTGATGGCAGTTGTAGTATAAAGATACTAGAGCAATGGTTCCCAACCTTGGGTCCCCAGATGTTCCTGAACTAAAACTCTCAGAAGCCTTCACCATTAGCTGTGTTGACCAGGATTTCTGGGAATTGTAGTCCAGGAACATCTGGGGATCCAAGGCTGGAAACTACTGATCCAGAGGATGCCCTTCTGTGACAACACATTGAAATGCTGACATTATTCTACACAACTAAACAAATATGGCAGGATAAGATTTTAAGGAGAAACTCTCGAGTTAAAGAGACTGTCTGAACGTCAATATGGAGGTAGTTATTAAGGGGATTTGCTGAAATATATTCCTGAATTAACTAGCTTAAAATATTACATTCTTATCTGGCGAATCTTAGCAATTTCTGCAGATCTGTGTTTATACTATGCCAGAAGTAACTACACCCTAGAATTTGTCTTTTCCTTTAAAACCAAACATGTTTTGTTGAAATCTGAAAACACCAAAAACTCGGTATCATTTTTAAAATGTTTTTCATGTCACTGACATTTTTGTTTATAGTCTCTTATCATTTAATGCCAGTAATCCTTAACAGATTTATACTTGAAGTCAGTCATGTCCAGTTCCAATTCATTGCACATGACAACTTAAAGTATGTCACACTTAGAGTAGGCCTATTTGAATGTTACAGAGATGTTGACTCACCAAACCCCCAAGTGATGGCCCAGTGACATTTTTGGTTTCCCAAAATCACAAGTGTCTCAGGTGGTCTGGCACAACTTCATGGGCATGGCGACATGTTTTTGGGTAGGTTACAATAGTCTCTCTAGCATAGTTGTGATGACACGGACTAAAAAGCATGGGTAAAATACAACTATAAAATAAAATTTCACCAATTTCTAGAAGGTTCTTTGTAGCTAAAACCGCTTCAGTTTTCTTTGGTAGGAACTGAAATGCTGAGGAGCATCCACAACCCCCCTGGGACTTTTCCTTCCACTTTATTGCCCTTGAACATGGTTCCAGATTTTGAGAACACAATGGCTGCTGGCTTGCACCTTTAGCATGGCTTTCTTAAAAGCTATCCTTCAAATGAAAAATAAAAATTGACAGTGCAGCCTAGAGAAAGTTTAAGTCACTTAAGTTCCATTGAATGCAGTGTGGCAATATAATTAAACCCCATCCCTTAAGCTGGGATACCTGTGCTTTTCAAGATGGCACCAACCTAAGGAAGTGAACAACTGATTTTACCAAACCACAACTGACACAGTGTAATACTGACTCCTTTAGATAATGTGACCCATGGATGTCACAACTCTCCTTATTTAATTATTAAATATTACTGGTTTTTCCCCCACAGGAGAGTCTTCATACTGTTCACAGTGATGGCTGTTGACTTCTACCTGAGACAAAATGATGTGCATGTTAACAAACTAACCCCCAAAGAAGCCTTAAAAGACAACTTCTGAAGAGGAAAAGTCCACTCCAAAACAAATCTCGGAGTTTCAATGCACAATAATGTCACTTGGCTCAGTTTCCATGAGTTTTGTTGGTTAACACCAAGGCTTCATGTAGCAGTGAAAGCTTCCCTCTTCATTTAGGAGGGTAGTAACTTTTGAAATGGACTCCATTGATGTGGGATTCAATCCAAGGGAGGTACTCTGTGACTCTTGTGTAGACTCCAGGCTTCTCTTTTTGAGCGCAGCCATCACCCCAGCTGACTATTCCATGCAGCACCATTCTGGAACTGAACTCACAAATGAGGGGACCACCAGAATCTCCCTGATAAGTGAAAACACAGGAATAATGGTTAGTCTTCTTGAAGGATTTGCAGTATAACTGAGCTTCAATCAAGGACTGAACATGAGTCAAGGAAGTGAAGAAAAGAAAGCTCATGAGTAATGAATGCATCTAGGCAATTGTGACATCAATGCTTATGCACCTGCAGTGGTGACCCATTTATGTAGTGATGGGATACAATGAAACAGAGGAGTCAGGGCACCTTCAGCAAAAGCATCAAGGAGACCTTCCTCACAAGACCTGTGTCAAGTCTTGTGGATGCAGGTCTAAGCAATAGAATGGCACTCTGGTCCTTGTTGCAGAAAGATGCAGCCCATTTGCAAGACATTTGGGATGGAGTGGAATTCAACAGAAACAAGTCTTCTACCTGACCACAAACTACGCCTGTCACAGAATTTGAAAAAGGCATGTAAGCAAACTTACACTGCATGAATCAGTCTTCCAGTGTAGGCCCCCGGCACACAACATGTTGCCATTTACCACACGATTCTCGTAGTATTTTCGACACATGGACTGGGATATCAAGTTCACATTGGTTGATTTCAGTATCCTTGAGTAGAAAATGTCAGCTGAAGAAAAAGAGATACAGTATTTGAATGGGGTTATTCTCAGTGAAGTCTAAGGAAATCAAAACAAGAACCTCAGAGTTTTCCTCACTGAATGTTCTCAGGTACGACCCTCGCTGTCTTACGTTTTGCTGTAGTGGATTACACTACATCAAGTACATGACACAATCCAGAGCACAGCATGTTAGTTTCATGTGTGCAGAATGAGCACTAAAGGAAGTAGGTTTGTCGCACCACCTATGCCACTGGGCTTCAGCCTGCTTCAAGAAGCTGCTGTTCATAACATGCCATATAACCAGCATCATTTTCAACACACAGTAATGTAACAGGCATCCACTTACTCCTGTTTGCTTTTCCATAGCCAGAAACTTCACATTCAAAATTGTCTCTCAGGATGTCATTTTGAGATGGCAAACATATGGTTTTGACAGTGTCTGTCTCTTGTGCACACTGGCCAGAGGCTGATCTGATCCTCATGAGGGCTATAAAACAGAAAGGAAAGGGGTGGGTGGGCAGAAGTAGGCATGTTACTAGGGAGTCCAACATTATTAAACTTGATGTTTGTCATTATCACTGCTTTGTCGTTATCACTGCAGTATTTTAACCATGTTGCTCACCCCTACCTGTTGCCCTCCCTTCCAAACAGTAATTTAGGGTAGAATTTCCAATACAAATGCACACAGCAAGGGCTTATTTTTTGTTTTGTTTACAAAGTAATTAAAACAGGTTAACTCTATACATAATCTGGCCTTCTACAGACCCATCTTTAAAAATGACTTAAATTAGTCATCACTAACTTAAGTCCCACTTCCCAGTGTGGTGTAGTTGATAGAGTGATGGACTAGGACTCTGGAGAACAGGCTTCAAATCCCTACTTGGCCATGAAAACTGACTGGGGAAGCAGAAATGGTAAAATCACTCCTTAAATATCTCACCTACTTTGAAAACTCTGTTAGGTTTGCTATAAGTCAGTTCCGACTTGGCAGCACAGAACACTCACAGACAACCTAAGCCCCATTGAACTTAGTGGATCAAAATTAACTATAGCTAAACATGAATCCAAACCCACTGTTAATAAAAATGAAGGTTCGGCTTGCTACCACGTTGCTGTTTGCTCCAGTTTTTACACAACGCTATGGAGATAGGTCATGTACCTTTCCAGGTTGCTCAGGTCTAGATATAGGGATATACCCCAGGAGGAACCAAAGGCTGATGGAAGTGATGCATTTCTTTGAAGATATTTCCCCCCAAACGTGATCCCTTTCCTGAGACAGGATAAATAATCTTATCTGACTCTCAAAATATTTCCAATAACATGATTTTGTGTAACTCCCTCCTCATATTTTCCAGATGTTTATACATAGAATGAGATTGCAGAGCAAGAGGGAACTCATCAGTAGCTTATCTTTTCATACTTATTTGCATTTGTTATTGTTTTCTACTATGGGGAGAAGGTCATTACATTGAAATTGGTGAAATGGCCCATTATAAAGCTATTTCCCACTCAATTAGGCCTTGATTGTGCAATGCCAGTGACCCAGAAGGGAAAATTGGGATGTCACCTTACCAATGTCATTATCATAGTCCCCTCTTGCATGTGAATATCTTTCATGAACAATAATTCTATCAGCATTGAATTTTTGCTCCTTTGTATCAGTAGCATTCAGTGCAGACTTTCCAAGGACAACAGTGAATTGAGATGACTGGAGAGCCCTGGAAAGAAAGAAGAAGGAGGAAGTTACAAAGATGTTGACAGGCATTTTCACAATGTTGTCTGCCGTTCTCTTGCTACCACTTTTAGCCCTGTTCCCCTCCTCATCGTATCAGTTTTGTAGCTTCTTCATTATTAATGGAAATAATTATAATATAATGTTGCCCCCCCCCCCCCCCTTATTTGGGCCTCATAATGTTTTGCTAGAAGATTGATGGGATTCTAGCTATTTGTTCTTCCAATCTTTGTGGCCATTCTCTCTTTTTTAAAAAAAAAAAATCAAGGATATCTTGTTATGAACTAGCAAAATATAGAAACACATCCGCACAACCTATAATTACAACAAGGGAGCATTTACTTGTTAATAGTATCTTTTTTGGCATTCCAAATGATTCTGAACCACTCCAGGTCTATTGTCCATCTTCCTTGTTCAGCACAGTCCTACAGTGTTGACTTATATTATATATATTAGCAAGGGCTCACAATTCAATAAACCACTTTTTAGCCTTGGTTTTTTGGTTTTTCCTACTTACAGTGCAAGCCTAAATATATTTTCTCACAGGTAAACCTCAGTCTCCAGTGAGAGTTATTTTCCAGTCAGTATATATAAGACTGCAGTCTTAGTGTACAATTGGCACATTTGGTGGGTACATGAGAGAGGGCCATCTCTATCACTGCTCCCACTCCCTCCCACAGGAGGCCCAGGCTGGCCCCATCTTTGCTGTCCTGCCACAAGCTGGTGAAGAACATTCTCTTCAGGAAAGCTCTCCCTTCATGACTGGCCAGTTTTAAAATCAGGATGATCAGTATTGTGTTGTTCTTAATCTGTTTTAATAATGGTTTTATTTGACATCTTTAATGTAATGCATATTTCATTATTTTTAAATATTGACTAATTTATTTAATATTGAATTTTTATCTCTCTTTTAATTATACCTCCTTGGATCCTTTTGTGGAAAAACATGGGGTAAGATATTTTAAATAATAGTAATAATAATGCCCCAGTTGCTAGGAATATTGAGACCTACTTTTACCTTTCTTGGGTTGAATCGAAATGCCTTTTATAGGGTTCTGTGGTTGAAACTCATAGCGATAGATTGTTTAGAGTCTAGACTATGTAAACAAGGCTTCTTATCAATTAAGGTGACCTCTTAGCCTATTAATGTGGTAATAGGGTTTTTTTTTAAAAAAGCTATTCCCACATTGAAGACAGAGACTTAGTGATTGCTGCAACTGAACAGAATCTGTTTTGGAAGAGGCATTCCACATCCTCTGTCACTCATAGGAAGGAAATCTTCCTTGGCCCCCAAGCTAATATGGTACATTGGAAAGAGTATTAAGCTAGGATTCTAGGAGACCTGGGTTCAAATCCCCATTCAGTCATGGAAACGCACTGAGGGTGGCAATTTAAAAAAATGTCTTAACCATCTAATATATTTTGAAAACTCTATTAGGGTCGCCATAAATCAGAAGCAACTTTACAGCCCACAACCACAAAATGGTCTTCACTGTTAATATTTGTGTGAATAATCTAAAAATAGAGTTAATCAGCGCTGCTAAATAATAATGTTTAGTGGATATATCATTGTGACCTTATGCCGTAACCCTAAATGCACACACTAGACAGTAAGTTCCATTTAATTTAGTTGACCCAACATTTGGGTAAATTGGGTGTGGGATGTGTGGTGTCTGCAGGTGTCACTTTAACTGCAGAAACATTATTTTATGTGTACAAATTACTGGCCTCCAGCCACCTGCCTTCTTTATTCCCTGCACTGCCACTGGGCCTCACATAGACTCAGGGCATTCTTAGGAGCTGAAGATGGTGGCTGGCTGGAGGTTAGAACTACATTTGTGTTCCTGGCTGGCCAAAGTAGAAAAGAAGAGAAGAAAACAAGAGACTCCTATTGCTTCATAGGCTTGCACAGACTAACACAACTACCCCTTCTACAACTCCTATTGCTGTGGCTATTGCATGAGTGGGATGCCGGGTACAGCAGCAAGGCAACAAGGACAGTAATGGGGTAAACAAGGTGGAACTATAGGTGACATGATATAGTGTGAAAAGGCACTATATCTATGGCACTCAACTATGGTTGAGGTGGAGTAGGGTGTGGGGAAGAACAAGAGAAGTTATGAATAGCTGTGGGGTGTCCTGATTCAGAAGTGAAAAGCAGAGAGTATGAAAGAGAAATTTATGTCTGTCTCTGCTGAAAGTGGGCAGTGAGTGAGTGTGTGAGTGTGTGTGTGTGTGTGTGTGTGTGTGTGTGTGTGTGTGTGTGTGAGAGAGAGAGAGAGAGAGAGAGAGAGAGTTTGGGTTTATGATCCTGAATTTGAGGGAGAACTAAGGGTTCAAAGGGCTAGTTTTATGTTTTGAGCTTAGACTCCACCCCTGCCATGTATTCAGAATCTTAGACAAGTTAAGTTGTCTTTTAGCCTCCTCACATTGTCATTCTGTGACATGCAATTCTGTTGGAACAAAAAACCGCATTCGAAGTAGAGGATTTTATGTTCTGGAGTTCAGACCCCACTTCTACCTTGTACTCTGCTTACTGGGCATGTTACTCATCTTTCAGCCTCACCAGATTGAGAAAAGGGTGCTTTTCTGAAAAGGGTGCTTTGTAGCTATCCAGAGAGGGTGCTTTCCAAGAACGGGTTATCCCCTGTGACAGCTGCACACCTTTTCAAAGTGCTGCATGTCCCCACCAGCCCATAAACGTTGGAGGCCCCAATGAATAATTACAGGCTTGAGAGGCTGGCATTTTAAAGATTTCTTTGATGAAGTAACAGCCCTACTAGATTTTGTCTGCAGAACCTCTACCAAGAAAATCAATACATTAGTTGAAGAACAAAGCTGATAATGAAGTCCTTACTTGGTATCAAAACAATGAGCTGCTGTGAGGACCCAACACGGATCTATGAGGCTACCGCCACAAAGAAATGACTCCTGAGGACCTCTTCTGGTGGATTGGAAGATAGTTGCTATCCAAGGCTGAGACTCAATTGTTGCTTTTCGCCCGCCCACAATCTTAAAGCTCTTATTCATACTCCTCTCGCCACATCTGGGTTCTGGAAAGCAAAGCAAAATTTAAAGCAAAAGAGGAGAAAAAAACATGAAATTTTACTTAGATGAAGTACATACAACAGATAGTTCCTCCTGCTTTAGTTCCTCACAATAAAATTTAGGTTCTTAGTAGGTTCTAGGACTCCTTCCCATGATACTCAAGGTCTGCTTGAAACTTTGTTTGAAGCTTATCCTTTTCTGGGCAAGCACTAAGGGCTGAGGTACATATTCAGCAAGATTGCATAGAAAAAGTACTTTTCCTGAGACCGTACCACTTAGGACTCCAAAGAGGTGCTGCATTTAATAATGTTCCCACCACACAGAAACACATAGTACATCAGGGAAGGGACTGGGCTTGGATCCTTCTAACAGATTGTGAGAGTTTTCTGTTGACAAAGCATTTTGGTTTCAACATGTTGTCAAGCCACATCATGCATTTCTCCAGCTCTGCAGGCAGGCACTGCCTGGGGCCATTAGGGCACCTAACAGTCCTGTTGAATAGCAAGGACATTCAGACACTGTGTTGTCCAGGATCTGTGGTGCCAAGGATGCTGATGTTTGAACAAGCCAGCTGCTATGGAGGAATGAAAGCATGAATGTGTGAGCAAAATGTTCCCTTTTCCCCAAGGGAACATTTTGGCTCCCCAAAACTGTTATTTTACCCTTGCTATCCTGCAAATTCTGTACATAATAGTCAACGTCAAACTGCTCTCCACTGCTCTTGCCTTCCCTTTCTTCTCTGCAGTGCTATGAGAGTACACCTTGCAAATGAGTCAAATGTTTGTAAAACTCTTAGAGCACAGAATGTTTTCTTTCTTAAAACAGCATTCCAGTTTCTTAATAACTACTTTGGTTTTGAGGTTCATAGTATCTGACGCTCTAGGCAACAACTTACGTTTTTTACAAATAGGTATATCACAGGGTGTTGAAGAAGTTCGATATCCTTTTCTAACGTAACACCATGGTTTTGGTTGGCCATTTGGGTTTCTGAGAAACAGTAAAACATTCAGAAAAATCAGTAATACCAAATGCCACCTATAGAGGACAGCAAAGACTCTTCAAATTGACCAGGATCACATAATATGCTTAAGATATCCACTTTGCCTATGAATACAAATATATAATTGTTGAAATATGATCCACAAAGAGATTCAGTTCTAGTCACTATGGTTTGAACCAGGGGAAATATTTGTATTCATGTATTTATCAGCTGATAGTAGGTTACCACTGGAGAACACCTGGTGAATAGCCAAAGTTAAGGTAATTATTACTGGCTGAACGTCCTGTATTTAGTCCCCCGACTTCATTGTTTACAATCCCCACCAGGATATTTGTTTGTTTGTTTACTTGTTTATTTTCTGAGTGGTTTACAACAAACTAAAAAAAGACAATAAACAATAAACAGCAGATCATAAACCCATCCACCCCACACCAACCTTGAACACTGATAAATAAAAAATGTACAATAAAGAGGCGTTATATGTATATAATGTATATTTATAAATACTGCACATGTCTGTTTAGAGGTATATAAATCTACCAGCTCTGCATTGCATTTACCTGCAATAGTTGTGCTTTCCTAAGCCATGTTCCATAGCGTTCTCCATCTCATTATTGTAAGGCCATCTCTTCAGCATGGGAGAATCCCAAGCCAGGCATCTTTCATTGTTCTCATTCACTGACTCCATCCCTCTGTAGTCTTCTCCATTGTCAGTATAACAATGACTTTCCGCATCTTGAAGGGAAGATGACTATCAGTTCTCATTGAGCGTGGAAGATGAATTACTGTCAGTGGTAGGGCAGTCCTGCCTTTTTCTATGCAACATTGCAACATTCAAAGTGACTTGCATTCAAAGGAGGGATTAGATTTTTTTTTTTAAAAAAAAAACCCCATAGTTCTTTCATTTCCCTGGCTGGATTATGCTGGCCAATGGGATTCTCTGGTTTGTAGAAGTAATTTTTGCAAGTTTTGATCCTAATATTGATGACAAAAGACGTTGCCACACAAACATCAAAATCTAGGTAGGAAGAGACATCAAGTATCCACAGTAATGGTCTTAGATAGCTTGTGACCAGAACGAGGAGGCACCGACCCAGATATCATAGGATGAGGAACTTTTCTGCTTAGTTTGTAAGCTACCTCTAGCAACTTTTGTGAAAGTAAATCAATTTCTTAATCATAGTCCAAATGAAAAAACAACAGCAATGAATTGCTGGATAGCTCAGTGATTTAGGTATATAGTTGTGGAGCCAGAGGTTGGGCGTTCAGTTCCCAGCAGTACCTCCTTGACAGGGGCTGGGCTTCATGGTCCATAGGGAGCCTTCCAGCTCTGCAGTTTTATTATTATTATTATTATTATTATTATTATTATTATTATCATCATCATCATCATCATCATCATCATCATCATCATCATCATCATCATCATCATCATCACCACATCAAGAATTAGTAGAAGCAGAGAGAAATAAACTCACAAAGTCAGGTGGGAAAGATAACATGTAGCAGTGCCCTTGGCCACAATACAGACAAACAAATGGTTTGCATCAAGAAAAATGGAGCAGAGAAAGCTGGCTGTAGATTTGTATGAAATGGAGAAAGATGTCAAGTGTTGTACCTATTTCACAGTGATCTCCACTATATCCTTTAGGGCATAAGCAGCGTTTCATATGAGAAAACAGATGGTAGGTGATGCACGTTCCCCCATTAAAACAGGTACAATCTATAAAGAAGACATAATAAAAATATAAAATTTCACGCCATGTGATATTTGTTACACAAACTTCTTACTGTGTGCCAAATCCCCAGTATATGCAAACACTGGTTATACAACCTCAGTGGACCCACCAACCAAATAAGAAGCAAACAGCAAACAGTCTCGTATGTTCTCAAACCAATGATGTTTTAAGATAGCAAGAGAAGCTGCAAATATCTCTTTACCTTTTTGTTCATGTTTAGTCTTGCTTCCCAGCTTGCGTGGTGTGCGCCAATGATAAGTCTAAGAAAGAACCATAAGAAAGAACATGTTATTCTACATAAAAGACATGAAAATATTATTGAGGTGCAGAATTAGGTATCTGGCTGTGGAGTCATAGGTTGGGAGTTCAGTTTCCCACTGTGAATCCCAGAAGAGCCAACCTGGGTGGCCTTGGGCAAGCTGCACAGTCCCAGATGCCCCCAAAAGAAGGGAGCAATAAACACTCCCTTCTCTACCGAGAAAACCCTGAAAAGGGTTGCCATAAGTCAGAAGTGACTGACGGCATGTAGTACTTATTATTAAGCAGGTCTCAAACTACTTTTTTCATATTTGATTTGACATCAGAATAACTGTGTTACAT
The DNA here is from genome assembly GCA_037013535.1 of Intellagama lesueurii. Taxonomy (NCBI): domain Eukaryota; kingdom Metazoa; phylum Chordata; class Lepidosauria; order Squamata; family Agamidae; genus Intellagama; species Intellagama lesueurii. The sequence goes on along the minus strand of JBAJHW010000003.1, from coordinate 154,414,217 downwards.
AGTTTATTATTTCCAGTTTTTGCACAGGGAAATGATGTTATATATTAGCATCCGGCAAGACAATTGATAAGCTGTGATTTTATATTTCTACAATCCTTTCCAAATGCATAAAAAGTGGCAAAAAAATAAAATCATTTGTCCTTAAGGTCTAACAGCTTGAAAGATCAAACTGCAGTCATTCTAATTGTTCTAAATTAAAACTTGATAATTTTGGTTTGCAGAAACACTTGATGTTTTACAGTACTGACTTTTGTCTCTAACATTATGGATAATCTCTCAATTTAAGTATAGCAGAAATCTGCAAATGTTATCCATGGATGTTTATACTTCTTTTCTGTTACAAATCAAATCAAATCCCTACTTTGTAGGGGAAAACTGATTGGCTGATCTGTTCTTGTATCACAGAATGTCAGAACAGGAAGAATAAGTTACTGTTCCGATTCCAGGGGCAGCAGTCTAGAGAATCCAGGAGAAAGAGAATCAAGGATCAAAATAAATAGACCAGGCTTCAAAATGCAAGGCAGGAGTGAGGAACATATGACCTTCCAGATGTTGCAGAATCACAGACTATTGACCATACTGGCAGGGGCAGATGGGAGCTGTAGTTCACCAATATCTGCAGAGCCACAGGTCCTGCCGAGGTGAGGTGGGGAGGGAAAACTATAATGAGTGGGTTAGATGTGGTTAAATAAGAGGAAAAGGATCCCAAAGAAGAAATCAGTTGGAAAAGACTTGGAATCAATGGACAGACTGAGGACAGAAGCAAATGGTGGAGGTAGCCCATTATTAGAATTGAAAATGCATTCATCTGCAGTGGTTGGTGATGACAAATTTGGGGGTACTGTAAATTCACTCTGCATTTTTGTCTGCAATCTGTTTTGGGGAATAGGCCTCCCACCTTAGATAGCGCCTGTAAAGTGCAGACTAAAATCCAGAGCGAGTTCACTGCACCCCCAAAACTGCCACTGCCATTCATATGGAAGGGAGTATTTCGCTGTTTGTGAAATCAGACTTCAAAGGAATCCCACGCTTAAGACTGATCCCCAAACAAAGCAAAGCCAATTTGCATAATCTTAGAGGTGAGATACCAATGACACTCAAATGACTGCGATAGTCGAGAATTCCCTCTTCTTGTCACGAGTGTCCTGTAATGTCTGTTTCTGGCCTGAGGGACCCAGCACCCAGGGAAGATGGAAGCCCACATAATGCTGCAAAATAAATATCTAACAATATTTGGCTGTTTATTACAAGAACCTGGTCAGCACTGTATTACAGAACATGATCCATTACATGCACAAACAAGAAAGAACAAATACAAGAGAGGAACAGGGGCTAAAAATAGTGTTGGGGTGGATGAAAGAGGAAGCTTTGCATTTATGGTCAAAAATGGAAATAAGCACTAGCTCTTGCCAGTTGGACTCCCTCCTAGTTGCAAAACTTACTGATGCTTCTCTGACTGGGATGAGAACACTCAGCATTACAAAGATAGTGATGAGCAACTTCATGGCGTTGGGTAAGAAGTTCCTATTTTCAGCAGTTTGGTTTACTTCTTTGGTTCTTCTTTTTTGAGGATTTCTGAAAGGAAAAGAATAACTTCAGCCTTCTAATATGAAGCAATGACTGCATTAAATTGTTTTTCTTTACTTCATAATGATCTTTAGTTCATAACAATCTTGCTGTCGGTGGAAGAGGAGACATACCAGGAAACTAAGCAGTTTCTTCTTCTTCTGCACCCATTCTGAGTTCCAACATTAATCAGACAGGAATCGCAAGCTTTTTCTCGTTGGAGACCCACCAAAAGAAAGTTCCTTGAAGATTCCACCAGTCCATACCAACTGCTGATCTTCCCTATTTTCTTGTGCTGTTCTCCATAACATATACGTCATTGTAAACCTAGTGGCCAACCCAGAAGGCTCTGCTGATTCCTAAGTGTGGTCCCAGCCTACTATATTTTGGGAAATAACCATTACAGCTAGAGAGAAGTATCTACTTTCTCTAGAAAGTTGAGGACATTCTCTTTAGAGTCCACAATAAATAAGGTTTTCAGGGTTCTGTAGTTTCTCAAAACTCTGCAAAACCTGTCTAATCACAGACAGACAGTAGGTAAAAATAAAGGTGCATATATCATGGGCAACAATGCCTATATCTATTTGCTTTTGATTCTCTAAAATACCAGACAATATCCACCTCACATCTATTTTATAATTACAAGAAATAAAAAGGACAATCCATCCTGAGTGTATCATTCTCTTCCACAAGGAGAAAATGTCCTTTTCATACTTGGTCCCTGTTTTCAATTCCTTCACTTAAAATTCTTGGGCTCCTTGTTTTTTGAGTTATTTTAAACTTTATTTTAAACATTGATACATTTAGATATAGAAACTGATCTAATAATCCTTTTGAAACATGTAATATGAAAATGCCTCATTGACTTCTGTGAAATATGATTCCATATACATGTGCTTCTGGATTACTGAGCTGCAGAATGCCAGGCTAGAGAAAAGCATGATTCACATTCAGTTGCAAACCTAAACATCCCTAACTCAGAATAAGGATAAAATCAAATGGTAATCAATGATTGTGTCTTATCGTGCTGGAAAGGGTCACTTCACTGGGAGCAATCTCCCTTAAAGCAACCTTTTTGTGCTTATGAGAATCACTCCAGCCCAGATTCCCCCCCCCCCAAAAAAAAGAGTAGTTCTGCCACTGGACCAAACAAGATCTGAATTGGGCACAAAGCAGGGTTGGACTGGTTTGTAATCTTCTCAATGTTGTCTGATCATCGAAAAATAGCTCACACCAGACTGTGCCAAAAACAGTCCAAAATGCAACTTGTTTCTCTATCCGGTTGCATCCTCAGTCCCATAAAACTCAATGGGACTTAGTTCTAAACTGTTTGACTAGGATTGTGATGCAGACAAAGAAAACATGTTAGGGTGTCTTTTACCACCGATCCAACCACTTGGCATGTTGCTGGTGTTTAGCCATCTGCCAATTAGACTTCAAAGTATAAATATTGCAGACCCATTACTAAAACGGTGCATGTTTTCAACTTGTGTGGTATAGACTCTCTTATACAAAATTTGCTTGCATACTGAGCAGTAGTTTTCTCATTAAAGCCAACACCTTATCCCCGGAAAGAGATGAACAAATCTTTACAAAGCCTGAGGTTATTTCATTTCTGCGTGTAGCAACAAAGAGCACTGTTTCAGGAAGGTATTGGGAAATATATAGGCATATCATATTTCTGTTTCCAAATTAGGAGACAAGCTAATATCATCCTGATTCAGGCAACCCATTTGTGTAAATAGACAATCAAGGCATAAGCAAGGCTGATAGAGACTTATAGATAACTGTCAATCTGTTCACCCCTAGTTTTTTATTTTTGCAAAGTCAGCTGAACAGGAAAACAATGGAGTAGAAAACAGATAAGTTTGTTTGTTGATATTTCATTCACTGCTATATTCAGCATGGCTAAATTACATATTCAAGAGCGGAAAGTCACAGCTGTGGGTTCTGGTTACTTAAAGTCACTTAAGAGACTTACAATGCAAAGCAGGTTCACTCAAAAGTAAATCTAGTTGAGTTCAACAGTGCTTGTTCCCTGGTAAGCAAGCTTAAGACTGCAGCCTTGGCAGCAATCCTAGGCATACCTCTCTGTAACAGGATCCCACTGTACACTGCTACATAGTTGTGATCCTATGCACAAGTACCATCGAATGTAAGCATGCACAGGACTGGGCTGAAAGACAGTTGCACCAGGGGAACAGAACTGCCAGTGATCCAAAGACCTGCCCAATGCTCCATCAGGATTGCCTGTCACCTTCATTGGTTCTGATTGGTGGAACTTATCTATACATTCCCAGCCTTCAAGCAGCTGGTCTCCTTCCTAGTGATCCTGAAGATGATCATCCGTACAGGATGTTGTCTTTTCCTCTGTCTTCAGCAGGTCATCTCTAGCTCGCTTGGCTACTGACACCTGTGTAGTCTTGACTTGCTGTTCAGAGCAATCTGGCTCCACTGGCCTCTAACTCATGCCACTCTACGTTGTCCCTGGCCAGAATTCAGACAATATCCTCTCTGTGGAGGCAACTTTCTTGTAACAATCATAGGCAGCTTTCTCAATTTTATCCAGGCTGTGGTTACACTGAAGCCAATTAAACTATGATTGCCTTGTGCTCATATTAAAAAGAGCAGAACCACCACCGCACACAAAAAGCAAACCACGCCCCCTGCACATATTCATATAAGTACACGGACTTGCAATTATAACTGTTCTGTTAACATCATTAGGATTGAGTTAAAGCAGATTCTGTATAAGAGACAAACATTCAGGATAGCTCAATGTTTTAAGTAGAGCCAGAGGTTGGGAGTTCAATTCCCCGCTGTGCCTCCTTGACAGGGGCTGGACTCTATGATCCATAGGATGCCTTCCAGCTCTGCAGTTCTAAGATGATGATGATGATTCCCTTTCCTAAGGAAGCTTTTCTCCTGGCCCAGGTCCTAATAAACCTTTCCCTCTCATCAAGGTTGCCACAGAAGAAACAGGATATGGTTTTTCAGCCAGCCATGTGCTTGGGCAGAGGCCATGGCAGGTTTCCCAGTGCTTTCATTAAAACGATCTCTGTCACTGTTTTTTGTGGGTTCCTGCTCCAGTTGAGGAATGGTTCCTGTTCAAATCAGCCTGATGAGTGGTGTGTAACCATGCTTCACAGGCACCACTGTTTTCTCAGCAACATCTGCCGAGTGCCTAACCCTGGCTGTAGTGCAGATAGTTGCAGATTGGACAGGTGACCCCTGTGCACAGAGAATTCGGTCTGGGAATAAAGGTGTTGCCTTAGCACATGCCTCATCTGCCCTTGTCTGAACTGGCCTCAGGACTGACATTCTGCTTAATTCAAATAAAAAGCAGCAACATGCCAGTGAAATTTTAAGGGGCAGAACTAGCAGATGTTTAATGCGAAAACAGCATTGGTTATGTAGCAATTACCTTTGTCCCTCAGTTTGCAAGAATGCTTTGTTCCCTAAACTGAACCCCCTGAGGCAAAACGGCAGGAAGATGCAGAGGGAAAGTGGTAAAGGAAGCATCTCCATTCAGACATTGGCAGAGAAGAGACAGAGAGGAACGTTCCATCTTAAAAGAACCCCACCAATAATTATATCGATGTATTCAAAGGCAGCAAGAATGACAACCCTCTTGGGTGGGAACCAGTGCCGAAGGATAGAGTACAACCATGTTCTTGAGTTATTGGCCACAGCAAAATGGCTTACCTGCTTATAGAAACTTTAAAGGCACCCCCAAACATCTACATCTATTCTTGAAGCTAATGCTGTGTTCTGATTTCCACAGAGATCAAAACCATAATAGACAATGTAATTTTTTACATATAGAAAAGTGTGAACAAATAGAAATATTTTTTAAAGTACGCTAAAAGGTTTTAGTGAAATGTATATCCACAACTCATAATGCACTGCAATAATTAAGTTCATGTCCTTAAGCACATGCATAATATATCTACAAAAGATAAAATAAGCATATTGCTTCAGTCACTAGTACCTTATAGCAGGCTCATACAGCACACTGTTATGTTCCCTGCCTGAAATTACTCAGAAGGTGGGCTGTAACATTCTTCTGAAAATTCCAGGGGGGGGGAAATCCAAATCTTAAAATACTCTGTTATACATACATCCAGGCTTCTTGCAAACAGGCATTAATCAAAAGGATGTGAAATGGTGTGAAATGACCAGAAGTAAAGAAGCAGTCTTTTTTTAAAATGCTGTGGCAGTTTCATGCTTAAAATAATTAAGATTTAAAGATGTTACACTTACCAGCTGAATAATGGTGGCAAATGTGTGTTATATTCTGTGTAGTTGCAGCCAGTTCAGCAACAACAGAAGTCTCAGCCCCGCTGATTCTTTAACAGTCAGAACACTGCTCACTTTCTGGTTCTGCAGAGGAAATCACTCTCTATATAAACCCTCAGCCTGAGCTCTGATTGGATGCTTGTAGCCAATGATGCATTCCAGCTTGATGACATAAATGATACTGCTCTGCGCTGCATGAAGCTTTGCACCACTGGGAAAATTCAAAAGAAAAGGACACTTAACTCTTCACAAACAACGATCCCTGAAAAGTGACTCAATGGGGAATTCTAAAATGCAGCAGACTGCAGTTTCACTACTCAAATGTGCATAATAGGTGCTGTTTAATGAATTCAGAATTAGCTGTTTATAAAGACCTCTTTTTTTCCAGAATTCAGTGCTCATGTGTCCTCCTGATCATCTAGAATTACATCCTTTGCTGGAAGAGGAAATGGATGTTTGGTGTTAAAGCAATGTGATCACGAACCAAAATAGATATGCTAAATAATGTTTTCATGTTTACCACATCTGGTAGATTTTATCAACTCATAAGTTAAACCAATCATGGAACACTTGAAATAAATGATTTTATATCACAAAGTGGGTAACTACACTGGGCATTTAACCTGGCAATGGGTAGTGGGTTGGGGGCAAATGAATTCAAATTAAAACTTGATGATTACAGAATGTAAAACTTAGTGTGAGGAAGCCCAATGGAATCATCTCTTTCTAGCGGGGAATCATCTTCTTCTTTTTCAGTCAGCAGGGCTTATTTAAATATGTTCCGATCAGGTTGACATCGCTTTTGGAACACATTATTAGTAGGGTATTTAAGGAAAACTAAATTTTAAAAAAGAGAGGCGGAAATTGCCAGTTAGCACCTTGTCAAAGGCAGCTTTTGATGTGCAAACACATCTCTCTGCCATTGCCCCTGGTTATTCCGCCAAATTGTTGATGCCTGTACAGCTACAGTAATTTTGCCTGCAGAAACCTGATTTGAAAAAATGCAGATCACGGGGGATTCAAGCATATTTCCCCCTCTCTGTAGCTGCACTATGAAAAATAGGCACCCCTTAAAATGGAAAGGGTACAGGAGCTGATTATTTCTCAGCAAATGTATGTCATCTGGGCTTATCTTATGCAAAGAATATCCAAACTGATAATGAATTACAGTATCTTTGGCAAGGAATTAACACATGAACTAGGAACACAGAAAGAATATAGCATCTCTTCTGTATAATGCACAGTCCTCACAACTAAATCCTGTATTGTTTTATAATCTGTTTCATTACATATAGCACAAGGGGAGAAGGGAGCAAAAATACTTCCAAAACACAGTAAGAGTAGTAGCACAATGATTACTAACATTTGGTCATTTATACCAGTGGTTCTTAACCTTTTTGAAAAAATCGCCCCCTTGAGCCATTGACGAAGTTATCATCGCCCCCCCCCCCCGGCGGCCCGGCGGCGGGAGGGGGCAGCGGCGCAACAGTACTAAAAATCCAATCAAAACAGTAATGAATAGCAAGCTATCTAAAAATCACACACGGGTAGCTGGTTTACTGAGGGAAGGCTTGCCTGAAGAGAAAGGTCTTTGCCTGGTCACGGAAGGAGAGCAATGAATGGGGCCAGCCTGGCCTCCAGTGGCAGGGAGTTCCAGAGGCTGGGATGCAGTTTAAAATGTTTTCAGATAGAAATAAAGGAAGGGACACCTTGGTGCCACTCAGTCCTCATACAAAGGGAGTCTAGGGAAGTAGTGACCCTTTCCGCAAACTTTAATATTGAAGGAAAGGGGAATTCCTTGCAGGAGGACGAACCGGGGGGGGGGGGCTGTTGCTTGAAGGCGGCAGGAGGAGGACGATGAGAAATGGGGTGAGGAAAAGGGCCCCCGTTTGCTGACATGGGCAGGAAGAGGAGCTGATCCATGCAATCCGTGGGATCCAGAATGGGGGAGTTGTAGACGGGAAGCTTCCCAAGAGGAAGCTTCTTCATGGGGTGTGGGCAGTGTGGCCTAAAAGTGGGACTGGCCCCGATTTCTGGGCTTCGGGTTTCTCCCCTTGAGCTGGGAAGGTCCTCATTTTCCCAGGAGAGCCATGGGGGCATTGGGAAGGGGGGGGCAGAAGTCCAGGGGAAAGCCCTGCACGGAGCAAGAAGAGCCGATGAACGCAGCGCATGTGAGCGCATGTACACCACCGTTGCAGAACTGAGGTGGGATCTCTTCCTGGCCAACTGTACTGCGGCTCAGGGGGTGGGTGGGAGAGATGAAGACCCTTCTCCCTGGTTTTTCAGGGTCCCACGCTCTCCTCACCAAAGAGCGGTGGATGAAGCAGCATTTGGGGACTCCGATGGGAATTGGGAGGAGGAGTGAGAAAGGATCTGCAAGTCATGCAAGCTTCCACTAAACTTTTTTATGAGCAGAGGGTCTCTCCTGGGTCCTCCACTGGTGTCAAAGACCAGTTCTTTTTTTTCTTTTTACTGGAGAGACAGGATGGTGCCAGATGGCAGTGAGGGTTCAGAAGGAAAGCTCTCCCCCCCCCCCCGGGCGGCGGGAGGGGGAGGGGGCAGGAGGGGGAGGGGCTAATTCATAAACTAATGAATACTATAAGTATTGTTTGTGACTGTGTCTTCTTGTTTTTTTAAAAAGCAAAGCAGCTGTTCCAGGTTGTGTAGAAGGTAGATTTAAGGAGAAATGGGTGCTCTACCAAAGCTTCCGTGCCCCACCTAGGTATCTGTTTGGCACTGCCCTCCTGCCTGCCGGCTGTTCTGGGAGCAATTCTGTACAGCTCATTCATCTCAAGCATCCAAGTAATTCATTTGGTTGACATTTCATTTGAAATGGAACAAATTACAAAATACTGTGATTACAGTATTCACAATGGACCCAGGAAATCACCGCAGACAGACGGAGCTGTTGCTCTTTTTGTGGAAACAAATTGTTTTTCTTCCAGGAAAAATTGTGACTGACGTGAATGATGCTAAAGACATCATTAGAAACAACATTTGGAACAGAATTATTTCAGGGTGGAGGGAAGGTCCTGGTTTCCACTAGGACCACAGCACTCATGGAGAGGAGTTTTAACCCTTTCCTATCTAGCCTATACCTGCTTACCTGTTAGTATGCCTCATTGAACTTACCCTAATAAGCAAATTAATTTTGTTTAGTGTATTGTGGTTAAGGAATTGCTTAAGACAGCTGTGCAAAATTACCTCAAAAAAGAGAAGAGAAGAGGAAGAGGAGAGGAGAGGAGAGAAGAGAAGAGGCAGCACAGATGTGTAGTACCTGGATTGAAACCTATGTTAAACCTAATGAAATGGCCACAATTGCCAGAGCTTTTTCATTTTTGGCTGAGGTCTGGAGCAGCTGAAGACCACATTTGTCAAGGGCAAAGGGTCTCACCTCTCAGCCCTCCCATCACACTCCTTTGAAAGTTGGACACTACTCCCATACCTGCCCCATCTCAATTACAAAGGAAAACACTGCAGAAAGCTAGCCTGTGAGGGAAACCAAACCTCAGATTGTCTTCCAAAGTCAGTATGTATCCCCCCCCCCCCCACCGCCAAAGCTGTTATTTGACTGCTGTGCCATTTACAACAACTTTACAACAACTTGTTCTGTGCCATCTTTTGATACAGAGCTGTAATAGTTGTTTGGGCACCCAACTGCCTAGGCAAGAAGGAGGATAATATAGTGTACTCCTAAAAGAAATAGGAAGTGTGTACATTCAGGGAAAAATAGGGACAGTGAATAGGCCTGGGAACTGTTGTAGTTTATTTTCTTTACACTCAACAGTAGGTACACCTCTAGTTTTCATTGCCCTCTAAATTTTGGTGCCATGAAACAAGATTACAGTTGCCCTGGCCCAGTTATCTCCCCAGTCCAAAGCAGACTGTGTTAAGAAGTTGACCATAACACCTTATCATCCTTAAGAATGTTTAGCAGAACATGCCATCTAACCTCTCAATTCTATTCTATTGTACAGACTAGAATATGGTGCCTTTCAAACACATTCAAAAGCATTTACTGTCTGTATAAGCAGTTCCAGCGGTTGGAAGGGAAGCAGTCCGATGGCATTTTGGCAGTAGATAATTAAGAAAGAATCTGCTTAGTCACCGCCTGGGCATGGTCACATGGTTGAAAATCAGAAAGGGTGTTCCTTCTTTTGGTAAACTAGAAAAATGTATGATTTTCCCTGTGGTATGGATCATTCTTAGTAGTTCAATCTGATGAAAATGACACATGATGTACTGGCAGCAGTGCCATCAGAATAGGCAAATGTTTGGAGCCCCACTTATTAGGAGGAGAAATAAACTCATCCTCCCCTGCCCCACACTGAACACTCTTCCGCCATGGATTGAACATCAACATTTGTATACCTAGAAACAGAAAGCGGCTTTTGTCTGGGACTGAAAGCTCATTAGAGTTGGCACCAGATGGCGATCCTTTGGGGACAACATTCTGCATTAGCCACCAAGGGTTAAAGACAACAAACAGGAGGTGGCATTATTTCCTAGTTTTTATAATACAAACAACTTTCCCGAAAAACAGATGGACACAACATCTAGATAAAAATATTTTCATTTCTGTCCGTGAGAAAGAACCGAGCCACTGCCCATAACTTTACCTTGGAAGTACAACACGCACAATCAGCTTGTGTAAATTCCCTAGTTGTCAGATCAGACCATGTGAACCGGAGCTATCAGATCAGAGGGTCAGACTTGTTGGTCCCGGAGGACAGGCAGTGAATGCCTCAAATATACTGTATACAGACAGCTTCAGCCAAAGCCTCAACTTTGCCTTATAACTGAGGCTGCAGCACAGAGAGCCAGACCTCCTAGAGATTCATGTTCTGACTTCTTGAACTTAGCTCCTCTTCTAAACTTCCTCTATATTTCATGCCCCACAATTTACTGTCACCTGTTTCCTCACAGATCCACTCTCCTCACATGCAGCTATCTCATGGATGCAGCCCTCTACTGTGTTTCTAAAGGAGGCTTGACTGCTCATCTGGCCCTGGTACAGAAGCCAGAGGTTTCCTTGCCCCTGCACAGAAGTTGGCATGTGTGCCTTTATAACACCCAGTCTCTGCTTTGGAGAGGATGTGCCTCTGCGTAGCCTAGCCTGCTGAAGCATCTTCTCCCTAGAAACATAACTCCTGCCTTAGATCCACAACCTCAGTCAGATTCCTCTATCCTGCTGCACCAATTCCAGAGTCCTGCTCCACAGTTTTGACAATCACTGTCCTAAGTTGAATACTGAGGCAGGCACATGTGAGGCATCAGGTTTTTGACTATGACATCCCTGATGCCCAAAAGGATGTGTGAGAGAGGCCTCATTGACCTTGACCTAATGAACCATAATTGGGGCATTCCACAGGAGGGTACATTAAATGTATTCAACTTGCCCCCAAAATGTCACTTGGCAAACTGTTTTGGACATTAAATAGATATCAAGATGTTGTCATTGTTGCACCTTTGTATATTTTCTGAAAAGAAGGAAGTTTTGGAGAGCCAACTTTTCTGCAAAATATTTTCCTCTGTGCCTCTTGAAGATACAAACGCCCCCATTATATTTGTTTACTCCACAGATTGCTTGTAACTGTCCTTAGGATCAAGGCTTTTTGCATGACATTCAAGGACATCCATCTAAATATCTGAGGCAATATAAAGCTGTCTAGTGGTATATTTGAACCCCATGTGGTGTAGTGGATAAAGTGATGGATTAGGAGTCTGGAGACCAGGCTTCAAATTCCCGCTCAGCCATGGAAGCTCACTGGGAGAGATACTGTAATATAACATTCTCGTGGGATGGTTGACCTGTAACAATACCACTGGTAAAAACCATTCCTTAAATATCTTCCTTACCTTGAAAGCCGTATTAGGGTTGCTATAAGTTGGTTCTGACTTAATGGAACATGATACACACAGTGGTATATTAGCAGAATTCAGTTACTAACATGTGGCACTATAACACAGTGCACCTGTCTGTGTACATTAAGATGATAAATAAATTCAAGATACAGGGCTATAAGCTCCCCTTCCCCACTCTGTGAACAATCATGATGGTGCTGTGTACTGGTGCTGAGTATATGTTTTCTGTCCCTCCATTTCTCATGACTTGCTTTCCAGTTTCTTGTGACCCAATACTTCTCTCTCTCTCTCTCTCTCTCTCTCTCTCTCTCTGTGTGTGTGTGTGTGTTTTGATGGACTACCTGGCTGTGACTCTAGTTATTTGTTCCATTCCTTTATACTTACTCCCTTGATCAGACTTCTTTCACCATTCTTGAGCCTGTCTGTGGTGCTATCATATTGCTGGGATTGATGGCAAGTGGACAATGCCCTTCCTCAGGCATGAGAGAGGCTTCACTTCCTGACTGAAAGCCTCACTGTTCCTCATGCATTCTCCATGACTTTAGCCTTATCTCACCTTGGACTATCCCCTTCTCCAATTTCAGGTGTATCCAGCATGAAGAAGCAAGCTGAACAAAGAAGCCCAGCAGCTGAAGGAAGTAGTTCTTGATGATTCAGGGAGTGACATATCCCTCCCCTGCCCCCTGCCCTATTCCACATGCATCCATTGCCTGAATGGTAAGTCAGCATGGGAAAAGAGCTGGATAAATGATTCAGAAGCACCTTAAGCCTTGGGCTTCCTTTCACTGAAACAAAAGGAGCCAAATAAGAACAACCCTCAATTACTCTGCATTGGGCAGGATATGGAGCTGAGCCAATGTCAGTCACCACTTTTTTTTTATGCATTCCATTGCAGTGGGCTCTTTGCACACCAAGTTGCATTTGATCTCCCTTTGGATCAAAGCCCTGGAAACTGTAAAGTTAACTTTTTTCTGCAGAAGTGGCTGAAATATTAGCCCTAGCAGAAAGTAAGAAACTCAGCAAGAATGTTGTTATCTCAGTAACTTGAAAGAGTCTGCTTTGACCACTGGTCTAAAACTGTGGTTTTTGACAAATGGAAGCTCCAAGCCTGACCCTTTTTCTTAGTTCCCATTCCAAATTAAGTATCTGTCTATTTACAGATTACCTTGAGTATCTTGTTTAGAAAATATATCCCCCTGAGTGTATGCCAGGTCTTTCAAGAGCCACGGCAGGGCACAGCAAAATTAATGTTCTGACCTGCTATAAAGTCCACCCAATGGAAGGGGAAAAATAGATCAAAATGGTAAAAATGGTACCCAGGAATAAGTGATTACTGGACAGACCTAGAAAATTACAGGCCTAGATGAGGAAGTGATAGAGTACAACCAGATTTCACCTGTAGTTCACAGATAAAACTGGGATTTACCGTTTATCCTGGACTATGATACTTGCCTATCAGATTCCTTGAGTGATCACCTGGTCCTTGCACAAACAAAGATACACCAATAATGGTAAGCCACATAAAAAGGGCACTTTTTCTGAAATGTATGTAAAATACAAAAAAGAAGAAGAAGAAAGAAAAAAAAGCTCTGAAAATACTCATTAATGCAAACTAAATATTATTATAATTAACTGATGTAAGCTTTACATGTGAGGGTTTTGTTTGTTTTGTTTTGTATTGTATTTTAGGATTACTATTGTATCTGAGTTTTCTGCCTGGTAATCTACAAAGTCCTTGTTACATCGGCATTTTGTCAGTATCCTCCCTTCTCCTACAATGTTATCAATTCATACTGTTTGCTAATCATCTTGGAATTTTGCAGACTAATAACATTATTTTTTTAAACATGTTGTTCTGTCAGAACTCACTTGTAATATATGCTGGTTTTCTATTATTCATGACAGATGCACACATTGTATACTGGAAGAAGTTCCCAAGAAGCTAGGCAACAAAAAAATACCACCCACAAGGTTTCAAAAAATCAGCAGAACAAAGCCAATAACTGAAAAGGTTAGATTGTAGTTCTGACACTGCAGCAACCCAATTAGCTCAAACTCTTAATGAAAGAATAAAGTATTTGCTAGCTGTTCAAGCTACATAGCAGATGCATTCACAAAGCACAGCAAGAGACCCTAGCTTGTAATGAACAAGGAAAATGGATCCATGCTGCTCCATCATTCCCGCCCACAGTGGAAGTGGTTAAACAAATTATTTTGCACTTTTTTTTTTTTTACGAAAGGCACTCCTAACAGACCATGCTGGTTCTAATTTTAGGACCAAAGCTATTTATTTATTTGTTTGTTTGTTTGTCTGTCTGTTTGTTTGTTTGTTTACCCCACCCTTCTAGTTTCCCTTCTTTGGTTTTTCCTTCCCAACAAACCAAAAAAGAAACCAGGAACAAACCCTGGATCCTTTCCGGAGAGAATCTAGGGGAGGGAAGCCAACGAACCAGAGAATGGAAATGGAGCAAAACTTTGTGGGTTGTTTAACCACTCTTGCTGCAAGCAGGAACACGGTAGCATCCTGACCTCTCTAGCTTGTCATGTTGTGCAAATACATTGAGTGTCTGTACTTAGTGGGCCTTCTGCGGAAGGGTATTCTTCAATGTTGGTACCACTCCTGAAAACGCCCTACCCCTTCATGACATTTGTTGCATTACTTGGCAGAAGCACCTGGAATGAGGCCTCCGATGAGGCCAATATGAATCATAAAGATTCATCCCAACTAAAAGTGACTTACAATTACGTTAAGGATGATCTCATTTCCCATTAGTAGATGTCAACTTCTGTGGTTATTTTGTTGTTGTTGTTTCTTTAAAGGGGAGCACCATCACATTGCTTTTAATTCCATGTATTTAATGTGAAAATTATTCACGTGCTTTTTAAAATCAACACTGTATCAAAGACATCAGAATCAATAATACACCAGAATGTTCAGCTTCGCTTGGATCGTGTATGTCCATTAATTTGTTTGCTTTTTTTAAAACAGGGACCCTTGGCCATGCAGACCCTGGCTGCTTTTGCAGTCCTCACAAGGGCCTGTTGGCTTGTAAGTTCTGTTGTTGTTTTTAATTTTGGCTGCTGCTGCACCATTGAACTTAAAAGCTGTGCTGCAGTGGAGTTACCTACCCCTTGAGTTAGAGGATATGTTGACCACCAAGCTGATTCCCTTCATGTGTTGCAGGTAGTGCACATGTTCGGGCACTTAGAATAAATCTACCTTTTATAATTTTATCATTTTCATGCCCATGTGCTAGTGATCTAAAACAAAAAAAAAAACAAAAAAAAAACTGTTTACTGAAAGCTAGAAGCATGACACTGTTGACTCAGCAGCTCTCTCTGGTGCATCACTTAGAAAGAGAAATCTTACATTGCACATTCCCAAACACAGCATTGATAGATTCTGAATCCTTGCTTCAGCTAGGAGTCCCAGAGGGAGCTGGCAGAATCAAACAGCCAGATTATTGTGAAAGTGGGAGTTGGGCAGTTAAAATTCTCCAAGGTTACAATTCTGTTCACTGATCCGTCAAAGTAAGTCCCTCTGAAGAAAGCTGGAGTGGCCTCTGAGCACACACACACAGGGTCCTACTGTGCCAGACCTTAGACAATCTTCAATATATACCTTTAGCCCCATTCATTCAGTTTTAGAACTGGATTGTATTAGACATTTAATTCTTCTCTTCCGCTTGTTTGTTATATCTATGTATCTTTATAGAAGTGTTACTGAATCAACACAGCATAGAAAACTGAGGACTAGTGCTTCTTCTCTTGCTGGGAATCCACAGCCTGGGTGGGAAAGGGAGGGGGCTTTTCAGCTCCTCCCTTTGCAAGTGGAAGCTCGTATTCACTTTTTAAAAGTTTCTGGTCCTTATGGCCAGGATAAGGTGTGCACAAACAATGTCTGGTGAATCAGAAGCCTAGATTTCCAAGGATCAAGTGTGTGGTTTCAATCATTTGCAAACTCAATTTCTTTTTCCTTGATTAGCAGAACCATAATAAATCATCAGTGCAGTTTTGTGTTAGCAACATATGAACATTAAGATGTTACTCTGTGTAGCAGAAGTGTCAGAAGATGCCTTACTTGATATTGTGGTGGTTCTTAAAGGCTTGCACACTCGTGCTCCCTCCCTCCCTTTCTGTATCCGTTCATCACTGGGGAGGAGACTCACTCAAAATCTTAACACTTAGAGAGTGTCATAGACACTTATTGAGTGAGATTTATTAAAGTGTGCATGTAACCACCTAGAAAACGGGTTGGTTATCCTGCCAAGAATTAAGGATGATTTTTACCAGACCTCAGTTAACGATGTGGGCTGAAATGCATTGCGTGATTTTAACATAAAAAGAATTGCCAGCCTGTAGAGGTGCAGATTGCTTTCCTGAAATTGGATATGTTGCTCCTTAGTAGATATATCATCATATACGGCAATCCCATACGTCTTCTTAGAATTAAGTCGTATTGAAAACTAATTCCCCAGAATACAGCCATGTGCACTTACACGGGGAAGTTCACGTAACACACATGTAATAAGTGGTCAAAGTTAGAAATTAATAGAAATTCCACTTTCTAAACATACAAATAAAAATATCTTTCAAATATTTTCTAGTTATTTGGTTTTTTGTCCCAAAAGATCTCTAAAATAGTTACAAACAGAAATACAACATTTTGCATGGATACTATTGATTCCCCCCCCCCCCAAAAGTAACTGGGTTAGCTATATATATCAAAATTAGTTACTTCAGAATCCCATCTGGGACAAATGCTTAGGGTTTTAGTAGTATATGATCACTGGCATTTGTTGGACTTTTCTGTAAAGCATGTCAAGAGGCAAACCGACATTCAAAGGAAATTGTATTTCCTACTATCCTATCATTCTAACTCCAGCACTCTTATCCCTTTTGTGACGTGTGCGTACGTACTCAGACCTAGAAAGAAAGCCTGTATTTACATTTCAATGATGAATTGCATGTGTGCTCGTGAAGTCCCCATCATCCCATGATTCAGTTTTTCCTCTCCCTCTTTCCATATCCCTCTCTCCTGCCGCCATAGGAATCTCATATTGCAAACGTCTGTCCAGTAGAAGGAAGATGCTTTACATTACAATGGAAGAATCTGCTGAAAAAGGAGGAAGGAGCTGGAATCTGGATTTACCTGCCTTTTCTTTCCAACATTGGCTGAAACTGCACTCTCCAGGGAAAAAAGATTAAATCTGCAGTGACTCTGCTCATAGTATACAATGCCAAACACTACAGCTGTTCAAAATGGTGCCCAGTCTGTTCTTTTCTCTGGTTTATTTGTTTTATGCAGCAGTTAAGGGCAGTACAGGAACTCCGCTTTTTCCTCTGCCAGTTGTCTGCCTGCCTCTTTCCCACCCCCTTGCTCTTCCTGCGATTGCCCTATTTATTTGTCCCCATCATGTCTTTGGTTTTTCTTTTCACCTTTGAATTTCCATTCGACTTGTGGATGGGATATTCTCTCTTTCTAAATTTGTAATTAAAATGCACATTGGAAGATGTGTATAAACACATAAAAAAATCAGGAAGGGGGGTGCTGGGCATAATGTGACATCATGCTAAGCCCACCACTACTATCACATGTCCACAGTAACAGTGTACTTACCCACCCATCCAGATTAGAACAAAGAAAAAAAAACCTGCAACTTTGGCATGTGTTACAAGCAGGATTGGACCTGTTTGCAGCTGATCAACAGCAAACACACTTTCCCTAGTTTATTGCAAAAGTGTAGTTTCAGCCACTGTCTGCAAACACACTTTTATTCTTTTTGGGAACCAGTGGGGGGGGGGGGGGGAATCCGTTAAAAAAACTCCAACAGCAATTAATGTAGTAGTGGTATTTTTTGACACTCTGTTACTTCCCTCTGAAATATGAGATGGCAGGTTCATATAATTTTAAGAAAGCCAGGAAAATGCAAGATACATAGCTGAGAGCACGTGCTATCTCTAACTGGCCACAGATCAACTTCTATTATGAGAACCTTTTCTAACTACATTGCTTTATAAATACTTCCAGAAGTTAGTTTGGTTCTCAGTTGCAAAAGATATATGAAACACGTTTATTTTTTATTTTATTTTTTATTTGACTTTTACCCCGCCCCTCTAGACAAAGTCTACTCGGGGCGGCTTACAATCAGTTATAAAAACATCATAAAATGCAACAATATAAAACGGATATATCATAAAAAAACAATCACATACTTAAATCAACAAAATATAAAATATTTATACATGTTGTTCATACATGTACACAGATGACACTGATTTCCCCACCTGAATATTTGGATTGATTATATCTCAGAACAGGTTCCACCAGAGAACCTAATAGGGTTCACTGATAGGTTTTAGTAATGCCTGATCATAAGGATTTGATGGAGTTTGTTGTTCAGTGTATCATAAAAACAGCAGCTAGGTTTCTTTCTGGCTGCAAACTATGGGTGAAACGAGACAGTGAAATTATCAACAGAATTGCTTGAAAGTGTAGTCTGACATTTGGAATGATCCTTGCATCCACACACAAGGACTGGAAACCACACTGTATCTCAAAGTGACCTTATTGAGCCAGTTCCTCCCTCTCAGCCTTCATGCCTCATGCGTCCTCTCCTGTCTCCCTCTCTGTGTAGAGTTTGGGATATTTAAAAAAATGCATTGAAGTTAAATCAAATAGAAACTAATTATTCTGAATTGTGTTGAACACAATGTCAGAAAATAGGCACTTAACTGTGGTGGGAATGTGGGAATATATGGATATTTTGGCAGTTGGTTTTCAAGGAAATAAATGAAATAATTAAGTGAAATATAGAGGTATGTCCTAAAATAGCGTTTTTATCAATATTTGACAATGAGCACTGGAATTGGACAACCAAGGAAATAATTTCAAATTTAGGTATGTTATTTCTTCATTTCCATATTTGCTTTCTTTTTGTATAAATAAAAAAAATGTATTGATAAGTGACCTGTAACTTCACTAGCTTGGCACTGGAGTGACACAGTGTGGTGCTGGACTCTGAAGAAGGAGAAGGAGAAGGAGAAAGGGGGGAGGAGGAGGAGATCACACACACACACACCGCCTCATCTTTCACGGGGAGTGGAAAGAAACTTGGATTTTTTATTTATTTATTGGTAAGTGACATATCACTTCATTGGCTTGTCACCAAAGTGACATAGCACTGGTTTGTAAAGCAAATGAGAGAGAGAGAGAGAGAGAGCCCTCCGTGTATCATGTCTCCCGTTCTGTGGGGAATGGGAGGAAACTGGATTCTTATTTTTATTTTATTGATAAGTGGCATACCTGCTACCCAGGTGACATAGAACAGGATTGTAAAGAAGAAAGACAAAGAGAGAAAAAAGATGATCTCCTGCATCCTCTCTTGTCACTCCCTGTATGAAAGCAGGGGAAAGCTGGATTTTTTCTTCTTCATTTTTTGGTAAACGAATGCTTGCCAACCAAGTGACATAGCACCAAATTGCTGAGAGAAACACCTACTAGTACCGCTTTAATTCAATACTGGCCATCACACATGCTGGAAACTGAACTAAAATGGAGCAATCCTATACAAACTAAAAACAGGGACCCCCTGCCGGTGATCTAACAAGGTACAGATAGCCATGGAAAAGGGTTGAGCTGGTTTGCAATTACCGGCATGTCTCATAGTCACTAGAAAATAGATCGAATTTGACCATATCAAAAGTGGTACAAAACATGAGATAAATTGCCATCTGAATGCACCCTAAGTCCTTCACCTGTTGTCCACTAGGCTTCTGCCATCTCTTTTCCTTTTATTCTGTTATAAAATAATGTTTACAGATCAATTTTTCAAAAAATTTGCTTTTGTGATCATATGTTGTGAAGCAAACATATCTTTCAAACAATATAGGCTGAAAATACTGGTTTTTTAACTATCATAGTTTGATGAATGCAGTCATGAAATGGATACCTGAAACTTCTGAATAGGAAGCTCCATTCTCACCTAAGTATGAGTGGGTGACAAATGAGGTGCATGAGCAGTGGGGTGAAAAGAGAAAAAAACAGCATGAAAAAACCCAAAAGTCCAACCAGACATAACAAAAATGCCTGATGGATTAAAGACATTTGTAAATAAACTCATAGGAAAAAATATGGATGATATTGTAGTAACAACTGAAATGATTAAGAGGCGAGTAAAGGCTGTGAAAAACTGGAGTGCCCCTGGTCCAGATGAGCTCCATGGATTTTGGTTAAAGCATTGAACAAGTCTCCATCAATTTATAGCAGTGCAATTTAACCACTTACTCCAAAATTCTACAACTGAAGATTGGATGACAACAGGACGCACGTTTCTGATAATAGAAGATCATCAAAAGGGCAATCAACCAATTACATGCATTCCAACAATGTTCAAGTTCCTCACAGGAGTACTTGCAAGATCAATATATAATTATTTAATTGAAAACCCCCTATACTCAACTGAACAGAAAGGAAGCATTAAAAAGTCAAGAGGTACGAAAGATCAGCTGTTTAATGATAAAATGAAAACAAAAAATGGAAAAAGATGAAAAATAAATCGTAACATGGCCTAGATAGACTATTAAGAGGCATTTGACTCATTGCCACACAGCTGGATTAACACTGCTTAATTTTTTTTGGGATTAGTAAAAATATTCAGAAGTTCCTCAAGAAAAACATGGAAAAAACTGAAATCTTTCTTAATGGCCTATGGTGAAGAATTTGAAAAAGTTAGCATCAAAAGAGGAATATTTCAGGGGGATTCTGAAATAATCCCCCTGAATAATAATCCCCTCTGAATAATCCCCTCTGAATAATCCCCTCTGCAGATAACATCCTGCACACAAAAGTAAAAGAACTGACGGAAAGGGAATATATCAAAAGACTGCAGAAAATCTTAAAATCAAAATTAAATGGTGGAAATGCAATCAAAGCCACAAATACATGGGCACTTCCAGTAATTAGATAGCCAGCTGGAATAATAGATTGGATCCAAAATTAATTAGAAGAATTGGATTGAAAAATATGGAAACTAATGAATATGTATCACGCAATACAACCAAAAAGGTTATGTGGACAGATTAAATCTACCACACAAAAAAATGGAGGCCATGGGTTATTGCAAATATAGCACGTAGCAGAGGAGGAAAAAGAAGCCTAAATAATTATATTAGCACAAGCAGAGAAAAATTACTTAAGGTAGTGAAAACGGATAATATTTTGAAAACAGCAGCAAGAACAATTTGAATATAAATGAAACAGTCGGAAAAATAAACCACTACACAGACAATACCTGAGAAATATTGATGGGAAACATGATAATAATTCAACATAGACATGGCTGAAACTGGGGAACATTAAGAAAGAAACTGAAGGCTTAATTTTTGCTGCACAAGAACAAGCACTCCAAACCAATGTGAGGAAAGCTAAGATTCAAGGAATTAGTGCTAACAGCAAATGTCGACTCTGCCAAGAAAAAGATGAAACTGTGTTACACCTCATCAGCAAATATCCAAAGACTGCACGAACAGATTATAAAATTAGACATGATAGAGTAATAAAATTAGTGCACTGGTCATTATGCAAAAAATATAACTTGCCAGCCTCCGGAGACCCATGGATCAGGTACAGAAGGTGTCAGAAAATGACAAAGTCAAGATCTTGTGAAATTTCCGGACCCAAACTGACAAGACACCTTGAACATAACACACCAGACATAGTAGTAATAGAACAAAAAAATGTCTGGATCATTGACATTGCAATTCCCGGGGATGCCAGAGTTGAAAATAATGAAATACAGAGATCTGGCAATCAAAACATCTTGCTTGTGGATGAAACACACTTCAGTGGTCCCCGTAGTCATCAGGGCTTTGGGAACAATATCAAGAAATTCCACACAGTATTATAAGCAATTGCAGACCTCAGAAATCACACCATCAAAGCTACAAAAAAAATGGGCAATATTAGGAACAGCATACATACTGCGCCGATATTTAAACAGATACTTAGGTTTTTGGTTAAAACTTGTATCTGCTATATACCACCTGTCAATGTTTTTATAATTTTGATTGACTGTGCCTGATATTTTTGAATAAGAAATAAAATAAAATAATAAAGACATCAGATTAAAAATGCATGAATATTTCTGAATATGTCTGGTATTTTTGAATAATAATAACTAAATAAATACATAAATAAAAAGAGGGGGGTTTCCTTTATAACAAATGTGTGGAGTACAGCTTGTGGTCTGAAGGAAAAGATTAGTCCCCAGATCCACCAAAATTTAATGGTTTGGGGTATACAAGCGTAGTGTGTGGAGCGAAATCTTATTCCCCCAAATGGATAGTTTCTTTCCAGAAATTAAACTAAGGAACATGCACTCAAGAAATACAATTTGCAAGAGTATGATTCTTCCTTAAAACAAGCTCTTTTATTGAAAAGGGCAGAAGTACCTAAATTCTGCGACTGTGCTCGGCAGTGAAAAATTTCTGCTGGTGCTGCTGCTGCTGCTGAGCAAACATCAGAGAACAAATTCCCTTGCCCAGGTGGCCTCTCTTGTTATCTAGCATTTTCCAGCACAACTCACAAGCCTTTGAAAATCTCTTTTATGGTGCATATAAAGCGAAGGTCCTGAGGGCATCCTTTCTTTTCCACTTTGCTTGGGGTTTTCCTGAAGCCTTTGTCTGGCCTAAATGTGGACCAAAAGGAAGACCGGAATAGAAACAGCTGTTCACAAAGGAAGGGTGGGGAGAATACCAGCAGCTCAGTCAGAGAGGGAACAGAGAGGAAGGGCTGAGTAATGACTCAAAGGAAGGAAGAGGAGGAAGTAATCGTTTATATGCCATGAGGATGCTGACTGAAGCCCAGTCTCCCAGGAATGTATGAAACTTCACAGCCCAATCCAGTCTGCATATGCTTGTAATACAAATCACTGTTGATATTTTTTCTAAGAGGCATTTAATGAAATGAACAGGACCACTAAATCAGGGTTATTTGTTCTGCATAAATACCTCCATTTTGGAAGACGTTAAAAACTAACACCATTGCATTGCTGAAGGAGGCCTATTTCATTGTCTGCATCATCCCTCCTATGTCATAATCCAGGACCATGTGTAGACAACAGTGACTTTTTGTTGTTGTTTACTCCTTAAGTCGTGTCCGACTCTTTGTGACCCCATGGACCAGAGCACGCCAGGCCCTCCTGTCTTCCACTGTCTCCCGGAGTTTGGTCAAATTCATGTTGGTAGCTTCGGTGACACTGTCCAACCACCTCGTCCTCTGTCGTCCCCTTCTCCTCTTGCCCTCACACTTTCCCAACATCAGGGTCTTTTCCAGGGAGATTTCTCTTCTCATGAGAAGGCCAAATTACTGAAGCCTCAGCTTCAGGATCTGTCCTTCCAGTGAGCACTCAGGGTTGATTTCCTTCAGAACGGATAGGTTTGTTCTCCTTGCAGTCCAGGGGACTCTCAAGAGCCTCCTCCAGCACCACAATTCAAAAGCATCAATTCTTCGGCGGTCAGCCTTCTTTATGGTCCAGCTCTCACTTCCATACATCGCTACTGGAAAAACCATAGCTTTGACTATGCGGACCTTTGTCGGCAAGGTGAGGTCTCTGCTTTTTGAGATGCTGTCTAGGTTTGTCATCGCTTTCCTCCCAAGAAGCAGGTGTCATTTAATTTTGTGACTGCTGTCACCATCTGCAGTGATCATGGAGCCCAAGAAGATAAAATCTGTCACAGTGACTTTAGCAGGCTTTAAAAGTTTATGTCAAATAAAATACTGTTTGTTAGTCCTTAAGGCCACAAAAAAAAGAAGACTGTTGCTTTGCCAGCATCACTTAGTGAGTAGTTGTGTTAGTTGGAGGAAGCTGCATGTTGTTGTCCGAAAAAGCAACTTGTCCAGTGTGGTAGAGCAAAGGAAATGTAATGGATGTCTGCTAGATGGTGCCAATGGTTATGCAGGTGATGAATTACACAGGCTTCCTACTTCTACTCTTCTATAATCATCATCATCATATGCTATCAAGTCAATTTTGACTTCAGGTGACCCTTTTCCAGGGTTTTCCGGGTAGAAAGAACTCAGAAGTACTTTACTGTACCGTTTTTCTAGGGATGCTCAGGGACTGTGCAGCTTGCCCAAGGCCACACAGGTAGGCTCTACTCTCAGGAGGCATAGTGGGGAATCTGCCATTTGCAGAATTTTTAAAAGTATATTGTCTTGTGTTACTGTAGATCAATTAAAAAAAACGTTTAAAAAACTCCCAGAAGCCTTCACCACTAGCTGCGTTGGACAGGATTTCTAGGAGTTGCAGCCCAAAAACATCTGGGGCCCCAAGGTTGTGAATCACTGCTGTAGAGGATGTGGGCTGCTCTTCAGCTGTGATATTAAACTATGAAATAACCCATGTGGCCTTGTTTCCTTTTGTACAGCTTCAAAACTAGAAAGACTACCTTCTCCCTATATGACAGTTCCCTTTCATTTCAAGACTCATCCCCTCCATTTGCAAGTCATAGTCTCACCCAGTCAAAATTACATTCAAACTATATGGGACACTGGGAGTTACCAGTCTCAGTCTCCTATGAATACACATTCCCTGTGGGAGAGGTAACTCTGATGTAAAAATTATGCACAAGGAAAAAATCAAGCAAATACTCTCCCCTCAACATTACTTCTGTGACCAAATCCTTGCAGTTTTTCATGTCAAGGCCTACATTTCCCTCAAAAGTGCTAGGAAGCAGATCATGCATTTTCCAGTGTCACCGGCAGTTTTATTTTTCAATTTCTTCACATTAATATCTTGCAAAAAAATATTAAAAATCCCAAGAATGTTTTATTCAAAGATTAAAAAGAATCCCACATCATGTACGGGGTGGGTTCATGGGATTGGCAGTTAACAATGCAATCCTTTCATGTCTAAGAAGAAAATAAGGCTCACTGTGGGACTTACTCCCAAGTAAACATGTCAAAGAATTAATGGGATTGTTTGGAGAAATAAGGTTTTGGGGCAAGCCATTTCATAACAATTTTGCCAGTTGTTGGTTGTCAATTTTGCCAGTTGTTGGTTGTCTAACTGTTCCCCCTCTCCCTCCTTGGCCCTATGCTTTTGTGAGTCTATTGCAGCAGAACCATTGTAGCATCTTGAAGACAAGCAAAGTCTAATTGGGCTGATGCTTTTGTACAGTGCAGACCACAAAAAACTTGTGTCAAATAAAGTCTGAGTCTTTGAGGTGCCACAAGACCCCCCCCCCCCTTGTTTCAATCAGAACAGCCTGCAGAAGCATGAGGAGGAGCAGGACCATGGCAGCAAGCTCTATGTTTTATAAAGCGGCATTCCTCTCAATTGGAAAAAGCTGCTTTTTCATAGAAAAATTACCCTGTCCTCATAGGCAGGAAGCTCTGGAAGCACGCATACAGCTTTGTAGTGTTGTCATCCCTGCTAGAAACGAGAAAGGGAAGAAATCCCAGCAGTATATTGTAATGAGATTTCCAGACCTCTTTAGTCATGCCCATGAGATTGACATCATATTTTGATCTGGTAAATTGGCCTGTTACTGATAAAGACTGCTTTCCAGGAAGAGAAGACATGACCTCCATGAAAAGAAATGGAAAGATTTGAAATAATGTAATGGTCCTTTCTGTTCAACTAAATCCCATCTGATTTATTTATTAGGTTTTGTCATTTGTGGTAGTTGCAAATGGAAGCCCTCTGTGGGAGTCAGTACCACTGGCTTCCCAAGGCGTCCTCTGTGCAACCAGTAAATCATGTGTGAACTGAATTGTTATGAATTCTCGAGTCCTTATTGGCTCCAATGAAGCACCATTCATATGACCTGCTGGGGACCTAGAAGCATTGGGCCAGCAACCAAGTGTTCTAGCACAGGAAGAATAAAGTGTGAAACCTACATGCAGGGAACTACGTACAATGTTCTCCACAGGTAACAGATTAGGCATCCTTCAGTCTTGAGAGACTATGGTAACGTGCTCTATATGGAGGACTTGGAACAGCGTCTAGTGTGGCTGAGAAGGCCAATTCGAGAGTGACAATCCCTTCCACACTGAAGACAAATACAATCTGTCCCCTGTCCAGCTCCCTGATTTTGCTGGTATCGGGACTGCCTCTTTGCCTCGGCCTGCTGGACAAGTGTCTCTTCAAAATGGGAGAGGCCATGATGCACCGCCTGCCTCCAGGCTGAACGCTCAGATGTCAAGGTTTCCCATCTGTTGAGGTCCATTCCTAAGGCCTTCAGATCCCGCTTGCAGATATCCTTGTATCACAGCTGTGGTCTCCCTCTGGGGCGATTCCCCTGCACTAATTCTCCATACAAGAGATCTTTGGAATCTGACCATCAGCCATTCCCACGACATGCCCAAGCCAACGTAGACGTTGCTGTTTCAGTAATGTATACATGCTAAAAATTCCAGCTCATTCTAGGACTACTCTACAGTGGTGCCTCGCTAGACGATTGCCTCGCAGGACGAGGAAATCGCTAGACGATGCCTTTTTGCGAGCGCTACTGCGCTTCGCAAAACGATGTTTCCCTATGGCGATTTTCGCTAGACGATGAGGTTTCCCCATAGGAGTGCGCCGACTAGTGGTGAAAAGCTGTCAGTGCAGCTGTCAGTGCATTCCTATGGGGACCCGCACTTGCTAGACGATGTTTCCCTATGGGAAATTTTCGCTAGACGACTGCGTTTTCCCTTGGAACGCATTGAAGCGATTTCAATGCATTCCAATGGGAAAACGTGCTTCGCTAGATGATGTTTTCGCTAGACAGCGATCCTCGTGGAACGGATTAACATCGTCTATCGAGGCACCACTGTATTTGGAACTTTGTCCTGCCAGGTGATACCAAAAATGCGTCAGAGACAACGCATATGGAACGTGTTCAGCTTCCTCTCCTGCCGTGCACGAAGGGTCCAGGACTCACTGCAGTACAGGAGTGTGCTCAGGACACAGGCTGTATAGACCTGGATCTTGGTATATGCCGTCAGCTTCTTATTAAGCCATACTCTCTTTGTGAGTCTAGAGAACGTGGTAGCTGCTTTGCCAATGCGTTTATCCAGCTCGACATCTAGGGAGAGAGTGTCAGAGATCGTTGAGCCAAGGTACACAAAGTCATGAACAACCTCCAATTCTTGTGTAGAGATGGTAATAGAGGGAGGTGAGTCCACGCCCTGGCCCATGACTTGTGTTTTCTTCAGGCTGATTGTTAATCCAAAGTCTTGGCAGGCCTTGCTAAACCGATTCATGAGTTGTTGAAGGTCTTCAGCAGAGTGGGCAACAACAGCTGCATCATCGGTGAAGAGGAAGTCCCGCATGAATTTCAGCTCGACTTTGGTCTTCGCTCTCAATCTAGAGAGATTAAAGAGCTTTCCATCTGATCTAGTCCGGAGATAGACACCTTCTGTTGCAGTTCCAAAGGCGTGCTTCAGCATGACAGCAAAAAAGATCCCAAACAGGGTCAGCGCGAGGACACAGCCCTGTTTCACTCCACTTCGGATGTCAAAGGGATCTGATGTTGAGCCATCAAAAACTACAGTGCCCTTCATTTCCTCATGAAAGGACCTGATGATGTTAAGGAGTCGAGGTGGACATCCAATCTTGGGAAGGATTCTTAAAAGACAGTCCCTGCTAACCAAATCAAAGGCCTTTGTGAGATCTATGAAGGCCACAAAGAGTGGCTGTTGTTGTTCCCTACATTTCTCCTGCAACTGTCGGAGGGAGAATACCATGTCAGTGGTGGATCTATTAGCTCGAAATCCACACTGTGATTCTGGATAGACTCTGTCTGCAAGCACCTGGAGTCTCTTCAGCACAACACAGGCAAGCAGCTTCCCTACAACGCTGAGAAGAGAGATGCCACGGTAGTTATTGCAGTCGCCCCTGTCTCCTTTGTTCTTATACAATGTGACGATGTTTGCATCCTTCATGTCCTGTGGTACTCCACCTTCCCTCCAGCAAAGATGAAAGACTTCATACAGTTCGGTGGTGATGATCTCTTTACAGCACTTCAGCACTTCAACAGGGATGTTATCCTTCTCAGGTGCCTTGCCAGAGGCAAGGGAATCCAAGGCCGCTTTTATTTCTGCTAAAGTTGGTTCGCTGTCCAGCTCTTCCAAGACAGGCAGGCACTCTATGTTATTTAGTGCCTCTTTGGTTACTACATTCTCTCTGGAATATAGCTCAGAGTAGTGCTGCACCCAGCGGTCCATCTGCTGTGCTCGGTCCTGGATGATCATGCCTGTAGCAGACTTCAAGGGAGCAGATTTCTTCTGTATTGGACCTAAAGCCTGCTTGATACCGTCATACATTCCCTTGATGTTACCTGTGTCCGCTGCTATCTGTATCTGAGAGCAGAGCTGAAGCCAATAATCGTTGGAACATCTCCTGGCAGCCTGTTGGACTTTGCTACGAGCAAGTCGAAGAGCCTGCAAGTTGTACTCACTAGGACAGGCTTTGTATGCTGCTAGAGCTCTCCTCTTATCCTCGATGGCTGGCATCAACTCCTCTGAATGGGCTTCAAACCAGTCTGCTGTCTTTTTGGTCTTCTTGCCAAATGTGGACAAGGCGGTGTTATAAACAGCATTCTTGAAATGTTCCCATCGTTCAGGTGCATTTGCATCAGCCGGGCCTGGAAGGGTTTCTTCAAGTGCTTGGGCAAATTCCTCCACTTTTCTTTGATCACGAGTCTTGCTGATGTCAATACGTGGTCTTCCTTCCTTTTTTGTGTGATACAATCTCTTTGTTCGCAGTTTTACTCTACTACACACCAGGGAGTGATCAGTATCGCAATCAGCACTCTGGTAGCTGCATGTGATCGTAATACTAGGAAGGCTAGAACGTCTAGTGAGGATCAAATCGAGCTGATGCCAATGCTTCGATTTTGGATGTCTCCAGGAAACTCTGTGTTGAAGCTTCGTATTAAAGAACGTATTGCTGACACAAACACCATAATAACAGCAAAACTCCAGCAAGCGTTGGCCATTTTCGTTCATCTTCCCAATGCCAAAACGGCCTAGACAAGTGGGCCAAGAATTGTGATCAGCACCAACTCTAGCGGTAAAGTCTCTGAGAATGAACAGTGGTTCTCTCTCTCGGGGATTTTTTTGATAGTAGCTGCCAGATCGTCGTAGAATTTGTCTTTGACTTCTGTTGTAGACAACAGTTTTGGTGCATATGCACTAATGAGGGTGACCGGTCCCACTGATGAGTGGAGCTGCAGAGACAGGATTCTTTCACTCCCCACAGTAGGTGGAACAATGGATCTCAGCAGAGTATTTCTGACCGCAAAGCCAACACCATGCTCCCTGGTCTCATTCAATGGTTTTCCCTGCCAGAAGAATGAGAAGTTTTTTTTCTTTGACAGATCCCATGTCTGGCAATCTTGTCTCTTGCAGGGCAACAATGTCCATCTGCAGTATACTCAGTTCCATGTTGATGACAGCTGTCTTGCGCACGTCGTCTATTTCCTGCAGGTCGTCAGAAAAGCCAAGGGTCATTGTCCGAACATTCCAGGTGCCCAACTTTAGGGCAGAAGTTTTCTTATGATTAAGAAGGTAACATACTCACTACAAATATATTTACTGGGAAGCCACACCCTATTTCACCTTTCCTGCTTCTGCACACACAGGAAAGGACGTGTATGAGGGTCACACATGATGACACAGCAACAGCCAGAAAATGCCGTTAGACAAAAATGGGGCTTGTTGAAATAGCACGTGACTGGAAGATTAGGATTGTTGGGGTTCTGTATACTTGACTTACAAAGAATAGAATTGATTAATGAGGCAAGAAAAGGAAATAAGGTTTTACTACAGAAAGGTGGATTAAGAGCCCTGTTTAACCTTTGAAAGACACTCTTTTATTAATATAACCTGAATCTACATCTCACACAGTCTTGCTACATTTTTAGCTATTAACAACTCTCCTGTTTGGTGGAGTGAGCTAGGCAGCTGGCTTGAAGAGCCATGTAAGGGCAGCAAATTGCTTGTTACTTAATTTCTTTTTTAGTATTTCTTTACTCTCAGAGGGAAGCACTTGTAGTATTTTGTACCCCAGGTATCAAAATAACCTGTCCATTCTTGGGTGCCACACACAGGGCTATTGGGGCCTTGGTTCTCTTTTTCTGCCTCAGATGGGAAGATGCCTTGGGCTGGCCTTGGCTATGAGGTGGAGTATTGAGTGACTTTCTGAGGAATTGTCAGGAATGGGAGCTTCAGCAGAAATGAAATGATATGAAATTAAAGTGGACATAACGTTCTTAGGGCAGCAAAACCAATGTGGAAGATTCTTGGCTGTACATGGTGCTTTCCATGATATTATTCACAAGACTTCCTCTCCTTGGAACAGTTAGCACTGATTTATTTTTTGTTTTTCTTTAAGAAATGAAACAGTAAATTAATAAATAAATGTAGAAATTTTCACACAGTGACTAAGACTTTTTTTAAAGGTGTGCAGCCCATCTGAAGCACAGTGGGAGAGGGAGACCAACCCCTAAACCAATGTTTGATCATTTGATACACCTGCTGCATCTGTCATTTGAGTGTGAAGCTGGGCTCACCAAAGGCTGATAAACATGCTGCTTATGTTACAGCCCTGTTCAGCCACAGCATTATTCCTGCAGACCATCTCCAGCTGACTTCTTTATGAGCTGCAACAGAAAAAGTGCAAGAAAAAATAAGGTCAGGAGCAAAATATAGGAAAGATATACTGTACACCATCCTCCAGAGTAGAATCTTTATATTGGGCATCCACACAGTGGCTGAAGTCCTGTTGCCATAAGTTACACTATGTAAAGCTAATGACGTCATCAGCCGCAACAATTTTGTTTGTAAATAAATCATTTCCAATTTCTTCCCCGAAGGTTCTGAGGCTCCGATGGATTTCCTTTTGTTGTGGGGAAGCTGTTGGGGGCCACGGGATTGGGAGGAAGTCTTCAATTTCCAAAATGACTTTACCATCGACATTGATTTCCAGAAATTAAAGATTCCCTCCACCCCTCACAATGAAAAGGATTCCATGGGAACATTGGGAACTCTGGGGGTGGGAAGAATCAGAAATGTTCAACTTCTAAGAAATAACCACAGCTGATGACATCAGCAGCCTTATGCAGTGCAACCTATAATAACAGGATTTCAGCCAATTATTCCTAAACCACCACCCCCGTACCTTTTTGCAGCATATTGAATAGAGAACATTGGAGGGAAGCAAAAATGTCAATGCAACGTCTTAGCACCAAGGGTGAGATAAGATGAGAAAGGATTGCATCTGATCACACCACAAAGGGATGCTTCCGTCTGTGGAAGAATCACTTCAGTCTGTCCCCAAAAAAGAGTACACCTGCTGCTGGACCAAAAAGTTCCAGCTTGGGCACGGATCAAGGACAGGCTGGTTCACAATCTCCTGTATGTTATGTGATCACCAGGATATAGCTCAAACCACACTGTGCCACAAGCTATCCAAAATATGAGCAATTTCCCCATCTGATCACACCCTCAGTTACAGGTGATTTCCAGGTTCAGCATTTTCTTCGTTCTCAGGATCCAGCCTTTATGTGGGAAAGGAGTCTCTCTTCATGATGATGCAATACTCCTTGCTAATTGTACTTTATTGGTTTTGTATCCCAGTTTCTGATGAGACATAACCTACCTGCCTCCTTCCACTTTGCTTATCTAGACGGAGATAAGGAAGGTAACACACTTGATGGGGAAGAAATTAACCTCACTGCTTCTTGCCTCTTAAAGCCAGGTGACTGGGTTTGACTGTGCATAGCTGGAAGCGATTGTCTTGTTCAATGAAACTCACATGAAATGTGGGGTGTGAGCCAGGAAGTTGAAGCCTTGCAGGAGGGATGTAGAGAGGGAGAGCCTTGAGCATCACACACATGTCTATTCTAATCGGAATGAACTGCATGCTTTCATTCATTATTTAAAATGTTGATAATTAAAGGGAAATGTTGATAATTAAGGTAA
Organism: Intellagama lesueurii; assembly: GCA_037013535.1. Classification (NCBI taxonomy): domain Eukaryota; kingdom Metazoa; phylum Chordata; class Lepidosauria; order Squamata; family Agamidae; genus Intellagama; species Intellagama lesueurii. The sequence goes on along the minus strand of JBAJHW010000003.1, from coordinate 154,382,515 downwards.
AAGAAAAGACAAAACTTATTCCACAAGATGATCTGTACTCTCTAAGTTTCAATATTTCTAAGGGCTGTCTATCACTGTTATTATGTTCTGTCACATTTCTTCTGACTTAAGGCAACCCTTATTGGGTTTTTGAAATATGTAAGATGTTCCAAGGAGTGGCTTATATTTGCTGTTCCCTCCAGTGAGTTTCTGTGGCTGATCAGGATTTGAACTTCTAAATAGAGCTGGACACAAACTGAACTATGAACCAAAAAAACCTACGAACCATGCTGGTTCTTGGTTTGGTTTGTGCAAGCCGTTTTGCTGAAATGAAACGAAGCACCAAACTTTTTTCCGCTCGATGCTTCATTTTGCTTTGGCAAAACGGATGCCCACCTGCCCCCTGTCCCTATTGCCTCCCTACCTAATCCTGCCACCTCCTCTTTTTCGTCCTCTAACCCCTACCATCTTCAGAGACAGTGGCCTGGCTTCCCTCCCGGGAGCTGGACCTGCTAGGTCTCTGTGCATGCGCCAGCCCTGTTCCTTTTTCTGGGGTTAGGGAGTAGCTTGTGGTTCGTGGGTAGCCATGAACCATGAACCACCTCAATTAGTCAATTTTTCCAGTTTGTGCCTCCCCTCTGTTCCTAAGCTCTCATCTGACACTATATCCACTAACTCACACTACTTCTACTCTATGTACCATACATGCATTTTTAATTTCTGTATATCTCTAGTATACTTATTAAGTTTTACAGATGTATCTTATGCCCTTACTATTTCTGATGGTACTGTTGTTCACATATTATCCATATTTTCTGCTGCTTAGAAGGCCCCCATTTAACGTAACAGGAACCCCCCATTTAGAGAATTGGTTGAAATAGATTTGTTTTCAACATTCTCATCTAAATTTTCCTTTGCAAATGTTGCTGTTGGATGTATGCCAGATGTCTTTAGCCTCTTTGAATATTCTCACAGTATTTAATAACAAAATTTTGTCCCCCGTGATAATTGATGGGTATGCCTGCTGGTATTAAATCCAACAGTGTAAACCTCAGTGGTGAATTATCACTAGTTAAGAAGTAGGTGCTTATATTTTTTTCTCACACCTTCATGATTCAGCATGTGACAAGAAATACAGATTTCTACTTCTTAACTAGCTGCAATTCAGCACTGAAATTTGTGCTGTTGGACTTAAATTGGTGTGAGTAAGTAAAAGGATTTTGGCCAGCATCTGAGAGTGGACATTTCACACAGACAGACGGAAAGCAATACATTCCATATTTCGCAGCATAATATGCAACCTCCGTACTTTTCAGACAATGCCTTCCCAGTTAGTTGATGATAAGACACTTCCACAACCCATCCACATTTGCTGAGCATTTGGGAGCATGTTTTAAGCTGTACACCATTCACATGTAAGCAATAATTGTGTCTCAGAGCATATTCAAGTTCCTCCTATGCCTGCAGATCACAAAAGATAAAGCTAATGCAAGCATAGTCCATATGGGAGGATGCAGATTGACATTTCCACTGAATTAAGAATTTTCAAGTTATGCACAAGGATTTTTTAAAACAGCTTCAGCATACGCTCTGCAACCAGCAGTAAATGTATGGGGTATACTTCACAGGACTCCAGAGACTGCATAACAGAATGGGACAACATATGGATGTACTGTATTTTAATTCCTTTCAACATCATTATGTGTTATTTCACTGTATTTTTGTTTGTTGATAGTAATGTAACAATACAATATCACTACGGTTGTTCTACATGAATATTCTGGGTTACCTCTGTAAGCAGTCTTAGTAAGGAGTAAGTTGAGCCCAAGGAACATAATTAGGATTGCCACAGTAAATGCTTTCTACATTATAACAAGTGAACTGAGAGCATCATTATGATAACCCTTCTGCTGTCACGTCAAAATATCTCCCTTGCAACTTCGAAGCTTTGCCTGACAAGTTCAAAAAGGGATGTTTAAAATTCAACCTGTGGATCTTCTTGGATAGTTTCCCCCCAAAAAATTATTCTTAACACTGCTGCCTGCTTTTTCCATAACATGTCCAAGTGCTGTGGGAGTTGGCTGCCTCAGGATTTGCATGCAGAAGCTTCTGTGGCATTTTGAGACTGCTTACCAAAAAATCTACCAAATGACCCAACAGCAAATCCAGATAGGTATATAGCTCACTATTTGGATTGCTTTGGGGGCTGTTTGGTTTGAATCAGATTACAGTGTCCACCTGTGTTTTGGCTTAGAGAGTTCCAGCACCAAATTTTGAAGCAGTGATTCATTTCCATTAACTTTTTTTAAAAAGTGCTTAGCAATTGATATAAATCAAATAAATAAATAAATAAATAATAAATTCATTCTGTTGCTCATCATATTTTTGCTTGGTTTTTTAAAACTTGGGATTAATAGAAGAATGGTATACAAAGGTGAAAAGGACTGCTTAAAAAAACCTCTCTAAAAGTGCCATTAGAAGTGTAGTTTTTAAAAATAAGTAGGAAATATTTTTCACTACACACAACTCCCCAATCATTCACCCACTTGTAACATTACATCTAAATGTTAGATTGTCCCATCCTCATTATTCCAAGAGATAATTAGTTATACATAATAATGAGTACAAGTGCTTATATTTAATTACTTCCATGTTCTGGACTCAAGGGATGCTGGCATTTAGACAGAGGCATTTTAAGGAAGCTGCCAGTTTATAATTCAAAAGGAGAGCAGTTCAGAACAAAGGATAGGAACATACAGTGAACTCCAGCTGCTGAACATGTTAAGAGGGCTTGCTTGTGAACAGGTAATTTATCTCATCTTGATAAATATAACCTATTTTTTTCATGAATAATAAATCATTCATGATGAAACGTATACTGATTGATTAAGCATATACTACTTAATTATTCCTTCATGGATAGAGGCTGGATCAGGCATGAAGAAATGACACCACCACAGCTAAGAGGCTCATATACTTATCAGGATGTTGCTAGTTCAAATGCTGTCTTCGGTAAATAAAGAAGTAGCCACCACTCACTCTCTCTCTCTTTCACCCTCAGCCCCCTGTCAAAAAAAGAAACCTCCCACCTTTTTCAGTTTTGAAAAATATGCCCCTGTGTGAACATTTTGGATTTCCCAGAAATTGGGCTTTTTCTTTTCAAAGGCGGGGATTTTACTCCTTGATTTTTATTTTTTATTTTTTTATTTTTTTTGCTGTAGTAAGTTTTATTGTGCGGTCATAGACCCATTCATACAAAGGTAAAATAGATAAAATAAATACATAATATTATATAGAATGTTGCTATAGCATTTTGCGCGTTCTTATAGCTGAAAATAAAAACTTAGCCACTAACTGTGTAATTATTTGATTCTCTCCAGACAACAGAAATTTCAAATAGCTTGTGGGAGGTAGACCAGTACATTTAGTCATGAGTGAACCAAGATATCGAATGCGTTCGATCCTATATAGGCTACTTTCTAAAATTATGTGCGCCAAGGTCTCAATAATTTCTTTCCCAGAGGGACAAATCCTTTCACCATATGGAGTGTTATTAAAACGCCCTTTTAAAAGGGCTGAGGGAAAGCAATTAAACCTAGCCCTTGAAAAGGCAAAGCGATATCTCAGTGCTGTAAAAGAATTTGCCAAAATTCACATAGAGTTGGTGTTTGTTGGTGAGAGTCTATGCCATTGATTATGACTCTGCAAGACTGTTTCTTCCCTAAACATTCCAAACATTTTAAAAGAAACTCTCCATAGAGAGCGAAGTGTTTTCTCTTTACGTTGCAATCTGTATGTAGCAGAATACTATCATTGTACTTGACTTGGTTTCTTTTCAGCTGTTTCCTGTAGATTTTGGATTTTGGTATTCATTTTCATGCAAATATTTGCTTGGTAGAATAAAGCTGCCTGTTTGTACACTTCAGAAATCTCTCTTGTATTCCAAACTGGTACAAGAATTAAAGAGGGCATTTTATAAATTGGCATTGGTATTAAGTTGCTGTTGATATTTGCTGGTGGGGGGTTGGTAGAGTCATGGGTACAATTCTGCCTACACAAATCCAAGTATAGTGTTCTCCACTTGTCTAATCATATTCCTTATCTCATCTGTAAATCACCGGGGACTGGCACCGCTCTGTCATCCGTGGGAAGTTGCTTATTCAGTCTGGGTGTGGACTGTAATTGCTCAGATTAGACAAAAGGTCTGCTGAATGTCCTTATTTGGCACACCACTAGGTGTAGTCACCTGAGACATAACACAGTTAAACATAGCATGAAAGGAATAGCGTTCAACCTGAACATCTTGTTTAATATCTGGCCTAAATAGATTTAACACCTTTATTTAGAATTTGATCCTATATATTTGTATAGATGAAATGAGTGATTTTTCTCACCAAGAGGCGTTCTCCAGCAGCTTTCTCATGGGCAGCATCCACGTGGAGCTTTATCGCCTGCGACCAGGGCGTTGCTGGTCATCTGACTGTGAATGAATTCATTGTTTAATTTAAAGATAGCTCCTCGGACATCTTGCTTTGCTTTTTCTCACGTTCTCAGCTGTTAGGTCCTTTCCCCCCTAAATTTGGTGGTGTGCTTCACTTTTAAATCCCCAAAGGTCAATCAAAGATGCCCAACTACTGCTCTGGGTTTGCCATTTGCAAGTGTTTTTTTAAGACTCTGATGATGCAACTCTAGTCAAGATTACTTGGAAGTAAACCCTACTGACTTCACTGAGACTTACTTCCAATAAGTGAATGTATAATTGCAGCCACGGGGACCCTTAAGTGGAACATCTGTGTGAGTCCCCCTGTTTTCTCACTGCCTTCTGTGTCAATGCCATTTTCCCCCTCAGCTGGGGAAAAATACCTCCATACATACTTACAGTATTTATTTGTATTATTTATATGCCATTTTTCTCCCCAAATAGAACAGTCTTCCTGCAAGTGGAACCTTTCTCTCATGTTCCATCAACTAATCTAAATATCAATAAAATAAAATATTTAAACATAATAGAAATTACATTCAAGTTATCTTGTTATCCTGCAGCTCATGATTTTGAATTCTGCCCGTGGAAGACAAATGTTGCTGCTGCTGCTGCTCCTCTCTTTCCCTAACCCACGGCCACTGCTTTACCCCAGCCTTATTTCCCGTCAGCATTTTTCTAAGCTTACAGTTTGACACAAAATGTGCACTTGGGGAAAAAAATGTGTGTTTGGAAACTGATAGAAGTGCAGATGAAGAAACAGAGAACTATAAAGGTTGTGAGTATAAATAACTTAAAACATTAGGCAGTGTCATGTAACACAGTTTATGTAAAGGTTAGGAAGTATTTGGTTCCCATCCTTAAATCAAACTGCCCAGTCCATACTAAAACAAATTCTTCTTTTTGGTCAGAATATTCTCTTCTTCACTCTTATCAGTTCTGAAAGTCTGCAGGCCCCACTGATTGCCAGCCAGCCAGCCAGCCAGCCAGCCCATCTAGTGAAAATCAGTACCAGACGGAAAAATCTCCCACCTCTCCTACCCCAACCAAAAGATGATAAAGAACACATATACAACAATAAAAATAAAAAACAAATCCCTGTGGTGACATCTGAATAGAATTATAGAATTAGACACTGTGGGCTGAAGAATATCTACTGCAGGGGAAGGATGTTCTTAAAGACTTCTTTAGAGAGCTCTGTTTTGACCAGCTTTCTGCAACTTAAAAGGGAGGTGGCCTTGCTCACCTCCATGGGCAAAGTGTTCCTCTGGAGCAGTTTAACAAAAACAACTCAGTCTAAAGATTTGATGTTGGCTTATGTGGAGTGGGGGCCTGACAGGGCATTTAGAAAATGTGCTTTAAAATCCTCTGCCTCTCTAGTGCTAGTGCTCTATCCCAGTTATGAGATTTATCCTTCATTCTTGCTACCAACCCATTTGGTCTTCTGCCAATGGGGTTGCTCCATCAATGGGTATCCATGAGTGTACTATTCTGTTGGTGTATCCTGGGTGTCCTACTTGTATGCCTTTATTCTAGAGACATACCTCAGGATACACTGCCATAGTGAGTCTCTGTCCTATCCTGGGGTTCCCACAGCTGGCCATAGAATAATGCCCTTAACATAGCAGAAGGTGAAGGAAATCAAAATTGAGCCATTAATTAGCACCATATCTCTCATCAGTAACAGTGCCTCTCAGAATATGAAAGTGCTAGCTGCTACTGCTGGTGGTGGTGGTTTTGAAGTACTTGTTTCCTATGATATTTAGGTGGTGCTAGGGCATGGGCATCTGGAGAGCAAGTAGCGCTTCCTTCTCAAATCCTCCATTTATTATTCGGTGAATGTACACAGACAGATGCACTGTGTTGTAGCAATTATGCACTATACATACAAATGATTCTAGAGTACCATCATGCAGCTTTGCACTCCCTGCTCCAATTGCTAGGGACATTCTTGTGCAAGGGTGTAGACTATTATCAGTAAGCAGAGCTATCACTATAGAAGGATTTTGTGTTTGTGTGAAAGGATGCTTGCAATACTACTTCTGAGCTGACAAAAGACAGTTGATAGCTAGTGGGGATGTTCTGATGGTAAGTTTCATTGGGAGCTAGGATGGCATGAATCATGATGGGTGAAGGTTAATCATTAACCATCTTTCAACCTACCACTAGACAAAGGAAGGGGAGAATGGGTAGCAGGAAGTCAGTCTGGAAATGAGACTGAAAGGAGCACTTCAGGAAATCCTATGGCAGTATCATTTCCCTAGAAATCTGTGCAAGAGCAGGAACCTTTTCTGTCCTAATATTTTGAACTCTTATCTCATGTTCAGCTTACATATATGTGTGATCAAATATTTTAGTCTCCATGTAAGGAAACTAGACCCCATGGACGTCTCATCACTCAGAAGAGAAGTGAGCTAATGTAACAGTTCCAGGTAAATTTTGAGGGCATTGTTTGATTGTTTTCCTGGTACACCACTTATTTCAGTCTGAATTGTGACAGCGAAGCAACTTTGACTATCTGGAACTAACAGCTTCACACATAGTAGAATAACGTCGGGACTGAGGTGTTTATTACAGTGTTTAGGAGCAAGAACCGACTGTGCAACTTCTGGATGTAGGGTGTGGAACAGATTTTTTTGAATGCTTTCCCCAAGTTCAATAGCAATCAAACAAAAATCTGGCGGAATAAGAGAGCAGGGTTCTCATCTCCCATCCTTGTTCACCAGGAACTTTGGGGGGAAGCACTAAAAATTGTATCTGCCCCCAGAAGTCCAAATTGTTACACAATGAGTACACTTACTGCAGGATTGTCTGTGCTACCACATTGTATTGCATGTATGGATCAGGTCTGTGGGAAAATGCATCAAGTAATTCATAGCAAACAGAAGCTCAGAAACTATGAAAAGCACCTCAGACTCAACAAAAAAGAATACTGTTTTAAAAGTTAAAGGGTTGATGGATGAACAATGCTCACTAGAACAGTCACTGCTTCTTAAACAAATTACAGCCTAAAAATCAGTGGGATCTTCTTCTCAAACTGACTACCTCCCAATGGAAAGCTGAATTTGTGGGGACCATTTCATCTCAGCTTTAATTTATAACAGCCTCCCTTGCCCTTTTTTTCAGAAGAAGACATTTGCTTTCCAAGAACTACTTGTATTCCTTAGCAAACACTCTCTGAAAGTCTCGTTGAAGTGAACATCTACTCATTCCATAGAGTTATTCCCAGTGCCCTGTATCCCATGAGGTTTGTCCCATACTTTATCTTAGGAAGGAGAGAGGATTCAAAGCTCTTGAAGGGAATTTATTTATTTATTTTATTTAAAATATATATATATTGCCTTTCTCCTAAAGGATCCACGGCAGTTTACACTACTAAAAGAAACAAAGGTAAAATAATAAATTATTACAACATTAAAAGGGCTGACTGGATAGCTCAGTGGTTTAGACATCTGGCTGCGGAGCCAGAGGTTGGGAGTTCTATTCCCCACTGTGCCTTCTACAAGAACAGCCAGCCTGTGTGGCCTTGGGCAAGTTGGACGGTCCCAGAGTGTCTCCAGAAGAAGGGAATAGTAAACCACTCTTGAGTATTCTGTACCTGGAAAACTCTGAAAAAGGGTCCCCACAAGTCAGAATTGGCTTGATGGCCCATGATTATTATTACAATATTTAAAAAGACCGCAGAAGCCTCTGTGCTGCAAGGTTGGAAGACCAGCAGTCGTAAGATCAAATCCACGCGACTGAGTGAGCTCCCATTGCTTGTCTCAGCTCCTGCCAACCTAGCAGTTCGAAAGCATGCAAATGCGAGTAGATAAATAGGTACCACCACGGTGGGAAGGTAATGGCGTTCTGTGTCTAGTCGCGCTGGCCACGTGACCACGGAAACTGTCTTCGGACAAACGCTGGCTCTACGGCTTGGAAATGGGGATGAGCACCGCCCCCTAGAGTCGGACACGACTGGACTAAATGTCAAGGGGAACCTTTACCTAAACAAATATATTAAAAACGTATAAGTAAAAACATTATTAAAAACATATTAAAAACAACAGAAATACAATAGTCTTTTTAAAAATCCGCTTAGTCAACCAGTCATCTAAAAGAATGAGTGCTTGAAAAGAAAGTCCATATGGATATCCACCATTTTATTTGTTTGTTCGTTCATTCATTTATTCATTTATTTATGTCCTGCCTTTCTCCTTAAAAATGACCCAAGAGAGCTTACACTATTGAAAGACAATATTTAAAGCCAAGAACAATGAATATTAAAAAGGCAGTTTACATAATTAAAATACAATATTAAAGCTAAAAACAATATGTATACAAATATTAAAAAGAAACAAACAAATATCACTCTGAGAAATGGTAAACACAAGCAGTATTAAAAATACAGTCAAAACAGTAATGCATAACAATCCATTGAAAAAAATCCCATTCAGGGAGCCAGTCACTGAGGGAAAGCTTGCTTAACGAGAAAGGTCTTCGCCTGCTTGCAGAAGGACAGCAAAGGTGGGGCCAGCCTAGCTTCCTGTGGGAGGGAGCTCCAAAGTCTGAGAGCAGCAGCAGAGGAGGCCCTCTCCTGTGTCCTTACCAAATGCACCTGTGAAGGTGGTGGGGCCGAGAGAAAGGCTGCCCCTGATAATCTTAATATCCAAGCCATCTTATAATGAGAGATACGGTCTTTGAGATTGCTTGGACTCAGGCCATTTAGGGCTTTATAGGTTAAAGCCAGCACTTTGAATTATGTTCAGAAAACAGATTGGCAGCCAGTGGAGCTGCTGTACCAGGGGGGTTATGTGATCCCTGTAACTCGCCCCAGTCAGCAATCTGGCTACTGCATTTTGGACCTCCTGAAGGTTCCTGACACTTTCCATTGTTAGCTCCCCAAAGTGCACATTACAGTAATCCAGCCGGGAGGTAACTACGGCGTATGTCACAGCGGCCAGATCAGATCTCTCAAGAAACAGTCGTAGCTGGCCCACTAGTTTTAATTCCGCAAAGGCACTCCTGGTTACCTCCAAACCCGGGCATCCAGGCTCAGAGATGAATCCAGGAGCACCTCCAAGCTGTGCACCTGGGTTTTCAGGGGGAGCATAATCCCATCCATCACAGGCCAGCAAAATATTTGTAAGATTGATGTTAGGTTTTTATGGGAATCACGTAATCCTGCAAAGTATTGATTTTAATTTGGAGAAGAGTTCAGTGAACTGCTCTTGAATCGCAGCCGCCTGGGAAACTGAAAGGAGGGGAAGTCTCAATTCTCACTTCTGCATGTATTCTCATTATAATCACAAATTGCCAAAATTAATGAGAAAAATACCATTCAACTCCCACTTCTCTAGAGCAAAGCAGGAAACAGGGAGACAAAGAAATCCCTCCTTGCTCACAAGATATTCTGAGAAGCTTCCTTTCTTTAAAATGACTAATGTCCATTTCAAGCATCTCACATCTGCGATTGTAACTCTGAACCCAGCAGTGTATGCTTTTCTTCTCTGTTCCCATGAACATTTTGGAGAGGCAGTCAAAGATCTGAGACTGGGGTTGCCAGGAACAACTGGGATGAAATCAGGACTCATCCAAGAGGCAAGGGAAGGGTCTCTGCTCTTCAGTGCCAAGAACAGAAATAGACCCAATTGGCAGCTGAATGTTATTTGAACACTGGTGATGGGGCAAAGTCCTTCACAGCCACTAAGGGTGGCAAACTCAGCCCTCCAGCAGTGGAGACTGTCCAGCGGAGTTCAGCTAAGGGACTTTCCAGAGAGCCTAGAAGAAATAGCCATGTAGAATGTCACTGATACTCCTCACGCCCTCCAGGATCCAGTGCCTGAAGGAATCGCCTACCTAATAATATGGTTGGCCTGTCGGGAGTTTTATTTAAAATCTTGCATGCTGTCTGTAGTTTGAGCGACTGGGAGGGACTTTTCTGGGCTAGGGTGATTGTCTATTTATCAAGCACTGTAGCGTTCACCCTTATTATGCTAAATAAGTTATGTATTATTCATGTTTTATGCTGATGTGGTGGAGAGGCGGAGCTGAGAGAGAGGTTAAAAGGCGGAGCCTGAGAGGAAGAAAAAGAGTCAAGAGTCAGTCAAGGGTCAGTCAAGAGAGAGTCAGTGAGTTAGTCAGAGTCTGAGGAGAAGAGATAGAGATTGAGTTAGAGACTGGTTAAGATAAATAGATACAGAAGGTGGAAATTATATGGCAAGAGAATAGTATGTACATCTGAAGAACTTCTGTGATTGTCAAATTGGCTTCACTTTAATAAATAAAGTTTGTTTGCATTCACCATACAAGTGTCTGATCAAACGTCATGTATTTTGTGGATTGAGGTAATCCACTGGTGGCAGTGAAAGGAAAACGACTGGAACCTTTGTGAGGCTCAAAACGTAGGTGCCTCAAGGAGGTGATCGTCACAAGCACTAACTAAGTATTCTGTCCAGCTTTTGAATTCAAAGAGAGCCCCACCTCTCTGCTGAGTGCTCTCTCTCTCTTTTGTCAGTTGGTGGCCGTTTTTTGTTGCTGTTGATATGTTTGATTGGTTATTAGCATGTGAGCAGTAAAGAAAGCAGTATGTATGATGAAGAAAAAACAGAAAGGTAGTAAGCAACAACAAGATGACTAAAAAACAAATGAAGGTCTTTTAAGGCCTGAATTCACCTCAAAAATGGAAAAAGACTTTTCTACAATGGCAGAAACAGAAATCTGATGTGATTTGCATACAAGAAACCCATATGAAAAAAGCGGATCAGAAATTATTGGAATGTCCAAGGTTAGGAAAATTGTTTGCGGCTTCAGACATAAGTAAAAAAGAAGAGAGGTGTGGCTATGTATATAAAGAAAGAGCTTGAACCAAAACTAATTTTGCCTCAGACAATGGAAGGATACTGATGGTGGAAATCCAAAGAGAACCAACGAAAATGTTAATTATAAACATTTATGTACCAAATGAAAACCAAGACAAATTTTTTAAACAATTACAATTAGAATTAACAAACAAAGATTATGATCACTATTGTGTGATAGGGGACTTTAATGCTGTTTTTGATAAAGACCTAGATACAAAATCAGACCAAAAAAGAAAAGAAAAGAAAAGAGGAACAATCTCAATAAATTTTCTACAATTGGCGGAAGAAGTAAATATAGATGCCTGGAGGATGAGATACCCAAATACAAAAGATTGTACTTTTTATTCTAATAGACATAAATCGTGGTCAAGAATTGATGCATGTTGGATCTCAGCAAGTCTAAGGAAAGAAATGGAACAAATAGATATTTTGCCTAATATATTTGCATATCATAATCCCATTTCATTATAACTGGGTAGCAAATCAAGAGAATTTTGTTGGAGGCTCAATACGTCACATTTAAAGAATGAGGAGTTTATCAAGCAAATAAAAGAAGACATGGACTTTTTTCCAAACAGAACATGAGGCCAGAAACACCAATGACAATGGTTTGGGAGGCAAGTAAGGCATTTTTTAGAGGGGCAGCCATAAGATTTGCAACAAAACAAAAAAAGGAGAAAGACAAAAAAAATCAGATTTTGAAAAATAGATTAGCCTCAGATGAATTACAGTTGAAACAAAATCCATCAAACACAGAATTGAAGGAGAAGATACAGTTAGTACAACACCAGATAAATATATTGTTTACTGAGGAAACTGCAAAGAAGCTCAAATTCGCAAAACAATTTTTTTTTGAAAACGCAATCAAACCAGGGAGATGGTTAGCATATAAACTAAGGAAAGAGAAGGAGAAAACAACAATATAAACACTTAAAGGTGAAGTAGGGACTGAGAAATTTAAACAAGAAGAATAAGAAGATCGTAGATGACTTCTATCGAAATGTATACAGTAAAAAGGAAGTAGATAAGGAATCTCAGAAGGAATATTTACTGAAATATAATAAAATGAAACTGACCAAAGATCAAATAAAATCTTTAAATGGCCCTTTAACATTTATAGAAATTGTAGAAGCCCTTAAAAAGCAAAAAAAAAAAAAAAAAAAGGGGGGGGGGAATCGGCAGGCCCAGATGGACTTCCAGCTGAATATTAAAAAGAATTGGAAGATGTATTGCTTAAACCATATAAGAAACTCCTGGAATTTATTGAAGAAAAGGGAGAATTACCACCAACATGGTTGGAAGCGACAATCTCTCTCATTCGTAAGGAAAACATGGATTGCAAAGAAATTAAAAATTACAGACCGACTTCATTACTAAACGTAGATTATAAAATATATGCAACCATTTTGGCAACTAGATTGAAAAGAATCTTAATACAGATAATACACCAAGACCAATCCGGCTTCCTCCCAAAGAGCCAGATGAAAAATAACATAAGGATAATCTTAAATACTTTGGAATATTATGAAGCTCACCCAGAAAAACAAATGGCCATGATATTCTTTGATGCAGAGAAAGCTTTTGATAATCTGAACTAGAATTTTATGCTCCAGCAACTGGAGGTGCTACAAGCGGGAGAAAATTTTTTGAAATTAATTAAAGCAATTTATACCCAGCAAAAGGCAAAAGTTAGAATTAATGGAAAGTTGACCAAAGAAATACAAATACAAAAAGGTACAAGACAGGGGTGCCCACTCTCTCCACTATTATTCATTCTTACTCTAGAAATATTAACCTAGCAAATCAGAGACAAAAAGGAAATAAAAGGATTAAAAGTAAGAGGGCATGTATTCAAGCTCCAAGCTTTTGCAGATGACCTAGTTATTATACTGGAGGACCCAGTGGACTCAGCTGAAGATCTGATGGAGATGCTGATGAATTTTGGTGACATGGCGGGAATGAAAATAAATCAAAAGAAAATAAAAATACTTGTTAAAAATATGAGGGATCAAGAACGACAGAAACTAACAGAAAGGACTAACTTTCAAGAAGAGAAGAGAGTCAGATATTTAGGAATTCAAATCACAAAGAAAACAAGTACACTATTCAAAGACAATTATATGAAATTGATTAAAGAGATACAGAATAGCTTGGAGAGATGGGATAAATTACAGCTCTCGTTGATGGGAAGAATAGCAACCATCAAAATGAATATTCTACCTAAACTTGTTTTTATATCAGACAATTCCTGTTATATTAAAACAGTCATTTTTCCAATAACTTAACAAGATAATTATGAGATTTATTTGGCAAGGTAAAAAACCAAGACTTAAAATCAAAGCAATGCAAGATGCTAAAAAAAAGAGCAGATTTTGGTCTCCCAGATTGGGCATTGTATTATAGATCCTGTGTATTAGTCTGGATAAAGGAATGGATAACGTTAGATAATGATAGACTACTCAAGTTGGAAGGACATGATCTATAGTCAGGTAGACATGCTTTTTTATGGTACAAAAAAGATAAAGAGCAGAAAAGTTTCAATATGCATGATAAGAAGAGCCTTATTAGGAACTTGGGAAAAGATCATACAGTAGATATACCAAAAAATACCAAGCTGGGCATCACCTATAGAGGCCTTTACACCAGAGGTCCCCAACCCCCGGTCCACGACCTGGCAGCGGTCCGCGGCCTATCCAGGACCGGGCCGCAGACACAGATCTCCTACCCCCCGTGAGCGTCCCCTGCAAGCACTGTTGTGCGCATGCGTGCAAGCGTGTTCCGCCCCTGTGCGCGCTGTGCGCATGCGTGCAAGTGGCCCTCCCCCGAGCGCAACATGCGCATGCACGCACGTGAGCTCCACCCCCCTGCGGGCACACCACACACACCCAACCAGTCTGCGGTTGGGAAAAGGTTGGGGACCACTGCTTTACACAACCTAACCTTATGACAGAAGCGAAATTCTTAAATTTTCAAGATTTATTTTAAAAGGATTGTGATTTAAGGTCTAAAGAAAAGTTAGAAGTACAAAATATATATCTAGACTGGTGGTCTAGAGCACAAATGGAATCTAGATACACAAAAGACAAAATAGAGGGCTTCTACATGGAACCAATGGTATTTGATAAACTTTTGTTGGGTTCAAATGAGAAAGTAATTAAAAATGTATGATTATCTGCTTGAAACTAAAATGCAAGATGAGATTGTAAAAGAATGTATGATTAGGTGGGCACAAAATATAGGACATAATATTGATATTTGCAAATATGGAAAAATAATATAAAGCTCACAAAATCAGTAAATTTTAAGGAGAACATATATAAGATGTTTTATAGGTGGTATATGACTGAAAAATCTGTCAAAGATTTATACAGAGGTGTCAAATGTGTGTAGGAAGTGTAAAGCACAAGAGGGAAGCTTTTATCATATGTGGTGGACTTGTAGAGAAGCGAAACAGTACTGGATAGCAGTACATACTTTGTTACAAAAAAATATTGCTCTGTAATATTCCACTAAGCCCAGAATTGTTTTTACTGAATATTATACTGAATAATATAGATAAGACAAAGTGTTATCTAGTTATACATATAGTTACAGCAGCCTGAATTCTTTATGCCAAGAATTGGAAGAAATCGGAGATACCGAAGCAAGAAGAGCTCTTGGAGAAGATTTGGGAAGCAGCACAAATGGCTATTCTATCAGAAGTGTTGAAAGACTGTCCAATACAAAAGGCAACTGAACTATGGGATTTATTATATAAATCGCTTGAGTCAGTAGATAGCGCTTGATAAACACAGAATTAAACTAAGAGGTAACTACAAGTAGAAATCTGGAAGGGCAATCAAACTGTAGAAAGGCGAAAAGTGGACTTGATATTGTAACGCGAACAATACGATTTGATGACAGTATATTTTATGTTCTCCTTCTTCCCCCCCTTTTTCCATTCCCCTTACCTTCTGTACCCCTTATCCTATCCCTAGTTTAAATTTAAAAAAAAAACACACACAAGAAAGCAGTATGTACTAGTCTGTAATTTCAAGCAACTGTAAGTAAAGGATTTTTTTTGTGTTATTTCTTCTTCAAAGGCCCCAGAGTGAGTTATTGAGACTCTTAGTGCCAGTTAATGACAAAGGGGAACTTTTAGCTATTTCCCTCTGTGGATCGCTGTACTTCTGCTGTGTAGCAAAAAGAGAATTTTACCAGAAATTCAAAACTCTGCAACATGTGGAACTATCTTTGTAAGCTATGAGACTGTATGAATCATCCAGAAAAGGGAAACAAATAGCTGAAGAATGTGGCCAGTTGAGACAGCATATGAGCAATCTGACAGGAGGGAAGAGAACTAGATAAAACAATCATGGGAGCTTAACACATGGGGGAAATTGTATGTAGAAGAGGATGGCCATGGCTAGCTCAAATGAAAGGGAGCAGAGAGGTAACGAACTAAATAGAGATTTTCAAATTTGAGTGTGGCAACAGAACTATAATTCCATTTTAATCTGAGAAAAGAGTTAGAAACCATCACAAATACTTATATTTAAATAACAATTAAAATAATACACAACTAACAGTTAAACTGCTGTACTGCAGCCAAAACTGTGCTCATGACCCGGGGTTCAATCCCAGGTAGCCGGCTCAAGGTTGACTCAGCCTTCTATCCTTCTGAGGTCGGTAAAATGAGTACCCAGCTCGCTGGAGGGGCAATGTGTAGCCTGCATAATTAACTTGTAAACCGCCCAGAAAGTGCTTGAAGTTCTATGGGGCAGTATATAAACAGCACGCTTTTGCTTTTCCCTTAAAATACTATATTTTTCCATATATAAAGTATGACACTTAAGTCTTCCTTGCTGATGAAATCCTATATGGTGCCACAATGAGGTTATGTTTGTTGGAAGTATCTGGGTTCAACTCTGCTTACCCTCAAGAAGATGCATGCTTCTGCATGAGGAAGAGGAGAGACAGAGAGGTTCTCAAGTTTCTGGCGCTGCCATTTATTTGCTCTGACCTATGCTGACCTTCCTATTAGATTACTTTTCTTGGGGTTACTCTTGCCACTGCCTTCTTGCTCATTACTTTCTATTGTTTCTCTGAGAAGCCGCCATCTAGCTTTTGAGATGAAAGGGGTAGCCAAGGCTCCTGACATCACCAACTGAGGGTGTGGTTACAGGAAGAAGAAAAACTTTCTGAATGGGGTTTAGCATGTTTCAATTCAATTTTTAACATACTGGCTACACGATGCACAGGGAAGCACAGTTTTTTTAGGCCTGGGAAGTCTGGGTTTTTTTGGTTGGAAAGCGAAGTATTTTACTCAGCTGTGAAAGCGCTGTTTATTTTAAATTGCTTGTGAAATTTATTTATTTTCAATCATTTTGGCATATGTGAATGCCTCTGTTGGAGTAAATTGTATCTGTGGGGTTTGTCAAGTGACGGATGCCAGGATCACAGGTTATATATTCTATTTGTAATATTGATCTAACCAACTTCGGAAGAAATTAAAAATAGCACCACAGCAGCAGTGGCGAGTGGCTGTGAGAGGCAGCCAGTACAAGGGTGGGCAGGCACAGGACAAAGCCTCAAATGCAATGATTCTAAAAGCATATGTAGCCTCCTTGATTATGAAACAACACAGTTAAAAAATGGATTTAAAGTTTTCCCGAGAGGATACACTCACCGACCCAAAACCCATGTGACTTTCAACTGACTTCAAAAACCCCAAACCAGAGTGGGTGGGCAAGGAGCATTGTCTCCCGCCCACTCCGTCCCACGGTATGGTCACCACACTCCCTACCAAGAAAAAGGAGGAAGAAGATGTGATGTCCACCCAAAAGAAAGAGAAAGCTGGGGGCTAGGAGGTGTTGCTGGTTGTTTTTCTAACACTCTTTCGTAGATTCACTGTAGATGATGACACCCTCTCAATTTTTGTGTCCTGGGACAAAGCCCCAGTTGCTCTGCACTAGTTATAGCCCCCACCAACCACAGGACTTTTTTCACCTTTCCTGTCTCAAGGGTATTTATTAAATAAGCACAAACATTATTATTTTCTTAGAATTGTGGACAAGAGGGGGAAGTATGTTCAGGTAGCCACTCGCAAGTTCCAAAGGGTTAAATATATAAGTGCTCCTGGCCTGCATTTTTGCTTGCTCTACAACAATGTTCCCCTTCCGATCCTCTGCATTGCAGCTCACCAGATCCACAGCATCTCACAGGCAGTTTAAGTTTGATCACCACTTCCATCTTACTAGCTTCACACTCTGGGATTTCTCAGGATGCTTTTTCTCCTCAGCTTTACAGACCTCACCTGGCTTTCTTCAGTTGGAGTGATTGGTGGACCAAGCACCATGGAGGTTCACTCCCAAATTCCACAGAGTCCAGCTCAGGTCACAAGCCACCTAGGGCTCTAATTCCCTTGAATTGCCTCTCCCCCCCCCCCCCCGCAATATTCTGCTGCTGATCTTGGCAACAGTTGGTGGGAGCTACCTGTGATCTCCTCACACCTCTTGGCCTTCCTAAGTTACATTTATTTAAATGAAAAAATCACTTCACAATGTAACCAAAGTAATAGCTAGCTAGCTAGCAAGCTAGCTAGCTTGCTTGCTTGCTATATTTTATTAATAATTATTATATCCCACCCTATATCATGAGATCTCAAGTTGGGCTACAACAAGAATGGTATAAACCAATTCAACTAGTATAAGACATCTGAAACGATTAAAAAATTTAAACAGTATAATACATATAAAATAACATACACATTTTATAACTATTTAAAACCATTAAATCTGTATATAAAATACAAAGAACTCCACAAATGAATGAAGGCAAGGTTCTAGAACTCCAAAGGCTCTGGTGAACAGGCATGTTTTCAGGTGGCACCAAAATGAAATCAGTGTCCATACTAGCCTCTGTGGGGGAAAGTATTTCACAGCTGAAGTACTTCAGCTGAGAAAGCCTTCTCCCATGTATCTGCATAGCATATCATTCTCAGTGGTTGGAAACAGAGAAGGGCCCCACCAGCAGCTCTTAACCATCAGGTGGGCAGGACAGCTGCTCCCTCAAATATCCAGGTCTCAAGCCATTAAGGGCTTTATAAGGCACTACCAACATCTTAAAACAAAACATAGATTGGACACTCTGGTAGGAAAACTCCAAAGCAGAATTTAGAAGCTTTCCTCTTTTTTTGGCCACACTCCCAATAAATCCCCCCATAAAGCATGGCTGATGGCCAAGGGAGTTGTGTTATTCTGGGAACTGTGATGTAAAAACAAAAACAAAAAAACTTTCCCAGAGTCTCCTCCAAATATGGAGTTTGTGTAAGTGGGTTAGGACACCCTGATTTCTCCCCCCTTCCTTGCAAATTAAACTCTTTTACTGGTTTTCAAGAAGTATATGACAGGTGAATACAGCTGGATGCATTCATATCTGTACAAAGAAAGAGTAGAAGGGAAAAAACCAAAAAGAGGAAAAAAGAGGAGAAGGAAAATATAAAAGGGAAGAAGAAAAGGGAAGAGAAAGAAACCCTGGGAGTAAGGAAGACGAGGAAAGGGGGTATAGGTTTAGTTCTTTCCGCTCATAAGCAATATCCAATGAACCAACAATTCCTCAAATCAACAATGTCTTGTGCACAAAAGATCCATATATGTATCTTCAATATCTTTGTAAATATGACTTCTTAGCATATGCCGGTACAGTGCATGTTCAAAAGTTGCAAGAGTAGTTAGTTCTTTGGACCATTGATTAATTGATGGGATGGATTTGAACTGACATCTCTCCAGAATCAGGTGCACGGCAATGAGAAAAGCTTGTAAAATCCATGTGTGTTGTCCTGCAGAGAGCCTTCAGGCAGCTGGGAGGTAGTTCAAGAGGGCCTGAAAGGCTGATATCTCAAATGAGAGGTCCAGTACAAAATTAATTCTGATTATTATAGTTGTCCAGAAGGGAGCCACCACTGCACACAAGCACATTATGTGAAGCACCCTCCCTCCCACATATCCAGCATTTGTCTGAAGATGAGATCTGTTTATACATTACAGTGGTGCCTCGACTTACGAACGTCCCTCCTTACGAACATTTTGACTTACGAATAGCTCCGTTCGCAAAAAAAAATTCGACTTGCGAACAGAGCTTCGACTTACGAACGAAAAAAACACGCGGGGGAGGCGGGGAAAGCGCGAAATTTGAACTTTCAGTTAACCGTTGGCCAGCAAAGAGGCTGCTTGTCTGCTACCTCGCTTGTCCCAGCGGTTAGAGAGTGGATACGGAGAGAGACTTCGGACTGCCTAGTTGTTGTTTAGTCGTTTAGTCGTGTCCGACTCTTCGTGACCCCATGGACCAGAGCACGCCAGGCCCTCCTGTCTTCCACTGCCTCCTGGAGTTTGGTCAAATTCATGTTGGTAGACTGCCTAGTACTGCCTGGTATTGCCTGGTACTGTACTGCCTGGTACTGTACTGTACGTACTGTATTTTATTTTTGGCTTTTTTTTAAAAAAATTGATTTTTGGATTTTTGACTTTCTTTTTTAAAACAGAGACTGCCTGTTCTGGGTGAGTACACTGTATTTACTGTACAGGGTTTTTTGCAGCTTGGTGGGGAGTAGGGCTAGGTGGGGGGTTATGTTTCTGTGCTCTGATGGGTCTTGCAGTGTGGATTTAAAATGTGAGAAGTAGACTGTAATATTAAATTAGAATTAAATGTGAAAATTAGACTGTACAGTAATTTTAAAATGTAAATTTTATTTATTTATTTTTGCTTTCTGTGGCTTCTAGGGTTTGTGTACTGTGACCTCTCTTTTGTTTTAAAATGTGTGGGTTTAAAATGTGGCTTCAAAGTCTGGCTGTTTTAAAATCAGAAAATATTCTGTGAGTGGCTGTGCTGGCTGTTGATGCAGGCAGGCTGTAAAATGGAGTTTAGACTCCAAAGTCTTTTTTTTCTTAAAATCAGAAAATATTCTGTGAGGGGTTGTGCTGGCTGGTTTGCTCTAAAATGCAGTTTAGACTCAAGTCTCTCTCCCCCCCCCCATTGTCTTCTCTCTCTCTCTCTATGCTCTCTTTTTGTGCTGAGGGGGTCTGTTTGCTGGAATAATGGTTGCTGGTTGTTGATGCAGGCAGGCTGTAAAATGCAGTTTAGACTCAAGTCTCCCCCACCCCCCATTGTCTTCTCTCTCTCTCTCTCTCTATGCTCTCTTTTTGTGCTGAGGGGGTCTGTTTGCTGGAATAATGGTTGCTGGTTGTTGATGCAGGCAGGCTGTAAAATGCAGTTTAGACTCAAGTCTTCCCCCCCAATTGTCTTCTCTCTCTCTCTCTCTCTCTCTGCTCTCTTTTTGTGCTGAGGGGGTCTGTTTGCTGGAATAATGGTTGCTGGTTGTTGATGCAGGCAGGCTGTAAAATGCAGTTTAGACTCAAGTCTCCCCCACCCCCCCATTGTCTTCTCTCTCTCTATGCTCTCTTTTTGTGCTGAGGGGGTCTGTTTGCTGGAATAATGGTTGCTGGTTGTTGATGCAGGCAGGCTGTAAAACGCAGTTTAGACTCCACAGTCTTTTTTTTCTTAAAATCAGAAAATATTCTGTGAGGGGCTGTGCTGGCTGGTTTGCTCTAAAATGCAGTTTAGACTCAAGTCTCTCCCCCCCCCCCAAATTGTCTTCTCTCTCTCTCTATGCTCTCTTTTTGTGCTGAGGGGGTCTGTTTGCTGGAATAATGGTTGCTGGATTCTGTGGCTCCTAGGGTTTGTGTACTGTGGTGTGCTGAACAGTACTCATGGCTCCAAAGAAAGAGAAGAGCAAAGGGAAGAAGATGATCATCTCCACTGAAATGAAAAAGGACATAATCAAAAAGCATGAAGATGGCATGCGTGTGACTGAACTGGCTGCTGAATACAAGATGGCAAAGTCAACCATCTGCACCATATTAAAGAAGAAAGATGTCTTGAAAGACATTGATGTGGCAAAAGGAGTCACAATCCTAACAAAGCACAGGCCACCCCTGATGGAAGAGGTGGAAAAACTTTTACTGGTGTGGATGAATGAGAAACAGCTGAAAGGGGAAAACATCAGTGAAGCCATGATCTGTGAAAAAGCGAAGAAACTGCACAGTGATTTAATGGAAAAAAAACCCTCCGGAACTGCAGCGCAAGAAGAATTCAAAGCCAGCAGGGGGTGGTTTCAAAAGTTCCAAAAGAGAAGTGGCATCCACAGCGTTGTAAGACATGGGGAGGCTGCAAGTTCTGACCATGATGCTGCAGAAGCCTTCAAGTTGGACTTTGCCAAATTCATCAAGGAAGAAGACTACCTCCCCCAGCAAGTCTTCAACTGCGATGAGACAGGGCTGTTCTGGAAGAAGATGCCCAGGAGAACCTTCATCACTCAGGAGGAAGAGAAAATGCCAGGCCACAAACCTATGAAGGACAGATTGACCCTTTTGCTGTGTGCCAACGCCACCGGTGATCTGAAGATCAAAACTCTGCTGGTGTACCACTCCCAGACTCCTCGCCCATTCCAGCGAGAGAAAGTTAACAAGGCCATACTGCCTGTCATGTGGAGGGCCAACTCAAGAGCTTGGATGACAAGACAGCTGTTTATGGAATGGCTCTATGAAGTGTTTGCACCCAGTGTCAAGAAATATCTTTTGGACAACGAGCTTCCTGAAAGGTGCCTTCTGCTGATGGACAATGCCCCGGCACACACCCCATCCTTGGTGGATGATCTCGACGAGGATTTCATCAGGGTCAATTTCCTCCCCCCCAACACAACACCTCTTCTGCAGCCCATGGACCAGCAAGTGATCAGCAACTTCAAGAAGCTGTACAGAAAGGCACTCTTCACCAGGTGCTCCAATATCACCGAGGAGACGTCCTTAACCCTGAAAGAGTTCTGGAAGACACATTTCAATGTCCTCCACTGAGTCAGACTCATTGACAAGGCCTGGCAAGATGTCACAACTCGGACCTTGAACTCAGCCTGGAGGAAACTGTGGCCAGAATGTGCCACAGACAGTGGCACTGAGGTGACTGATGAACAGGTGGTGAGGGACATCATCTCCATGGGTGAAGACATGGGTCTGGATGTTGACGAGGAGGATGTAGAGGAGCTGGTTGAAGACCACGAAGAGGAGAACTGCAAACCGAGCAGCAGAAGGCTTTTGTGGAGGAGCTTTCCACTGAGGAAGAGGAAGAGGCACCGCAGGTTAGCAGCGAGGAGATAAAATCCATCTGCAAGAAATGGACCGAGTGCCAGGACTTCTTTGAGAGGCACCACCCAAACAGGACCGTGACAGGAAGAGTTATGGACATGGTGAATGACAACGTGATCAGCCATTTCAGAAAGATTCTGCAGCGCAGGATGAAGCAGACGAAATTGGACAGATTTTTCACCAGGATGGAGCCTGCAGCCAAGAGACAGCGACAGGGAACCCCTGGAGAAGATGACCCAGAGGAGGGGACCTCTACCTTTCAGTGATGACCATCTCACCGCCCACCTGCCTGTCCTCCAGCCAGAAGTCACCGTGATGTCCTCCAGAAGACACCGAAAGCTAAGTGACCTCTCTTTTGTTTTAAAAGGTGTCTTCTCTCTTTTTGTGCTTAAAAGCACAAACCTTTGTCTGAGGGGGCTGTGTGCCCCAGTGATGACCTTCTTTCTTTCTTTCCTCTTTTCCCCATTGTTCCCTCCCTCCCTCCCTCCTTTCCTGCCCTTTTTTTAACCTAAGTCATCTTAGGTTTAAAAAAAATTCTCCCCCTAGTGGTAGAGGACGGATTAACCAGTTTTGCATTAGTTCCTATGGGAACTAATGCTTCGACTTACAAACGGCGCCTCTACATAAGAACAAAAAACAGCCGGAACGGATTAATCGGTTTTCAATGCATTCCTATGGGAAATGCTGATTCGACTTACAAACGTTTTGACTTAAGAACATCTTCTGGGACGGATTAAGTTCGTAAGTCGAGGCACCACTGTTGTTGTTTGTTGTTGTTGTTGTTGTTGTTGTATCAGCATTAGTCTACAGTCTGGTGAGGCTAGGCACGCTGAGGCCACAATAATTTTCTATTGGCTATCCAATATGCTTCACTGTAGCTCTACTCCAATCTTCCTGTATGATGCATAAATCAAATTTGTCTAAGGCCTTGAGATGTTTGTACTGCAGACATGGACAGCAAAACCTGGATAAGAGTCTCTAGCAATCTTGAAACAAGAGTCATAGAAGCATTCAGAGCAGAAGGAGCAAAAATTGCCACCAATAGATGTTGCAGCTTCAGGTATTGCAGTCTAGCACTGGAGGGCAATTAATATTTTTGTTGCAAAGTCTCAAAGGGCAAGAAATCATCTTGGGACACCCTGATTTCTAGAGAGTCTCATAACAGGATGTTTTCACTTCTAACAGCCAAAACTGAGGACATTAGCACAAAACAAGCGAAGTCACAGAGGGGGCAAAGTGTTGAGCTGCAGGATTTCCATTGCCTGTTAATAAACAGGAAACAACTCCTGAAGAAGCTTTTCCGAGCAGTCGAGTTCATTACATTTGAAGCTTGCATGCTGTAAGCTTCATTTAACAGTAGAATGAATGTACATACGTGAATACATAAGCAAGCAAATAAAAAACACTTTAATAACATTATAGAGGTTTGAATGAATCATGTACCAGGTAATGGCAAAACAACTTCAGTAGGCAGAAAAACTGTGTCCATTAACATTTTCAAATATTAAGGAGTAGGCTAAGATTGATTAAAAATCAATTAAAGCTTTAGTCTCCTAGTGAAGCCTGGTGCCTTATGTGAGGAAAAACAGACTGCATGTGATGAGTTGAAAATGAGGTAACAATGATGACTAGGCTTAAAGCAACAACAACAACTGAAATCCAAATTAGATATGGTGTGCTTTTTTTAAAGGAAGTATACTGGAAGGGAATACGAAAGCACCCACTCATTCTCAAGACCTTTTTAAAAGTCCCATTGCCGTTTGTTTAGAAACTCAGCCCACAATTATGTAGATAGAAGATGGTTCCAGCGTCAAGCCACGGTTGCATAAACTCAATTTAAACTGGTTGCTATTTGAACGTAAATAAAGGAAGCAGCATGGACGCAGTAAATTAAGAAGGACTTGTGCAAGTTTGGGTCAGTACACTCAAACAAATGCACTCATTTCCCATGAGGAAATCTCAAACCACACTCAGGATGGAGAAACTGTCTGCCATAAACACAGTTCACGTACGTTTTTCTTCTTCATCATCAGATCTGAACCAGCATAACAAGACTTAAACTCATGCAACATTTGAGCGGCACCTTTGTTCATGCAGAAAGTTAGTCCCGAAAGATTTTTCTGCACAGTGCCTCAAATCATCATGGTTTGATCAAATGTTAGCCATTACAATGCTCTCTCACAACTAGTTTTTCAGGACCATACCACCGTATAGAGTAAATGGAAGTACTGTGTGTGTAAGACTGGTGCTGTAGCTGTTTGCATGTGCTCCTTGCACCAGGTGTGCACCAGGAAGTAATAACAGTTTGTGGCCTGTTTGCATAGCAGAAAGATACCATTTCATTGTATATGTGCTTTCTGAGATACTGGCTTGAAGCTGAATAGTTTATTAAGCAATTTATTAAAGATTTACAGTGTGAATCAGTTAACACAGAAGACAAGAACTTAACAGAGAAAAAGCCTTATTGTTTTATTCTGCACCACTTGCATTAAGGCTTTTTAACTGTTATTTTTTATTTTAGTTCTCACGCTCCTATCTATGAATTTTAACTTGTTTCATTTTATGTTGTAAGCTACCCAGATAACATTTTTGTTAGAGTCTATCAGCAACATGCCTTTATCTGTGTTACAAGCTCAACCGTTTGCATTATGTGGTTTCTTCAGCCAGGCCTAAAGTATCAGCCTCTTTATTTCCTACAATATACATGTTTGACTTTTGAGGCATCTTAAAGACTTCATTGTTTTTGAAGGAAAGGAAGAGAAATACTAAGCAAAATATATTTTCAGCTACAGATCATCTTTGCCCTCTTTCTTATCTCTTTTATCAGTGGCTTATAAATGGACGCTAGATGGCCATCTGTTAGGAGTGCGTTAGCCGTGGATTATCTCCTTTAGCAGGGAGTCAGAATCCATGACATTTGAGGCCCCTTCCAGCTCTACAGTTCTAGGATTCTTACCAAAGAATGTTTTTAACAGACACCCACCTTCCACAGCAGTACTAGCCTGGTAACCAGACAAGTTCATCTATGACAGCAAACAACACTGGAATAATAAGAATTTTGGTTCCGATTCCCCTATCTCCTTCCTTGTTAAAGAAGCTACCAGATACTTGCATTTTCTGATTTGCCCTGCAGAAGAGAACAATGTATAGGTGAGCACTTGCCAAAGGCTAGAAAAGAGCTAGATTATTTTCACAGAACACTGCTATTGTTGTTAACCCTTCAGTAAATGGATTCACATAATTACTTTTCTCCACACCACTCATGGACTTTTTGTGATCACCAGTAGGTTGTCTGAAGGGATCTCACACACTGACCCCATGGTGCCTCCGGCAGTGCACCATAGGAAAAAGAAAATCAGGGAAAGAAAATAAGGAGCAAAGCAAATGTTGAAAGCTTCACCCCATGCAAAACAAAACAAAACACCATGATTCCCAAACATTCCCTGAGCCCTTTACAGACATCTGATAGATGTAGAACAGGTACCTGTTTGTATTCAGGCAGGAGGCTGTAAAAACAACTACACATCGTCATACTATACTGATTTTTTTTAAAGGGAGCTTCTGGTTGAACACTGACACTCCAGTCCTGAACAAATTTTCTTAGAACATTTCTCTATGATTGCACTTCAGTATGTATTCTCAGGATTCCAGCCTTAACTAACCTTTAAGAGTCTGTTAAAATGGTGTTGCTGTTGTTGTTAGCTTGCAAAATCACATGCCATCATAAAAGACCCTAAAGACTAGCAGAAGTAGTGTGGAAATAGTAAAGAGACTTTAGATACCTTAAAAAGACCAAGAAGTTTTGTTTGCATAAGTTTTTTTAGGCTGCAGCCAGCTTCATCAGATGTACAGTATGTCAGAAATATTGTGACTTAAGCTGTCACCTTAAAGGGAGGTTAATAATTAATTAATTACATGCCATTAGGTCAATTCCAATTCCAGGGTTTTCTAGGTATTGAGTACTCAGAGTCGACAAATTGGTTAATAGTCCAAAGAGTAACTTTCCACAACACAGAATATTTAGAAGCAAAACTGCTCTTGTCCTCAGATCATTGATATTATATCTATTTTCAGAAAAAAAGTTTCTTAACCTTCTGCTGATCACCTTCTCTTCTGCTTTTTGCATAGAACACATGTAGCATCCAATGCTTTAATTAAAGCATTCACATGAACAAGTCTGGGATTTCTTTTACCATGAATCCTGGAGGCTAGAAGAGATCTGAAAGGCAAACTCTGCTACAAATACAACATGCAAACAGCATAATAAAAATATTTTTAAAAATAGTCTGTGCATCTGCTACAAAATCCCAAATCCTGAACCCGATGGGGCTGATTCATATCAATTAGGATTGGGTCTGAAGCAGGTTGACTGGGCCTGGTTTGCAGCTATTGTGACCAATTCAGCTTGGTCTAGAATGAGGGGGTGGGTAGAGAGAGGAAGGGACAATGTGTCTCTAGCAAGACCATGTAAGGTAATAGTCCTGATGGAGTCACAGGGAGGTGAAGTCAGACTTCAGGCAGTGACAACTCCAACTTCTAATATATGCACAAAATCTCTCCCAAGATGTCCCATCATAGCGTTTAGAGGGAGACAGCTGGTGTGAGGGCACTGAAATGAATACATTCACTTCTCCCTTTCAGGGCTGTGCTCTTTTGCTCAGTTTGTTTGTTCATCTAACTTATACACTGCCCAACAGTATATAAGTTAGATAGATAAACAAACAAACAAACTCTCTGAGTGGTTAACAGCCTACACATAAATACAAGTAATCCAATAAATTAAAACCAATGAACACACAAGTAAACAGTACAATACAAAGCAATACACCACAATAAAACACAACATAGCTCGCTGAAACCAATATAAACCAGATTTAAAACACAGGTCATCAGAGGAGGACATTAATAAAAGGCAGCTTTAAATAGCTCCATTTTTAGAAGTTTTAATTTTTTTAAAAAACTGGGAGGGTGGATGCCTGGCGAACCTCAAGTGGTAATTTATTCCATAAATGAGGGGCCACAGTAGAAAACACCCACTTTCTAGCAAAGACTTTCTTGGCCTCCTGTGGTGTTACAGTTTTTAATAGTAAAGAGTGTGAGGAATGAGTTGGACACATAGCTGTTCTGTAGGAGAAATATTCCAGAAGCTATTGAGGGATTTAGTGGGTAGCAGCAAATGTACTTGAACTCTGTACTTTGAGGGGTGTTCTTAAAGCTCTCACATGGTTCCTGCAATACCTGCGGACCTGACTAGAAAGGGCAACTAATATATATATATACACACAACTGCTTATTGCATGAGCAATACATGAACATCATACAGCAAAGAGCAGAAAGCAGCATGAACTGGTAGGATTGAGCACTCAATTGACTGTGCAAGAATTGTACATCCTTTTTAAAAGGAAACTTAAAAGGCCAGCATCAAAATCCTTAGAGCTACCTATCTCCAATGTGAGTGGAGCTGTCTGCTCTGAAGGTGTTGCCACCACATCTCCAAATTTCATTTAGTTATCTAAAAAAACAACAACAAAGCAACCCATCCACTCCCAAACAAATCTAGAACTATAACAATGTTGGTCGTCTGTTAGGGAAACAAGGAGATCTCTTTGTTTAGAAAGAAACAAGTGACCTCCTATCACATCACCAAAAAAGGAAAGGTCTCTTTGGGTCAGTGCGATTCTGTGACAGAGTGGGATATGTCATCAGGAAAGGCTGAGATTCACATCCTCATTGACCCTCTTAGTTGGAAGTCATGGGGTGGGGGGTGGGGAGCAAAAGAAAGTAGTTACTTCTGCTGCTAGTGGTTTCAGATTTGGTGTGACATGCTCTGTGGGAGAGATACTTGTACTGTAGCAATAGTCACTTGATGCTGTTGTGAGCCATGGCCAGCTTTAGGGTTTTTCTGATCCTGTGACTTGGGGTGAACTTTAATCTGCGGAATTTAGGCCACATCTCTTGACTTCATCATATCACAACAGATCATCACAGTAACATGCAAACATCATGCTTGTATTCTAGAATATAAAAACCATCAGTTTATTGCAACTAAAGGGGCCACATTACCCACATCACTTTCATAAGACATGAGCCCATTGGTCTGTGAAATTATCGGAATGGTATCTTTCCTACTTGTTTTTTTTTTAATGGAAAGAAGGTACACATGCAAAAAGCACCTAAAAGCACTTCCATATTAATATAGGTTATTCAAGAGCTCATTGATATTAAGAGCAACTGAAAAGAAGTCTTTAATATATCTGCTATTTACATCATTTTGTATCAGGGTTTCAATCCTATTTAATAGGGACATGCACTAGCCAAAAGATTCAGGTCAGGCATCCCATTCAATGATTTGGAAAACATTCTGATTCACCTTGGGCCAATTTGAAGAACATTCAGTTCAATTTGGGGGCCAAATCTCAAAGTGAGCACCAACTTTTAGATTGAAAACCCAAGCTTTGTGTCTCCTAGGACTGTCATTGGAAATGAATAATTACTGTAGCACTTCACTTTTTGATGAACATAGATAAAATCTACTAGTAGCTTCTCATGGTAGGATGACAGCTTCCAAATTTCAGACAAATAGGTGCAGGAGTTTGTCCCAGATGCTTCAAAAATTATGTGAACTACCAAAAAAAAAAGGTCTATCTTTCTTTGAAGCATTGGACATATGAAGGTATTGTTTTCCTCTTTACATGGAGCAAAGCCTCTTGAGTGTCAAATTATTAGGTTCACGGGGATTTGTGCAAGAGGAGACTTTATAGTTTGAGAGTTCCCAATGCATTTCCCCCCAGGATTATTTCTAAGTAATTTTATGCAAGGCATGTAGAGGTAGCCATTTCTAAGAAATCTGCAAAATGTCAGAAGGCTAGACAACGCACTTTTGTAAAAGGGGAGTCGTCAAACCTTTTGAGTTTGGGGCTGATTTGTTCTCTATTAATCCTCCCTCAGTGTTGTGGGGGTGGGGAAGAGCACAATTTCTATGACCATGGCATACAGGAGTCCCCATATAAAACAAACAAACAAGCAAAACAAACAAATGGTTGTTGTGGGTTTTCCGGGCTGTTTGGCCGTGTTCTTAAGGTTTTTCTTCCTAACGTTTCACCAGTCTCTGTGGCCGGCATCTTCAGAGGACAGGAGTCAGAACTCTGTCTGTGCTCAGTACAAACAAACAAACCCTGCAATATTTCAGAAGTCATAGAGTTAGGGAATTCTTTTGTGCCCAGTTGGCATCAAAGCCACAGAAAGTGTGATAGGATGGGTACAGGATGGAAGTGGACTTGGAGCGTACAAATATTATTTCCTTTGATTCAGTCCAAATTATTTGTCTTGCCATTGAAACTGTTTTGCTTCAAGCTGATCTGTAGCCTGCCCAATCCAATTTGTATCTGAATGTTTTAAAGTATTTATTTCTATCTGTAAGTGTCAAAATACTGACAAAAGCATGAAAATGCAGAAAATAAAGGGCTCTGACCTTGGTTGGGGAGGTGAAACTCAGTGCCATCAACACACATGCCTGCAGTGTGTGGGCAAAGCTCTCGCCAGTTTCCTTCCTTCCTCCTCCCTCTCCCCCTCCCACTCCACTGAAAGCTCTCACCCTTCCATGGCCCAGACCACAGGAGAAGGATGCCCATAGCTGGTATTGAGTTCCTCTGCTTGCTTGCTTGTTTGCTTAATTGAACTGTATCATATTCCTTCAATTTCCTGAAGCAAGGAAGATTTTTTAAAAATCAAAGAGACCAACACCCCCCCACACACAAAAAGACAAAATAAAAACAACCCACTGAATCAGGTTTGTTCTGCAGAGCCCAATGGCCACCCCATTGCAGACACAGGGATGCAGAGGTGTCAGGGTCCAGGTTGTGCACAGTTGCCTTCAACAGCAGGGGCAAGGGCACCAGGATCCAGCCAACAGCACAGCATGCCAAGCCCAAACTCACACACAGACCAACTAGCCAGGATAGGAGCACAGGAGTGGAAACCGGAGGACTGGGACTGGGACCGGGCTGCAGGAGTGGGAGCACTGAGCAGGAATGCAGGAGCAGGAGCAGGGGGGCTCAGGAACACCACAGCACGGTCAAAAACCTATGTTGCTGAGGCAGCTGCTGGGAGGGAGAGTCATTCATTAAGTAGGCCTTCCCTCAAGACTCCCAGATGGACCTCATGAATGCCCTGGTAGCTGCTGTCTCGGCAAGACGGGATCCTGCATGCGCTGGCTCTTCCTGGGACCAAGCTGGCCCTGATCCTGCAGCTGCCAGTGCAGTGGTGCAGGGGAAGCCCTACCACCACCCAGATACTGACAAGAGGGAGGGGAAAGGAGTGGGCAAAGTGCTACAAAAATAAAACCCAGTAGCAGACATTTAAAAAGTAAATTACAAATGGTGGGGGGGGGGGGGGAGAAAGATAGCTTATGTCCTATTCCCTATGCTGCTGTGACTGTAATTCCTTAAAGGCATCCAAGGCAGAGAGGTAGCTGACATGTATTAGATAAGGGTATGCTTCAGATCTCATTCTTTGAGGATAAAATCCTGAACCAGGAAAGTACTGAGTGATGATCAAACTGAAACATGGTGGAATTTAATCTGAACCCAAATGCTTCTGAAGCTTTGTTAGTGATATGGATTCAGAGGGACACAGAGACCTGGACAGCATATCTACAGCTTTATTTCTTTCTCCTCAAGTTCCCCATGTAAGGAAAACAGCAATGTGAGAAAGGGAGAGGACGGCTGAATTGTTGAGCTTGACAACACTCATTTCTGATCACAGCAAATGGTTTTACTATGGCTTTCCAAAACCAGTGCTTTGGGGCAATGTTGTTGAAGTCATACATAGTAGGATTTTTTCCATGTTCAGTGTTTTTATTCCTCTGCCCAACAAATATTAAAGATATTTTTGTGGAATCTGTGGGACCTTGGGAAAGGTTACATTTACTGGCTGCTTGAGAAATGTTAACTATTCTTCCACTGTATAGTCCTCAGGGATGTGCTTTGGATTTTGAATTCAGAAGACAAAGTGAAGTGGCATTTCCAAACAATTTGAAATTAAGTGAGGAAGCCAAAGTGGTCTTTTGATCAATTCAGGTTTTCCTAAGTACCCAATTTTGCTTCTGCACTTCACAGGTTAAAAATACTGAAAATTTGAAAAACAAAACACTTGGCATAATATTTGAAAGTAATACTATAACAGAACCAGGAAATCTAAAGCAGAGTAGAGTGATAGCTTAAATGTCAATGAAAAGCCCATTCTCTTTTGAAAACTCCAGTCATGGAGCCCCTGAGAAAGCTCAGATCAATGAGATCCCTCTGTCACTGTAACTGGCAGCCAATTTTTCATCTTGGGAAGGGAAGGGAGACTGCTTTTTTTAATGCTAATTTTCAGTAGCGTTAAGTGTGAAATTGATAATGTTTTCCTTCTTTTCTTTTAGGCAGCTGCAGATCACAATACTACTGACTGAGTACTTGTGAATGAGAACTTTGAGCCATGGTTGTCTTGAGTCTGTCATTGGGATCTGAGTTGGGAGATCACAGTAAAATTAAGAGCCATAATTACAATAACATTAGGAGATTGCAAGCAATAATCTACAAATGATACAACGTGATAAAACATAGTTTTTAAAAACTCTTCAAAATTCCAGACATCTAACCAAACACCTGCAACAACAATCTGTCATAGAAAAATGAAACAACACAAACCTTGAACTATAAATTATGCCTTGTCCCATTCTAAATCAGATCATCCATCAGAGCAACTAAAACCATTTGTGCCTTCAGCACTAGACTGACTTCTGGATGATACAGGTCTGAACTGGGCTTAACATAGCCTGCTGAGCAAGGAGGATCATGAAAGTAGATTTTAAAATCTTTGGCTTAACTAGAAACTGCTTTAGTTGCTGAAAAAGCAAGCTCTCAATGACAAAAGCATTTAAGAAGGCTAAGCAGTAATAAAACCAGAAATGTCTTTTTGTGGATTAGCACAGGAAGCAGATAAGAGTCATGGGAAAGAAAACAGAGGCATAAATAATCAGTTCCCACTGTGGGGAAATGATAATAGCAGGGTGGCTCAAGGCATTTCTTCCAGTATCAGCTCTTGTTTGTTTGTTTCCCCCCACCCCAACAGATTCATTTATCACATGATAAAATACTTACGCTTGGAAGATGCATTGTGCTCACCTGCACCTGCAATATTTTTAGTGTTAGTTGATTCAGTGAAAATGTCTGCTGTAGAAGATGCAAAGACTAGTCATTTTTGCACAGTTTACAACAATTCTCAAGATACAAACGTTGAAGCACAGGTCTGAAAATCTAGACTCACTTTCATCCCACTCTGAAACACTAGATCAAATTTCAATTATTCACTGTGTACATGCACATATATGCATGTGTGTGTGTGCATGAACATGTGCATCTATGTTTTTGTGTGTATCTTTTTTTCTCCTCAGGATGACTACATACAAAGTGATAATTAATTTGCATTTGCACAATTAAAACTAGTGTGACAACTGCACCCATTCCTGGAGAGGTCTGATCTGACCATGGTGACACATTCCTTAGTTACATCCCAGCTGGATTACTGTAACAGACTCTACATGAGGCTGTCTATGGAAAGTGTCAGGAAACTTCAGGAGTTCCAAAACACAGCAGTCAGATTGTTAACTGGGGCTAGTTACAGTAATCATATAACCTGCCTGTTATAACAGCACCACTGGCCGCTAATCCCTTTCCAGGCAGAATTCAAAGAGCTGGTTCTAACCTATAAAGCCCTATATAGTTTGGGTCCAAGGTATCTCAGGGACCACATCTCCCTTGATGAGCCTGTCTTGGTCCTGCCACCTTCACAGGTGCGTCTGATGGGGACACAGGAGAGAGCCTTCTCTGTTGCTTCTCCCAGACTTTGGAACTCCCTCCCACAGGAAGCCAGACTGGCTCCCTCTTTGCTGACCTTCCACAAATAGGTGAAGACTTATATATAAGCAGCATGCTTTGCTTTCTCTTCAGGCAAGCATTCCCTTTGGGACTGGTTGCCTGAGCAGGGTTTCTAAATGGTTTGTAGTACCATACTTCTTTGAATGTGTTTTTGGTGTTACTTATGTTTTTTCAGTATGGTATA
Source organism: Intellagama lesueurii (assembly GCA_037013535.1). NCBI lineage: Eukaryota > Metazoa > Chordata > Lepidosauria > Squamata > Agamidae > Intellagama > Intellagama lesueurii. The sequence continues at coordinate 154,348,934 of JBAJHW010000003.1, read as the reverse complement.
CACTTGATCCTTTTTATTATTTGTATACTCACTGTTGTTTACTTTCAAATTAGATTAGGCATCCTTCAGTCTTGAGAGACTATGGTAACATGCTCTGTATGAAGGACTTGGAACAGCGTCTAGTGTCGCTGAGAAGGCCAATTCGAGAGTGACAATCCCTTCCACACTGAAGACAAATACAATCTGTCCCCTGTCCAGCTCCCTGATTTTGCTGGTTTCGGGACTGTCTCTTTGCCTCGGCCTGCTGGACAAGTGTCTCTTCAAAATGGGAGAGGCCATGATGCACCGCCTACCTCCAGGCTGAACGCTCAGATGTCAAGGTTTCCCATCTGTTGAGGTCCATTCCTAAGGCCTTCAGATCCCGCTTGCAGATATCCTTGTATCGCAGCTGTGGTCTCCCTCTGGGGCTACTTCCCTGCACTAATTCTCCATACAGGAAATCTTTTGGAATCTGACCATCAGCCATTCTCATGACATGCCCAAGCCAACGTAGACGTCGCTGTTTCAGTAATGTATACATGCTAAAAATTCCAGCTCGTTCTAGGACTACTCTATTTGGAACTTTGTCCTGCCAGGTGATACCAAAAATGCGTCAGAGACAACGCATATGGAACGTGTTCAGCTTCCTCTCCTGCCGTGCACGAAGGGTCCAGGACTCACTGCAGTACAGGAGTGTGCTCAGGACACAGGCTCTATAGACCTGGATCTTGGTATATGCCGTCAGCTTCTTATTAAGCCATACTCTCTTTGTGAGTCTAAAGAACGTGGTAGCTGCTTTGCCAATGCGTTTATCCAGCTCAACATCTAGAGAGAGGGTGTCAGAGATCAGTGAGCCAAGGTACACAAAGTCATGAACAACCTCCAATTCTTGTGTAGAGATGGTAATAGAGGGAGGTGAGTCCACGCCCTGGCCCATGACTTGTGTTTTCTTCAAGCTGATTGTTAATCCAAAGTCTTGGCAGGCCTTGCTAAAGTGATTCATGAGTTGTTGGAGGTCTTCAGCAGAGTGGGCAACAACAGCTGCATCATCAGTGAAGAGGAAGTCCCGCATGCATTTCAGCTCGACTTTGGTCTTCGCTCTCAATCTAGAGAGATTAAAGAACTTTCCATCTGATCTAGTCCGGAGATAGACACCTTCTGTTGCAGTTCCAAAGGCGTGCTTCAGCATGACAGCAAAAAAGATCCCAAACAGGGTCGGCGCGAGGACACAGCCCTGTTTCACTCCGCTTCGGATGTCAAAGGGATCTGATGTTGAGCCATCAAAAACTACAGTGCCCTTCATTTCCTCATGAAAAGACCTGATGATGTTAAGGAGTCGAGGTGGACATCCAATCTTGGGAAGTATTTTAAAAAGGCCGTCTCTGCTAACTTTCAAATACTGTTCTTTTAATGATATAAGCCACCTTGGATCTTTTTTAAGGAGAAAGGCAGAGTGAAAATATTTTAAACAAATAAACAAATAAATCGTTGCACTCAAGAAATGCATCAGGTGGGCAAAAGGAGAGAGATAACCAGGGTAAGGCTAGTGAACTGTTATCCATTAGAATTTTCCCAGTGGAAAGACATCTCTGCATCTCATATTAATACTCTTGATTTACATGCCTCAGGAGTATATTCCTTTGATTTCGGCTCTAGAAGACACCTTCACTGATGCTGAAAATATTCCAGGTGCAAGTTGCCCTGCTTCTTTTGCATGTGCTTTTGTTCACCATCTCCCACCACCACCTCCCTGTGAGGTGTTTTTTTTAAATCTTTGATAACTACATGAGTTAGGTTTCAGTCACTAACATTGTGATGCAATCACAGGAAAAATCTCTCCCACCAAACTTTTGTCTGGTTGATCTGTAATTTAAATCAGGGAACACAGTACAAAGTGCTATTTGTGCACCAATAATATATGCCGTTGTACCCTGACCTCCTTGTGGGTAGGTCCCATAAAATCCATTTTCCCTGAGGATACACTGAGTTGAATATTGGGGATGTTCTCATATAGATGTACTCATTTATCCCATTTTAGTTCTTATATATAGTATGCAACACCTGTTTTTAAAGTAAATGTATAAAACTTTTTTGAAAATATGTAGATAACACAAACAACAAAGCAATAGTGATATCTATAATGTTATAACTATTCCAACATGCAGCATGAACTTCAACCAGTGTGCTTCTTTGGAGCCTGACTTCTTTAGTCAACACTTTGCAGTTAACAGCTTTGCAGGGGGGGACCAGAGTCATCAAAGTGGCATATATAATTCACAGACACCACAATGAGTCAACTCTGCTGAGCCCAGTTGATTCATAACTGACCTAGTTATTTTTCCTTGTCAGTGTGCAACTGTGTCTTCCCTGCGCCAGTTCACTCTCTGTAGCAAGTTGGGAGGTTTCATCTCAGGAAGTGAGGATAGTAGAATTTTCATTGTGCCTTGCTTCTTGCCGGTTAGAACACAAGTGCTGTCATTGCCTCTTTGGTGGCCAACTGTAGTTTCACATTTGTTAGTGAGATCATTTCCCACCAATTTCTGACAAAACGGTTGCATTATTTCACTGGCGATTGTGACTGTCTTGCAAAGCCCCTGGAGATTGCACTAGCCTTTGCACCTACTGCATTTGCATGTTATGACAATCCATGGAATTTGACTTATTGTAATGTGTAATACTGCCTCTGTTTTTAAAAAAATTACATTTTTTAAAATCAAGCCCAAATAATTATTTATTTTCTTGTTGACTTAGCAATTACAGTTTGTTTAAACCATGGTCTGTTGTACCATCTGAACTCACAGCCATAGCTTGCTTCTCCAGCTGCCTACTCTGAAACAAATGCTGGCAAAAAGAAAGAGAGATAAATAAACCAGAAATGGAGAAAACAAATTACAGGGTTGTTGTTGTTTTTTAAATCACCTGCTGTGCAAATCATGGCTTAAGCAACAAACTATCTCAACACAGAACATGGCTTAGCATAATGTGCAAAATGCACCCATTTTCTTGACATGGTACTGATTGGTAATAAGACAGATCTCTTCAGTGTTTGATTTTTCTTTCTTGCTGCTTTGGAAAAACTCAATATAATTGCCTGGGCCTGGGCCCCAGATGTAGGAGGCATATGAAACTTCTAAAATTTTTCAGGTATCATCCTGTATTACAGCAAGCATGTTTAGTAATGCACATGAGAAACCCTTGTTTGGGACATCTGAACACCATATATAATACAATTCTGCTTTTAATTCAGGACATCTGTCTGGATGTAGATGCCATGCAATTTCAGATACCAGCTCTCTTCCAGTCTTCATGGAATGAAGCACTGATACCCCTTCCACTGAAATATTTGGCATCACAAGGAGTACTCTTCACAAGACTGAAGCTCCTGGAGCAATAGTACATGTTTTAATATTTACACAATCAGGATGCTTTCTAATTACTAGAAAGCTATTGCCTTGCCCTGGTTTTTAACAGAGAAACATACAGATCCCCCATGCCAGTTCTGTGAACCTTTTGCGATATACAAATATTGTTCTTAAAGCTAAGAGCTAAGCTCTGCTTCTTGCTTACTTGATAAGAAAAGCTGTAGCTAGGCGAGATTCAAACCAGTTCACTATGATGATAGATTGAGTCAAGGCCCCTGGATTTCCTTGGTAGTGCCAGAGGAGAACTTGGCTTTCCACCTATGCAGCTGCAAGGGAAATTATCTTACCAAGAGGGGGTGGCTAAAATGAATTATGACTTTGTGCCAAAAGTGTGCAGCTCAGAGCTAAGAAACTTGTTCACCCACACACAGCCTGCAAAACACAGCAGAAAGAGTGGGCTGGAGGGCAGAAGGGAAGCTCTAGAACTGGAAAAGCGAGGGAAACAGCCGGTTTTGCAACACACCCATTCACACCCAAACCACTCACAGCTAGACCACCACATTGTTAGACAATGAAAATGATCCAAAACCTGGTGAGTCATGTAGATCAGAGCTAGGTGACCCAGATGTCATGATAACTCATTCTAAAAAGCCAACGCAGGGGAAGGAAACTGCAGAGGGAAATTTTACTTTGCAAAATGCAAGAAGAGTATTTCAGCAACGGATCTGAGAGACTTCAATGGTAACAGTTTCTCAGAGGGAAACCTCTGCCAGGTTTCTTCCAGATGGGTTGCTTCCAGCCATATCCAGTCATTGCTCTTCCCTTGTAAATGGCAGCTTACCAGCCTGTTACAAATGGCAGAATTGCAGTCCAGTTTCCAAATGACGATCAGGATCTGGAAATGTCAACTTTTTAGAACTAAAGCTCCACAAATCTCTGATCCAGCATTGCTTTGTGGGAGCTTCTGGGAACTGTAGTCCAAAAGATTAACTTTTCTGAGCTCTGACTAACGTTGTATACTTTCACCGTAGCTGTAGTTGGGCATTTCCTTTCTTCAAACAAATAGAGTCACATGCTGGGGTGGGAGACACTTAAACGCTGTTCCTACTCTTAGTCTTATTTCCCACATTGGCAGCCTCACCAATGTAAACATTTACTCCTGGAAGCTGCATGAAACCCTGAAAGCTCTTCCTTTTACACAGTTGGGGAAAAGCACCCAAATAAGTCTCATGTGTACATCCTACTATGTTCTGTTCAGACCAGTGGTTATGACATGGCAGCTGATGCAAAATTCAGCATGTATAGATTATTATCTTGGCAGCAGTGCAATTGTATGCTCATATGCATTTTTAATTACATCTTTTAATTAGTACTGAAAAATAGTAGGTTTCCAGCCTTTTTTGATGACACAGAGGAATAGTACTATAACACTCCTTCATTAACATCTGCATTTATAGTCATATACCTACAGGAACACAGTAATACTAATTTTTTAAAATGTATTTCAAAAACTTTCAAGTCACTACCATTTTATCAACATGGTTAATGACTGAGATAGGAAGGCCTTTCCAATCATTTTCTATCAAAAGAAACCTTTGTAGCACTGCACACACACACCATTTTCATTTAAAGTACAGATAGGTGGGAAAGTATTTCAATGCTAATTAAAAGAACTACGGGATCACACAATGGCACCCACTACAAACATGTGTAAAACTAACTCTGGTTTATTTTCCTTACACATAACGAAAACATACTGCAAAAATCCACAATCTTAAAAAAAGTGGGAGGAATAAAAGATGTTTACACTGTAGAATTGGGCGAGTCTTCCGTTTTCTGAAAAAAGTTGGACTTTCTGCAGTCTGAGAGAGAGAAAACAGGAGAGTCAGTAGCATCAAAAACAGAAGAGTCCATAAAATGTCTTAACAGTCTGAAGAAGTGTTTGCCACAATAAATGTGTTACTCTTTCAGGTGCCATAAGGTTCTGTAGGACAGAAACAGCTCCAAAAAACAAACAAACAAACAAACAAACACAGAGAGAGAAAAACTTGGGAGTAGGGTAGCTGTTCCTCAAGTCCACAGTTTTCCCCACATCCTTCCATACAGCCAAATGCTTATTTTCTTTGGTACAGTTCTGGCCTCAGCACAACCATCTTCTTCCTGTAATCAAAATGTCATTGCATCTACACTTCAAAGGCAACAGCCTAACTGTCACCCAAGGGGCAAGTCTATTATTCTACCGGTTTTCAGGAAGTTTATTTAATCAGTATTGGAAAATTCATTACCCATGTAAATAATGCATCTTCTTATATCCCATGCCACTCCCCCCCCCCCCCCCCCGCCCGAACCATACACGTTGAGGATATAAAACTCTGGCCTAAATATTGTACTCTATCTGCCTGAGGAAGTCATCTGCAAATGCTCAAACTGAAATTAACCTGTTTGTCTTTAAAATACCAGGCTCTGGTTTCAGTCATGCTCCTTGATGTGTGTGTCTCTTGCATTCCCTTTGTTTAAGCCTGGCTGCCTCACAAGAGTGAAGGTTTTCTCACACCTTTTCCCACAGCATAATTTCCTGGGAAACAAGCTGTGTATTCTGTCTAGCCAGCCTTTCCTGTCTGGGGTTCTCAATTTCAATATCACTGGGTTTTGTTACCTGGCAAGGTGCAGTTTCCCAATATAAAGTCATCCATGACTTGTCCAGATTTAACTGGCACAGGAGCGCTGATTACATTATCGTGCTGACAGATTTTGAAATATGGCAGGGCAATTCTGTTTGCTGTCTGCAGAAAGAGATGAAAAGACTAGAGATGAACCATAGCATGGAACTGGTGGGCAGGTCCATGCGGTTTTAAACGAACTACAGTATTGCAGAAGTAGTAAAATGCAAGCCCAATCAGTCAGAAGCCAAGCACGGCTGAAAGGAACGCATCAAAGGAATTTGTTGGTTTTAATTGCACTTTAATGTGTAATAGTTTCCTATCTTTAAGTATCTCTATTATGATCTGCCTTGAGAACTCTTCTCAGGTGACTACATTTAATAAAAGAGACCTGGGCGCAGGCTAGTATAGGAAGTCTAGAGTACAGGCCTTGAAAAACATAAATACGTATATAGTTTATGTTTAGATTGGAATTGATGGGTGGAAGGTGTTGAGAAATAGTAGTGACTCTGGGTGTGGTTACACTATGAAAATGATTCGGGGGATGGATTGGGGGTTTTTAAGTCAGTTTAAAGTCACATGTTAGTCATGTGGTTTTGGGTCGTGTGTGCATCCTCTTGGGAAAACTTTTAATTTGTTTTTAAACTGTGTTGTATATTGGTCGAGAGGGCTACATGAGCTTTTAGAATTGTTTCAGTTGAGGCTTTGAGCCTCGTGGCGCAGTGGTTAAACTGCTGTACTGCAGCCAAAACTGTGCTCACAACCCGGGGTTCAATCCCAGGTAGCCGGCTCACGGTTGACTCAGCCTTCTATCCTTCCGAGGTCGGTAAAATGAGTACCCAGCTCGCTGGGGGGGGGGAGGGCAATGTGTAGCCTGCATAGTTAAATTGTAAACCGCCCAGAGAGTGCTTGAAATGCTATGGGGCGGTATATAAGCAGCACGTTTTGCTTTGCTTTTTGCTTTTTGGCCTATCCTCATGCTGGCTACCTATCACAGGCACTTGCTGCTCTTGCTGTGGTGTTATTTTTAATATTTGTTTTATTTTTTATTCCTTTCAAAGAGGGATAGCACTAGTTCAGTGTTACAAATAGAGTGGGGGGAAAACAGATTGGACTGCAAGGTTTCACTGCAGCACGACACAAGCATATGGAGACACACACAACACAAGGGGATAGAGAAGGAGACGGAGCAATGAAATCAGCATCTGGGGCTGGTGAGAGAGAAGGCATGCCAGTGAGTGGCAAAGAGAAATTGACCAAAGAAACTGACAAGTGCAACAGCTTCTAGACTTCTGAAAGAGGGAGTGCTTTCCCCCACCCAAGCTTTTTCTTTCTGCTGGATGTCTTTTCTGATTTTTTTAAAAATCCTAAGCTATATGCTTGTTCTGAATCCCTCCAGCTTTGATTGCAAGCAGGAGAAATGAAGGAGGGAGAGAGCAGAGAGGGTCTGACACAGATGAGCATACATGCCTCTTGCAACCACTTGCTGCCACCACCACCACCAGTGTTATTTTTAATATTTGTTTTATTTATTACAAAGTGGGACAGCACTACATAAATATTACCAACAGGAAAAAAATATATATAACAGATCATACTGCAAGGTTGCCCTGCAGCCTGGAAACCTATGATCCTGGCATCCATTACTTGACAAACTCCACAGACACAACTTACTCAGACACGGGTGAGCACACATGCCAAAATGATTCAAAATAAATCACATCCACAATTGAGTTAAAATAAACAGTGCTCTTGAGGCTGTTTAAAATACCTAATTTTTCAGAAAAAAAACACCCTATGCTTCCTGGTCAAAAAAATGCATGCTGAGCTGTACGCTGTGTAAACAGATACTGACGCAAACCCAGGAAATTTTAATGTGCAACTGCATCCTCAGTCAAATGCTGAATTCACTTGATTGTATAATTTATTCTTGTGTGAATTGCACTTGGGAGTTTAGAGGCAGTAAAAAGAAGGGACTGGTAGGAAGCATACTTTTCAAGATGATAAAAGAAGGCAGGACAAAAAGAGGAATCAACCACTTCAGATCTGGCAGATGGATTGTCCCTTCCCAGAAGGAACCTCATTCCTGCCCCTTCTTCCTGTGACCCGAGAGGTTTCCAACGTCTTCTTCTGCTCTCAGGAATGGCATCAGTCACTGGCCGGGGACAGGGAACTGGAGACTCTATTAAATGTGAAAGGGAGAATCTGAAGCAAGACAGGCTGTCCTTGCTCAGGCCTAAATCAGAACGCAACTTGGGAAGGGCCAGAAAATGGCAACAAGAAATGGGACAGAGAAGGACGTTGAGCTTGGTTTAATTACAGGCAGGGACACTGGCATCCAGAGCTGCCATTAATGTTTTAAAGGACATGTTGGGGCAGAGTTTGCAGAAGAAGACTGTTTTCATAAAACATACTTTGTAAACCAAATTTGGTAAAACACAGTTTGTTCCTCAGTGCTTTCATGTAATCCATGGCTCACAGGGGATCCCTGACTTACAATGGTTTGCTTTGAGACCCTCTCTTTTTTGCAACAGTTCAAACAGTAGCCTATCTCCCTACCATCCAAAACCCACTTTGACATTCACTTAGACTGTCAAATATATACATCATCAAGTGTGATTGTTGTTGTTTAGTCGTTTAGTCGTGTCCGACTCTTCGAGACCCCATGGACCAGAGCACGCCAGGCCCTCCTGTCTTCCACTGCCTCCCGGAGTTTGGTCAGATTCATGTTGGTAGCTTCGATGACACTGTCTAACCATCTCGTCCTCTGTCGTCCCCTTCTCCTCTTGCCTTCACACTTTCCCAACATCAGGGTCTTTTCCAGGGAGTCTTCTCTTCTCATGAGATGGCCAAAGTATTGGAGCCTCAGCTTTAGGATCTGTCCTTCCAGTGAGCACTCAGGGTTGATTTCCCTCAAAATGGATAGGTTTGTTCTCTTTGCAGTCCAAGGGACTCTCAAGAGCCTCCTCCAGCACCACAATTCAAAAGTGTGATAGCAGAGTATTTACAAGGGGGAAATGGGGATCATAGAGAAGAGAAGAAAGTAGCAGAGTGGTTAGCAGCAGTAACAGAGGGGATGTGGAAGTGAAGAGCAGAGACTAGAGAGGGAGAAAAATATGTGCTAGTTTTAAAGCATTAATTTTTTTCCAGGAACAACCCCCGTATTTTAACATTAAGTCTATAAGGAAATTAGGGTTCAACTTAAGGATAGGTTGCTTTGTAGCTATCATGATGGAAGCAATCAGGTCATAAACGCTGGGGTCTGCTGTAGCTAAAAGAAGAGATTTGTGGTATCTAAATGTGTCTGAGGGTGCAGTTACATGTCAAAATACTTCTAGGTTTGTGTCAGGCTTAGTACTCTTGAAATGGATTTTAAAATATTCATTTGCATAATGTACAGATGAGTATGCTTTGTTTGGCTGGGAAATGTGTTTTCTTTGGAGTGAGATTTTTTTTAAACACACACTAGGGCTTGTTTATTTTAACTTGATTATGAATGTGATCTATTTTGAATTGTTTTTGCATGTGTTCTCACTTGTGTCAGAATAAATTATGTCTATGAGGTTTGTAAATTATTGGATTGGATGCCAGGATCATGGGTTTCCAGGATGCAGGGTAACCTTGTGGTATGATCTGTTATATTTTCCTCCTTGTCTGTAACACTGATCTAGCACTATCCCAGTTTGAAAAAATTAAAAAGAAAAAAATATTAAAACATGAAAAGGGACACAGAAAAATCATTTTAATTCCTTCTGGCCTACCTGCTCTTTCTCTTTTCCTCCAGGGAAGTGGAGTTACTGGGGCAGCTGGCTTCTAGCCAAGGAAGGTGAGAGAAGAAGGGGGTGGAAGGGTAATCTTGCAGTCCCATCTGTTATTTTTCTTTTAATCTGTAACACTGATCTAGCACTATCCCAGTTTGGGGGAAAAATTAAAGTATTAAAAACATTTTTAAAAAATCATGTCACAGCAGAAGACCATGGCTTTTGTCCCTGCCACCCAGGTCACCTCAATGTGGGGAGTGAATTGGCGGCGGCGGCAGCAGCAGCAGCAGGGAGTGGCTCTGAGAGGCAGCCAGAACAAGAAGGGCAGGCACAGTCAAAAACCGCAAAATTGGTTCCAGGATGATGTGCCAGCAATTTCACTCCAGGAATGCTTAGCCTTGGGAGGGCAAAACACAGGAAGCTGGAGCCCCCGCTGTGCGAATTTTTAAATGATTTTTAAAAGCCCATGTAGCCCCCTCCACCAACATACCACACATCTTACACCTGGATTAAAAGTTGTCCCGAGAGGACCCACACACCACCCCCAAAACCACATGACTACCATGTGACTTTAAACCATTTTTAAAAACCACGCTCCAACTCCCAATTTATTTCAATAGTGTAACTGTGCTCTTTACAGTTATGTAAACTGAATTGTAAAGATCTTTAGATAATTTCAGATTTTTAGAGAGAAAATTCTCACTGAACTCAGTGGGACTTTCAGCAGGATAGACATGGGAGTTGCACTGTTAGATCATAAAACATATGGCAGATGTTTAATTACTGTTAATGAGACTGGTGGGTTACCACTGACAGGATGTTAAAAATGGACAAATGTGATTTCAGTGCATGGTTAACTATAAGATAATTAAGTGAGCCTCTAATAGATTCCCAATCTATTGCAGTAGTAGTTTTTGAACAATGATGCAGTTTTCTTCCTTGGTAGTATTGCTAACCTCGAACCGTCATGAACAGATCAAGGTGAGGAGTCTTGCTTTGTAAGCCGAGATTACAACCAGCCTCCAGTGTAGTCTGTTATTTAGTGTCTGGACATTGTTGGGAAGTGAATACTGAAGTACAAATTTATCTTTTCAGGTACTTGTTTTTAAATAGCAGATAATACTCTAATGAGAGTCATACCAAAATTCACATGGATCTTTTGCAAGAGTAACTAGTCACTCTGCTGTTTTTCCCCCCAGATACAACAGTATATAGAAACATGCAAAATCAGTTTGAATAGAGAGTGTAGCCTTCCTCATGTGTTAGCTAACTCAGCATCATCAACATGGTCAGAGGGAAACCCCTATCTATGGCCCCCAATACTCAAGCAAGACCTTCTTCTTTTCAGAAGAACATGGAACATGACAAGAAGATGACACAAGGCTCTCCCCATACAGATGACTGTCCTTGTTTCAGATTGCAAGCACCCAGCCATCTGGGAGATATGTTCCGTAATTGTGCAGCCTCAGCTGGATGAAGAACAGGGGAATCCAGAGTCAAGCCAGGTCAGTACACAAGTGAGATATTACCAAGACTTCAGGGAGCAGGAGAAAGAGTAGTCAAAGCTCAGCTCAAAGCCATGCCCTAAATCAAAGCCAAACTGGGTCAACATTCCAAACCGGGCAGAGTCTTCTAGGTAGGGCATGGCAATTTTGCTGGATTAGATAACATTGGAGTATACTTATGAGAGTGGTAAAATGAACGACAGTTGTACTGTGGGAAAAGTTGCAATCCATTTCATCCATATACTGAAGTAAGCACCCTTTTCAGCAAAAGGTTGTAGTGTGAGGCTTAGGACAATATCAAATAGGGATATAGTTTGTATTTTTCTACTATTTGTGGCATGGTCCAATTCAAGCTGTTTCTGGCAGATGATGTACAGGTAATTGTTAACCAGCCCAGTGCCCAATCCAGACCTTTGTGATCCAGCAGTAGGGCTAATCTTTTTTTGGAGCTGGGCTGGAATAATTTGTGTGTGCGTGGAAGACTTGCTTTAAAGGAGATTATACAAATGCAGGAACAGGTGATACCTTTAATCAACCATTAAGAATATAAAACAACCCCCCCCCCAAAAAAAAAAACACCAAACAGCGAGCTTTTGATGATAAATCATCTTCTTCAAGACTGTGCATCATGTTCTTGTGGTTCATTCCAAACTTATATGCCGTTATCAATGTCCCAAATTCACATGCCTGCTGATGTTGAGGCCAGGTTCACTTCTTAGATGGAGACAGTGCAGTATGCAAGTTGGTTTCAAGCTCATCCTCAGCTAACATTTTGGAATTTATGGCCCATCTCTTAAAACAGAGAACAGTCAGACAATCTGCCCCCCAACCCCCCTTTTTTCTGCCTTTTTGAAGACCAACTTGAGTTCTCAAATATCATGGACTCTGGACATCAAACACGCAGTACAGTACTGCATGCCAAAGAAAGCATCCACCAAGTAAAACTATTTATTTGGCTTAAAAGGACTATATACAGCTTTTTTTTTTTGGCAAGACCTTGATGGGGCCCTACTTCCTTAGTCTGCAATTTTGCTTCTGTTCTCCATTTTTGAAAAAAGAAACAATAAACATTTATTCAAAAGCATCTTAATGACGATTTAGATATAAAGTGAAGTACAACCAGCAAAGCTCTGGCTTGGATTCAAAGTTAACCAATGCATGAAGCTATTCTGAATTAGTGTTGGGGTTTCTAGCAATTATATAACTGACATATGGTCAGGTATTGGTACACAATGTTCCAATTATTAAGGCTTCATCATATTATTTTATCAGATTTTAAATAGTTATAAACCATCCAAAACAAACTGCATTTTAATGTTTGTAATAAAATTGGGGACACGCTAAAGAACATAAACAGTCCGAAAAAACGTAACTCAAGACCAGAGCTTACATTGTTTTGAGTCAAGATCAGTGGACAATGATGGGGTGATTTCACTCTGCCTTGTTAAAAGGATACTCTTTGGCAAATGATTCATATGTACAATGTATGCATCCCTGGCTGCCTGTAAGGCTCTGGTTTAGAATGATTTTTTTAAATGGAAAACTCCGTAATTTGAGAAACTAGGAGAGGTAGTTTAGTCTAACATTTAAAGGGCAATTATTTAGTTCACATGCCTTTGCAAAATGACTACTGTAGCTGAAGTAAATGAAATGTTTAAAGTAAAAGGAAGGCAGCTCATTCCTTCCTTGTTGTCAAATGTTTATCTGCATCCCCTTAGAAAGTTCCACGTCATTTCACAGAAATCTGAACACCAAAATAATTTTTTTTAAAAAAGGGACAATGCTGATTGCTTATTTTGTAATCTTCCTGTTACCTGCTGGTATACTTCTTATTCCTCCGAAGGCCATATTTCAACATGCCGAAACGTATCCAAGGTCTTGGCATAATGCTCAATAATTTTATGCAAACATTTGGGGAATGTCCTGACGTTATACAAGCAGAATACTATGGGCACAGCAGCTCATCTCCGACCTAAAGATTTCTCCCAAACCAATGCAGATTCAAGATTTGTTAAACTTTTTTTGCCTCTCTATTTGCATTTGCTTTCATTACAGTCCTGATCTCCACTGCTTCAGGCTCTGTCCTAATCAATGTGTTTGGTTCTTCTTCAGTACATGAGGTACTTTTTGCTATCTTACAAACAAAAGGCAAAACATGTTCTTCTTATACGCAGCTAGTCAGGAACAGTTTCTGGATCAAACCAGAGGGCCTTATGCCCACATTTGGGGTGGGGAGATGCCTCTCTTGGTCCAGTCATTGGTCAGGTGTGTGTCCAGCTCTTCTTCTTGACTGGACTCTTTTGAGTATTTGGTCCTGCATCTTTTAAAACAGGAACGAGGAATCTGTGGCTCTCCAAATGTTGCAGAATGGCACCTCCCACACCCCATCCCTCACCACAGGGGGTGGGATCTGTGGCTAATGGGAACTGGAATCCAAGCAACATCTAGGGGGCCACAGGTTCCCCATCCCTACTCTGACTTATAATCCCTCCCTTAGATCATGTTCTTACTGAGGTGGCTATTTATTTAATCATTTAAATTATTTACCTCGAAGTTTTTTTAAAAAAATGAAAGGGAAAATGTGTCCACTCTTCTTTGCACAGCACACATTCCAGATGTGCAACATATTAAGTTGCTGGTTCAGATGGAGTAGAAGACCTGAGTGCTGCCACCACTGATGTCTTTAGAGACAAACACATTTGCAGGCATACAGCAGCTGAAATCCAGTAGGAAGTCACAACTAGAGTAGGCCCATTGAATCAGTGGAACTTACAGAGGAATTGACTCACCAAATCCCCACTGATTCAGTGGACCTTCTCTAGTTGTGCCTACTGGATTTCAGCCATCATCTCATTTGCACTGAGTGGTCTACTCTCTTTTGTTAGATGGTTTACCTTTGAAGTGAAAATTTGCTTTTAAGTGTGCTTACAAGCCTTCCTATGAAGTCCTTCCCCTGAAAAATAGGTCAAATTAAACTGATTGACAAGCAGCAGTTTTTCCTGCTCTGCCTACATTAGTCAAGGCTGTTGCCCACACTTGCCCAGAGTATTATATACCATGATGAATAGTATTCATTCTAGGCAACAGTGTTTTGCCATCGGCGCTCTGATCCTGTGTGAAGTTACTGAGGACATTTCAAACAAAGTTCCATTAGAAAGACTGGACGCAATGGGGCTACAGTAATATAGCTGCACTGGGTCTCAAAATCTTTGACCTTCTGCCTTTTACAAAGTCAGAGTCTGCAATTGCCTAAGGATAAACTTGAATTACTCACTAGCTGAATGATGGGCTGCAGCCACATCATTGTTATGTTAAGAACAATGTTGCTTATGACTAATTGAGATGGAAGATTAAATAATACTGTATCTGTGTTTGCTGTTCAGTAGATATTTTGCAGCAATCATATGATTGGGTTCAGATCCTGATCTGGCATTCAGAATTGGCACACTTCTACTCAGAACAATTTAGATCCAGTTTGCATTGATGTGGTTCTAAAACTGAAATCAAGAGCCTAAAATTTGAAGGTTTTGCTTCTCACTGACTGTGACAGGAAATCCAAACATGACTGAACCTTTTCTCTTCTCTTTCAGAACTGGCTGAAATCAGGGGTTCTAAGACTTCCGAAGAAGGAGAGTAGGGAGACACTGGGAAGGTGTTAAGAGATTAAAAGGTACAATTTCTGTAGGAGTGATTGCTGAACCTAACAAGCCTGAAGCCCCATTTTAATTTATCTGATTGAAAAGGGACGATGTTGATCCAGGCACCTTGTGATTCACAAGGCCTGCAGTGAGTCTTCGGCAGGATTCCTGTCACACACCGTTTATCCCTTCTGCTACTAATTCATGCACAATGTTGGCTGCCACATTCCAGTGACATGAATGAGAAGAAATTAAGGCCATGCAGGCAGAAAAGAGGAGCTGAGCAATGTGGTTGGGGGAAAGCCACTAAATAGTTAAAGCTACTTGAGTCAGCATAGGTACCACAGTTGTGTGCATTGCCACTTTTCTAAAATATGCCACGATTGCATCTCAGGATTACCACACACCTGCCCTGTCTACTAGCAAAGCGTAATGGGCTTCTGGGATAAAAAGCATTTGAAGGAAGCATGTTTTTCATATTCTGGAGTACAACAAGACTGTTTCCCATACTTTATTGATGTTCGCAAAAGACACCTAGCACAGTGCCAGGAAATGCAAATTGAAATAAATTACTCAGCCGTTTTATGCAAAACAAATTAAAATTAAAAGCTGGAAATTTTCCATCTAATTCTCTTCCTATTTGTAGTACTTACAGTGGCAGACAATGGGCCTCAGAAAGTAAAAAGTACAACACTTCATGTCATAATTCATGTCTTAGGACTACCACATGAAAACCAATGCAAAGATTTCCATGAGGTGGCAGGTCCTCATTGCATCTATCACATGTCCAAGGTGCTCAGTGCATCATGCACAGAGAGAGAGCCCTGCCACCATATCACTCAACATTGATACTGAAATTCTCCAGGAAGTCAGGGTAATTGAGCATGGGCATCTCCTGCATGATAAAATTGGTATGTGAAATTGTTACATGTGGATGCCATAAGAATGAGTTTGTTGCTTGCTTGCTTGCTTGCTTGCTTGCTTGCTTGCTTGCTTGCTTGTTTGTTTGTTTAATTTATATACTGCCCATCTGGCTTCAAAGGCCACTCTGGGTGGATTACAACAAATCAAATAGAACAAACAATAATCAACAGTATAATTAGACAGCAATAAATATCAAAATGAACCTCAGATTAATATATAGAGAAAATACATAAACTAAACATTGTAACAAAATATGAAAGAAAGACATTTAATAAAAGTATTCAAGATAGCGGAGAATAAATAGCTTAAAGGCTGATGGGTTCCCCGTGTTCTGTTGGTGGGATGATCTGGAAGGCCTGTCTAAATAATCAGGTCTTGAAAGTTTCTTAAAGGTTATCAGTGAAGGGGCCAGGTTGCTATTGGAGGGCAGCAGGCCCCAAAGACATGGAGCAACTGCCGAGAAGGCCCTATTCCTGGTCTTCTCCTTCCAGGCCTGTCTTGGGGTCAACGTCCTCAGCTGCCCAGTCTGAGATGAATGAGTAGGGCAGGCAGATCCCATTGGAAGAAGGTGTTCTGCCAGGTATCAAGGTCCCAAACCATTTAGGGCTTTGTATGTTGACGTCACCACAGTGAAGCTGGCACAGAAATGGACAGGCAACCAGTGTAAGACAGCCGAGGGGCGGGAAGATATGCTGGAGTCCATTTACTCCATTCAGTAATCTGGCCATCATATTCTGGGCCTGTTAAATTTTCCATACCAGCCTCATGGGTAGCCCCACATAGAGAGCATTACAGTAGTCTAATTTCGAGACTACCAGTGCATGGACCAGTGTAGAGAGGGACCCAGTGTCAAGGCAGGGATGCAGCTGAGCAATCCACCTGAGATGGAAATAGGCAGAGCAGACCACAGATGCTATCTGGGTGTCCATTGACAGTGCTTGGTCCAGCAGTATGCCCAGACTGCGCATCTCATTCTTAGCGGATAGAGTAGCTCCCCCAAAGGAAAGGGAGACACCCAACTAGCAAACATTGGGCGCACTCACCCACAGGACCACCATCTTGTCCAGCTTCCGCTTCAGCCTATTATCCCTCATCTACTCCAGCACAACACCCAGGCAGCACTCAAGGGACGGAACAGCATCCAGTGCAGAAGGGTGAAAGGAGAGATAGAGTTGATGTCATCCAAATACTGGTGACACGAAACTACAAAACTCATGATGACCTCCCCCAGCAGCCTCATATAGATATTAAATAGCAATGAGGAGATGATTGACCCCTGAGGGACTCCACAATTGAGAGACCAAAGAGGGGACAACATCTCCCCAAGTTGTACTCTCTGGGGTCGGTCCTCAAGGAAGGACCAGAGCAAGAACAAAGCCAGGGCACCAATCCCTAGAGTCTTCCCAGGAGGATAACATGGCCAACAGTATCAAAGGCCACTGAGAGATCGAGGAGGACCAGCAGGGACATTGTGCTCCTGTTGGTCTCTCTCAGAAAGTCATATTGCAGGGTGACCAATGCTGTCTCTGTGCTGTGACGTGGCCTGAACCCTGACTGGAATGGCTCAAGGGCATTGGTCTCCTCCAAGGCCTCCACTAGCTTGCTTTAAAAAGGGACATTGGCTTTCCATATGATATGTTCTGCATACAGACTGAACAGATAAAGGGATAAAATGCACCCTTGCCTGACACCTTTGCCTACAGTAAACCACTCTGTCTCTCCATATTCTGTCCTAATGGTAGCTTCTTGTCCAATATGCAAGTCACGCACCAGGACAATCAAGTGCTGAGGCACACCCATTTCTTGTAGAACACCACATAGTTTCTTAGGATCTACACAGTCAAAAGCTTTGCTGTACTCTATAAATCATCGACTGATCTGAAATTCTTGGGTGCTCTCCAGTGGCCAGTGAATATTTGCAATGGGAACTCAAGTGCCTCTTCCTTTTTGGAATCCAACTTGAAAATCAGGCATTTCTCACTACATATAGTGCCTTTGTTGCAACACCTTCAGTTGCAACTTAAGTCTCTTAGGTTTCCTGAATGAGGCGCATTAACCTCATTTGCACCAGAAATAACTCTGGTTCCTCCATCCAATCAATTATCTCATTGTCTCTGCATGTTTCTTTCTCTGTGGTATGCTATGTATAGTATTCAAAAGGGGGAAAAGCAGCTGCAAAAGAAGAAGGCAGATGTCTGGCTTTGGGTTTTTTTGGGCCTCACTAAATGAGACACAGTTTCCAAAACTAAAAGCAGTGCACTCTCAAATAGAAAAAAAAAGTCTGTTTATTCTAGCATGAGGTACTTAGTCTGCATTTGGCAAATTAGCTTGCTTTATATTGCATTACAGTGTGAACAGAATTGTCCAAATTACTTGATTAACTTCAGGAGCTGAGAAAGGGAGGTATATTAAAAATAATACTGAAGTCAATTAGCAGTAAATTACAGTTCACTTCTGGTTTTTTATGCTAGATTTTAGACTAGTATTCAAAGTGATATAAAATAATGCAATCCATGCCCCTACTTGATCATTGATATCAACACACTGAGTGTGAAGATCTGAACAGGCGCTTGTAATCCTCTTTGACTGAATATGCTTACAAAATCTTTCATGAGCAGGATCCTGGAAAATGGAGCCACCACTTCTCTGGATCAATGTATTCTGATAAAGTTTACTACCTCTAGAGAGAAACAGAACTGCTTCCAAAGTGAGGATTATTGCAGACAACTGCAGTAATCTGCAAAAACAGACTTCACACAGAACTTTATCTAAAATATTCTGTGGACTCTTCTGGAGAGGCTCAATCTCACAAAACATTTGTCTGGAGGTCTGCAGCTAGAAGATGTGTGTATTCTAAAGAGTCAAAGATTGTATCCTTAGAAGCTGGTAGTTAATTATATCCTTGCTTTGTGAAATACATTAACAATGCAAAATGGTTGTTGTTGTTTAGTCGTTAAGTCGTGTCAGACTCTTCGTGACCCCATGGACCAGACCCCAAGCAAAATGGTACTTGGAGATAATGTGTGTGTGCTTAATTTAAAACATTATCTCCTGTGTGCTTTTTTGCTCAGCAGTGTTCCAGGAAGCTTATACCACACACTGAATGAAACAATTTGAAAATACTAGGAACACAACAAACAACAGTCTGAAGATCAGACATAATATGCTAAACAGATAATAAGTGGGAATCAGGCCAACATAGCAATAGAACACAAACATCCAACAAGCCAAAGGCTCCTCAGAACAACATGTTTTTCACTCATGAAAAAGGCAACAGGAAGGAGTAAAATGGCAGGGCATTCGTTAACCTAAGACCAGCAACAGAAACGATCCAATCACATGTTCCTCCCTAACAGAGTCCAGAAGGCAGAAAGTAAATATGCAACAAGAGCTTGACCCCAAAGTAAGAGTAAATTCTTTGCTCTTGCCATCTTTATGTTACATCTTCACGTTGCAGTTGAAGGACTGTTGCAATGAAAAATGAAAAACAGTTGCAGAAAATGAAGATCATACAGATGTAACAAAAATTCAGACTAAGGCACAGATCTCAGAGGTTCTGTCTATTGTTTTATTGTGAAAATAGAAAATACAACATTGGAGGTATGGTAGAAGGTGATTGAGTAGAGGTACAGTTATGTAGAACTGACATGTTGTTGTTGTTTAGTCGTTCAGTCGTGTCTGACTCTTCGTGACCCCATGGACCAGAGCACGCCAGGCCCTCCTGTCCTCCACCGCCTCCCGGAGTTTGGTCAGATTCATGTTCGTAGCCTCGATGACACTGTCCAACCATCTCGTCCTCTGTCGTCCCCTTCTCCTCTTGCCCTCACACTTTCCCAACATCAGGGTCTTTTCCAGGGAATCTTCTCTTCACATGAGATGGCCAAAGTATTGGAGCCTCAGCTTCAGGATCTGTCCTTCCAGTGAGCACTCAGGGTTGATTTCCTTTAGAATGGATAGGTTTGTTCTCCTTGCAGTCCAGGGGACTCTCAAGAGCCTCCTCCAGCACCACAATTCAAAAGCATCAATTCTTCGGCGGTCAGCCTTCTTTATGGTCCAGCTCTCACTTCCATACATCACTACTGGAAAAACCATAGCTTTGACTATGCGGACCTTTGTCACCAAGGTGATGTCTCTGCTTTTTAAGATGCTGTCGAGGTTTGTCATCACTTTCCTCCCAAGAAGCAGGCGTCTTTTAATTTCGTGGCTGCTGTCACCATCTGCAGTGATCATGGAGCCCAGGAAATTAAAATCTGTCACTGCCTCCATATCTTCCCCTTCTATTTGCCAGGAGGTGATGGGACCAGTGGCCATGATCTTGGTTTTTTTATGTTGAGCTTCAGACCATTTTTTGCACTCTCCTCTTTCACCCTCATTAAGAGGTTCTTTAATTCCTCCTCACTTTCTGCCATCAGAGTGGTATCATCTGCATATCTGAGGTTGTTGATATTTCTTCCGGCAATCTTGATTCCGGCTTGGGATTCCTCCAGTCCAGCCTTTCGCATGATGTATTCTGCATATAAATTAAATAAGCTGGGGGATAATATACAGCCTTGTCGTACTCCTTTCCCCATTTTGAACCAATCAGTGTTTCCATATCCAGTTCTAACTGTTGCTTCCTGTCCGACGTATAGGTTTCTCAGGAGATATATGAGGTGGTCAGGCACTCCCATTTCTTTAAGGACTTGCCATAGTTTGCTGTGGTCCACACAGTCAAAGGCTTTTGCGTAGTCAATGAAGCAGAAGTAGATGTTTTTCTGGAATTCTCTGGCTTTCTCCATAATCCAGCGCATGTTGGCAATTTGGTCTCTAGTTCCTCTGCCCCTTCGAAATCCAGCTTGTACTTCTGGGAGTTCTCGGTCCACATACTGCTGAAGCCTGCCTTGGAGGATTTTGAGCATAACCTTGCTAGCGTGTGAAATGAGTCCAATTGTACGGTAGTTGGAGCATTCTTTGGCACTGCCCTTCTTTGGGATTGGGATGTAGACTGATCTTTTCCAATCCTCTGGCCACTGCTGAGTTTTCCAAACTTGCTGGCATATTGAGTGTAGCACCTTAACAGCGTCATCTTTTAAGATTTTAAATAGTTCAACTGGGATGCCATCACCTCCACTGGCCTTGTTGTTAGCCATGCTTTCTAAGGCCCATTTGACTTCACTCTCCAAGATGTCTGGCTCAAGGTCAGCAACCACACTATCTGGGTTGTCCGGGACATCCAGATCTTTCTGGTATAATTCCTCTGTGTATTCTTGCCACCTCTTCTTGATGTCTTCTGCTTCTGTGACGTCCCTACCATTTATGTCCTTTATCATGTACATCTTTGCACAAAAAGTTTCCTTTAATATCTCCAATTTTCTTGAACAGATCTCTGGTTTTACCCTTTCTATTATTTTCCTCTATTTCTTTGCACTGTTCATTTAAGAAGGCCCTCTTGTCTCTCCTTGCTATTATTTGGAAGTCTGCGTTCAGTTTTCTGTAACTTTCCCTATCTCCCTTGCATTTTGTTTCTCTTCTCTTCTCTGCTATTTGTAAGGCCTCATTGGACAGCCACTTTGCTTTCTTGCATTTCCTTTTCTTTGGGATGGTTTTTGTTGCTGCCTCCTGTACAATGTTACGAGCCTCCCTCCATAGTTCTTCAGGCACTCTGTCCAACAAATCGAGTTCCTTAAATCTGTTCTTTACTTCCACTGTGTATTCATAAGGGATTTGGTTTAGATTTACCTGACTAGCCCAGTGGTTTTTCCTACTTTCTTCAGTTTAAGCTTGAATTTTGCTATAAGAAGCTGATGATCAGAGCCACAATCAGCTCCAGGTCTTGTTTTTGCTGACTGTATAGAGCTTCTCCATCTTTGGCTGCAGAGAATATAATCAATCTGATTTCGGTATTGCCCATCTGGTGATGTCCGTGTGTAGAGTCGCCTCTTGTGTTGTTGGAAAAGAGTGTTTGTGATGACCAGCTTGTTCTCTTTACAAAACTCTATTAGCCTTTGCCCTGCTTCGTTTTGAACTCCAAGGCCAAACTTACCTGTTGTTCCTTTTATCTCTTGACTCCCTACTTTAGCATTCCAGTCCCCTAGAATGAGAAGAACATCTTTCTTTGGTGTCAGTTCTAGAAGGTGTTGTAAGTCTTCATAGAATTGGTCAATTTCAGCCTCTTCAGCATTGGTGGTTGGTGCATAAACTTGAATGACTGTGATGTTGAAAGGTCTGCCTTGGATTCGTATTGAAATCATTCTATCATTTTTGAGATTATATCCCAGTACAGCTTTTCCTACTCTTTTGTTGACTATGAGGGCTACTCCATTTCTTCTACGGGATTCTTGCCCACAATAGTAGATATGATAATCGTCTGAACTGAATTTGCCCATTCCCGTCCACTTTAGTTCACTGACGCCCAATGTTTATTCTTGCCATCTCCTGTTTGACCACATCCAGCTTATCAAGGTTCATAGATCTTACAGGTTCCTATGCAGTATTTTTCTTTGCAGCATCAGACTTTCCTTTCACTTCCAGGCACGTCCACAGATGAGCGTCCTTTCGGCTTTGGCCCAACCACTTCATTAGCTCTGGAGCTACTTGTCCTTGTCCTCCGCTCTTCCTCAGTAGCATGTTGGACGCCTTCCGACCTGAGGGGCCCATCTTCCAGTGTCATATCTTTTAGCCTTTTGTTTCTGTTCCTGGGGTTTTCTTGGCAAAGATACTGGAGTGGCTTGCCAATGCCTGCTCCAGGTGGATCGCGTTTAGTCAGAACTCTCCACTATGACCTGTCCGTCTTGGGTGTTCCTGCACGGCATAGCCCATAGCTTCTCTGAATTACTCAAGCCCCTTCGCCACGACAAGGCAGCAATCCGTGAAGGGGAGAACTGACATAGCAACCCTAATAGAGCTTTCAAGATAAATGAGATAATTAAGAAGTAGTTTTACCAGTTTCACTCCTCCAGTGAGTTCCCATGGCCAAGTGGGGATTTGAACCCTAATCTCTAGAGTCCTAGTCCTTCATTCTGTCCACTACACCACACTGCATATCAGAGGCACATTATCTTCACTGAAAAAAAGAAATCTCTCAAAACAGCTCTGATGTGTCAAGGTATGGACTCCATAAGAACTCTGAACATGTCCTGTGGTATCTGGCACCAAGACATTAGCAGTCCTGCAAGTTGTGAGGTGGGGCCTCCATGGATTGGATTTGGTGTTCCAGCGCATCCTATATATGCTCAATTGGATTCAGATCTGGGAAATTTGGAGGCCAAGCCAACATCTTGAACTCTTTGTCATGTTCCTCAAACCATTCCTGAACAATTTTGGCAGTGTGGCAAGGTGCGTTATCCTTCTGAAAGAGGCCACTGCCCTCACAGAACACCATTGCCTTGAAGGAGTGTATGTGGTCTGCCACAATCTCTAGGTAGGTGAAATATGTCAAAGTAACATCCACATGAATGCCAGGACCCAAGGTTTCCCAACAGAACATTGCCCAGAGCATAACACTGCCTCCACCTGCTGGCCTTCTTCTCACAGTGCATCCTACTGCCATCTCTTCCCCAGGTAAATGACCCCATCACCACCATCCATCTGATCTAAAAGAAAACATGATTCATCAGACCAGGCAACCTTCTTCCATTGCTCCATGGTCCAGTTTTGATGCTCACATCCCCATTGTAGGTGCTTTCAGCAGTGGACATGGGGTCATCATGGACACTCTGGTCTGTGGCTACACAGCCCCATATGCAGCAAACTGCGATGCACTATGTGTTCTGACACCTTTCTATCGTGACCAGCATTAAGTTTTTCAGTAATGTGAGCTAGAGTAGCTCTTCTATGTGATCAGACCAGACCGGGTAGCCTTATCTTCCTGTGTGCATCAATGAGCCTTGGGCCCTTGTCAAAGTCACTCAGATGTTTTCACTTGCCCATATTTCCTGCTCCCAACAAATGAAATTCAAGAATTGATCATTTGCTTGCTGCCTAATTATATCCCAGCCCTTGACAGGTGCCATTGTAATGATATAATCAATACCACTCACTTCACCTGTCGGTGGTTTTAATGTTGTATAGTGTATATAGTGTATAGTGATCAGTGTATATCCAAGTATATTAGAAAGCAACATCTGTCTTCAAGATTGGCCAACATTTCCTACATTCCTACTACATCCATATTTTAAATACGTTTTTCTCAACATGGATTCATCTGGGGTTGGAACAAGATAAGGATTTACCTAGACAAGATGACCAGATCTAGATTTAAAAGAGGTTCTCATTGAAAAGATAGAAAACGTGTGTTTATCCAAACATAAGCTTTTCTTTCTTCTACATTTTCAAAATTAGCTTGTTTTGGTTCATAATTTGTTACTGGAAGGTAAACACGAGCTTCATTTGCAAGCCTGATTGCTTCATCACAAGGGACCAAATGCACTATCAGCTTCTAGTTGTCAGCTCTGCATCTCATGCTGTTTGACTTTAATATGTAGAAGAAAATGATGCATCAGTTAGCATGCTGGGGCTATGGCTTTCTGTTACCATGACTCCTTCCATTTCATCCTTGTTTGACCCACAAATGCACCCTAAATGGAAACCCGTTATACAATTCCTCCTAAGAGCCCTGTGGGTCAGACCAGTTTTCAAAAATAGGTATTATTTCTTCTTCTTCTTCTTCTTCTCTCTCTCTCTCTCTCTTTTTAAATTTCCAGTAATACATGTAACTAAGTCATGATTTCTTCAGGTTCCATGGTTCCATTCCAGCAATGATAGTATTTGTGAAGGTGGCTAGGGAAAAAACAGCTGCAGAAAAACAGCCTTTTGGTTGCACATGCCATTTTCTTATGACTCATTTGTAGTGACTGAGGAATCTCTGCCTTTCTTTGCAGAGCTGAGACATAGCATTAGTTGTGGTAAGCGGACCCCATGAGACCTGACTTCTGCAGAGCTGGAAATGAGAGAAGACTCACTGTTTCCTGTCTCAGAAATCTCACTGGCTTGGGGTAGAAGGAGCCAAATGACAGCACAGGCTGACAGAACTATGGGGTCTTCAGGATGGAGCATTGTATTTGTTTCATTCTGCCCGTGCTTTTGTTGCTTAGATCCAAGAAAGTGTGGGATTCTCATCTAAAGCAGGTTTTCACATAGTGAAGAATAGGAAACCGTACAGCTCCTGGGGTATTTAAATATCAGTCTCCTCTTGTCGTGCCACCTGTTAAATCTTTGAGTGCTTTGCTGTGTAATCTGTGAACGCCTCTCTGTGCTGAATCGGAGAGGCAGCTGCTGTTGGAGGGATCTGGAATCTGGTAATTCCCTTTCTAATATGGAAAAAAACATGGAGAAGTCTGCTCATTCTCACTCTTTTCCTTGGAGAAAGGAGAAAGGACCAGTCTGGATGGCTGAAGTTGGAGCTATCTCCATGGAAGAAAAGACTCATCTGAAATAGAAGCTGTGTGATACATGAAACCAAATGATAGATGTGGCTGTGATAGAAAATGGCGCAGGCAGAAAAGAATGCAGTGTGACTTTCCATGAGTTTGCCTCCACAGTGGAATCATAAATTACAAAGAGTAATTGGAGCAACTCAACTCCCCTCTTTTGGAGCTTCCCAATGCACAGCAGTTACCACTTGAGTCTGATGCTAAACCCAACAGGTTTTTGTTTTTTGTTTTTTTGTAATTCAACTGCCACGTTAAATCTGGCTATGACTTCTCTGTTGACAGGTTGAAATAGCTGGATAGGATCACAATCATACATCCACGAAAAAGGGAACCATCAGATGCCTCCCTTTCTTTCTTCTCTTGGCAGCAGTTTCCCCTAGAAGCTGGCTGAAGACTAAAGAAGGTTAAAAAACCATTGAGAGACAATGGACCTGTTCACACTGGCATATAGATATAGATCATATGGTATGGTGGCTGATGGCATGGTTAGGATCAGAAAAAAAGACCTTGTCCACAAGTTTTCTACTTAGAATGATCCTTTAAGAGCAGTTGCACACTTTTCTTGCCCAGTGGTAGAACATGCATTCTTTTTGGCAGGCTCATTGTTTAGCTGGGAGATAGCAGCCTCCAGCAGCCTCTGCCATTGTGGGTGCAGATTCTGAGGGAGAAGAGAGAAAATGGAGGGGGGAGAATGAGGGAAGGGAAGCAGGTAGAAAACAGAACGGCACTTATAGAGGGACAGAGGAGTGAAGTAAAAATATAATTTCACTTTTCCTTACCCTCCACAGATTATCAGGGGAGGCACTTAATTGATAACTAATGGGACTACAAGGGAGGGGACATTTGCTGTTTGGATGGGAGGAACATGCCCAATGGCACATTGCTCCTCCCCCTGAACTCAACAGACTCTTTGTAGCTCAATCTATCCCACACCCAAAAACAGCCACTTTGGCTAGACCCAATGGGAGAAGAACTGTGAACCAAGAAAAGCCGCAGCCAGCATCACCTCCATTCTGCACTGTAATTTCTATCCTCTCCATATTCTCCTGTCTCTTGATAGGTAGGCTTTCATAATTTGCAGTAAAGGCCAAGGAACCATCTGATGGGGCTGCTCCTATATCTGTGAGTGACTACAGAGCGCTGGCAACCTGTATCCTGGGCAGCTAGGGGCATGTCATTCCATTGTGATGGACAATACTTGTAACATGGGCCAACAGTAAAAGGATGGGATACAAGCCCAGGGCCCAGTAACCAAAGGGCTCTCAAATGAAACTGCAGCAGGACTTCAATTCCCTTTCATAAATACTTTTTACAGCATGCTTTTAAAAAAGGTTCAAGAGGGACAGCATGCTGTCAAAGAAAGTTTGTTGCTTGTTCGCTATCTTCAGCTTCCTATAATGCTGCTGAGTCCTGTTTGGGACTAGTTATTCAACATGGAAAGGTTGGAGATCTAGAGGGTGTGGTCAGCATACACAGGGACATCAGAGTGGGGCTGGCAGAAGTGGCCCACTGCCTCTTATGCATGTTTATGTACCTTGATAAATAAAAATATGGTTTAATAAAAACATCTAATGGAAGGCCCATTACATCAATCACTAAATTGACTAAACCCAACAGAATTTTAAAATGAGAGCTTTTTTTAAAAAGTGTTTATTATATTTTTTAAAAAAATTATACATACAACAGGGAAAAAGAAAAAGGAGAGAAGCAAAGGAACAAGAAAATGGAAGAGGTAAGTCTGTAGAAGACACAAACATGGGCTAGGCGTATGCATTAATATAGGCTGACCATGAGTCTTGCAGGAAGATATATCTGGAGTTGGTGTTGGTGTAATAAACATCCATGCGGACCTAAAATTGGGAGATCATCTAGCCATTAAATGGTGGGTGGGGTATGTCCATCTTTCCAACCTTAAACTATACATCTTTTGGCAATGGTTAAAAAGTTTTTAAAATCCACCCACATTGACCACCAAGAAAGTTCTAGGCCTCAGGAATATATATTTAAATGTTTATATATGTCTACAAATACCAAGGACTTTTCTAATACAAAGGTAAATCACTGCAATGTATGTAATGTGCCATCATGCCAGAACTGACTTTAATACTGCATCACTAGCATTTAGTTGAAGTGGCTAATTTCTTTCTCAGTACATGTAGTGATACCCAGTATATCCACAACGTGAGGTTTTGTTGAACTATAAATAGTTTTACATCTTAAAAGACTTCAGCTATTAAAGTTAGGGCAAATTTCCACTCAATCGATTTGAACAGGACAGTGTAATTATTTATTTTATTCCATTTTTGTTTCATGAACGTTGCCTTTTATGCTTTATAATTGACATTTATAAACTGTAGTTGCCAGTTTCAATTTATCTGGACATATAATTGGCATTTCGAATTAAGTAGGGGTTGCTGAGGCACTCAGTGGCCTATATATGGATACCAAAAAATGTTATAACTAAATTTTGCCGTACTGCTCCAGAGATAGATCATGTGTGGATTAGTGTTAAAAATTGTAAACTTTATTGATAGAGTCCTATCAATGAGTCTAAATATATGCGGTCAGCACATTTTTGTCATTTAAAAAGGGCTGTTGCACAATTTGTAAATTGAAATTACTTTGTGGGCTTAGTTTAACATGGGCCTATGGGTCAAATTGTAATTGATGAGAAATCAAGTGCCAGGCCAGCCTAGCTGCAGGGACTATAGGAGGAGTAATCTCTTCTAGCCTTAAAAGAACAGAACCTAAAGTGCTAATCTTAATATAGGTTTAATTATTTTAATATGACATTTATATAGAATTATAAAACTGTGTTTGTTTTATAGTTTTATCTGTTCTGAACTGCCTTGGGTCCCCTATAGCAGGGGTCCCCAACCCCCGGTCCGTGGCCCAGTGCCAGTTCGTGGCCTTGGCAGGACCGGGCCATGGAGACAGATCTCCCAACCCCCACGCATGCACTCCCCCCACGCACACCCACCCGCATGCACGGCCCGCCTACCCACATGCACGAGTGCCCCACCCACCCGCATGCGTGCATGCGTGTACCCCGCCCATCTGCACATGTGCGCCAGAGTGCTCCACCCACCCGTGAGTGCAACCCACCCACCCGTGAGCATGGGGGGTTCCCTGCCCCCCACGCACGCACCCCCCCAACTGGTCCGCGGTTTGGAAAAGGTTGGGAACCACTGCCCTGTAGGGAGAAAGGTGGTATATAAATAATATAAATAAATAAAATGAAATAAACATTGGAGAGGTGGTTGTCTGATGGGCCCAGCACCCAAGGTTTTCATAAGTACATATTACGTCCTTGATTGCCAATTAACAAGTTAAGAACGGGAGAAGTTCATTGAACCTTATATCTGGGACTCCAGTTGCACTTCTCAGAGCAATGATTGAATCATCATTTATTGCTGCTAGAAACTGTAGGCCTAAATCCAATTTTAATCCCAACTACAGCAATAAGTCACACTCAATGTGGGGTAGTGGATAGAGTGAAACACTAGGACTCAGGAGGTCTGGGTCCCCACTCAGCCATAAAAGCTCACAGGGGGTGTGGATCTGGTTGATCATCATCATCATCATCATCATCATGTGCCATCAAGTCAATTCTGATTTATGGCAATCCTTTTCAGGATTTTCCAGGTAGAGACTACTCAGAAGTGGTTTACCATTCCCTTCTTCTGAGGGGTTTTCTGGGACTGTGCAGCTTGCCCAAGGCCACACAGGCTGACTGTACTCACAATAGGCAAAGTGGAGAGTCCAGCTCCCAATCTCTGGCTCCACAGCCCGAGAACAGCCAGCCTATGTGGCCTTGGGAAAGCTGCAGAGTCCCAGTATGTCCCAGAAGAAGGGAATGGTAAACCACTTCTGAGTACTCTCTGCCTAGAAAACCCTGGAATTGGTTGCCATAAGTTGGAATTGACTTGACAGCACACAGTTATTATATTGTTGTATCTAGTGGCTCCAAGTTCATCTGAACTGGCTTTTGATAGTCAGTAATCTTTCAACTTTTGAGGCGACTAGCTGAGATCTATATGACACCTGGTGGTTCCTAGTTGCAATTACATCAGCAGTATATTTACTGATTTGGCTGAAGGCAGGTTTTTGACCAGACCATTAAGAGAAAAGCAAACAAAAGGTTCTGGGAGGAAGCTTTTCATTCATCTTTTAAAAAAAAAAAAAAAACTGATTCAGTGAATATTTGATGCCCTAATACATCCTTAAATTCCACCACTACTTCCTCGTCCCCCCCACCCACCCAGAGTTGAAGAAATGATTAATTTGCCAATATTGTGAATTGGCGAAGGCTGTGGATCAAATAGAATCGCTTGAGGTCTGTATGCCATTTGAATGCAAGGATCACATCAAATGGTATAGCAGACCTCCTAGCAACTCTGTTAAGTCTGATCCGAAGCGCTCCTTTTACACTGTGTAGACAAGCCCTTGGACTGCAACTACCACAAATCCCTGCCACACCTGGCCATGTTGTCTAGGACTTCTGGGTGTTGTAAGTCAGTGCACCTGACAGGCCAACATCTTCCCACCCTGGCTTGTACTTTCTGGTGTTTCCACCAGGGATTCCTTTGGAGAAGCAGCTGCTTCAGGTGGTACTGGGGCTGATTTTAAATATTGTCCTTAAGAGTTGTCCATGACAGAGCTCTGGTGGCAATATCTCAAAAAGGTAGTTTTTTGACTGCAACTCCTACAATCGGTTTGGAATCCTGGTTTGAGGTTGTGGGTCTTGCTGTCCAAAAGTGCAACTTTCCTGAAGTGTGTCTGGCAGGAGTACCTTCAGAGGTAATGGGATATCTTCCTTTGTGCCACTTAAATTGCTTGTATTGGGTGCTTGAACCTTTTTTTAAGGCTACTGTGAAATGATGCAAATATGACAGGAGAACTATGACTCAGATGCTGAGAGGCCTTAAAAATAGATAAGGTTTAAGACCCAGCTGCTTACATAACCACAAAATCCACATTAATCCTTCCACAGTGCTACTCAGAACACAGGACTTATCTAGCTGGCAGTCCTGTGGACACATAACTGCTCAGCAGAAGGAAAACTTTTCTCCCACAGATTTCAGTGATACTATTCACCAGCCTTGCGGGCAGACTTTCAACATTCTTTTGGTCTTGATACAAAAAATGTGCCAGTGTTAAAAGGTAATTCCATGTGTAGGAGCCATATTAGAACATGTCTCTTTGGAAAGTTTCAAGGGATTTGTTTCATCCAGATATCCAATCATGATTAAATAAATAGCCTTAAACATGACTTTCTGTATGCCATCATTATCTTCATGCATGTACAACACAAGAAAATATTGAATCTGTGGCATATGGAAGAACTCAACTGGTATCTAAACTTCAAACATTTTAGCCCTGATGGATGCCAATATGGATGCTCGATATTATAGGAATATAGCATGAAAATATTGATGGATACAGTGTGTCAGCCAGACCATCTTCCAAAGCATTGTACTGTATTTCCTTTTCCTTTGGTCTATCTCAGAATCTTGGCAAAAGAAAAGAAAAGGAGGAAAAGAAATAGAGGGGAAGGTAGAATATTTTGCCTTATTTTTTCCTCTTTTTTTTCTATTTTGCCAACATCTTTTAGAGCAGTGGTTCTCAATTTTTTTTTAGTCAACCCCTTTTATAATAGCCAAGTAACCTGCAACCCCCCATCACTATATTAGCATAAAAAGGCATTTTAATGGGGTAAAGAAAACACATTAAAATAGATTTTTCAGAATATAATTCTAACCTTATACATTAAAATCAGTGTAATAATATATAATTATGTGGAGTGTAAACTTGCCTCTATCAGATAAAAATTAAGAAGGAAAAAAAAGTCAATACACTTTGAGTTTAATTTACTTTTGGGGGGTGGCATTGAGTATACCCTATTTAATATACTAAATATAAAAAATAATTGCGATTGAAAGTAACCCGGTGACCCCCGCCCAGAAAACACTTTGCAACCCCTCTTGGGGGCCACAACCCCAAGGCTGGGAAACTGTGCTTTAGAGATTTGTTTCCTTACTGTTTGTTTCTTACCTTGCAGCCAAGATAATTTGGCATCACGGTTGTCCTGTGTAAACAGAGTAATCTCTTGTGTCTTGTTCTTCAATCACAGTGCACTGAAAAAGTGTAGCCATGGCAGTGGCCAATCTTTTTAAAGGAAGGCCGAAGGCCGTTACTGATCTTTTAATCGAGATCACTCTGGAGAGTCTCCAAGTAACACAGGCTGGAAACGACTAGGTCAAGACAACAATGTTCTGCTAATCCTTTCTGTTAGAAGCATTCCCAAGCCCAAAGCCCAGGATCAAAAGCACAAGGCAAACTTTTCTCCTGCTCCTTTTGTGTCAGTGAATTTACATCCACTTTTCCCATTTACTATTCACAATTTAAAGCAGGCCTACACTTTACAGCACCAAACAGATTGCTAACATGCAAGAAACTATAAGCAGCTTTGTTGAAAAGAGATGGGAACATTTGTTTTGGCATTTCCTTTCTTTCTCCCCTACAATTAGTAGCAAAGATACTCTATTTCCCTGATAGAAACTGAAATGAACGTATGCATATATTCAGATAATACATTGTCTTTGAATTTCTTCTGGTTAAATAATAGCATGCAGCACAACAAACTACATGTTCATGCCTCTCCTGGACCATTGGGTTTTGGCATGTTAGTGCAATGTTTCCCCACTTTAAACTAGGAATAATTTGACCATTTAACTGTTATAATTCTATGCACTGAAATGAACTGGTGTACATCCTGGAAATCTGTTTTTCCTGCTGATAATTCTTTAATAGAGAAGATGCTCAAGCCAATTGGTCCCCTTTATGTGCTTTGCTTTATTATTTAATTACTCATTTACTTAGGCTGGCAATCTTTTAACATCCCAGATGCTTGGAAAAGAAGAAACACAATTAGGAGCTCAGGTCTTGTTAATCTGGACTTCTCATAGCTTGGACCTGCCCAGAGCTTGGAGATGCTACCTTTTTGGCCTGTGACACACATGCACTCAAATCCTGCAGCCAGTATGGCTAGTTGCCATGTTGGCTTCAGGGATTCTAGGATTCATATTCCCAAGGGGTTACTTTTCCAAACTCTAGATCAGCCACACATTAGCATGCATGAAAGAGCCGATGTGTACAATTCAACTGCTCACCTCTCCGGACCACACTGAGATAAATTGTCTGTTTAACATTTTTGTCAGCATATACCACCCTTAGCAGATTTGTCATTTCAAGAAGGAGCAAAGAAGGAGATTCAGAATGTATGTATGTTCAGGAACTGAATGTATGCAAAACCCTAAACAACAATAACTTGTTGAGTACTGCTGACAGTTTGATGCAGCACCTGTCCTGATGAAAGCAAAGGTATCATCAAGAGGTAACATGAGGTCAACACTGATTGCTTGCTGCTGAGCAGGTAAACCCTTTGTGCCCATTAGTTCTGTTACTAAGCTGTTTAGGATTAAATGCCACAGATATACCTAGTTGTAGTGGAAGGATATTCTTCCTTGTTGTTTTCTGATTTCACTGGGTTGTTGTCAGTATTTAATGTGCCCCTTCTAAAGGGCACTATTGGCTGGGCTCTTCCCTAGCAACTAAACACTAACTATTTAGTCTGATCTTATGTGTAAGTAGTGAAGTCGGCATAAATTTTGAATTCATGCCAATCTCCATACCAGCAGCTAAATTTAGATGAAGCTTGGTGTGATTGTGACAGATTATTTTATTGTTCTTGCTCATTAAAAGTCCTGGTATTTCAACTCTGTAAGCCCAGGCTATATTCCAATATGGTGCAGAAGCTCAGTTGAATTCAAATGATAGAACTGCAACCTTCTCATGAAAAATGGAATCCAATGAAAACTTTAGTTGACAAATCAGTGGGCACTGTATTCTTTTGGATTGTGCATGGGTCCCTACCACCACCACCATTTGGTTTGTGTGCCAGCTTAGCACTTTGGATCAGGGCCCAATTGTGCACAGTCTGACCCAGACTAGATACAGACCAATAGTCAGATTTCCATATACTCAGAACTCCCACTTACTTGAAAAAAAAGATTCACTATGCCATATTGTAGACATACAGCTTTCCAGATTTGATGTCTAGCCATCTCCAAATCTTGTTTATCTTCTTGATTTCCCTTCCTCTTTTAAACTTGCACATTTAGCTGCTCAGTGCTGCTAAGTTCAGAAAAATCTGGGTTGTTGCTCACATTTAAAGCCTACACACAAGCAGGTGCCTCTCCTCTTCAGACTGGACAGTGAAAGCATGAAGGATGGATGGCAAAGGGGATGGGAATCAATGCTCTCTTCTAAGCACTGTTACCTGTTTCTCTGGAGCAACACAGAACAATCTCAGTCCAGACTGGAACTGGATCAGGGCTCCTCACTTTGATCCTAGTTATGGTTGGTTCAACACAAATAGCCCTTATTTGGTCCAGAATGTGGCATTTGGCGGAAGTCTGTATGTATCCCTAGTTTTAACAACTGAGGGCAAACTATTTGTTTTTATAAAGTAAGATGCTGGCTGAAATTGTATAGTATTTCATGACTAGGATAGGCCCATTGAATCCATGGAGCTTATATAAGTGTTGACTTGCCAAATCTTCACTGACTCAATCTTCACCTACTCTAGTTGCAACAAATTCCGGATTTCAGCCACCATAAGATAAAACAAAAAGGAAAATATTAACTATAGCCTTTTCTTCTAACCAGTAGTTATTTCTGCTTATTCAATGGTACATTGTTCTGTAAATCAAAATGTGAAACATATCAAAAAGCTACTTAATTCTATAAATAAAATAATTCTTCAAAATCATGGTTAAAGGCTGAGCCTAACACTTTGCCATCAGAGGGAGCCCTTGACTCAGCAAATCAATTACAACCTGAACCCAAACTAAATTCCCTGCTAGGAGATTTTATGCAATGTCCACAGGTGCATGTGGGTCCGGTTTGGGATATTATGTTGGGTTTTAGGTGTTATGGCCTTTTAGACCATAGTCTTCTGCCCACCTACTGGGAAGATGTTCCACTGAAATCAGTGGGATTATGCTGCTAATAATTGCAAAAAATAGGAACGTGATGTGAAGATTACCTTTTTCTCTGGAAGGCAGGTGCTATTTTTGACAGACCCCCTGATTGAGAAAGTAGTGGTCAGGATCTTTAAAGAGCTTGTTCTTTTTCAAAAGGCCAGAGACCCAAGCTGGACAAAGCAGAAAGGTACCAGCAACTCCAAGAAAGGCAAGAAGGAGTCAAAGATGGAGAATAACAACAGATATTTGGTGTCATTGTTAGCCCTGGAAATGCAGAGACTAGCAAATCAACCCTATATACCTTCTTGTCCTGTTCTGACAAACATGTCAGATTTTCACCACTGTTCCTCTAAGAACGTGTGGTTGGACTTGTAAAAATAAAACTCAGTTGTGAAAATATGACTTGATTGCACTAAGGGCTCTATCAAACAGGTGTTTGTTCCACTGTCTGATGCACTGAGGGGGTGGTTTGGTTCACTCTTTCTTTTAGATCGCTGAAGCAAACCAATCCATCCCCAGAGCACCCCTGTCCACACCTTTTTGGAACACCTGTCAGAGGCTTCTACTTTTTGGTGCAGATAGGTATACTCTAGTTTGGTTTGTTTCAAGCATATGCAATCTCTGGGAATGGACCAAAATTGAGTCTTACAGCTGTCAAAGCTACTGTGGCTCTTTCTGCAGTTAATTTCCAGTATCATGAAGTGGCTTAATAAAGCAAGCTACTTCAGGATATTGGCAAATTGAAAACTTCCTCTGTTCCTCTGTGGAGGGGTTAGGGAAATGAAACAACAACAACAACAATTTTGCCTCTGCCAGACCATCACTGGTGTGCTTAATCACTTAAATTTTAAAAAAATTATTTTCCTTTGTGTGTGAACTGCTGGTTGAAAACACCACTGAAGGCAGTTTCTCACTTGGCATGACACACAGGGCAAAGAAAAAAATTCTTTAAAATATTATTTAAATGATTCACTGCAAAGTGAAGATCTAGTAGAGGCAAAATTTTTAATAATTTCGCTTCCCCTGAGCCTCCACAGAGGAGCAGGGGAAGTGTTCAGTTTGCCAATATCCTGAAGTAGCTTGTTTATTAAGCCACTTCATGATACTGGAAATTGATTGCGGAGGGAGTCGGACTAAATAGGGTCGCTTGAAGTCGGTATGTAATTTCGATGTGAGGATTGCACCAAATGGCAGATTGCTCCTCCCCACCACCTCAAGCAACCCTATTTAGACCACAGCAGCCCACTCCAAAAAAGGCAGTGTAGGCATGGATTCTTTTTGATAGAATCTGATGTTGTGGAAACAGCAGCTAGATGCATTTGAAAACATTTTGTGGGGTTTTGTTTGTTTACTCAGACAAAAAATGAGCAGGAAAAAGAGAGTCTGGTAAGCTAGAGAAAGCAAGTTAATATGTGCATCTCACCACATAAAACTATTTTTCTCATAGAATGAGGGTAAAGCAAGAAGAAAGTTGAATGGAATTACATCTGCAAAAAGTAAATAAAGTATTTATTTATGCTTTATTTAAATATTTTCTATTCCATCTTTACAGAGGTGGGGTAGAAATTAGTTAAATAATTTAAGGCAATTGTGAGTCATAAAAAAACACCCCAAAATCATAAATAGTTTCCTGAGAGGTAGCCACATTAATCTGTTTCAGCATGTTGACCAAATTAAAGGGCAAAAAAGGTGGGGTAGGGAGAAGCAGAGGACAAAAAAATGTAGATCCTGAAAGACGGACTTGCTTCCGTACGAGACGCCATGGATCAAAATATATTTTCTCAGGCCTGCACAGCATTCATATTATGCCGTTTGTATGGATATATATCCTTGTGGTTGTGGTGGGTCATGAATGGGCGAGGATTCATCCAATAGGCAAATTGACAAAAGGGAACCATATTTAAAGTCAGTAGTTAAAGCACAAAAGGAGCCAAATTAGAACGCTGTTCACCAGAACAAAACTGATTTGTCAAAAGCGTTTGGGAGTAAACAAACCTACTTCCTATCTGCATTTGTAAACCGGCAGAGTTCTGGACCAAGTATCTGGAAAGAGAGTAGGAAGGTGGACAGCTGGCAGTGAACATCCTCATCCCATGCCCATTTAGTCTTGGCACCTGCTGCAAGAAAAAGCCTCCTGAATGAAGATGGGTTAGACTGAGCATCAGGAAAATATCCCTGCTTTGAGGCATTTACAATAAAAGGGTCCATCCAGAGCTACACTGTCTGCTTTGAAAATGCATTCATTGCATTCTCTTCAAACCTTCAGTCTTCTTTTAAGGACTAAGCTCAGGGAACACGTTTTTCTTCCAAGAAGCAAGCAGAGCTGTCTGAGCACAGCAATGATTAGCTACCTAGATCTTTCCTCCTCCTCCGCCCTCTCTGGAACTGATTTTTAAAATTTTTCATGAACGATCTATCCTTTTTAAAATCCAGTGAATGTAGACAGTTAATTTAATAAACGTACATGCAGTACTTTATCAATATATTTACAAGGCAACAGCTTGCCTGTACTGTGAATGTGAGAAGCAGATAATAACCTAAAAGAGCATTTGATTTGCTGATTATATTCCTGTCAATTGCATTCCAAAAGCTAAACATTAATTTGTTAGTAGAACTAAGAGCAGAAATTGCAAGCAGTAAAGAATACAACAGAATACCTCAGTGTGGTGTAGTGGTTAGAGTGATGGAGTAGGACTCAGAAAGCCTGGGTTTGAATCCCTGCTTAGCCAGGCACATAACAAGAAAGAAGCAAACCACAATTTCCCCCACTTTTCAGCCTTCATATGTGGCAGTTCAAAACATCTTAATACGGGAGAGGGGGCATTAACTGATGTTAGACAGAATGAGAATATCACAGCATGAATGCTAAGGCCTGGTCATTTTTACTCTGTCAGTTTTGGTGTAAGACTTGGAAACTGTGACAAGCAAGCAGTTTCTAAATGCAGAAGGCTGGTTTGAATCCCTGTGGGAAGCCAATCATTGTCAGTGTGCAAATATTTGTGTTCCACTATAGTAGCAAAGAGGATTTCCTGGTTATATTTATTCATTTTGCTTCTTCCTGCTTCTGTCTCCTTCGCTTTCTGCATTCATTCGTTCTCTCCTGCCCACAAGTACTGCACTTGTTGAGCTACGCCAGGGTAACTGGGATCTCCCATGACCTTTGTGGGCAAGATCCAGTTTTACGCCCTTCAAAGACTGATGGGAGTTATGTAATTGTGCTTTCATGTGATATTAGAACAGCCTGGTACCACAGGGCCACACTGGATGCTATAGTAAATACATGGCTGGAGCTGAAAACAGATGATCCAGGCTCCATTCCCCTGCCCTGCACCATCTCAATTATATCTGATAGAACTTACTCCCAGTTGTGAAGTCACAACTTTCTGTATTTCCCAACCTCCACTCAACAGCTTTGGTTGCACAGGAAGGAAAAGCAGAAGCTCATGTTGTCATAACATGAACTAAATTCTGCTAGATATTTGCAGAGTGGAGGAGAATTTACTATCCATCTTCAGTAGTTGCCATTCTTTTATCATATCATCTAGATCAGTAACGTTATTATTAACCAACATTGTAATAGTACAACCAGTGATGTGCACACCCCCTGCTGCTTTAAGCAAAATCCAAACTGAATTGTACCTTGCCTCCTCTACTATTATTGGACTTCCCAAACATGTATGTTCCTTGAACAGGTATATGGGCAAACAGAAACAGAACTAAAAGGCAGACATTGAAACAAAAAATTGAGCTTCACAGAAAGTTTTCTGGACTATTGTTCAAAACAGTTGCAATCAAAACCATACTTGTATATAATTATGGAAAGGAGCGTCTGCTAGTCTACCCACTCTGCTCCCACATGAAATAGCCTGACTCTTACTGAAGGATAGTAAGAGAGACACTATAGGGCAGGGCTGCCAGTTTGAGCCTACCAGCTGAGGTCTCTGGGAATGTGTATGCTTCTCTTTAGTCTCCAACACAGGGGGGGCAGCACAGACCTGAGAGCACACAGCACTGGCAGAAGAGTCAATTTGATTAAACTGTGTGAAGCATCTTTAAGTTCAGGGCATGAATCTCTACTCCTTCTCTTGCTCTGCCTTTCTTCTTGTCTTTTCAGTGTTCCGACATTGTGCAAGCACAACAGACACATGCACAGGGCAGAGGGCCAGTTGATGCATGCACTTGGGCCTGTCATTGCTATCCAGAGCAGAGTGGTCCAATTTGTTAGCCCTCTTGTTTCATAAATCCTGGCAGCAATGTTGGAGGGCCTGGGCAGAAACCCCTGGGCCTCGGCTGGTGGTGAGCCTTCCACAAATCCCAGCAGCAGCTTATGGCCTCCAAACTCCCCACATATCATGTGTGCTGTAGGTAGGCAGCAGCAGCAGCTGAAACTACCTAGTGCCTTTTGACCCTGGAATAAAAAAAATCAGACACAGCTTTCAGTTGCCAACATTCTGGGTCTCTTTACCCATGTCCGTGTTTATTTCCACTAACAGTCGGCCCAGAGACAGCTTTGGACCCATCCCAGTCCTTGCCTATCCTGCCTCTCTGACCTCACAAGGACCCTCACAAGGGATCTCTGGTTTAGCCTTGAAATCTCAAGTAATGGGAGGTTGCTGAGCTAGTAACTGTAACAGAGGGAGGGAAATTGTTTGATGTATATAGCAGGGGGTCCCCAACCCCTGGTCCGCGACCTGGCAGTGGTCTGCGGCCTAGGCAGGACTGGGCCACGGACACAGATCTCCTCCCCCCCGTGAGCGCTCCCCCCACGAGCGCCCCTCCGTGCATGAGTGTGAGCATGCTCCACCCCCTGCGAGCGCAACACGCCCCTGCGTGAGCACAACATGCCCCCCACGAGCGCAACACGCCCCCCACGAGCGTGCCACGTCCCCCGCACGAGTGTGCCACTTCCCCCCAACCGGTCTGCGGTTGGGAAAATGTTGGGGACCACTGGTATATAGAGAGGATGTAGTGCTACAAGCACAGCAAAAATAGACTGGAGCCCCAACACAACAGGAGGCTTGGTTGCCAGTAAGATGGTAGGCTTCAGAGTTGAAAGTGAGCTGTGTTAATTACAGCCCACTGCCCATCCAAAATGTATGCCATGCAGATTCCTAGGATATGTGAGGCTGGGCTGTGAAAGTACCGTATTTTTCTGTGTATAAAACACCCCCCCCCCCCCCAGTTTTGTAACCTAGAATTTCTTTCTTCGGAAGAAAGTGGAGGGGGAAAGCAGGAATCATCAAAGCAATTCATCAAAGCACTTTCTTGCGAGGAAAGTGGAGGGGGAAAGTGCTTTACTTTCTTGCGAGGAAAGTGCTTTCCCCCTCTACTTTCCTTGCAAGAAAGTGCTTTTCCCCTCCACTTTTTTCGCAAAAAGTGGAGGGGGGAAAGCGGGGATCAAAGCACTTTGATCCCTCCCCCCTCCTTACTTCTGTGTATAATACGACCCTAAATTTTTAATCTAAATATTTTAGACAAAAGTATCATCTTATACACTGAAAAATACAGTAAATAGGTACAGGAGGAAAAACAGATAAAGGAACGGGTTCCTACAGCAGCCATTCTCAATGGGGGGGGCTCCCCCGAGGAGGGAGGCCCTGGCACATTTGAAGGTGGCCACAGACTGGAAGCAGTTCTTCACATTCCACCTTATAAGGTTCATTATCCAACTTACATCATCTTGATTCGGCATAAATTTCTTTCATATTGTGTTTATGGCCATGGCCAAAAAAGTTGGGGACCTGGAAGACATTTCTAGAGCAGGTCGCCTGAACCTAAAGAGTTACTGTGGGCACATAATGAAAAATCAAATTAAGAAACTTGGCTTTAGTTTCAAAGCCTCAGTTGGTCTTTCTGGATATTTCCTTGTTTGGGTGATGATGGGAAGATTCAGTAAAGGTTAAGCTGTTGTTTTGAACCCTGCAGCTAAAAACAGTTTGATTAAAAATAGATTTGGAAGGAGAACACCGACAATGGGGCTTCTCTTAAAAAGAAACAGTTGAGAATGCCTGCTGGGATGAAAAGAAAATGAAGAAAAATAACATGCCACCACAGAACCTTTATA
Organism: Intellagama lesueurii; assembly: GCA_037013535.1. NCBI lineage: Eukaryota > Metazoa > Chordata > Lepidosauria > Squamata > Agamidae > Intellagama > Intellagama lesueurii. Next base: position 154,308,584 of record JBAJHW010000003.1, on the reverse strand, counting down.
GCCAATTTTTATTCACTAGGAGTCCTTTCACCTGTCCACCAAAACTGGAAAAAAACAAAACAAAACAAAAAAAACCAAACAAACAAAAAAAAGAAATCAAAAAATCTTTTCTATATAACAGCCTGGAAAGTTATTTAAAAGTAGTATTTTCAAGTAAGTAGCTACATTTCTAATTCGAGCCCTCAGTGCTTGGTTAATGCTGTTCTTACTATGCTGAAAAGTAACTCTTTACTGATCCCTTTAAATTAATATTGTTAGTTTTAGTTATTTTTTTAATCTACTCCTCCCCCTCCACATTCAACACCCACATCAGAGCAAGAGGAAGAAACATAAAGTTTTTGATGAACCAACATTTGAACTAGGTAACATTCCTCCTCCCAGCCTGATAAACCGGCATGGTACATATGTATATGTATGTATGAATAGAAAGCTGCTACTCACGCCATCAGATGCATCTTCAGGTTTGTAGCAACAGAAGGGACAATACGTTATATTATCATGGGAAGCCTGCTGCTCTGTTGGGGAGGAGAGGGGGAGAGATCACGCCTCTGTTTTCCCCCTCCCTTCCATAGAGACTTTTCCTGTTCTCTCTCTCTCTCTCTCTCTCTGTGAACTGTTTATGCTTTGTAGCTTGGGTTTTGGGAGCATAAGAGTTATACTGTACATGGATTTTGAACTATTGAAGGAAGAAGTGTAAACTTAAGGTCACTATCAGTCTATGACAGTATGGAGGATTCAGCTCATAAATAATCCAAGACTGGTTTGAAATAAAATAAATTTCACAACACTTTCAGATGGCCACCTATGATTCTCATAACAGAAAATAGTCCTGGGGGTGTTTTTGAGGCAACTAGCACATCAGAGTAATACTATTAGAGTATTCAGAAATGTTTTTAATTATACCGAGAGTCTGCTGAATTTGATAGTGCATGCCAATTATAAATTTGCTCCAAATCTCCAAATGAGACCCACTTAATTAACAGTTTAAATTCAGCCTTCAGCTTACTATGCCAACCAGATTCACTTTTGGGCAATTCAGAAATCAGGATTCTTCCAGAAGGGCATGTGAGTAGGAACTGAAGTGAAGCTGAATCATGGTAGCCAGTCAGGTCTTTCTGATACTATTAATGGTGGAACTACACAGTTGGATAATTTAAGCAGTCCAGGTATAATTTGCCAATGGTTGCTTCTCATTTGAAAGCACAGGAGAACTTGTTCTGTTCAGAGCAATATCTCATCCATTTCTACTAGAAAACAGTACTTTGTTCCCCCACCCCCAATCATTCTTTAGTAGCATAAAGATTGGTGAATGCCCAACTAAAATATTTGGATGGTTGCATTGAGCACTTCCTCTAACATCTGCTAATAATAGTCTTAATTTCCCAGGACTTTGTTTTATGCTTTTGTGACTCTGATTAGTTCTTCCCCATAAGTACTTCTGTTTCCTACTGCCAGTAAATCATCCCTTTACTATGTGAATCTGAATAAACCTTGTATAAATAGAATGATATCAGGTTTCAATAACTGTTATTCTCAAATGTGATTAGTCTCGGGTTTTTTCCTTGTGTTTTACTAATGTGATGCAAAATGCATGACATAGAAGGGGGAAAGAATAGTATTTGCAAATAAGGTTCACCTTGGACATTCTGAACTTGCCATTGATAAAGGAAATCACCCTTTTCACTTATTTGAGGAAGACTTCTGTGTAACCGGAAAGCTTGCTGTTGCATCCGCTTTGAAGACCCAATAAAAACAAAACATACAGAATCCCTTCTAGCAAATTGCATGTGATATGTTTCAGAAGCTTTGCCTGGAATTTATTTCTGTCCTTGAGTTTTGCTTGTGGATGATGAGAGATGATATGTTTGTTTATTCTACTCTTTAGACTTGGGGGAGGTGGAGCAGCATCTTTGCTTTCAGGGCTGACCTTACCATAAGTTACTGTCTAGGGCAGCATTTTTATTATTATTATTATTATTATTATTATTATTATTATTATTATTATTATTATTATTATTATTATTATTATTATTATTGCTCAGTATCAAATAGAAAATAGGCCCTTCCTGTTGTTTCTCTTGTAACGCTTGTTGAGATTGTTCAGGAGCAACAACAAGGCATGGAAGTGTTGAAAGATCAGGTGCTGCAAAGACAACACAAAACATAAGGAAAAGTAAAATGACAACCCACAGGAAAGCAACAAGAGGAGGGAAAGAGCAAGAAATTAATCCGTGTGAGTAGTAGAACCTTATTAAAAACTCAGCTTAAAGTTTGTAGATAACGAAGGTAGGAGATAGAGAGAGAGAAAGAAAGGGGAAAGACAGAGAAGCACTTGCTTGGCACAGATGGGTATAGAAATGAGGCCATGAGGGCTTCTCGGGGTTTACCTGTCTTCTAGATCAAATGGAAGCAGCAGAGCAAAGCCTTTGCACCCATCAGCTCCAGCATCTAGTAGGGTGAGAATACCCGAGTACCCAAAGGTCCAACAATAACATATAAACTAAACAATATGCTTTCCCTTTTCTTGTAGAAGTTTACCCAGTAAAAATCAGGGAAGGTAGAAGCCAGGGCGAAGTGACTTTATTTACTTCTTTGACTTCAACCTGGCACTGTCATGTCCTGAATTATTAAGTGCTTGATAGACTGGAAAGTGCCTCTTGCAGAGAGCTGTACAGAGTTTTGCTGCATTTCCAGCTGCCTTTCAGCCATATTCTATATATTGGCCAAACTTGTGTTGGAGGACCTCTTCCCTTCTCTCTCTCTCTCTCTCAAGCCAACTCTTCCTTTTGACATCCATCACAATGTGTTTTTGCTTGCTTATATGTTTGTTTTGTTTGTTTGTTCGTTCATTTGTTCTACTCTTACTACAAAGTCACTGCCAAGTGTCTCTGAGGATTCAGGTATACCACCTCATATCATCCCATCCCCTTCTGCAGCTTTTGGATGGATGGTTTGTTTTCTTAACAGTAGCTGAATGTAAACTGAGTAGCTTCACTAGGACAAAGGCTAAGCAGGTTTCTTTCAACTCAGCCTTAACATTCCAGAAACAAGGTCTATTGCTTACTCAGCAGTTATTCCTAGACTATGGTGGGCAAATATAGATATAACAAGTACATACGTTCCTCAACACTATTCTTATGTCAGAATTGGGATTAGTTTAATACAATGCTTCTGACTCTCTTAGCAGAAGGCACCCACCTCAGTCAGTCAGTATATCTGGAGGATCAGCAAGGGAAAGAAAATATAACAGTTGGGGTACAGTCCACTGCAAGGTTTGTTTTCCCTATGGGAGCTGAAGAGATATGCCAGAAAGCTACACAGCCTTTGTGTAGCTTTCTGGTATATCTCTAATCTTCAGCCTTGATGGTCTGCTTACTTGCTTGCTTTTAAATGTAGTAATTTGAGCCATCTTCTGCAGATCCCATATGGGAGAAATTAGATGATTAAAGATAAGATACCAAGTTACTTACAGTGATTCACAATGTTTGGTCAGTATAACCAAGTAAGTGCATGAAGTCCATTAAAAAAAGATAAAGACAGCAGCTCTGTTGACCACAAGTATTTGGACAGAAGCCAGATGAGTATGACTGACTTTAATAGGATTGTTGGCTACTATTGACTGTTGCTGCAAATTTAATTGTTAATGAAACTAGCCTTTTAGACTTGATTTCACTTAGTCTTTGAACAGTGAAGGACCTCATAAAGATAACAATTGTAAAGCATAGAATATGGTGATTTTCACATAATGTTGCATATTAAAGGTCCGGTCCTGTGGGTTGACCATTATGGCTATGGTGTTGTTTTTCCTTTGCATCTTTCATCTTCTGTTGTTCTTTGCCGTTCTTTTGAATTCAGTGGAGGGCTTAAATAGCTGTATTGACAATGATTTTCTGAGAAACATGGGGAAATGGAACTTGGTTGACAGGGAAAGTTTTCAAAAAGCTGTATATCATATTACATGCAAGTTAACATGGCTACCCAGTCCCTTGCACTCAAAATTCTACATTATCTGCTAAAAACATTGTGGTTTTCAGGAAAACATTGGGGGGGAAACTTGGTAGGTTTCACTTACTATCTTAGGAAACACTCAGATAATCACCAATGTCAGGAATTGAATTTTATGAATTTGTATGATTGCCAGAAGGGAATATTCAGTATAAGTGTGGAGTTTCTTTCAGATTGTTGCTGCCTTCCAAGGAGAATAGATAACAATTAAAATGATGGAGAGATATTTAAATGGCACTTAAAGTCTCAGATCATAACCTAATGAGAAACCTGGATGATAGGGATTTCTTAAAACATTAACAGAAAATAAGATGGGAGAAATAAAATAAAGATGTAGAAACAATGGTTATATAAATAGCTCTGCTTTGCAGGAACTGGATAAGTATCTGGCCCATCATTCTTAATTAATCTCCTCAAAAGTAGCTCTCTAAAACTAGTTACTAACCAGTGCTTGAATCAAACTGGCAGTCCCAACTGGAGAAGAGGTGTTGAATTTTTGGGATGGACAAAAAAGTGTTGACTCACCACTTGATTCAATGGGCTACCGTCATTGGGACTAGCAACTGGATTTAAGGTCAGGGTTCTTTTGAAAAAATTGGGAATCCAAACTGCACAGCACAATAATCAAGAATAGACAGCCAAAGCCTGGTTTGCTCATTGAAGAAAATAATCAGAAAGTGTCAAACAGCAGAACAGAAATCCGTGCATCTGCACTTTCAGAAATATCAGTATAAGTTCAGGCATATCTCCCTGATTTACCAGCTATCAATACAACATGCCATGATGAACAGGTGCTGATGGTACCCCTCACCCTCCGCCATTTGCTTCACAGCTGAGCTGATATATTTGCTGTTTTTTTTCTTGACATTATCCAATTCCTTTCTTTCTACAAAGCTGTTTAAATCAATAATACTGCATAATTCCAGGTAATGAATGTTGATTATGCAGTTCATACAAAATTTTATGACTTTTCACATTAAATCTGGGATACTTAGTTTCTTGCGGTGCTCTTTTGCTCTTTTGTCCACAATCAGGCACTATACTTGGTTAACACTTTTTATTGCCTTGCAAACTATTTTGGACTTTTGTCCATTAAAGTCACAATCCCAAGTATGGCCATGCTTGAGAACAAGTTTCAAAGACCATGATAGGATCTATCCCTGTTCAAATAAACTGGGTTCCACTGAAATGCGATTGCTATCTTTTTCTTGAAGAATGCCGTTGCCAGCTTTCTACAGGCAAAAATTCAGCATATATGTTTATACAGCATGGTGATGTCATTATGGGAGCAAGTATCATCTGGTATGTTCTGCTCCATCACACAGCTGTCAAAGCAGTCCTGCCAAATGGAAGGTGGTAACTTCATTAATAGCAACAGTATTTTCCCCCATCCCCCAATAGATGCTACAGATCTCAACTGAAAGGTGGTCTTCCCTTCCACAGAGACCCTTATCCCATCCCCTTCATGGACACGAACAGTAGTTCATATTGTACAGATCAGCCAAGTACTTAGAATCTAAGTGGCATATAATGAAAAAATAATTGGAGGACTAAATGTTCAGCTTCTCTCCATTACCTCCATTGTGTGTGGAACTCATTGTATCAGTGTACACAAATTTTGCATATTGTGTACTATATATCCAACTTCATCTGAAGCTATTCATCTGAATATATACGGTAGTACACAATATAAAGTCTAGCATATGGTATATCATGTGACATTTATTGATTTGTACAGATCAGATGCAGGTGTTCTGGACAGTTTTCATGCAATACCTTCCAGTGCTCAACAGCACACAGAACGACCAGAAGTCTGCAGAGTTTTGAAGGCCCAATACCTCACTCCCATCATGTTCTATGTGATTACATTTGATTTTGTTTTGATAGTGTGGAAGTTATGCAGACTGTTTACTCTACAGAATCAGAGACTCTTAAAAATAGAGGGGCATGATTTAAGACTGGGCTGGCACGCATATCTATGGTACCAAGATGATAGGCAATGCAAAGCATTTAATTTACATCTGATTAGGAGAGCTTTATTATGGGTCTGGAAGACAGTTAAGGTACAATATTACAGAAAGATACCATTATGGGTAGCTCCATTAGAAGCGTTCTCTGATCCGGCAAGAACACCTCAAGGGATAAACAGAAGATATGCCGAGATATTAGATAGAGATTTTAATCTAAAAAACAAAGATGAACTGGCAGAACAAGGTATTATCCTAGACTGGTGGTCGATAAACTTATTGAAATCAAGATATGTAAAAGATAAAGCCATAGGGTTTCAGAAAGACAAAATACCTTTGGATAAGGGGTTACTGGATTCAGAGGAAAAATTGATTAAAGGTTTATATAATACTTTAATGGAGCAAAAAATGGAAGATGAAATTGTGAAGGACTGCATGGTAAAGTGGGCTCAAAACATAGGACATAATATAGAATTAAGTGCTTGGTCACAAATTTGGGAACGAAACATTAAAATGACTAAATCTATAAATCTAAAAGAAAATATTTACAAAATGTTTTATAGATGGTATGTAACACCAGAGAAATTAACAAAAATGTATAAAAATGTTTCTAACAAGTGCTGGAAATGTGAAAAGAATGTAGGGAGCTTCTATCACATGTGGTGGATGTGCAATAGGGCCAAGGAATTTTGGAAAATGATTCATGAAATGATAGAGAAAATTTTAGGGGTTAAAATTGCCTTGACACCAGAAAGCTTCCTACTGAATATATTACCACCTATACTCGGAAAAAACAAGACATATTTGACTTTACACCTGATAACGGCAGCTAGAATTGTATATGCCAGTAAGTGGAAGATGACAGCGATCCCAACAAAGAAGGAATTTAATGAAAAAATTTTGGAACTAGCAGAAATGGATATTTTGACAGACACATTAAATGACAGACTGGATAATAATAAATGGGAACCTCTTTACACCTGGATGAAATCTACATCAACTTAAGTAGAATAGATTAGATCAATACTATGTTAGAGAGTATAAGATAAGATTAAATGAATGGTATATATTGTAATAAATCACTCTGGTTGCAACGGATTGAAAAGTAGAAAAAACACAATAAAAATATATATACAAAAAAAAAGAAGTCTACAGAGTTTTGAAGGCCCAATACCTCACTCCCATCATGTTCTATGTGATTACATTTGATTTTGTTTTGATAGTGTGGAAGTTATGCAGACTGTTTTTCAAAAATGGGTTTGGGCTTGAAAAAAGCTTAATAAAATGTTAAGAATGCATGAATCTCATTGATAACATATTCATGTCTCTAGCATACTGTGGGTGTGCATATGCAAAATAGATATTTATAAATGTCTTCTTTTCAGAGCTTTTCCAGATGGAGTGAACTGAAGTGTGTTCTCCTATCGTCCTTGTACGTGTTGGTAATGCTTCTGAGCAGTACTTAACACTCAGGGCAGCTACATATCAGATTTTTTTAAATCTCAGGATGTTCCAGTACCCAAGCCTACACATGGAATGCAAACTGCAACATTTTCCCATTCTGATTTACACTCCATCAGTCTCTGATGCCTCTTGTTCTGTCCCAATTATCCTGCTTGCCTGTGTCTACTGCCCCTCTCAATTGACATTCTTTTCTTATTGTTGTTACCTATGAATTCACTGCCATAACAATTTGCTTCTGTGCTGGTTGCATTCTACTCTATAGTCTACTCATACACCCCCAAGCTACTTCCATTGCTTTCTGTGTGTATACATATATATCTCACAGCAATACTAGCACTAAACTCTTTTACTGTCAGTGGAAAATCAACACACTTTTGTACCAATTTCTGTTTGGCACATACATCTGACTGCATCATTAAGATTAAAGCCAATTGAATGATTGTCTTCATAGTAGAAGCAAATGGAGGAAGGGAAATATTAAAGGTAAAAGAATATCAGTGTTTGAAATTTTAAAAGGTAGAACTAAATCACATGTGGGGGGATAAAAATTGGGGGACCATATGATAGCTGCTAAAATGGTTGTGGTTAATTTAAAGAAGGTTTCCTAATGCTGGAAGAAACAGCCCCTATTGGTGAGGGGGGAACTAATACATAATCACATAATGGCTGAAGTCTTGTTGCTTAGCATAGTAAGTCTCACTAGAGTAGGTCCATTGAATCAGTAGGATCTGGTAAATAAATCCAATGGATTTAAATGGTTTATTCTAATTGTGGTTTACTATGCTAAACTGCAACTAGAGTAAGTCCATTTCAATCCATGAAATTTACAGAGTAATTGACTCATCAGATCCCCAATGATTCAATGGGCCTACTCTAGTGAGATTTACTATGCTAAACAACAGGTTTCCAGCCAATGAAAAAGACAAAGAGGGCTTCGGGCTAATTAACACAAGCTGGAGGAGAAAAAAAGGACATTCAGAGCAGCTGTGGAACAGTGGAGGAAGGCATATTGCAGGTGGGAAAGAATCAGAAATCATAGCATGTACACAAGTGTGGCAAGAAGGCCCTAAAATGCTCCCACAGTACATTTCAGAAAATTCTGTAGAAAAACCCATCTAGCAGAATAACCTGGAATTATTAGCTCTGCAAGTTTGTATGGCCAAAAATATCACAGAATGTGGTGGCTCAAGCCCCACTTCCTCACATCTTAAGGAGATCTAAAAAAAAGAATGTAATATTACGCAGAACACCTGATACAAAGTGAGGTAAGGAAAACATCCTATGGATGTTGGAGAAAATCTGAATCAACAAATAAGGAAATTGTGCCTTTATGCAAAGGGAATTTCTGGAAGAGCCTGACTTAAGTATAACACATCAAAAGTTTGCATTCTAAAATATTGTTCTCAAATGTCTAACATAGCGGTTCTTAACTTTTTCTTTACCATGAACCCCCTTTAAATATCTTTTGTTGCCACAGTCCACCAAGACTTAACTCAAGATTTAAAACTCTAAAGTACATCAAATGTTTATTTAAAGTTTCTCATTAACAGTCTTTAAATTTGGAGAGAAGGGAGAAATAACTTAATCTGTTAATGCACACACTCCTGTTATAATATTTTTATTAGAATTATTCCATACGAATTTAGAAGAAGAAAAGAAAGAAACCAAAGGCTTGATTTTTTGCTGCACAAGAGCAAGCACTCCAAACCAACGTGATGAAAGCTAAGATCCAAGGAATTAGTGCCAACAGCAAATGTCGACACTGCCAAGAAAAAGATGAAACTGTGTCACACCTCATCAGCGAATGTCCAAAGATTGTACAAACAGATTACAAAATTAGACATGATAGAGTGGCAAAATTAGTGCACTGGTCATTATGCAAAAAATATAACTTGCCAACCTCCAAAATCCCATGGGAACATCAGGTAGAGAACGTGTCAGAAAATGAGGAAGTCAAGATCTTGTGGGATTTCTGGATCCAAACGGATAGACACCTTGAACATAACACACCAGACATAGTAGTAATAGAACGAAGAAATGTCTGGATCATTGACATTGCAATTCCTGGGGATGCTACAGTTGAAAATAAAGAATTAGAAAAACTAACAAAGTACAGAGACCTGGCAATCAAAACATCTTGCTTGTGGATGAAACACACTTCAGTGGTCTCCATAGTCATTGGGGCTTTGGGAACAATATCAAGAAATTTCACACAGTACTATAAGCAGTTGCAGATCTCAGAAATAACATCATCAGAGCTACAAAAAACGGCAATATTAGGAACAGCATACATACTGTACCGATATTTAACAGATACTTAGTTTTTTAGTTAAAAACTTGTATCTGTTATATAATACCAGTCAATTTTTTTATAATTTTGATTGACTGTGCCTGGTGTTTGTGAATAATAATTGTCTTTAATTCTTGCTGGAGAAACTGAAATTACAAGCACATAAAATGATTAATATGACACACCTATACAAAACGTCACATGAACATGAAAGCTAGAAAATGACATGAATATAATTTGTACAAAAGTGTACCTCATTAAACACAAGTTAGGCAGAAAAAAAGGAAACATATTCATATAATTATAATTAATTCGACCGCTGGTGCTGCATTTCACTTACAAGCCTTGTTATATTGGGCTTAATAGCTGAAACAAGTATTCTTGAGTTCTGACTAGACATGAGGACGAATATAAAAACAAATTGGGATATTCGTTGAATATCCTTGATTCGTCGGATATTCATTGCTTCGTATTCTTCGGATCCAGAGACCCCAACGAATACGAAGCAACGAATATAAGCCTTTTATATTCATCCCTTTGTTCCCTCTGCTTATGCCCCGCGGATCAGCTGTTCCTTGGGGGGCAGAAGCAGAGAGGGATTTTTCCTTCAGGCGGCTTGCTAAAGCCTGCCCAAAGGGAATCCCACCCTCAGGCCTGGGGAATAGCTTGGTTCCCTTTTCCTCCTCTTCCTATGCCTGCGCGGCACAGGAAGAGGAGGGAAGGGATCAAAGTGATCCTCCAGCCCTGCTGCCTTTGCAAAGGCAGCAGGGCTGGTGTATCACTTAGATCAGGCTACGCTCCTCTTCCTATCCCTGCTGGGGCATAGGAAGAGGAGCAAAGGGAACAAAGTGATCCCCCACCCCTGCTGTCTTTGCAAAGGCAGCAGGACTGGGGGATCACTTTGTTCCCTTCCCTCCTCTTCCTATGCCATGCAGCATAGGAAGGCTGTGGGGGGCTGGGGCTTTTTTTTTTTTTAAAGATAGCCCAATGGGCTGTCTAAAAAAAATATAAATGACCCAACAAACCAACAAATTGATTTGTGGTTTGTCAGGCCACTGGGGGGGCAATTCATGAGTCGTGAAGTTTGATGACCCAGAAACCATGATGAAGTGCCATTTTGGCACTTCGCCTCCATCTCTAGTTCTTTCAAATGGTTTCTATACTTATTTTTAAGGTAAATGAGAGCAGAGAATGATTTTTCACACAAGTATGTTGTTATGAAAGGCATCAATCCTTTCATAGCCCTCTTCAATAGTTCTGGAAAATCTGCTTGTAGGTGAGCCCAGAAATTTGGAATGGTCTGTTCCGTGAACTGCAATTTCAGAGCACCATCAATGGCTATTTCTACAAGCTTGTCTTCCTTTGCTGCTGTGAGCCCCTCTAGTTAATACAGATTCACTGAAAAGGGATCTCTAATCCATTTATTCTATTTTAACATCATAATGTTTCTTCAAGACTTCGTGGATCCCCTGTGAGGACATTGTAGCCTGCTTAAGGGAATCCAGGCTGCCCTTTGCAAAGATGGCAGCTGCAGCTTCCCTACCCTAAATGAAGCTGCAGCCGCCATCTTTGTAAAGGGCAGCCAGTCTCCCTTTTTACATGCGTGGCTGGGAGGCCAGAAGCAGACCTCGGCAGCTGAGATTAAGGTAAGGGGGTGTTGGTGGGGGTGGGTGAGGGCTAAGGTAGGGAAAGGAAGGGGGTGGGGTACGCTGTGGGGTTGGGTGGCTGCCTGTCTGCCACCGATCAGCTGATCAGCGGCCGGTAAGCAGAATGGTTGTTTTTTGTTTAAATACGAAGGACGAATAAAAACGGGTCAAAATTCGTCCCTTCATATTCGTAGGGGTCTCTGGAACCCACGAATATGAAGGGACGAATATTTAACGAATCGGCTATTTTCGTCGAAAAAGCCGATCCGTTTTTATATTCGTCCCCATCTCTAACCATGATCCTTAAAAATCTTACTATAGTATGCTTCTAGTTTAAGTCACATTTAACCCCTAGCCTTATCCAATAATAATTGTTTCCTATCAAGTCAAATTTAGCTTATGGTGATCCTTTCCAGAGTTTTCTAGGTATCGAATACTCAGAAGTGGTTTACCATTCCCTTCCGCTAGGGACCCTTGGGACTGTGCAGCTTGCCCAAGGCCACACAGGCTGGCTCTACTCGCAGGAGGGGATACAAAGCTGCAGAATCGTTTCACCCACTGGAACTTGGATGCTTTCCTTTTGTTTCACACACTCTGAAAGTCGTGCTCTTTAAGCAGTCTAGTTATATATGCATGTTGAAAGCTATGTAGTTTTCCCAGGTTTTATATCTGGGTGATAGTAGTCAGAGGAATCTTATAAATCCCTTTTCGTTAGTTCCTTTTATTGTTTTATTTTCCTTTTGTTCTTCACATCACCATTTAATCCAGGCATCTTTCCAATGCTATCTCTAATGCTCCCTTGTAGGCAGACTCTGCTGTGTCAGCCAGACAGGGTTCTTGCTGAAGTGATAAAGCTGCATCCAGGCTGTACCATTTTCAAGTGAAGTCAGAGCCTCACATGACTGAGGATTTCTCCAAACAAAAAATAATTCCTGTACATAGACAGGAAACGTCTGACCTAGCCTCTTCTATGACATGACAGTTTTTATATGCAAGGAGTCATTTTGTGCGGAGGACCATTCTGTCATGTCAGCACAAACCTGGAGTCTGAAACTAGGCATCCGGAATCCTTCTCATTATACAACATCTTCTCAGCCATCCCACAATCCTTTCTTCTACACGTTATTCTCAATATACTGTCTCAGAAAAGCTCTATCCCTTTGGTTACAATACCATCCATGTCATAGCTTAACCAAATACTCTGACACTACATTTATATTACATATTGCTTTTAATATAGATATCTTGGAAACGTAGAAGCCATTTTTCTATGCCTTTTTTTTACCCATCTCTCTGGCTATATTTGGCACAATTCGTGCAAACAGGAGATCTGGCAGTAAAACAGTTTTTGGACTATATCACTTTAGGCAGAGGATTATATTTTTGAAAGCTTCTCTTTAATTCCCTGTGCCTAGAAATCAAACACATTGGTTTGGCATAGCCATCATCGGACTCCTTTACACAAAAACACATGAATTATCAAAGATGTCAATATTAAGAATTAGCCCAAAGTGTGTATTCTGGCTCAGATACAAGACCTGAACTTAGGTTCTCCTGTAGACATTAAAACATTCTAGGTAACGCTGATCAAAGCAAGAAAGTGCAAAAAAAAAAAATTACTGCAGGCTTCAAAACAAGAGTAGGTAGCATTAATATTGTGGAGATACTATTTACCTTAATATATTTTTTGAAATCGTCATTAGACAGATGAAAAACATGGCAGCTTGCTCTTGCATAACTTAAATACAAGACACTATTGCAGTCCTTTGAGGGATGCTGTCATCTAAACAAAAGGACACATAGAACTTATAGACAATAAAGGAACAATTTGATCCAAATGTCATGATAAAAAATTACATAGAAATACATGCTGTAATTTGCTTGGTGAGAACACGAGAGGGCCTTCCCAGTGGCTGCTCCCAGGCTTTGGAATTTACTGCACTGAAAACCCAGGTTAGCCCCTTCCCTCTTGGCCTTCTGGCATCAGGCAATACCTTCCTCTTTAGGCAGGCCTTTAAGCAGTAAGTTATCCCAGGAATGCTGTTAAATTTACAGGTTTTTAAATGTTTTTGGATTGTTTTATACTTGATTTTTAATTTTAACGTATGTTTAATTGTTCTTTATATCTGACATTTATATGGTGTTTAAGTTGTTGTATTATCTGTTGTGAGCTGCCCTGGGTCCCCAGGGAAAAGGGTGGTATAGTAATAATTTAAATTAAAAAAATACATTCATCAGTCTCCAGATCCCCTGAGCCATGAGGACAATATGGCTTCTAAGGAAAATGCATACATTATTTTTATATCTCATAATGCCAAGTGGTATACAAGCTCTGGTCTGAATCTAAATGGTAAGCACACCTAGAGAAAACCAATTGATACTGGGATTTACCAAAGTGTTGACTCATCAGTTAGCATGATGGAATGTGTCCACTGATTCTATGGGTCTACTTTAGCTGAGACTAGCAATAGGATTTAGGTCATTTTAAATAGCCTTGGTAAACAGAAAGATGACAAAACAAATGCTATAAACAAACTTACACATATACATGCATACAAAGAAATAAAAAAACTTACATGTGTGTGTGTATGTGTATTATTAAGCAAGGTAGCATTTCTGTTCTCATTCTGTCATTCTTGCATTCACTCCCCAATGAGATGATCATATACATGCTTTCTTAAAAGTGAATCATAGAGAGTGCGATGACACTTTCTTCCTTGGTAAGCTTCCTTTATTCCAGGCCTACTCTCCAAGACCCAGTCAATATAATTAGGCTTTCTTCCCAGCAACCATCTACTGATTACATGGTTAACTCCCTTTCAGCACTGTTCAAAATTCTTCTTAGGCAAGTCTTCTCAACATTCTTCCATTTTTTATCATTTGGGTCATCCTAGCGTATTTTATGCTCACAATCCTCCTGTTGTGTCACAAGATCAGATATATCTATGACCAACACTCACCCTAAATGACCAACTAAATGCACTTCCAATAGATGTGTAAATCATCCTACTGTTAATTGACTGATGTGAGCCAAACATGTTATATACCTTATGCTGATGGTGGAAAGTCTTGCGTTTGTCCCTTTGACTTAACATGATTTGCTTCTATTAGAAGTAAAGGCCTCACATGACAAACAGGAAGTAGATGAATATGGAAATAATCCCTATAGCTGTTATGAAATAAGTACCTGTTGCTAAGATGAAATGACTTACTCCTGCCATTCTGTTTGCTGTCAATTACTTTCCAAATCTACCTGTGTATGTATTGCTAGCAAAGCTCATTCTTTATTTGCATACTGCTTCACTATTCTGTTATCACGGACAGTGTTCCAAATGGACTCGTAATTTAAAAAAAAACCTGGTAAAATCCAATGTGCTACTGGCAGACAAAACTACCTCATGGTGCATTGATTAAATTGCAGTCAAGCTTCTGCTCGCAACCCGAGTTTGATCCCAATGGATTCAGATAGCTGGTGCAGGGTTGACTCAGCCTTCTGTCTTTCTGAGTACCCAGCCCACTGGGGGGGGGGGCAAAGTGTTGTTTGCATAATTATGTTGTAAACTGCCCAGAGTGGTATAGAAGTCAAAACAACAACAGCTTTGGACAGACCTTTCACTACAGATCATCATAGAATAGGCAAGCCATCTAATTTTTGGACTGTCATACCCTAAGTTATGAACAATGATATTTTTTGCTGATCAGCAATAATTCTTTCCATTCTGAAACCTTTCAGTTTTAACAATAAGAATGGTAGTGCTACCACACTATGGACAGAGAAGTTGGAGTTATGGCTATCTGCACCTCTTTAACCTGTGTAGTGCAGTTTAGTTGAATCATGAAACAATATTTCCTGTTGTGCAAAAGTATTCAATTGATGATGATGAACAGTGGCTCTTCAAATACTAAGGAACGTTTTATGCACAGAAAGGTTTTTTTCAATGCGTGAAAGTGTCAGAAGGAATGTCCAATACTGCAACTCCTCCATCCAATACTTGCAACCTGAAATGGTACCATCTAGGGAAAGTTTTATTTATTTAATGAAATTTATACACCGCTTCCCTTTCAGAGATCAAGCATCCAAGATAAGAAAAAAAAATACAATATGTTATTATTGTTGTTTCTATGCATATACTGCCACATGGTGCTAGAGCATTATGGGCAGTTTACAACATGATTATGCAAAGAATACTTTGCCCCTCAGCGAGCTGGGCACTCGTTTTGCTGACCTCAGAAGGATGGAAGGCTGAGTCAACCTTTAGCTGGCTACCTGAATCCGTGGGGATCGAACTCATATCCCAAATTAAAACATTGCACAATTACAATGAAATTAAACTACTGCCACTTTAATACTAACTGTGAAAAAACTACCCAGCCAAGTGTTCAAGTTCATTTTTTTTAATTTTTTTAATTTTATTTTATTAAACAAACATCCAATCTACACAACATAAACCTAAAATACAATTACATACACATAAAACACCAGTGCCACCTTCACCCTCAGGGCTGGTATTAACAATATATATATTTTTTAAATTCATTCAGTCCATTTTCTCTCCAAAACTTCATTGTTTCTTCCCTCTGCGTATGCCCCTTCCCTCTCCGAAATACATATTCCAAAAATACACTCCAAATTTTCTTAAAATCATTATTTTTTGATAGGCCTCTTCTTATTTTCATATCACATGTCAATTTATCATTAATTGCCATATCCCATAATTCTCTATACCATTCCTCTAAATTAAATTGGTTATCATTTTTCCAGTTTCTTGCAAAGATTAACCTTGCTGCTGTAACCATTATTACAATTAAATCCGTATTTTCTTTCAACATTTGATCTTTCTTAACCATGTTTAATAAAGCCATTGACGGGGACATTTGAATATTTAATCCAGTGATTTCCCTTATTTCTTTAAAAATTTGCATCCATTCTTTCTTTCTTACTTCACATGACCACCACATATGTATATACGTCCCCTTCTCTTTTTTGCACCTCCAACATAGTGATGATACATTTTTATTTATTATATTCAGTTTTACCGGCATTAAATACCATCTCCGTATTACCTTATAACAATTTTCCTTTATCCTTACAGACATGTTCTTCATAATTCTTTGGTCCCACATTTTATCCCATTCTTCTCCTAATCCTTCTTTATCCAAATCATGTTGCCACTGTGCTTTTAATCCTTGTGTATCCTATTCGGCCTGCATTAATAATTTATATATTTGACTTACAGTTCCCTTACTTTCTGTCTTTTCGTCTAATTTCAATCTTTTTTCAATGATCTCTTCAAATTTCATCATTTTTCTACTTTTCCCTTCCTTACTTTTCCATTCCCTTGTCCACCTTTCTATTTGAATCAAATTAAACCAGGAAATCCCCTCTCCTCCCAATATCTTTTTTATTTCTTTTATCTTTCATCTTTTCCATCCAATCTTTTATCCTATTCATCCCTTTATCTTTTAATATATTCTTAAAGGTTTTTCTAAGATTTTCTGGAAAATTCTTTAAATCCACAACCTGGGATAAGGGAGAGATCGGTGGACTTAATATACCTCTACACTTTTTCCAATTTTCTAACACATTTTTAAGGAAGGGGTTAGTAGCCTTTTTAATCTCTTCTCCAATCTTTTCTTTAAACAATATACTTTCAATTTTTTCTTCCTTATTTTGCATTTCTATTTCTGTCCAGATTAACTTTTTATTGCCTTTAATAATATCTGGGATGTGTCTAAGTTGGTTTGTTATATAATATAATTTTAAATTGGGTAATCCAAGACCTCCCTTTTTTTGTGTTACGTACCATAATTTCTTATTAATCCTCACTCGTTTATTTCCATTACAGTAACAATTTATCATTATCTGCCATTCTTTCAATTGTTTTTCTGTAATCTTTATAGGAAGCATCCAAAATATAAAGTTTAATTTAGAAATAATTTTCATTTTACATAATGCTACTCTACCAAACCAGGAAATCTTTAATTTCTGATAATCTTTTATCCTTCCAATTATCTCTTTTTTCAATCTATCCAAATTTATCTTAATTATATCCTGTAAATTCCAGGTAATATTAATCCCTAAATATTTAATAACATTTTCCATTTTTCCTTCAAACATTGTTTTGATTCTTCCTTTCTCCTCATCCGAGTGGTTTAACAATAAACATTCTGACTTTCCCCAATTTACTTTTAATCCCGTTATATCCTAGAATTCCTCCAAATGTAATTTAAGCCTCTCTGTTGTTTCTATTGGATTTTTAACTATTAATAATGTATCATCAGCAAACAAGTTTATCTTGCCATTTTCTTTATGTTTAATCCCTATAATCTGTTTATCATCTCTTATTATCTGTGCCAATAATTCTATTATCAATGTAAATAATACTGGAGATAAGGGGCAACCTTGTCTTGTACCACGGGCTAGGTGTATCATCTCAGTTATTCCATAATTTACTATTACTCTAGCTGTATTCTGTGAGTATAATTGGTGAGTTATCTGCTTAAAATTGGGTCCAAACCCTAAATATTTAATTTAAAGCTTTAACGTATCCCATTCCACTGAATCAAATGCTTTAAATATACAGTGGTGCCTCGACTTACGAACGTCCCGACATACAACCGTTACGACCAGCTCTGGCCGCAAAATTTTACTTCGACTTGCGGCCGGAGCTTCCAGTTACAAACACAAAAAGGCAAGGAAAAAAGGCGGGAAATTCAAATTGCTAACTGTTGGTTGCGAAGAGGCTGCTGCTTTGAAGCTCTTTCGCCCTAGCAGTTAGAGAGTGTGCGATCGGAGGAGGCTTGGGACTGCCTGGTAAGGTAAGGTGCTGCTTTCTGCTTTCTAAAAACTGTTCTGGGTGGGTTTTGCAGCGTGGTTTTGGGCTGGGGGGGTTACGTTTCCGTGCTGTGATGGGTCTTGGGGGGGTTTGTTTTTTGGGTTTTTTCCTCCATTTCCGATGGGTCTTGCAGGGTTTGTTTGCTTTTTGGGTTCCCCCCCCATTTCCGATGGGTCTTGGGGGAATTGGTTGCTTTTTGGAGTTCCCCCCCCCCATTTCTGATGGGTCTTGCAGGGTTTGTTTGCTTTTTGGGTTCCCCCCCCCATTTCCGATGGGTCTTGGGGGAATTGGTTGCTTTTTGGAGTTTTCCCCCCCATTTCTGATGGGTCTTGGGGGGGTTTGGTTGCTTTATGGAGTTTTCCCCCCCCATTTCCGATGGGTCTTGGGGGGTTGGCTTGCTTTTTGGTTTCCCCCCCATTTCTGATGGGTCTTGGGGGTTTGGTTGCTTTTTGTTTTCTTCCCCCCCATTTTTGATGGGTCTTGCATGCTTCCCTTGCTTTTTTGCTTTGCTTTCTTTGCATTTCCGATGTGCTCTGCTTGCTTCTTGCTTTGCATTTCCGATGTGCTGTGCTTGCTTCTTGCTTCCTTTGCATTTCCGATGTGCTCTGCTTGCTTTTTGCTTTGTTTTCTTTGCATTTCTGATGGGTCTTGCATGCTCTGCTTGCTTTTTGCATTACTTTCTTTGCATTTCCGATGTGCTCTGCTTGCTTTTTGCTTTCTTTGCATTTCTGATGTGCTCTGCTTGCTTTTTGCTTTGCTTTCTTTGCATTTCCAATAGGTCTTGCATACTCTGCTTGCTTTTTGCATTACTTTCTTTGCATTTCCGATGTGCTCTGCTTGCTTTTTGCTTTCTTTGCATTTCCGATGTGCTCTGCTTGCTTTTTGCTTTACTTTCTTTGCATTTCCAATGGGTCTTGCATGCTTCCCTTGCTTTTCTTCTCCCCCCTCCCCCCTCTTCGGCCAGAAGGGATTAATTGCGTTTCCGATGGGTCTTGCAGTGATTTTTTTTGTTATTTTTTTCTTCGGCCGGAACGGATTAATTGCATTTCAATGCATTCCTATGGGAAATGGTGCTTCGACTTACGACCATTTCGAGTTACGACCAATTAAGTTCATAAGTCGAGGCACCACTGTATCTAATGAAAGTACTCCGGCTTTAGAATTAGTTTCTTTAGCTAAATGTATTAAATTAAGTATCCTTCTAATTAAATCTGACATTTGTCTACCTTGTATAAATCCATTTTGATCTTTTTCAATATAAGTCCCCATAAAGTTATTTAATCTCTTTGCCATTATTGCCGTGAATATCTTAGCATCTTGATTTATCAGTGATATGGGTCTATATGCTTCCATATTTATTGGATTTTTATCTGGTTTCAATATTAAAACAATCAATGACTCTTTCCAAGATTGTGGGATTTCTTCTCCCATTAATATCTTATTAAATAACACTTTTAACTTTGGTATGAGAGTCTTTTTAAATACTTTATAATATTCTGGGCCTAATCCATCTGTTCCGGGGGTCTTTCCTGTCTTTAAATTATTTATAATATCCTCTATTTCTTTATCAGTAATTAACTGTTCCATTTTATTTTTTTCATCATCTGACAATTTTTTATTAAAATTATTTTTATATAATCTTCAATTTTCATTATAGAAGGATTTTTACTAGTATATAGTTTTATAAATGATTTGAAATGCTTCCAATTTCTCCTTCATTTTATTACACCTTTTTCCATTCAAATCTTGAATTACTCCTATATTACCTTTATTCTTTTTTATAGAAGATGCTTTAGCTAGTAACTTGGAGTTCCTATTACTGAATTCAAAAAATTCTCTTTTTAAATGAATTAATTTCATCTTTTCCAGATGAATCACTTCCAATTCCTTCCTTTTTGCTTGTAATTCTATTATGGTTTTCTTATCCCTAATTCTTATAACTATTTTTTCTAATTCCCTTATATTATCCTCTAAATCCTGTATTCTTTCCCCCCGCTGTTTTTTAAGTATATAAGATGCTTTACATGCATACCCTCTTGCCACAGTCTTCATAGTGTCCCAGATTATCTTAGGTTGACCTCCTCCCTTCTAATTTATTTCCCATGTCTCTTCTAACTTTTTTTGAAAAGTTTCAATCAGGTTTGGATACCGAAAAATATTCGTATCAATGTTCCACCTTACAGCCTTCTTATAATCATATTTAACCATCAATTCCATATTCACTCTAGCATGATCCAATATTTGAATGACTTCAATAGCTGTGTCATTCACCCTTGGCAATAAGTCTTTAGAGACAAATATATAATCTATTCTTGAATATGTGTTATGCACCTGTGAGTAGAAGAACTTTCTTTCTTCACCCTTTAATTCTCTCCAAACATCTTTCAAATCTGTTTTATTAATTAATCTATTTAATATTGTACATTTAATTTTCCCTTCCCCAATTTGCAATTTTGATTTATCTTTCTTCATATCCATTACCATATTAAAATCTCCTATTATCATGTAACCTTTCCTCAGTTTATCCAGCCTTCTTAATATATTTTCAAAAAATTCTTCCTATCTCTCATTGGGTGCATAAACATTCACAAGTGTATAGTCTTCTCCTTTTAATTTACCTTGCAATATCAAATATCTCCCTTGGGTATCCTTTTCCATTTTTTCAATTTTAAATTCACATTTTGCTGACTTCAGAAGGATGGTAGGCTGAGTCAACCTTTAGCTGGCTACCTGAATCCGTGGGGATCGAACTCATATCCCAAATTAAAACATTGCACAATTACAATGAAATTAAACTACTGCTACTTTAATACTGTGAAAAAACTACCCAGCCAAGTGTTCAAGTTCGAACAAATAAATATACCCCAAAGGCCTTCGTCTCAGGCAAAGGTCTTGGGTATGCACAATTACTTTACCGCCTTTGCTGCGGGTTTCAGTGTCGTTTTACTGTATTTCCTTTGAAACGCCTTTTGAAAGCCATTTTCTGTACTTGCTGCAATGGCACCAGCGCTAGCTGGCGTGTTCCCGAAGCACAGTTCCTCATTTATCGACGTCGTTCACCTGAGGAACGGGCAGCCAGCCCTTTCGGCTCCTTATCGGGGCCTCTTTCCCTGCTGCCACCCACAAGGGCGAGCCAGGCAATCCGATCCGAGCGGCCCTCGCCCTCCCACCCCGTCCACCACAAGGCCCCTCCAGCCCAAGGGGACGAAAGCGGGGAGTTGCCAGGCGGCCGGCGCTCCGCAGCCGCCTTCTCGTGCTGGATTGGAGCGGGTCAGCTCCGGAGGGGGCGCGCGCGCAAAGGGGATAAGCGGCGCCACGTCGCGCCTCCCGCGGCTGCAGAGACAGAGGAAGAGCGGCGTCGGCGTTTTCCCCCGGCGGCGCGAGCCAGCGGCCCGGGCGCGTCTTCCCGCGCGTCGAAGTTCAAGCGGAGGCTCTTGCCCATTCGTCACAGCTCTTACGAACTGCTCCTGGTTGTATCCTGAAAAGCAAGCCCCCTCAAAAAGCCGCGGGACATGAACTTGACCTTCGCCGGGCGAGGCGTATTAGGAGCTAGTCTCTGCAGAGACTTGAGAAGCCCACCCTTTTGTGTTGTTGGAGAAGAGCGGCTTCTCCTTCCGGCCATTCCGTTGCCTTGCAGGCTTTCTTGGGTTTGTCCGCATCGCTGGGACTGACGCCCAAATAAGGCAGGCACGGACTGATCCGTCGGCTGTTGGCACGGAAGG
Organism: Intellagama lesueurii; assembly: GCA_037013535.1. Taxonomy (NCBI): domain Eukaryota; kingdom Metazoa; phylum Chordata; class Lepidosauria; order Squamata; family Agamidae; genus Intellagama; species Intellagama lesueurii. The sequence continues at coordinate 154,286,654 of JBAJHW010000003.1, read as the reverse complement.
CCCACTAGAGACAGCAGTCTAGTTCAGGGAAGATTGCCATACTTACCTCTCCCGAACACTACTGAGGGAGGAAAGAAAGCAAGGCTTTTATTCTCCTCGGACCTCAACCCCCTCCACCCGCCCCGCCGCCGGCTTCGCCGCATTTCGGTTTCGCTGCGCCTCCCCGAAGCGGGGCAGAACTCCTCAAAGAAGGCTGAAAGGCACGCAAGCGCACCCTGGGCCGCCGCCGCCGCCTCCTTTCTTACGCGCGAGAGGCCGCGGCCCCGTTCGCGACCCCGTCGCCCCCGCCACACCTCTGGGGAGGGAGGTTGACTGGTAGGCGGAGGCAAGGCGAGGCGAGGCGGGAGGCGGCCGAGGAGGAGGCGAGGGAGGCGCTTCTTCACCCCCTCCCAGCGAAGATCTCGCGGTGCTGGGCGCGCTCCGCCTCAGACGCCTCCTCCTCCTCCTCCTCCTCTCTCGCTGGGAGCGGTGACTGTGCGCAGTGGAGCGGGCGGGGAGCGCACAGCTGGGCGGAGAAGCACGCCGGCTCCAGCTCGAGGAGAAGGAGGCGCCGCCGGCGGGAAGAATAGGAGGGAGGGAGGCCGAAGTAGTATTCGGCGCCGTACTAGCAAAGAGTAGCCGCCGCCGCCGCCGCCGCTGCAGGTGGGAGGGGAGCGCGTTTTGTTCCGCCAGCCGCCACCACCTCGTTCGTCCCAGTCCCGCGTCCGAGCCTCGCCCAGTCCGATGTCCCTGCTGCTGCTGAGGCGGCGGTGGCGGGAGCAGCAGCAGCAGCAGCAGCAGCAGCGCCAGCAGCGGCACTAAGCAAGCCGAGGTGCTTGTCTGCAAGCCGGCCGAACCCTTTCCGCCTTCCGCAGCCCGAATATGGCCACCCAGACAACGTGCACCCGCTTCACCGACGAATACCAGCTGTACGAGGAGCTTGGCAAGTACGCAGCCCGCTTGCTCCTCGCCGGTCTCCTCCTCCTCCTCCTCCTCCTTTTTCCCCTTCCTCCTCTTCTTCCTCCTCCTGCTGTTCTGCCGCCGCTTAGCGCAGCCCCGTACAGACAGACAGCTGGGTTGTTATTGCGCCGGGACGCTGCTGCTCCTTGCCTTCCGCACTCCCTTGCCCCTCATTGCTTGGTTGCCTCCTGTCCCTGGGTCCCACTGCCCTCTGCTCCGTTGTGCCAACCTCGGAGCTTCCCCTTCCCCTCTTGTGTTGCATTCATTAGTTTACGCTCAGGAAGTCTTTCTAGTAAACTCTCTCTCTCACACACACACGCACGCACGCACCCGCCATAATGCGGACTTTCCTTAACTGTTACCGGATCCGGATCGGAACCTTGATGCGGACTTATCTTCCAGTCTACCTGTGCGTTTGTACTGCGGTTTCATGAAACTGGAGTCAGCGACCTGTTCCATAATTGGTTAAAGTATACCAGAACAGCAGCTTTATCAGTGGGGAAGAAAGCGACGTGTTTCTCTCTGTTATGCCAAGTCAGTTACAGAAAGTACGTTGCAGAGTAATGGAAACGTGGTGAAGAATTCGGAGCGTGTCACTCTTCTAGGTTGCACAGACTGGACTCTGCATGGTACCTAAGTGATATGGTGGTTCTCCTTGGGGGATCCCTGGCTTCCCCTGTCTTAGCGCCCCCCTCTTGTTGGTGCTGCAGCTTGTAACTTGCTTTTCGTTCCCCATTTCTGTATTATAACAAGGGGACATTGCTGCATTTTTCATGCATCCAGGAGACGTCCCTGTGCAGAGGTGTCACCACATTCCCCTCTCATACCCCAAGTGTTCCAGCACTGGTCTCTCCTTCAGTGGATTCTGGAGGAGATGTGCCCATTGGCATTCAGCAAGAGGTGAATAAATTCTGTGGAGGGAGGAGGGATTAGATGCAGGTAGTGCTGCGTTTGATTCCTCCTCCTTTACTGCACCAGTCCCTGGGTGCTGCTGCACACCCCCCCCCCCCTAATTTTGAGCCCAGCTCACATGCTGCTGTTCTTCAGCTGTTCCTTGTTATCAGCTTCCTTCTGGCTTGCAGGAACATGGAAAAGAAATGTCTCTTCTTTAGATGAAGTTGTATTGAGCCTTGTTTCTAGAGGTGTATGTCTCTGTCCATGCTGGCTTGATGTATTTCTTGTGCCAGGATGCAGACAGGTTTTATTCTGTGCAAAAGAATAATTAAGCATCCCGTTCCCTCCATCATAACAAATCTCCAGTCTTGCCCTTCTCTTGTATTTCTGCCTGCTCTGTCAACCTTTGGGTCTGTTTTCCTGTACCTGTTCCCATGTCTCCTATCTTATCCGAAATGTGGGACTTCTCTTTACCAGCTCCCCTACCCACCCCTCGGCCGCCTTTTCTGTTGCACATCTCTTGCTAAACTTGTACTGATAAACCATACTAATTAGGATACATTCTGATAAACCAAACCATCATGCTTTTCTATGGGTTGGATAAAACTTTTCATTTCACAGATAGGATGCTAGGCTGCAGGAGCAGCAGTCTAAGGTGTCCTGATGTGCCAGGGGAGGGGTAGGAAATGAAGCTCAAAATAACTACCTTCCACTTTTTGAGGGAACCTCGAATTTGTTAATATGTACATCTTGAGAGATTTTTGTTTCATTTATTGCTTTAGGCTTCATTCTTAACTCAGTGTCACAGGTTCAGCCTTTCCTTTTTGTTCCAGGGGAGCTTTTTCAGTTGTCCGCAGATGTGTGAAGAAATCCTCGTCCCAGGAATATGCCGCAAAGATCATCAATACCAAGAAGCTGTCTGCCAGAGGTGAGTACTGGAATACTGGTTTTGACGAAGTTCCTTTGCAGGGTCACGGCAGCAGGTTAAACTTCTGTAGATCCCATAGTGTGGTGAAATGCAGTGTTGGCCTTTTTAAAAAATCTGTGTTTCTTAGATTTTTAGCCCGTTGTCCCAATCTTTTATTAGCTATTGGACACTGGAGAACTGCATTACTTTCTGCAGTGGTATCTGTTAAAATATTTGATGTTGGTTTTGTGAGTATTCTCAAAGGTACAGAAATAGATGCGTCTGTTGTGGGAATCAGTTCCAGTGAACTGACTGTGAGACTACTTCTGAATGAGTAGGAATACCACTGGACTGAAAGTGCTCCTGGAGTTAGCACGTACTATACTGTAATACGCAAAATAGATAGGTGTTGTCCCTTGCTTTTCAATGTCTGGATGTGATAATTCAGCACACCTGCGTGTTGAACAAAAAATGCTGGAAGAAGTCTTTACTGTTGACAGCAAACAGACAAGCACTTCTGAAGGAACTGAGTCTGGGTGAGTTTATAGGTTGTTGTGGAGTATTGTTTCTGTGGAAGTCTTAGCCCTTGTTGACATTGCCTGCAATCACTTTTTTTTTGCTTTCATTTTGGTTGAACATGGGGATGAAATTCAACATTGCAACATAGCTCCCCCCCCCCGACATGGAGACTTTTGTTGCATATCATGTAATATATGAAGAGCTGGAGGGGTCAACTTGAAGCATGTGTTATCTTTTTCCTTGTTAAAGTCATTCTGAAACTGTACGTTTGTCTAATACAAGAAATGTGTGGCACAAACCAGTTGCCTTATTCAATGCCACCATTTGGCAAATGATTGACTGTTCTGTCTAGTAATTAATTAGGAGTTGTGGCTAACATGTTTCGGTGAAAGGTGGGGTACATATTATTATCCTTGACATAAGTTATTGTGAGAAATGTAATCATTCTGTAAAAGGATTGCAGATAAATATGCCTGTTCCCAAGTTTCAGTATATAGTAAGACCCCTGTATCTAGGAGATTGGTATCTGGAGTTTCAGTTATCCGCAGTTTACCACAGCCCTAATATACAACATACAAGAGACCTTGTGGCCTTTGTCCTGCCTTCTTGTAAGTTGTATGTGGAGTTTGCTACAATCCACAGTGTCAGGCATTCGCAGTAGATAGTGTAACAGATCCCCCGTGAATACAAGGGCCTTACTATAAAGGCATGAAGCCTTCTGCTTGTGTAATGGGTTGCCTTCGGTAAAATGTAGCAGTTTTATTATCTTTTGGCCGTTGCCCCATGGTTTCTGGTTAGCTGTGCTGCACTGTAGCAGTGTTACTCCCTCTCCCCATCCTGAGACATGTGGGTTTCTCAGGTATTTAAACAAATCTTACAGTATTAGCCTCCATCCTTTTAATAATGGAAATTGTTCTGTTGGAGTTTTCTTCTATTGAGAGCAGGTTTAACATCTGTAAGTCAGTCTCCCAAGTGGTAGATCAGTGGTCCCCAACCTTGGGCCTCCAGATGTTCTTGGACTTCAGCTCCCAGAAATCCTGGCCAGCAGAGGTGGTGGTGAAGGCTTCTGGGAGTTGTAGTCCAAGAACATCTAGAGGCCCAAGGTTGGGGACCAATGTGGTAGATGGCTGAGGACTGGCTGAGCTGACAGTAGGCTAGCTGAAGCTGTGATGAATCCAAACCTGTCCCAGCTTGATGCTGTTGGAAGTTAGTTGGGTCTACTCTGTCTGCAGCCTAACCTTGTGCGGGACATGTCCTGGTCTACACCTCTCCCCCCCCCCCCCCCCCTTCTTGTCTGCTCGCCAGTCTCAGTTTTCTCAGTGTCAGTTCCCATCATGACTGTGAAGGTAACTGGCTACATAAGGTTTTTGTAAGGCTTATTCAAACATTTGGTTATTTCTGACGTGAATTGTTTGAGATAGGACAGGAAATTTACCTGGATTATAATAGTATGCAGAGAAGGAATCACTGTGCTGTACATTTAATCCAGGAGTTTTCTGTCTCAGCAGTTCCCTGTTGCAATACAGAAGTTTTATTGGAACAAGATATTGTGAAAGACCTATAAAATAATTAGTGTTCTGATGCTCAAATAGATATTCCTGTGTTGCAATTCCCTTTCTACTTTCTGTAGCATAGGGGAGGAATAGCAGATGACGGTAGGTCATGTACCAAAGGTGGAGGGGAAAAAGCAAATAATAAGAATGGGCATATTGGTACTTAAATGTAGCTTAACTTGGATTATTCTAAAAGGGAAATATGACGTCCTTGCCATAGGACTACAGTACAAAACAATGACATAACTGAGAATTAATCTGTAAGACAACCTGGTCTAACATTAATGGAGTCTTCAAAGAAATGAATGAAAGAAGTAAAAAGGGCATCTCCATAGATTCAAAGATAGTTCTGAGAAGATTGGAAAACAAGGACTGGCATTAAAGGATCTATTTCATTGCTCAGTCTGAAAATAAGTGAGACTAGAAATTAGTAAGAATTCTCAGTAAAATTAGAATATATGGATGGGAGGAGAAAATATGCATGGAGGTGATGAACATCTCTTCAGTGATGGCTGGCTTTGTCCTGAATTTGTCTGAGTCTTGTAGAGCTTTTCGAGTTGTCTTGAAGATTTTTTGTTCTGCAGAGTTGGGTAAATTGATGTTGTTTCTGCAGATCACAGAAGTGTTTATTTACTCATTATGGAGTGGAGGAAGCTAAGTGCCATTAACAGACAAGTGGAATGGTGTTCTTGGCTGGTAGCATGGCTGTCCCAACCATAGAGGCAAACAAAGCAAATACTGATGGCGCCAACACTCATGGGATATCTTCCCTCAGCTATGTAAGTGTCTTCTGGGAGAAGAGCAGATTTTCCTTTCGGAAGGAATCGCACAAAGGTAGTTTGGCTGCCAGCAGCATGACCAAGAACTTGGCTGCACAGTTTTAAAGGGGGAAAAAAAGTGGAAATAAACAGTATTAGAAAATAACAATAAAAAGATGGTATCCCTGTCAACTCTTGGTTGCTTAATGTGATGTTATTATGCTGTTCAGCATAAAAGAAGACACAAATGGTAGAGGACAATGCTGTTTATTTGCTTGGGGTAGCAAACCCACAGACTGTCAGTGCTGCTGCGCATAGCGAGGGAGGGATAGAGAGCAGGGAGAAAGGTGGCAATGGCATGGCCCTCTCTCCAAAACATGATTCTTATTTATTGCGTTGCTTGTCTCTTCCTGCCCTTCCCCCCACCAAGTCCCCAACACACCAGTAATGTGTTGGATTCAGGATCAGTTCCCACCATGTGGGAAGACTGCAGACTACAAAGGCAGCTAGGAAATGCATTAAACAAGTAAATAAATGAAATCTGTTCTGAAGCTAGATTTGATTTTACCATCTGTTGTGTATGTGTGATGCGTTTGTCATACAAAACTGTTCCATGTGATTGCTCCACTAAGTGGTGACTGGAGAGGAAACTGCAGAATCAATCCTTGGCTAAGTGTATAGCCTGGGATAACAGTATAGAAACTGCAGTAGTTTGGGAAAATAAATATCTGTCACTCAGTTGTCATGGTGTCCAAATCATCAGATAATGTGCTCATGTAAGATTTTAAGTATCCAAACAGCTGTTGTGCTGCAGCAAAATAGGGGCCATCAGCAATTGCCAGCTAAGTAGAGGGCAATCTAATGAGATTCAAATCAGTGAAAACAACCAGGATGGAATGGTTTGATGGACAGCATCAATGACAAGAGATCATTCCTGTGCCAGTGACTGTGAGTTAATTAAATTCAGCAGTTTTGAGAGTAGCTGCCTAGGACACAGGGTTTATGGTCATTGCATATTGCACAGAAGAGAAGGAACCAGGGAAATACAAGGCTTGAAGGGTAGTGAGACTCCTTGAATTTCTGTGTCTGAGGAACCTCTGCTGGAAATGAATGGAATCTGGCAGGGTATGTAAGATCAGATATAGCTCTCTGTGACCTAAGAGGTGTTTAGTTTCTGTGGTGCTGCAGGGCAGCCATGCAAATCAAGGCTATGTCTAACTATTAGGCTCAGAAGGTACTGGAGCAAAAGTGACACCAGATAATGTAGTCAAGCTGCAGAACAGCAGTGGGGGAGGCCCCAAATCACTTTCCCTGTGAATCAGAGTAGCTTTTAAGAAGCTTTTGGAGAAAACTGTAATGCTGCACTGTTTCGTCTCAAAAGTCATGAGTTTACCTTGTTGGCTACTGCTTCTGCATGCATCCGCTGTTTCCCATTGCACCAGCATCCCACATTATAATCTGGTTCCACAATACCACGGTAAATGCATGTATTGTTTCTTCCACCATCTATTCCCACCTCTGAAAAACAGCAGTTCAGAATGGAATAATTGACACATGCTTAACACGTATGTTGGAGAACTGAACATTGGTTTCTGCAGAGATTGCTGAGGCTGCAATCTGGGGCTTGCAAATTGTAGCCTACAGGCCACATAAACCCCTGGATCATTTTTACAGGGCTCATAGATACACCCATGGCTCAGAATTTAACACCCCCCCAAGAAAACAGCTGTTCTGCTCCTGAAGGCAGTAGTTTTCCCATTAAACAAGAAAGGAGACTGCCCCCCCCCCACACCTCTGGTCAAAACAGAAAGTGGACATCCACTTCCAGACATTATAGGTTTTGATTTTTAAAAAAGTAAACTAGAAAAAAATGGTCCAGATTTGCCTTGCAGGTCCACAAAAGACTTTTTCCCTTGGCTGTAGGGACATAAAGAAGGGAGGGGGCAGCTTGCTTCATTATTGGAGTAGCAATTACAGTCTTCCTTCTGTTTCCAAGTTTTGACACACTTGAGGATAGTAACTGCAAGATGAAGAACCTGTCAGCCAGCGGCCTGTTAAGGTGTATGGGTCTTTGGGTGAGATATCACTCTGGTGGTGTAGGTGCTTCATTCATTCATTCATTTATTAAAGATACATATTTATCACTTTCTTGCCTACAAAGTGATGTCTATTAAACTTTATTTGAAAGCCGATTTTTTAAAAAAATTAAGACAAAACCTTTTTGAATCCTATAGTTGGCTGTTTGCTGATGAAGACAGCCTGACATCTCTTGGGAGGGAGTTCTGCCGTTGAGGTGCTGCCACAGGGAAAGCCTTGTCTCATTGAGTCACCACCCTGGCCTGTTGGGGTGATGGGGCATGGAAGAGGGTCTCTGTAGAAGATGTCAAATTATGAGCAGGCTCATAGAGGAGAAGGTGATCTTATCTTCTTCTGAGCCCACAGACACACTTCTGCTTCCCATACTCTAGTTGTGTCTGTGGCTCTTGCACAATGGTGGAGCCTATGTGGAGGCAGTATAGAGTTCACAATGTCACACTGTCAACTGTCGATGTGGATTTAGAATGGTAGATTCTAGTAGTGATTTTGGGACATGGCACCAATCTTTCAATTTTTCTTTTCTTTTAAAGAAACTGATATAATCATGAACAGAGGAGAATTAAGAATTGCCATTCTTTTTCATCACTCCTCTTTCCCAAAGACCAAGTAGATCTGCTTACTGGGAGCAAGAGACACAATCCCAAATCAGTCTTCTTACATCATCTTAATTTTAAAGTGGATTTAGCATTTTACTTTACTTCCAGTGAAAAATATTCAAAGCTTTTGCTAGGAGTGATTTCACTCTTTTTGTATCAAGAACCACAACATCTTTCCTCTGTTGCTGAATGGAGAGGCTGTGTATTATTCCAGTCTCTCCCGCACAATCATCTTTATGACTAAGAGTTGCCTTTTCCCCCTTTCTTTTTCCTTTTCCTTTTTTCTTTTCCTTCCTCTTCCTTTCTTTTCCTTTCCTTTCGTGCATGTGTGATTTCAAGCTTCTGATCCAGGAATGTGACCTCTCCACAGTTCTGGGTTGCAGTCAATTGCTCCATCCTTTCAGTGTGTGTGTATGGGATCACACAGTGTCGTGCTCTAATATTTGTGTCACCCTGAATGATTAGGAAGGAATGAGTGCCCTTTTCCTCTTTCTTCCTCTCCCTGAATTCAGTTCCTTTGGATAGAGAGCTTAGGGAAGAAGCCCTGCCCCCATCTCAGCCCAAGCACAGACCTCATTCTGCTCTGCTTTGGAAAGATCAATACCTCTTAAGGGAGGCACACACTTGGTCTTGGCTGGTATGCAAGTTCCAAGACTTGTCAGTCTGGCTTAACATCTTTTCCCTACAACCTTTGAAAGTTGCCAGGCCTGATAGGCTACGAGGGAGTGGGGAAAAGAGGGGAGCACTGTGTGCTTTGCCACATGGGTGTACACAGAGGGGCAGTTGTGCTTGCCCAAGGTGCATTTGTAGGTACCTTTGCTCTGCTGCAAGACTAAGGGTTCAGACACTTGCACAGTTTGTAATTTCCTATTTGGCAGAGGAGAGGAGAAAATGCGACTGCTCTCTGTAACGTGGGAACTGTCTGGAAGTGAGCAGTTGGGTACCATATGTCATCAAGTAATATTTGACTGTAAAAGAGAGCATAATGTGTGATTAAGCCTCAGGAAAGGGGAAAGGGGGTAGAGGGAATCAAATCTGTCTTGGACAGTCAACGAACGGTTCTGGATCTCTTAATTAGCACTGATCTAATGTGTTTGTTGACTGTTACGCTAAATATCAGAAGTCGGTGGGCTGGCAATAATGTGTGGCTCTTTTGGCAGTCTTCTAACCCAAACCTTCAGAGCAAACATAGCATTGATATTTTAAAAAGGGCAGTACTGACAGCTTACAGTCTGTTAAAACTTTGTCTCTTTACAGAATAATAAAGCAAATATTGAACTAGGTAGGAAGGAATCTTGAGGTATTCACATCCTGCTGTTCAGCAACTAGCAAAATGTTTATTTGAAACAAATTGTTTGGCAAACCACCCAGCTTAAAGAGTTGAGGAAGGGTAAGCACACCACGTAGGTTTTATTTCCAGGACTTTGTGATGGTTAAAACAGGGGCTGAAAAAGTCCTACCTCCACATTCATTAAGTAGTGTGACCCAGAAGGGTGTTTTTACGTTCAAGGCAAAGGAGCGAAAACTTCTACCTCTGCCACTCCACCTCTTCTCTGAGTGCATCTTACCTGAGCAGCAGGCTGCATTGCCTGTAGTTAGGATGAGGAAGGAGAATTTTTGGCACCTAGGTTGTTCTGAGACCTGGCTAGGCAATTAAGATGATGCTGTTGCCTTAAAAAGGTGTTCAGTAGTATGCTGAAAATCAGATTGCCTGCAGGAAGCATAAACACAAGGCTACAATGCAGAGAGACTGTGGGAAAGTGCCTGCTGAGTTTATTTTGTTTTAAAGTTGTTTTTTTAATTATTATTTTAATGAAGGTGGCTGTTAGTCTTTCAGAAACCTACTCCTGTCCCCAAAAGCACTCTTGCATAAGGGTGAAGATCTTAAGCTTAGTGAAAATCTTCCTTGTTGAGACCTAGGCTCAAACCTCACTGGGTTTGGGGAACTCTTTCTGTAATACAGAAGTAGTGGTGATAGCTTGTATTATGTGAATGTATTAACAGGTTTTGAGAGCATGTGGAGTCAGGTGGTCATTGCATAGCATCTCTAGCCAGAAAATGGTAGGTACCAGAGATCAGGACACCTCCCCAGCCAGAGCAAACAACAGCTGGCTAGATGTTGAAAAGACCCTGCCTAGTTCAGTGCAGCTTCACAGAATTGCAGATGGGAGGGGTCTCTAAGGATTATTTAGTCAAACCCTCTTCCAGTGCAAGAGATCTTAGGTAGTGTCTCTGAAAGATGGCCATCCAGCCTCTTTATAGCTTTTGAATCCTTGTGGGGGGGCAGGGTGCTGTCTTAATGAATAGGGATAAGTAGAGTTCAACAAGTTCACAAATGCCATGTTTCTGTTTTGTTTAATGTCTTTGCTCTTCTTCAAATACTTTACATGTTTTAACCAGCCAGAAATATGCAGATTCATCTTTGTTCTAGCAACTTTTGGAGTGGAAAATATTCTACTTTATTTTTCTGTGGTAAGTGTTTTCAGTCTAAAAAGGACTCTCTTTCTTTCTTTCTTCATATCAGAGAGTTGCACAATTTAAAATTATGGCTGCATATGAAATACAGGTAAAATTTAAATGTTAGGATAATTAGACTATTTTTGACCAAAAGTGGGCTACTTCAATTGTGTTACCTCAGCTATTTGCTAGATCCTCTTTTATGCATATGGTGGGGCATAAATTGCAAGCATATACGTGCTGCATTGATTGAATTCCTCCACAGTCACCAAACATTTGTCCTGTATCCAACTAGCCCCATTTTATATGATTACTCTTTGATTTTCCTACTACACTTCAAAGTGACATCCAGATGGTCCTGCTAGAGTCTCGTCCTGGTGGGAGAAACTCTTCAGCATTCATCCATTTGGCTTTTGCTCTCCGTAGGTTTAGCCTAGCCTCTTCTGACACTAATTAACAACGTAATTAGTGACCACAGTACCAGTTCAATCTAGCTAAAGTGGTTGTCATTTTTTTCAGATGACTGAGACATGTATGCGTCACATGTTTTGTAGATCTGAAAGGGTATATAAAGCTCAAATGCACATAATCCAAATATGCAATTTGGATCCTTGTTTGTTTTTCTTCAAGGATGAAGAACTGGCTTTACATAGCAGGTTTCCTTACCTTGGGACTGTGTAGCAAGTGTGGGAGGAACTGAGGTTGGCAGTGGACATGCCATCTGCCAAAAGTAAGCAAGGTCAGAGCTGGCTCTGGGTGGTGTGGGACCAACGTTTCCTCTAATTTTCGTCCCTGCTGTGTGAGAACCTCACCCGGGGTTTCATCCAAAACTCAGAAGTAAAGAGGCATTGACCCTGGCTCCTGCTGCAATGTCCTGATAGAGCTCTGTGTGCCCGCGCACCCCGCACACCTTAGAGGAAACATTGTATGGGACCCATATTCCCTCTCCTCCTCCTTTTTCTCCATCCCTCCCTGATGACTCCCCCCCAATAGTAATTGGTATCAGTGGATCCCCACCCCATGTAATTCCACTTTATTTTGGTGAGGGGGCAAAGAAGGGAAGCTGTGGGCTGGATCCAGAGGCGCTGTGTGCTAGATCCTCCTTGATTTAGAATGTCTTCTGACTCATCTGTCTTACCCCAGCAAATAAGTTACTGTATCACTGATCCTAAGGTCTGGTGGTGGTGATGGTGATGATTGTGCATAGGGCTGCAGATCTTGCTTGCAGGAATTGCCTTTAAAACATGGTTGGAAGGTCCTTTGGATCCTCATCTGGCCTGCCAGCTTCTGCTCCAGTCTCTCTTTCTTCCCCCACCAGTAGATCTCTTCAGTTGCTGAGATGAGAGATATTCCTTACTCTCTATCCATTGCACTTCAGTTTGAGAAAACCTCCAGTGGTGCCAGTGAAAGCTTCTTGAAAGCCTCAATGCAGCATTGTTTTGTGAATGTGTTGGGGATACTGTTGCTGAAATTCCTGCCTCTAAAGGCGGTGGCTCCCTTGCTTCAATCAGGCTTTTAAACAACTTTGTATTGTTTCTAATAGAGGCTCTTGAAAAAGCCTCATCCTAGCACAGGGAATGGAGGTCGTGTGTGAATGAGATCCTATTGACCAGGTTGAGAACCCTTGGTCCTGCCTGTTGCTGGCATGCACTTCCATTGTGTTGGTCTGGAGCCAGTTGAGCTCCTGGCACAAAGAAGATCCTTTGCCTTTGCCTTAAAGTGAAATTTGGGCTGAGTTTTGAGATGCGTCTGCCTAAAGGAGTTGACAGTTGTTCCATCCAGAATGCCACCCGCTCCTTCCCCTTTGAGTTCTTGCATTTTTGGGGAATGCAGAGTCTACCATAGCTACGTTGAGTGGTGATATAGTAGGATTTTCAATTGGCAAATCATTATTTGAATTATGGCTGAGTCATTTTGGATTATGCCTGAATGTGCATTGGAGGATCTGCTGCATAATGTAGTGTCTGTTAATCGGGCATGTTGGATAGATGCCTGCCATTGAAAAGAGTATTCAGTAGAAGTTATACATGTTGGAACCAGGAAACTACCTGTTTCCTGGTTCCTGATGATGTTTGATTTAGGCCAGCTCATGCCAAAGCAGTTTCTTCCCATGCTTGTACCCAGCATGGCCATTGGCCACACTGACTGGGGATGATGGGAGTTATGATCCAGCAACCTTTAGAAAGCACCAGTCTAGGGGAGTCCTACACCTATGTAGTCATGATGTGGGTTATGTGTCTCTTGTGTATAATGTTTTCCCTTCTGGGCGATATTTTCGTGTTTCAGATGTTGGGACTGTGCTGCTTCTGGAGCAATCAGGACTAACTTTACTATTAGGCAGCACGAAGCAGATGCCTCAAGCAGCAGTTTTTGGATGGTGTGAAACAGCACCAGATGGAGACTTTCTTACCATTATATCTTTCCTTCTAGAGATGGTAGGAGATGCTTATGCGATTAGATGTCTAGATGACTTAGCAGTCTTGAATACTATTCAGCACAATGGGGTTGGGTAGGGATCACCACCTGCTGCTCTGTCTTAGGTAGCAAAGTGTCTTGGACCAGCCCTGAGAGTGATAGTCTGCCTTGGAACTAGTATGATCTCGGGCTGGGGATGCTGGTTGTTTGTCTAGATTACACTCATAGTTTAACCTGTGAAGATTTGATTTGTGCCATGAGGGTCAAAGCTTGTCCTCCGCCCTCTCCTTTTCTGTCTCTGCAGTCATTTATGTTGTTCTCTGTGTCATGTAGATCAGTTTGGTTTGTTACAGACTTGAGTGTGGCAGAATCTGGTGTTCACCTTGCCTTTTCTCACCTCACACAACTGAATTGGATACAGGCAACAGTGTACTGCACTGCAGCTTAGCAAAAGGTCTGTCAGGAAAGAAGTGAATCCACAAAACAAATTAACTGGAGCCTGAAGTGCAGTCACAAGCATTGATGGCCAGAACATTGGAATAGAATCTTATCTGGATATGGGGAAGGGTGTGTGTCTGAAGACATTTCTCAACAGTCTGTCTGCAAATTTTCTCACTGGCTGGTGCCCTTTTTTAGATGGGGACTAGTTCTCCAAGGAGGAGCTTATTGATCACAGTTGCTCTCTCTCTCTCTCTGTGAGGGAGATTTGCCCTTTCCCTCAGGTGCCCAGCCTTCTGGTTTGTAGTATATAAATTATAGTAGCAGGTAGGTGTTGCAAGAGGAGGAAAGCTGGAATAACAAAACACAGCTTTCTTGATTTGTTGGTCTTGTTGGCTTATTGTCAACCAAAGCAGTCGGTGAGCAGCAGTTATTGGTCAGAATTTGGTTGGTTGGTCATTTTCGCTCTTTAAGAAGATATTGTATTGTCATGATGGTGGAAGTCCTGGGCTTTGTATTTTACGATATATCCATGGAGCAGGAAAGTATGTGTGTATGTCAGAGGGAGGAGGAGAAATAAGGTGATGTCATAAACTGCAGCTTTTGCTGCTGCCAGCTGGCTTTTGCCTCTGCGCTCTCCCTCGCTCTGTTTTGTGAGACCCTGCTTTTGAGCAGTATAGCAAGACGATGCACATTGTGGTGATAGAATCTTTATTTATTGTTGGAATAAATTGACTTAGAAGGGATCACTGAAACAGAAGAGATTATGTGATGGAGCTCTGGATCTTGCCAGAAGCTCAGGAAATATTTAATGGAGGATGTATTTCAGTAGTGCCTGGAATGACTTTTGCAGAGAACTGGGGGTCTGGGCAAGGAACAGCTTTGCTGTGGTCTCTCCCAGTAAGAAGCAGCTACTCTATGTGGAGTGAAGCATGTTGGCAGTCGGGATCCGCCTGACTTACGAATTGCCTCTCGGTTTACACTATATATTTTATAAATGTGCTTTGGCAGGCAGGATTTCAGCCTGCTGTTTGTCTGTCCTGTCTGTGATCATGTGAAGTCTAGGATTACCTACACCAGTAATGGTGACTAAGAAAAGAGGATTAGAATACCTTGCGTTGTGAATGTCTCATGAGTCCTAAATTTCTAAGTTAGGGGTTAACTCAGTCTAATTTCAGTGTTGGAGGACAGATCTCATGATTGTCCCCTTCTGTACAGGTATATTTGAGCAGACACCCTCCTAGTTCAGTCTGGTAGTAATCCAGAAGATTTTGGTTTCCCAGATGCTTTGTGGGTGCCCAAAAATCTAATCAAGACCTCCTGTTGGATCTGGATACAAGATTCTGGTTTGAGAAGCTGACAACAGTGTGATGGAGCATAGAGACCTGAATCTTTACTGTCATCGTTATATTATGGGTGACTCCTTACGCTGTTCTCCATTTGGTGAGAGGAGGCTGGCATGATCTGTGTGCTGCTGAAGTCTATGTGCTGAAGCCCAGGATGGTGCTGTACCCAAAGAAAAGTTTGGGTACAGCACCATCCATTTGTTGTGGACTTGTGATACTGACATTGTTTCTCAAGGATCCCTAAGATGGCTGTCAATCCACTACAGGCAGTTTGCAATAGATTCTTGAATGATAGGAATAAAAAACATGGTTTGGTGTTTATCAGTTGTAGTACAATTGCTGCCATATGACAACCCTTTGAAAAGTTGTTCATATATCAGATGTGCTGCAATGCTATTTAAATTCAATGCTGTAATTGTTATAGTAATGACCAAGGCACATGTACGCACAGAGGCACATGCACAGTGTAAGTCAATTTTGAACCCAGTTAAACAGTATTGGAGGAAGAGGAGAAGGAGGAGAAGGATATGTCTGAATCTTTCTCTGTGTTTATGGTTAGCTTTCTTGGTGTTCATTTCCCAAAATCAAGCCTTCACAGAAACATATACTGCAACACAGACAAACAAATAGACAAAAAGTATGTTAGAATAAGTTTATGGCTCAGAAGATTCAGCAACTTAATTAGCAAAGTGGCACTTCAAACAACCTAATGTGCAAAGGTCTGTTGTATGTTGTCAAAGCTAGTTGTATGTTGACCCTTGGCCTTAAAGTATGTCACTCCAAAGTATAAACTGTCCTTGGTTTTTAATATGGGAAAGCTACATTATTTATGCTCTGCCCTCTGCAGTAGCAATTTTTTGATGCTCAGTTCCAGATATAAGCTCATTGCACCCTATTGTTAAGATATGTACTACCTGTTTACGCACTCCTTACCCATCAACTGTTCTCTGAGGTTGGTGTTCTCTGGAAGGAACCACACGAGCCAGTTGCAATATACAAGTCCAGTGGGCAGCAGTTCTTCCTCTGTACTACTGCTTTTCTTGTTTACAAAATATAGCTTCCTTTACACAATGCTGGAACTAAGGACAAGTTGGTGCAGACCGGTATTGGCTCAGAATGGCATATGCATTGAAATTTGGGCTGGTAATGATGTATAAGGAATGACCAGGCATATAGTGCAGGAGGGTATGCAAGGGCTTGCATTGAATTTGGTCACTGTGTGTTTAAATTCTGGAAAAGAAAATTGTTATATGCTTTAAATGTATGAGTGGCAAGATGTTTCAGGGAAATGGTGTAGGGTTTTTTGTTTTTCTTTTGATGAGAGTTGATTGTGTTTGCTTTTGGTGAAGTCATTATATCTTTGGCTTATTTACAGATATATGAACAGAGTGTAAGTGGAGACACACAGCCCTTTCTGCAGTAGGCAACAGGTCTACCAACCATGCATAAGATTCCCAGATGGTTGCCAGGCCCCATGTTGTCATAGCAACAGTCCCTCCTTTTCCCATCCTTGAGTTCAAAATTAGAAATTGGCCTTCCAACAATTTCCCCTTTCCTCCCTGAAAGTATGGTCTTCTGTGTATGATGGTATATTGGGACAAAGAGTTCCCCCACCTCTTTAATTCATACTGTACCACTGCCAATCATTTCTGATATTTTGTTTGCAGATAGGAGCAGGCTTAATGGCAGTAGTCCTCAGAGATATAAAGCACATTGTGATGTGGGGACTGGAGTTATCGCCCTCCATTTCATCCCATTTTATTGAATGACTGTGCAGAAAATTGAAGTTGCAGTTTGTGGCAGGGTTAGGATGGGCACCCTTCTTATTTAGTTATACTGGGATGTACAAGGTAATACAACAGTGTGAGTGTTGAGTTGAATGTGGCTGATTGATACCCTCCTTTCAGTAACTTTTCTGTACTGCTGGTGTTGTAAATGGAATTGCACTGCATGATTTTCTGATCTATTAATTAGATGGCATTGACCTGTAAGGAATATGAATGATGCTAAATGCAGGCCCATTTTCTCAGTTGGGAAGGAGGGTGTCATAAAATCCTAAAAAGAACCTTGTAAAACTAGATCAAAGGTCCGTGTGATGCAGCATTCTTCTTCGTGGTCTCTGTGAATGCACACTAATGGGTTTAATCTGCGCTTGCGCAGAGGTCTCCAGAATATTCTAGAGCTTTATGATATGTTCGTCAAGGACCGCCCCCCTAGTACACATGGTCCGCCCGTCCTGGCAATTACCTCAGTTCCTTTTTGCCGCCGCTGAGGTCTCTCCTCTCGTCGAGCTCTGTTCGTCATTGCTTCTTTAATCTGAGGGAAATTGGAAAAGACTTTTCGAGTGATTCTTTCCAGCTTCTATACAATCAAAGGAAAACTGTAAGAGACTTTTCGAGCAATTTTTCCCTATCGCCCCCCCATTTCCCCCCACCATTTATGGTCCCTCTTCCCCTGTTTAAAAGGTGCACCTCATGCTCCAACAAAGTTCCCCTCACAGACGGTCACGATCTCTGTCTTTTTTGCCTGAGGGAATCTCACCAGCCTTCTATTTGTCAGTTCTGCAAGAACTTCACTAAACAAGCCCTTAAACTCAGACAACAGCATCTCAGGTCATTCCTCTGGGAACGTTCCTTGCTACCAGCTCAGGCTATGGAACCATCCCAAACATCTCAGCCCCCTAAAGAATCTCTGGGTGCAACTACCACTTCTCCGACAGTTAAGTCAGTTTCCAAGACCAAACCGAAATCGAAGTCTAAAGCTTCCAGTTCAGCAAAGTCCACCCCGGTACCGAACCCCCCTTCGGTATCGGAGCACTCCAGATCAAAAAACCTGAAGAAGTCTTCCACCGATTCTCATCAATCCAGACACAGGCCGATACCGGACTTGACACCACTACAGGACCAGCCTACGGTCTGCCTTGATTCTCCAGAAGAGACCCTTCTTCCTCCTTCTGGTCAACCACCATCTCCGCTACTGGCACAGTCTCCATCTTCTGTGCTCACTTCGGCTGACGTTACCATCTTTCCTCGATCGACACAGTCAAGCCCCAAATCCACTGGTTGCTCCTTCTCTATTGGCGATTCCGAGTCGGTGCATCCCATACCCAACATATCACCTCCGTGCAAGCGATTAAGAAAGACCCATCATGTGCCTGACACGTGCCATTCCGATGCCGAGCCTGTACGACCCGTGACTCCAACTGGATCTCTGGCATCTCGAGAGCCTCCGACTCGATACCGCCACCCGAAACGGGTCATGCTCTATGAGCCTCCGCGGTATTACGAGCCTCCTCTTAAGCGCTCTCGACATTGAGCATATCGGTATTACCAACCCGAGCTTGATTTCTATACCAACCCTAGGCATTCTCGACGTCGATACTACTACCAATCCGACTTCTCTGATTCTTCACCTTCCCCTTGATACCGATCACGGCATCATGGTTACTACTACCGTTCTTCGTTGGATGATGACTCCGTACTGCTCCCTCTGGTACTGAAGTCTCACAAATCTCACAAGAGGACCCATCCTGAACCTCTCCAAGAACAACCCACGGTACCGAAACGATCCTGGACTTCCGCTCCGACAGTACGACGCATCGCAGAACCTTCTGCTCCTTCTCAACCTCGAGCTCCCTCGGTACAGGAGACCACCACATATGCTGGACCTCCGCCTCTACTTCCCGGTACCACTCAATCTCGCCATAAGAAACATTCGAAACATCAATCTGTTTCCATACCGGCCCAACACGCTCCTTCTAAATCTCAGCCTGCTCTTCCGGAACCCCCTGCTACTTCCATCCCACGGTACCGTCTCTCTTCTCCAACTTCGTCTTCTCAATCATACTATTCTGATGCCTCTGACTCTTTACCAGTACAAGAATCCCCTCCTAATCTACCTACACCAGACTCGGATGTTGCTGAAGCCAATCCTCCTTCACCATCTGATGACTTACCCTATTCTCAATTAGTTCTTCGAATTGCAAAAGCTATGGAACTAGATGTTCAGCAACCTGCTCAACCTCAATCGGATAAAGTGTATGAGGACATCAATGAGGAACAGACTCCACCTCTAAGTATGAGCTTTATCCCATCATTATTAAAGCTCACTAAACAAGCCTGGTCTAAGCCCTTCTCTGTTCCTCAAATGTCGCGCAAAGTCGAGAATCTATACAAGACACATGGAGACGATACTGCCTTCCTATCCAAACATCCGCTTCCCAATTCGGTCATCGTTGATGCTACCCAGAACAGAGCGTTAAGCCGCTCTAATACCACACCGAATAACAAAGAAGGAAGGAAACTAGACATAGTTGGGCGTAGAATCTATTCCCTCGCCTCGTTTACCCTCCGCGCTGCCAATTATCTTGCGGCCATGGGAGCTTATCATCATTATCTCTGGAATAAAGTTCTCCCTTCACTTCAATCGGCTTCAGGCGAATACAAACCCCGTGGCCTCACTTTCCACCAGGAGGCCATGGCCCTCGCATGTCAGGAACGTATTACCGCCAGACATGTTATCGAACGTCATCCAGGCGCATGGCTACTGCTATAGCCCTCCGTAGACATGACTGGCTACGATCAGCCCATATTTCAGATGATGCTCGTATGAGAATCGAAGACTTACCATTCGATGGTACTGGACTATTTGATGAAAAAAACGATGACATACTGGACAACCTGCAGAAATTAAGAAAAACAGTACGATCATACAACACCCAACCACACTACAGACCACAACGGTATCAGTGACGCTGCCCTTACTCTTACCAACAATCCAGATCGTTTCCTGACAGGAATAAGTATACTTTACAGCCTGCCCCTTCCTTCCAACCTCGACATGGGGTGCAACGTCAATGCCCCAAACAGTTTTTTCATCGCCCTGAAAAGAAACAAAAGCAGAATCTTTGACTTCTCCATCCCCCAGATCCGCTTTACTTACCTTTCTCCTTCCACCGCCACTCGTCTTTCAGCCCGTCTTCCATCTTGGGCATTTATCACTACCGATTCCTGGGTCCTCGCCATTATCGCTACAGGTTACGCAATAGAACTCATTTTCCCACCTCCACCAAGGATTGTTCTAACCTCACCGTCCGTTGCTCTCAAACAAGAAATTCAATCTCTTCTCCTAAAGGACGCCATATCACCTGTCAATCCTTCAGAAGACGATCCAGGGTTCTTCTCCCGCTATTTTACCACCCCAAAACGAGATGGCGGTCTGCGGCCTATTCTCGACCTTCGGGACCTCACTATTACATCATTCAGAGATGTTTTTGCATGGTTACGTTAGAATGAATCCTACCCATTCTTCAGCAAAACGACTGGTTCGCAGTTATAGATTTAAGCGATGCGTATTTCCACATTACCATTCGCCAGGACCATCGCAAATTTCTCAGATTCGCCGTAGGACCCCATGCCTACGAATTCAAAGCCCTTCCTTTCGGCCTCTCTACAGCGCCAAGTGTATTCACCAAATGTATGGCACCTGTAGCAGCCCACCTGCGTACTCTGGGAATCTCCATCTTCCCCTACATAGACGACTGGCTGATAGTCTCCCCTTCACATTCTCAGGCTTTAAAAGATATCCAGTTGACCCTTTCTCTCCTTGCGGATCTGGGCCTCAAGATCAACGAAGAAAAATCCATTCTTGCCCCTACACAATGGATCACCTCTATAGGCGCGGTCCTCGACTCTACGAGGGCAAGAATTGTTCTTCCTCCAGAGAGCAGCCAAACTTCACATGCTCACCGAACAATTCCTTCCTCACTCATTCGTCACAGCACATTTGGCTCAACGTCTCCTAGGCCTTATGGCCTCCACCACATTGACCTTCAGCACTCCAGGCTAAATATGCACTCCCTACAATCATGGTATCTGTCCCTCTTCGATCCTATGACAGACCCATCTTCCAAGCTTCTCCAAGTCACCCCCGAGCTCTCTTCTCAGCTCCTCTGGTGGGACACTCCATCCAACCTGTTCATCAGACGGTTCTTTGCTCCTCTCCAACTATCGGTTCAGATCACCACCGATGCAAGCCCTACTGGATGGGGGGCACATTGCAATGGCCTGCATATTCATGCTACCTGGTCCCGCGCTGAGCGAGCTCTTCATATAAACAATCTCGAGCTCTTAGCCATTTTCAAGGCCTTCCGAGCCTTTGAACCCATCATTCTCGGCAATGCCGTTCAAGTCGCAACCAACAATACCACCGCACTGTTTTACATAAACAAACAAGGAGGCACCCATTCCCTTCCACTGCTGTATCTCACTGTCCAATTCTGGGAATGGTGTCTAGAACGCCACATTTTTCCCATAGCAGTACATATTGCTACTCAAGACAATCTTGTAGCGCAGCGGTCCCCAACCTTTTTAGCCCCGTGGACCGGCTGGGGAAGGCAGGGCACCCCCATGTGCTCGTGCAAAGGAGTGTGCTTGCTCCCGCCCGCGTGCTCATGTGCATGCGCAAAGGACGGTGCAGCATGTGCGCGTGCAGGCACAAACACGCTGTGCGGGGGGAGTGTGTGCGGGAGTGGGGGGAGGTCTCTCTCTGTGGCCCGGTCTGGCTCAGACCAAGGACCGGCACTGGGCTGCGGACCGGGGGTTGGGGACCTCTGTTGTAGCGGACACTCAGCAGACTACATACCCAGGTGCACGAATGGACTCTAGACCAGTCCATATTTCACCACCTTTGCAAGATCTGGGGTCAACCACGCATAGATATGTTTGCCACGTCCCAAAACTCCAAATGCGTCCTCTTCTATTCGAGGGCAGGCATGGGACACGGATCCCTCAGAGATGCACTGATCTCATCTATCTCTTTCCCCCCATTCCTCTCCTTCTCAGAGCAATAGCCAAGATCCGTCACAATCGCTCCAGCGCAATCCTCATTGCCCCTTGGTGGCCAAGGCAACCATGGTTCACCATGCTCCGCTCCATCACTACAGATTACCTCCGACTACCTCTCATTCCTCACCTCCTCT
This sequence comes from Intellagama lesueurii, assembly GCA_037013535.1. Classification (NCBI taxonomy): domain Eukaryota; kingdom Metazoa; phylum Chordata; class Lepidosauria; order Squamata; family Agamidae; genus Intellagama; species Intellagama lesueurii. The sequence continues at coordinate 154,264,756 of JBAJHW010000003.1, read as the reverse complement.
CGCAACATCAAGGCAGGACTCACCACCTCGATCTTTACACTCTCTATCTCACGGCGTGGAGGATTCACCCTCGGTAGATGCCATCTTAGCTAACGCCCGAAAGCCTGCCACTGTTAAGCTCTATTTGTATAAATGGACTGTCTTCACAAGGTTTGCTCTTCAACATCATCTTCCAACCAATCCTATGACCCTGCAAGCTGTCCTTCAGTTTCTCTCCCATCTCTTTCGCAAGCAACTCTCCCTTTCTACTCTCAAGGTTTACCTGTCTGCTATAATAGCTCATCAACCTCAAGATTCCGATGCTGCTATGCTTTTTCGTCATCCCACATTAAAACTCTTCCTTCGGGGTGTCTCCAATATGCGTCCTTCTGCACCTGCACCATCCCCACAATGATCTCTACCTGTTGTTCTTCACTGGCTTACCCGTGCTCCATTTGAGCCACTTGCTACCATCTCAGAGCACCTCCTTTCCCTTAAGACACTCTTCCTGGTTGCCATTACTTCTGCTTGTAGAGCCTCGGAGCTTGCTGCCCTCCGGGTTGATCCTCGATTTCTTCAATTTCACCTGGACAAGGTCACTCTTTTCCCTGATGTCTCCTTTCTACCAAAGGTTGTGTCGGATTTCCACCTCTCCCAACTTATTGTTTTACCTACCTTTTCCCCGTCACCTACGACTGACCTAGAGCGGTCTTTACACACGTTGGACGTTAGATGCGCACTTGCTTTCTGTGTTTCACGGACTTCTTCCTTCCGCAAATCCAAATGACTTTTTGTAACACCGCACCTCCCTCACAGAGGTTCTCATATTTCATCTCAAACTGTATCCCGTTGGCTCGTTGCAACTATAAAACTGGCGTACCAACTTGCCAAACAGCCTCTACCTGTTGGTATTAAGGCTCATTCTACCAGAGCTCTGGCTACCTCTGCGGCCTTTCTTCGTGGAGTACCACTCCCAGACATTTGTAAGGCTGCTACATGGGCAACCCCGTCTACGTTTGCCACCCATTATCGCCTGGATCTGAGAGCCAAAAAGGATGCAGCATTTGGGAGGGCTGTACTTTCTTCTGTTCTTCCGTGACGTCCCTCCTCCAGTAAGTTAGCTTGTTAATCACCCATTAGTGTGCATTCACAGAGACCACGAAGAAGAAAGAGAGGTTACTTACCTGTAACTCTGGTTCTTCGAGTGGTCATCTGTGAATTCACACTTCCCGCCCGTCCTCCCCTCTGTCCGTCACTCCTGTATCACCTTGATGCAGCGGTGTGCTCTTTTTAGGAACTGAGGTAATTGCCAGGATGGGCGGACCACGTGTACTAGGGGGGCGGTCCTTGACGAACGTATCATAAAGCTCTAGAATATTCCGGAGACCTTTGCGCAAGCGCAGATTAAACCCATTAGTGTGAATTCACAGATGATCACTTGAAGAACCAGAGTTACAGGTAAGTAACCTCTCTTTCTCTTTCCACCTGGTTGCCTCTCCAGTGCTTTCAGGGTACTCCCAAGCTGTAAATGAAGATGATGATGACCTTTTTCTGTTGCAGTTTGTCTCCAGCATCTGTTATTCTTCATGAGTTCCTGTCAGTTGTCTGTAAGGGAGAGGGCCTGCTCTGTGGTGGCATCCCAACTGTAGAATGCTCCCAGAGTAGTTTGTCTGGCGTCTACCTTGTGGTTTTCTGGTAAAGATATTTCTGTTTCCCCTGTATTAATATCTTCTGTGTGTGCTTTTATGCTGCTTGGTGTTCTCGTTTTTCATTTTACAAACTGCATTTATACTATTCCTTTTATTTCTTGCATGTTCAGTGTATTTTCTTTTCATTTGTTTTGTTGTAACTTTGTAAGCCACACTGGGAGGTGTAAAGCAAATAAATAAATAATAAAACAATACTGTTAAGTCTGTTATCTGTGAACATGAAGGTTCTGTTTAGTCTATCTGATCATAAGAGTTTTAGCTTGTGTCCCTGTGCTGCTTCTTTTATACATGACTAAAGCTAAAGTTTAACCTATTTTGTGTGGATCTTTGGCAGAACAGGGAGAGAATGGGATTGTGTTTTTTCCTCCTGCCTTGGATATATTTAATCTCCCATACTGCTTAACTGGTTGTCGCCAGAGGAGACTTATCCCTCTGAATCGTAAAAGAGATTCCAGAAGTGATTTTCTGCTTCTACCAAATGACATATCATGATCACAAAAGTTCCCGGGGAAGTGATGAGTTGATTCTTTAAGCTCTTTTCCCCTCTCCAGTAACTCTCCATTTCCTGACACTTGCTGTGATCCTCTGTCGGTTGGTTAGAATGTTCTGTTTGTTGAACTCTGCATTGAGCGGCATGGTTGTTGCATAAAGTATCTGCTTGCAAAAATGGAACTGAGTCAAATGTTGACCCATCTGCATATTCCATCTGCAGCTATTTTGTTCTCTTCTTTGGCCATGTATGAGAAAGTGTTCTATGAGGGTTTCTTTGGCTTTGAGTTCCTGAAAAGGAAAGGTTGTGACAGGGATTTTTGAAATATGCAATTGGACAAGAAGTGTGCATTTTGGGGGGAAACTATGTGCAGTTAGAAACTCATAGATGTGTGGCTGGAGAAACAGAGGGGAAAAGAAAAGACAGGTTACACACATAGCTGTTTATGAAGAACTCAAATGACAATCAGTGTCGTGTTACGATACTCGTAAAAGAATTTGTAAAAAAGTTTGGAAGTGCTTGATTTCTGTATTGAAATCAGACTGCCCAAATCATATTAAAACAGCTTTTTCCTTTTTTTTTTTTAAGCTGGAACCTCCTCCTCTTCACCTTCAGCAGTATTGAAAGTTTGCAGCCTCTGTTTACTATAGTGTAAAATGGACTAGTTTAAGCCACCAGCTGAGTTTTGTGGTTCACCAGCAATCAGGGTGAAAGCCAGAGAAGGTAGGAGCACAAGCTTCGCCTGTTCTTAGCAGACACTAATGCATCCGCTTAGCCTGGAGATTCGTGTTTGGCTTTGGTAGGATGTTCTGATAGGACATTGTTGGAAAATGTACTTCTAAGTGTACTGGGTTGTAACTGATGACAAATACTTACATTTTGAAGATAGTTTGGAAATTTCAGCCAGTACAAAATGAGGCAAGCTGACAAGGTGTGCAGAATCCTCAGGATGCAAAAGAGTCACATCATGTGGGATCTGTTTTGGGCCAGCCACACTAATTACTGATGTAGTGTCCATCCCATTGTAAAGTCCTGATGTTAATCTTTAAAAATCTGAATGGATTGGGAACCATTTTGCTACAAAGACTGCCTATATGCATACCACTTGCCAGCACTATTAGTGATGGAGGCTCTTCTTACATATATGTATTTTGAAAGCAAGTAAGGAACCAGGTAAGAAACAGGACATTTCCTGAAATTGCCCCACATTTAGGAATGGGTTGCCATGTCTGGTCTAGGTCTGTCGAGCATTGGAAAGTTTTAGCAAAGCCACAAGTCTTGCACATCTTTAAAGAAATCTGTTTTCTTTGGCCTTACCTTGAGTGTGGGTATATGTTTTGGTTGTTCCTGATTTCTAGCTGCAGTGAATTTTAGGTTCTGTTACTGCCTGTAATAGATGTTTTTATTGTTGAAGTTTGATTTTATTTGTTTTTGATGTTTTATTATTTTGTGGATGTTGGCATATCAATTGCTTTGGGAGGATATTTGCCCTGGAAGGCAGCTTAGAAACCCTTTTAAGTAAATAAATGGGTTTCTGAGACCTCTTTGGATATGTGCATCTAAGACTCTGTATGACAACAGATTTAGCTTCTTATACAAAAAGGTCTTTTTTATAGGATTGCATGCTTTTCTCCTTTTCCTTTTCTGCTTTTTTTGTTGAGCTCTTTATAATTTTTATAATTTTGAGTGTAATGTACAACACTTTGGGCCTCTCTGTTTTCTTGGTTATTTAAGCAATAATAAATATTTGCCAGAGCTACGTATATTCTACACAGAACACAAACAAGAAAACAAACAACAAATCCTGTTTCTGCAACACACATCATCCTATGCAACTCGAGCTAGTGTGTGTATAATGTATATGTGTATTTTTTCTCCCTGAAACTTGCTTTGAGCTTTACTATCTGCAAGGAGGCTTATACTAGGCATTGGAAGTCTGTATAAACCTATCTCCTGAAATCTGTTTTTTTCTTTTGAGATTTTGAGGGTACTGTTAGATACTTTCACGTCTGCCATGACAATCATAGTGCAATGCATGACACCCAACTTTTGCTTGTCATCAGAAGCGGGCAAAGCTGTAGCAATCCTCAGCTGTCATTATTGCTAGATGACTCCAGTAGATGCAACAGAAAATGTAGGATGCCACTTACCCAAGTGGGTTTTTTACTTTATGGAATGTTTGTCAGTATCTTACAGTGGTTAAATAATAGATAGCAAAATGGCGAAAATCCCAGCCATAGTTGATTGACAGTTGAGGCAGACTGTGTTGGGATATGTGGTTTGCAATCTGCCTGGGCATAAAGTAAATCTTTCACCTTTTCTTGCCTTGGCATAGAGAGACATCTTTGCAGTCTTTCAAATCTTAAAATATTTTTTGCAGACTTTCTGCTTTAATAGTCCTCTAATTCCTTATGGGCTTTGCAGCTGGTGGGTGAGCATGTGTCTAGGGGGTTTCCTTTTCTGTTGTTGCAGAGGGCAGCATGGATATAACAGATGACGTGTGTTCAGCTTTCTGGCTCCTTGCCTGGGACTTGATGCCATGCATCTGAACTGATGAGTGAAGCGTGACCCCAGTGAGAACTGCCCAAGACTGCATCTGCTAGGAAAACGCATACACATGGAGAACAGCATGGGTGTCTCGTAAACCCTCCTCACCCTGTTGGGTCTCTGTTGCTTGCTGGATATGTTTAGGGTGTCTGCTTTGCCACAGCTGCTGCTCTGTTCTGATACCATGGAGCTGTGTCAAAAGGTTATAGCATTTCATGGTGACAGGCTTAGGGTTTGCTTCAGGCTTGTGAGATGAGGGTCTTCATCCTCAGGACTGTCCTGTTAGGACAGGCAGGATTTAGCAGCAAGGATGGTGGCTCTTCCAGGCTAAACGTAATTGCTAATTTGCTCTGGAAGGCTTTTTGTATCCTCACCCTCTCAGAGAGAGTGTACTCAGCTGGCTAATATGAACTGTTGGACACTTGAAGGACTATATTAATTCGTTGCTTACTGAGCTTGAAGGACCCCTTGTTTCTCCTGACGAGGATCTATGCCATGAAAAATGATTACAGTCTGAGTAATGTTCAAAGGATTTGGCCTAGAGCTCAGCACTGAGTTATGCTGCTAGAAAACTCATGCAGTTGGAATCATGCAGGTTTGGGTGGATTTGAATGAATGTATTCCTGCTTTGTGTGAGGAGGTAAAAAGGGGATTATTAGGAGAGCTTAAAAACTTTACTGAGTTCTCAGAAGTCATGCTTTATTCAGGCACACACCTTAAGCTTCTAATAGAAATTATCAGTATATTACTATAGAATACTTTCTTTGTTTCTTTTTGAAGGTTCAGACCACTTTATATTTTTATCTTATTTTTATCCTTACAAGTAATAATAATAATAACTTGTAAAGTAGGCCAGCACTATTATCCCCGTATTTCAGAAAGGAGTACTAAGTACCGATAACATTTTGCCTTTTGACTTCATGGAAGAAGCAAAATTGAATTGGGGACTATTTACATTTTATTTTAATTTATCTGGTCAGATTACAAATGTCCTTCTTATTTCTTAATTCCTAAGATTCTGAGTAGAGTCTTTTGATTATATACAGGGACTGGTAATTCCAGATACAAATAACCAAATCTTCTTTGTGGTGTCTGTGAACGCGCACCGATAGGCTATTCTATGCATGTGTAGATGATCTCAGAATTTTCTAGAGCTGAGCTGAGGCATTTTGGTGGAGGCCCTGCCCATTCCTAAAGTGTGATTGGCCCTCTCCACCTTCTTTAGCTTAGTTTCTTTCTGTCCACCGTCGACTACAGACGTTACGAACTTTCAGTCTTCCTTTCTGCCTGCTGAGCAATCCATGAAGCACTCTAGCATCTTGTAAATGTTTTGCATATATAGTTCTTTTAGTCTTCAGTTTTCTATGGCTCTAGCTCCTCGTTGGACTTCAAGGCCCTAGCATTCTGCAATCACAGGACAAAACCCTTCTATAAATCCCAAGAACTGTTTGTCTGCTATGCATCCAAGAAGAAAGGTTTCCTTGTCTCTATGCAAAGGTTCACAGTATTGGGTTATCAACACTATCAAGCTCTGCTACCACTTGTATTCCCCTTCCCAAGTTTGTTCTAGGACACTCTGTTTAAGCCACTGGGACACTGACTGTGTTTCTCAGGGGAGTTCCACTCCTGGATGTATGCAAAGCAGCAACATGGAGCCAACTAGACACCTTTATGTGACACTGCTGCCTCAATATGAGGGCCTGTCTCAATACACATTTTGGTAGGGAAGTATTGTTGTATGTATTACAGTGACATTTGTCTGCCATCGTAAGGTAAGCTCTCTAATCATCCATTGGTGTATGTTCACAGAGACCATGAAGAAGGACAGGTTGCTTACCTGTAACTGTAGGTTTTTTGTTTTTTTTTACTAGTCAACCGTGAACTCTCACAGTCCCGCTCGCCTCCCCTCTTGGATGTCTCCCATCTTTGTGGCAGACTGGAACAGAGCTCAACAAGATGGAGAGGGGGTGGAATCATATTCTGGGAATGAATGGCACCCCTGCCAAAAAGGCCTAAGTTCAGTTCTATAAGGCTCCAAGATGGTCTGCGCATGCACAGAATAGGCCATTGGTTTGAGTTTACAGATGACTAGTTAACCAGTTACAAGTAAGCAACCTGTTCTTATTAGTTCATGTTTATGTCAGTAGGCTCTGATTGACTTCAAGAGACCACTTAAAAGATTTACTCTAATTGAGAATGTAAAGACATATTCTGCATAACTTGTTTACTAACAGCACTTGTTTTAGTTTTACCAGGTGCTCAGTTACGCACACTATGAGCTGTTGATCATGGTTAGGACTTACTGGCTTTTCAGTAGCTTTTCATAACTGCCATGGTTGAATAGGCTGGCATTTCCTTCAGAGACTTCACAGTTGTTTTACTGGTAGAAGTAGCACAGTTGTTTGCATACTGGAGTAATGACTGAGTGGGAATTAGTGGGTTGAGTACCTGCCCATAGCATAATATTGTTGAGCATTTAAGACTTCATGTAAGTGGTTTTCATACTCTTTGCTCTAAAGACCCATTAAAGGGAATTCTGTCTTTGTTCAGAATATACCTGTCTGTCTACAGTTCCAAAAGTTTCTGGTTCTTCTGATGTGTTGTTTAAAAAATCTAATTGATGGTCAGCTGCCTGGCAACAGATAATTTTCCTTAGCTGAGGATCTGAGCTTTTGGTTGACTGCAAGCAAAAGAATGAGTTGTGTCATGGTTTGCATTTATCACAATGATCAATCTAATAATTTGAACAAATTCAGTCTAACATTCAATCTGTTTTCAGTAATAATATAGGTGAAAGCAATTACATCCTGATAATTTTTCTCAAATCATAGAAAAATTCCATGTTTTCTTGTTCAGCTGGTTTTAGAAGCAGTCCTCTTCATGTCATACAAGGAACCCCAAGTTTATTCTGTCTTAAAGCACAGTTTAGTCCCTCTGACCTGTCAAACATGTTTTTATTCCCATCATCTTTAGCAGATATAATAGAATATCACAAACTTCAGTTCAGAATCTTCATTATATGTTTACAAAGAGTCGCCCACATCTTGATCTGCAGGAAGCATAGCTCCTATAATGAGCCTCTGTAATCCTACAATATCAATTATCCAATATATTTCAAAGGCAAACTCATAGCAGGCCTGATAAATGTCAGATACAAGGCTGTAACCGCAGAGCTTCAATGTTGCAAGAGCATCTTCCTTACAGGATTTCATGTTGTCAGGTGAAATAGCCTCCATAGCAGGGGTGGGATGACATGTGCCAATGGGTGCCATGTGGGCTTCAGGAGCATTCTTGTGCCCCCACACCCTGGGGGCTTCAAGCTCCCCTGTTAATATTTTATGCTGAGAATGTTCACTTGAACCCACTGTAGAGGTATTGGGGGTAATTTTTCTGTTTTGAAAGGCCCCCAGTGTCCCATATATCAGCAAAGATGTTATAAAACATTTAAAAATATATATATTTGGCCTTTTAAAAACAATCTTTAACAGCTAAACATTTTCAGTTTACAAAAAAAATTATAGTAGCCTTTACAAAAGGATTAAATAAATAAAAATATGCAAATTAGTTATGCTCCTTGACCATGGGAGTATAGTCTTCAGGCTGTCAGGAAATCTGAGATGTGGCTGTCCACCCTGCTGCGATTGCCCTCTCCTATTATATAGGGACTTGGACACACCATTTGCCTTAATTATTTCAACCTAAGTGAGCTTTTTTCAAGCTTTTAGCCATTTCCTGCCTTTCTCTCAAACATGCTAAGAGCTTCCCAGCAGTTGCAGTTTTATACATCTCCGGAGGCCTCCATTCTTTCTTAACTTTGAAGAAAGCCATGAAAAATGATTCCAGGGTAGGGCAACTTTCAGTTCTGGGGAGAGGTGTTGCTGAGTTTTTAATTTTATTTTAAACTAGGCAGGATCTTTGCATAAGAAAATGACATCAAGGGAGAGGGGGCTGTTCCATTAGATGGTAATAGATTTTTTATATTGTTTGTCACTAAACCTTCGTGATGATACAAAAATTCACTTCAAGCATTGCTTCTATATCCCCTTAGTTTCTCACATTTTAGTTTGGAGTTAGGGCCATGGAATTTGGGTATATGTACTAGGAGCCTTGAACACAGACTGGCTTAGCTGGATCAAATGGAATGGAATTTCCATTTGACATCCTTCTGGCAAATCTTCATTAAATTCAGAGTGGTCAAACTAAGCTTCTTCACTGTATAAGAAACAGACACTTATTCTTTTCTTTCATCTCTGATGTCCACAAGCCAGTAGAATGGATGCTGGAGTTGGTAACTGTCTGCATGTTTTCCCCCCCAGGAAGTTAATTTCATGGCTGATGGACCAGAGGACTAAGATGGTGTGGTTGGCCCAGGCAGTTCTTGTTCCCATATTTCATCTGCATATCTCAGTGTCTCCTCTGGTGTCTAGATCTACTGAAAGTCTATTAATTTGGCCATGGCCAGGCTACTAAATTTTTACCAATTTTGAGGCTCTGCAACATCATCATCATCATTTGCTATTTGTGAGTTAGAAGGAGATGTATTTGTGACACTTTTCTGACCTGTGAAGGGCCCTTAAGTAAGGTATTTAACACCACTTGGGAAGCCTTTTCTTTTTGTTACAACAGGAAGGGCAAAAATCCAGTAAAACTGGAGATTCTGGAATCATTGTTTTTCCATGATAAACATGGTGGTTAGATTTTGCAGTCTCTCACCAAAGGACCCAAAGCACTGGGTTTCTTCTGCATCCCATGACTTGGAATAGAGACCAGCTGGAGCTTCAGTGCACTGCAACTCAGATACTTGTTAGTCAAAAAATCAGTGCATTAAAGCACCCAGGTGCCCACTATTTCATGTAAGGGTGCGATTACACTGGAAAGCCAAATTGGAACGAGTACCATTCCAACCCACAGCTGCCCCATCTTTCCTTACTTCCTCTGGTCCTGTCTCTCCAAATCCTTCTCTCATTGGGTCCCATTTCTACAATTTGTTTTGTTTGCTGTGAAGCCGCTTTCTCATTGAAAGCTTCAGATTACTACATTTCACAAAAACTTTTCAACAGAAAAAAACATGGAAACGTACTTAACAGTCTTAAGAGTACAGAACATCAAACATTTGAACAATGCATCATACCCCACATGTCAGAATGATTCCATAACCTTCCCCTTCCCATCTGATATTTTCCATTACTTTCAAGTAATACATGCAGGAATTACCTCATCTCTGGTCACAGTTTATCATGCCAGTAGTATAAAACCATACGTGAAGAGAGCTGATGTAATTCTTGCATGCATTACTTTAAAGTAAGGGAAAAATAATTGATAGGAAGGGGAAGGTTATATTTATGACACTTTAGACCTGTCAGTTAAGTAATTAACAGCATTACACTTTTGCTTCACAACAAAAGGGCCTTCCCACATGATCTGACAAGATTCAAGACTAGCACCCATTCCCCACATTAAAATCTTGGTGCTTTGAATTTGCATGTTCCCTACCTGGGCCTGAACATCACACCTCAGCTGCCTACATCACTGCAACATCACTTACAGACACACACCCAGTCTTTACAATAATGTATCGCAACTAGCTGCATGGAGAAAAGCCCATTCACATCTTTCCAGCTCGAAAAAGTAGAAGCCCTCCAGCAGCAGAGAAAAAAAGCCACTTTGGGAGCAAAAAGAGCTAGACCAATTTGAATCAGCCTTTGCACCATGCAGTCAGTACAACTACTTCTAAATCACCCATTGTATAAGCGGAGGAAATCCTGCAGTATTTGACCATGTCAGCACACTCTTAAGTCATAGTTGCCATAGCAAGAGTTAGTTCTTCAAATCTGCAGATAGGATTTATGAACTTGGCACCATTTCAAGTGAACAAAAATCTGTGTATCTTTTCTAAGAAAGAGGTGGCTGTCATGATGAACCCTTCTTTGTTTATTCTAAGGATCAGTTGCTTTCCTTGGAGGTCTTTTGGCTATGTCTGAACCTTTGTGGCCCAAAGAAAAAGAATAGAATTAGATGTAGGAAAGGTCCTGAGTCAGCCAAAAACCTACCCCAGTAGGTTTTTTCCAAACAGATAACTTGGTCATTGAAGCTTACTAAAGTCACCTTGTGTACCTTCATGCAACAGTTACCACTGTTCCCTCTTACCAGTCTTTCTTGCTCTGGAGTGAGAAAGGTCAGCTGTGAAATGAGCAAAGGGAAGTGCTTCATCTTGGCTTGGCAGGTACAAAACAATCACCAGTTGTCTTTCCAGTTTTCGTATTTGTCAGTGTCAGGGATCCCACTGCAGTTGCACAGACAATACCTGCACAATTTAGTTTCAGAGTTGGGAGGAAGGAAGGATGCTCATCGCACTTACTGGTGGGCACCTCCCCATGCACCAACTCAAGAAGATTGTGGGAGGCCCGCAAGCAATATTTGTATGTTCCTCATTCTGATCAAACCCCTTTTCCACAATCTGTTTTCCAGTGATATTGGGATGGCTGCTTGACCAGATCACATGTATTATTGTATTGATCACGTTTTCAACCATCACATACTGTAATATCAAATCCCCTTCCTTCCTTCCTTCCTTCCTTCCTTCCTTCCTTCCTTCCTTCCTTCCTTCCTTCCTTCCTTTTTTTTTTTGGGGGGGGGGAAGGGTGGTGGTGTCATATTTACAGTCCTTAAATGAGAAATGGAATTATCTTAATGGGAGATAGTGTTTTAAAATAAAACTGAGGATTCAGAAAGGTGGTAATAATGACAAGAGATCTATGCATCTCTTTCTTGTTCTATTTTTTGGACATTCCCCATGAAGTAGCACTATGTTTGAGAGGGTGGGTTGGTGGGTTGTGTGGATGGGTGTGCGACAGCATGTGTTGTTTTTAGATGAGATCCAGCTTGTCATGCTCACTTTGGAAAAGCTGCCTGTTGACTTCAGTGTGGATCAGTGCTGTGCAGGCTGGCTTCACAATGTGTGTGTGTCCACTTTAAGAGGGTTCATCTGCAATGCAGCTGTTAGCTGGGAAGTTCTGTAAATCAAGAAGGAGCAAGCAAGTTCTGTGCTTGCCTGCAGTTGTAGCTGGGTCCTTATTACATCAGTGAGAGGGAGAGTAACTTGCATAGAGAGGCATTTCATTGGAGGGGATCATTGTTAGCAACAGCGGCTGGCACTGTGGCTCATTGGCCAGAGCCCTTCTTCTGCCTCTGTCTGCACTGATTGCCTGGGTAGAAAGTGATCCAGACAGAAGTGGGCAATAGCTGTGAAATTCTGATGTCCTCATCCTCTCCCTCTTTTCACTGCTTTTAGCCATGCGTTTCCTTTGTAACTGATGCTCTTATGATTTTCTGTGGTGGCCATTTTAATTTATGACCATGTTCTTGTGAAGGGGCTCCACAAGGTCCTGTTCTTATTTGGTATATGAAAGGATGTATAGGTTTTGACATGAATGCGTCTTTTTAGGCAACAGCAAAATGCTTCTGCCGTTGGGAGTGTCGTGTGGCCATGTGACTTGCTGGGCAAAGCCACAGTGACAGTTGCATGATTTACTCACAGGCATGAGAAATGGTATTCGTACTGCCAGCCCTTGCTATATTTTCCACTTGTGTGTGACAGTAACTCCCTGCTTGGCCCCAGCAACATGAGGAACACACACTGCGGTCAGTTTTACACACCAGATGGCTGCAGTGGGAAGAAATGCGAGAGAGCTGTACTTCCTGTTTTCTCTGCAGCTGGTTCACTGATCAAAAAGGTACATGTGGGGAAAATGTTGGAAGATGCTTTTGCATCCATAGCCTGAACGTAGCTCTGATTTACAATGCATCACAAGTCCTGTCTTGATTTTAATGGTTTTGCAGGATGCTGAAATACTGGGGGAAGCCTCCACAGATAATAAACGAGACTCTCCTTTGCAGACCCTCTATTGGTAGAGGGCAAAGCGAAAGGTAGGAAGGACAGAGCTGGACATTCAGCCTAGCTCCACATGATTAAATTGAATGTGAAAGGAATGCTGGAATATGGCCTATGTATTTAATGCAGGTGAAAACAGGAAATGCAGCTCTTTGCAAGCTTCCAGGTAAAACATGAAGACTCTTTGAGATGTGGTGATTTGGTAGTACTCATTCTAGCATTCCATGGGGTTGTGAGGATAACACAGGAGAAAAACGGGAGACGGTGCTGAATTAGTGTTCATCTCAGAGTGCAGGACATGTAATAATCTCAAACTACAGGAAGCAAGTTTTAGGCTGAATATCAGGAAAAACCTCTTAACTGTTAGAGCGGTACAACAATGGAACCAGTTACCTTGGGAGGTGGTGAACACTCCAACACTGGAGGCATTCAAGAGAAAATTGGATAGCTATCTGTTAGATCTGCTTTGATCCGGATTCCTGCATTGAGCAGGGGATTGGACTCATTGGCCTTATAGATCCCTTCCAACTCAATTATTATATGTTTCTGTGACTGTAATAATAGATTGGATGAAAGCAAACAAACAGAAGTTTGATCCAGATGAGGTGGTAGGGCTGCGGTTCAGTAGAAAATCAGATCAGTAATCCTGCTATGGATGGGATTGTACTCCCTTTGAAGATTCAGGTTTGCAGTTTGAGTATACGTCTGCATTCAACCCTAAATCTGCTTATCCAGGTTTCTGCAGTGCACTGCAAAGCTGTCACATTAAGGCACCAGTCAGGAGAGTTCTCCTCCAGTCAGCCCCTGAAACCAGTGAGCTGGTTTGGATATGTGGAGGTTTTCCTGGCTGGGGAGACTGAGGAGAACTGGGTCCCTGAAAGTGGCCCCATCTCAAAGAGCACTCCACCAGCTTGTGCGTTGATTGCTGTGCCTTTGCTTGGCCAATATTCTCCCCCAACCCCCAGTGGGGAGAATGTGAGCTGGTGAAGCAGCTGGCACATGCCTCTCGTTCAGCTGGTGTATAGTGCATGAGGGAGTCCTCCCTGTTAACTGTGGCAAGGATCAGTGTTAAATGTGGGAATTCTCCTCTTTGCTAGTTTTCAGGGGCTTGTGGTTTGAGTGCCCTCTGCTCAGGATGGATAGGAAGCCAGACTAGGCTCTCTATGGGCCAAAAGGTTCCATTTCTTAATAAGTGTCAACATGTCTATTCCAGTTTACTGTGACTCATTCCAGGGTTTCCTAATATTCAAAGGTGGCTTTCCTTTCTCTTTTTCTGAGGCACCCTGGGGCTGTGGTGCTTACCCAAGGATATACAGGCTGGCTCTTCTCTTGGAAGATACAATAGGTAATTGAACTTTTGATCTCTGGCTCCACAGCCAGATGCCTAACTCACTGAACTATCCAGCCAACCCTTCCCATTTCTAGCATATAGAGTAAAATTCTGCCAAATAGGATGTTTACCTTTCTATATGCCATTTTGTTATCTTAAAAAAATGTTTGGAAATCTTGCTTAGGACTCCTACCTCCCCATATCTTCGCATACTCATGTTTATCTACATATAAGAGAGACTGCCAAGGAGTCATGCTCAGACAAGACAGGATGATGTGTAAACTGGTATAAGCCACGTATAAACCATACCCCATGTCCCATCCCCCTCTGACTTCTGCTGTGTAAGAGGCTATTTTTAGGACCTGCTTCCTGGGATATGCTGCTCACAGCCGCCTATCGTGATGAAAATGTCACCGAGGCACAGGAGAGGACTCTTAAACCTTCTGCTAATATCTCTTCCATCCAAAATGTGCATGTGTTGGGTGGTAGCCCTGGAGAGAGCTCATGTGCTGCCATTAACTAAAAGGCATATCATAGAATGGCTAAGGCATTTCTCAATTAACCGAGGCACTGAAATTAGGTATTAAGATCCCCCAGGGTAATTGGAAAATGGGATATGAAGCTTGCCTTATTCCACAGTGTTCCTTGTTCAAGTCTGGCATTTTCTCCAGTGTACAGTTCTGTCTCATGGCACCGCTTGTTTCCTGAAAAGTTAAATAAGTTGTTGGCGGAAGGGTATGACCCTGTCCTGAATATTTAATTTTACATTTCTAATATCTTGGGAAGAGGGCATCTTCCTGTGGCACACTTTGGGCATAGAACTCAGTGCCCTATTTCTCTCTCTGTGTTAAAGCCAGTTTTAAGTTCACTTATTTTCCATATAGGGAATGGAAATCTTAAACACAAAGGCTGTGTGAAGGCAGAAAGATAGGTATTCATGTCTGAGAGAGAGAGAGAGAGAGAGAGAGAGAGAGAGAACTAAACACACTGGCTGAAGGATCTCTTGTGCCCTTAACTACTTATGAGCACACGTTAACTTTCCTTCTCTGCTTTTTCAGCAATAGAGTTTAAATATTTCATCCAGACCTTTTGTTCAAGCTTTGAAGGGTGGGAAAGCTATTAAAGTCCATGGTAGGGTGCTGACACTGTGCCCTGTGATGCAGTTGAAGCATTATGCTTAAATGTTTCTTTCCTGAGCCTGCATGAAAAATAAAAATGTCTTGAAAAGTTGTTTATAACTGCCCTCCCAGAATGTAGCATCTCATTCCAGGCATCTCTTGGCATTTCTGGTTTCTGATTTTAACATTTAAGAATTACATTTATCTGCAATCTAGAGGTTTTAAAAAACAAACAAAACCCTGACCCTTCTAAAGTGTGTTTAAAACCATTTTAGTCCTTAGTAGTTGATAGGGCAAGTCCCTGATACCTCAAGGGCCACAGGTTCTGCATTCCTAATATAAGTGGTCACTTTGCGATCCATTCTTAAGAAATTTAAAAATTATTTAAACATAGAGATGGAATTAATATATTTTACATTTTGAAAGCATGTCATAAGTAATTCTTACTTATGTTTAGTTTATGGTTCTTGGTAGAATCCTAAGAAGTCAAACTTTGCCTCAAAATGCTTTCATGGACTCCTCATGATTTCAGAGAAGTATGAAACTGGTCATGAGATAGGTTGCTTAGACGTTTGAACCACTGAGGCAAGTAGAACAACCCAGGCCAGTAGTTATCCCTGAGGGTGAAATATTAATCCCTTTACCCCGTTTAGACTTCTTTAAGGGTTGTCTCACTTCCCTTTTTGATCTCTATCTGTTGCTTTTCTGCTTTTCACTATAAATGTGGGTGACTATCTAGTATTGCTCCTAAATTACAGTATTTTAACAATAGTTCTTACTCTGTTGGGAATTTCATCTGTACTTTAAAGTGTTTCAGATTAAAAACAACTCAAAAGTTGCACCGGGGAACTGTACCTTAAGAAAGCTTTAATTATAGTCCCCCAAGAGTTCTCTTTCCATGTCCTTGCTGCCATTTAAATTATGCTCTGGCATTATCTGTTTCTGTCACCTCTGAAGAATGGAAGTGGAGCAGCCTGTAAACTCTGCTGAGGGAGGTAAATTAGCACTTTTACCAGTAATTCAGGGTGCATTTGGATACCACAGCCAGCCAGAGATCTGCAGAATCAGAACCAAGACAGCAGGCTGATGCATACTGCTTGGTTGCTCAGAACAGTTAAAACAATCTGTCTCCTAATTAGTGCAACTTTATTGGCATAATATATACCCAACAAACTTGTTACATTTCAAAAAAATAAAACACAAGGTTGTTGCTAATACTGAGTGAAACGCTAAGGAAAGCAGAATTTTTCAGAAATCGGGCTTGATAGGAATGAGGCAATATGTTACTACATGCTGCCTGGTTACTCCTTTTATAAGAGGAAGGGCCTAAATGTATCACAGTGGATTGTGATGGTGGGATAGGGGTAGGACAAGCCAGAATATTGGCTTTGGATATTAGAATGGCTGAACTCGTATTGCTTAGGATAGTAAATTGCCATGAGAGTATGCCCATTTGAATCCGTGGAACTTAATAGAAGAGTTGACTCACCAAATCCCCACTGATTCAGTGGGCCTACTCTAGTGTGACCTACTATGCTAAGCAATGGAATTTCAGCCAATAAGCAAACCATAATTGGAAGGTATGTTTGTTGGGTCGCCCTGTCTCACATGGAGGGAGCAACTGGGCAATGTCCATGCTGCCTTACTTAAAAAAAAAAAATCTCAAGACATATTCTTATTGTAGCTTGTGTTTTATTTTTACAGTGAAACAAGTTGCAGGGGCATATGTTATCCCATTCAACTTTTCCTCACTATTCTGTGAGGGGAAACTGAGATTCTAATATATATTTAGTACATTGGAACAATCCCTACACCTTTCTGACCAGTGCTTCACGGTATATCTGATACTGCAGCTTGTCTTCCCTTTTTACTTTTGGCTGCCATGCACTTCAGCCAAGGGATATACAGTGCTTTTACTTTAGAGATGAGGACCCTTTGGCTGTCCAAATCTTTCAGACTGCTACTTTCTTAACCTCTTACTTTTGTCTCTGTTATGTGGGGTTCTGAAACATCTGCAGAGGTTCTGCACTCCTGCTTTACATAAAGATAATCCCTCTTCCTCATTGAGCATGTACGCACACACATCTGCGCGCGCGCACACACACACACACAATGAGAAAAAAAGAATGCTGAAAGCCTGATTGGATTAGCTCCTCAATTATAACAACTAGGTGTTATACCCAGCTTGCTGGGGGGGTGTTAATGTGTAGCCTGTATAATTAACATGTAAACTGCCCAGAGAGTGCTTTAAGCACTGTGGGACAGTATTTAAGCAGCACGCTTTGCTTTAGGTTTGTTTTTGCTATGTGACTTGGTATGTTTTGTGTGATGTGTCTGAGGGAATGGATTGTAATCTATGCAGAGTCAAACTAAAATAAGACTGGTTTAAGATGTTACAGTTCGTTTTTGTTGTACATGTTAAACTAACATGGTTTCCTCTTCGAAAACTCCTCAGTTATATTTATATGGAACTGTTGAAAAAGGAGGCAGAGAACGACCAACTGATTCAGTTCACAAATCTGTTTTTTGTCTTTTTGTGGCACTGACAAATTGAAATCAAGGTGTGGTTAGAAATTAGCTTTCAAATTCTCATTTAAGGGAAACTGAGTCTGTAGCCCTCCTGTTCAGGCATTATCTATTCTACCCCACTTCCATCCCCTGTATGAACAGGAGGGCCACCTAGCCCCTCCCCTATACATTGTCACTTTTTAAAAGATGAAAAGTGACACATCTGCAGGGGGAGCGGTTCTTGCTTTTGAGCATAGCCTACATACATGCAGAAGTGTTTCCTTAACAAACGTATCATTTTTCATGTGAAGAAAGCAGGAATGGAGAAGAATAGAGCAGCTAGGCACTTGCCTACTCTCATGATGGAGAAAAGCAGAGTAAGCAACATTATAAAAAGGCTTGTGTGAATACATCCCTGTAAATGATTCTACCCCCCCCCCCCCCATCATCCACCTACTAAGAAGGCAAGGATTCCTCCTGCTGATCTGCCCATGAAGAGATAGCACAAGATCAGAGGGTCGTTTTGTATTTTCTTAACTGGCTCCAATGATTGATGACATACTACTGTCCAGCTATCCATGCTTTGTGTTTGTGAATTCTGTAAGGCTCGCTTATGTCAACTTTATTACAGAAATTGACCATCTGTTGGTGTGGGCCAATCTGCTGAGTCCTCCGTGTTGAAGCCTGGACAACAGAGGTACCTGAGAATACAGATATCTCACTCTAGTGCAGAGGCAGAAATACTTGCAAGCTTTTCTTGGCCCGTGTATCTGGAGCTGTTATATAAGGGCCTGGCATTTAGAGCAAGCAAACCTATCCTCTTTATGCTGCATTTTGAAAAATGAAGTTTTCACATGCACTGGTTTGGTCCAACACATGCATTCCTAGTCACAGAAGCACTCACGTTGATTGACTGGAATTTCTAACTTTAATTCAGACACCTAATCCTCTTATGTGGTTATGATAATTAATATGACCATTCCTCTGCAAAACAGATTCTAAAAACCCCTTCAGACCTCGTGAACAGTAATCTTGCACTGCAGAGCTAGTTGTTTGGAAGAAAATAAAGGGGATCCTGTCACTTCCTGCCTTTCATTGACGGATGTTTCGAAATGAATTGTTTGAAGAGTGATCTGTGGACTGGATAAAGAAGGGCTGTGAGGGTTGTGGAGCTTTCGCATTGTAGAAGTCTGGTTGTCGTTGGCAATTTGGAGCATGCAATGGTGTGTGTGCTTTTTTGAAGTTTGCAGTGTCATGTACAGAAATCTCGAGCTGTTAGTAAAGTACAGTATCTGCACATTTGTGTACTCATGGGGATGGGAAAGTCGGTGATGAAAGAGTGCTCATTGACTAGAAATAAAAGGGTACTTAGATAATGATTCTAATAATGGAGGGACATCAGTGTTGCTGTTTGCACAAATCACCATCCTTTTCACCTTTTCATGCCTGTTTGTTCTCTTGCATGCTGTTTACTCTCCTTCCCCAGTTCCTGTGAATGAGTAAAAACTGAAGATTTCTATTTATGAAAAAGAACACCTCTCCCTCCTCGCCCCCATTAATTGTTTATTTTAATTTTGTGCATAGTAGAATTACATTATCCAGGTCTCTGTACATATAATCTCCTATAACCCAATGTCTTATGGTTCGTTTTCCAGCAGGAATCAGAAAGAGTGTTCATCCCCAGCAAATTCTTGGAGGCCAGGCAAGCCCTTGTGCTTCTGTTTGGCAGTGGAGTGCAGTCCACTTACCTTATTATTATTATTTATTTATTTAACTTATATGCCGCCCACACTACCCAAAGGTCTCTGGGCGGCTTACAACAATTACCTTAAAAAAACGTTACCCTTCTTCCACACTGCAGTCTGTTACTATCACAAGGGAATAATGTTTTTCCTGTTGCCACCTTAAGAGAATGATATCAAGATGGAGGTCCAAGAAATATTTTAACTGGATGCTAGTGAGCTGTACGTTGATGCACAAGCACAAACCTACAAAATACTAT
The DNA here is from genome assembly GCA_037013535.1 of Intellagama lesueurii. Lineage (NCBI taxonomy): Eukaryota > Metazoa > Chordata > Lepidosauria > Squamata > Agamidae > Intellagama > Intellagama lesueurii. The sequence continues at coordinate 154,245,182 of JBAJHW010000003.1, read as the reverse complement.
TTTCTCTATGGGACAGAAGAACCAATTGAAGCTGTAATAGTTATTAAATACAAGCACTAACAACTGATTTATGGAAGCAGTTTTTGGAAAAAGAGTATAGATTTTCAGAAATAACATGTTAAGCTTGCTGTCCTTCGTGGGCAATCTATTTCTTGGCTGGATACAGCATTTTTGCAAGCTGATTTCAAGAGCATCTGGTTAGAAGCATGTTATGCTACAACCGTGGCTGCTGTGGTCTAAAAAAGAATTTACAAATGCAGGATGCAGTTAGCTTCAGCAGGTCCAAAAAGCTGCAGCCAGGTTGTTAACTGGCTGGATATAGGAATCACATACCGTCTCACCCCCCAAAATCAGCTCCACTGATCGCCAATCTGTTTCTGGGCACAGTTCGAAGTGCTGGTTCCAGCTTATAGAGCCCTAAACGGCTTGGGTCCAAGTTATCTCAAGGACCATGTCTCCCTTTATGAGCCTGCTCAGGTGTTAAGATCATCAGGAGAAGCCTTTCTCTCGGGTGCATTTGGTTGGGACCCGGGAGAGGGTCGTCTTTGTTGCTGCTACCAAACTTTGGAACTCCCTCCTGCAGGAGGCCAGACTGGCCCCATTTTTCCTGTCCTTCCGCAAGCAGGCAAAGGCTTTTCTCTTCAGGCAGGCTTCCCATTAGTGCTTGGCTGTCTGGGAGTGTTGTGCCTTGTTGCTTTGAATCTGTTTTTGCTGTCGATTTTGTTTACCATTTTCAGTGTGGTATTTGTTTTATTCCTTCGGATTATGAGGATCCAAGAGTGCTGGGAATTCTGATTCAGTCTTTTGATGTATTAACTACCCTTCCCAGTTTGGCATCCTCCACAAATATTAATATCTTCTATATACTTTTATCCATGTTGTTGATCAAAATGTTGAACAACCCCGGGCCCAGAACAGAAGTCTGTGGCTTCCCGCTTGTTGTTTCTCTCTAAAATGACAAGGAACCTTTGGTGAGCACTCTTTGGGTGTGGCCCATCAAACACTGCAAACCCACTTAACAGTAGCATTGTCCGCTTCACATTTTACTCGGTTGGCCACAAGAATGTTACAGAGGGCTTGCTGAAATCTTATCTGAAATTAAGATATGCTGCATGAAGAGCATTCTCCAGATTCTACCAAGCTTGTAATTATTATTTTTTTAAAGCTCTTCCTACCATTTCTGCAGCTCTGTTCTTGGGAAAAGAGTTTTCTGGCTGGTGCACTTTCCTTATGTGGGAGCTGTGCCCTGATTTCCCTTGCTTTTATTTTATTTTATTTTATTTTACCTTTCTCTCCTAGTGGAGAGGGGCAGCATATAGCAAATTTAAAATCAACAGTTAATTAAAATAAATTGATTAAGATTTTAAAATATTATATATGTGCATTTTAAATATTGTTTTAAAAATAAATTGTAAAAGATCTCCCCATTTCAATTGCCTCCTGGCTTCCCAAAAGCCTCTTTAAAGAGATATTTAAGAAGAGTCACGAACTGTGGACCCTGGACCTGGGTCTCATGAATTAGTCCTGGTAGTGTCACTGAAACAAAATCCTCAGCAGCCGTCTGATCTATCCTGTTTCTTTGTATTTGTGAATTTAATCAGAGAAACAAACCGAAAACTCAGAACTTTCTCAAGAAGCAAAAGCTGCTAGTTAAGAGCTAGTTAATGCGATGAGAAAATGAAACAAATGCCGATATTTGATGAGTAAATAACTCAATATACAGAAGTCACGAATTAGGTTTTTTTTTACCAGCAAGTTTAGATTTGGCATGTTTGTAATGATTTTTAATTCTAATAGTTATTTTTAGATTAAAATGTTATGCACAGTCTTTTTAAATAAAAACTGAGACTTCTAAAAATCCGTTTTGAAGGAAATAATTAATCATTCACCCTGCAACTCTGTGATATTAACCGTCTCAGTGAGAAGATGAATATAATTTGCCACCTGTCTCCATCTAATGAAGCCCATTTGTTCTGGGCAAATTCAATCAAGTAGTATTGTTTACATCTGGAAAATACAAGATTTGTTTCTAAAATCAAGTAGTGAAACGAATTCACAAGTTGCATAGTCAGGAATCGGATCCTAGTTGTGGTATCAGAATGGTAGATATTTTGCCAGTGACACCTATTGAGGGAAGGTGACCAGCCTTTTGCAGCCTTCTTCCATTTTATAGGCAGAAAAAACATTCAGGTTTTATAATATTCTGACTCCAAACCATTATGTCCAGATTTTACCATTTTTTAGTCCTTGGTTTTGATTTCTGTATGATTTCTTTCTGTTCTTACAGGAAATTCCAGACACTCTCAAATAACAGGAGAAAATAGTTTTGCAACAGTAATGACTGCAGAGTAAAACAATTTTTAAAGTTTTCACATTGTGCTTTGTATGGCAATTGTACTTAAGTGTTCATTCTGATTTCTCAGTAGAAGAAATGTTTCTGTTTCTTAGTCATCATAACAGGTAATTGTGCCCTCTTGCTCAGCTTGCAGTAATTATGATAGATGCTTCCAAATCTAACCCTTTTTTAATTAGAGCATGCAAAACAATATTTCATACCGTGTTTCCCCGAAAATAAGACAAGGTCTTATATTAATTTTTGCTCCAAAAAATGCAGTAGGGCTTATTTTCAGGGGATGTTTTATTTTTTTCATGTACAACAATCTACATTTATTCAAATACAGTCATGTCATCTTCTGGTTGCTGCACAAAGGTGGAGGGTGGGGTTTCACTTAACTAGGGCTTATTTTTCGGGTAGGGCTTATATTATGAGCATCCTGAAAAATCCTACTAGGTCTTATTTTCAGGTGAGGTCTTATTTTCGGGGAAACAGGGTACTGAAACAAAATTTCAGCATCTTGTTGTATACGTTTATTTATTGGTTTCATTCTAAAGAAATACTCTTCCTCCTCTTTCATTTAAGCCAGCAGGCCAAGGGTCTGAAGTTCTGTGGGTCAGAGAGTAATTTGGACTCTGGAGAAAATGCTGTGAGCATGTTCGGAGAATGACTTTTACTGTGTTAAGTAGCCAGGCAAAAAAAAACCCCCACATATTTCCCAGAAAGCAAACTGATGAAGCTATAAGAAAAGTAACATGCCCAAGAATCTAAGTGCAAGATAAATGTGAGGTTCAAAATTTGAAACATAAAATCACTGTTTCAAACCCATAGTTTTTTTTTACTTGTGTGTGCTCATCTACATACAAAGATCCCCAGCCATCAAAAATCTCTCTGGCAAAACATGTACCACCTCCAAACAAATCTATGTATTAAGAAGATTGCCAAGGTGAGGAAAGCAGTCAGTTTTGTCCACTATTACATTAATATATGGTTGTGTTTTTATCTAATTCATTGTAAACCACCTAGAATTGCACTAATGGGGTGGAATACAAATTTAAGAAATAAATAAATGTGCCTAAAGAGGTAAGAAATCTCAAAATAATCTAAACTGGAAATAACTCTTAATTAAAAAAATAAAAAAGTATAATCATGTTGAGGAGTTTAAAACACGACAGGCACTCGATAACCCATAGAGGGTCCTCTCCAGTGCTGCAGTTCTAAGATATCATCACCATCTGAGAATACATCTTAGTAAGGCATCTTGTACCTGTAGATGATTGTTGAAGCTGGGATAGGCTTCTAGTAATAGATGTAAAAGAGAATCTCTAATATTGATCAGAGATGCCCAAGTTGCCTTTTTTTCTGAAAATGTTGAGAAGAACAGGAGCATATGTGTGGAGCACGGCGATCAACAAAAATTAGTCGCTGACCAGCCATAGAAGTCTTTGGTAATTGGTAATAATAACCATATCCGTAATATGCTGCATGTGTTGATAGGTTTGCATTTTGCCAATTAGTACTGCACTCATGTCTTATATACCTTTGTTTGGATTAACATTGGGTTTTCTGCGACACTTGTCTTTCATTTGAAAAGTATCCATGGGTACTATGTGCCTCGTGGAGGTACCCTATGCCAGTATATTGTTTCTGTGTTTCCTTTCAGTATAAGTAATATCAGGGTAGATTAAGCATCAATTAAGCTTTTCTAACATCAGAGACCGTGGGACCACAATGTGCTATTGTGTTATATGGGACACAAGTGAGTGATGCCTGTACTGCATTTCTTGCCTGTAATTTATCTGGCCAGATGTAGTATATTTGGGAACATGAGAATTAGAATCATTACTGTTTCTCTTGAGTAAATGTAGAGACAAATTGTACTGGAGTTTTAATTACTCTTCTTATGATTGATCAGAGATTTCCATGACATTTATCTCATGCAAAATAATGTTGGAGATTGTTTTTTTTGGGGGGGGGGGTGATTAGTTTTATTTTTTATTTTTGAGAACCACTTTACAAATTCCATTACTTATTGATGCTGCAGTTGTACCTCTATATCCTACCACCTTCTTAAACATTGAAGTGTCTATCTACATGTGCCTTCTACCCAAGCGGGCGATTCAAATTAACAATTATAGGGAGAAAGGTTTGTTTTCTATACTTGTTGTTGGATAGGATTAACCTTTGGTGGAACTTGTTTGTATTATGCAGATGAAAACTTCAAGTAGCATGCTATGGAGCACATCTGTGAGTAACACCCTTGTACTTTGGAGGACTTGCCTTTTTAAGCGAGAGACTTAAATGGCAATTCTCTCTTATTTGTGAGCCTTAGAGATCCAAATATCTGGGAGAAGTTGGTGAGTCCAAAGTCTTTATTGCACTTGACTGCTTTGTTTATTTATAGAGTGCCTTTTTAAAAAAATGCCTTAAGTTGTTCAGTAAAAATTTGCTTTCTTTTCGCATTTCCCAAGTCACTCTGTTCTTGTGTCTCAAAAATCCTGTGTCTACCTTATAGGGAAAGTAACATTGATTTAAAGCAAAACACCCACACTCACCCATACTCCAAAACAGAAAGGTTGAAACAGTATCCCCAAAAGCTAGAAAATTCAGACTACAGATCATCCCTCCTCTCTCATATGAAAAACATGGATTCATTGATCAATCCTTCTTTTACTTTCACTTCCTCCCCAAGTAACCAGTACAGTAAATTCCCACTTGCCATTTCATTTCCTATATTAGTGGTATGAATCAACGGAGATTTAATTATGCAGGCTACATAATTGCCTCCCCCCCCCCCCCAGTGAGCCGAGTACCCAATTTACTGATCTCAAAAGGATGGAAGGCTGAGTGAACCTTGAGCCGATTTACCTGAGCCTGTCGGGATCGAACTCAGGTTGTGAGCAGAGTCCTGGCTGGAACTTGAAAGTTTTGTTTTGTTTTGTCAACTCCTAGAATATCTCAGTGAGGACTACACAGGCAGTGCTTCCTTGGGGATTGCGGAAGTCTTTGATTTAAAAAAGTATATGTTTCCAAACACTTCACCCAACTAATGTGTAAATATGGCTTGCAATAAGCCAGTAGTTGCAGTCTCATGAAGCACTAGGTCTAAGTGAACACTTGGGCCCAATTTAGATGTGTGCTATGTAACCATAGTTCCATCTTTCAGGAATCTCAAAATGCCAGATGCAGGGGAGGGGTATCAGGAGACAGGAATCTAGTTGTCTCGTGTGCTCCCAGAGGCATCTGGTGGGGCCACTGTGAGATACAGGAAACTGGACTAGATGGGCCCTTGGCCTGATCCAGCAGGGTTCTTCTTATGTTCCTTATGTTCTTATGAATCAACCTGCTGAGGAGGAGCAGCAATATCTGATTCTTGATTTTAAGTAATTGCAATTTGTCTTTAGCTCTGAATTGACTGAAGTATGAAATTTATTAAATTAAAATGTGATGAATCTCAGCCTTTTAAAAACAAATCATACTTTAAACTAGCAAGAGTTTGGTCTTGCTAGTACATGAAGACATACTGTTGTTAGTTTAAATTTAGGGATTCACAAATATTTCTGCTCTGTATGTATATTTTATGCAGAAAATATTGCAGGTGTTTGTTGTTCGCACAAACATCAGTAAGAAAATTTGTGTATGATAACCAGTTGCATATATATATATACATGTTTTCACTGCACAGTTTACCCAATATGCCTTTTTTACACTGTTATCCCTAATGTGCACATTTTTATAAGTCATTTCCTGCAATTTGAAAGTATGAAAACTGAAAATTCTGTTTGCTTTACATTTTACTTTGGGACATGCATTGAATGATATTAAAGTGCAAGCCAAACAGATTACGCTAAAGTGTAGGGTAGTTGTGATGGGCTACTTTAAAGTGATTGTGGCTCTTACTGAATTGTAGGGCAGTGGAAAATAAAGAGTAAGGGACACTAACTATTTGCAGCAATAAACTTCTAAAATTGGGTGCATGGATGTTTGTTGATTACCTTTCTGCATGCCAGGGCTTATAGGGCGATTAAAATAGTCAAAACCAGATTTAAAACAGTGAGAACAAATTAAAAACATTAAAAAGAGAATTCTAAAATGTTTAAAAACAGATTTAAAACATTCTTCAGAAGACAATTTTTAAAAAATCATAGAGACCAGAGACCTTTTGGAATAGGTTTAGTTGCACATTGGAAATTGAACAGAGAGGGAGCTAGTTTAATTTCCTTTGGGAGGGAGTTCCATAATGGGGTTGCTGCTACTAAGAAAGCCCAGTCTTGTGTATCCATCAATCTAGCCTCTTGAGGTGGTGGGATATGTAACAGGCCTCTGTCGGAGACATCAGATTCCTTGCAGGTACAGTACATACTAGAGGAGATGGCCTTTTAAGATATCCTGACCTCAACCTATGTAGGGCTTTATATGTCAACACTGGCATCTTGAATAGAGCTTGGAAGCAAATTAGAAGCCAGTGTAGTTCGTTCCAGACCAGGGTTGCATGGTCTCTGAAATATACTTCAAACAAGAGACTGGTCACCGCTTTTTGCACCAGGTGCAGCTTCTGAACACTTTTCAAGGGCAGCCCCAAATACAGTGTCACAGTAATCTAATTGACTAGGTTCAAGATCACCCCAAAGTTACAAAACTGGTTCTTTGGGGAAGTACAACCCCATCCAGATCTGAAATCCTAATCCCACATTGGCCTTTTTAGTGTCAACAAAGCTTCTGCATTGTCTAGATTGGGCCCCAGTTTCTTTAACCCGTGTCCAGTCTCTCAGTGCATCCGGACACTGATTCAGGACTTCTACAGCATTAGTAGACAAAGGGTGCTGGAGCTGGATGTCATCAGCATAGTGATGAGCCCCAACTCCTGAACTCTGGATGATCTCTGCCAGTGACTTCTGTAAATGTTAAAGAGTAGAGACGGCATTCTTGGGCCCTGAGGATGTTGTGAGGTTGATGTCTGATGTTGTGCTCTCTTGTGTGGAAAATAGGGTCCTGACAGATCAGACCCAAGCCTTGTCAGTTAGGTACATAAATCCTCCTTTCTTCATTTCATGCCTATCCCACATGTGAGGTATCCAAGGTAGGGATTATCACAGACTAAGATACTGTTATTAAAATAATTGTAGCCCTCTGTGTAGACCAGTTTGTAAGCCTGGAAATGATGGAAGAACATGCCAGATCAGGCTAATAGCATCTTGTACATAGTGCTCCTGTTCACAGAGCATGGAGTGCTCATTTGATTAGCCTGTATTCTGGAAGATTCTATGCTAGTGCAGGGACTATGTGACCTCCAGCAGTTCCTGCCTACAGTTTTAGGGTTGGATTGATGTATGTGACATGAAGAGGACTTCCTTTTGGGGGCACAATATCACATAAAATTAATGAAGGATTTGTTAAGCCCAGGGCTGGTCACGTTCTGTTCTGAGAACCCAAATGCAGGCTGAATTTTTGCAGATTCATATCAACTGACTTAAGTTGCACATTTCATTGCCATCATTTTTTGTTTGCTTTTGCTTTCAAGGAGAAGTTTTGTAGGTAAATGTGGGAATGAGTGAGCTTGTTTATACTGGGTGGCACCGCAGTGGAAATGAAGGCTTCACTGTCAAATGCTGAGGCAAACTAAAACTAAACTGGGTGCTCCTGTAACCACACATAGCAATAGGGCATTTGTTGTTTTAGAGCACCTCAGAAACCTTATTTTATCCTTACAACAACAGTTTCCTAAACTAAGTCGTTATTATCCTTGTATTCTAGGTGGGGAACTGAGACTTACAGAAAGCAGCTTGCCTAAGACCATCCTGATATGATTGTGATTAATGGCAAAAATTATAGTCGAACTGAAATCTTCCTCATTTGCAATCCCTTAGCCATGCTGCATCCATTTTTGGTATCACTGCTTTTTATAATCAGCATTTTAAATAAGCAACTTAAACGGGTAGTGTTGTGAAAGTCCTTGGCAGGCCATCTGCCATTCTTCTGATAGTGCTGGTGTGTGTGTGAGTGAGTGAGGGTATACATGTGCACACACACCAACTGCTCTTGATAATTGCAGTTTCAGATTTCTCCCAACAAAATTTCAGATGCACCCATTGTTACTGTTGTTCGGGACAATGCTTGCTTGTGTGGCCTTAGAGGTACTAAGTTCAGTGGGACACCAGGCATCCCTTATTTCCAAAGAAGTGATAATGTTAAGGCAGTGTTTTCAAATATGATATTACCACAGTTCATGTGCTGCTTTCTACCTTTGACAGGGCAGGGAGGTGAATGCTGAAATAGTTCCTCAGTTGAAACTTGGCCCTGGCACATCAGATAGATAATAGATAACATGAATGGAACTGAAATTCAGGGCTACCACCTGTCATAACTCCAAAATCCAGAGGTGTGCAGTGCCTTGCTTAGGACCGACTGATATTGCCAACCTTTGGATTTTGTTTTACTCCCTTGGATCAACATTGCCTCATTCTTTATTGTTCCTGTCTGAAGAAATACAGATGTTTGTCAGGTTTAATTTGCACATGAGATGAAATAGGGAAATGGACTTTGTAGCAGAAGGCTACTTGCTACATGTATGTAGGCTCCTGATGTGTTTAGAGGAAGGATCTTGAGTAATACCCATGAGAGAACCTTTCCTTGGGTCTCGCTGATAACATTTGAGTTTTATAAACCACGATGTAAACAGTTTAAGTTTGCTGTGATGCAAATAGTATTTAGATAAAGCATATAAATTTGATTCCAAAGTTGGAAAAGAAGCACATGGTAATGGAAGGCTTTGCTGAAAAGATGAGCAATGTTTTCTTACTTTATTGTGAATATCTGTATTCTATCTCTCCTCAATAGAGCTCAAAGCAGCTCTCATATCTAAAGGAGAGAGTCATGACTGAGGGCTGTGTGGTAAGGAATGGAAAGGTAACAGCTGTCCCTTGAATCTGAACTGGACTCCATGCTCAACTGCAGATTTCTTTTGCATAGCCCTGTATGGCAAACAGCAGAGATGAACACTCCTCCTCACAGCCTTGTCTCTCCACTTTGGCATCCAGGTTTGTTCTCCTGTTTCTTCTGAGGAATTGCACGTGGTGACATACGACAGTAGTTGGAACCACAAGCTCTTATTTTTCTCCGCCAGCTGTTGCGATCCATGCCTGTTTGTTTTTAATCAGTCAATTGTGTTATTCCAATAGCTATGTATTAGTCATGAAGTCAAGTGGAGAATCAGTTTTAATAATCTGATTCACCCACTCTGTCCTTTCCTTGTAGGGAAATAAGGCTGAAAGATGACCGTCTCTTCTATCCCCAGAAAAGTACATGGTGAATTCCTTTACGTTCCTGCTCATCTTGTTAAAAACCAAATGATGACTATTTACATGTGTCTGTTCTCTATGTGCCAGATGGCTCTGTTTACACTGAACTTGATTACTTGCTCATAGAGAAGCACCAAACCAACAGTCTTTTCTCCACTTCAGTGGACATATTTAAATCTTTTAGTTTAAAACTGTTTTAGTTTTGTATGCTACTTGGTTTTGTATGCTGCATTGCCTGATTTATTTTTATTGAATTTTAATGCATTTTATTTTTTGTTGTGAGTTCCCTAAGGACTTCCTTATAGGTGGCATAAAAGATTAATAAGTTAATACATAATATATGAAACTTTTTCTGCCTGGGAAGGATTCAATCTTTGGTGTGGCCTAGAACTTAACTTAAACTCATGAGCCTAAATCTCATTGTTAGCCCCAGGTAGAGCTAACATTATCTGTTGCATACTGAGTCATATGCCTTGGCGTACAACAGATAAATGAATGCTTATGAAATTTTTTTTTAACTTACAGCAGTTTATGTATAAAAGTGTAACTGTGCAACAGAATTTTAACATAGCTCAACACTTACATAAGTTCCATTGATTCAAGGGGTCTCTGATTGGGATTGAAGTTAAATTTAGGTCAGAGGATAACAACTTGAAGATGGTAAAAAAATGTTTGCATCTGTTTCAGATGCAAATAAATAGAAGTGTTCAACTATAGTGCATGTAAAAAATAAAAGCATCCATTCAGTTTCCTTTTGACAAGTTGAAACATTGCTTCATTCTTTAAACACTTATTCCCTGTCCCTTCTTCTAGATCATGGATTCCCAACCTGTGGGTCATGACCCTGATTGGGGGGGGGGTGTCCGCAAAGTGTTTTCTGGAGAGGGGGTCGCCACAGTTTTGGAAGGAGGGGGACACGGAAGCTGGTTGCCCAGATACAACCATCTCATTAAATATTAGGTTAGAATTATATTCTGAAAAATCTACTTTTAATATATATTTTCTTTACCCCATTAAAATGCCTTTTGATGCAAATGAGCAGGGGGTCATAGGTTGCTTGGCTATTATAAAGAGAGATCATGACTTGAAAAACGTTGGGAAACATTGGGGTGGTTATCACATGCTTGCTTTTATTTACATTGCCCATGGCCACCTTCTGTGTTGGTTTTGCAGCTGCATGGAACCAGGTTTCATAAACACAACAACAACTTCATAGCTCATTTCTCAATGTATATTGCTGTGCCTACGAAATGTGAGATTTTAGAGAAGTTATGTGTTAGAAAAATTTCAAGGTGGTAGGAAAAGAGGAGGGCTGAATATGAAATGGACAGACTCAGTAAAGGAAGTCAAAGACACAGAATCTAGTTTGCAAGACTTAAGCAGGATTGTAAATGACTGGACCTTCTGGAGTTTATTAATTCATAGGGTGACCCATTAATTGCCAGCTAGAGGCAGCTAAATATTATGCCGTTTGCCCTCTGCATTCGGAACAAATTCTGAATTTGTTATCAGCCAATAACAGCTGATGTGAAATTTTAAAACTAATAGTGGAAGCTAACTAGACAGCGCAATCCAAGGCATGTTTATTCAGAAGTAAGTGCCATTGTGTTCAGTTGGATTTGATTCTTAATATATGTACTTAAGGAGTTCTGCCATATTTAGCAACAAGTTCATTTAAAGGCACTCAAAAGAAATCTGCAATTACTGTGATTTAATGTTATAAATTACTAGTTTTGCCTTGAAATTATGAAAACCTTTTCTAGACCTGTTTCATGTGCATCATCCACATACAAAAAAAGTAGCAGTGAGTAATGTTTAGTAAAGTATACTGTACCAATGGCTTGGAAGTGCACCTTCTGAAACTCAATTTTTGCCCAGGATTAGGAGATACCCTGCTTAGATTAGACCTAGTGCTTGGGGTAAACCAGAATCCCTCCATCTCAAGTAGGCATAGGAAGATGTCAGAAGCCTGTCTCCCTTTTTAGCACCAAACCTGGTCTGATAAAGAAGAAGACCTTCTTTTGGTTTTTGGCATCCAGGGTACCAAATCACCTCTTATCCATCTTTACTGTCTGTTGCTTGACTTGGCACTGGGTGCTACAGGTGTCTCTTGGAGTCTGGCATCTACCTTCTGCAGCAACAGCCAGCTTCTGCTTGCTCTACACTTTGAAGTTGATGAAGTAGCTATCTTCTCAAAGCTAGGTTGAGCTCATCACAACTGGTGGAATGTCTCTGCCCCTTCCACAGCTCCAGACATGCAAAGTGGGCTTCCACCTTTCATTTTCCCCTAACATGGTTTGTGTTGTGAGTGGCTGCAAGTGTTTGGGCCATATTAAAATCACTGTATCTACATTGCCCTTTTCATAAAGAAAGAAAAGGAATCAGAATTCTGTGGTTGAGCCGTCAAAATTCACCTTCACTAAGGAAGGGTAAATACTGCCACCTGGAGAGGTTACACAGATTAAGCAACTTCTTCTCCATTGCTGTTATCTGCCACAGAGGAGGAGCAAAGAGAAATAAAGGGCACTGGCTCTGTCTTCATCTTCCTCTGATCACTGGAACTCTGGCTCCGCTATGTTCTTCACAGAGTACCAGCTTTTGCACTCATACAGTAGACTTGTAAATTACACACTGTGCTGGGAATGGGAGTCCCTTTTGAATCTAGCAGTGTATCAACACAGGTTATTCTCAGTCTTGATTTCAGAAATTGCTGCTGTGTAGCATTGTCCAAAAACATGGGAATTTTTTGCATGCAGCTTGGGCCTCTCCCCTATATAAAAGTGGTAGCTGAACAGGAAGAGACTTCAGTAGTGCAGGCTTGATCCCCCCCCCCCCTCCTGAAAATGGAAACAAGTGTGTTTCTTGATTTTTCTTTCTGCCTTAGGGAGATATTTCCAGTGTGTCTTGTAGTGTTAGCCTCTGGCAGGGAATGCGTTTGTGTTTGATCCCTGATAGTGTCACCACCCACACAGTGAGTCACTGGTAATGCCTTAGCTCTTATTTTTAGTCCTGTTGCTGCCATCAGTCTGTAACCATTAGCCAGCAAGAGACTTAAGCATTGCGATAAACATGTTAATCTCTCTCTGCCTTCCCCATCAGTTGCTTTATCTCCGGATTCAGTTTTCTCTGGGCTATAATCACTGGACAGGGCATCCCAGTGGAGAGTAATTCAGACATTTCACAGCAAAGGTGCTGGAGTACTCAGTTTAGTGACAGTAACTGAGGAGGACCAATTTTCTATGGCTAGGTTAGAGCAGTTTCCAGCCTGTTTCTGACAAAACAGTGTCTACTCAGAGCATCTTTGTTCTGGACTTTTTAAATTTAAGATGTCTGCGGAATTTCACAACCTACTGCTGGTTTTCTGACATTGGTGTTTCCTTTGAGTAGCTAGTTCTTTTGAGCTTTTGTAATTGTACTATTATATCTTCTTTTTAAGAAGTAGGCTTCTGTATAGCATATAGCTGGTGATTTCACAATTCTGAAGAGGAGAATGAAAGAATATTTGACAGCTCTGTATTCCAAGCAGTAAGAAGTTCCTCTTAGTATTGAGGAGTTCATGCAGTCACATGCAGGACACATATGTGTTGGTGGGAGTAGATAATATGTAATAAATTGGGTAAATATGAAACATCCCCATATGAACTGGGCATGTTTTACCCCTACACAAAGGAGGAAAAACCTGCCTGGACTGCCTCTTAGAAGGTGAAGGAATCTGGCAGCTGAGTCACATGGCCACTTCAACTGCACTGTGGATGGGTAATAAACTTGGTAGGTTATCTGTTTCCTTTGCTTAATCCATATGTATTTATTAACATTTGTTCCATATATGCTCCCTTCTGATAGTTCAGTGATGTGTGAGCCTTCTTACAGATGATCTAATCTGTTAAAACATAGCTTTCAGGCATTCAAACATAGAGAGGAGGAGGGATCTCAGCCAAATTGACAGCTCTAGAAAAACAGGCAACAAAACCAGTTTTGTACCTTCTAGTATTTTTCAAGAGAAAATAGATAAATGCTTGTGTGTGTGTGTAAACTATCCCCATGGTGGACAATGATCGGGGGGCAACCAATGTACCCTCTGATTTTTAGCCCCACTGGGTGGGGCTCTGCCTCTTGTGCATGCGGTTTCGCCCCTGTGTGCGCATGACTCCGCCCTCCCTGTGCTGGGTTCTGTTGCAGCCAGAACCTAATGCGATCAATGCATGGAGAAGGAAGAGAGCTGTGTGGAGGGAAACAGAGTTGTGTGCATGCGCCCGCACTCAGCTTAGCGGGAACCTTGGGGGCAACGCAAGCTAGGTTTTTATCCACACTTCAAAGGGGTGTGGCAAGGCTTCTTCACAGTAGTCTGGAAGCAGAATAAAAATGGTGGCACCAAAATGTAATATCAAGGCACAGTTATCCTGAAACATCTCTGTAGTTCTTTACCAGTATCTACAGAGTCATGACACTGTGGTGTTTTTTTTTTTAAATCTTGATAACAATAATGTCCCAGATCAGTCTGAAGGAACTCGTATAATGTACTGACCACAAACAATGGAATTCAAAAGGCTGACAACAACATTAGCATCAGCCAGTGGCCAGTAGTTAGAGTGCTGGAATGGGACTTAGGATGTTGGTGTCCAAATATCCACTTGGTTATGAAATCTCCTAGGTGACTTTGGCCCAGCAACATTTCTCGGCGTGACCCACCTCACAGAGTTGTTGTCAGAGTAAAATGGAAGAAGAAGTCACTTCGAGCTCATGAGAGGAAAGTCTCATTTTGCAATGAAGATTTTTTGTTGTAGGAAATGTGACAGACAAACAAACAAACAAAGGGATGGAAGGAACCCTAGGTGCAAGGACGCCACAAGTCGATATCAGGGAATGTTAGGCTTGTACCAGTAGTGAGCCTAAGATGGCTCCAGCAGTGGGGACAGACCACAGGCCGTAGTGCTAGTGGAATAAAACATGTACATCCATCAATATCCATTTACACGTGGACCTGGCAATAAGATACCACATCTCTGTGTGCTTCTGAGATATTCTTTATGCCTCTTCAAAGCTTGGGAGGTCCCTCTCCAGCCAACCTGCTAAGATATCCTTCTCATGCACTGATGGTACTGTTTGGTGACACAAGTGCTGTTACTTTCTGGCTATCCTCAAACCCAGTGGTTCCCAAACATTTTGGACTTGTGGCTCCCTTGATTTACTGACTACTGGCCGTGGCTCCCCTTGCTTGGACAGGCTATCAGGAGTCTCACTGCCACCAGGAGCAGGATCTTGACACCCTTCCCCAGCCACCCCTTTCTGTCTCCCCCCCCCCAAGATATCCCTGAGGGCCCACCTCCTTCCAGGCCTTGAAGCAGGAAACTCACAAGACCATCTGGCAAGTGCCTCCACCGGGGACCCTGTGGTCCAAGATGGAGCAAGGAGAGGCAGGCAAATGGCCATCACTTCTAGTTCCTGTTTGACATTGAGCTATGAACAGCTTCTCTACATAGAGCTATGAACAGTTCCTCTACAGTCTTCATAGCTCTATGTTCCATCCCTTTCCCCATGGCTTGGATCCTGGGTGCCCCACAGGGCCACGGTGCACAAAGGATGTCATTCTACGCTTATGAGAAGTGTGAAAAGAAGGGGGAAGCTGGTAATCATGAGCCCGAGTGTCTCTGGTGGCTCAGAAGGTTTTTTTGGAGGGGGACAGAGGATCTCAGTTCAGTAGGTTTTAAAGCCCCCTAAACTCAGGATGTTGGCTTTCCAGTCATTTTTGGTCAAACCCAGGTTTAAAGCTAGTTTGTGGGTAATTTAAACACTGCACACTTAAATTTATCTTGTGCCAATAAGCAACTCTTCCGACCTTGCTTCCTTTCTATGGCCTTTTCTAGCTGACACTGTCAAGCTGTGACTTCAACCTTTGCTGCAACAGAAAGCCACTGTAGGCTCTGGAAAAGGCTGCAGTGGGGTGGGGTTGAGGGAAATGGAAAATCTTCCCTAGCTACAGCAAGCAACGGAGAAAATCCTTAGTTGCCCTTTTCCCCCCTTGCTACCATCCCAAGCTTTCACAGTAGAATGGGATTATTATTGAACATGTTTTCTTGTGGCTCAGTACCACTCTGGAAATGTGAGAATTAACACAATATCGATGTGGCGTATAACAAAGGCAGGTGGTTCTTTTTTTAATCCCCCCCATCATTGGGAATATTATATAAGCCTATATTATGTAAACCACTAATAATTTTTGATCTGATTTTTTAAAATACATTTTTCTTTTCAAAAACACAGAACCCGTGCTAATGCTTAACGTAAACCCATTTGTAGTCTTTTGTCTGTCTAGACACAACTGAACAGCAGAAGAAAGCTTACTGGCTAACATAACTATTGTGAACTTTCCTACATTCTTTCTTCACAGATGGTTGAGTTTTCTTCCAATTGGCTATTAGCCAAAGCAAATTCAGTTACTCTGTGTTTTCAGACATTTCCTTATCTCATTTAGGGAAAATAGCTTGTGGTAGCAAACAGAAGCCTACCTCCTGTTCTGCTTTGTGTCATTGTTGTCCTTACCACCACTTGATATAGTATGTCAACGTGATTATTTTTGTGACATCATGTACAAAGGAGATGATCTCTGATGTTCGCATGTGACTTCATTACACATTTGGTTCAAATCACTGGAAAGCAACATATAAATAAGCATTTAATTACAAAGTATAAAGAAATAGTTGTATCTTTTTAACATATATAGTCCAATATCCTGTGGTTAGCATAGTAAATCGCATGAGAGTAGGCCCATGAATTTGTGGGTATTTGATTAGTCAACTCCTCCTTAAATTTCATTGATTCAAATGTTTTTCCTCATTCTTGAGCTAGCAGTGAGAACTAGCAGAGGCTAGAGTTTCTTAACAGGTATCAAGATAGCCCAATGAGAATGAGCAATTTTATGAGTATTCTTTATACTACTGGTCAGAACTAAGCTCCACTGCTTGAGATGAGTGTGGAAAACCTTTCCTCAGTTTTAGCCATCATCTAAGGCAGTGGTCTCCAAACTTTTCAGAGTGAGGGCCACAACATATATCTTCCAGATTTTCGAGGGCCTAAGGAAGGCGTGTGCATGCGTATGCCCACCTACGCACCTGCACATACTCCCACATGCCTACATGCACTCCTGCCCACCCGCGCGCACACACATGCCCGCACGCCGGGCCAGATAAAAAGGCAAGGCGGCCCAGATGCGGCCCACGGGTCCTAGTTTGGAGACCCCTGATCTAAGGGATTGTCATTCATGAACTGGATGAGTTTGGTGCTTACCTTAATTCATTACCTTAATTCATTCATTATTTGCTAGCACCTCTCGGTGTATTTCTGGAGGAACAATACCAGCCAAATAATAGACTTTTCCTATGGGGTAGGTTTCAGGTAGACAGTAATAATCCTTCATGATTCATTAAGAGCTACTTCCAGCGTTTGGCATGTACTGATTTATACCATGTGGCATTTAAACCAGTTCTACTCCACAAAAGAATAGTATTTGTGAAATTAGTTACATTAGAAAAATCTTTGATGACATAGAAAAGTAAGTGCCAATTTAGTTCCAATTTCTGTTTATATTTGTTCCACAAATATATAATAATTGTCCATATTTTATTTTATGAGAATCCATTTTCTGTATTTTATGAGAATTCATTTTCTGCCTTCTGTTTCTCATGCAGTCTTTTATTTGAGCTGAGGTTCTATAGGCATAGTCATGTATGGAAAGCTGGCAACGTAGTGGGCTGGCAAAAGAGGTATGGAGTATTTTGTGCCTGGCCTATATCTAGTAAAGAAACAGGGTGGGCTGCTAAAGGACTGAAGCCCAACTCTCCAACCCAGCATGGAAATCTGTTCTCTGGAAGACCTCGAGTATGCTGGTAAATATTTTCACAAACTAGTAATTTCTGAAGGTTTGTTTATAAGACTGTTCTAACATGTCTTAAACTTTAAAGCAAGGGTGGGCAACTTCCAGGTGTTTAAGGGGGTCTCATTGCTCCCACTCTCAGTTAGCCAACTTGCATTGTATGCATATTTGTGCCTGAAACTTGCTTTTGCTTTAGAACAGTGTGCTCAGGGAACACATGCCTCGTTTTCTAAAGTATTGTGTGCTTTTGGCAGTGTGACTATGGTTAAAAACACGAAACACGAGTTGTGAACAACACCTTGAAACCTTGTTCTGAAGCAAAAATGTTTTAGAGAGTTGCTTTTCCTTTGCTGGCACCAGACTTGAGCAGGGTGGGAACAGATTCCGGAGCAGCGAGCTTCACAAAAATGTGGAGTGCACATGCAGCCTATATTCTTCCTGCTGTAGAAGAGGAGTTGCTGTATGGCTCTTGTGTAGTGCAGTGTGTAGCGTAGCACAAATGAATGGTCTTTTCTTTGTTTCCCAGCTGTGACTCACTGCGGTCAGGATTTCCACATGATAACAGTTTATAAAAACTTAACAGTGTTAAACCACCTTTGAAGGCTTTCTGCTGCATTATGCTCGTTCTTACCCTTAAAGGTTTATTTTTTGACATGAAATAGCTGATTGGAGATAAAATTACTTTTAACTCCTGCTGTGGTGTTCTTATTACCATAGTTGGAAAAAAAGGATATGAATTTTGGCAGTACATTCATTTTTATACAGCTGCAGTCCTTGCCATCCATGATATTTTTAGCTTCAACCATGCATTTAAATCTGATCAGTGGCTCTCTGTTACCTTTAATGAAATTATTCATATCCTTTTATTCGTCCTCACACTCTCCTTACACTTTTTATTCAATCGTAGCTCTGAAGGTTTACTTGGAAGTAAGCCATACTGAACACAGTCAGTTTTCCAAGTTGGTGATGCACCATTATTCTTTTCAGTATATGTGGAGGCGTAACTAAAGTCCTAAATTTATACCAAGCTATATTTCCAGATGTACATATAACACATAGTTAGTTCCTTTACTAAAACTTTGGAATGTCTTAATCATTGCCATCCACACGGCCCTGGTTTAAATGCTTTCTCTAACAAATGAGAAAGTTTTCATATGGAAATGAGAGGGAGGGGTAGTTTATGTACAAGAGTGAATTGTTTATGCTTTTAGTATAGGCAGTTCTCAACACATTTTAGGACTCCCATTTGTTTTGTCATGTCTACAGACCTACGTATAAGTGAAATTGCACAGAGCCGTCATAGAGTGCAGCATTTGCAACACAAGAAAATCATCTTTTCCCTCCTTACAACCTCTCTTTGCTTGATATTGCTTTGTTGTGCCACTGCTGCTGCTTTATTGGCTTAATGTTGACCCTATGAATTGGTGACCTCCAGAAGGCTGTGTAATCTACAGCCCTGCATATCTTGTGAATTCAAGGCTTTGGTCACTTTCATTGTTAGTCCATCTCTTACTTCATCTTACTCTTTTCCTTTTGCCTTCAAATTTCCCCAGTGTTACTGTCTTTTCCATTGATTCTTGTCTTCTCTTGCTTCTCACCCAAGCACAGTAGCCCCAATTGGCCATTTTTTTTGCTTTAGACTCTGGTTCAGGCTTGATTTGATCTAGAACACATTTATTTGTCTATCTTGCAGTCCAGAATGTCTTCAAAGTTCTCCTCCAACATCACATTTCAAATTATTCTTTTTCTTTCACCTTTCTTCATTGTTTATCGAGCATATTATTACACTTGAGGGTCTCTTCTAGTTCTTTCATAGCTGCATTTCTGAGCCTGCAGTCTCTGCTTGGGCTGATGATTGAACTGAGATATAGCAAATCTTTTATACTTTCTGTTTATTCACTGCCAACATTTATTTATTTATTTATTTAACTTATATGCCGCCCATAACTTATAACATTAAAGTTATGTAATTGTTTTCTAGACACGGTTTTTGTTGTCATAATATTCAGTGCAGATTTGGCTTTTCATTATCTTCTTTCACCTTCATCAAAAGTTGTTTCAAGTCATTCTTACTTGCTAGTGATATCATACCATCTGCTACATTGCCAGTAATATTGTATTATCTGCATATTTTAGATTATTGGTGTTTCTTCCACCAATTTTCACTCCTTCATCTGAATCTAATCCAACATTCTGTATGATATATTCTGCGCACAGATTGAACAGAATGGAGACAAAATATATCCTTCTGTGACACTTTTGCCTCTATATTCTGGTTTAACTGTAGCTTGTTGTCCAAAGTTTCAGTTATGCATTAGGACAATCAGATGTTGAGGCACACCCATTTCTTTTAGAGAATCCATAGTGTTCCATGATCCACACATCAAAGGCTCTTCTGCAACCTATACATTGTAAGCTGACTTCTGAAATTATTTGGTATACTCCAGTAGCCAGTGCATATTTACAATATGATCTCCATTGTCTTTTATGTATCCAGCTTGAGCATCTTGCATTTCACACTCTATAGATGGTCAAAGTCTTTGCTGTACACTCTTGAGTAACTCTTTGCTCGCATGAAAAATTAGTGCAGTGGTGCTGTAGTTACTGCATATCCTTTAAGGAGATTGGAATGTATATTGAATATTTCTAGTTTGTGGCCCATTATTTGTTTTCCATATTTGTTGGCATATTCTTGTCAGGATTTTGTAATATTTAGTCTTTGTAGTTGGACTAGTTCTGTTGGTATCATCTACTTTTGATGATTTATTTATTTATAAATTTATTTTAAAATAATCTACTCTTGATGATTTATTTCTTCACCAGAAATGGATGGACTTTCATGTCACTATCTAAAATTGCAGATTCTATTTTTTTATTTTTAAAAAAAAAAAAAATTAAAAAATCACACAAACTGAACAATACATAACATAACTAAAAAAATATTAACCGATAACAAATGAACAATAACACTTTGTCATGATAATCATAGTTAATCCAGTTTCTTTAAAGTGTACTCCTTCACTGGAACCAATATGGACACTTTCTTTTTCCCAATTATTTGCATAATATTCCAGCGTCCCTTATACCCTTCAAAACTGCAATTTTTCTTGCAAAAGTAGCTATCTTTTCCCTTTTATTAATACAAATTCTGTAGTCTCCCCATATGTCCTTAAAATATTCTTGTTTAACAATCTCTTTAAATTTTTAATATGACATGTTAGCTTATTGTTAATAGTTGTATTCCAGATCTCATTATATAATTTAGATATCTGAACATCAAATTTTACTTTCAGGGTTGGTTGTTTTTTGTTTGTTTGCTATTGTTAATCTTTCTGCTGTTAATAAAGTAGAAATAAATTCTTTTGTCAACCCTCCACATTGAACATTATCTAAAATAAATAATAGTGCTAATTTAGGATGAGCTTCCATGTTTAACTTTAATATTACATTTATTTCCTTAAAAACCAACTTCCACAATTTCAGAATAGTTTTGCATTCCCATCGCATATGTAAATATGTACCCATAACTTGATCACATCTTCAACAGAGTTTAGAATATTTAGTATCTGTATGATGTAATTTTTACCAGTGTTAAATACCTTCTCCAGATGAATTTGTAATAATTTTCCTTTATTCTTACAGACATATAATCTTTAAAATTCTTTTGTCCCAATATTCCTCAACATTTCAACATTTATTTCTTCTCCCTAATCTACTTCCCATATTGCTTTAAAGCCCTTCTTATGGTTGTTGTCTATCAGTATTCTATAAATTTTCCCAATCATCCCTTTATTGTCATCCCATCCTGTTTCTCTCCCTGTACTATAATTCATCAACTGTCTGCATTTACCATTTCTTTTCAGCCATTCAGTTTAATTCAATCCAATTGAATTAAATTAAACCAAGATAATATTTCTCCTTTTAAAACTTTCTTTATTTGCTTCCTACTATTTGTCTTTTCTAGACAATATTTTAATCTGTTAATTCTTTTCTTTTTTATTAATTTATTCAAATTCACTGGAAAATTCACTGTTGGATATATAGGCAAAATTATTGGGATAAATATTTTTCTATAATTATTCCAAATCTGTAACATATTTTTAAGAAATAAGTTTTCTATTCTTTTCATTTTGCTCTTATTTTTTAATTTTAAAATGATATTATCAATATACCCATCTATATCCTGCAGTTCTAAATTAGACCATATTAAATTATTTCAATAAAATATCTACCATATGTCTTATTTGATTAGCTATATGATATAGTTTTGGCAATAGGAGTACATTATTTGCATTCTTTCCTGATAAAATCTCTGGTTGTGAGCCACAGTTCTTCTGGTTCATGGTCAGTCAAGTTCAGTAATGTAAATCTGTTCTTGATATGGACTTTAAATTCATCTGGAATAAATGATGAAGTGTGGAAGAATTCAAATTATATTTAGCCACTGTTTTTCTTCTAGTGTTCTTCTTCACCTTTATGATCCTTCTGTGGCATTTACTTGTGTTCCTCACTGTATTTATTTAGGTTGCTTCAGTATATATGCTTGCTTTTAAATCATGTAGTTTGCTCTTGCGATGTGTAAAAATTCTTTCACTGTCCAGATTTCTTTTTAAGAACTCCTAAGTTGGTACTTGTGTTCTCATAAACATTTTGGCTCCGTCATTCCTCTTTGTGACTTTCTTTAGCAGGTAGGTTGAGCACTGTTTTTGTTCAGCCTCAGTGAAAGGCCATGAAGAACATAAGAATAGGTAGATTCTTCTTTCACTCACTGAAATTGGTTACTGTAGAAAGAAACTTTTCTTAGGTGCTGAAGGTGGGAACAAATTCCCTATTTTCTAACTCTTATTTCCATAACCAAAACACTCATCATCACCCTGTTTCTCATCTGGGGGAAGCCCTGTTGAACACCACTCTCTGTATATACTTCTGAGAACCACTGGAAGAGGGGTCTTATGTACTGTAACACAGTATATAAGCTAATACAGTAAAATGTAATAGTGTGCAGAAACAGAGATAAATAATATATTATACTGTATTTTTCAAAGTTGAAATGAAGAACAATTTTGCCCTAGCAGAAAAGCAATATGAAACTGTATTTCGATGAATGAGGATAGGAGGCATCAGTAGACGTTGGCTTAGAACTAAAATATTCCACCAAGAATATTGAATTCTGGATGAACAAGCAAGGCACAAAGAGAACTGAAGACCAATCTTTCAATACACTGGGAAAGTATTGTCTTTAGTTCCCCTTTCCCCCCCTTTCCTGTGATTTTTGTAGGCTTTCTCCACAATTCACCCTATCAAATTACAATAGATGAATGCAGCGCCATTCATAACTAGCAATTCCATTCTAAATAGACCCTTTTTTCCTCACCTGTCTTTCCATAAACCTGTGTTGCTGATAGCACAAACAAACATGCAATGTATGTATGCATATTACATGTATAAGTAACATCACATGCTACATATCTATATTTTGTGTACCTTTTAAGGTAGGTTTCCTTTTCTGCTGAGAGATTGACAAAACTGCTTTCCCTGTTGGAAGAAAATAATTAATGTGTATTTTGCATTTTGTGGTATGTAGTTGTGGTTCTACCGGCTGACTGCAGTTGAGGAATGAAAAGAATATGTGTACTTAAGAGTGTACATGTGTTTCTATATAAATAATTGCATAACTTTCAAATCCTTATATTTAAAGCATGTAGATTATTACAGACACTCCTGAGAACAGAGCAGTTTGAAACTGTGAGGTTGAGTTAGAAAAATTTGTGGCTGAAATGATATGGTAGGAATTTCTACACCATCCCTTCTATCAGATTCTTTGCTTGGATGGTGCTGTTTGAGACATTGAGACATTGAGCTGTTTGCTGTTTGAGTAGCATTGAGACAAATCCACTTTTCCTATGTACCATATACTTAAAAAGACCAGTTTCTATCTGTGCTCCTTTAAGTAATGAAATGCTACAAGATTAATAACAAGGAGCAGGCTGTTTTCACTGCTGGGAGAGATCTGCCAAGGTTGGAGTTAACTGGCAACAGGCAGATGCAGGTTAAGAAGCTCAGGAGAGCCGGTCAATCCTTTTTGCTTTTTTAAAACCAGTGTGCTGGATCTTCCTCAGCAAGGCAACAAATCCGAAAACATCAACAACCCTGTTGCATCCAAGTAGAGTATAGATCTGCCTGGTTCTTCAAGTGAGGTTCTTTTCACGTATTTCTTCTCCTCCCTGCTCTGCAGTTCGAAGAATATTTGGTTGTGGAAGATACCACATATTTGTGTCAAGGGAGCCCAGGTTCTTTCCATAGGCATCCTTCAGTCTCGAGAGACTATGGTATCGTGCTCTGCATAGAGGTCTTGGAACAGCGTCTAGTGTGGCTGAGAAGGCCAATTTGAGAGTGACAATCCCTTCCACACTGAAGACAAATACAATCTGTCCCCTGTCCAGCTCCCTGATTTTGCTGGTTTCGGGACTGCCTCTTTGCCTCAGCCTGCTGAACAAGTGTCTCTTCAAATTGGGAGAGGCCATGCTGTACCGCCTGCCTCCAGGTTCTTTAGCTCCTTCAGATATGCAACTGCTCTGTTTTTTCTTCACTACAGAATGTTAGAAATATAAAAGCATTTGTTTCTTCAGAGGCATAGGCCAGCCAAGGGATAACAAATCCGAGTAAGGACTAGAACCTCAAAAGTCTTTGTAAATTGGACAAGTGTGGAAACTGGAGAATAACTGATTTGAAAGCAGCTACTCACATGAGTCAGATGTAGCAAGGGAAAATTGGGTCCAGGTAGATTGTAAAAAGAAAATCAAAAGTTGTGCGTGTGGTTTTTTCTCTCTCTCAGGCCACAAATGACTGACAGCTAGGCTAACAAAAAGCTTTACCTTGCTTTGTTTATGGGGAGGGGGCAGGTTCTTGTAGGAGAGGCCATGAAAGTATTGTTTCTTCATTCTTGGTGGCAGTCTCATTTTGTCCACGAGGAAATGTTTGACCATAGTTCCCTCAAACAGAATTGAAATAACAGAAGAGGTAGAATTTGTCACTGTAGCCAGAAGTAGCTTTCATTGAATGGAATTCTAGCAGAATTTACATTGTTGTTTTTGTTGTTGTTCTTCTTCTTCTGATGATGATGATGATGTATTTAGCAGTTGACTGAATCTTGCTCAGATCTTTTCCTCAAGGTAATAAATTCCAGTCATCTCCAGTTTTGGAAAATGAAATTGCAATACTATATTGGAACAAGCAAGTAACATGGAGAAAACACAGGGGATCATTTCCAAGCTCCCCCCCCCCCCAAAATACTGAAAAGCATGGATTATAGCTAACAGTCTGTTAGCTGTCTGTTAGCCTGTTCCAGGACTCCCCTGTACCTGTAATTTTTATTGCAATGGGGCCTGTATGAGTAAGAGCCGAGTTGAAATCTTCTCTCATTCCTGTGCTGAAGACGACAGTCTCCCTCTCCCTCTCCCTCTCCCTCTCCCTCCCTCTCCCTCTCCCTCTCCCTCTCTCCCTCTCTCCCTCTCTCCCTCTCTCCCTCTCTCCCTCTCTCTCTCTCTCTCTCTCTCTCTCTCTCTCTCTCTCTCTCTCTATCTCTCTATCTCTCTATCTCTCTATCTATCTATCTATCTATCTATCTATCTATCTATCTATCTATCTATCTATCTATCTAATCTATCTATCTATCTAATCTATCTATCTATCTATCTATCTATCTATCTATCTATCTATCTATCTCTGGAGGCAGTTTGACTTCAGTTAACACCCCTCCGCCTGCCTTGCCAGCCAATCCAGCCCTGAGTTTTACAGTACTGTTCTGGGAGGAAGCTGCTGGGACTAGGCGAAATAGCAGTAGCTTACCCATATACAGTAATGTAGTGTTTGGTTCCATCTAATGGCCAGTCTTATAATTACATCTTGAAAATCTATTTGTAGGTATTTTCATTTAAGATTTTTTAGATTTTCAGACCGTGGATAAGTGAATCAGCGGATAGTGATCCAGCAGATACGGGGGTCCTACTGTACTTCTGAATAAGCAAGAAAGAAAAACATCCTTACAGAAATTAGAGTTCCGTCAACAAACAACCTCAGAAATACAGAACATACCAAAATTGCAACGGGCCAAATACTAAGGCAAGAAATTAAAAAAATATGGAAGCTCAGATCAGGTTATCCTCCTCCCCACATTAATTTCAACAACTGTAGTTATTCCAAAACTTTTGGTTATCTGTTTAAAACAATTGCCAGTAGCTGCTAATTGGTTTCCTGAAATTAAAAAAAAAATAAATCAGTGATTTTGCAAACATGTCATCTCAGGTGCAGATTCTTAGGACTTGACTCCTGATTTTTAGGCTTCAGTGTTGGGTTGCCCCAGTGCACCAACAATAATAATAATGTGCTGTTGGGTTGTTCCTGATTTATGGCAATCCTTTGCAGGATTTTCTAGGTATAGAGTACTCAAAAGTGATTTACCATTCCTTTCTGGGGATGCTCAGGGGCTGTTTCTTAATTTTATATATAGATAAGGGTTGCAAAGAGTATCCGTTCATTATCGATTGGATAAGGCCTTCCATAAATCAGCATGTGATGTAGGAAGAGAAATATTCACTTGAGTTTACAAGTGCATAAATTAGTGCCAAATTTTGTAAAACTGTGTGCCATCACCACTTCTTTGTAAAGTCTGGACTTGAGCAGTTAGCTTTTCCATAAGTCTTGTGTACCACATGTTGGCATATGAATGGGAAATGGTAATATCTGTCATGTGGGGCCATGTCATTTGCCCAAGTCTACACAAGGTAACTCTCCTCCCTGGAGATATAATGGGGTATTGAACATCTGATCTCTGCCAGGTACTCAACTTACTGACTTACTGAGCTATTCAGCCAGCCACAGGGGGATTATTAGACAGATTCATGAAAGGTAAACCTAAGAGTTGCTCCTAGTCATAATACCCATATTAAACCCCCAGTTTCAGAGACAATATATCCTTGAATACTAGCTGCTGTTTAGCAACTACCCCTGAATATCATCAAGAACGCTGTTACCTTCATGTCATCCTTGTGGGTTTTCCAGAGATGTCTAGTTGGCTCCTGTGGGAAATTGGGAGCTGGTCTTAGTGGAATTTTGGTCTGAAGCTCCATAGGGTAGTTCTTTTCAAAATAATACTTTAGTGTTGTCAGCTTTCAGCATGGCTACAGTTTGCAGTAGGTAATGATTTATAGTGCTACGTGCCATTCTGGATTGTAATCTTTATTTCATTTTATTTATATCTCTGTTGCACACAGAGGGCAGCTTACAACAGAAGTTATAAAACAGGCTCAATTAGAAAACACAATATATGACAATATTAAAGCAGCATTAAAGGGATTATCAGATTGAAACAGAACATATAATTAATACATTTTAAAACCATTTAAAACCACTTTAAGCCACAGAGAAGTGCCAGTCCTTCATAGTGTTTGGGCATTTTGACACCCCCATTTTTGTGAAATTATGTTGTGGCCTTTAATATCTGCTAATACCCAGTGTACTGTCGTGTACAGAGTCAAGAGACCGGGGTTCAAATTCCTGCTTAGTCATGCAAACTCATTGGGGGTGGCAGTGGTAAAACCACTCCGTAAGTATCTTACTTACCTGGAAAGCCCTATTAGGCATTGCTGTAAATCAGTTCTGACATGATGGGACATAGCAGGCAGACTCTACAGAGGTTGGAACTCAAGATTGGCCTTGGCCCTGCAGCTGCCTGAACCAGCACACATAGAGTACAATGGGGAGCTTATTTTGCTGGGGAAGAGCAGAGGGAAGAAGTATGGTCTGATCATATAAAGGAGTCCCTTTAGTAGGAAAGGGTGGTGGGCATAGGAGAACTTATGGAGCATTAGATCTCTGGGCTGAGGGAGGGATAGCAACTGCTGGAGTCAGAACAGCTGAGCCCAGAGGAAGGAAAGTCAGTAAAGGGCATGATTCTCCAAGTGGGAAATGTCAAGAGATTGGTTTTGACAAGTGTAGCTTATTGCATTGTCTTCACTTTGAAAGTTGGCAAATAAATAGTGAAAAAAATTAAATGAACAAAAGTAGTTTATTGCTTCTTTCTTGTAGCTGTGATTGAGCAGGTTGCTGATTAAGACCTCACCAAGACTGTATTCAAGTAAGCAGCCTGAAGCAAACTGCTTGGGGATACTTCCTCCCTTTGCAGGGCTGTTAGAAAAATTATAAAAAGACTATGACCAAAATCCTGTTTGTTATTGCACTGGAGTAGGCCCACTGAATCAATCGGGGGAGTTAGTGAGTCCAGCTCCTCCACAAGTTCCATGATCACTCTGACTTACTGCGTTAAAGTAAATTGTAGTTAGAGTAGGCCCATTTGAAGCAATGGAACTTATGGAGAAGTTGACTCACCAAATCCTCAATGATTTAGCAGACCTACTCTAGTGCAATCTACTACGCTAAGCAACAGAATTTTCACCCATGTATGTATATTTCAGATGTGGGAAATATACGAATTGGAGAGGTACCTTTTTGTGTTTTTGGACTACAACCTCCCAGCAAGGTTCCTGCTAAGCTGGGCACGTGTATGCACGACTGATTCCCTCCGGACAGCTGTCTTCCTCCTCCGCATAGCGATCGCGTTAGGTTCCGGTCACGACGGAACCCAGCGTGCGGGGGGTGGAGTCGTGCTGCAAGAGGTGGAGCCCCACCCAGCAGGGCTGAAAATTAGACGGTACATTGACCTCCAGAATTCCCTAGGCAGCATGGCCAGCAGTAGAAATACTAATTATTATTATGAAGATGGGAGCAGGGAGGAAAGTTGAAAGCAGATGGAAAAGTGTGTAGTCTTAAGGAACAGAATGGCAGAGTCCCACTATTCCTGAGGCCAGTAAACAAGCCTGAACTGAGAAGTAGAAGATACAAATTACTTCTGGTAGGATAGTTTCTACCACAACGTTGAAGATTTGGCATAGTATGTTCAGTGACTAGAATCCAATTGGTGTCTATTTAAGTTTTGTTTAAACTTGCTGCAGCTAATTGCAGCCAGTTGGTGAGGTGCTGGGGCACATCTCAGTTACTCAATTGAACATGTGACCAGGCATGCAACTGAAACATGTCCTGGTGCCTTATCCGTTAACTGGGGCAAATTAAGCAAACCTTATACAAATAGCAGTAGGATTTGAACAAGTGACGGGCAATGTATGTGCATTTTCCTAAGCCCTGCTGCAGTTTTACTAGTATATCTGGGCCCCTGTCCTTGATTATGTTCAGTGGAAGTCTGACAAGAAGATAATTGTCTTTGCTGCAAGAATTAAAAGTCTGAGTGTTTCCTCAAGTTAAGAATTCTCTGCTGATGGATATCCAGTAGGCTCTTCCCTCTTATCATTTATTAGCTTTCAGGTAGGCTACTTCCGCTCTTAGCATACTCTTCAGTGGAGTTGTGCTGGTGAGAAGAGTTCTGTAAAGAGAATGAATTCTACTACTGTGTTTGCATCTCTCTCTCTCCCCCCACCCCCATTTATCTCATTGAGGTGTGACCTTTTTCCTTTACCTGTTTGGCACTTCTCTTTTGTGCATGAACATCACTCATTACTTGTCTTAAGCTTAAGCTCCCTGTGATGTTCTTCCTGGTTGGTTGGATACTACGATGCCTTCTAACCTGCAGTGAATACCAGCTGTTGTTTGAAGGTTAGTTTAGCAGGTGGGTTAGCGGCTGGATTAGTATAATGGCATTAATTAAATTGTTAGGTTGCCAGTTAGTGGCCAAATAATGGTGCGGTGTTGTGAAATTAAGAGCTCTTGTATGGTGTGGGTGTTTATATTCCTATCAAATAATGGCTTTTGTTTTTCCAAGAACATTGAAACTTTGGGTTGAAATCGGGCAAGGCTTGATTGTGGTGTAAAAGCACAAATCATCTCCAAATAAATTAAGTATAGAATGGATGGGTTTGGGACTTGACTCAAAGAAGAATTTCAAATGAGTCACTGCATTTTAAAGGCTTGAATGCTTTTGCTCACTTTCCTTAGTCTTCTTGAAAATGCATACAAGCAATGCTACATGCAGTTAGTTCAGAGAGAAGACTTGTCAGTGGTGAGATTCTGGAAAGAACTCCATTGCTTATAAGTAATATGAGCAATGCAGTTGTAACTATTCACAAGTCTCTCTATGCTAGTTGTAAGTAGCATTATTTCTGTTACTTTGTAATTCTGCAAAGTACATTTTATATTCTGGACAGAGGCGTGACTTGCTTATGTTAAAATATGGAGTGGGCTCTCTGTGTAAGAACAGAACCACGGTCGCAAAATACAGCATCTTAGCCAAGACACTCGTGTAACTTTGAGCAGTATTTGCAGTCTCTATGACTTGGGGGGGGGGCATATGGAAATCTAGGACCAGTGCCTTTTTTCTAAGGTGTTTCTATCTAAAGCGAAGAGCTAGTCTGGCTCACTGAACTCCTGAAGCACCACCACATAAGGGAGTGGATTTCTTTTTTAATACGGACAAGCTGATGCCGATCTGCCTTTAGCAACAGATGTGTAATCACTAAGAGCTGGTGACGTGTGTTCTATGCTCCTGAGACAGATGCTACAGGGAAGTTTAAGCAGAGATTAAACTGCATCAGGATTGGAAGGGCAAAGTCATCTGACAAGAATATATCCATTCAGTCCTGCTCAGCTGACAGGCTGGCTTGTTTCTTGCCTGCCATCTGGCACTTCTATCTTCTTCTCAGCAGCAGCAAAGGGGCTGGTGATCCAGGTCCTCAGTCTGAACTAAACAGCATAAGAGCTAACTTTTCCAATGCCTGGCCTTTATTTGGGTTATACTGTATTGTGTTTTGGGATATGTTTTATTGACTTTAAAAATAAGTGAACCCAGGTATCTGAAATTTTTGACTGGGCTTCGTAGCTTGCCATTTTTTAAAAGCAGTCTGCCTTTTGGTGTTTTCATTCCCTGCTCCAGAGAAACAAATACATCCCTTTTGTATCAGAAGTTGCATGACAGGTTTTATAGGGCACCGTGGGGAGGAAGTAGGTTGTGTAACTTCTTCCTTCTGCAACATAGAGAGAGGTTCATTCTTGTTGATTTTGGCTATGTGTCTTTTATCACTGGTCTGTCAAGATGATTCCTTGCTTTGGGGACCTAACTTTTGGACTTTCGTGGACCCAGGATAATCCTAAACTGTCCGTCTGTCTGTCTATATAGTCTATTTTATGTATATTTCTGGCCTATTTCTGTGTATAATATAATAAAATCTTAGAACTGCACAGCTGGAAGGAACCCTATGGATCACAGAGTCCAGCCCCGCTTAAGGAGGGCACAGTGGGGAATTGAACTCCCAACCTCTGGTTCCACAGCCAGATACCTAAACCACTGCATTATCCAGCAGTTCTATGTTGCCTGTTAGTCACAAAGTGGGTTCCTATTGGAATCATATACTCCTTTGCAGAGGCAAAATCGGGCTGATTACAGCTTTCATTTCCTTTTTCATGTGGAAGATTCTTTTCATCTTAATGTCTTTCAGTCAATTTTTTAAATGTCTTCCCCCTTTCCAAAAATCTTTCCCCTGTTGAACATGGTTCTCTTCACTTTGAATCCAGTATTCTTCCATGCTTATACCAATTAGTTCCTTCTGTCACATTTCTCTTCTCTTTGCACTGTATAGTAATATGATTTGATAAGCCTGGTCTGGCTGCTGCTTCTGGTGTAAGATATACAAATTTTGGGGCCACAGTGTTGCCTTCATAATTCTTGTTATCCCACATGCCTTGGAGCCACATCTGGAGTATTAAGTTAATTGGATGTAGTGTTGAAGTGCAAACTCTAACCTTGGGAGAATTGTTTCTGTGTGTAGGATTGCAATCCTATTATGTATGTTACGGCTGTTCCTAGGGCCAAAGTGCTATTTGCCCAGTAAAGTCTGAAAGACTGTTAGATAGGGAGAGTCTATGTTGGGAGCCGAGTGACACTGATATAGTTGAAATCAAAGTTATTTGGCTCTTTTACATAAGTGACCTGTATACTACAGTACTTTGGATTTAGCACATACACATGTAGAGGTACGTTGTTAACTTTCTTCATAAGAAGTCAATTAATATTCAGTGAAGGGAAGAGAGTATAGCAGAAACCAGATACTGTACTGTCTTGAGGAAATATTGTTGGGGAAGGCCCTGCTTTTGAAGTATTCAAAAGAAGATGGATTGATGTTTTCTTTTTGAGAAAACAAGTCCATTAAGCAGAAGTGGCATATACTGTTTGTGAATGTGTCCTAAGACTGAATATGTATCAGCAGTGGAACCTTGTTTTCCAGATGGCAGCTCCAGTGGCATATCTGACTAAGGCAATTAACAAATAATATGAAAATATTCAAAATAAGCCAAGTCAAAGGTAAAACAAGAGGAGGGTAGGAAAATGTGTCTGGCTACATTGCCATCTTGCTTCAGCCCCTTGATAAAGACCCAGCTGGCTCTCTCTGTGTGCGGTTCTGTACCCTGAATGGTCTTTCCCCTCTACACTGTTGTCCCTGTTCTGTTTTTCCTCCTTTCTGGAGGACAGACTTGGATCTTAAGCAGGGCAATGTCAAGCATCCCCTCTGTATGTGGCTTAGTTAGAAGCGGTGATTGTTCGCTATGGGCTGATAGCTAATGTGCCTCCTGCTGCTGACTCACTCTTTTGGCGTGGAGGATACTTTGTGGGCCTTGGGCTGGCTGGGAGAGGAGCAGCTAGCATGCCACAGGCTAGAATAGTTGCTTCTCTGTTCCCATGCTGAGTGGCAGCAGTGCTCATCTAGGCCAGTGAAGGGATTCAGGGGGTGAGTGACTCACCCTAGGTTCCTGTGTCTTTTGCTGTTGTTGCAACAGTGGCCAGCTTTATTTGGTTCTTGCTGATAGTTGTAAACTTTAAGGGACTCTGAAGCCAAAGAGAGGTATGACTTCAGCTCTTTCACCTGGTCAGAAAGATAATAGCACCTTTGTGCCTTTCCTGCATCGTGGGAAAGCCAAGCCAGGCACAGCTATAGGATTTTAGTTGTCCCCTGTCCCCTCAGTAGAGATCGCTCATTCCATGTACGTTGTGGGTCATGGGCAGAATACTCACGCTCTTATTAGCAAAAACGGTGGCATCTACTGGTTTTGGGGGATGGTGAGGCACAGAGTGAACATATGGAACTGCCCGGGTGGTTGGTTGGTTTGTTGAACTAATACCCCACCCACCTAGTGACAAGCCATTACTCTGGGTGGCTACAAAATAAACACAGGTACACCAAAACAGCGATGTATGGAAGTGAGAGCTGGACCATAAAGAAGGCTGACCGCCGAAGAATTGATGCTTTTGAATTGTGGTGCTGGAGGAGACTCTTGAGAGTCCCCTGGACTGCACAGAGAACAAACCTATCCATTTTGAAGGAAATCAACCCTGAGTGCTCACTGGAAGGACAGATCCTGAAGCTTTGGCCATCTCATGAGAAGAAAAGACTCCCTGGAAAAGACCCTGATGTTGGGAAAGTGTGAGGGCAAGAGGAGAAGGGGACGACAGAGGACGAGATGGTTGGACAGTGTCATTGAAGCTACCAACATGAATTTGGTCAAACTCCGGGAGGCAGTGGAAGACAGGAGGGCCTGGCGTGCTCTGGTCCATGGGGTCACGAAGAGTCGGACACAACTTAACGACTAAACAACAACAACAACACCAAAACAAAAATTAAAAACAATAATCCCAACCAAACCCCCATTATCTAATGGACATAATGTAACTCTCATGATGGCAGAAATAAAAGCAATTAATTAAACACTAAATAGTAAATAATCAACATGGCGCCATTACAGAATTACCAAGAAAAGTAGATTAACAAGGAATGAGACTTTAAAAGGCCTGGGTGAAAAGCCAGTTTTTTATTTGCTTCCTAAAGCTAAGAAGGGTGGGGGCCTGACGCTCCTCCACTGGAAGGGAGTTCCATAGTCAGGCAGCCACTACTGAGAAGGCCCAGTTTCTGGTTGACAATTTCCAGGCGTCTCTTGGAGTAGTTACCCATAACATCAATAATTGGGAGGTGTCTTAAACCATGTAGGGCTTTATAAGTTAACATTAGCAGCTTGAATTTGGCCACTAACATATCAGTAGCCAGTGCAAATGGGCCAGCACAAGGAAGATGTGGTCAAATTTCGATGTGTCCATGACCAACCTTGCCACTGCACTTTGCACTTGTTGCAGCTTCCAAACTGCCCTCAAGGGCAGCCCCATGTAGAGAGCATTGCAATAATTAATCCTCAAGATTACCAAGTATGAACCAGTGTTATTAGGGACCTCTTGTTGAGAAAGAGGCAAAGGTGTGCAATCTGCCTAAGATAGAAAAAAGAAGAAAAAAGCAGATCTGGCCATGGCTGAGATCTGATTCTCCATTGAGAGAGCTGAGTCCAGAAACATATCCAAATTATGAACCCGATCCCTCAGGGGGAGTGTGACTCCATCAAGACCAGGAGACAAACCCTATAACCAATCAAGATGCCTTCCTAACAACAGGAACTCTGTTTTGTCAGGATTCACTCAGCCTATTCGCCTTTATCCAGCCCATGAAAACAGCCAGACAGCACCCCAGGGTCTGTACAGCTCCCCCTGCCGAAGAGGAAAAGGAGAGAGTTGTGTGTCATCAATGTACTGAGGGGGAACACACTCCAAATGTCCGAATGACCTCCCCCAGCGACCTCATGTAGATGTTGAACAGCAATAGGCAGATGACCAGCCCCTGTGGGACACCACATTGTAGGACATATGGGGACGAAGCAGCATTTCCAAGCTGAACCATCTGGCACCGGTTGTTGAGAAAGGGACGAAGCCAGCACAGGGCTGTGCCTCCAATCCCCAGTCCCATCAGCCAGTCCAAGAGGATACTGTGGTCTACAGTATCAAAGGCCACTGAGACATCCAGAGCTATTGTGGCTGGAGTCTCGTGGTGACTTACCTGTTCTTGACCAGAGATGTTTGTCCCTTATTTTCAAGTTCTTTGAAGGTGGCCTCATTTCAGTTCAGTCTGGTAACTTTTTACTGTGACTTTCTATTTTTACGTAGTCCGCCCTTCAGGAAATTGGGGTGGAGGTGGGGAGATGGATAACTTTCCCTGTCCTTTTCTTCAGCCATACTTGTGTTATTCTTTTATCCTCCACATGACAGCTGATTAGGCACACTGACCTTTTTCATCATATCTCTTTATTTGTGTTACATAAATGTTCCTGGTTGACAGCTCTGAGGTCTGCTGGGATTTGCAGATGGCTATTGCGTTGTATGTCTGTCTGAAAATCTTCTGCCTGAGGCTTCCTCCCACCCTCCAAAGAGGGGAAAAAAAGGAGGAACACAGAACTAGCTAAGAAATGCTAGTATGATTTTTGTGGGTAGGCTGAAGAATTCAGAGTTGAGATTTCTATCTCTTACAAGCTGTGAATTGCAATCACCTTGGCTGCATTTTTTGATATGCTGCTATTGGAAATGCAGAGTTATAGAGACTTGTCATATTGTTCAGTTTGAGCTTGGGATAAAGAGAGTTATGGAGATGTATAACATTACATCAAGTGTGATAGAGTTGACTGAATGATCAAACTCTGTTTGGAAGTACAGTAGGACCCCATATCTGTAGGGGATTGATTCTCTCTCACATATACACACACAAGCTCAAAAGGCTCTGTGGGTTTTCTTCTTCAAATACAATAAAGAGTGCATTTCCTTGTTTGCCCGGGAGTGTTGAGGAAGGGACTGGTTGGAAGGCAGGAAAGGTGGGAGGTGGGAAACCTCTCTCAGGTGGCAGTTTGGCTTAGGTTAGCGCCCCTCCTCCTGCCTCACCAGATAATCCAGCTCTGAGTTTTACAAGGATGCTGCTCTAGTATGTAGAGAAAGCTTCCTCAAGTTGCCGGCAGACTAGGTGAAATGGCGGTGGCTTATCTATATATCATAGTGTCTGGTTCCCTCTAGTGGCCAGTTCTGATAATTACATCTTGAAAATCCATATTGTATTTCTATATTTTTCCATGCAATATCTTTAATACCTGTATTTTCAGACTGTGGATAAGTGAATCTGTGGATACTGATCCTATGGATAAGGGGATCCTACTGTAATACTAAACTTTAATTATGGAAGGTAATAATCCACAAGCCTTGGGTTTACCCAGTTTTCCCCTCTGTTGTAGCTGTCAGGAGGAGGTTGAGAGTTTCTCCTTCTGTTTCAGAGCCATCACGTTTTAGCATTTCTGAACCCTCAACTATTTAATCATCAACTGAGTGGGAACAAGCCAGCTTTGTAACTACAGTTTGAAGAAGGTTTGTTTCAAAGTATAGTGAAGATCAGCCACACTGTCTTTGTTACTGTTTGGAGAGCACAAAAAGTTGCTATTAATCTGAAACACAATTTAGAGCTTTGAAATTTCTTGTGGCCATGACAGAGTCAGGGTGAAGTGGAGATGAAACAGCCTAAAGTTCAGGTGGCTTGTTGTCATAATGTAAACTATGATATTGTGTACACACCAGCTTAATAATAGTTTAACTACAGCTCCTATACATTGGAACATACCAGTCCTATACTGTGTTATACATAACAATGATAAATATCTCACAGATTTGATGTTTAAAAATTCAGAAGTTATTTGCAGTCCCACTTCTGATGTTAAGAAAAGGGGTGAGAATAGTCTCTCCTGAAAAAGTTGATATGTTTTTGCCTTAAAATGTATATTTTAAGTCTGAGAACATTAAGAACACCTCCCAAATGTTTTAGGGCAAGGTACAAGAGGTATACCACCACCATTTGGTGTTTGGCTCCTTCATGAGCAGACCACTCCTCCGATATGAATAGTGCTGTTATCTTTGCTTACAGGTGGCTGTTTTATACATCTTTCTTCTGTTTACCAGGATCTTTTTCTACCTTAAGTTAATTACATTATAAATCTGGTGCACATGTCTTGATAGCAGAGAAATGCACAACTTTCTTGGTCCTAAGAGCCAGGGGCCATATGTGCTCATGCATCCTAGCCAGCCTCTTCCTTGCTAGACGTGAATGAAGACTGTTTGGTGACCTTGAGGGACCTGTCCACACTGTGAAATTTAGTGTGATCTGGATGGTGCTTAAAAGGTTGTTATCTTCAGTGCAGTCTGTTTTAACTCTTGGTACCCATATGCAAAGGCAGAACAAAGAGCTATTTTTCATTTCAATGAATTTTCCCAAAAATATTGCATGCCCTATAGCCCTGTGCCAGAAAAAGATACAGGCCAGCTCTTGAAGGGGAAAGGCAAACCATTTTAAGTAGAAACACAAGTGGATGAGGACTTTTTTCCCATGCCAAATAGTTCACTCAGGGAACCATATACCATAACTATATGCTAGTATGAACAGGCTTTGATTTAAATGAATCTGCCTGTTCAGATTCACATTACCTTGATACAGATTTTTGAATTTGTTTTACAGCCAGCATGGCTAATCTTTCTTTTTGTATGACTTTTTGGAAAAAAATTTTTTTCATGTGTTCAGCCACTAGTCATTGAGTAATTTCCAGTTATATATAGATTAGATCTTGCATCTTACATTTAAATTTTCATTTACTTAGGTGTATAATTTTTTGTTCCACTCTGTCCTAAATGAGATAGCAAATGATTTGCCAAGTTGTCAGTAATAATAATAATAATGTGCTATCAAATCAGTTCTGACTTATGGTGACCAGGGTCTTCCAGGTAGAGAATACTCAGAAGTGGTTTACCCTTCCCTTCTTCTGGGGATGCCCAGGGACTATGCAGTTTGCCCAAGGCCACACAGGCTGGCTCCACTCATAGGAGGCACAGTGGGGCATTGAACTCCCTACCTCTGGCTCTGCAGACAGATACCTATGGTACTGAGCTACCAGACAGCTAAGTTGTCAGTATGTGCAATTAAATCTAAAACAATGTAGGTAATACTATCAGATAACCTCTAGAACAGGGGTCCCCAACCCCCGGTCCGTGGCCCGGGGCCGGTCCGTGGGCTTCGCAGGACCGAGCCACGGAGACAGATCTCCTGCCCCCCGCCCCCCACATGGTGGGTGTGGTGCGCTCGTGCGCATGCACGGGTAAGCAGGCGCATTTGCAGATGGGCGTGGTGCGTTTGTGGGTGGGTGGGGTGTGCACATGTGCCCCACTCACCCACGAGTGCACCATGCACGCGAGCGTGCCACGCCCATCCACGAGCGCGCCCCGCACAAGCGCACCATGCCCACCTGCAAATGTGCCATGCCCACCCGCGAGCGCGGGGGTGCCCCCACCCCCTGTGCACGGACCCCGCCCCCCCAACTGGTCCACGGTTCCAAAAAGGTTGGGGACCACTGCTCTAGAACACCTGTTAAGCACAAGATATGACAAGACATCGAAATATCTTTTTCATACCCTGCTTGTTAAATGTAATGGTTCTCCTCTTGAATACCTGGGAAGTTTTAGCTTGTGTGAGTTTCACTTGGAAGGGAGTTGCCTGGTTCAGAGATTGCAGTAGTGGAAAATCTTATTCCCAGCCTTTTGCAGGTCTCTCCTTGTGGCAAACTGAAATGTTGGTTGCTAACTTCTTATACTGTGATCCCAGCTGTCAAAGACTCCAGTTATATTTACAATGTATAAAGCTAGGTGTACAAAACGCATGGCGAGTCCTATTTAATGGACTCACAGACTAATTTTTGACTGAAATAGTAATTAGTCAAGGAGGAGGAGAACAGGCAATATGAGAGGTAATTGGAATAAATGTGTCTTGTTTATTACGGTTTGTTTTATAGGCCTCCTTTCTCACAATTAGGGGACCCAAGGCAGCTCACAATCTTAAAAAGAATAGAATTAAAAACATAATACGTTAAGCATTAAAAAACAATTAAAGAATATGCTAATTAAAATACAATTGATTAAAAGCAAGTAAACATTAAAAAGCTATCTTAACTTTAAAAAGGCATTAGAGATTCATTCATGGTTGTTAAAAGCCTGCCTGAAATGATGGGTCTTCGATTGTCAGCAGAAGGATAAAAGGGAGGGAAGCAGCCTGATCTGCTGAGGGAGAGCATCCCATAATCTGGGAGTTGCCACAAAGAAAGCTCCCTCTCGTGTCCCCATCAACCCTGCCTGCGCTGGCAATGGGATAGAGAGGAGGGCCTCCTCTGACAATCTTAAACGCCAAAAAGGCTCATATGGAGAGATACAGTCCTTCAGGGAGCCTGGAGCCAAGCTGTGTAGGGCTTTATAAGTAATGACCAGCACTTTGAACTGGGCCCAGAAATGGACTGGTAGCCAGTGCAGTTGATGTAGGTGGGGTGTCATAGGCTCCCTATGACTGGCCCCAGTCACTAGTCTGGCTGTTGCATTTTGAACCAGCTGAAGTTTCCAAACTGTCTTCAAAGGCATTCCTTTAATGAACGTAAAGCGGAGCACATGGTTGTCCTCCTCCTATTCTATCCTCACAATAAATCTGTAAGTAAACGACGCTCAGGGAGTATGACTGACCCAGAGTCATCCAGTGAGTTTTATGGCCAAGAAGGGATTTATACTCTGGTCTCACAGGTTCTGGTTCCACACTCTAATCTCTGAATCTAATTGGTCTTACAGGACTTATTAAAAAGGGAGAGGGAATATGAAAGTGTTCCTTGTTATGTGTCAGGCTAGGATTGACATTTGTGGGTAGCCAGTGAGGATCCAGTAGCCCATCGTGGTCCGCCACTGACCCTTCGTCAGCTCTTCTTGTCACTAGGCAGCTACTCTTCCTCTCCCACCCCACATGCCCCCATAGCCTATGGGCATGGCTCCCATTCCTTTTGCCAGTATGGAATGTCAGCTGCCACAGCAGGTATTTAAGTGGCCTCAAAGTAAGGCACACAAGTGACTACACCAAAGGGCTTTGTGCTTCAAAATCAATCTTGCTAAAAAAACCAGCAATAGATGATGAGGGAGGCATTCGGAGTCTGAAGTTTCCACATCCAATGGTAAGAACCTGTCACTGAGCATAAACCTCCTGTGTTTGTTCCTAGGTTCCTGGCAACAAACTTGCCTGGGGGTATTGTCACCTTTACCACTGAACAATGAGGGTAATGACTTGTACCCAGTGTGCCCAGAAATAAATCTTTACTTATTGGGTTACTTATTCCTTAATGAATAGACTGGAGACCCTTTGTTACAGATGACAGCACGTATCTTGATGCACGAGCCCCTCTTCTAGAGCAGGAACAAAGAGTGAGTAAAGGCTCCTAAATCGTCAGCATTTCTTTCTTGGCAAGTCAGATATAAAAATTAGAAGTATCTTGTCCTGAAGGCTGGTGTGGAAGAGGATTCTCAGGTTGATTGAGTTTGTTTCAAAATGAATAATTGCAGGGTATTCTGAGAGGGCCATGTGAGCTTTCAGAATCAGCCTCTGGACTGCAGATCTGTCTGCATTCCAAGTGAGTCAGTGGTGGGGATCCCAATACCGTTTTTACCTGACCTTTTACAGAGCTTGATGGCTAATGCTGTGGAGTTCCACGAGGAGTCCCATACAACCCGAGTGAGCCTGAATTCTTTGCTTTGTGCTTGTCTTGCCTGTTTTGTTGCCCTGGAGACAGAACAGTGTGGAATTCTTTCCCCCTGACCAGAAATAGTTTCCTGTACCTTATGACTGGAGTGCTTTCCTTCTTGGTTTTCAGCCAGTGCTCTGCGTGTGCGGGAGAGGGGGGCTTGCATCTCTAAATGAGGCAGATTTCAGGGAGCATAGAGGTCATGGCTCGGTTGTTGTAAGCGGTGTGGTATCAGTACACTGCACTGCATCTCCTGCCTCCTGTGTCTCAAGAGGGTGTAGGGTTTCCTGGAGCAATTGCTCTTGATTTACATCTCCTATGGCACTTGACTAGTTATGTCATGTCTGCTGTGGCCATGAGCCGGTCAGCTGTCCATCTTGGCTGACTGGCTGAACAGCACGTGGTTAGCTCCTATCTTCTCCAACCCACTCCAGCTTGGCTGATCAGCTGTTTGCTTCTTTGCATTGTTGCCCTAAGAAACAGGTTCATTGCAAGCATG
Organism: Intellagama lesueurii; assembly: GCA_037013535.1. Lineage (NCBI taxonomy): Eukaryota > Metazoa > Chordata > Lepidosauria > Squamata > Agamidae > Intellagama > Intellagama lesueurii. The sequence goes on along the minus strand of JBAJHW010000003.1, from coordinate 154,204,686 downwards.
CCAGTGACATGATCCTCATAAGATACAAAGAGCTGGATGTACGTATAAGAATTAGAAAGCTAGGATCCTGAGCCTCTGAAGTGGATGTCACCTGCAGGACCTAGTGTCAGGAGGACACAGGGGAAGATCCACTAAAAGAAGGGTTGCATGCCATTTTTCTTCATATGGATGGCATGTTTCAGCTTAGTTTCAAGTTTCTAGCCTCTTATCTATCCAGCTTTCCTTTGACCAAGCATTTTTACCCCAGACAACTGTTGAACATTCTTTTTAAATTCATTTTGAAATGCAGCTGGGTTTAGTAATTGAGTGGGAAATAAAATTGTAGACAGCAGATATGTGTAGCTGTTTCACAGAGGGTTATACTAGGAGTTCTTCATTTTTATAGTGGCAAGTGGCATCTAAATCCCATTGTTATGGTTTCTTTTAAAGCAGAATTCACTGCTTGAATGTTGCGGTGATGTGCGCAAAATGGAACGGGTGATTCCATTTCCCAGAGAGTAGGACTTTTGTGAAGTGCACTAATAACCTGCCTATTCATCAATCCCCAGTCCATACATTTTAACAATCCCATATTTAACCCTACTACCCTTTTTGGTGTCACTGTGTTATTATGAGGGAAAGCATCTCCCATATAATACAGAAGCTTTGACTATCATTTGAATAAAAGCTGAAGAGTAAGGTGTTTTTCCTGAGTTCCTCTTCTTTCGAATATTGTGACTCAGGTGGTATTTGAGCATTTGACCTCAGCCACTTTTTGTGTGTTGCAATAATGGAGGCTTTTGTTAACAGTGTTAGTACAGACTGATGTATGGCAGTGGGAACCCATGAGAGGCTCTGCCAGCCATTTGTAATGCCTGAACTCTGAAGGAGGGTTTGCAGTTATTAACTTCTGTAGACAAACAGTGTTCAGAAACAAGATCTCAGAGGCCTCAAAAATGTGTAGTGTAGTGTGTTATACAGAATTCTGTCACTGTCTGGAAAAAAACATAGATCAGTTCTTCGTCCACGTGTCAGTCCACAACTATATGCTGTGCTGTATAGCTCTTACATTATGTAAAACAAGTATTAGGACATTTCCTCCCCTCCACCCCACGCACCCCCCAGCCCTGGTTGGAAAGATAAAGAGTTGCTATGATCCATAATGTGGTTGGTGGTGATAATTGCCCTAGATTGTTTGAGTTTTCACGTGTACTATTTTGGGAGGCTTTGGGGTGCAAAGAAGTTTGGGGTTTGGGAGGTGAAAGCAGAAGGTGGGGAAGAGAAGCTAAAGAATGCACACTTAGTGTTTCCCATCTGATGCAGAGTGCCTCTCCACAGCTTCCTCACCTAGGATGTGTACTCTGATCACCAGGTTGAATCTCATTTTGGGACAGAGAAGTACTGTTATACTGGTGGAGTTTAATATTTTTTCACTTACATCCCACATTTCTCCCCGAAAGGGAGATGCAAGGATGAGACCCAACCTACAGAGCTAGAAATCTTCTGAAGTGCAATTGCTTGTGCACCTCCCAATAGATCAGAGCATCAGAAGCTTGTGTTGCAGGGAGGCATCCTCTGCAACTTAAAAAAGGACCATTGGTAAGGTCTGAAAGTGTCCAAAAGTCAGCATCAGTGCTGTTAAAATAGTTGTATCCTTTGCTGACTTTCAAGTAGTTTTCACCTTGCCGGATGATTGCCTCCTCCCCTCCCCTCCTCTTTTCTTTCTGCTGCTTGTTGGAAAGGGGACTTGATCACTGAGTTGACAAATCAATTTTCTGTCTGATCCTTGGTGACTGGAAAGGGCCCTCTGGCATCTTTTCTCTGCCTTTCCCCACCCCCAACTTCATGTCACATTTTTCAGGGTTATGGAGAAGCTGCTGCCTCGATGCCTTTTCTTCCTAATCCAGATGACAACCCTGTTGGAACTGACATTGCTTTTCTGTTGCAATGAATGTCCTTCTTGGAATATAAAGGCAACTGGCAGCACCTCTTCCTCTTCTCTGCTGCCTTTCTAAATAAGGATTGCGAGTCTGGATTGCCCTGCCCTACCTTCTTCTTATTCTGCATCTCTCCTAGAAAACACAGATCTGTTTGCTTTACAGTGCAATTAATAATCCTACTGTTTTTTGTAATTAGTTTCTTGATATATTTTTAGTTCTGATGACAACTTTGTTTTATGCTTTGCACCAAGCAGGCTCAGTTCCACATTCAAAATAAATTGATAAACCAGTTGCTTATTCTGAGCCCTATATTTGAGTTTGGAAATTTCTGATGTGCTAAAAAAATGTAACAATTTAAATGAGTCAACAAAATATTTACCGGCCCAGTGTTTTGCAGGCTGTGTACCCTTTCTACAAATGAATATCTTGGTGTAGTTATAGGAGAGTAATAGTATACATTAAAAACTGAGGAAAAAGCTGAGCCCGTGTAAACACGATGGAGTGCTGTGCTATAAGGTAATAACCTTCACACAGAAAAACTAGCATGTCATGATTGTTTTCAACATTTTTTTTAACTGTCCATCAGTATGAGTATTTTTAGTATATTCACTGATTGTGAATTCAGTAGATATAAATATTTATATCTTCCACTTGGAATGAGGGGATGAGCTGGGGTTTAATATGGTAATTCCTAAATTTACCATAGAGCTGGATCACTTTCCCTAGTACTCTGGGAGTTGAGAGCAGTGTTGTTGGTTAAAGTGCAGATGGCGGGGGTGGGGGGAGGCAGGTAATGAATGTAGTCAGAATCTTTTGTCTTACCTCTGTTGTGATGATGACAATAAAAAGATCTTCTCTGACTCCATTTGTGTTTTCAGTGTTGTCAACTGGAACTTCTGGGGAGGGAATGGTAAAGGCCCTGGGAAGCAACAGATTTCATAGCAGGCCTTCAAAAGCATTTTGTGACTTTTGCTGAACATTGCTCTATGTATCTGTGCTGGTTCAGATGCTGCTGTTTCAACAGTCAGTTTGCACAGCCAGAGGTTGTGGGTAATCTTTTTGGAGGACTGAGGTCTTTCATGGGTTTTCAGGACACTTGACCGGACTGCTGTGTGAAATCAGCCAAGGATGAGCTAGTCAGAAATTTGGATTTCAGTGGTAATAAATGACTGATTGAGGAGTGGGGTAGATTCTGTTAGCTTGGAGGGAGCATTCATGAGTCCTCTCCTGCGGAAAGTTGGTTTAAATTCAATAATGTTTGAAAATGGGGTTATAAGCCCTTAAAGCTTTTGACTTTGTTCAGTAAACAAGAAAATGTGAGAGTTTTTCCCTATACTGCAAGTTGGTTAGAGGTTTTTTTGACAATCCTGGAAGAATTTTGTACCTTTCCAAGACTGATTTTTGTGAATTTCTGGAAAATTTGCATTATTGAAAAATATGTTTTAAGTGTTCCCTTCCAGCAAACGTAGTAATATTGGGAGGCTACTTTTTGCCTTTTTAAATAATCAGCTTGCCCTTTTGTGCTTGTTCTGTGCATATGCTAAGTGGAAATAAACTAGTTTTGTACTGCTGCATTTTCGACAAAATGCAGAAAACACACAAAACAGGTATCACTTATTTCCATGCTGAAACTCTCACAGGGGTTGGAGAAATCCTGACAGATTATCTCACCATGTTGAGATGGCCTGTCTCATCAGGAAATGAAAAGCTGGCATGATTTCTCTACTTCTCTAATTGATAATTGTCAACCGATTTCGAATTTGTTGTTTTTGGACAAGACGCTGGAGATTCTGATAACTCTAGATAGGGTTGCATGGCACTGGTTGTTTAGGTCCATACTGATCTGTGTTCATGTCTAGTTTATAAGTAGAATAGCTTTTCTCATTCATAATGGGAACAGTGTGATCCTATTGGTGGGCCTCTTGGCACCTTTCAATATTATCAACAGTGGTATCATTTTAGCTGATTTATCTGATTTACATGTAGAGGATGTTGTAGTATAGTCATCTCAGAAGGTGGTACTGGGAGATTTTTGCTCAGTCCTATGGCTGTTGGTCTACAAGATGTGGCCAGACGTGCCCCATGTTTTTCTATATCTGAATTTCAGTTGTTAATGAAAGTTATTGGGAGGTTTGGGCTGAAATTCCATTATTATATGAATAGCAATTGGCTTTCTCTCACATTTTCACTTCATGAAAATTATGTAAGGAGCCTATAGAACCATTGAACCAGTGTCTGCAGTGGGATTGATGTGGGGAGGGGTTGAGAAAGAGATACTATGTGTGGTGAAATTAACAGTTTGGGATAGAAGAATATATCTTATGTTAGATGGGGTGCACTTTTTCTGAGGGACCAATAAACAGTTTCAAATGCTGCTGGATTTGGTGTTAACTGAGGGATGTTCAGGTGGCGGTAGCAGCCAGGAGTGCTTTACAGCTTAGGGTGGTAGGACAGCTGTGAACCTGTATGGAAGGGCAGATCCTGCATTGGTGACTTCTGTGCAGGCCTGTACACAGTATGGTCTGTGTATGTATTCTTAAAAGAACTTCCAGAACTTCAGCAGATGTCATTTCCAGCTTTTCCATCTATTTCTAGCCTAGGATCATCACTATTTTGGTGTACTTATAGCTATGTGAATGCTAAACATCACTGTGTGTAATGGCTGGAGGGATGAACGTGTGTGCAGCTATTTATATGGAATCAGCTCACTGGTTCATATAACTCCATGTTTTCTGACAACAGTTCTTCAAAGTCCCAGACAGAGCAGAACATTTTTCCAACCCTCCCACTAAATACGGAAATATGGGCCTTGGGGGGAACTTGGGATCTGGACTGGACAGATCTCAATCCAAATTCTTACTCAACCATGAAATGTCACAGGGTGATAATTTGACTCAAAATCTTAGGCTGATCTTTTTTATGAGGTTGTAGTAGAGATGACTGAGAGACCACTTTGAAAACTGCAAGTTCTGTGTAAGTGATGCTTTATTTGCATGATTATTCTAGCATTGTGTGTAGGAGAAAGGGAGAGCAACTAAGACTAAGATGGGAGAAGCTGGGAACAATGGCTTTTCTAAAGTGACCCTAAGACTGACTTTGAGCTAGGAATTTACTAATTTGTAGCTTATGTTCTTTATCAGTATAGCCCTTTATGTCTGGTAGTAATTGCTGTAGCAATGAGATGGCTATTCCCATAACTGAGTTGAACTTTCCCCCCAGCATTTAGTGCAAGAAAATAGATTGTCCTTTTTGTAGATCCATTGCTTTCTATTTATGGTTGGTCTGATGGTGTGGTTTTTCTGTTTCTTTGTTTTCTTCTCCAGATCACCAGAAACTGGAACGTGAAGCTCGAATCTGCCGACTATTAAAACATCCAAATATTGGTACGTGCTGCTGAAACATGCCCTCAAAGAGACATGAAGCCTACTAGACTCCTTCCCCCCTCCCCCTCTTGTGAATGGTGAGGAAGTGCATATGTAACGACATTTTGTGAGCTGGAATTGGATAAATAGGGATGGTATTTTGTGTTGACAAACCTTCGCAGTAAGGTTCAGCCTCTGGGATTGAGATGAGATGTTTGCATCTTTTAAAAATATGCTCTTTCAGAGGAAGTGTGCTTCACTATTGCCCTCCATCTTCCTTCCCATCCATCCCATTTTCAGCAGCAAAAGAAAATGGCTGTTACAACAGTTTGATAGTTCCTCTGGCTTAGCTTGACTCTTTTGCCATTTCCCTTTGCGATTCTGTTCTGCTTAGGGGCAAGGGTAGTGGTGGGATGCGTAACATGGGCCAGATGGGAATATCTTATTGGACCAGACAAAGTGACACCTGTTCTTCATTCAGCTTCCTAGAGCAGGTGGCCAGATCACACTGAAAGCTCACAAGCAAGGCATGGAAGGTCATGTGTTTTCTTTGCTTGTCTCCACTGATAATTGATCTTTGGAGGTCTTCAGCTTGGGAGATTCCCATATAGCTATAACAGCTGATAGTTCATAGACCCATCACCCTTCTGTAGGCATTTGTGCTATTTCTGGAGTGAAAAACTTTCTACTACAAGGTCTCTCTAAATTACTTCTTAGGACAGGTAAGCTTAAAATATATCACCTCCTCTACTGAAGCATGGGAACTCCAAGAATCCCACTATTTTGCAAGTGGCATTTCAGTGGAAAGGTAGAGTACACATTATTTAATGAAGTGAAGTGCAGAAAAGTAACTGCAGAGGGAGGTTGCAAAAGCACAAATCAGACTGGGAAAAGATTGAGCAGACTCACCTTATCCAATGAGGGAATTGTGCTCAACCACTACCCCGCTCAATGAAGGAATCCAAATCAAAGTATAATGAATTACTTTGATTTCACACTTTGGGTCATGCTCTTCAGCATCCTTGATGGGTCATGAGTGATATACCCCACCTCACCCCACACCCACCCACACCTCTCTGCACTCCCCCACTCACTGCTTTACATGTCATAGGTTTGGGCATCCCGTGTTTCCTGCAGAATGTGTAGCTCCCTCATTTTTTTTTAAGCTGTTCTATGTTGTGATAGAATAAAATGCGGAGCCCTTGGTTCTCAGTCCAAGCTCTTGAGCAGGGCTTTTGCTTGACACATCGTGCCCCAACTGAACTCCTGGATGCATCTCCATTTCCGTCTCTTGGCTCTTCTCTCTGGGTGTCTATTTAAAGGCTGCTTTCAAAAGATCCAGAAGTCTTTAATGTGGAGTCTTAAGCTGCCAGCTTCTCAGCCCTTTGACCACTTGCTTCTGAATACAAGAGAGCTGATAATCTTTAGTTCTACTCTATAAATTGTTTTGTTTCTTTCTGGAGTGCCATTCACTCCAGACCTGTGTTTCCATGGTTTTCATCCTGTATGCAGGATTTATTTCCCCTCACACAGAGGAACAAGGAGCAGGATAATTACCCGCTTGGAGGATTTGATGAAGGACTAAAACTAAGTGGTGGGATCGTGGGAACAATTTCAACTTGTATTTTTTTAAAAAAAGGAAAAATAGAAGTTCAGTTCTTGACAAAACCACTGTTTACTAGAGCTGCCAAACAGCAGCAGGGTTGTCGCTAGTTCTGAAGTTCTGTGGAATTCTGCCCATTATGTCCCACTCATTGTGGTTCACCATTCGGGGCACTGGGGTGGGGTGGGAATAGGTCTTTTTCCTTTCCTAGGAAAGGCAATCTTGATTTGGATTTCCCTTGCTGCCTTGCAAGACTAAATCGTCAAGATTGCATTTCTGGGAAGGAACACTGTGTTGCACACTACATAGTTTAGAGCTGGAATAGAGCTGGAAGAGTAATTAGTTACAAATAATCATAGAATCATAGAATAGTGGAGTTGGAAGAGGCCTATAAGGCTGTCAAGTCAATCCACTTGCTCAATGAAAGAATCCAAATCAAAATATAATGAATTATTTTCAGCTAGGCAGAACTAAGTTATATTATTATTGTAACTCAAGGAGGAATAACTTCATACTTCTTATAATCAAAGAGGGTGGGGGGGCTCACTAAGTAGTACAGGAGCAATATTACATGCTTGTCCTGGTAGATGCTGTGCTTTGGGGTGCTGCCTTGCACTCAATTGTGGGTGCTGTGGTGCTGAAAAGGAGGAATAAGTTTTGTACCAGGGACTAGCACCTGTGTTCGAATTTTTAAATAAGTATCTAAATTAACCATGATAATTACTTCTGAAAATGGGAAAAGAACAAGTTATATTTTTAATTGTAATGGTACCTACCAGCTACTGAGCCTTCAAACAGTAGCTGAAGTCCTGTTGGTTATTGTAGTAAAACATACTAGAGTAGGCACATAGAATCAGTGGGGATTTGATGAATCAGTTGAGCCTGTTCTAGGTGCAACTTGCTTCAGCATAGTAAGTCACAACTAGAGTAGGCCTGTGATCAGCCCACCTGGCTAATCACTTTTCCAATTCTCTAGTCCCGTTGCTGGGCTATCCTTAAGCTCAAAACGTAAGAGCCAAACTGATTCCATTATAAAAGAAACAATAATGTATTTTGTTTTATGAAGCGTAATGGTTATGTGGCACAATTCTTAGTCAAGCAGTTTCTTGTGTGTTAAAGCAGGGGTCCCCAACCCCCAGTCCGCAGCCCGGTGCCAGTCCGTGGGCTTCCCAGGACTGGGCCGTGGAGACGGATCGCCGCCCCCCGCCTGCCCACACAGTGGGTGTGTCGCACTCATGCGCATGCGAGTGTGACACGCCCACCTGCGAGTGCAACACGCCCAGTGCGACACACCCGCCCACAAGCGCGGGGGTGCCCCCGCCCCCCCGCACATGGAGCCCGCCCCCCCAACCGGTCCACGGTTCCAAAAAGGTTGGGGACCATTGTGTTAAAGAACCAACTTTCTAACTGTAACAAGTTCTTCCTCAACAATGTAACAATGATAGACAATTCTCTTTTGGAAACCCACACTCCACGCTGTATGCGAAGCTGGAGTGTCCTCTCCTACTGTGCTGGTAAACTATGTATCAACCTCCCTCCAGCCCTGTCTGACTGTTAACTCCCTCTCCTCTTTTTTTCTTCCCTTGAACCCACCTGGCGAGGCGTGATTGGCTCAGCCCTGACCTATCAGCTTCTCCTTGCTGACGCTGAGGCTGCCTGTCACAGTGGGGGTTTGATGAGTCAGTTGATGAGCCTATTCTGATTGCAACTTGCTTCAGCATAGTAACGCACAACTAGAGTAGGCCCATTTGACTCAGTGGAAGGTATGGAGGAGCTAAATCACCAAATCCCCACTGACTCAGCTGCTCTAATGTGAATTGCTACAGTGAACAGCAGAATTTTGGCCAATAAATGTAACTAATTGCTTTTTGAAAGTAATTTTTCAATCTGGGGGGTAGAATGAAGACGTTACCAGAAACACGGTGCTCTTGTTAATTGCTTTGTTGGTGAATGTTCTGCTGACGTTTGAAACTTTTCTAGGAAAAGAAAATGCTATTGTATTAAACTGGCTATGAACTTAACTAAGGGGAATTGAGTGCAGGCAAAATGTCAGGTACATATATATTTTCTGTTGCTCTGGAGGACAGGACCAATTTCACCAGTGGGTGAAAATTTTGTAGAAGCAGAATTGGACCAAACATTAGAACAAATGTCTCAACAGTAGTGGCTGTTTGAATGTGGAACACACTGCTTTGAAGAAGGTAGTGAGCTATCTTTCATTAGAAGCTGTTTAATGAGAAGCTGGAGCATCATGTGGTGGGTGTTGCAGTTGCATCCCATAATGCAGTTCCTGCATAGCAGGTGGACTAGTTAGTGTTGATGGAAAATTGATCTTTTCCTCTATGTTAAAGTTAACCTGAGAGCAATAATTTCTCCTCAGATTATGTGCATTTGATATACATATGCACACAAACACATATTAATGTTGCATTATATACAGCTCTACAAATTTTCTTTAGTTCCTTTAAACAATTAGTTGGCTTATTTCTGGATGCAGCCCTACATCTATTTATCTGGAAATATGTTCCAGTGAATTCAGTGGGTTCAAATTTATAGTACACATAGAATACAGAATGAATTTATAGACTAGAGTACATCTAGGACTGTGTGGTAAATGTCCATAAGGAAAAAAAACCCAAATCTGCTTTCTGAAGAACTGGAAGAAAGTTTTTTTATTATGAAATAACTCATACATAAAGCGACAGAGTTGCATGCACCCTGAAATTGCCAAAATGAAGCCTTTAATTATTGGAGATTTGCTGCTGTCATACCTGTTGCATACACAGAGATGTGCAACAGGATTTCAGTCAGTTTTAACTTGGTGAAGAAACTATTTTGCTGTCATAGTGCAGAATGCTGTTGCAAGAAAATACTGATGTACAAAATCGCCTCGCAACAAGTAGTGTTGTGACTAGAAGACTCAGCTGCGAATCAAGAAGGCTGTAGCTTTAGTCTTGCCTCTGCCATTCCACTGGTTGGTTTTAGTCAAGCCGCTCTATGTTGATTCCCACATCCTCAATGCAATATTTGATACCACCCTAAACATACCCAGTCTGATTTTAGCATCTAAGATAAATCAGATTTGGTTAGTCCTTGAATGGGAGACCCCACAGACCAGTGATATTGATTCATTTTATACAGCTTTATTTTAAAATGACAAATGTGTGGGGAGTGCTTGGTACTCTTGAAAGTGCTAACAGTATGACAATAATCTAAGGTTCAGTCATTCACATTGATTTCAGATGAACAGTTTATCAATTTGTTGTCAGTGGTTATATACGCTTCACTTCTGAATGCCAAATTAGTTAAGGTATTTTTAAAGGTTATATCTTGTCTTACACTTCCAAATATTTTCAAGATGGCTTGGATCCATTGGAAAAGCATTAGAAAACTAACCCTACAACTGTGGTTTGCCACCTTTTTTGCTCCAGATGCTTTGAGCTTCAGCTCACAGAAACCCCTGCCAACATGACCAATGGTCAGGGACGCTGAGAGAGCAGTGTAAAATAATGTGAAGGGCCAAAAACTAAAAACTCCTGTCCTGTATGATGCTGTGTAGTGTTAGTATTATTAATCACAAAAGCTTCCAGAACACCAAAAAAAAAAAAGACAGTGTTTATTTGTTACATTTGTTTATCCTAGTTTTCCTCCAGTCAGCTCAGAATAGAGTCCATGGTTCTGCTCCCTGCTTTCTTCTCAGCAGCAATACACCCTGATTGGTCAGCTTTCTAGATCTCTCAGTGTAACTTGCCCAAGGTCACCCAGTGAGTTTTATGGCCAATTGAGGATTGGAACCCAGGTCTCTTGAGTCCTACTTGAACACACCAGCTACCCTGTTTCCCTGAAAATAAGACCTAACCTGAAAATAAGCCCTAGTATGATTTTTCAGGATGCTCGAAATATAAGCCCTACCCCCAAAATAAGCCCCAGTCAAGTGAAACCCCGCCCTCCACCCTTGTGCCGCATTGTGCAGCAACCAGAAGATGACATGACTGTAAAATAAAACATCCCCTGAAATAAGCCCTAATGCGTTTTTGGGAGCAAAAATTAATATAAGACCCTGTCTTATTTTCGGGGAAACACGGTAGTAGACCATAGTGGTTCTCTGAAACCCACTTTGAAACAGTGAGAGAAAAAAGAAAGATGCCAGTTCATTCATTAAAATTTTAAATGTCTTGAATAAAGAACCTTTGCTTGTCACCTAAGGCCTGTTAGGCTAAATAACCAGTGAAGATAACTAGGGAGATCATTGCAGAATCTGGGGTGCCAGAGTGAAGAAGGCAGCTTCTCAGTTCAGTTACTTCATCACACCTGACGGGGTAGAGTGGGGTGGTCCTCTGGAAAGAGACCTTTATTGGCCATTTTGATAAATGGACAGAGGCCTGTGGGTGTGGGTGTAGCTCTTCAAATAATTGACTTTTCAGCTGCCTGAGACTTGAAAGATTGCAACCAGCACATTGAATCATGCCCAGTAATAGATAGGAAGATAATAAAGTAATGTTGAAACTGGTGGGATATGTCCCAACTGAACTAGCCAGTTATCTTGTAGTTATATTTTGGACCAGTTTTACATTCCAGATTGGTCTTCAGAGGTAGCATACACATTGCATTTCATAATGCAAATCTAATGTGGATGTGGTCAGGGCATATGACAATGGTGAGGCTACCTTTGTTCAGGAGGGGTCATAACTAGTACACTTCAACTTCATGTCACAATTCCACTTCAGATCAGGAGCATTGACTTCATCTAATGACATTTCCAGGCCTCGTACATACTCTTTTAGAGTCAGTAGAGTGCTCTCCAGATTAAAATGGATTCCCCTCCTCGGATACGCAAACCAGTGACCAATACAGCTTGTATTCAATTTATATCAGCCAGTCGACTTTGCACATTAACATGGAGGTGGCAAGCCTGACTTTCTGTAGACTTCACATGAGAAGAGTGGGAGCCAGCTTGCTTTTCCTTTAGTGCAAAGTGTTTTATGGATTGTTGTTGTTGTTGCCAGGAACTGGGGAGGGAGTGTTTTTCTCATAATCTTTTAAAGATTTTAATTAAATAGACTTATTCCTAAAACTTTGGTGCATAGTTTGAGATCATTGGGATGATGAAATGATAGTCAACTCTACAGTTCAGTCCTCTATCTTATGTACTGCCCATGAGGGTGAGGGATAGACTCAGGTCTGTAGTTTTCAAAAATCACTCCCTGTTTTCATTGGTCACTAACAAGCATGTGAGCCGATCTTTAGAAGCACTGTCCTGAGTAACATTTGGAAAATTGTCACTATGAAGCCATACTTTTTGTTGGCAGTTGTTCATACCTTGAAAAGACAGTTTGGGAAATAGATTATATAACTGTGTTTGCCTGTTAGAAAAGTATAAGGACAGTGATGTTTCAGTGTTTCTGCACCTTGAAAATATATTGGTCCCTCATCTTAATGTCGTAAATCATGTGTTCACTGTTTACAAAGTTCTATTATAGGTGACAGCGTACCCAATAAGAGGTGATGGGAGTTGCAGTCCAGCAGCCTCTGAAGGGCCACACATTCATTCCTGATTTCAGGGCTACGCGTATTTTTAACTGTGGGAACAAACTAAAGTCTCAAAGCATTTTTTTTTCATTTGTTTTGCCCCTTTCCCAGTTCTTTCCTATCACCACCTGGGTCTTTAAGTAGGCTGCCATGCCATGTCACATTTCTGAAGACAAGGTTCTTCCAGTGGTGGCCTGTCTTGACCATGTGGTTTAGGGCTGGGTATTTCATGCATCAGGGATTGGCATTTGGTGAATCCTGGATCTGGATGAACAACTGACCAATTCCATATGGTCAAGTGATGTTTAAAACATCAGTTTTATTAGAACAATAAGAAGACATATGTTGATCAAAAACATGACTGATACTTAATTGAATTTTTTTTTTAGTTTATTTAAATAGGTTAAACATTTAAGCTCTATTCAGGTGTTACCTCCCCTGTTGTTAATACGCTTAGAGTGGACTGCCTAGCCCCTTTCCTCTCTATCTATCCTTTTTCCACATGGGGAGCAGTGTGCTTGAAGAAGAGAAACTGCTTATATAATCAGTGAGGGCCAATTGTCTCATTTCTTCAGTGTTTGATTGGGCTGTTGATCTACATGGGATTTTAAATGCCTTGTTCTTTTTCATGGTCTCTGTCTATCTACACATGCTGTGGGTTAATCTGGAACCTTCTAGAGTTGACCTGAAATATTTTGGCAGGAGCCCCATCTATTCAAAGAGTATGGTCTGCCCATTCCGTCTCATTATCAGTTATTTTTCATCCCCTGTCAACTGCAGACGTCTTGGTACTTCTCTCCTTTCATTTTCCTTCCGCTGAGTAATCCTGCAGAACAATTCATTTTCTTGTAAATATTTTGTGTATAGTTCTTTCAATAAAATAAAACAAACCAACCAAATATTATTGTTCAGATACTTCCTTCTATCTGTTACCTTTCAGGGGCCTTCTGCCCCGCAGCCTTGTGCTGGCTGTTCAGTCAGCCGTGCCTGGCACCACAACTATTCAAGAAGTTTCCTCCTGACCAGCTAAATTTCTGCTTTCAGATGGGCACTCTTATGTGCTTGGAATGCTAGGGAGAAACACACAACATTCACACCTGCAAACATTGCACAGCCTTCACTCAACAGGGAATAAAAAATCAAGAAGCCAGACTTCATACAATACTGTGGGACAAAGCCGTCTTAGCTTCAGACTTAGTGGTCTAACATGCACTCCAGTCCATCTTTGTCACAGCCAAGAAATCTGAACCACTGGTCATAGCATTAACATCTACTTGGCTGCTTCGGTACTAATGCTCAATGCTCCATCTCTATCTTCCTTTGCTCCACCATTGAGGAGGAAAGCATCTACTTTGGACCAGAAGTCTGAACATGAGAAAAAGAGGCACAAGGAGACAAGGGCCAAGCACCTACCTCCACTATTAGTTGGAGTCTTTGCTTCTAGTACAAATTTTGTCTTCTGTAGCAAACAACCTAGTCATCAGACTATCTCTCCATCCCTGGTACCAATCCTGGACGTTGTCTTTCAACCATCTCTGAATCTGGAACATTATGATGACCCAGTTTCTGTCACCACTCATGTCCACTGGCTGGCCACAACCTCCCAGTCCAACGGAGAAATAGTGGACATCGCACTTCTGGTCTAGCACATGGAACCGCATGCCTCCCATTAACGTTGACCCTTGAGTTCACCCTCCACGTGGAAGGTGCAACAGACGATCCTTGTCTCTTGGCCACAGATACAAATGTGCTTAAGATTGAGATCAACATGGAGGGCTTATTCACCAGAGTCCTACTACTCCCAAGGCTTCACTACTTTGTGGGCCTGGAGACTGGATTATGAAGATGAACATTATTGTTACGCCTCCCACTCCCCCTTGTATGTGTGGGAGTGAGGATCCTCATCCCATCATGGCAAACTTTTCTACCTTCCTCATGACTACGATTAGAGATGGGGGTATTCGTATACCAATACGCCCGCACAGGTGGACATAACGAGGGTCCAGCCCCTCACCTTCTGCTGTTGCCGTGGGCTCTGCGCTCCCTTCCTATCACTCCGGAGCTCGCGATCGGCGAGCCACTCTTCAACCTTGCAGCGAGGCTTGTCCTCCCGCCTCCTGCCAGGAGTGGCTCGCAGACTGCAAGCTCCGGAGCGATAGGAAGGGAGCACGGAGCCCGTGGCAACAGCAGAAGGTGAGTGGACAGTCCGGCCCCAGGGGGCTGGACCCTCATTATGTCCACCTGTGCAGGGGTATTCGTATACAAATATGAATACCCCCATCCCTAACTACAACCATTGCCAGTACTAGGCGATATTGTGCTCATAGAATAATCATAGAATAATGAAGTTGGAAAGGGCCTATAAGGCAATTGAGTCCAACCCTCTGCTCAGTGCAGGAACACAAATAAAAGGATATCTGCCAGTTGGTTGTTTAAATTTATCTTGAATGCCTCCACAGTTGGACCACTTACCACTTTTTGAGGTAATTGGTTCCATTGCCATATTGCTCTAACAGTTAGGAAGTTTTTCCTGATATTCAACCAAAATCTGTAACTTGAGCCCATTGTTGCATGTCCTACAATCTGGGATGACCGAGAACAGATCCTGCCCCTCCTCTGTATGACAGCCTTTCATGTATTTGAAAAGTGCTATCATATCTCCTCTCAGTCTTCTTTTCTCAGGGATAAAAATGCCAAGTTCTTTCAGTTTTTCCTCATAAGGCTTGGTTTCCAGCTCCCTGATCATCCTTGTTGCCCTCCTTTGAACTTGTTCCAATTTGTTGGCATCCTTGAAGTGCAGTGAGCAGAATTGGACACAATGCTCAAGATAAGGTCTAACCAGTGCCAAATAGAGGGGGACTAGTACCTTGCGGGATTTGGAGACTATACTTCTGTTAATGCAGCCTAAAATAGCATTTGCCTCTTTTTTTGTAGCCACATCACACTGTTGACTCATATTCAGCTTGTGATCTAAAACGACTCCAAGATCTTTTTCACTTGTAGTATTGCTGAGCCAGGTATCCCCCATCTTGTAACTGTGTGTTTGGTTTCTTTTTCCTAGATGCAGTAGTTTGCACTTATCCCTGTTAAATTCCATTGTTTTCAGCCTAGTGCTCAGGCCTCTCCAGATCATTTTGAATTCTGTCTTCCAGGGTATTCACTATGCCACCCAATTTTGTGTCATCCGCAGGTTTGATTAACATTCCCTGCACCCCCTGATCCAGGTCATTCATAAAAATATTGAAAAGCACAGGACCCAGGACTGAGCCCTGGGGTACCCCACTTGTTACTTCCACCCAGTTTGAAAAGGAGCCATTAATCATCACCCTGTGCATACGATTCTGTAGCCAACTGTTTATCCACCTGACAGTTCTATCCAGCCCACACCTAGCTAGTTTGCTAATCCAAAATATCACGGGGCACTTTGTCAAAAACTTTGCTGAAGTCAAGATATATAGTGTCTACAGCATTTCTTCTGTCTGTCAGGGAGGCTACCCAATGAAAACTGAGATCATATTAGTCTGGCAGGATTTGTTCTTGACAAATCCATGTTGGCTTCTACTTATTATTGCATTGTTTTCTAAGTGTTTGCATAGTGATCGCTTTACGATCCGTTCCAGAATTTTGCCTGGGATTGATGTCAGGCTGACTGGTCTGTAATTCCCAGGTTCCTCCTTTTTGCCCTTTTTGAAGATAGGGACAATGTTAGCCCTCCTCCAATCATGTGGCACCTCACCCATTTCCCATGATTTCAATAAAATACAGTAATGGATAGTGGTTCTGAGAACTCTTCAGCCAGCTCCTTCAATACTCTTGGATGCAGTTCATTCAACCCTGGAGATTTGAATTTGTTCAAGGTAATAAGGTATTCCTTGACTATTTGTTGATCAATCTCCAGCTGCAATCTTCTCCCCTCCACTTGCACTTCACAATTGTCTGGAGGGTTATAGTCTGTCTTTTGGGAAAAGACTGAGCTAAAATAGGAATTGAGCACTTCTTTCTTTTCTGTTTTCTGCTATCATTTTCCCATCTCAATTGAGTAGCTGAGCCACTGTTTCTTTGTCTTTTGCTACGCATGTACCTGAAGAATGCTTTTTTTGTTGCTTTTAGTGTCTCTAGCTAGCCTCAGCTCATTCTCAGCTTTTGCCCTTCTAATGCGATCCTTGCAATTCCTTGCTACTTGTCTATACTCGTCCTTGGTGGCCTGGCCTTCCTTCCACTTCCTCTATGTGTCCTTTTGTTGTTGTTGTTTTCAGGTCCTTTCTGAGCTTTTTGTGAAGCCACACTGTCCTTTTTTTGCTGTTTCCCACCTATTTTTCTTGTTGGAATTGTTTGTGGTTGTGCATTTAGAATTTCCCGTTTTAGAAACTTCCACCCTTTTTGGGCTCCTCATGGCATTTGTGGAGCCAGTCTTAAGATCAAGAAATCCAAACACACAACCATCTTATTTCTCGGAAATTAAGGCTAAGTGAGACCATTGCAGACTCGAGGCCCTTCCATGTGCCACAGCCGCTGCCCTCCTTACAGTGTGCCCCATCTAAATATAGAACACAACTCCCACATATGTCCCTCATCAAGTTACATGGTCAGTTCTAGTACTGATTCCTCTGATTCAAACTCACCAACAGCTCCTTCCAGCAGATTTCTCAGTACAGTCACTGTCGGCTCCAATATTGACCTACCTCACACCTGGACAGTCTGTACCAGCCAAGGTACCAATGCTTTCTCTACTGAGGCCACATAGAACCTCAGATCAGGGCTCCTACAGTTCCAGCTTTCCTTCAGAATCAGATATTCCATCATCCCAGGTGCTCAGATAAGGGACACTCAGCCCCCTTCACACAAAAGAATGTTTGGTCCTTCACCAACTAACTTCAATGAATGGTGGCTGCCTTTGAACTCAAAATACAGGCTCTGCCTGAGCAAGTTACTGACCCAGTTTCCCACCAAGTCATGGTTCAGTTGGCATGTCCAAGAGCAGTTCTCATAACTTCAGCTCCAAGGTATCATTGTCTACTCCCCCCACCTAGATGATTGGCTTTTTGTCCCCTTTCAGACTCCTCACTCTGTGTTAGGGTCTCAAAAGCCATGTTTTTCTTACACAAGCTGTACCTGAAAGTCAGTCCATGAGGTCTTGCGTCACACCATCATTGTCATAGAGTACTTGGCTGGATTCATGGACAATAATGGTTTCATTCCCGCTCAAGGGGGCACATACTGTCGAATTCCTCTCTACTGAATAATCAAGAGAAAGGCAAGTGCAGGTCCCCCTTGGAGTGTTTGCATTCACCATGGCAGTTACTCCACTGGTACATCTCTGCATGTGGTCCTTCTAGCTATGGTTCCTCCACATATTCAAAACGGCACAAGAAAACAAAGAGCACACTTGTGTCCAAACACTGTACGGTGATGGACCTCCCGGTCACACATCTGCAAAGGGCTCCCATTCAACTCCCCACCCCCAGCACCAACAATTATTGCTGCATACGTTTCCAGTCAAGATGTAGGGGCTGCACACTGCAAATGTTACGGTGCCCATGGTATTTGGACTGCAACCCAAAGAAGGCATCACATAAACTTGGAGTTATAAACTTAGTTACCTAAGACTGGGCCGCTCCATTCAAGTCATCACCATGTCAACAGCATTTCTGAGGGGAGTTTCCCTTCCTGATATCTTCAGGGTGGAAACATTGGAGCCAGCTGGGCACCTTTGTAAGACACTACCACCTTGGTATGAGGTACCGTCTATACTCACATTTTGGCAGGAAAATGTGGTCATCCATCCTACAGTGACATCTGCCACTCTCCAAAAGGTAAGCTTTCTGATCACCCACCCATGTATGTTCTTGGAGACCACAAAGAAGAACATGTTGTTCTTACCTGTAATTGTGGTTGTTAAAGTGTTCATCTGTGAACTCTCACAACCTGCCCACCTCCTCTCTCAGATGTCTCTTCTTTTACTGCGGGCCAAAACTGAGTCGAATGGGATGGAATGGGGAATCCATACTCTTTGAAAGGGTGAAGCTACCACCCAAATGCATCTGTTCAGCTCTAGAAGGTTCTGAGATGGTCTGTGTATGTGCATATTAGCCCTTTGGTGTGAGTTCACCAGTGACCACTCAGAAAATCACAGTCAACACGTAGGCAACATGTTCATACGCTTCTGAACAAAACTGCTTAATGTAATACCATTCCAGTTACAAAGGGATACATTCCTTGAAACAGTTGTAATGTCAGGACTGAGACTTACCTTTCATAATTTGTACACCTTTTAATGACTCAGCAGACTCTGTGTCTGTTGCGGGCCAACACAATGCCCTACCTCTTTTTTCTCGTTTTGTTTGGTTTTGTTTTCCATCCCTTGCTCTAATTTTACTTGTCCTTTTTCTGTTGGTTCTTTTAAGGTACAGGAAGGGGCTACACTGCAACCATCTGCTGAGTTCATATTCAAAGAACGATTCATTCTTGTTGCATTTATGAAATAGCAATACTATCTCAAAAATGTGGAAATTCCTGATGTTATCAGCCTATTTCTTCACTTTTTTTCTTGGTCTTGTTTCTGGCAGTAAGCTCTAAAGCTACCAGCAGTTCTGTGTCTGGAATGTGTATGTATGTGTAGATCCTGCTCGTCTTTGTTGGCTCACCCTGAAATGTTTTTGTCACATTGTCTCTTGCAGAATAATTAACCTTGCTAGTTGTCTGGCAGTCCTTCTTTATTAAGAAGAAATGAAAAGTTCTTACTAATCTCTTTGAAAGAGCATTTTTGCTCCTTCTTTGGAAGGAGAATGTGTATGTTACTGTCTAGAGATGGGCACAAACTTCTGGTTTGGCGGTTCGTGCTAGTTTGGCTGTCGGCCCAAAAGGTGTTCTGCAGTTCTGATGCAATTCTGAGTCCCACCTCTTCTGGTGGGCACCCACTCAGAGGCAGTGCCCCGGCTTCCCTGCTATGCCTCTTGTGGGCGTGGCCTCTGAGTGAACCTCCTTCTGTGTCTGGACATGCTTTCTCATATATAATCAAATTGGTCTTTAAAATTGCTTCTTCTTGAATGCCCCACACCGTCTAGCCCAGTGTTTCCCAGCCTTTTATGAGTTGTGACCCTGTTTTATAATAGCCAAGTAACCTGCGACCCCCCTGCTGCATTTGCATAAAAGGCATTTTAAATGGGGTAACAAAAACACATTAAAACAGATTTTTCAGAACATAACGCTAACCTAATAGGTTAACATTAATGTAATAATACAAAATTGGGGGAAGGGGGCTGTAAATCTGCCTCTGCCAGATAAAATTTGAGAAGGAAACAAATAAATACATTTTGAGCTTGATGTACTTCTTTGGGTGTCGAAACAACTCTCCCTTCATGCCTACTGCCCCCCCAAAAGCCCCCCTCAATGAAGAGCCCCTCCCACTCAAAGCCAAATAAATACGTCCCCCACAGGCCCTGCCCTGTGCATCACCCCCTTCCCGGTTCTCCTCCCTCACCTTTTTGCCCCTCTTGCCATTCTCTTCCATGATTCAGGTCGGGCCCAGAGGCATCTCCCTGCTCAAATCCTCTCTTCCTTCATTGCACCACCACTGGCCGCACCTGGAAGAGCAGGAGACTCAGGTGGTGTGAAAAGCACCACTGCCGCAATGGCAACAACTTTACAATCCTGCCATCATCTTGGGTGTCAGTGTTCCCGGCATGCACTGATGCTCACCTCATTCAGATCTCTTTGAGCCAGGCTAACATTTGGGTTCAAAGGGCTGACGTCAGTCCTCCAAAGGTGGATGCAGAGGAGCAGAGAGAAGCAAGCAAGAGCGGCACTTTCAGAAGGGATAGGAGTGATGTGCACGCATAAAAGGGAAATCTTCCCTAAGGGGTACAGACACAACTAAGAACTCTAGGTTGCTTGCAATTCCAGTTTAGGTTAAAATTATCTATTTGTGGGCCAAGAGGATTAAAATAAAACAGCATTGTTTATACCATATTTAATATAATAAATGTTAAAATAACTGCAACTAAAAATAATGGCAGCGACACCCATCCTCCGAAACTCTTTACGACCCCCTTGTGGGTCATGACCTCCAGGTTGGGAACCTATGCTCCTGTGTTCTAGCCGTTCATTGTTCCTTATGCTTCAGCTGGTCAATGGCTTATTAAACTTTTGGTCATTTTTCTGAGTCAGCTTTATTGAGGTTTGGACAACAAGCTGTTATTATGCAGCAGTGCAAGAAACTTCTATCTTGTAACGTTTATTGTTTTACTGAATTACTACTGCCACAACTGAGTTAACATTCTGACTATTGATTCCAAGAATTGTTTCCTGGACAGCTACAGGAAGCCTGTCGCTCCACTTATGGCTCAGTCAGCATTTATGTGAATTTAAGGTTTGTTCTGTCCTAATTTACACTTCATCACACTGATACATCTGCTGCACTGCAGCTCGTCTACCTATTGATGAGATGTATGGAATCATGTGGGAAGGATTAGATTGTTTGATATAAGTTAAGGAACGGCAGGGTTCCAGGAGTAACTGTGAAGGAAGTGTTGGAGTTTCTCCTGGGGGTCCAAACCCTGGGCTTAATGTCCAACACTTCGATAGGTAAATCTAAACCTTTTCTAGTACACATGTGGCTTGCAGTGAGCCTTTCTAGACTTCGGATGCCTCCTTACCCAGAATTCCAATTAACTACAAGGAAAGCAGGATTAAGGCCCTTACCAGTAGAGTAGAGCAGTCTCAAAAGTAAATCAACCTTTTTGTTGGATCTTGTCTTCCTGGGAAGGTGATTTTTTTCCCCTTGTAGTCTGCCTGCCAACTCCTGTCAAGAGTATGGAAATTGCTGTCTTAAAACCTCCAGCTACACAGCAGAGAAGAATCCAGACAGGGACCTACAGAACAGATTATTATAATTACAAGTCTCCCTCAAATATACTACCCCTTGCTGTTGTTAGTTTAGTTAGAGTTACCTCAATTGGCAATAGTCTTAATAGATTCAGTCAGAGATTCTGATTAGAGATGGGGGTATTCGTATACAAATACGCATACCCCCGCACAGGTGGCGATAACGAGGGTCCAGCCCCATGGGGCCGGATGGTCTACTCATAATTCCGCTGCTGCCGCAACCTCAACAGAGCCTTCCAATGGCTCCGGAGATCGCGATCGGCTTGCCACTCCTGGGAGGAGGCGGGACGACAAGCCTCTCTGCCAGGTCAAAGAGTGGCTCACCGAACACAATTTCTTTAATTCTGATGTTAAGAAAAACTTAAAATGTTTCTCTTTTACTTATAAAATCTTCATATTTGTCAGAATACACATATATTTACTATGTACATGAAGGCATGCAAACGGCAGGTGGATTTTTTTGTTGCCCTTGGCCAAATGTATAAGATCAAGGGACTATTCCTTCCCAGCTAGATTATTTACTGCCTGGTGTTGTCACTGTTTGAGACCTTGAAATCAAGGGTTTAGAAATATTGTGTGACTGAGAAATCAAAGGCCAACATACTTGATTGGGTCTCATAGCTGAGCAATTATTCCTTCAACAGATGCTACTTTATCTTCATTTTTGTCTTGCCTGATGTACCTTGTAGGCAGAGATTTGAAAAGTTTCCCTTTTGGGTGACAGCTCCCAGAAGACCACAGGCAGCATGGCTACTCCATTTCATAGGTTTCAGGGTTAGGTTTATGACCTTATGCCCGAGTGTTTGGAATTACTGTGCCACCATGAGGCCTACAATTCAGGGGATGTTCCATAGTATGGAAAATAGAAGGTTTTTTTTCTTCCAACCTTCCATTGTTTTCCTCACTAACCTCTATTTGGAAGCCATATAGTGGCTCCCCAAGATACTGTCAGTAGCGAGGTCCTAGTGATTGAATCTGGGCATGTTATGGATAAAGCATGTGGTTTACCACTGAGCATGACTCCTCTTCAGTTGCATAGAGTTTATTGAAGAGAATTGTGTGGAGTGAAACAGGTGGTTTTACCCTCCGTTGCCTGGCATCAGTATTTATGGGAATGATGAGCCAGAGCAGAAATTCAGAGGTAAGAATCAATTTCCCAATTTTAAGAGATTGCTCTGAAAGTTTTCCTTGAGCTGAAAAGTTCGGGTTGCGTTTTAAAAGAGCTTAGGAGTAGTTATTCTAACAACAGCTTGAAAATCTGGCTGTGGGTTTTCTTTCATTTCTGCCCCCAGTTTCTCCCTTAGCAAAGCTGAATCACTACAAGACTTATGCAAGCCAGTGTGCTAAGTTGGCATCTCTGCCCCATGTGTTCTGTGTGGGGTACTCCATTTTTCCCATGTGAACCTGCAGTTGTGAGGGAAAGGCACACAACTGTCTCTTTAGGCCTTTTTGATAGTAGGCACAGTTCACCGTTTTCCCAGCTCCTGCTTTGAATAGTTGTGCCTTGGAATAGTCTCATAGCTGCTGAGGAGAAGCTTAGCTTGTCATGGTTCCAGGAGCTGTTTGTAGGGTAAAATAGTAATCCCTATTGCAAAAACACTTCCCAGGCAATGCTTTGCCACTGGGTAATGGGTGCTGTGGGGAGATTAGAACAAATTGCTTGAGGAAATGTTAGTTCTCCTTTCCTGGAAGTTTTAAGAGGATGATTGATTAACATCTGTCAATGAGGACTTTTATGTAAACATAATTCTGTCATTTTGGGAAGGGAGAAGAGTTAGTGTGAGTGGCTTTGGAGGTGCATAGGAAAATTAATGCTTCTAGGGACTGCCTAAAAATTAAACGTCCAATATTCTGTTTCTTTTCCTTGTTTTCATTCAACATTACGACTACTGCCAAGCACTGCAGCTTTCAGATGCTTTGTCTGATCCGTCTGTCCTTATTTTTCCTCCTTATTTTCTGTTTATCTTAGATAATTCCCATACTGAGAACACAGCTTCTAATTGAGCCTTTTGGGTGCTTTGTGATTGCTTCTCCTGGCTCTCGCAAACAGTTAATGTCTTGATGGCTCAGCATCTCTATGCTGCCGTTGGCCCTTGTCATGACCTTCAGTATTTCTGTGGCTACAGAGTTGTATTGCCAAAGCAGGGGGATGTACTGGCATGGAGAGAGTGAGCCATATTGTATTGTAATGGGCAGTCGAGGAAACAATTCTCCAGTTTCCTGAAAAATCTCAAGAGAGGGCAAGGCAAACATTAGATATCTGCATTTTATCTCTGCACATGGCTTGGAATGAAGCTTTGAAGAGAAAGGATACACCAAGAAAGATCAAAGTTTCAACAGCCCCAGCTTGAAGTACTGCTAGCAAAATGGCTAAAGCCTCCGTCATTCCTTCAGAATGGATGTGCAAACTGTTTCTTTGGATGATTTGTCCACATATATGAGACACTTATTTACAAAAAAAAACCCAAGGGTTAGCTGTGTTTATCTGTTATGGGGCAGGGGAAAGAGTCTCTTGGTATTTTGAAAATTATCATCTGTTTTCAAAAATAGAAAAAGACTTATGTAACAGAAAGTTAATCGAAACTGTACTTCCCAAAAGAAAGACGTTCAGATGGCAGAGCAACCACTCTCACTCAAAACATGGCCATGTTGACCCACCTTTTAAACTTCCACCTCAGACAAAGAGTATGGCATAACCCTCCTGGATGCTCCACTCTCTACATAGCACTTCACCAGTGGTGTGGAAGACCCAAAATGAAACACAGGTTTTGATGATGTCAGCATCCACAAATAACAAGATTTGAAGAATAGCCTTACCCACAGTTATGGACAGATGTTGAACTGGGTTGAAATTGCCTTGTTTTTATGGGTATAATTTCAACCATAATTTCTTATGTTACACAGAAAATTCTTTCTCTAGGGATTTCCTTGTTCTTTGATACGTAATTTTTTTGTCTAATGTAAAGATTCATTTTTATTGATTTCAGGTACATCTTCAGAGTTTACATTTATAATTTATATTTTTATCTGTTCTGCAGCATCTTGAGGTAGCATCTGCTTTTTGTTCTTCATAGAATTTTTCAGTAACTTTTTTCCTGTTTTAATTTTATTTCCATCTTTGTTCTCTATAACATTATTTGTTCTCACTAATGGTCATCTTATACTTTTCCAATTTTTATTTTCACCAATTGCTTGTTCAGTCATTCCTTCTGTTTTCTTTTATCTTTCTTTACTGATTTTTAAAAAAGTTTTGCTAGTTTCATTGTATTCTGCCATACTTTGTTTCCCTTGTCATAGAAGTTCTCTTCTTCTGTCAAACAAGCCTTTCATTTTAACACTCCATTCTTTTCTTTTCTTTTCTTAAGAACAACAAAGCGCCAGGAAGATATGGAATTGGTAAGGGTGTGTGTGAAACAACAATAAAAGCACTACATGTAGTTTTCAGTAAATGTATAATGGTAAAGTAGCAGAATACTAGAACAATTATCTAGTACTAGTAGAATTTTTAAAAGGAGATAAGAAAACTATAGACCTATAGCCTTGTTAATGCAAACTTGTCAACTTTTAATAAAAATAATAATAAATAGCTTAGAAAAAGAACTAGAATTTTAGCATTCTGTTGAACAGTCAGAATTCAGGAAGAATTTCAGTTTATGAAAACATCCTTACTATTAGAATACTCATAGAAAAATCAGCAGAATATAATTTACTTTTATGTCTGGTGTATGTAGATTACAAAAAAAACTTTGATAGTACTGAATTGTGGGCAATAGAAAAGGTGCTACAGAATAATGGAATACATTATTGATATGTACGGTTTGCACAATCAATTTATGAACAAGAAACAATGGTTCCACAGTTGTACAAAAATACAAGGAAAATTCCTGTTAAATGCAGAGTGAGACAAACTCAAATGAGTCTAAACTGTTTATAACAGCATTAGATGATGTGTTCAAAAATCTCAGCTAGGACCATAAAGGAATTGGTATTAATGGGAGGAATTCAATCACCTTAGATATGCCAGTGGTGTAGTAGTTATAACAGATACCTTTGATGACTTACAAAGTGTGTTTGAAGAATTGAGGACCAGCCAGCATGGCTTCAAAATAGGACAATAGTTAGTCTGAAAGACCTGTCATCTCTAATCTTCAGAGTATCTCTGGGAAGGGTTCAGTGGTTATAATTATATGTCTTCTCAGTGCACTGACTACTCTTTCGAACATCCCTCCACCATCATTTTTTCCACCAACATGGCCAGTTTGTTAATAAATGTTTGCCGAAAGTTGGTTACTAAAAAATTCCATTGTCATTTATGAAGCTCCTAATAATAGCTTCATCCTGCTTTCCAGAGTTGGGTCATTCTGTTGTGACTGGCCAAAGTATTTTTAGTGCTAGTGTGAGAAAATTCAGTGGGATCCTCTAATGCTGTCTACAGTCCTCCAGGATGTTCTCCTGTACATTAGATTACATAACAGGGATGCTGAAGCACCACCTGTAGTGCTTCTAACTTGTCTTCCTCTTTGCCATTCAGATTATTATAAGCCATTCTTAATGGTGCTTCCAATTCTCTAGTAAATTGCTCGTGGTAGAGGCTTCTCAGTTGTTCCTTGGATCTTATTACAGCCAGGCCGTGGCACTGCTATCATCGCTTGTCATATGAAGGAATCTCTTTGTCTTAGCTTGATAAGAGAATGTGCCTCCTCAGTTTTCAGTTTGGAAAGACAGATAGTGAATATTTTTTGGCTTGAAAGATATAAACCTGTAAGTTCCCAGCCATCTTTGGTATGCTTTAGGTAGGATTGCAGGGTTTGCGTGTAGGGAGGATTAATCTCAACTATCCTGTTGGCTAACCATCCTTATGTCACCAGTTACCACTCTACTGAAGCCTGTCATTAGCTGTTGAAGCAGATGATTTGCAGAGGATTATTTGTATTACACTCGCTAATGCTTTCTAATAGCAAACTTCTAATTAAAAGGAAAGTCTTTCTGGAAGCAGTCTCAGCAGTTGCAGCAAAATTCTCCCTGTTTTAATATAATTAGGAAGAGGCTGGGGATGGACAGTGGTGATGTCCTTGATAGTCACTGCTTTACAGTAAACTTCTGTTGGGTATTGCATCTTAGAGTGCTGGGAGTCACACTGGGGATAGGTTACTACTTAGCCTCTCGTTTACACTATTACATGGTGAAACCCTGCCTCTCTGATGTGTTGGGAAAACGAGCAGTTGGGAGAAAATGGTGAGTGGGTGGCAGCCATCTGTACCAGTTTGTGTATTGCTGCAGATGCTTGCAGTTGCTTTGCTGTCTGCCAGCCCATATGTGTTCTCTGTTTGCAATGGCAGCATAGCCTTTATACTAAACATACTGTTCGGAAGAGAGTGTGGAGGGAGGGAAGCAAGTTGTGGAATAATTCATTCCGGCCATACTAGTTCCCTTACGACTCGACCTGTGGCAGAATTTGGTAGCGTAGGCGCTTTGCATTGCCCAATAGCTAATGTAGTAGTGGTGATGCGCAGTGAGGGAACGATTGCTGATACTGAGAGATGTGGATGCTTCCTAATGGCTGCTTGGCATAGGCCCAGAGCTGAAGTTAGTGCTGACTCCTGAGTACCTGGCATTTATACAGAATATCTCATTGCAAGAGGATCCCTAGAGCCATTTGGAGGCTGAACCGTGTTTTGAGGCTGCACTATTGCAAGAGAAAGAAAGGGACACTACAGTTATTGTACAAAGAATTTGAGATTCCTCACTGCATAGTTGGCTGTGTGCATGTCCATTTTGAAAGACAGACAGCTGCACTTAAGCAGCCTAAATCTTGCAGAGAGATTGTAACAGTATGGAAATCTGCCCCCTTTTGGGTTGTGAGGCAGAGGCGTCTTATACCTCAGGGTTTGCTTTGGGGGAGATGTAAGAGAACAGTGTATCTGCTGGAAATGAGAGCAAGGAAGTAGCTTCTAAGAGGAAAGAGGTCAAGGGTTCAGATGGCTAATAACAGGTATATTAGGCATGGGGTTCATTTATTATTTATGGTGCTTGTTACATTCTTTGCCCATGGATACTTACTTACTTACTTACTTACATACTTACTTACGTACTTACTTACTTACCCCATCTTTCTCCTTGAAAAGGACACAACAGTGGTTAACGTCATTAGACAATATTTAAAACTACGAACAATGAGTAAGGAGGCATCTTACAACGTTAACAGGCAATATTAAGGCAAAGATAAATAAGTGTACAAAAAAGTCACTCTGAGAAATGGAAAACACAAGTAGTACTAACTTGGATACACCAAGCAACACCCCGCAATTTAAATGCAGTAAAACATGACAACACCAGTGAAACTGAAACACATGTAGACACTAGCTACCAAAAACTAAAGGTGGGCATTAGCTCCTTGGCTGTGTAAAAGTGGGTAGAAGGCTAAAAGTAGCATGTGGGTTTGAGTGGTCCAGATGGGTAGAATTTGTTTTTAAATGATTTGATAATAGTTCCAGTTTAGAGATGCCATATTGCAGAATTTTTGTGAGATACATGTATACTGCTTTTTATTTCACTAAATGAGAGCTGAACCAAAAGGGATGTGTGTCCTTTTTGGGGGAACATGCTTTTCACTGTGAAACACTCACCACCTGGAAATTTTCTACATTTGTTTTCATCATGTTAGAATTTCATTACTTGCTTGCTATAATCTGGAGGTTGGACAAAAGGTTTCACACTAAATGATAGTGTCCATCTATTATTGCTTCATGACAAGTTAGTAAAGTTAATGGATCCAATTTCATTTTATACTCAACCATCTGTTCCAAAGAATAAAGAGCTTGCTTCCAATCACTACCCCATTTCCTAGCATTTTCACCAGATATGGAAGATATCTGCGATTTATCACAGCAAAACTGGCAGTAAATTTAGATTTTGGTGTGTGCAGCTAGTCCTGCATGAGTGGACTTCCCCATCCCCTATTTCAGCATACCTGCTGAATGGAGTGAGGAATGGTGTGATTTGGAAAGAGGGGGGAAGATACTCCAGAACTGGGTGGAGGGAATGGAAGACAAACCTTGGATCCAACCTGGAATTTATAAATCTTAAAGAAGGTGGAGGAAACTGTGACAATACAAGAATCTGTAGTAGTTTTCCTTAATATTAAGATAGGGAAATACTGCAAGATTGTAATATTGTGTTCCAAACATTTTTGGAAGTAATTAAGTATAACATATTTTAGCTACAAAACCATAGCTCAAAAAGTAATTAATGAATATTTGTGTGTCAGTGGGTTGGGGCACCTGTCTGTGGAGTCAGGGTTCTTGATCACGGAAGTGCTGCAAGTGTGTTCTGTTGAACATATTTATAAGTGCTTCCTCAGACATTCACAATGAAACAGAAGAATCCTGGTTGAAATCTGTTGAAATCTGGGTGAAAGGGACGTTGGGGGTCAGGATTTATTATGTATGCTTCTGTCTGCCCCATAGTTAACATATCTACCTGCTTCCTGGCTATAACACCTGAATAGGGCGGTAATCATCTTGCAGAGGTGCAGGGAGAAGCTAAAGCCAAATTATCTCATCGTCAACATTCAGCTTTTTGTCACAGGAAAGGTGCTCCTACCTTTTGATAATTTTTATTGCTTATTGCTACACCATTTCCTGTGATATTATCTTTTTTCTGAGAGGGGATGAAAATAACTGTACACAGTTCTCCCAAGTGCGAGTGAATCATAGCCTCCATGAAAGCATTATGATATTGGCATTTTTTATTTTCATAATAAAACCTGTAATCCCTACTATGCCTTTTCCTGAGTTACTGCCCTCTAAGCTGTTGTTTTTCATTGAGTAGTCAACCGTAGCCACCAGATCTCTTTCCTGGACAGCCATGGCCAATTCAGATCTCGGTGTATATGTGAATCAGCATATTTTACATTAATTTATACAGTATGGCAGTTCTTACATCTCTCCTTCACTTTGGAGAGGTCCTTTTGAAGCTCTTCAATCAGTTCTTTAAGCAGCTGGAATAAGATGTTATTCATTGAGAGGAATGCTTGCTCTGGGCTCCCACTGAATTGCAGTCCTGGTTGTAAATAGTTTTTAAAATGTCATTATTGTTACTGTTTAATTATGAAAGAGGAGGAAACAAGTTTCTTTTATGATGCTTGTCTGCATAGATGGATGGAGCTTCCTGCTTGATAGGAACAGTAAGTACTTCTGGCTATTACATTTTCAGAAGAGGATTGAAAAATTGCTGTAGTAATATAAAGTTCAAAAAGGTAGAGGCAAGTGAGAAGTCACCCACACCATCATTCCATTTTTTTAACTATCCTTTTTTTACAATTTGAAAATGCTGATTTTTTTTTTTAAAATATGATTGAACTTTTTAATGTTACAAAAGTATTGTAAAATAAGAGTAAGTTAATTGGTGGTTGCAGCAGGCACTCATCATGTTAACTAAATAACAAGAAGTTGATTAATTTTGGGTAAACGTCCCTTAGCAGCAGCTTTTCCAGTAATGCTCTAAAGTCCTAAATAGTCTTTTGGGTAATTAGTCTAAAATTATTTTACTGGAAGGAGGGATGCAGGGCAGAAAAGCCTGTCTCTGTAAAGGCCACAGAGAGGAGAAATAATTTAACCTACAGTAAGCCCAAAGCACTGAAATGTACTCGGGATTATGCAGCATTATTTTGGCCTGCCAAAGAAGGAAAAAACAATACCTGTCTACATAGCACTGTAGGCGCATTCAGAGTACTTCATATACATTTCTGGCAAGCTTTATTACAACCCAGGTCAATGATGTTATCTTTAATGTGAAGATGGCTGTCTGTCTCTGAGAGATTGACTTACTTAAGGCCACATATAATTTATGGCTGAGCTGTGATTTGCAATGGTTGTTCTGATTTATAATTTACGCAGCCATTATCCAGTTTTTGCTGTTAAAGGGTGAAGAGGTGCTCAGAATGGAGGCTATAATCTTGGCCGATTTTCATCTTCAACACCCAGCACTCGTTTGACTTTATATTTTTTTCATTTTTCATTTGGTTAAGACATAGTATGTCAATATTAAGGTAGGAAGAGTTGGAGCCCAACATGCTACCCTGTTGACTAAAATTAGTTCATTTTCATAGACAGCAGTTGCTTGTTTTCTCTTCAGTTAACTTGCTCTTCTGCTATAGATGTCACAGATGACATTCTTGAACGTTCTTCTTTGTGCAGCTGTAAGGGTGCCATTCTGTTCTTTCTCCTTGTTTTTCTTTTACGGTGCTTTTGGTTGAGGTCTTGGCTTTAGTCTCACTCTTTTCTATATAGAGCCCAGTCTATATAGAATAGAACCCAGGCTCTATCTTGACCTTTTGAATTCCTGGCATACCTCATATTTCCTTGTTTTAGAATATCAAAAATCCATGGCTTGCAAAAGCAGCAGAAATTTGCTAATCCTTGCTCTTTTCAATTTCAGTTTTTCTTTTTCTTCCCTCTTAAGCTTGAAGAATTGCTGACTGCTGCATTAGTCCTGTGTCTCCAATTTGTCTGTGCTGCAACACTCATCCTTCGCATCTGTGCCTGTATTCACCTGGCTTAATGCTTTGCATGTGGTCTTTGGGAAATCCAGCGTATGGAGTTTGCTGCTGCTGGCTGCTTTTAGCTCATATTGTCACTTCAGACAAGGCCTGGTTGGCAGTCTTGGACAAGGACAGTATTCCTCAGCCCAGTCCTCTCCAGAAATGTTGGACTTCAACTCCCATAGTCTGTTATTGAGGTTACAAACGGCTTGTTTTATGGGTGAAGCTGCTTTGCCTCTACTCCCTTCAAATCCTTCTCAAGAGCTTCTGTTCCTTTACTATGCCTGGCAAACACTGCCATGTATTTTTGGGACATTAATTCATAATGTTTCTGCACTATTCACAAGTTACTGGTGAAGAAGTGGATTTTTATTCCACAAAGGCTTGTATTAATGGTCTAATAAAGGGGTCACATTCTTCTACATTTGTGTTGTGTAATGACTACATGGGTTCCTTTGTTGTTTTTGTTCTTTATGGTATGTGAGCTACTGTCTCAGTTTTAATTGATACAGAGCAGTGATTTCCAATCTTGGATCCCTGGAAGTTCTTGGACTAAAACTCCCAGAAGCCTTCATCACTAGCTGTGCTGGCCAGGATTTCTGGGAGTTACAGTCCAAGAACATATGGGGACCCAAGGTTGGGAATCACTGATATAGAGGCTGCACCTCTGTGCTGGGTTTTTGGCTGCAAATACTTTACTTTCTCACAGCGCCCCCCCCCCCCGCCCACTCTGCAAATTTGTTTTTAATTGCTAAACTCTGTTTGCTACCCTGTAGACACTGGCTGTTATAGATACTGCACAATCCAATTTTGGAAGGTTACCCTCATGACATGAATATTAATGGACAGTGTCTTGGAAAGTTTGGCTACAAATATAAAACCTGTTGTATATTGAAAACAACAAGCACTCAGAGGTTGCTTACCTGGCAGCCAGGTATATCTGTGTAAGAGTTTATAAAAATGGTGGTGCTCAAAGAGCTGATGTAGTTTGATACAGTAGCCTGGGGCTCACTCAGCTGGTAAGCCCATGGTCAGTGTGTATTTTCAGTATACAGGTGAGGATGTAATGTGGCTGAATAGCACCCCCCTTGAGAAACATTCCCACGCAGTGCAAACTAGAACATTAGTGAACATTCTCCCTGTGCTGCTGTGTGCAGGGAACTTGTTTGTATAGAGACAGGTTGAGACTTGCTATTGTTCTGAAGTGGGACATCCCAAATACTGCTTCACTAGCTTTGTGACAACTGGCACTGCACATCTTCTTAGTGCTTCTAACATATCTGCATGTGAGGCTAGTTTTAGTTCCACATTGCAGACAGTAGCGGGGGAAACTGAGACAATAATGACTTGATTAAGATGAACTAGGAAGTTCATGGTTTGGATATAGCTCAACAAAAGGGAGGACAGCTGCAATCAGAGTCCTCTGAGTTTCTTTCTTTTTAAGTGAAAAGCAGCAGGGGTGGGGGGACAAATCATACCACAGGTATGGGGCACACACAAAAAAAGGAGTTTAGAGCTTTTTCCTTTAACATTATTTTTGGTGAGGCGAATTGCCCATGAATTCTCCTGTTTACTGCAGGAGAGGAAACGTACATGGGTCATAGCTGCTTTTGGATATAGTGACTTAATTGTAGAGATGGTGCAGGGGAAGAAAATGAAAATCTCTTTCCTCTCTAGCCAATTCACCCTTTGCCTAGTTGTTAAAACCCACCCACCCACTCACTCCCAATTTCCAGGGCTGCTTTCAACAGAGAGAGAGAGAGCTGGGGTGGGTTACAAATCAGGAAGGAGGGAGCCAGGGGAAAAGGAACCTGTGAGATTATGAGTCTCCTGTTTGTTGACCACTTAGCACCCTAAGGCTGAGTTGGGGATATCCTGATTCATATAAATCGTCTACCATCTGTAATCTCCCTAGATGATGGCCTTAATATAAACTCTTATTTTTGTAGGAGTTGATTTCTCTTCATTTGGAATATGGGGATGAATGTCCTCATGCTGTGTGGTACATGCAGTACTTTTGAGTACTCAAAAGGCACTATATAAATATTTGCGATTTAGTAATTACTAATCATTGGATACATATTTTTTGGCAGTAGTGCACATTTAAAAGACGATAATGTAAAAAAATGAAACATGACTTGATGGTTTCAGGAGGGGAACACTGCATTTAGACAGAGGAGACCCAGAACCTTTTGGTTCAGATTTTCCAGTGGGTTCAGCCTATTTCTGAAGGAATTAAATGTTGCCTTTCTTGCTCCATTCCTCAGTTTCTTCCTTCTGTCTCCTTTTTTTTATTCTAGTGCGGCTCCATGATAGTATTTCAGAAGAAGGTTTCCACTACCTTGTCTTCGATCTGTAAGTGTTTTCTTTTTGCATTTGATCCTTCATCACTGGTACAAATGTGTAGTCTGTAGAAAGAGTTGCTAAACAAAATATGTTTTTGGAATTATTCTGACTTATATTTCCATTTTGTTCCTTCCGTCCTCTCAGTGTAGCTATATCTGTTGATAAGCTCAGGACTCCCTGATCTTTATATTAGAAACAGAAGATGCAACTGCATTCAGTGGCAAAGTGCTGCGTAAGAAAAGCTGAGTTCTACAAACTGTACAAATTCTGTCAAATTTCTTGTTGGGCAGATATCTTCATGTCATTCATGCTGTTCCAGCCATAGTTATGTTTGCAGAAATCAAGATATGTGTTTTCTTGCTTAGAAGCATTGTTTTCTCTTCCCCTTCCCAAGTGCAAAGCCTACTATTTATGTGATTTTCTAGATCATAGTTTTATATTGCCGTTAGTGCTTCTTGGGCGACGCTTGCTTTTTCTTCTGTCTATCATCAGAAAGAATTTATCTATTCATTCATTCATTCAATCAATTTATACCCCGCCCATCTAGACCGAAGTCTACTCTGGGTGGCTACAACAGTACATAAAAGTAAAAGCAATTTAAAATAAAAACAACAGTATTAATATAATTCAAGATGGCAACGAATAAATTAGGTGATGACAGGAGGGAAGGCCTGTCTAAAGAGCCAGGTCTTACGTTTGCTCTTAAAAACACCCAGTGAGGGAGCCAGGCAGATTTCTGAGGGTAGACTGTTCCAGAGGTGAGGGGCCACTGCCGAGAACGCCCGGTTTCTTGTTCTTTCTCTCCAGGCCTCCCTTGGTGTTAGGCCCCCCCAGCTGCCCATCCTGGCTAGAATGAGTAATTCGGGTAGATCTAGGTGGGAGGAGGCATTCCGCTAGATATTGAGGCCCTAAACCATTTAGGTCTTTATATGTCATCATTAACACTTTGAAATCAATGCAGAAATGAACGGGCAGCCAATGTAGGGCAGCCAGAGTGGGGGAGATAAGCTGATGCTTTCTCACCCCAGTGAGAAGTCTGGCCACCGCATTCTGCACCATTTGAAGCTTCCACACAGTCTCAAAGGTAGCCCCACATAGAGCGCATTACAGTAGTCTAATCTCGAGACTACAAGCGCATGGACCAGAGTAGTGAGCGCCCCAACATCAAGATAGGGACGCAGCTGGGCAATCCGCCAAAGATGGAAATAGGCGGAGCAGACCACTGACGCTACCTGGGTTTCCATGGTGAGCGCTGGATCCAGATGGACCCCCAAGCTGCGAACCTCACTCTTCGTGGCGGGGCCACCCACTCTCAGGACCTCTGTCTTGTCCAGGTTCAGCCTCAGTCCATTCGCCTGCATCCATTGCAGAATGGCCCCCAGGCAGTGCTGAAGGGACGAAATGGCATCCACTGTTGTTGGAAAAAAGGAGATGTAGAGCTGGGTGTCATCAGCGTACTGATGACATGAAGCCCCACACCCGCTGATGACCTGACCAAGCGGCCTCATATAGATATTAAACAGCATCGGGGAGATAATCGAGCCCTGCAGAACCCCACAATTGAGACTCCACAGGGCCGATACACTCTCCTCAAGCTGTACTCTACAAGAAGGATCAGAGCCAGGCTAACACCAGACCACCGATCCCCAACTCGGAGAGCCTCCCCAGGAGGATACCGTGGTCAACGGTATCAAAGGCAGCTGAGATATTGAGAAGGACCAACAGAGACATTTTGCCCCTGTCGGCCTCCCTCAACAGGTCATCAAACAGGGTGACCAATACAGTTTCCGTACCGTGGCGCGGCCTGAAGCCCGACTGGAACGGATCCAAGGCGTTGGTTTCATCCAAAAGGGCCTGGAGCTGGTCAGCCACCACCCTCTCTACCACCTTACTACGGAAAGTAACATTGGCAACGGGCGTATAATTGCCAATGTCGTCTGCCGCCAAACTTGGTTTCTTCCTTATGGGCCTAATGAGTGTATCCTCCTGGAGAGACCCATTAATTATTGCCGTGGCCCATTCAGTTGTTACAGGCCTGGCTGCTTTGATTAGCCAGGCCGGGCAAGAGTCAATGGAGGAGGTGGTGGCACAACAGCAATCAAGCACTTTGTCCACCATATCTGACGTCACAGGCTGAAAATGAAAGAATAACTGGAAGTTTAAGCCAAGTGAAATAGTATGCCATATTGGCTTCTGGATGTATCTACCAAGAAATAAATTTTGTTGGAATATAGTTTATGAATTGCTTTTTAGTGTTTTTACTTCATGGTTCCTCTTAATTAAACTTGTCTCATCAGGTGCACTGGCATTTTTTCAATCTTGAATAGACCCACAGCTTGCCATTTGGCATCCAGGCAATGGCATCTTGCATCCACTCGGTTTATGAGGCAAGGGTGTGAGCCCCTGCTCCAATGGAGAAGGAACAGAATGTGGTTCTCTTCCAATGAAAAGAGAAAGTTGTGTTTTTTTAAGGGAAGAGGATAGGGCTAAAGGTGTTAATTGTTTATCTTCCTAGCACTCACCAGTCAATTCCCTTCTGGATTCCAGTGCTCTCTAAATGTTGGCACCCAGAGACAAAGCTTGAACTATATCCTAGTTACAGCCCTGACTTCAAGCTAATCTATCTGGGAAGTATGTCTTTCCAAGATTTTTCTTTTTAATGAAAGTATTATGAAGAAACAACTACTTCTTGCTCTTTTGTGCTAAAGTGTGAGTTTTAGCAAGATCCTAACACAACGTCCAGTAGGTGTTTTATCCTCATGAATTTCATCTGATTTCAGGGTCACCGGTGGGGAGCTCTTTGAAGATATTGTTGCCAGAGAATACTACAGTGAAGCTGATGCCAGGTAAAGACACATTCCCTAAAATGCCTCATAATTTGGAGTGGCCATATTGGGTTGTGTGGCACTGTTATTGAAGCTGTGTACTGCACCATCCTTACTTTCATACCAAATTTCTGTACAGTTTTCCCAGTTCAGCCTCTGTTCCCTTAAGGGAGAAAGCACCTTGATGTATTACAGTTTAGATTTGCAACCACTTTCACATGAAGCACTAGTATTACTTTGATGGAAAATATTCTTTAGCTGTTCCTTTTTTACCCCCTGTAACTAAAGTTTAGGAATGACCCTTCAGAGTTCACTGTCGATATTAGCATTTGGAAAAACATTAGAAGTCTACCTTTGAGTCCTACATGCTGCTGAATCCTTACTAAACCCAAAATAATTTTTCAAAAGTTGTTTAACCAAGGCCCTGATGAAAGACCGGATGGTCTGTACTAGCTTGCCCAATAGAAGAGCCTGCAGTTGAAGCCGGTTACAGTTTTAGAGCGTGGTGCTGCATAACAGTGCCAAGAGAATGGGTTCCATGTAAGTTGAGGATTTCCTTCCAGTCTTACCAAAGCAGCAAGCCCTGCCATGTGCAGAGGTGTGACTTAAAGAAATGGGAGCTGTCATAAAAATGAAGAGAAGCTGGTTGTAGTCTTTTGGTGGTGGAAAATAATGTTGGTAAGTTCTGGGTGAATCATATGTTCAAGTAAGAGGAAGATCAGTATCTGGTTACAGAGCCAAAGGTTGAGAGTTTGATACCACACTGTGTCTCCGTGATAGGGGCTGGACTCGATCCATAGGGTCCCTTCCAGCTCTGCAGTTCTAAGACTCTAAGTAGGACTTCAGTAGCCAGGATGTTGTGTTAATTAACTCCATTGAAGCCCCAGTGCTTCCTTTACTTACAGCAGTGGTTTCCAAGTGTGGGTCCCCAGATGTTTTCAGACTACAACTCCCAGAAATCCTGGCCAGCACAGCTAGTGGTGAAGGCTCCTGGAAGTTTTAATCCAAGAATATCTGGGGACCCAAGGTTGGGAACCACTCACCTGCAGGGATATTTCCTTCCTGTAATCTGTGATCTCTAACCCCTTTCCTTTACATCCTTACCAAATGATAACAAGACAGTGTGGCAAATGACAGTAAGAGGGGCAAGGATTTCAGTGCAGCCTTCTTGTTATGAAAACACAGCATCTCCCCACTGTTGGAGAAGAAGCACAAAGCCACACAAGTTAGGATTGCAGAAGACTAATCCACACAAGTTTCTCTGGATAGTCCTGTCCCCAACTGACCTTATTGTACACAGTCTCTTCCTTCATCTACCCTGAACAGGTCTAACATTGCCTGGCTTGAGTCAATGCTAGCTTGTCCCCTGGCTGCGTAAAGCTGCATTCCAGAGCAGACTGAGAGAGCAAGCGAGTGAGAGCAGAGTTTGTGCCAATCTGACCCTTTCCTGGGACTCTGTGCTTTTGCCATTTTTGGCCAGAAAGTCTCCTGCTGTGGATTTGGCTCTGTTTGAGTTGTTGTAAAGATTTTTCTTTTCGTGTCCTGGGACTGAAGAGATAGACATTCGCAGAGACTGACAAAACAGCTTACGTTGCTAGGTCGTTTGGTTTGATGGTGGGGAATAGAATGCCTTGCACAGCCTTGTTCTTTCCCAGAGCAAGTCTCTGTCCTCCACACTTAAAAAAAAAAAGCAAATTACTCTCACTGTGTATCAGTTGATACTCACACTTTCCCTGTGTACTTTACTACAGCCATTAGTACTTTAGAGAATTCTCATGTATCAGCCTTTTCTTCTCCATTGCTGTATTTTATTGTGATGGTGGCATTCTTTCTGCAAATAGAATAGATTTTTTAAAAGATTGTTTAATAAAAAGGAATTTCTTTAAAAAGAAAAAAAAAGATTTTCTTTTTAAGAAATTCTACACAGAAACATTTGCCCCCTCACTGCTATTACTGCTCTTTCACAAGGATTTTCATTGTGACGAGGCTCACTTCTCTGTCTTTATCAAGAACAAAATTGCTACAGGATGGTTTGAGGCCTGTAAACTTCCTAGGTGTCTTGGAGGAGCTGTTAAAATACAATCTGTTTCCCACATCAAAGAGCCGTGCTTGCTTGCAGTAAGTCACTCACACACCAGCTGCTGTGTCTGCTTCATTCCAAGTGCCTGGAAAATACTAGGTTGATGAACATTCCCTGAAATCTATATGTGTGCAC
Source organism: Intellagama lesueurii (assembly GCA_037013535.1). NCBI lineage: Eukaryota > Metazoa > Chordata > Lepidosauria > Squamata > Agamidae > Intellagama > Intellagama lesueurii. The sequence goes on along the minus strand of JBAJHW010000003.1, from coordinate 154,166,463 downwards.
ATTCTCTCTCTCTTTCTCTTCCTCTTCCTCTTCCTCTCTCTCTCTCCCACACACACACACTTCTGTGTGTGTGTGTGTGTGTGCGCGCGCGCACGTGTGTTGCCTCATGTACTCACAATGTGGGAGTAATGTTGTCCTGACATGAGAGGTGTAAATGACAAGTTGCTCCACTCTCTGTAGTATTGACTGCAAAAAGAGAGAAAGGAGGACAGCTGATTTTCCTGGCACTTGCAGGAAGTGTGTTTTGTGCCACTTGAAGAAACCAGGGAGCTGAAAATGCAAGCTAAGTGGGCTTGGTACTTAAAAGGTGCCCATCCCCTCTCTGCAGACACACCATTCTGATAATGTGCTTGCATTTATTGCTACTAAAAGCTTTTCCTGCCTGGCAGGTGCCCAATCTAGATGAGATGGGAAAAACTGCTCTTTGATTCAAGGAGTCTGCATGGAGCCTTACTAAAAGCAGGCTAGTGTGACATCAGCCTGCAAACTGACTTGAGGCTTCCCAGTCACGCTTTTATGGGGTTTATATGACTTCTTTGGGGCTGCTGATGGAGTGATCGAAGGAAAGGCATTGTGGGACTGGGATATCTGCTTCCAAGCAGTCTGTGGTGCAGTAAGTTGAAAGGGCAAAAGAAGCACTGTGATCTCCATCATTTCCAAAGAAAAATAGGCACACAACAATAGGTAGAATGCTTCCATCAGAAATGGTTGTTTTTTGGTCAGTGCATCTGATGAACTATTGAACTGTAAGCCCACTGCTCTTGGGTGTATTGTCTAACACTCCTGCCTTGCGAGCCTTGTTAGAGAAATGGCTTACATATTCTATAAAAGGAATACGTTAATGAATAACATTATTCTGCTTTTTTGTTCCACAGCCACTGTATTCACCAGATTCTGGAGAGTGTCAACCATATTCATCAGCATGATATTGTACACAGGGACTTAAAGGTAACTGTTGCCTTCAGTACAAAATATCATCATCATGGGCCATCAGATCAGTTCTGACTTATATATAGACTTGCTTAATTGGATGTAGTGGCGCGGGGGGGGGGGGAGATTGAATTAACACAGTCATACAAATTAGTCCTTCTTTCTAACCAACCTGCATCTGGTCTGCTAGGAGTGGGAACATGTCTATATTAGTGCCTTTGTGTTCAGTAATTTTTACTTTAATGACCTTTTCTCCTGCAGATGATGAACCACTCTCAGAACCATGCATTTTCTCCTACCAGCATCGGTCTGCTATTAGGAATGGTTGCATTCTGGGCTTCATACTTGTTTCTGGACTTAATTTCTGTGCAAGCAGAAAATTTGCATTAACTCCAGGGCTCAGTGGGGGGAAAAGATGTGTATACAGGCCATTGGGAGTGATACTTTCTTGTGCCCACTCCCATCCTCCCCAGTTGGCCATCATCTTAACTTGCAGCAAAACAAACTGGAACATATGAGAAGACTGGCCTTGATTCCTAGCAATGTACTCCTAGGCAATTTGAAGGTTCTTTAAAAACCACTGTACTGCAAATAAAGCTAATCCTGATAGTACATCTGGAGGGAAGGGCCAGTTATTGCAGCATAAGTAAATCCATGCCACAGGGAAAAGCGGAGTGCAGACTGGATCTATAAGCACTGCAGGGAGCAGAAGACAAAGGGCAAACATGCTTTGAGCAAAATTAACCAAAATAGAACAGAAACAAATCTGCAGTGCAGGCACCCAGCTTGTTTTGGAAGTTCCTGCTTTTGCCTGGAAAGCTTGTCTAAGAACCCTGCTGAGTGTTGTTACACCCACAGAGTTCTTTCTCAGATAGCTGATGTCCTGCTTGTTTGCCATATCCATTATCTACCATGTGGTGGTCCAAAGAAGTATGAAGAGAGGCTTGTTTCCTTACAGAATTGTTTAGGATAGCTTTTTGTTTCGGTGAGGCATCTGATAACTGTAAAACACAGGAAGCTTAACTTTAAAAAGCAGCAGTGGTTGGAGGTCCAGCCTCTGTGACATGTGGAGCAATCAATATTTCATTCTTGTTTCATTCACCCTACTGCTCATCACATATTCAGACCTTTCCTGCTGTAACCTGAGTGATCCAACCTATTCTAAATTCTACTGAATATCAGACTGTTTGGCTCAGAGTACTCTCTTGTGAAAGATAGCCTTATAGTAGTGACTGTTGTATACTCATCATACTGCTGATGCTATAACTCCAAACCTGTGTTTTGAGCCTATGTACAATGGCCCGTGTCTGTATCGTGCTGCGTTTTAGCAAAGGCATGAACATTTTCTTGATTTTGCTAGCAATTGTGGATCTGTACATAGATAGCACTGGGTATGTATATGCATACCCTCCTTCCTCTTACAGATCAGTTTGTCTGCTGCATATTAAAGATATTTATTGATCAGAATTGTGTTTACTGATCAGAATACAGTATTCTGAGAGTAGTCACACAGCAGATTCTTATAATTGTGTTATAGTGATAGCAGTTGTATTTTCAGTCATCCTAGTGATCTCTAGCATGGAAGTTGCCTTTTTAACAGTAGTGTCACACAGGATTGATGTTTCTGTTGAGTTAGTTACTGCAATTTCTGTATGTCCTTTCTGGTCTTTCATCACTACATGAGACCCTGTCAATGTATAAATTGGGGGATTCATCCTCACCACCCTCTGACCATGTTTTATACCACCTTATACTTACTTAACTTGAGTGGCATTTGCCATTTTGTTGGCCATTTTTATCCAATGTGGAGAGATTCTTCTGCAGTTCTTCTTTGAATCCCATTTATATTCTTATTAACATCCCTAAAAAAAGCAGAAGGCAAAGTGTGCTGCTTATATACCGACCCATAACATTTAAAGCACTCTCTGGGTAGTTTACAATTTAATTTGTAGGCTGCACATTGCCCTCCCCCGCCAGTGAGCTGGGTAGTCAATTTACCAACCTTGAAAGGATGGAAGGCTGAATCAACCTTGAACCAACTACCTCAGCCCCTCAGGATCAAACTCAGATGATGAACAGAGTCTTGATTGCAGTACTACAGTTTAACCACTGCTCCACAAGGCTCAGTATAATAAATTGATATTGCCAGCAAACTCACAATTCATTCCAAATTCCAGATCAGTTATGAACAAGTTAAAAAGCCATGGACCCCAGTACAGCTCCCACATCCTATTTTATGAGAATTGTTCCCTTATTTGTCTTACCAGCCTTACATGGCAAGGGGGTGGGGGGTGGGGCTGCTCACTTCACATGGACTACTAGGCCTGACCAGCATCCCTCGTGAGCCAGGCACATACCCCTAAATCCCTTGCAGAGTGGCAGAGTTCCACAGCAGGAGATAAAAGATTCATTGGCAGACAAATCAATGCAGACAAGGATCCCTACAGGTAAGAGGTTTGAAAATCACTGGCTCACCAGACCATGTTCCAGTGAAAACTGTGAAACGTGTTTTGACTTCTTTGTCTTCCTCAGCAGCTGTTTTACAACACACAGTGCTTCAGTTTCTTGTCTGCAGTATATATACAGCAGGCATCATTCATAGTTTACTTGCTCATGAAGAGCTAGGTTTTGTGCCTGCTTTAAACTTTAAGCTGTTGATTTCAACCAAGAGTCAGCAAACACTTTACATTCAGTTACAGAAAAACAGGTGTCTGTCTAGAGAGAAAAGGTCTATGTCTCCTTTTTTGGAAAACAGCTATAGCTAGTGCAGTCGTATCTTGGTGAATACCTCTTTGTACAGACTGTGTTAGTTGTGGAAAGTCCAGAGAAACAGCAGGAACATTCCTTGAAATAGTAATAAGGCTTCCCCTTTTGCCTCAGTCATCTGCATGCTCCTCCAGCAATGTGTTTTTTCGCCAAAAGATGTGAAAATGCTGCCAGCCTTACAGTAAGTGCATGTTAGAGAGATGGACACAGGAGAACGACATTTGTTCAAGACTGGGATGATCTTAGCTTTTTGTGATCAATATCTTCTTGGCTAGGGAGATGTCTTATCAAATATGGTAAACCTTAGGTTTTCAGTTAGAAACCTCTTTAGCTACTAGAGAAAAAGATTGTGATGAAACATATATAAGCAGCTTTGGAAATAACCAAACAGGAAAGCCTTTTCAGATGTCATTGTACAAGGTTGTTGAATTATAAGATGGGGGTTGCAGTATTACTTTAGAAGATGCATGGATGGTAGATTTGTACTAGTAAAGTGGATAAGGCATTCTTAGGACTGGTGTGTGAATAAATGCTGCTCATTGCTTAGGTCTAACTAGATGTAAAGGAGGCAACTGGAGTGGCTGGTCACAGGACTGCTCTGGTCATGCATAAAGTGGGACCTGGAAGGGGTCGTTTGAAAAGATGAAAAAGGGGCACATAAGAAGTTCCACCCGCCCTTGCCTTATCTACCTACAGTCTGTTTGCTGGATCTTTTTCCTCAGCTGAACTCTTATGTTAGGAGTCAGACTGCCTGGCGATGAAGGACCAGGGAAAGGTAAAGCAGGGACGTAGTTCAGCTCCTCTCACCCATGCACCACGTTGAAAGCTAAAATTAGATGCCGTGCAATATGTGTTAAGTGGTGGCAGCCATGTCAGCAGACATGGAGTCAGACCTTGGGTGTTCTTGGTGAAGAATAAAAACCTCTCTGACTTTGGTGCTAGCATTTAGTAGAAATGTTCTACATTATGTTAAGTTCCAGGTCTGCCACCAGTTAACCCTCTATCCACTCTCAGGAGTAGCAATGTGCATCACAGTTTTCACAGATAGTAATCAATTTCATTTAACAATTATATTGGCAACCCTCTCTTTTTTTGAGGACTATCCTCTAATTTGTCTTTTGATTGGAGCATAGTAAAAATCAGACTACCACAGAATGCCCAAGCCTTTCTGCTGTCAAATGAAAGTAAAATATGGTAAAAAAAACCATTTGGTTGATAGGTTAGCAAATGAAATTTAAAAAAAAACAGGGCAACATGAAAAATCAGTCTGTTTTGAGCATTGACATATTTTTCCCACACTTAAGATTGCTAAGATTCACACAGTAGAAGAACTGCAATAGGCTTCCACTAGTCACTCAAATTAAATGCTCACTGGCAACTCACCAGCTAACTAGCAGCCACCAGTAAACAGGGTACTTCTCTAAACTGACTCACCCCACTGAAGTGGGGAGTAAGATCTTTGACAATGTCCTATCACCAAACCTATCTGAATATTCCTGGAGAGGATTCCAATGAGATGATGTGAAGTATACTGCAGGAAAGCCATTTGCATGAATCTGGTGGGAAAGTACATTTGTGGTGCTATAAACAACTGCAGGAAATGTTTCTGAGAATAGTTTTCTGTAGGATAGTGTTTGAGCACATGCAAAGCAGGGATCTATCTTGAAGTAAATCTTACATTGGCCACAGGTTCAAATGGAAGAGAACAGAAATGAACATCATGGTGGGTGGCTGCTTTTCTCCAGTCTTACAAAGACACCACCACCACCCCCCCCCCCCTGCTGTGCCAGTGATGATCTCATTGCTGCGCTAGGAACTCAAAAGCTCCCTGTAGGGAGTAGCTGGAACTTGGATGTCTGCCCTTTTTTGACAGTGTTCTGTCTCTCACCTAAAGAAAAGCCAGGAGCTGCAATAAGTATTCACTTAGCCAAAGAAACAATAAAGCATTTTCTGCTGTCACTGTGGAAAGAGAGAGAGGCTAATATGGAAGCTCTGAGTGCCCGGAAATGGGTCTAGCACAAAAATACTTAGTAGTGGACATAACAGTACCACTGCCATAGTATCCACAGTTGAGTAAATGTTTCCCTGAAGGTATAGAATGGCACTGGTGCTAGAGCCTGTGCAGAGCTTTTTTGGTTCTTGAGGTGTAGGTTGACGCAGTCGGCTCTGGCTGGCTCGTATTTCCATTGATGTGCTTTATTCTCTGTCAGTCCTTATTCTATTCTTGGTGGTGAAGGGATGTTAAAAGTTGACTACAACTTTCAACAGGAGCCTTATGGCACAGTGGTTAAACTTCAGTGCTGCAGTCAAGACTCTGCTCACAACCTGAGTTTGATTCCGATGAATGTAGGTAGCCAGCTCAGGGTTGACTAAGCCTTCCATCTTTCCGAGATCGGTAAATAGAGTACCCAACTCATTGAGGGGGCAATGTGCAGCCTGCATAATTAAATTGTAAACAGCCCAGAGAGTGCTTTAAGTGCTATAGGGTGGTATATAAGCAGCACGCTTTGCTTTGCTTTGCTTTTGCTTTTAACAGCCACTGAGCCAGAATGATTGTATTGCACTCCCTTTTGAGTTGTGTGAAGTGATAGTTTTAAATGTAAAAACAAGATATTCAAATGGAGGGGAATAATCATTGTAATGAAGTCCAAATATTTGATATTGATTCTGATGACTCTTATGGATTATCTGTTTCAGTATAATGTTTCAGGCGTGGTGGCTACAGCCAATACAGGCAGGCATCTGTAGGTAGCAACTCCAACCAGATGTCCCAGTTCTTCTGGACAGAGAACCAGAAAACAATGGTCTATTTGTAGAAAAAATTGTCATGCCTAATCTGTTGGGAATATAGTGAGTTTTTTCATTGGTGGCAGTGGTTACTTGGTTATTTATATTAATGTATGCAAGGTACCTTTGCTTCACCATTTCACTCTAAAGGCCCTCAAGGTAGCTTACAAAACAGATATTCTATACATTGGATCTGTAGTGCTTTCTTGACCCAATGTGAAGAAGAGGGACTGCATGGCATTTGGTCTCAGCCAGGCCAAGTGAAGGAAGACTGGCTGCTTTCCCCCTTACCAGAGCTTGGGAAAGTTGTTCTTTCCCAGAACCCCTACCCAGCATGGCCTCCTGGGAGTTACAGACTAGAGAACAATACGTTTTCCATGCTCTTCCTCTTCATCTCATACAGATAGAGAGGACTTTAATGACACTTCTCCTTATAAAATGACGTGGAATGGCTGTAGGAGGGCATTGCTGTGGATGGATGGAGCCAGACAGAAGCTGGTTTTGAATGGAGGTGATGCACTTAGCTTACCCTTTTGCTCATATGATCAGTCTCACTCACATGTTGCAAGAGGGCTGGCTCCCTTTTGTCTCTCCCTGCTATTATAACTTGCTAGAGCAGCTACAAGCTATCTCCTTTTCAGTCTTCTTCCACTCATATTTCTCTGGGAAGAGATGTCACTCAGAGCTCACATTTTGTTTCCTGATAAAGGAGTTGCTCCATATTACAAGAAAGTGCTAAGAAACTAAGAAATTTTAGTGAGATTATTTCCCTGTGACCTCATAAATCACAATGTACCTTGGAAAGTAGTCACAGAGTGGTACAGTGGACCCTCGACTTACAGACGGCTCGACCTGCAGACTTTTCGAGTTACAGACTTCTCTGGCCGCAAAATTTAGGTTCGACTTGCGGCCGGAGAATCGACCTACAGACCGGAAAATCAAACAAAATGGACCAAAAATGGCTGGTTACGGATTAATCGGTTTTCAATGCATTGTAGGTCAATGGAGCCTCGACCTACAGACTTTTTGACCTGCAGCCACCGTTCCAATACGGATTAATTCCGTAAGTCGAGGGTCCACTGTATTGCAATCTCTGAGTCTAGCCTGGAGAAAGATGGGACAAAGATTAGCTAGTCATAGTCTTTTGGATCCCAGGCAAAGTAAACAAATTGCTAGACAGTTACTGGTGTCAAACTGGATCCTTGTACATTGCTTCAGTTTTTAATTTCTACATTCAGAAGCTTGAAGTGCTTCTCTTATCAACTGTCTGAACATTTCATATCAGGAACACGGGATTTGTAGTTTTCTCTGTCTAGCAAAAACCTGTGTGGTGATGTTGGAAGTAGTATAACTTCTAGTTCAGGAATCAGGCTGGTGAGCCTCTTATGAAAACCCTCACCATGGTCACTTACCCCAGTCCTGTGCAAAAGATAAGGTTAAGGGGGTTGTTTGTTGCTTAAGGAGGGGATAGGCAGGCATAGATGTATATGTTTGTGTAAGAAAATAATGTTGAATAATGTTGAAGGCTTGAGAATTCAAAAGCATAGCTGCTGTCAAAACACAAATTATCTCTTGAATTGGGATCAAGGGGTTGCAGATCACCAATGTGGGTATCAACAGACTCTTCCATAGTAGAACAGGTTATCAGATCAGCTTCTCACTGAGGAATAATCAGAAACAAGTGTATAAAATGTGAATTTCATTACAGCTATTATGTCCTTGCATAAGTACGTCTACCATTTCATTCAAATTGGGGGTGAAACATTTGTTCCATTAAATAGTAGTCTGGAGGCACTTTGGTTTGTTTTGAAACTCCCTATTCTTTTGTTAGATATGAAGGCCACAGTTCTTATACTCAATAAGCAGTAATAATCCTTATGGAGACCAGAGTTTGTGAAGTTTATTAGTGGAATCGGGATATCTTAAGTTCTGACATGTGGGTGACTTTACAGTGAAAAATCTGCTAGTTGCATATGAACATTTCCAACAAGATGATCTTAAGCCAGTGGTGTGAAGTACACAGATGCTAGAGTGAGCCACGATATGACTTCTGTTTCTGGAATCCCAGTTTTAGACACCCCATAGCCTTATGCCTTAATGTCCTGTCCCAAGCTATGTTATTACATGCCCACATTTTTGCCAGTTACAGGTAAAAGTGCTCTCCTGAGTCTTAAGAAAGATTATCCCATCTGGTGTGTTTGCAGTGGATGAATGTCTAATTGTTGTTCCTCCTGCTGTAAAATCTTATTGGTGTGAATGTGTGTCTTTGATATTCCAGATATGTGAAAGGCTGTACCTATCCCCTTTTCACCTTTGCAACAACCCTATGATGTAGGTCATTTCTAGCCAAAATAAACAGAACTAGAGGCAGTTTATACACCAATCAAAATAAAGTGGCAAAGCTTTTCCTAGACAGGGAAGAGAATGTGCACTCAAACACTTCCCATGAAAGTGTCCCCTATATGTAGAAAGCTAGCATGCTGAGAACATGAAATGGTTCAGTCTCAGCCTTGTACATTCAAAAATCAACATTTCCTTTCATGCACGTACACTAGTTTCATTTGCAGTGGAGTGACTACATGCATTTCAGGTTGGATCTCTGTAGCAAGGGGTAGATGTCCCATGACTTTTCCCAATCTGGATGTTATATTGGGCAAAGAAGAAGAGTGGATATACAGAAAAAGCTTTGGGCTGCCAAATAAGTGGCTCGGTTTGGGCAGGACCTAATGGGAGCCAAACATGCCTTCCCATGGTGAGGATGGAGTTTGAGTGTGTTGCGTAGCATCTTTCAGCTCCACATAATTTACAGAAGTAGCATAGATTATGAAGATTCCTCCTTATCGGCATAGCTTGAACGTCCAGCTTTTCTTGGTGCCAGTGCAGGTTCTGTCGCTGCAGAGTTCTGTGTGAGTAAATTGAATGGGCATATACATGCTCCTGACAGATCACCCTCCATCCAGAGTCTTGGGGACTTGGTATCACTGCAGCTTGTTATGTTTGCTGCAGTATTATGTCTCTGGACGTTGATGTATCCTGAGCAAATTTGAACAAGATGCACAATCAGTGCCACCTATTGGCACTACTGGGTATATACAACGATGTGTCTTAGGCAGATTTACCAGCTGTATTGCAAGGGTGGCCAAGGCAAATGCTGATGACTTACTGCATCTTTTTAAAGGGGGCATTCATCCTCTCCTGTGAAATGGCTGCATGTCATAGTTGCACCTTGGGCCTCGAGAGCAAGGGACCTCTTTGAAGCCCAAAACAAATGTTTGTGTGGCGGAGGGGGGGGGGGAAGAGAATTTCTACAGAGATGAAAAAAGATTATAGAGGGGAAATACTAATGAATGTTTTTCTTCTTTCTCTCCATTCCCCCCATGCCACTTCAGCCTGAGAACTTGCTGCTTGCAAGTAAGTGCAAAGGTGCTGCTGTGAAGCTGGCTGACTTTGGACTTGCAATTGAAGTTCAAGGGGAGCAGCAGGCATGGTTTGGTAAGTGTTTCAGAACACGTTGCCCTTAAGTTTTGGGATGCTTCTCCTAACATCCCCTTGCACAAAAATATTTTAAAAAAAAAAGATTGGGAAAGTGTATTAGATGAATAACAATCCATGTCGAAGAATCTTTTATCCTAAATATGCAGTTATGCAAATTTTCTTTTACATACATTTATTTTCCAGAGTATTATCTAGTCTGTATAAGGTGTATCACCCAGGTAATTTGCAAATTACTATATCCATTTAACCTACACCCACAATATGTGGCTGGCAGGCAGAAAAATTCAATTGTCATAGTAACAAGGCACACTAATTAAGAGTAGGGTGGCTCCCACTGAAAGCACCAGCTCTGCACAGTGCCACTCAAGTTATTTTGCCGCTTATGTTGTTGTTGTTGTTTAGTTGTTAAGTTGTGTCCGACTCTTCGTGACCCCATGGACCAGAGCACGCCAGGCCCTCCTGTCTTCCACTGCCTCCCGGCGTTGGGTCAAATTCATGTTGGTAGCTTCGATGACACTGTCCAACCATCTCGTCCTCTGTCGTCCCCTTCTCCTCTTGCCTTCACATTTTCCCAACATCAGGGTCTTTTCCAGGGAGTCTTCTCATGAGATGGCCAAAGTATTGGAGTCTCAGCTTCAGGATCTGTCCTTCCAGTGAGCACTCAGGGTTGATTTCCTTCAGAATGGATAGGTTTGTTATCTTTGCAGTCCAGGGGACTCTCAAGAGTCTCCTCCAGCACCACAATTCAAAAGCATCAATTCTTTGGTGGTCAGCCTTCTTTATGGTCCAGCTCTCACTTCCATACATCACTACTGGAAAAACCATAGCTTTGACGATGCGGACCTTTGTCGGCAAGGTGATGTCTCTGCTTTTTAAGATGCTGTCTAGGTTTGTCATTGCTTTCCTCCCAAGAAGCAGGTGTCTTTTAATTTCGTGGCTGCTGTCACCATCTGCAGTGATCATGGAGCCCAAGAAAGTAAAATCTGTCACTACCTCCATATCTTCCCCTTCTATTTGCCAGGAGGTGATGGGGCCAGTGGCCATGATCTTAGTTTTTTTGATGTTGAGCTTCAGACCATTTTTTGCGCTCTCCTCTTTCACTCTCATTAAGAGGTTCTTTAATTCCTCCTCACTTTCTGCCATCAGAGTGGTATCATCTGCATATCGGAGGTTGTTGATATTTCTTCCGGCAATCTTAATTCCGGTTTGGGATTCATCCAGTCCAGCCTTTCGCATGATGTATTCTGCATGTAAGTTAAATAAGCAGGGAGACAATATACAGCCTTGTCGTACTCCTTTCCCAATTTTGAACCAATCAGTTATTCCATATCCAGTTCTAACTTTTGCTTCCTGTCCCACATATAGATTTCTCAGGAGATAGATAAGGTGGTCAGGCACTCCCGTTTCTTTAAGAACTTGCCATAGTTTGCTGTGGTCCACACAGTCAAAGGCTTTTGCGTAGTCAATGAAGCAGAAGTAGATGTTTTTCTGGAACTCTCTGGCTTTCTCCATAATCCAGCGCATGTTAGCAATTTGGTCTCTAGTTCCTCTGCCCCTTCGAAATCCAGCTTGTACTTCTGGGAGTTCTCGGTCCACATACTGCTGAAGCCTGCCTTGGAGGATTTTGAGCATAACCTTGCTAGCGTGTGAAATGAGTGCAATTGTACGGTAGTTGGAGCATTCTATGGCACTGCCCTTCTTTGGGATTGAGATGTGGACTGATCTTTTCCACTCCTCAGGCCACTGCTGAGTTTTCCAAACTTGCTGGCATATTGACTGTAGCACCTTAACAGCGTCATCTTTTAAGATTTTAAATAGTTCAACTGGAATGCCATCACCTCCACTGGCCTTGTTGTTAGCCATGCTTTCTAAGGCCCAATTGACTTCACTCTCCAGGATGTCTGGCTCAAAGTCAGCAACCACACTATCTGGGTTGTCCGGGACATCCAGATCTCTCTGGTATAATTCCTCTGTGTATTCTTGCCACCTCTTCTTGATGTCTTCTGCTTCTGTGACATCCCTACCATTTTTGTCCTTTTTCATGTCCATCTTTGCACAAAAGGTTCCTTTAATATCTCCAATTTTCTTGAACAGATCTCTGGTTTTTCCCTTTCTATTATTTTCCTCTATTTCTTTGCACTGTTCATTTAAGAAGGCCCTCTTGTCTCTCCTTGCTATTCTTTGGAAGTCTGCATTCCATTTTCTGTACTTTTCCCTATCTCCCTTGCATTTTGTTTCCCTTCTCTTCTCTGCTATTTGTAAGGCCTCGTTGGACAGCCACTTTGCTTTCTTGCATTTCCTTTTCTTTGGGATGGTTTTTGTTGCTGCTTCCTGTACAATGTTACGAGCCTCCATCCATAGTTCTTCAGGCACTCTGTCCACCAAATCTAGTTCCTTAAATCTGTTCTTCACTTCCACTGTGTATTCATAAGGGATTTGGTTTAGATTATACCTGACTAGCCCAGTGGTTTTTCCTACTTTCTTCAGTTTAAGCTTGAGTATTGCTGCTTATAGTGGAGCCTAGATGGTATCTTGCCCCTTTTGCTTGGCCTGTCACTTTTAAAAGTCTTGCTCCTCCACTTAGACTCCATTTCCTACCGTTACTTATTGTAGTATCCAGCACTGGTTTAAGACGTGCTCAAGCTCTAAGCTGTGTCTGGTTTAAGAGGCTCCATAGCATTCCTACAAGAGTACTTTTTTTAAAAAAAATGGTTTTGCAGTTGTTGCATTTAGAAGCTCTTTATAATCTGAAGTCCTAAACTGTAGTTTATTTGGTTTCTGTGTAAATCTGGCCTTGATGGTGCTGTGTAAAGCAGACTGCTTCGCTCTGCTAAATGGTAGGGCTAATCTTAGTTGTTCTTTTTTCTCACCCCATAAACTCTAATAATTGAAAATATGTGGTAGGACTTCACTCTTCTCTGGGTTTCCTGGCTGCTGGAAAGTGCTGATGGGCATATTGAGCACAGTAACTAGAATATGACATGGTACAAACAGTGAGCTAATGGAAGACTGTGTTGGTTCATTTTTTTACTGATCACCTCCTGCCCCAGTTCCTTTCTCTCTTTTGCCTGAGTCCCTTGCTTCTTGTTTTGAAGCTGCTGGGGAGATATGAGTTTCACTCTCTTCTGAGTTTTCTACCAACTTTGTACAAGACTTGCATTTTCATTTTGAGGTACTGTACTGAGTCTATTCGGCATGATTCTTTTCACAGGGTTTGCTGGTACTCCGGGATACCTGTCCCCTGAAGTCTTAAGAAAAGATCCTTATGGAAAGCCAGTGGATATATGGGCATGTGGTAAGGTTGCCTAGCATTCATTTTTCTTTTATTGTTGTGTTTTCAAATGGTGCATTACTTTTTTTGCTTTTATCCATTTTCTGTGTTATTTAATTGTAAGCTACTTTGAGTCCTGTTTGTGGGACAGAAGTGGGAAGTGAACAATAGTGGTGGCATCTGGGTAGTTCTGTGTGCATGTGTAGCTTAAAACTACACCTAACCTCCATGAATTTGTCTGACCTCTTAAAATTGGTCTAATTTCATGGCCATCTGTGTCTTGGAGTGAGTTAGATTGTGTTGATTATTTGCTCTGCAGAAAAAAAATTGGAGAAAACAAAGTGAGCAATATCGCTGGGTTTGTTTTATTGTACACAAACCCTAAGGGAACCTAGGTATGATAAAGGAAATTAATCAGACATATTGCATTATTAGTGACTGAATGTAGAAGACACCATTACCTGTTTCAGTGTTTCTTCAATGCTTAAAGCCTCAAAGCACTCGAGGCTTGTGGTTTGGTAATGACAAGGATATGTGACAGGCTGAGGTTTTATCACTGAACTCTTGGTGTTTCAAGTGAATTATGGTCATTTCAGAAGCGTGTGGCCTAAGACACAGGGAGGGCTTGATGCAGCCACACATGGTGGGAATGACAAAGAGTTGATGGGCATCGTCCTGTTATGTCATTATGTTCAAGCAGTTTCCACGGCACAGAGGGTTGTGCCTTCTCAGCTGCCATGCCTCTGCACAAGTTTCCTGAAGTCGTTTTTCCATTTGTGGAAAGTTGTACAAACATTTGCATTTTCTTGCAATGTTCTGCAATAGGGAGGATTATGGGCTTGTGCTGCTTACTGTGCAGTGCCTTGCACAACAGTGTGACTCATACAACTCTGCAATCAGAGATTTGCGCTATGCAAGTGTTGAATAGAATCGCCTGAACCAACAGTTTATGTGACAGGGTATCTTGTGGCAATGGGCTTAGTGGGTTCTAGCTTGTGTAACTATAATTCTTCTCTTCTCCCGCAGGAGTTATTCTGTACATATTACTAGTGGGTTATCCCCCGTTTTGGGATGAAGATCAGCACAAATTGTACCAGCAGATCAAAGCAGGAGCCTATGATGTAAGACAGTGCTTTTCATTCCTTCCATTTAAATGGCTAAAACCAGCCTATTTAGATACCTCCCATGGTCTGTGCACAAAGTACAAAAAGGTGTTACACATGTTGCTGTGCCAGTCCTTTGTAGGTGCTGCTGTGTGGAGTAAATGCGAGGAGGAGTGGGATGGCCCTCAGGTGATCTTGCATGGGCAGCCCTAATTAAGAGACTCTCCTGTCACAGAAAGGTTTAGCTCTGGCCTGTGGTGATTACACACATTGCATGAGTGCACCAGTTTTCCGAAGCAATTGTAGTGTGAGAAAGAAATGGATATGAAGCATCACTGGTTTAGTTTTCCCTACGGGAGGAAAGGTAGGATGAAGCTTTCAACAATCAGAACAGGTTGGCAGGTGAGTGGCCCGAGTTCTTTTCAACTCTGTGACTCCAGTTTCACACTAGAGATTCTAGTTGAGTGGTAAAGCATATTTGCATGTGGGAGATAGCAGGATCAATCCTACTTAAAAAGAAATAAGTTAGATAAATAGGTTAGAGATGATGGGAAAAACTTTCTCTGCTTCAGAGCCTGAAGAGGAATGCCACTCTATGGACAATTAGAAGCAAAATGGACAATATATGCTGTCCTTTCTAATGCCTTTGCAGCAGTACAGACCTGATTAACACATAGTTAGAAGGGGAAGGGAGAGTGTAGAGATTTGTTTTCCAGTTCTCATGTTAGCTGAACTGAGCATCAGCAGAATTCCCACCAATTAACTCTTACTCAGATTCTGCTATTTAAAGCCAGAGAAAACCATCAAATTACATGAAACAAGTAAACGTATTCCAGTGGCTTCTCTCTCTGTCTTCTAGTTTCCTTCTCCAGAATGGGACACTGTGACTCCCGAAGCAAAGAACTTAATCAACCAAATGCTGACAATCAATCCTGCAAAACGCATCACAGCTGATCAGGCTCTTAAGCACCCATGGGTCTGTGTAAGTATCTCCATTTTCTGACACTGTCTTACTGGAAGAGTTCCTGGGACCCTGGCTATGTTATCCTGTTAGAGTAAGGTTTGTTGCTTTGAGTGCTGGGGAGTAAGCAACATTTGTGTTATTAACAGGGTTGTGCAAAAACTTAGGGGGGAAGAATGTGAGTGATGAGCTTTTGCAAATACCAACAAAAACTTTGGTACAATTTTTCTTTTCATTGCTTTTCTATGAGAGCTATGTGTACATACATGTGAGAGAGTGAGGCTGAGAGAATGAGAATCTAACCAGGCTCCTTGTTTCTTTGTTTTTCCCCAGCAACGATCCACGGTGGCTTCCATGATGCACAGGCAAGAGACTGTGGAATGCTTGAGAAAGTTCAATGCCAGGAGAAAGCTGAAGGTGGGTTTGAAGGATGTGCAGTCTCACAGGTTGGAATTATGAAGGGTGGTGGTGGTGATAGAGCATGTTTAGATCATTTGCTGTGGACACAGATATTTGGGTTTTTGCTCAGTGTGTTTAGTGGCTGGAGTCAAGGCCTTTTTCTACAGCTCTGACTTGCAACATTCACTATATCGGAGATAAAATCAGTTCTATATATTGTGATGGACACTTTCCTAATTGCCCATGAGTGGAAAAGTAGAAAGAAAGAATTCTGTTTATGCTCTGGAGCAGTAATGGTGAACCTTTTTGAGCCCAAGTGCCCAAACTGCAACAAAACCAACCAAATAGGAAAACCTATTTGTGCCTGGGGAAGCAGCTGGAGGACCCAGACACTTGCACTGTGGCTGAGTCTGGGCATTACTGAAGAAGACGCCTCACCGTGGGTGGTGGGACGGAGGCAAAGTGGCTGGATGTGGAACAAATGTAGTCAAAGGCCGGGGCAGGGAGGGCCAAGAAAGTGGAAAGAGCAAAGTGCGGGCGAGAAATCCAAGGCACCCCACGCGCCGAGTCCTGGGAAAAAGTGTCCACGCTTGCTTACCCACAGCTCTGTGCCCCAGTCCATGCTGGCCGCGCCTTTGGCGTTGCGCTTTCTCTTCCTCCCACAGGCCCACTCGAAAACCGAGTTGTCGCCGCCACGACCGTCCCGAAGAGTCCCACTCCTCCGGCCGCACAACCTCTAGCACATAGGTTCCCAAAGTGGTCTATATGGACCCCCAGGGGTCGATTTCGACTTGCAGGGGGTCCACGTCAGAGAGAAAAAAAATTGGGGGTGCACGAGATGTAAATGGAGGTCTACGTGAGCAGATCCCATTAGGCAGATCATAATAAATATTTAGGCGATCTGTAATTACACCAAACACAGATTCTGTGTACATAATATTTCATAATATTATTTAATTAGGTACTATCTACTATCTGTATTGTGGTGTGCTACATTCATGTGTAAGTTCATAAAATTATTGGTAAAATTTTATGGTAAATGTTGGTGTGTTGTAAATGGGATCGACGACATTTTGTAATTTCTCATTACTGAGCTATACGGGCACACACATCGCGTGCGTACGGTACTTGTTTAGACTTGTATCAAAGCTTTGCACGGACTTGTTTGATTCATAATTGATAAATAGGAGTGTTACAGACGTTGCTACACTTGTGCACTCTTTCAAAAAACCCTTAAAACATGTTTGAAGTTAATAGGTTTAGGAAAATGCGATATTAGGTAGGCAGGGGGTCTACGGAAAACAAAATAGTCGGCAAGTGGTCTACGGGGCAAAAAAGTTTGGGAACCTAGCAAGAGTCTAGCACCTGCCCAGGACACTCCCCGCGCCACATCCGGCTGCAATCCTTAAAGGCAGGAGCCGGGTGTTTCCACGCCGGGCGTCCAGGCGGGTGTGTGTGTGTTTGTGGCGGCGGTGGTGGAAGGGTAAGTATTTCTCGATGGCGACTTATGGCTCGCGTGCCCACAGAAGGCTCTGCATGCCAGCTGTGACACGCGTGCCATAGTTTCGCCATCACTGCTCTAGAGGAAGTAAAATTTCATCTTACAGTAACCAAACCAAACATGCATTGCTTGCATTTAGAACACTTGTACCACAGTGTATTACAGCCCAACAGAAATATGCATGTTTCCTATCATGATGCAGAGTCCTGTCTTCCCTGTACCCAAGGGTTGGTATCCTGTATAGGTATAGCTGTGTTGACTGGTGGAGTCTTGGAATTATCGTCCAAAAAAGCAATGTTTCCAACTTGTGTCTATCCAATCAGTAGGCTGTCTGGCTTACACTATTAATTATCTCTCTCTTTCTCTCTTTCTCTTTCTCTGTAGGGTGCCATACTCACAACAATGCTGGTGTCACGGAATTTTTCAGGTAAGTATTCCCTTCTCTGTCTGTCCTTCCATGGTATATGTGCCAGAGAAATATTGGAGAGTGAATCAGACAAATCACATTTTAAGTTGCCTAAAGAAAAATCCATGGGTGTCAAATCAGGGGATTTTCTGCAGTCACTGTATGAATTAATTTGATTTTGGAAAGGAGTAGTCATGAAGCCCTTGAGAATTTGCTATCCATAAGAAAGTCCTTGTAAAGGACTTATCTCCTGGAACAGGCTCAGGAGCATAATGGCCGTGCAAGAACAAGACTCACTACTCAAAGGAAGGGAGTGGTAGGTCTCTGAGATCCCCATACGGAGAGTCTTGGAACATCTAGGCTGCTCCTGCTGCTTGTTCTTCATGAGGTTTTTGAAGCTGCTAGTCTCACAGCCAGAAGCTTAGGCTAACACTGTGCTTTTTGTTAAAATAAAGGTGCTGCGGAGGGAAATTTTTTAGGGGAGCAGTCAGTATGCTCCTTAGCAAGTAAGTAACAGGCTGGGGAGGTGGGCAGCCCCTCCTCTTCATACTGTAGCAAACTTGGTCCTCCCTGTAGCCAAGAGGAGGTGGTATCCCAGATGTTATAATTGCCCCTGCTTCATCTCAGTGAATGGGAACTTACAGGTCAGGGGCATTTCCTTTTCTCACTTGAGCCCATTTTGTTTGGATCACCAAGTTCCCTTGTTATATGTGGAACATTTTTTCTTAGATATCCTTTGCTTGGGTGTTACCATCTTGAGCTCTCCTGGCCTACTTGGAATAATCGAGCAGTTAAGCCATAATAAATCACTTTGACACCCCCTTCCTTTTCTCTATCTGTAATGAATATAGTTCATTTGGAAGGGAAAATGGATTCTCTTGCCTATGAAATGTTTTCTTGATTTCTATTTATAGATACTGTTGAGAAGGTAGAACTGCTAATTGAGAGAAAAGCTTCTGTACAGGTGCATCACACATTCATGGAGTTTGTTTAGGAAGATCTGAAGCAATCTTGTCCTAATCAGCATTTATATTTATCCAGTGATAAATATTGTTGTGCTTTTAAAAGAACATTTTTAATCAAGGCAGATGGCTATATGTAAGGCTGACAAAATGCTTTTCGTGTTACACTGTTTCCCATGAGTCCTAACCACCCTGTCCAGTGGTTAACAGGTGATGACAACAGTAGTTTATTACCACCTTGAAAGCCACACACCTGGGCTAAATTGTGCCCTCAGAAGATCATTCTGAGAAGTTGTTATATCTAGTGTTAATAAATACCATATTTGTACTTGTTACTATTTTCTGTTATCTGTAATTTTATTATTTGGTTTTATTATTTGTTTATATTAGCAGGCAATAATATAAAGAAATTAAAGCAGTGAATGGGTTCCTTGAGTATTTCCTGAAAAAGAGAGTACAGTATATCAACCTTTCCTCCTTTTGCATGCCTTTTTCTTTTTTGGAATGGGTGATTCTTACGGTAAAGGTATCTTTCTAACTGTGGCAGGAAACTTAAGAGATCTACTATTGTCTCAGCTCTTCAGTTAGACAACTACACATGCAGTAGGAAAGGGTGATACATAACATGTTAGCTTGTTTTGGGTAACGCTGTTTCTGTTCTCACCTCTGTATTCTGTGTGATTGTGACAGAGTGAATTAATCTTTCTTACCTGCCCTATATGTAAATCACAGTATTTGAACCAGGAGATACCCATTCTTGAAGTTGTAGTGAAATGAGAAACTTCAGAAGGGGTACTCCTCATGTGGATGCCCAAAATTTTGGCTTAAAGGGTGAATCATTAGAATAATTCAATACGGGGGCTTTCTAGTACAGAAGCAGGTTGAGACAGGGAACAGAGTTGCTTTCTTGCCTGCATTCTTGCTTCTGTGTCATTCACAGAAGGAAATATTAGCAGTTGCTGCTGTTTCTAAGTCCTGATAATTTCAAAGGGTTTCAGTGCTCCTAAGTATTTCAGGCTTTCACACAGTTTCTTTTGTCTCTTTTAAGTTTGAAATAGGAAGGGAGATTACACTAGAGAACCTGTCAGTGCACTCGGATCAAGGGAAAATTATACAGAAACACTAAGATCATTATAAATTACAGGCTTATGTTTTCATAATAATGGAAAGGACAAGTCACTAAGAGCAAATTATATTTATGGTTTTTAGCAGGTGTGATAGGGAGCATGTAGCATGAGGTGATGCCTTTATTATCCCTGCCTTAACTATTGTCCTCAAGCATAAAATTCAGCCAATAAGAGCACTCCTGGAAGATTGAGCCCTGCTTTACTGTAGCATTGCTGAAGTAGGCTGTAACTTATAGAAGTTCAGGTACAATAAATTGTCTCAAGGCATCAGCCTCTGCCTTTATCCTGTGTTTCCCAGATCCATTACACTTCTTACAAAGGGAATGATTAAAGCAAATCTTGCTCAGCTCCCTTTGATCCCCTCAAGTGATTCTGTGCACAAATCAAAACCTAGTAGTATTAAATTGTCTGTTAGTTCCCCTTTGGGCTGACCCCAGTTCCTTTTGTTCTATGACTTTGTTCTATGCAGAGAAGAATTTTCCTCTGCGAAAGGTCCATCAAGTTCATAAGCTCCTATCTAATCCTGAAGATGAACCACTGTTGGTCTTAGTCCCCCCGCCCCCCCCCCCACAAAAGAAGTTCTCAGGTGAGGGAGGGCCCTTCCTATACAAGTCTTTTTGCTCTTTCAAGATGGCAGAAGGTATATAATCTTGGGTGTTTGTGACATGGGTGTATATACATCTTCCCATTTGCATATTCCAGTCGAGTAAGGTAGCCCCTCTTGATCACTGACAAGTCTGGAAAATGTCATGTGATTGAACATAATTTCTGTGAATTAGAAGAAAGGGACAGTGCTTGTGTGAGGTCATCAGTGATTGCCTGTTATGGCTCTACTTACATGGAAATCTGATTCCTTCAGTGATATTTGCTCACCCAGTTTTTCTTGTATGCATTTCATGAGCACCATCTTTTGATAGCTAGGGGTCTGAGTCCTGGGCCATGATGGAATCTCATGGTTCTCTTAATACATGGCAGTTCATACTAGTGAAGATAAGTGTCTTTCCATGTTCAAGGCCCAGACTATGAGGGTTTTAAATTTTTATTTATTTATTTATTTATTTATTTATTTATTTATTTATTTATTACCGCCCATCTAGAACATGTCTACTCTGGGCAGTTTCCACAAAAAACAAAAATACAGATATAAAACAATGAAAACATAAATACATTAAAAGATGGGGCCCAATTTTACTATAAGAGTCCAAGATGGGAAAAAAGGAAAAGGAAAAAAAAATAAAGCTAAGTGATGGCTGTTGGGAAGGTCTGCCTGTAGAGCCAGGTCTTTAGTTTGCTCTTGAAGGCCCTCAGCGAGGGGACCAGGCAGATCTCTAATGGTAAGTTGTTCCAGAGACGAGGGGCCACTGGCGAGAAGGCCCGGTTTTTAGTTTTTTCCCTTCAGGCCTCTCTTGGAGTTATGCCCCTCAACCGCCCAGCCTGGCTGGAACGGGTGATATGGGCAGAACTAGGTGGAAGAAGGCGCTCTGCCATGTATCGAGGCCCTAAACCATTTAGGGCTTTATATGTAATAGTCAGCACCTTGAAATCGATGCAGAAGCGAATAGGTAACCAGTGTAAGGCGGCCAGGATGGGGGAAATATGATGGAATCTTTTCACCCCTGTTATTAGCCTGGCTGCCGTGTTCTGGACCATTTGAAGCTTCCGCATCAGTGTCAAAGGGAAGCCCCACATAGAGAGCATTACAGTAGTCTATTCTTGAGACTACGAGCACATGGACAAGCGTGGTGAGAGCCCCCATGTCTAGATAGGGACGCAGCTGGGCGATCCTCCAAAGATGTAAATGGGCGGACCGAACCACAGACGCTACCTGGGTCTCCATGGTAAGCGCCGGGTCAAGATGAACCCCCAGACTGTGAACCACACTCTCCGTGGTGAGAGTCGCCCCCCCAAAAGAGAGGGAGTTCCCCAAACCACTGACATCAGGGGCGCCGACCCACAAGACCTCCGTCTTGTCCGGGTTCAACCTTAGTTCATTCGACTGCATCCATTGCAGAATGGTCCCCAGGCAGCGCTCAAGAGACGGAATGGCATCCACTGCAGATGGAAAAAAGGAGATGTAGAGCTGAGTGTCATCAGCATACTGGTGACACGAGGCTCCACACCCCCGGATGACCCATCCCAGCGGCCTCATATAGATATTAAACAGCATTGGGGAGATGATCGAACCCTGCGGTACCCCACAATTGAGGGACCACGAGGCCGATACATTCTCCCCAAGCTGGTCTCTCTGAGGACGACTCTCCAAGAAGGACCGGAGCTAAGCAAGAGCAAGGCCACCAATCCCCAACTCAGGAGAGCCTCTCCAGGAGGATACCATGGTCAATGGTATCAAAGGCGGCTGAGATATCGAGGAGGACCAATAAGGACGTTTTGCCCCTGTCGGCCTCCCTCAGTAGGTCATCAGGCAGGGTGACCAATGCTGTTTCCATGGCGTGGCCTGAAGCCTGACTGAAACGGATCCAGAGTGTTGGTTTCATCAAAAAGGGCCTGAAGCTGATCGGCCACTACCCTCTCAACAACCTTGCTAAGGAAGGAAACATTGGCGACGGGCATATAATTGCTAATATTGTCCGCTGCCAAGCCCGGTTTCTTCCTGATGGGCCTAATGAGTGTCTTCTTGAGGGCAAGAGGAATCTTGCCCTCCTGAAGAGACCCATTTATTATTGCAGTAGCCCATTCAGCTATTACTAGCCTGACAGCTTTGATTAGCCAGGCCAGGCAAAGGTCAAGGGAGGAGGCGGTGGCTCGGCAGCGATAAAGGACCTTGTCCACCTCTTCGGATGTCACAGGTTGAAACTGAGTAATTCTACAAGATGCTGTGCTGGATGTCTCAGCTCAATCCACTGTTTTCAAATAGGGTGCTAGATTCCGGCGGATAGCCTCCACTTTTGATTTTTAAAATGATGCAAATTGGTCACAAGAGATGCTAGATGGAGGCCAGTAATTGTGACCAACTCCGGATAGATCGCGTACTATATGGAAAAGTTCAACCTGCTGATTAGATGCTTCGTTTATTCGGACAGTGAAGTAAGCTTTTCTGGCAGCCTTCACCTTGACTAGGTAAAGGTTAGATGCGATCTTGACAGCTTTTAGATTGTTTTCCATCGGGTTCCGCCTCCAAATGCTCTTCAGCCTTCTCCTGTTCCACTTCATAGCCCGCAGTTGCTGGTTAAACTAGGGTGCTGGTCGGGCTCTGCGTCGGAAAGGGCGTTTAGGGGCGATTGTGTCTACAGCCCTGGCGGTGGCATACCACCCATCCACCAGAACCTTGACAGAAGCGCCAGCCAGATCAGTCAGAATCCCTCGCATGGAATCCTGGGTAGGATCCAGTAGTCTGCGAGGGCGGACCATCAAAATAGGTCTTTTCTCCCCGCGGGAAGGGAGGGCCACTGTGAGGTTGCACTTTATCAGGTGGTGGTCCGACCACGACAAGGGGACCAGCTGAAGGTCGTTCACCATCGGACCACACTCTCTCTGCTCAGTGGAGAAAACCAGGTCCAGCATGGGACCACCCACGTGCGTGGGGCCGTTAATATGTTGGGACATGTCCAAGGAAGCCATGGTTTCCAAGAACTCAAGAGCTGGACTGGTAATCTCCGCCTCCGCATGGATGTTAAAATCACCCAAGACGATCAGCCGCATTTTAAAATGATGATCAGTACTTGGAAGTAGACCCAGGAGGAAAAAAAAAAGTGCATCAGTTTCTAATTGTTTTGTGGGCTTCTGGTGCTTGTATGTGGCATTCCATGCCTTCTTTTAAATCTTAGTTATTTTTCTCTCTAGAACTAAATGGCTAGTGCCATCTAGTGTTCATAAAGAAAAGTCCTTTTAGTTAATTGGCCCTTGGGGAGTTCTAAAGATCTCAGTGAGTTAGGTATCTGACTACAGAGCCAAAGGATAGGAGTTCAATTCACCGCTATGCATCCCAGGAGAGGAGCCAGCTCGTATTGCCTTGAGTGATCAGCAGTTAACTACACTGTGGTTGAGTACTAATAAAGACTTCTCGTTCTTGTTGCATAGGAGAAAAGATAATCCACCGTACCTGACTACTTTTTGTGTAATCAGTTAATTTGTTTGTATCTACAATTTTCATCTATGTCATGACAAATAAAAATCTTCATTGACTATCTGAAAGCTTGATTTAAGTGGAATATCAAGCAGAAAAATTCTTTTCTGTGTGTGAATTAATTGATGTGGAAAACCTTTTGATTTGAAGCTGGCCTGTTATCAGAAAATGCATACTTTGATAAAAGATAAAGATCCACAGAGTGGTTGGATGTCAGTAATCTGTATTAGCAACTATTCTAAAAATACAAAAGCGGCAGCACTGCTGATGCATAAAAAATACAAACCATTGTACTTCATGTAATTGTTGACAAAGAAATATAGACCAAATTAATTGATGGTAATTTAATTTTTTAAAAGCATCCTCATCCCAAAATCTCATGGTTACACAAGAGCCTAAGTATTGTATCAGGTTGCTCGAGATTCAACAGAAGGAGACTTTATTCTGAAGAAGTCTGATAATCCCATTCTTATTTGTGTTTCAAGTCTGGGTATGCAGATTTTTCTAAATTGATGGTTGCTTTTTTTCCTAGCTGGATACTCCCAGATGTAGCATCATTTGGGGAGGAAAATCATTATTATTTATATTATTTATGAGAGAAGGCAACAAAATGTTGCCGTGTATCCTTGTTCTCTAAGAGGAGTGCTCCTGTTCAGAGTTCTATCTAGTTATGTCCTCCAGGTTAGTGCATGGAACTGAAACTGGCTAATACGCACCTCTCCTCCTGTCCCAGTCCCCCCCCCCCAACCCCCGTTTTGGAAGGGAGGATCAGGATACGATGTTTTTTTCCAGAGCCCTTAGTGTGCTTCTGCACTCTGCTCAGTTCCTTCTCTGTGATCAATAGAAGCAGAGTGAATATACAAAACAAAATGAATGGTGGAGATTTGCTTAAATTGTATTTTGAGGAAGAATATGTAATTCAGTGTAAAGTACACACATTCGCTGTATAAAGTGTTAATTACATTTCTCTTGTATCCTATTGTTGCAAAGATTGTCTTCAAATTAGAATGGGAGGGAGAGAGGGAATAAGATAATTAGAATTTTCAAATAAAAATGGTGTAATTCTTGACTGTAATGAACAATATTGTCTCCAAGTGTTCACACTTCCATCAAACATTTTTTTAATCATATGTGCAGGCCGAGTTATGCTAAACACACAACATTTGTGGAAAGCCAAGCATAGAATAATTTAAGGGCACACTTAAAACGTGAAGTGTGAATTGACAAACTTTTTTTCAGACACGTATGTCATGTACGTACTACATTCGTAGCAGCATGATTGGCTATGAATATATTCTTGGCAGTAGCCATACAGCTGAATTCAAAATAGAGCTGTCCTGAATTTGCACTATTGGCCATTTTCAGTGCAAATGATGAATGTGGAATGGAAAAAAGTTTCAGGAAAAAAGTTTTGTATACTCTTGTGTCTGTGCATATAGATACGTAACAGACGGCTGCTTTTTTTTCTTGATCCAGAAGTTCTGATGCTGATTGCAGGAGAGTATATGAGGATAAGATCAGAGATCCAGGCATTATAATGACAGCATAAAAATCAATTAGAATTGAGGAAGAATCCTTACACAGGTTAACGTTTTGCTCCACTTCTCAGTTCCTTTTCCTTGTATAAGGCTATGATTTTCCGAGACACCCTGCCACCGCCTTTGTTTATCAGACCGAACCTGAGATCAGTTAGGGTTGTTATGTGCAGCAGAAGTGTACTGGATACAAAGGGATGCTTATTACATGGATAGAAATTCATTTGTCACAACCAGAAGGTGTCAGTGGGCATTGGGAGTTGCGTATTCTTTAAGTAGGTCATGTGCACATACATGAATGTTGTTTGATCCCTTGTGATGACTTCAGTCAGTTATTCTTGACTAAATGTATGAACTGCCACTCCATGGAAAATTGTGTCCACATTTATACATTGAGGATGATGGTGAAAATGCTATCTATGGGGCTTATGTGAACTTTGATTCAGATTAATGGGAGGGAAATGCGCGAGGTACATTCTATGCTCCAACCCCAATATGGTGGGATTTTGCAGCTCCTACTGGGATCTGGAGCTTATTGGGATGCTCCCAGCGCAAGTGAGAGACACATGCCCCTATGGCAATCCACAGTGCATTTGTGCAGATCACTCCTTGATGCTACAGTCTTCAGGTGGTGAGCCTACTAGTGCAAACCATCCCCAGTATGAGCTGCAATACTGAATTTGTATGGGTGGGTGTTTTGATGAGAGTGCAGGGTAACTTTTATTTATATACAATTAAAAATGGTTGGGCAAGATGGTAAACAGAGACCAATTCAGTGGTCCTTTGAATGTATAGAATGGTAGAGAAAGAGGTGGAGGAAATGAGGAGATGGCAGGTTGTTGGCTGAAGCTGGTACCCATCCTCCATATATCATTTTCTTTTTGGCCTCACCTTGTTTGCCAATAGGCAGGCCTTGCTAGAGGTGATGAGGGACTCATATATCGTAGTGGCTCAAGGGTTAGTTGTGAGAAGCCCATACCCATACAGCTTCTGCTTTGCCCTCAAATTTACCAGATGGCCTTCAGCATTTTTTCCAGCTTCAGGTCTCTATTAGCACTTGAGGCGCTAATACTAGCTGCCTTACAACATGGCTTTTATGTTATTCTGCAATAGTGTACATGGAATTCTTTGAGTAACTTATATGTATTATGCTGATGTAAGAGTCTCCCAAGGAACTTTCTGCTTTTAATCTCTCTTTTCATTTTAGATGGGGGGAGGGAGCTTGGATTTTACTACAAACTGGCAAGTAAATCTAAGCTTGCAAATCCAGATTGTCACAAGCTACATTTCACTGAAAATGTGGCTGTTGCTTTTTTTTCTGTAGTAGCACATTGCGTAAGTCCCCTCTATCCAATTTCTGAGTAGTTTGTTCGTTTTAGAATTCTGTCTCTGTTGTCAACATGTTTTACTATCCAATCTTGCTTTTAGGTGGATGTGACAGTTTCTACAGGGCCACCAAGATGCTGAAATACTTAACTAGTCACATTTGGACACTCTTGTCTTCATTTTCTTTATAATGTTTCAGATAGTTTAACAATTTCCAAACTGTTAATCACCTTTTTAAATGTTAATATTTTGGATTCACATTTTGGTTGGTCTTGGTCTTCAGTTGAATAAGCCATCATGCATGTGATGATGGTGACAAAGTTCAGGAAAAAGTATTGGGATTTTTCAAAGAGAAGGTATCCAGCCTCTCCCAATGCATTTCATACTGGAAGAGGCTGTTCAAGGATCTGGAATATTAAAGAGGCAAACTCCTATGTTTCTACTAGCAACCTATGAGAGGTAATGTTTTGGAAAATATTCTTAATAATCTGCTGCTCAGACCTGGTTAGGATTTTATACTTCCTATTGAAAAATTGCTAATTTCCTTATTACTGAAAATGTGTTTAGCACTCAGTGGCTGAAGAGACTGTTGTAATCATAACTCAAACTTTTATGGTCACTTTAATCCACATATCTTTTTATTTCTCCTCATTATTTTTTTATATCATAAAACAAGATACTGATATGAAATCTGAATGCCGACCTGCAGCATCTTCCAACTCATTTACCCCTCGCTGCCTCTGATGTTAGAATATATATAAACCAACCTTTTGTCGTGTAGATATCCTTTTCACTCATTTTGCTGGCCTAGAACTCTCTGTTAGAGAGCCTTTCATAAACCATTCTTTACAGCTAAATCTTCCAGCTTTCTGAACACTGTTCCTGAAGTCCAACCTCTGTGCTGGTTTCTGTGCTTCTGTCTTCATGTTTAAAGGGGAATAGTTTACTTTTTTCTTTTGGTAATACTGTGTTTCCCCTTTCCAATCCTTTCTCTCTTCCCACTGTTCTTTATAAAACTAATTTACTTGCACCTTGCTCTCTTGTTGCTGTTGGGCCTTTCTTGCTTTATTATGGCTCCTCCCACTGAATGATTATGTCCAATCAGTTGGCAGGCAGAGCTCCGCCCCTGCTTCAGCCGCCATGAGTGCTGCCGGCCTGGCTGAGCAAGGTATGTGGCATGAGTTGTATCTCCTGAGTGCCTGAACCTAAAACCACCCACCCAATCATCCTTCACCAACTCCACTGCCAGTAAAAAACGGCATGCCAGTGTTTGTACACCCAGTGAGACACCATCCATGCTTGCTGGCTGAGAAATGGGCATGAACTAAGGTCTCCATATAACCAAGAGCCATAAACGTGGATTTTCAGTCTACTAACAAGGCATGCATGTTGGACATAACCCAGACCTGCAGTGAATCGGCACATGAGATTTGGAAGCAGGGATTGGTGTAGCGTGAGGTGCCATTGCCTGCTCTTTGAGAGGGTTTCAGAAGGTGAGTGCAGCTATTACAGTCAGTCACTTAGACCAGAACTTGCCAGCAAACTGCCTAGGTAAGACAAGGGTGATGAAATGCTACCTTATGCTTAAGGATGCTTCTAAAAGAGTGACATTATTTTTTTTTAAATGTAGGATTAGTATACTATTTTCCGAGCCCATCTGGTGTTAAGCAGTGGCTTTAAATAACATAGAGATAGGTATAGAATTCTTAAACGAAAAAAGCTAAATTCTGTATTTCCAAAATTGTTGTTCTAAATGGTGTAAACATCATCCGTCTTTTTACCTGTGCAGTATGGGAACTCAGGCACTGCAGGGAATTGTATAGGAATTAGCAGGACATGGTCTTTTCCAGTGGTAAAGACTATGATTTACTGTGTATCAGAAGTGAAGGGGAGGGAGTGCTAATGCAAGAGATAACCAAACTTACTGGCATCTTGTATTTGCACATCTGCTGCCCTCCTTTACCCCCAAAGCTCTAGTAGCAACAATCAGAGCATAGGTATATGTGGTTAAGCAGTTAGGAGGTAATTCTCTAGGGACTAGAGAATGGTTTGCTGCCCATTTCCTTTCAGCTAAGCAGAAGGCCTTGTAGTGGGTTCAGGCAAACCAAGGGAATAAAGGGTTTCAGTTCTAAACCAGTTAAGAGCTGCAGTCCTTGGACACGGGGAGGAGTCCAGTGGGCTGTGTTGATCAGCTGTGCTCAAGCCAAGCCTCTGAGGTGGCATCAGGGCCTCAGTCTTCAGGCACGACAGCTTACTCTGAGGTCTTGAGTGAGTGCCAGGAGTCCCCTCAGCTACCTGGTTCCATCAGGTGAAAGGGCTCTGAAAACGCCTGATACTGCATTTCAGTATCTTCAGTATCTTGCAGTATGTTGCAAACGTCCCCTATGGGTGAGGAATTTGCAGGAAATGGAAGGTAATGGAAACCATTGCTCCATTTGTCCTACACCTCACCCCACTACACCTTCTGCACAGGGCCCCAATCGTTTTACTTAATTTGCATGTTTGATTCCAGATGCACTATGTGTGTGGTGTTTGATGCAATATATATGAATCACACATTTCAAGTTTTTAATTTTTACGTCCCAGTGTTTCTGCCACAGATGTAAGGGAGGGAGAGTAGGATTGGGCCCATCTAAATGACAGTGACAAATACCTCAAAGTAGATACAGGAAAATAACTAAAAGTTGTATTTTATTCGTACGTCTGCCTTGTTCTTAGATAAACTGTAAGAGTGGGTCCTGCTTCTTACATGAAATGTAACGTGGCTGTGAGGAGGTACAGTCTTTTGCCCCCTCACTGTGCCCTAATAGTTCAAGCAATTTCCTCCCTCCCCAAACTGGGTCACTTCTAGGATCAGAACTAAAGTGGAAGGAAATGGATTCAAGTACAGTGGGTATGTGGAGGAGATGGCGTGCTTTTGTCGCCTTCACTTCTGCATTTGTTGTACCCTCATGTACAGGGCTTGAAAAATCCACTCGTCTGTGACGAGTGAAAGAACGCTGCTTGATGAGCCACAGCTCCCTCCCTCCCTCCTTGCCTCTTTACCCTCAGTCCGTCTCTCTCTCTCTCTCTGATCCTGCAGTCCTCCCCTCCCCCTTCCCATTGCAAAAGGAAAAACAGCCCTCTTCTCGCAAGAAGAGAGTTTGAGCGGCACATAGATATATAGCTCTGCATGAGAATGTAGAGTAGTCCCATGCTGGAGAATATGGAGATTCCCTGCTCCCAATTTCGACTGATGACCTGGCTCCTTAAGAGGCCGGGCGCTTTTGCTTTCAGTTTTATTTTTGCTGGAGACATTCAAAATAAAGGCATTCAAAATACAAGCTTCATGACCCCACGGGCACTCAGGTAATAAAGCAACCCAAGTCTGAGGGTATATTTATTTTGGGTTTGTATGCATTGTTATGTAGAAAGTGCCTAGTTCAAATTTAAATTTAAGTTTAAACATAAATTGCAAGTCCGGTCATGCTGACTGGTGAAATTTTTGACTGACTGGTGAGACATTCTAAAAATTTTCAAGCCCTGCTCATGTAAAAAGTAGCTCCTGTACACAACCACATTTATATTGAAATTGGCAGACCTATGAATGGTACACATGAGTAGCCCAGTTTAGTCCTGAAACAGAATAATAATCAAGGGCTAGTGCAGGTCAGAAAAGAAAATTAGTGGAAGCAGAACACCAGTTTTCCAGTCTCCTGGTTCTTCTTACAGTGCCCCCCCTCCACTTTCTTGCACAGTTTGTTTCTCAGGTTTTCTGTTTGTTAGTTCAGAAATAATCAGATTAACTGGTTATTTTCTGTTAATTAAACTGGGGAGAGGGAGTCATCAGCCCTAAACATGATTTGCAAATTCTTTGCCATTATATGCTAAACATTATTTCTGAAACTGTGACATTTCCCCCACCCTCTCCATTTTGAAAACTCTGCATTTCTGGTGTACATTGGACATCTTGGCTACTCATTGCCCACTAGTTTAAACCTGTGATGGTTTGTTCTACCAAAACAAGAAGCATGTTGCCCTCTCTTTGGAGATCATCATGGGAAAGCTTTTCAAAAATACAGTGGCTGAAGTCTAGCATATGTCATCAGCCATTTTGTGGGTTGGTTGGTTTTGTTTGGGGGGGGGTTGGTTGGTGTGTTTTTTCCCCCTAATGAAAGGGATCCTAAAGGGAGCCTCAGATAATTTGGGGTAGGGAATAGGAAATATTTCATTTCTGAAAACCCACCATGGCTGATAACATCAGCAGCCTTGAGCAATGTAAGCCTTGCTGCTGGATTTCAGCCATTGTATCGGGTCAGGCTCTCTATTCCCAAAAAGGACACCTTAAGAAACTAATATTAAATTTGGGAGATCTTTAGTGATGAAAACATTGTGCTGTTGCTAGCTTTCCATGAGGGGTGGACAATGTGTGGCCCTCCAGGTGTTGAACTACAACTCTCATTAGCTTTAGCCAGCATAACTAGTGGTGGTGAATCATGGAGGTTGTAGTGCAGAAACATCTGAGGGGCCACAGAGGCTCATCTCTACTCTTCATATTAAAAGCATGGACCATATTCTCCTGAATTATTTTAGGATGTTTTAGATGTGATAAATTTAAAGATTAGCATTTGAAGATTGGCCTTTCTTTCATGGGAGCATCAGAGCTTCTGAAGTGGATGCCTTCATGATCTTAATTTTATCTCCACCTAAAAACTTTAAGAATATAACAAGATATGTAGGTCTTGGGGCTCACACTTCTATGCTTCAGACTGTATCTGTGCCTTCTAATATTATAATTTTGAAGGGCTTTTCAAAGCAAAGTTTTACCTAAGCTCACACACCAGTTAGGGCTGAGAGGACTTGGAATGAATGACAGGTAGTCCCATGTCAGGGGATCTGCAGAGCATGGATGCAAAAAATATTTCTTGACAGGGAAAGAGATCCTTCTGGGCATCTTTCCTGGGGTTGTCCTGCTATCATCTTGTGCAAAGTTGTGTATCGTGCCCTGTTTTTTTGTCTTTCCAGTTGTCTTTCTGTAAGTCTTGTGCCTGTGCGTAGTGCTTAGCTATAGGAATCTCACCTGTTTTTGTTTCTAGTGTGTCAGCTGACAGTTGTGGGTCAAAGTTCTGAGCAAACATGGATTGTGGTCTTGCTTTGTCTTTGCTTAGGATGTCTGTTTTCTATTTTTGTGTGTGTCACTGTGTTGTAAATTAATTTGTAACAATTTCCCTCAACCATCTTCTGTTGCATGAACCACTTCAAATAAACAGCAGACTTTTTCTTCTTGCAGTGACATGAGAGCAACTAGATTATATTGAAACCACATAAGAAGCATGTGAAATGGAGAGTGTTTGTTAAGGATTGTATTGGAACAGATTACTAGCTAGCACTTTTTCGTTGTAGCTGTCTGTAATATTTAGCATTGATTTGCAGTGCATGGAGGCTCAATAGAAAGTTTCTTCATGTCACTGTTTCTCCCCTGTTTTCTAGTCTTGCTATAAAGGAGGAGCACTTGTTTCCATCATACACAGAGTTAGGGGAATTACATGAAGATGTGTTCCATGACCAGCTCCTAATATATTGTGGCCTAATATATTGTGGTGTGCAACACTTGTGATTCTTCCTGTGCCCCTTTCCCTACTTCAGACACCCATGAGCTTAGCAGATCCTGATTTTTCCAACTGCCAAGAAACACATGATAGCAGTTACCTTGGTTGTAGTTGCTTATATTCTGGAATTGTGCTAATACATCTGTGCATTTTATGTGATGGTCAAGCATAATATCTGACAGGGCCAAACAGAACCTGCTGGACAGGTAAGATTATGCCCTTTCTTGGTTATGATTTGAACTGGCAAAAAAGAGTCAAACTTTAGAGTTACACAGAACTGGTCATAAGTTCTTTGTAACTACACAACTTGATTATTTTTCACTATAATTATTTAATAAACCATTATTGTGCACTACTGCAAGAGTGGATGGGAATTCCAATAAAAAGCATTGCATTTCTCTGTTCTTTTTCTCTTTTTCATCTTCTCTCTTTTCCAGACAAACTAGAACTCATACATGAACATTTTGTAGCCTACCTCTGTGATTGTATTGTTTGCTGTTTGGCTCAACAGCTCTTTGCTTTTTACTTGCCCCCTGTTAAGTAATTTATGGCTCATTTATGGCTCCTATAGGTGGCATACTTGGCCCTTAAAAACACTTATGCATAACTGAAACATGACACAACTCCAAGCCAATATCAGCTGCTCTTCCTTTGGATAGAGCTTATTGTCTTAAATGTCTCTACATTCCTGTATCTACATATATGGAAGTGTTTTTCAGTGACAGTTCTGCTCTTTATGGGATATAGATTTTAGTCAGAGTTAGACTCAGTCTACCTCTTTAACCCAGAAAAACCTTCCAAGTTCTTTCTTATACGTACTCTGTTTCTAGAATGACTGGTCCCACATGGTTACTATGTCTTTTCCATGTGCTGATCATCACTTCAGAGGTGGGAATGCAACTTCTTGTTCTTAGCAAAATGTGCTTATACACATCTTCACCCTGTTTATAGTATGTAACTCTGATGTTTGGTTTGTATTGCAAATGTAAATAATTAATCTGAATTCCAGAAGGGAGCCATCACTTTTTTATAGTGGCCTAAATGCATTACACATTTGAGTTATGTATCTGTGCAATGCTCCATTTGGAAATATTCTAGCTGAGCGTTCTTGTGGAAACTTCAGTTTCCCTGTACATGCTGAGGAACTCCTACACTTTTCCTCAGTTCCTTCGATCACTGTACAAGCAGCCTTGGGAAACTTGTTTTCCACCAATTTCATCTTGGAGCATTCTCTCAGGGTTTTTTTTTCTTTCTTAGTTTTAGCATTATGTTCCCACCACCACCACCCCAGCTTTCTTTTCCTGGGGCTGTTTATGGCCTTGAATGATCCTTTTTGGAAGTGTTCTGATTCTGGGAGCAATTTTCTGTTGTCCATTTACCCAATCCCTATTGGCAAAGGGGTTGAGGAATACAATGCCTCCACTTGCTCTATTTTGCTACTTCTTTACTCCTCAGACAAAAAGAAACTGCTTATGTCTTTGTGTTGACGTGAGGGAGAATTCTTCAGGCTGTGGATGTTTGTTCAAAAAGACAAAAACAAAACAGTGCTAACCCACTCAGTAATCGTTGTCTGTAGGACTCTGTTGGTTGCCCATCCTGTTTTACCCTCTTCTTCAGTTTCCTTGGCAGTGGCTTCATTCAGTCCCTCTCCACCAACATGCCTGACCTGCAAAGGCTATCCAGCTAGCTTTGGATCAAACTTTGCTATTGCTGCTGACGATTGTCAGCCAATTCAGTCTCATCATTCCACATTGCTTGGTCAACCAAGTCACCCCCTCTGACGTGACTTTGACACTTCTGTCCAAGAGATACAAAGCTAAGCATCACAATAAATCTGAGCCTAAAAAGCCTAACCTGACTTTTTCACTGGTAGCTCAGTCAGTCTCAGCTACTTGACCTCTTCAACAGACTTCTCAAATTTCTTAAAAAGGAAATAATTTTTGCATCATGCTCTTCAGTAACAGAAGTATAGTCTCCAAATCCCACGAAGTACTAGTTCCCCTCTATTTGGCTCAGGTTAGGCCTCATCTTGGGTTCTGTGTCTAGTTCTGGATGCTGAAAAACTGTTTGGGTTCAGAGGAGGACAACAAGGATGATCAGGGGTCCTCCTATGAGGAAAAACTGTAAGAACTAAGCATGTTTAGCCTTGAGAAAGACTATGGGGAGATATGATAGTACTCTGCAAATACTTGAAAGGTTGTCATACAGAGAAGTTGTCATACAGAGCAGGATCTGTTCTCAAGTCTCCTAGAGTGAAGATCATATAATAATGGGCTCAAGTTACAGGAAGCCAGATTTTATTTTATTTTTTGAATAGCGAGAGAAACTACCTAACTGTAAGAGCAGTATGACAGTGGAACCAATTGCCTCAGGAGATGACAGGTGTTCCAAAACTGGAGGCATTCAGCTTGACAACAATCTGTCAGATATACTTTGATTTGAATTTTTGCACTGAGCAGGGAGTTCGACTCAGTGGCCTTATAGACCCCTTCCAACTCCATTGTTCTATGAATCTATGAAACTGCTACTACTGCTTCTTCAGTCCCCCATACTCATACCAGATGAAATTCAGTAACTTTGGACTTATGGGTTCTAATTGACTTGGTTTCTGCCATTGACTTCATCCCTGCCCCTTCTACTGCAACCATCCACATCACTTTCTTGAGTGCAGAACTCATTCAAGAGTTATTTGACCTCCTACAAAAGGAGTTATCGAACAGATCAACTACTCCATTCCAAACACCTTTGCTTCCCATTTTCAAAAGATATTTTAGATCTATGGGCTTTCAGTCACTTTATTCATTGTATGAAGTTCTAAGTCATAAGTTTCAAACATATTATCCCATTACTGCAGCAAATAGACTGGTTAACTTCCATTGATCTCTTCAGTGCCTCCTTTCGTATGGCAGTCCACCCATAGCATTGCCCATTTCTACATTTTGCCGTAACCAGCTGTCAGTTGCTGGATCTAACTGCAACCTCTGTGAAAACACCTACTTTACTCACTGAATGCACAAAGCTTGGGCTTTTTCGTGAGTTTTGAAAAATCCAACCTACTCATTCTTAAATTTATGGGACCCCTTGTCAATCCCACCTTAGCTGGGACATTTTTACCACTACTGAGAATGAACACTCTGATCACTCTGGTAGTCAAACTGGTATAATTGGCAACATATTGAGCTCAGTTGTTTCTCTACCTGCTAGGTCTTAGGACCTTGAGCACAGCCATAGTGGAACATGCCCACTTTTACATGCAGACCTTTCAAGCTTGGTTCTCCCAGGTCTTTGACATCATCACAGACCATGAATCAGTCTGCTTTCATCCTCCAGACCCCATAGGTTGGTTGTTGCTCTGATGGACAAATTTGACCCACTTGACTGGAGGCATGCCAGTCCTTTCCCAAGAACCCTGTCACTCCTTCTTTACAGATGTTTCTCATACAGGATGTGGGTGTGGTATGCAGCACAATGGCAAGTGAAGACTTTTAGTCAAGAGCAGAACAGGTTGTCCATATCAATATTTTGGAGTTACTAGCACTTTGGAAGGCTCCTAGTTCATTTGAGAGTCTTGTTACCTATCATCGTGTTGAGGTTGTCACAGTGATGCACTAGCTCACTCCCAAGGAGGGAGGAACTTGATCCCTTCCTCTCCTTGTTTTGACAGTGGTGCCCTAAGAGGCTCCCTGAGGGATGCCTTCTTATTACAGTTGGCAGGTCCTCTCCTCTGTTTCCTCCATTCTCTCTGCTCCTCAAGATAGTAGCAAAGATCCAGAGACACAAGTCCAGTTACAGTATATCATAATCATAATGAGGGATGCCTTCTTCAAAGCCATTATTGTCACCTGCCCATAGTATTGCATTTATTTACTATCAACAGTACTCACATCTTAAGCAGGGACTTATGCATGTTTCACCTAACATCATAGTACATCCACCCCTTAACACCTTCTTGGGCCCAGTAAAGGATATCTCTCTGGTAGCAAAGAAACCTTGAACATGGGCATTCTGTAAATTTAATTGGAGTTGATTTTCAGCCTTTGTGGTCGAGGAAGGTACCAAACCCTTTACAGCTCCATTTCCCTTAGGTCTTGACTTCCTGCTTCCTGTGGAAGAAGTTGGAGTCTTATTATTGTCCATCCAAGTCTACTTGGCTGTAGTTTCAAGTTTTTCTTAGTCATAGATTTACTCTCCATATTTATGCATTTGACAACCAAATTGTTCTTGAAAGAACGTATGCGCAACTTCCCTCAATATCATCCATTTGTTCCAGAATGGAAGCTATCAGTAGTCGTAACAAATCTTTTATCGCTGTTCTTGAAACCAATAGCAACCTCTCCATTACGTCTCTCTTAGAAAATGGCCTTTTTTATTGTTATTGTAGTAGCCCATAGTGCTAGAGAGCTCCACCCTGCACGATCTTAAAAAAAGTTATATATCAACCCAATACTACTGGCTTCCAAAGGTAGTCTCTGAATTTAATTTAAATCAAGACATAGTTCTTTTATCTTTTTGAAAGAATTCTAGTACAAAGCAAAAAGCAAAGTGTGCTGCTTATATACCGCCCCATAGTGCTTCAAGCACTCTCTGGGCGGTTTACAAGTTAATTATGCAGGCTACATATTGCCCCCCCAGCGAGCTGGGTACTCATTTTACCGACCTCGGAAGGATAGAAGGCTGAGTCAACCTTGAGCCGGCTACCCGGGTCGTGAGCACAGGTTTGGCTGCAGTGCAGCAGTTTAACCACTGCGCCACGAGACCTAGAGAGATCCTTACCCATCCTAGATACCTGTACAGCCCTAGCATTCTGTAAGAACCACACACTGTGTAAGTATCTGAGGCTATCTGTATCCTACCTTGGTTTGCCTTTTTCTTCCTGGCATCTCCCAAAATAGATGGCATGTATGATCACTCTCACTTAACCAGCTGGCAAACCTACTTGTTCCAGACATTATTAAGTCTTCATTCACAAGAACAGCATCATTATCCATTGCCCTAGGGAGAGGAAATCCACTCAGTGATGGATGTACAGAATGTATCTGGTTGCAGCCTTCCACATGTGTGAAACTTTACTGTCTTGATGCTGCCTTTGATTGTAGTCATCAATCTTTTTGCAATCATAAAGGCACCTGCTTCCCTCCAGTAAATAAGCTTCTATTCACTTACACATTTAATACACAAAGACTGCATTGAAAGAGGAACAGGTTGTTTACCTATAACTGTGGTTCTTTGAGTGCTCATCTGTGCATTCACACAACTCCCACTCCATCCCCACTGTGGTGCCTTTCACCTGGACTTGGGTCACACTTCATTTCAAAGGAACTGAGGGAGAGGATGTTTCCACCAGGAGGCTGAGTTGGAATGTTGCTGAATTGGGCTCTGTACAGATGCAATACACAGAGGACCAATCAAAGGAACCGTGGTTATGGGTAAGCCACCTCTTCCTCTCTTGGTTCAAAGTTAGGCCTGTTTACATCTGAGGTGTTACAACTGAAATAGTACACAGATTTTATTTACATAATGTATTTGCTTCATATACACAGGCTACAGCATTTTCATGTTACTTCTCTCATAGTTCCCTCTGTTAAAAAAAAATTAACCCTGAATTTCCCTTGTTGCATATAGAGGGCTTTTTGAGAAATAAACGCCAGCATGTCTTTTTTAGTATGAAAAGTATGAGCAATGCAGTTTTACAATGAGGAGGAAGAGATGTGCTGTTTTAATCTCTCTCTTTTTATGCACACAAAAGCAAAACCCTGCTCTAAATCTTTGTCTCCTGTAAAACTGAGGGCCAAAAAGCTTCAATTTTGCTTTTGCTTTGTTTTCAAGTGACTCATTTTCAAGGGCACAAATATGTTTTAATTTCCATGCAGGCATGCCCATATTCAGGACAATCTGGAATTCAGGGTTTAAATTCCATATACAGTGTAGGAAATCTAAATCCTGCCATTAAGTTTTGCAGATTTAATTTGCACAGTGTGATGATTTCATAACCTTTTTGGTCAATTTGTTTTCTTTTTTAAAAGAATTAGTCTGTTGTATTATCAAACAGTGCAGCTTTTGGTGCAAAAGTGGGCTTTCAGGAGTGCAGTTCAGCCCTTTTGAAAAACCTGAACTAATTGTATTTTGTGGTGTAATTTGGTAGGCTAAAGAACTGCAAACAAAAGCTGTTTTGCTGTTGTATATGAAGATGCTGAAAGGTTGTCCTTGGGCATGTATAGGTAGTCTCATGTGTACAGCTGAGGTCCTCTGTTACACATGTGGCATATCATCCTCCTCTGTATATGTATGTGTACTTCTGTGGGTGTGGGTGTGTTCCTGTGTCTTTGCAAGCTGGTTGTTCATTCAAAACAAGGTGATACGGCCTTGCGCTTTTGAAAGTGAAACAATTAACCTTCATCTTGCACATGGTCTCTTGTCAGTTCTCTCACCTGGCAGCTGCTAGTGCTGCCCTGCTCCTGTTTACCATCCCCTAGCCTCAGAACAACATGCTTAATATTTTTTAACAGCTATTCCACATACATTCTCAGTGGTGAATTGGACTTTTCATATTATTTAAAGTGCTCAAATTTTTATAAGAGCCCTTCAGTGCTACATTTTGCAGGTAATATTGGCAATATGCCCTCCTTCACAGGCAAAATATCCTACATGGAGACACTATATGTTGCTTGCATGTGTTGATGTGGCACAAACTTGGGGATATTCAAGATACCTTCTGCAGTCATTACCCATTGCAGATGGTTGTCGGTTCACACTTTAAAATGCTGGTGACTTCTTTGAAGAAAGCCTGGCTTGTGTAAAGTAGCATTAGTAACTGAATTCAGAGGATAGTAGTCATTGTTCAGAATTTTAAACAACGTTTTCTGTTGTCTTGTTCTTCACTATTCATGTTTAATATTGAAGGGAAGGTGGCGGTAATGAGAACAAAGAAGTTGAAATGAAATTGAAATGAGATACTTCAAAGGCCTGTTTCCTTAACAGTGTCTTTGAAAAAGATGCATGATGGAGGTGTGGGATTCTGAATGCTGGGCAGGCTGTTGTCCTTGCATTAATATATTGTTTTGAACAAGCAGGAACCTAAGGTCAATCTGGCTTGACTTTTGCAGCCATTCTAATTAAGGGAACACTTTCTACTAACACTCCTGGAACATTGAGCTGAAGGGGAAGAGAGCAAGTGTTCATAAAATAGAGCTCACCTGGTTCTTTTATTTTTTTTTCTCTGCAGCTGCCAAAAGCTTACTGAACAAGAAGTCTGATGGGGTAAAGGTAAGTTGTGGCTTTTAGAAGACTCCGCACCCACACCCCCTGATCTGTTCTACAGGAACCATTGTCCTTCGCTCAAGGCTCAGAACAAGTTACATGCAAAAGAATGACTATGTACTTCCTGCTGGCACCATCTTCAGCAGTTCCACAAATGAATGGTACAGCTGATTGTATCCCAGATCTTTACCTCTAGCACTGACAATTGTCCACACCAAGGAAGCATTCAGTGGTGGTAGTGACCCATTGTGGATGAGGTGGTGTTTTCAATCCTCAGCTCTCTTTGGATTTATTCACTAGGGGTCTCTTGATAGTTGCAGCAAGCACAGAAGTGGGGTCAGTACAATATAAGGGCCAGCTAACACTAGAAATTAGTTTTGCAGAAACAATGATCTTATGGTGAGTGGAGTATCTTTATGACTACTTTCCTGTTGGGACAGATATTTCCCTTTGCTCATGAAATAGTTTAAACTCCTAATCCAAGCTTCCCTACATTTATGAGAGTTTCGGGGGTATGTCTAGAGTTCCCTGTGCATAAGGAATCTCTCATTCAGTGGAATATGAATATTATTTGGATGCATTAAAAGTCACATAGGTGGAGCTCATCCCAGAACTGTGCTGAATAGGGAAACTAATGTCCGCAAAGAGTTGTGTGCACACACTGGGATGTAATGGTCTAGGTGCATAAATATTGAGATTTGGAATTGCTTGGCAAGCTGCTGATTCTCAGAGTGCAAATTTGTCCCTGCTGTACATGCTTATGTGTGTTATTTCTCATTCAGGGGTTGATACTACTGCTGCAATATGGACACTGTTTTCTGTTTCATCTACACGATGTAGTAGACAATACCATTATTTGAACCATTGTTTCTGTTCCATATAAGCTAAAAGTCATCACCCTAAACTGATATCCCCAGGCTTGCTCTAAAGTCTGCTTCACTATTGATTATTCTCTCTCTGTCCTTTTTATTTTGGATATTTGTTTGTTTATTTAATTTTTATACCACCCCATTAGTGCAACACACTATTTTTGTTAGCCATAAAACATTGTGGGGCTACGTGGGGCTACCTTTGAGATTGATGTGGAAGCTTCAAATGGTGCAGAATGCAGCAGCCAGACTTCTTAGTGGGGTGAGAAAATATCAGCATATTTCCCCCACTCTGGCTGCCTTGCATTGGCTGCCCGTTCATTTCCGCATTGATTTCAAAGTGTTAATGATGGCATACAAAGCCCTAAACAGTTTAGGACCTCAATATCTAGCGGAACGCCTCCTCCCACCTAGATCTACCCGAATCACTCGTTCTAGCCAAGAAGGGCGGCTGAGGGGCCTAACGCTGAGGGAGGCCTGGAGAGACAGAACAAGAAACCAGGCCTTCTCAGCAGTGGCCCCTCGCCTCTGGAACAGTCTGCCCCCAGAGATCTGTCTGGCTCCCTCGCTGGGTGTTTTTAAGAGCAAACTTAAGGCCTGGCTCTTTAGACAGGCTTTCCCTCCTATCATCACTTGATTATTTTTTGCCATCTTGAACTATATTATTACTGTTGTTTTTATTTTATTGTATTGTTTTTACTTTTACCTGTTATTATTAGCCGCCCAGAGTAGACTTCGGTCTAGATGGGCGGGGTATACATTTAATAAATAAATAAATAAATAAATAAATAAAATTGTGTTAGTGGCTGTCATCATGAAACAATTGTAATAAATTACCAATTCTTGCTGAGATAGTGAGTTTATTTCAGTACCAGCCCTAGACCATCTCAGAGGACTAACAACATTCATTCATTTTAGTGAGTCTGCTCTAGATATGACTAAGGTTGGATTTAGCATAATTATTTTTATATGGATTTTTACGCTTCGGAACACAATTCTAAAATCATCATCTACATTCTTCTATAATCTCACTTGCTATTTTAGATCCTGTTGGGAAAATGTGCAGCATTGCAGTGGGATAAAGCACCATAGTATCGACGAAAGAAATGTAATGATGGTGGTTGATTGTTCAAATGTGATGATAAGCTGTCAGATGAAAATTATGGAAGTAACGTCTCTTTAGATTTCTGCTAATTATAATTTTTCAATGGATTGTTTCATTCAGTTGGTTCTCTTGGTGTGTGATATCAGGTTGTCTTCTTTATAATAAGAACTGTCCAATATGATTATTGCCTTTTGATGGTGTTGTCATATTTTGAAAACCCAAAAACTGAACCCAGTAGACATGTATCATAATTGTTCATCCCATATATTGCTAATTCTGCTCTGATAAACAAGCTCAACCTGCCAGTTACTTCTCCTAACTAGTTCTAATACTTTACTCTGAGAAAGAAAGAAAGAAAGAAAGAAAGAAAGAAAGAAAGAAAGAAAAAGTGTATCCGCTGGGAAGTAAGGACTGTTTACTCATCTCATAACTCTATCTTTTTCTTACTTCATTCGGTATAGATAGAGTTCTTTCTACTTCCTGCCCTCAGTCCATATGGTGCAGCTTATAGATGACTTAGAGGAAGGTACAACATTTAGAACAATAAAATAACAAACCCAGATTTGGGTGCATTGGAGTTGCAGCCCAGAAATTAGGTCTTTGAAATCTAATGTTGGAAAGGATGTTTCAGCTAGTGTTGCACAGAAGGTAAGAGACAGAGATAGAAATCATGAAGTTTCAGAAAAAAATAATTAGCTTGAATCTTGCCTCTACTATGACTGTAGTAGACGACTTTTGGCAAGTCACCCTTTTTGAGATCCAACCCTCTATTATATGAGTTTAATATAGAACTATCAACAGGATTGTGGTAAGGATTATAGCAAGAAAATTTCTTGTAATAGAACCATATAGGATCTTTGAAGTCAAGATATGGTATATACCTATATATCGGTGTCATTCAGTGCTATAAATACCGATATACAATTGTCTTTAATACTGATAGAGAAGGGTGAAGCAGTTGCTCCTCTTTCTAAGGGTTGAGTTACGTATCACCTAAATGAGGTTGGCATGGTAGACTAGCCATCTTCCTTCAGGGTAAAACTATATAATGCATTAGCAAGGTGGTGTGCATCTTCTCTTCTGTTTTTGTTCACTTTAGAATAACATTCCAATCCGCATGCAGAGAGGGAAGGTTCAATGTTTCCGACTTAGTCACACCTCTCCCATAATTACAGTAGTTATTAAAACAAAGAAGAGGGTTCTGTCAGCACTATTTTTGGACTTTTTTGAATTCAATATCTGAAATACTAAACTAATATGTGGGATCCTGGCTGGAAGAGAAGGATTCATTTGCTGTGTGAAGGCCTCCCTGATATTTAGGGAGGAAAATATCAATTTGGTTTTTGTTTATTTGCTTGTTTTCATTTTGAACTGCATTTCTGGATAGGGCAGGTACCAATGTTCTCTGGGTGATACAGAGCAGAATTAAAAACATGAACTAAAAAATAGCAGCAAGAGTTGGAAAGGTACAATATGTAATGTTCATGCCAGTGTGATGTAAAGTTATGTCAGTGCAAATGTGCTGGGCATTATGCCCAGCAACAAGGTATACCATTACAGAACTGCACAATAAGTTGCGTATTCCTGGCATGGCCGTTGCACGATGTGCTTGAGAGTAAAAAGAACTCTATGTGCTTCCTAAGAGACCAGAAAGAATAGAAAGGGTGGTAGAGTCACACTATATGTAGAAAAATACATATTCCTGCACAGAAATATAGGAGGATGAGCTTGGTTGTCCCATCGAGAACATGTAGATTAATATAATTGGAGTGAAAAATAAAAGGAACGTGGTGGTTTGAGTCCACTACCAACCGCCCAATCAAGGAGAAGATGAAGATGAAACCTTTGAAAAACAAATTGCAAGAATTTCAGAGACACAGTGTAGTAGTAATGGGAGATTTAAATTATCCTGTTGGGAGGCAAATTCTGCTCTTCCAAAACATTCCTGGCTTGTGTGGCTGATAATTTTTTTCCTACAAAAAGTGGAGGAGGAAACTAGAGGAGTAGCAATCCTAGACTTGATTCTAACCAATAGAATTGACTTGGTGGAAGAAGTGGCAATAAGGGGAGCTCTGGGAGAAAGTGACCATGTTCTACTTGAGCTCTTGATTTCAAAGGAAAGAAAAGCAGTGTAGCAGTAGTCCGCACGTATAAATGGGTTTTTAGCAAAGCTAATTTTAATAAACTCAGACCAATGCTAAATAAGGTCCTATGGCAGAAGATCCTAACAGGAAAACGAATCCAAGATGGATGGGAGTTTCATAAAATGGAAATTCTGAAGGCAAAACTACAAACGATTGCAACAAGAAAAAAGACGGAAGACAACAAAAAAAGGCCAATATGGCTTCACAAAAAGCTAAGAGAGGACCTGAAAACAAACAAAAAATTACATAATACATGGAAGGAAGGCCAAGCCACAAAGGAAGAGTACAGACAGGTAGCATAAAATGTGCAGGGATGGTGTTAGGAAGGCAGAATCTGAGAATGAGCTGAGGTTAGCAAGAGACACTAAAAGCAAGAAAAAACATTTTTAGGTAGATGTGTAGCAAAAGACAGAGAAAATAAATAGTAACTCAGGTACTCAGTGGGGAAGGAAAAATGGTAACAGATAACAAAGAAAAAGCAGAAGTGTTCAATTCTTTAGTTTTACCCCAAAACTAAGCCTATGGCCTTCCAGGCAAATGTGAAGTACAAAGGGAGGGAATGGGATTGCAGTCTGTGGTTGATAAACAAATAGTCAAGGAATACCTTATTACTTTGAATGACTTCAGAACTCCAGGGCTGGATGAACTGCATCCAAGGATTTTGAAGGAAGGAGCTGAAGAGCACTCAGAACGGCTGTCT
Source organism: Intellagama lesueurii (assembly GCA_037013535.1). Lineage (NCBI taxonomy): Eukaryota > Metazoa > Chordata > Lepidosauria > Squamata > Agamidae > Intellagama > Intellagama lesueurii. Next base: position 154,122,147 of record JBAJHW010000003.1, on the reverse strand, counting down.
ATTATTTTCTTAAAATCATAGAGAATGGGTGAAGTGCCAGATGACTGGAGGAGGGCTAATGTTTTCCCTGTCTCCAAAAAGGGCAAAAAGGAGGCACTTGGGAACACAGACCAGTCAGCCTGACATCAATCCCAGGGAAAATTCTGGAGCAGATTATAAAGTGGTCACTCTGCAAGCACCTTGAGAACAATGGAGTAATAACCAGACACCAACACGGATTTGTCCAGAACAAATCCTGCCAGACTAACCTTATCTCTCTCTTTTTTAAAAAAAAACCAGGTAACCTCCTTGGTAGACGATAGGAATGTTGTAGATGCAATATCTCTTGACTTCAGCAAAGCTTTGGGCAGAGTGTCCCATGATATTCTGTTTAGCAAACTAACTAGGTGTGGACCAGATAGAACAACTGCCAGGTAGATACACAGTTGGTTACAGAATCGTACTCAGAGAATGCATATCTTAACTGTGACTGCTTTATCTTAACTGTGAAAATGGAACCAGTTACCTTGGGAGGTGGTGAATTGCTTTAATGCTGGAGGCATTCAAGAGAAAATTAGACAACTATTTGTCAGATATGCTTTCATTTGGATTCTTGCATTGAGAGGGGGTTGGACTCAGTGGCCCTGTAGGCCCCTCTGATTCCATAATTTTCTGATTCTATGATAATTGAGGTTCTGATTCTATGATGATTTAGGGACACATGCCACAGATTGGGTTTCCCTTCTGAAATGGCCAGCTGCCTCACAAGGCTAGTATGTCTCTGAAGACTTAGCACTAGGCAGTTTGGAAACTACATTGTCCAGAATACCCTGGGGATTTTGCTCCAGTGTAAGTTAAATTGTTATCAGTCATGGCAATGAATTGCAGCTAATTAACATTCTGCTGGATACATGCCTCAGGCAATTTACATGATTTCATTTATTATGGAGAATTGCTATAGGATTATGGCTGTAATCTTAATCTTTGACTAGTTGGAAAGGACTAATGGGCTAGTGAAGGAACAAATAAGTTTTCATCTTCTAAGACAGACTGCATCTAATGCCATATCTGCATGATAGTGCCTGCCAGGAAGAAAGGAAGAAAGACAGCATAATCTTTGTGGATCACTTAAGATACAAGTTGATCCCTAAGCATGTGATTGAACATGGCAGTATGCACATTCAGCTTTCCTCCCACAATCTGTGCCTTTCTCTCCTCCCCCCATCAATTTAACTGAAAAATATCTTGGACCTTCTCTGCAGTGTTTGTTCTTAGCTGTTTTACGTTTCTCCTCTTACCTCAGCACGTTCAAGAGGCTTTCATTATTATCCTGATTAGTTTACAAAATACCATGTTCATTCCTCAGATTTGGGAGCACATAGAGAGGTTTTCATAAATTCTTTGGCATCACCAGATGAAACCCTCAGAATGAATCCATACATTGTTCTTTATAGTTACAAACTGCTGAGCATACAGTATTTTAGTACCTCTTTTTGTGCTATTAGTGGTACACCTACTTGTCATCTTGTCTGAAGCATTTGGTATCTGTATGCAGTTGTTTATGATATGGTTTAATCTTTTTAGTACTAGTTCTCAGGGCTGTACGTTGTCAACAAGCAAAATGTCTCTGTTGATTTGAATGAAAACTCAGAGTGGAATTCCTGATTTGTTCTTTTTGACAGTTAGCAGTTGCTTTTCCTGAATCAGGGTCCTTCCCCTGAGGGTTCTGAAATATGCTGTGGAGGTCTGTGTGTGGATTTGTGTCATAAATTGAAATAGCAGCCCATGCTTGTAACTATCATTGCAGCCACCATCCCAGTTCATATGAATCAAACATACTTCATTTATGTGAGAAGATAATGTGAATCCCACGTATCAGTGAGTACTTGGGCAATAGAAGGACCAAGGTCCTATAGGTTACCTGGTGAAGTCTTAGCTTCCATGGTTCATTGCTGTCATCTTTAATAGAGTGTATTGGAGTGTTATGTCTTTTGATGAGAATTGTGTCTGATTCAGATGTTTGTAGGCAAATCTCTTTCATCTCTTGTTAGGTGTGATATTTGGACGACCAAATGTCTGCTGCTTTCAGTCTCTCCTGTGTTGCACCGGCTGCATCTTTTACCCTCTAGCTGAGTTTGGAAGGTTATGTCTCCAGGTCTCTGTGTTTAGTTTATAATTGGGCCCAGATGTTTGGGGCATGGTATTACTTTCCTTGGTGAACATGATTGGTAGCAGGGTCACTGCTGACACACAAGTGCCAACATTTGCTTCTCTTCTCTTCTCATCTCTTCTTTCCTTCTCTTTCTTCCTCTCAATGGTGTGCGCAGAAAAGGAAGTCAAGCTCCAGCGTGCATTTGATGGTGAGCACCTCCCATAAATTGCCTGTGACCCTGTGGAATCACCATTCTCATGCCATGCACGTATAGCTTGTGCTCATCACCCCACATAGCATGTCTGGGCAAGGGTGTGTATGGTGGGACAGAGAAATGTGTTGCACTTCGAAAGGTCCATGTCCTTACAAGAGCAGTCATAGTTGTTGATGAGGCCGCTTATAGTAACGATTCTGCTTGATTAAAAAAATATATATTGGATACCTTTAAATTCAGCTTTGGATGTTGAGTGAATTGAGCAGAGGCCTCCCACAAGCTGGATCAGTTCTGCACACAAGAAGGGCATGGTCTCTATTCTATTGTATGGGCATGGAACCTTGGCTTTTTCATTGCAGATGTTCTGAAATGGACACAGGAGCAAGCCTTCAATAAGGCTGAAGCTGCTCCCCTTGGTGGTTAGCAGCCTCACTGCAGTGCAAAGCCAACTGCCTTTCCTGATGTCCTGGATGGATGCTGTAGGCACAGCACCATTCTGTGGCTAACAGCTGCCATTTGTTTCTTCTTTTCCCCCCCCAGGAATCTGTGATAAGACCTCTTGGGTTCCAAAATCCTTTTTTCTTTCTAACTTCTCCCTCCATTTGCACACCCCTCCGCAAATCCTCAAAGAATACGGTTAGCATTAATGCCAGTGTTGATTGGCATTAATCACATATCAAACAGTTCTCCCCATTCATTTCCTCTACATATGAATGTGTATTTTCCCTGAGATGTGTTGGGTATGTAATTCATATGTCAAGAGAAGAAAATCTCATTCTGTGTTGCTTGTGATGATGAAGAACTCACTTCCTTCAGGCTGAATTACCTAGAATCCTTTAGAGTAGCCACTTTGTTCCAGTCAAGCAGAGCAAAAACTCTAGACCAGTACTTTCAATTGGAAGTGGTTTCATGTCCTCTCATACCACCCCTGCACAGTAGCAGAGAAGCTGTCTTTAGGCAACACTCTTGCAGAAGTCACCTTTTTAGATTTCTTAAGTTACTTCAGAGTTCACTCTTTCCTGTTTCCCTTTCCAAAATGCCCTAGAGAGAGAACACTCTTTATAGGTAGAGCAGGTTAATCTTAGAAAGTCATGATTCCTTCAGCCAGGATTTTGCCGTCAGAACCAAGCTGTGAGAGAGATGCTACCTGTACTTTAAAATAAACCAAAGCACAACAATGCACTACAGCTTGTCTCAAACGGAGAACCTGGTGCAAGCCTGTGCCATGAGAAGTCCTGACTCACTTGTTCTGTTCCCAACAGCAGGACCAGAAAGCAACAACATCACAAGGGAGTGAGCTGCCTTAGACCCAACAGCATTGCTGCAAGGTCCAGCATAATGGAGAAAGTTCCAGAAGGCAGCACAGGAATTAGCATGCCCTTCATTGGGTGAGAGTCGATTCTCATAAGCCTCAAGATGGCCCCTACGCACAAATTCAGGATGCATTGCTTTTTTGTAGAAGGGAATGAGTGACTCTGGAGAATACCCCTTTCACCTTTTCCCTGCTATCAGTGGGCATGAAGCCCATTCCCGGCCTTTTGCTTGAGTGTGATCTCTTGTCACTGAGGAGGAACAGTGTCCTTCAAAGCTGAGGAATATACCCTCAGCTAATCCCACTCTAGGGCTGCAGGTGGGAAGACTCACAATAACCACAAAAAGCTGTGTAGTGGGTTCAAGTTTAAACACAGATAGAGAGGGTGTGGATCCTTTTTGAGTAAGCCCTCTGGCAGCTTTACATGAACAGGTCCATCCACCATGTGTTTGTTTGCTCTCTATACTGTTCTGGAAGAGGGCACTCATGCATAGAATATCACACAAGTGTGCTAGCAGTCCTGCCTTACTTGGAAAAGAGGGAACTTCTACCTGTTGGTGGTGCATAATCTCTGTCACCACTATGCAAGTAAAGGTTTCATGCTTCCTTCCTAGATAGTAGCAGAGGAGCAGACATAACATTAGGTACTGGTAGTATTAGCAGCTCTTCATGTCAGCTAAGTTCTGACTTTCAGTGGCCTCTACCAAGAGAGAGAAATGAAGTTGGTAATTTTTCTAGTCAGGCCTGTCTACATCCTGCTGATATTTCCCCTATTTTTATATATACCCATGTCTTCTTAGGAAAGATTTACCACAACCCAGCTTCAGGGAGCTGCCTTCCCCCAAGGAAGGGCTCCCAAAGAGAATAAACTTTCTCAGAATATTTTTGACAACTGAATGGTTCAGTCCACACAGCTGACCATCAGCTGGCAAATAATGCCTATACCCTTCCAGACTGCATAATTGTGTGCTTTCCAGCAGCTTTCTGGTGGATGAGCTAACTGCTGGAATCCACATCTAATTAATGCAAACACCATCTGGGAAAGTCTTCTTCTCACACCTCTGTGGGTAGATATTTATGGGATGCTATTCTAGGGCCTGTGGCTGTGAAAGTTAATGCCATGGCTAGCAGAAATATTTCCCTTGTGTTTGGTACATCCATTCTGAATCCCAAGCATCCTTATTACTATCTTCAATAGTTCTTCTTGTAGTGAACTCCTGGAAACTGCCCCATGGACAGGGGAGTGGAAAATCCCCTGTCAAGAAGGAGTACCAGAAAAACAAGCTAAGCTGTCTTTTCAAAGTCCCAAGCAGGCATTCAGAATTGGAGGTGGGGCTATGGAGCTCAGCCAGAGGGATGATCCAAAAGGAAGGGAATGTAGCATTTTGTTTTCTGTTCTTCCAGAGAGGGAAAAAAGATCTAAAATACCTCTAGAAGATCTTTGAACACACACTCTTGTGGTGAAAGATAACCGCCATACACCAGAAGATCTGTCCAGTATTTCTTGAGCTGTTGCAGGCATATGTGCACTTCCCAAATTGATAGTCACTATTTCAGAAATTTTCGTGCAACCACCAGCACTTCCAGTAGAGACCACTGTTGTTTCACCTTGCTTCAGCAGAGTTTTCAAGAATTTATTATTCAATTCACTGATGTGTGTGATAATCCTGGACACTTCCCTCTCCATCCAGTACTTAGGATCAAAGGACATGAAGTCACTTTGTCATGCCGTAAGTTTTTCTAGATTTCATAGTCAGTGTGGAGAAGAATCCTCTGTCTCCTTCCCATTCTTTGGATCAAATGGGACAACAGCCGAGCTCTTGCTTGTATATAACAACACTTTCAGAGGATGTTTTGGCATTAACGGTGACTTGCAAACAGTTCCACCTGGAAGAATCAATATGATCAATATGCTCATGACAGAGCATGATGATTCTCTTCTAGGATAGTGGGATAGAATTCTGTTCTTTTCAAGTAGATATTTCCAGTGAGATTAACCCTGTGATCTCTAACTGACTGAGGAACTCAGAAGCAGCAGCCATGTAGCTTTTTTTTAGTAAATGGAGTTTCCCATATCTACCATGTACCCTAAGCAAATTATTTTAATTATTAGGACCATCAGTTTTAAAACAAGAACTAAAGGCACAGTGTGTTCACCAGAGTGGGGAAGTGATCAGCCTGGGTCTGTGGTATATGGTCCTAAGGCCATTTCGGTGACCCCAGGAGACTCCCCACCCCTCCCGAAAAAATGATGAACTGCTGCTTCTACAAGCCTCCAAGAATGAAAATTTGTTTTTAAAATAACCTCCAAAAGTACCTAATATTTAAAAACAAGCAGTAGATTTCCAGCCACTTTCTAGTTTTGTTGTCTTCAGTTCTTCTGCATTTTTGGCAGTCTGTGCAGCCCCTGGAGGATCTTAGAGGCACAAATTGGCCCCTAAGCCTCCAGATGTTGCTCACCCTGAACTACAGCAATAGACAGGACACATTTTTCCCCTGTCTCATTGTTGGGGAGGACTCTGTCCCTCTGAGCTGGGCAGAACTTTGTTCCTTCTCCATCTACCTGGAATGTTGAAGTCAGTTGGATGAGAAGGATAACTCAGAATCCAAATGCTCTCTTCAGTTACCGATTTTTGTTAGTTACTTTTGGGAACATGCAGCATATCTGACCACATCACTCAAAAAACAAACAAACAAACCCCCAGCCCAGCATGAAACAATCATGGCCTAACATGACTCGAAGAATGTCATAAGAACAAATGCCCTCAGTGCAAAGTGAGAGGACAGCTCCTGGTATAAGCAGCTCACTTTATAGCCTCTGGTCACTCTAGTATTTCAAAAGAAAAAAAGAACAGAACACAAAATGTGCTCTCTTGGTACCACATTGACCCAAGGTACTTAAGTTTCTTAGATCAACCCACAATATAAGTCAGGGTGATTTGATTTAATTTTTTTAATGGATTTTTTTACAATTTAAATCAAATACAATTTTTTAAAAAATTAAATCATGATTTAAATCAATTTGATTTTTAAAAGTCATTAACTCTTATCCGCCCTGATATCAATGATGGTGCTCCTGTTTCCTGTATTCCACCTGGCAGCGTGGAAGTTAAATGACATTAGCTGAAACTGCTGGATTAAATAGGTGCAGTGGGACATATTATTTCATCATCTAAAAGGTGACAGCCTGCTAACAAGGCATTCATGAATTGATGCACTGGCATCACAGACCCTTGGAGCAGTAAAGCTCTCTAGCTGATGTTGGATTCCAACTTCCATCAGTTTTAGCTAGCGTAGCTGATTGTCAGGTATGATGGGAAGGCTAGAAGTTCCTTGTCACAGCCTTAGGAGGTAAGGTGTTCAGTGCATTCTACATTTTCGACAGAAAATGCTCATCATGGACCTGAATGAGGGGCTGGGCAGACTTCAGGCTTGAGTAATCTATCTCTTCTTTTTAGTAGAATGATCAACTGGAGGCTGGTGTAAAAAACATATACCTAGAATGAACCCATTTAGAACCCATTAATTTGCTTTTGGGTACCAGAAGTGAAGAGAACTCATATAGGCCTTTCCACATAAAACCCCAACCCTGATTATCCATAAGCTTTCAGAAATAATCTCAACATAATTTAGGGTGGTGGTGGTTGTTTTTTAAAGTTGTTGCTACTTTTAAACAACTGGGAGTCAGAAATCCTTACTAAACTACTCCAAATTATTCAGAGATGTAGCAGTAAATGTGGATCTACTATCTTTCCATCACACCTTAAGACAATCACACTGGAGTGGCAGATGGGCACCTTTATAACTTATCATGAGAATGGAGCCATTTATGGCCAGCCTAGTATCTATAGATTTCTAAAGGGTATTACGTACTTAAATTTTTCGGCAGTTTACAAGTTTCCTCCAGGAATTTTCAACTGAGAATTTCAGACTGGATTTGGTCAAAATCCATTATGGTTCTCTGAGTCTGGATATTATTTTTCTTGTAGCCATTGTTATCTTAGAGCAGGATTTCATAACGAGGTGGGGGTGCATTATTTTAACTGTGATTTACAAATCTATCACACAGACACAGTGGAAGAATGATCAGACTCCACATGTATGTCCCAGTAAATTCTCTTTCCATAGGTTTCAAGAAGAATATTTCTTGTCTTTACCAGTTCAGTTAACCAACAAGAGAAGAACTGGCACAGATCTGAGTAACAAATTTTGGTTCTACATGAGTAGAGTGGTAAACTGGTTCTTGGACTTCCTTATGTGAATCTTCCTCTGAGAGTCTGCATTTACTAATTATTTTCAGGTTCCAGATGACTTATAGTAGTAGTTCCCACCTTGGGTCCCCAGATGTTCTTGGACTAATACTTCTAGAAGCCTTTACCACTAGCTGTGCTGGCCAGGATTTCTGGAAGTTGTAATCCAAGAACATCTGAGGACCCAAGGTTGGGAACCATTGGCTTAGAGAATATGTTATACTAGGTTTAATGTCACGTCATAATAGGTATTCCACCCACAAATATTACAGATTCATTGATCTATAATGGTAGTAGCAGGTTCTTTTATGGCTAAGGATATAGAAAAAAAACTATATAGCTGTAATAAAGGCTACAAAATATGTCTGTAGGCATTATAACATGGATGTGTTTACTGCAGCAAATGCTGCTTTGAGAGTATTGGTTTGACTATTGATTAACAAATACCTATCAATTTTCATGTGCTTGATGAAAAAGGATATCCCAGTGCATTGAGACATGTTAAAAAAACTGATCAAGTACTGTGATATTTTTCACTTCTGCATGAGAACAAAAAGGCTAGCATGCAACATTTTAAAAGATGAGCAGCAACATTTGTCAAGATCAAAAATACAGAAAAAAAATCTGTTTTTCATATAAAACCATGCATTTTGTGTAGAAAACCTTGTATTCTGTGCAAAAGAACACTGTGAATAGTGTTTTGCAAAAAAAAAACCTAGAACACAAAAAATGCACAAATACTCTCATAATCATGCCCAGTAAGAAGAACAAGTCTGAATGTTTTCATTTTCACCTACGAAAACAAAATAAACCAAGATTTACACTCCTGTGCCCAATTCAGCTGCATGCCCAGGATATCAATGCCTTTGTATAATACGAAGGATTTAGAAATGCCCCCAGAAGCCGGAAGAAAAAAAAAGGAAAATTCATAACTCTGAATTCTCATTCTCCATAGGTTCTGGAGAATATTTCCCCTACTGGTGCCTGGTCATCTGGAATAGATGTGTTTTAGTCTTCTTGTTCAGTAGTCATCGGAGGGAGGGAGGCAGAGACTTGTTGGAATGCCCTGCCGTTCTAGACTTCTATTCTTCTGTAAATTCATGTTTATCTAGTTACTCTTTGTATGTTCACTATCTTTCCTTTGCACTCTAGGTCTAAGGGGGTTCTTTTCCAGCCTGGCTCTCCCCCGACTCTCTTTGGAAGAGTCAGTCTAGAGTTTTATCCTTGTATCATGGCCCAAATGGGAGAATAGGAACTCATGAGAAGGAAAGAACAACTCAACCCTTTCCCAATGATATGGTGAAACCTGGCATTGGTATAGTGCTTAGTATATGGCACAAGACCTTCATTTTATTTTACTTTTTAAACTTTAACTATTTTTATCTTGTCTTTAAGCCCAAAGAGCTCCCAGCGTGCCATGCACAAATCTGTAATAAGCCAGTTCCTGTCACGTTTTCAAGCATCGATCATGTTCTCCAACATCTTTTCACTCCTTGGGAGAGGTGCTATCAGTGAAAATACTAATAAATATTTGCATAGAATAACACCTAGATTAAATTTCCCTCTATATATGGATTAGAATAGTGATGGGGAATTGATCCATCCCTGGAAGCTAGGCCACATCCCAGGATGACATTAGGGTGTGAGCTGTGTCCCCACAACATCAAGAGACTCCAATCTCTGTATGGGGTGATTGATCTGTCCCTTCCACTGTATAGAGAAAAAGGCTCTCTTGCTTTCACAATGACTTATTTGGCAAGTCCTGGGAAAGTATGTGGCAGGCCCCGTGTGAAACCATGGGGGCCAAAGATTTCAGATTCCTTAGTTAGATATATCTCCAATTTTTGTATAAGAAAGATGGGATTTCAGCAGATGGGTGGACTTTTTCCCCCTTTCCTGCTGTTTCTATTTTGATAGTTTATGCTGGTTGCTAGTAAGGTAGAAAAGCACCTGTTCTCATTGACTTTCGTTAATACCAAATTTATTGAAAGTTTTTTCATTGTACTTTCTGTGTAGCCACTTGAGCTGTCCTATACTGTTCGTTGAATTAATTCTGGAGTGGCAGGGTTACCACAGTGTGACTTTCCCTAGTCATTTTGCGTGACATGCTTTTAGAATACACTACTTATTATGAGATATGGTATACAGTATACTCTGCTGTGCAACTTTTTATTTTTGAATATTGAAGAAAGCCATTGTGGGAGGTTTTTTCAATATTAAATACCTGAATGTCTTTTTAAAAAAAAATTAAATACTTGCAACATAAAGATTGGAAAGAAAAGTAATCTTGTGATAACCATGTCGTAATCATAAGTGTAAGAATCAAGTCTTCATCAACGAAGAATTTCCTTCTGTTGAAGGAAATTATATCTGTACTTGTGCCCATTTTATTTGCTCTGTTGTACCTATTTATCCTTGGTGGTGAAGATAGATATGTCTTCTTGTCAATTTTGTGCTTGAGTTGCAGTCTTGAAAAAGGAATAAGTGCCAGTTCTAACTAGTGGAAAGCCATTGACACTCACTTTATTCTTTGATCAAACATTTAATCTTAACTCCCTACGAATATCACATGGAGACATTATGCCTAGCTGATTTCCACTTGTCTCTTTATTTTTCTCATCATGCTCCCTTAGTTTTAAATCTGCATATTAAATTAGATTTGAAACGGCTTAGCAAGTTTCTAAAACCCACCTTATTTATGCTATAGTTTAATCAGAAATGAAATATTTGACCTATAATTGGAAGGTACAGTGGTGCCTCGACTTACGAACGTCCCGACTTACGACCATTTCGAGTTATGACCAGCTCCGGCTGCAAAATTTTGCTTCGACTTGCGGCCGGAGCTTCAAATTGCAACCGGAAAAAGGCAGGGAAAAAAGGCGGGCAATTCAAATTTGCTAACCGTTGGTAGGCGAAGAGGCTGCTTCTTTGTAGCTCTTTTGCCCCAACGGTTAGAGTGAGTGCATCGGAGGAGGCTTGGGACTGCCTGGTAAGGTAAGGTGCTGCTTTCTGCTTTTTAAAAACTGTTCTGGGTGGGTTTTGCAGGGTGGGTTTGGGCTGGAGGGGTTATGTTTCTGTGCTGTGTTGTGTTGTTTTTTGGTGATTTTTTTTTTTTGCAGCCCCAGTGCCTTCCGATGGGGCTTGCTCCGTTGTTTATTTTTGGTTGTTTTTTTTTTAAGCCCCAGCACCTTCGGGGCTTGCTCTGTTGTTTATTTTTGTTTGTTTGTTTTTTTGCAGCCCCAGTGCCTTCCGATGGGGCTTGCTCCGTTGTTTATTTTTGGTTTGTTTTTGTTTTTAAGCCCCAGCGCCTTCGAGGCTTGCTCCAATGTTTATTTTTGGGTTTTGTTTTTGTTTGTGTGTTTGTTTTTTGCAGCCCCAGCGCGTTCCTATGGAGCTTGCAGTGTTTTATTTTTATTTTATTTGGGGGTGTTTTTTTTTCTGGAATGGATCAATCGCGTTCCAATGCATTTCAATGGGAAATGGTGCTTCGACTTATGACCATTTCGAGTTACGTCCATCTTCTGGAACGGATCATGGTCGTAAGTCGAGGCACCACTGTATATGATTCTGGCTTAAGCCCACATGTACGCTTATCTTTGGCTATGATAGGGTTTGTCTGCCGGGCATTCACATATTTTAAAGCACTGGTAGAACTTGCCTGCCTTTTAAAGTATCACTGTCAAAGCTGGTTGCTGGTTACCTCCTGCTGTCTTAGGGTACGGGCTAAGTCTGTGCGGAACACATGTTAATTTAGCTAGACAAGTTTTGCCCCATGATGGCCTGATGCAGTCTAGAGATAGGTGCACTGTAGATGTTCTTCAAGCTACATGGAAACCACTTATTTGTGAGCCCCTGTTGCTCTCAAGATGGCAAAATGTTTTAAGACTCCAGCCACATGGACAGGAACCAGTTGCATGGAATGGCCACTATGATAGCCCTCTTCCCCTGAGCTGACTGGATCATTTTGTCTATAGCCAATAGGGGCTAGCGCTACCCAAAACAGTTGATCTGCGGCTGAAGAGTGGCTGAGGCCTTGGTTTCATAAACCACTTAAGATCATCTGGTGGCAGGAGCGTTCAGTGGTGGCATGCATGTCTGTATCAAAAAGAAAAAAGAAAAGAAAAACACTTCATGCAGAAAACTGGCAAGGGAGTTGTTGTGCATGTGAGTCACTGGCAGTCTGAAGTGTCATTGCCAAGTAACAGGTTGGCCTCTTCGGTAAGAACTGGGCCCAGTGGACCCCACTGGAATGGAAGAAGAGGTTTTTTTTCCCCACCAGGCATAGCTTCTGCTTTTGCAGTCTGCCCTGTAAGTCAGATGCAAACTGTGTGTCAAGGGCATATATATTGTAAACGCCAGAAATTTGGTCTCAGATGTCTGTGCTGGAATAATCTATAAGTATCTTTGCAGCAGTTTGTGTATGCTAGCTTCCTGCAAACCTCTTTGGCAACAACATTAATGAGGAAAACAAAGTTGCCTGTTAAGTTGGAGCGTTTCCACAAACATGCTCTCTCCTTGAATCTTCCCTATTAATTGGTCCTTTTGCCTTTTTCTAAGTAAATTATTAATATAGGAGAAGATGTGTACAAATACAAACTTTCCACAGCCTCTCCCTTTATAAGTTTAATCATTGTTTTTAGAAAACCATCTGGCTTTTGCTTAACCCCATTTTGTGGCCTCACTTGTGTTATTTTTGGCTGCTACTGTGCTAGAAAACGGATTGGGAAAGCAAGCTACATGAAAGGTCAGAGGAACAAGAAGATGCAAGACCCACTAGATTTTTGGGGAGGAGTTTTGGCTTGTGCTGAAACTTCTGTGCAGTTGACCTTGAATTGGGCTTTGGAAAGCTGAGGGAGAGAGCAGACTTGTCCAGTCATAAACTTCTGTCTGATTCAGAGAGATTTCCTTCTTTAGTAAAATCGTACCGAATTACTTTAGTAGATTTCTTATAATTTGAGACAGTTGATTTCTTACTCAACTCACCCACCTCTGTCTTGCCAAGCTTAGAATCTTTCTACATGGTACACTTACCATGTGAAAAGCAGCCAGATACAACCCAGGCTCTGACAGCTGGACATTCAGAAGGTTCCCTTGAGTACAGGCTGAGCAAGCTGAAAGGTGTTGTGTCCTATCCCTTGTTTATCTTTTTGCTCCTTAGAGGCATATTGTGCCTATTCCTGCTCCTAACTCTGAAGGAGCCATAAAGGAGGTAAGTTGAGCATAGCTAATCATTGTGACTGATCACGTTGGCTTGCTCTGCCTGTCTTTTGCGGGTGATAGACAGAGGAAATGTTCAAAGTTTCTGCCAGTCAAGCCCTGCTCAGGCATTACTGAATCCAGTTTCCCCAACACACTTGGAAGAAAATGCCTAGCCTCATCCCTTCTGTTATTGCTTTCTTCACACAATCAGCAAGGAATCTAAAGAGGAGAGGCTAAAAGTAATGGAAGAGTCTCTTCTCATTGATTTAGTCAATGACTCCTGAACAGAGCTTCAGAGCTAACTTGCCATTGGTCTTCTTCATGTAGAATGTACATAAAATGTAATCAGAACCATGGAAGGAGCAATGGAACCATGGATACGAGGGAACCCTGTCTACAACATACAAGGGGGTGGGACAAAGGCCACAAGGGGGTGCCCTTGTTTGTTCTATGTTGTATATATGGCTGCTGCAAACCGCTGATAAGTGAAACCGCAGATATCAATCCCGTGGATATGGTGGGGGATGTCCTACTATATATAATAATGGCTTTCATCATGGTCACAAAAGTGGCCCTAACTTTGTCCCTGCAACTTTTTTCTAATGCTCTTCTAATATAACAAGTGTTTAATGCTTATTTTAAACACTTGAGGGATGCATTGTTTGCCACCCTTGCTATGTAGAAGCAGTTCAGTTTTTACAAACTCATACTGTTGATTTGTGTTTCAGTGCACCTGGAAGTAATAGCCATGAAGGAAGGGGCTTTATAGCCATTGAAATGGATAGCAGTGGGGGGAAAGGTATTGATGTCATAGCAGTTAGGGTGCTTAACGTGGCATTTCTATGTCCAGATACATTTTTGTCATGACATTTTATTGAGGGGATTCTGCCTCTGTTATTATTTATCATTTATCCATTGTGCTTTTGAGCTCAGGGTGGCTGGAACTTGGCTTTCAAGTAGTCTCTTGCTAAGGTAGCTGATGGCATCAGATTTGTTTGCCTTCTGTGTTAGAAATGCATCATGTAACTTTAGATGACATATTAGACTTGCAAACATACAGCTATCTGTAGTCCCCTCTCACATTTCTAAATGGCTTCACTGTGGACAGTGTAGGCTAAATAAATTGTAGCTCAGCAGAGTTGTACAGCTCAAAAGAGGAACAGTAGGAAACAATGTCTGCTTTTTATCTGCCCTTCCCCAATCCATGATTGGTTTATCCAGCAGGAGCTCTGAAATGGACTATTTCTCCACTGGAAATGCATGGATTGGAAGTCTTTTCACTCTGGGAGCAGTGTAGTCAAGAAATCTGAGCCAAACAGCCAACACTTGCTGATAGGATCTGGAAGGAAAGGATTTCAGATGAGAAGATTTTCATTAACTAGGTGCATGTGACCATGAATATAGATCCAGTATCAAAAATGTAAATAGAACTGTAAAAAAAAAATGCATGGGTTTCTCTAGCACACTTAGGGAACAGCTATGAGTATCTTTCTTCATTCTGCTCCTATTTCAAAGTTTCTAAATATAACCAGCCAACAAATTGTTGCCTCCAACAAACTGCTCTTCATCTGAAAGTGTTGCTTGCTTTTGTTTCCTCCTTTTGTGTTAACTTTCCGGTTTAGACTGTGCATTTTTACTCCGTTTGCTGCCAGATGGGCCAACCATTGTTGCCCATCTCTTTGGCATGTTCATATTTAATCTTCCATGTATATCTGGCTATATCTTTGCCTTGAGAAAATAACAGATCAGTCAGCAACGCTCCTCTTCCACCTCCTCCTCCTCCATCATCTTCCTTCTCTCACTGTGATGATTTTGGGAAGGGACTGAACTGATATGTGGATTTGTAGGAAATAGTACTGTAATGTTTCTATGACTGTTGCCCAGCAGGGCAGGGGGAAACTAAACCATCTGTTTTTCTGTCTTAGCCACAGACCAACAACAAAGCCAGTGTAGTAAGCCCAGCAAAAGAAACACCCCTAATGCAGATGTCCATGGTATCTTTCCCAGCCATTTCTTTGTCCTTGTTTGGTTCCTCCCTTGCCCAGAATGCTGCCTGTGCTGCTCTGTGTTTGGCTTAGTTCTGTCTGCAATTCTTTGCCCCGGGGTGGTTCCAGTCCCATTGCAAGTAAGCGGTGCAAACCGTAGCGTGTCTGTATGTAAGGCCTGCAGCTTGTCCAGCAGCTCCCATGGTCAGTGTGCCTGATGTTTGACCTTAAGGAAACTGTGATGAAGTGGTCAATGGCATCCAGTCTCCAGAGGGGAAAAAATGAACGGAAACCTCATCACTTGTCTTATTTGCCCTGAGGTTTTTACTGTTTTCCCACTAATACTCTTGCAGCAAGCCACACATTCCTGTGTGTTTTGCAACTCATGCCAAATGCCCTCCCTCTGGCCTCCTTTAAAGACTGGTCAGGAGCCTAAATGGATGGCAGATGAAAGGATGTGTGAAAATTGTGGCACTGTCCTATTGCTTAAGCGGCTGTTGCTGCCAAGCCGAAGGTGGGCGTGAAACTTGGCAATGGGCCAGCTCTCTCCATAATAATACAGGAATGAGTGCAAGTGTAAGAGCTTAGTATGGGCTCTTAGAGACTGTGTAGGTGCTTTTTAATCCATGTAAAGCTTCAACAATTTTTCCCCTCTTGGGATATTTCATAATTTCAATCCCTTCCATAAACACTGCACCCCAATATGGACCAGCTTTTCACACTGCTGGTCTTATGATGCTCAGCTGATCCCTTTTGTTACAAAAATATTTCACTTTCAAAGCTCCATTTGAACATGATGTGTGATTTTGTAAGGTCTCTGCCTGAGCAATTCTTTCCTATAGACTGCCGGGGTGATTTGGCTGCCAAAACGGCAGGGAAATTATGAATGTCCTTCTAGAGAGAGAAATAATAGCAGAAAGCTCTGTGGGCAAGCATTGGAGACAAAGCTCTACTGTTGATCTCATCATATCTCTTTAGTGGATAAAATAATGATATGGGTTTTTAAAATACATTATTTGTTTACTTATTTAGTAGATTGTTTTAAAATTTTCAGTATTATTAACCCTCCCAGTAAATATGCAACACTTTTTTGGTTCAACTAATTACTTGCTTGCGTTTACACAGGGTTTGTCTTAGCCCTGTTGGAGTTTCTGGGCTAAGTAAAGTTCACAAGGTAAATTGAGAATGTAGAGCCGCAGGTATGGCTTTGTCTCCTTGGGAGTTCTACTGTGACAGCTGGGTTTTTCTGCTTTGAAAGTCTTCGAGTGAACCTGCAAGGGAGGGATGTATGTGTTCATGTTTGTACTCACACCATCCTAGCATAGAGGTTTTGTGCTTTTTCTTGTTTGTCACTTTGCTCTCCCTACAGACACTGTACAAAGAGATGAAAACTTTGGAGCTGGAATCTGATTCTTTATTTCTATCCTCTTTCAATTAGGAACCACAAACTACTGTTGTCCACAATGCTAATGATGGCATAAAGGTAAGGTGAAGTTCATACAGGGCCTTCATAGTACCAAGCACCCTATTTATTATCCCTGCCCCCCCCAGCTGTTGAGTCTTACAGACAAACAGTTTTATGTGTGATCCATTGTAAAACAATCACAGGGGAATGGGTGATCCCCCACTCCTGAATTCCATGCCTATCATTGTTTTTATTCTACCTACTGGATTTCAGGCACAAAAACTTCTGTTTCAGTTAAAGAGGTATACATACGTCTCCCAAGGAAAGGTGAGGTTAAAGAGCCCTTTGACTTAGTGGTTAAATTGCAGTGCTGCAGTCAAGACACTGATCATGAACTGAATTCAGTCCTGACGGGCTCAGGTAGTCAGCTCAAGGTTGACTCAACGTTCTTTCCTTATGAGGTCGCTAAATTGAATACCCAGCTCATGGGGTGGGTGGGTGTGGAGGCAATATGTAGCCTGCATAATTAAATTGTAAACTGCCCAGGGAGTGCTGCAAGTGCTGTGGGGTGGTATATAAGCAGCACACTTTTAATGCATAGGCAAGGCATCCCTAAGGTATAAGTGTGTGATTGATCCATGCAGGAGTTCTAGAGCAGAACTGCTTGTTATAAAATATAAAAGGTATGTGCATGCAAAAGTCATCCTCATATTGAATGCTCCCCTTACCTTTCTTAGCAGAACTGTCCAAGTGCCACCATCTGAATGTTCTGCTTTTTTCCTTTGTTGATGGGCTGCCTAGGGAAGAGGGCAGTGGAATACACAACAAAGGTTTTCCAACAAATTACAGAGCGGGTTTGGGAAAATTCAGTGCTGAGCTGTGGGTGGAGTTAGGAAACAGCCCTATTTTCCCCATGTTTGGCTGCCTGCCTCCTCCCTATTGGACTGTTAGCTCTCCTTTGGTTTTAGAGTCCCTTTCTGTCATTGTGGAATGTGTGCCATTGCACCTTGCAACTTCTCTCACACCTGTTTCCTTAAGAAAGATCTTACTTTAAAAAGAGTGGCGGGAGGGGGGGCTACTTACACGGCAACATGAGTGTAGCAATTTTGCGATGCCATTTCAAGCTTTACTCCCCCTACCCCACCCCCGGTTTTCTGCTACAGTTGGTATGTGTTGATACCTGGGTGCAGTTATGCAAAACTCAACTTATTTTCAGAAATCAGTTTTAGAAATGGTCAGTTTTGGAAGCAGGAAATGCAAAAATACTTGTACTGCCAGCGGAGGGGCAAAACTGATACAAATTCACACTAAGCATAATGAGGAGTAATCTGGTCACAGCATTTGCTCTCTTTTTTTTTTCAATAGACAAGTGAACAAACAGCTTCTGAGAACAAAGTGGTTGAGAGAAAATGAAAAGTTACTCCTCTCTGAATAATCATAGTTAGACTTTTTCAGAAATTTGGTCTAAAATCCCCTTCTCTTTCCCTGCTTTTACCCATTTCTTCCTGCTGTCTCTTGAAGACTGCTCAGTTTGAGTGTGCTGATGTTTCCATCGACTAACATTCTGTCTTGCAGGGTTCCACAGAGAGCTGTAATACCACCACTGAAGATGAGGACCTGAAAGGTAGGTGTCGTAGTCGCAAGCAGCAAGAGAGTCCAGCCTCACTAGCAGAGCGGTTTCCCATGAAAGGCTCTTCTTGATTTGGGTTGCTCTGCACAATTTTTGCCCCAGTTGCAGGAGTTTGTGGTGTTAGGCTGTTCGCTATATAGGGAAAGTGCTTACTTCTGAACTCTCTGATGTCTAAACCAGACATGTCTAACTATCTTATTTACTTGTCCTAATTTTTACAGACTGCCTTCAAGGCAGGAATCTACAACTTAAGAAATCCAACCTGAACTCAGCAGTTTGGGAGAGAATGAAGCTGCTGTATTTTCTCAAGCAAGCATAAGAACATAGTTTTTCCTTGAGTTAATTCATACATTGTTTCAACCTGCTCAGATAATGCAGGCAAAACCAGCTTGCCTTGTTTTCAGCAGAACAGACAATAATTGTTAGTAGAGGGCCCAACATAAGGAGCTCACTGATGTGGAAGAGCAGGGCTCTTTGCCTTGAGGAAGAGGTTGTCCCATTAGGAATCACCAAGAAGTTACAAATAAGATGAACTCTGTAATTCTCCAGAACTCTCCATCAGGTCAAGATGGTGTCAAGTTAAGGCAGTTATTTACCAGGGAAAGGCTCTTGAATTCAAACTTCAGTGCATCATCCAGCAGCTGTGCAGGAGTAACCTTCAGAGCGGGGGACCTAAGCAGCCTCTCTCCAGCCTGACTGGTGGCCTAAGCTTGGCAGCCAGAAGGGCAGCTGCTCCATTGGCTGAGAATATCTCATATCTAACTCTGCCCCCACCAACAGACCCAGATCTTCAACAGGTCTGGTGATCCTATGGGTGCATTTCGTATGATGCCTTGTTGAAAGAGCAGAATAAATGGATATTTGGGGTGTAACAGCATTTGCTGTTTGTCTCCTTGAGGAAAACTCCTAATGGGCTTGCTTTACTGCAAGAAGGGTAACTGAGCTTTTGCAAGAGAGGTGCTATGAGGTGGGTGCCTAGTGTTCTACAGAGAGCAAAGTGATTGAGAGAGAATGTTTCCTGTACACAACGTTCCTCACATTTCCACTTTAAAAAGATATCTGGAAACAGGGCCAAAACCTCCCTGTATTATGACCCTGGAAAGCTGCTGCCAGCAAAACAGTAGACAAGAGAGGCCACGTGTGCCAGTGGTCTGTTCCCAGTATAAGGCAGCTTGCAGTGTTCATAGCCTGCACAATGCTAGTATACATTAATGAAAGGAAGGTTGCAAATCCATCAAGGTAGCAAAGATGAAGTGCCCTCTCAACAACGTCTTGTCATTCTACAGTTTCTGTGCAGAGCTTGAACAAAGATTTGGGCCATAGAGAAATCAATCATAGGAGCCTTTGGTCAGTCCCATTCAGCTTTCAAAAGAAACCTCTGTGTCAGTGTTGATGTTTTGGCTGTTTCCCTGTTGTGTCATTTCAGTCACATTCTACTACACATGTATTTTCCCCATAATAAGCCAACCTTTGCCAAGTAGGGTGGGAAGAGCCTTGGACAAGCCAGTCTTCTACTGGAACCAAGTCCTTTACCAGCATTTTTGTATGACTTCAGTTTATAGGTTAGCTCCTAAGAGACCTTCATATCTAGGACTTCTTTACTGTTGATAAAGAACTGGTGCAAATAAATGAGAAATCATGCTGGATTTAGTATTACTGGATTTAGTAGCCTTGGAGTCAGTTATAAGAGCAGGTGCTGGCAGAAAGCAGCCATTTCCACCATTGGCTCGACAGTGCCCGCAGCAAGGTTTTTGTACAGAACGTTACAGTTGCTTTGATGTCCTGTTCCATTCTCTTTTTTTACTGAATGTACATTGTTTTTTGCTTTTGTTTTTGTGTGTGTGTGTGTCCTGTGTGTATTTTTTTTTAAATTCTTTGCCATGCAAGCGCCCCCTCTCTCCATCGGGGATGGCAGTTCAGTGCTTGAAGGACGGAGTCACTGTGAGAGCAAAACCCAGACTGAGTCCATGCAGTCCCAGCTTTCTCTCTGTTATTCAGCCAGTAAGTCCAGGGGTTATAGCATCCTTTCCTTGCCTTGACTCACTCTCACTTCTTCCTTTTCCCTTCCTTCTCCCTTCTTCCTCACATTTCTCTGCCTTAATCAGTTCCCACAATATTCTTCCAGAATATTGATTATCATTTGTAAGACTTCACTATCCCAATCCAATTCATCTCTTTTCCTAGACCCATTCCTGGCCATATAACACTTCCCAAAGGGACTTCTTTTCCTCTTTGTTCCTCTGTCCTAATAAAATAACACCATGATTTAGCTGATTTCATTCCCTGTTTTCCTTTGTGCTAAATATCAATTTTCCCTTTGTGATTTTTTTTAAAATGCGCTTGATGCTTGATGATGTGTATCCTTTTCCCCCAAGGACCTACCATATTTGTGGGGCCCCTGTAGAATAAGAGGCATAACTCTCCATCAGTGTTCAGGGATGTTTAATAATAAGCTGAAGTCTGCATTAGCCATGAAGATCACCTAGAATCTCCGTTGAAATATTTGTCAGGTTATGAGTCCTATGGACTGCTTCCCACATTACATTTTTTTTCTACAAGGAAAGAGCAATATGTACAAAGCAAGGACAAGCAACCTTATGCCTTTCAGATATCTTTGATTACCAACTGTCATCAGTCTCAGGCAACATTATTAGTGTATAGGGATTATGAGAATCGTAGTTCAAAGTGTCTGGAAAACACTTACCTCTGGATACTTCCCTCTTGAGTTTTCTCACACTTTTTCCAGTCAGAAAAGGTATGTGTGACATAGCTTGCTGTAAACTGGTATAAAACTAGAGCTAATCTGAAAGAAGTTCTTAGTTTCATTTTCACATATTTATCCAAAATTACCTTGGTTTTTCATTGCACTTTCACCTATGCTACTATCTATTGTTTTGCCAACTCCTCAACACTAGAAGCAAACATGTAACTCTCCAAGGCATTTTCTACAGGATCCTCTATAACCCCTGACTTAGCTTATAATTTAGTTCAGGTAAGGGCCCAAACTCTTGAAATGGAAGGCCTTGTTAAGCTGTACCAAGTAACAGAAACTGGACAAATAGGTTTCTTGCCATTGGCCTAGTCTTCGTTCATTGGGAAATGCACACATAAGAAAAACAGTTTGAAACAATAAGGGCAACTAGCAATCAATTATCAGCAATCCTGCAGAGACTTCTGTTGAAGCACCTCTTTGTTTTTACCTTGATTTACAATGGAATATGTCAGATGGTAAATCTTAGGTCCTTGTTAACTTCTGCTAGTACAGAATCAAGATATATTTTGCATTCATACCAGTCAACCTGTGTAATGAGACAAAAAAAAATCATGCAGATCTTATATAACTTATTTTGTTTCTAAGAGTGTGTAGTTAGAGAAAGGATGGGACTGAAAGGAATGGAAGCTGTGGGTGAGACAGGACATGGACATTAAGAGATGGTAGGTAGGACAAAAGACACTGTATAGGACATGAAAGCCTTACTTGGGCCATCTTGTTTCTAAACCAGATGGTCCCCACACATTCCTTGGCTTTGCTTGCATTTGTGAAAACTACAAGCAGGGAGCCCATGGCTTATGTGAAGATGGCCAGGCAAAGCCTTGGCAGCACACATTGGAGACTTTCAGAAATCTTCATTTAGGGCTCCCATCTTCTACGTCTCTTTCATCTTTCCTATTGGGACATGAATGGAGAAAGGAAAGCATTAGGATGAAACCAGTGAAGGCTTCTTGGGCATTTTGCTCAAGAGTTAGAGATGTAGCATGGTTATATATTCATTTATTTTATAATATTTATTCCTGAACACTCAATGCAGCTTATATTTTATTCAGCCTAGGAGGAAAGCCCCTTTCCCCTGAACTCTGAGGGGAAGAAGAGTGGGATGGTGGGGATTCCACTGCCACTTGAACTCTGACATTGCCCATGGTAGGAGCATTTTCCATGGGGAGGGAGGCATGTCTCCCTCTGCAGGAAGAATAGGAAACTGCATGTGGCAGGATGTGTGAGACCTGAGTGGGTTTGGAGGTGAGGGTATTATCCCACCCATCAGCTTAGTCCTGGGGCCAATCTAGTACCTGGGGCTATTCCATTTTCCCACCCCTGTATTTTCTAGATTTTCTGTCTAGCTGCTGACCAGACCCAGACCTGCTGAACTTTAGCAGCATTGCCAAATTGGATGTCCATAAATCATTCCCCCCGAGTCTGTGAGGAGATACCCTTTCTCTCTTTTCTTGCCAATCTCCCCCGTTCCCATGGACTGATGTGGCAGGAAAACATATGTTTGGCTGGTAGGTTCTGGCATTGCCCCAACTGAATTTTTGTCCCCTGAAACCAAATACCCGACTCTGTCCCTTAAAACAGAATTACACTAAAACAGAACCACACTGCAGGTGTGTTTGCCTAATGTAGAAAGTTTTCATGAGTGGAAGCTTTCTCCGGTGTGACTTTGATTATGCTTTTTGGGTATTTTATTTGTCTCCAGTTTCTAATCTTACTGGGTTTTCTGGTCTCCACTTCGAAAGGGTTTTCACATTACCCCAATGGCACCAGATCTGCTGCATCTGGGAGCAGTGTGTGCTGTGGGATTGTCTGTGTTTTGTGTGTTTCCAGTGCAGTCCTTATTTTGCTTTATGTTGTAATTTTTATTTTAATGCTTGCATTTGTTTTGCAGCTACTACTACTACACAGTCTTGTGACGAGAAACTTCTTGCCTGGGACAGCCCAGGGCAAACAGTGGAGTTGGATCGTGCTCAGTCGGAGCCTGTCCTAACTCCAGTAGTTCCATTTGCACTTAACAATCCACCATGTAAGTTAGTCATTAATTAGCAGTAGCAGCAGGAGTTGAACGAACAGTATTGGATTCCTTATTTCTTTTCCTTTTCTTAACCTTTATTCCCTTTATTTTCCCAAATGATATATTTATTCCCTGTCTTCCCCCAAAGTTATTATTTTCTGTTGGGATGAGCCAGCTAGTAAACCCTTCATTACTAAGTGCTTAATCCTCTAGGACAGTGGTTCCCAACCATGGGTCTTCAGATGTTCTTGGACTACAACTCCCAGAAATCCTGGCTGGCACAGCTAGCGGTGAAGGATTGTGGAAGTTTTAGTCCAATAATCTCTGGGGACCTAAGGTTGGGAAACATTGCACTAGGAGGTTCTCCTCTGCTATGCTGTCGTGCTGCTTGCTTTCATTTGAATGGAACCAACACAGGCTAGCCTCTTTACAGATTGTATTGTTAAATTAGCAGGCATCTGACCATGGCTGATAGATATACTGGCCAAAATTCTATTCAGAAAAACCATGCATCTGCATTTATTTCGTCATCGCTTGTTATCAGTCATGTGACTAAGCATGCAAATGGGTGCATGGCTCCTTCCCTGACCTAAGAGAAATCTGAGAACTGGCCAGCAATGCAGGTAGGCTCACGTGTACAATTGTTTGCTTACCCTGCATTGGACCAGCAGGATTATGGCCACCATACTTATCATGTGGAGATTGTTCTAAACAGGCATTGAATTTGTTCCAATAAGTTAGGAAAATGAGAATTTAATAAATGGAAAACACAATGAATCTGAGTTTCTTTTCTTTACTTGCTTCTTTCCTTGGTTGTTTAACTGTTTCAAGTGCTGTGAATATTTTCATAATGAATCTTAAGAGCCTGTTTAAAATCTGTGGTCTCTTTTTACAAGTACTGTGTGTTGCTTCTGTGGTGCTAGACACTGTAATTTTATTATGTAATGAATAATTATCAGAAACATGGCAAATGCTGAGATTTACTAGAAGTTCTTAACATTTTTAGGAGGCCAATCTCAAACATCACACAATACTGGTAAATATGAAAACCAGACAGGCTTGTTTGGCTGATGATCAGAATTCATCCTCATTATTTTTTCAATAAAGAGGATTGGAACAACCTCCCCATGCCTTAAGAATTGGTGAACGTGCAAAAAAAATATTGTTAACATAGTCTTTTCTTAAATAACCCAGTGTAGCTCAGGAACCACCAAGTTTTTCTAATATACAGCTTAATTCACTTCCATCATTTATTGGTAAATGTCAGCAGCCTTCCAGGGTATGACAGGAAATGTTCAGAAGTGTGATGAAATGGTTGGAAATCTCACATTGCAATTTCTTTAAATTTATTATAGATATACTAAGAAGTGTGTTCAGTAAATCAGTCTGGTGTCATGAAGTAATTGTTTTCATTTTCATGTGCTAAATTAGACTCCTAGGAACCAGTTATGTTAAAGCAGAGGCAAATTTCAGAATTTTGGAACATAATACAATTCGCCTCCAAATGTGCTAAAATTGTTAGCAGAATTTCTGTCACTTTCACATAAGCTTCTTCTAAATGACTATGTCAAAACTATATCCTGTTTTTCTGCGTTTATCTTTGCACTTGAGACAATGCAGCCAATTTTTACTCCTGTCAGCAAGTTTTGAGCCCATCCCCAGAGATGTGGTGAGAACTCTAGCATTCTCCATGAAATAAGTTTTACTGAGGTAAAAAAGTTACTTGTTGGCTTAGAGAATTGTTTAGCTAATATTAGCTGTCAATAGGAGATTTGAGGACACACACATCAGAAATTATTTGATAGGACATAACGTAAGAGATTGAGAGTTGATTTCATGGCCACAAGCCTGTGGCTCAGTGCAAATTCCATGCAAGAAAAGAATTTGGTGTAGGATGTCAGATGCAACTATTGTGAAGGTCACAGACTGAGTTCATTTCCCTGCCTCTTTCTTTTGATGTAGAGGACAATATTTGATACAGATTTTTTTCTGTCATATATAAAATGCTCTCGCAGTGTATCAGTGTTTTTATTGTAATAAAAATAGTTAAAGTGAGGAAACATCTGTTCTTTGCAGAATCTTGTTTTTCTTTTAGCTGTCACAACCCAAACTACAGTTAGCTTCTCCATGTTCAGAATTGCTTTGTATCCTGCCTTTGGTGTGAAACTGGAATTCAGAGCAGTCCCTAAACAGAATATTAGGGCAGTTCTGCTTGTTTGGGCCACTTGTTACAAAAAAAACGGTGTGGGAGCAAGTGTCAGTGAAGCTACCTTCAGTGTACCCCAATATACCTGGAATGCTACAGTGATACTTACAGGGGTGTTTTCCACAAGCTTGCCTTGTATGTTCTCTCTGACCTGGTTAGTCACACTTGGTTCAACCATGTAGCTTTGATGGCTTTAATTGGAGATAGTGCCCATATTGCACACTGCATCCCTCTTTGCTAGATGTAGATTCTTTCAACACTGATAAAATCCACCTGTTGTCATGATGGCAGCATTTCACTTGCAATTTAGAATATGAGCACTAAGACTAGTCATGCTAGCAATCATATAAAAAAGTCAGAAGGCAAATAAATGCTGACATCTGTGATGGAGATAGTTGTTTTTCAGTGGCTGAAAAAAAATACACTGATGGATGAGAAATCAAGTTGTTTACATTTGCTTTTCGAAGATGTTTCTACAGGTGGTGCAGTCTTTCTTAGTGACTATGTGCTCTTCTTGGTAGTTAGATATTTTGAGTATATAAAACAATGGGAAAAGAAAATAGTGTCAGGGCTATTTCATTTAAGAGACAAGGGATGTTTTGCTCATAATGACCTCTTGCAGGAGAAATGACCCTTTGTGGAGAAATTCATTGTGCTTTATTCTTACCACCCATATACCATATCTGTGCACATTCAGGGCTTGCATGTAGTCCAGTTCCTAGAACATGCTCACTGCTGTTTTGGGAGTTTAAAACTTGTGAGTCCTCTCAGAACTGCTAAAATGTGGTAGAGTTCCACCAACTCTACTAAGCCGCTCTTACCAGCTAAATAGAACATCTGTGCATCTGAAGCAGAGATGTTATGGACAAACCCAGGAGATTTTTCATCTTCATGCTTGTCTAGGGGGCTACAGAATCCAGATTACATCTTTAAAAAAACAAACAAACATCTAAAAGTTGAGAAACAATTTTATAAGCTCTTACAAAAGAGTAGGTGTCAGTGCATTTTCCATATATTGTACAAGAAGCAAATGGTCTGGATGTGGGTTTTCAGGCACTTGACAAACTGTGCTAGTTGCCATTTGTCTTTATCCCGCTCGGTTCAGCATCAACAAGTTGTACAGTCATGTTCTGTACATAGGAGCTGAGTTTTTGCTGCTGCAGGCTCACAAAACTAACTGTTGAAACATTATAACCAGAGTCATCTCCAGGCTTTACAACAGATAGTGTGTATCGGAGTAACTGGTGGTTACTCACTTGGCCATAAAATAATACAGTGATGAAGTAGAAGCAGGTTATTTAAATTGGCAGCAGTCAATAGAAGGGTGACCGTGCTTTATATTGTCAGGTTACAGATCAGAGTGAGATTAGAGTTGAGAATCTTTCATGAGTACAATCTTCTTATGGGAGATGTTTTTTAAGACATATCATTGTATCTTTTTGTTCTTGAAGATCTGTGGAACTTGGGCCCATACTTCTGTACTTCCTGTTGTGTAGTGATGCAGTACTAAGAAACGGAGGACTTTGTGATGTGACCAGTGCAAGCATGTTTTTCCCTTCTAACAGCAGTTTTCAAAACAAGCCTCATTTTCCACCTTCCTCCTCTACCTCTTCAGTGATTCTTCTGTCCCTTCTTTCCATCTAGCAATGGTTTTGCATTATGTGTGTGCAATACAGCCTATATTCCTTTGAAACCATGGTTTGTAAATCAACTTCAAACTATGGTTTAAGCCATTGATTTATGAGGAAACTATAGTTTGTGTTAAACATCAGTTGAAGCAAGGAATACATGACATGAAATTGGGGTGAATGGCAGAGATTGAAGAAGCGAGTGGGGGATAAAGTGTGTGAGTTTATGACCTTGCTTTCAGTCTTGTAAATAGGACTGGATCATTATGTGAGCACTGGGTTCATCTCTTCTTTTCTCATCTGCACTGCAGATAAGAAAGGCAGCCTAACAGCAGATTCAGAGTAGTCTGATCCTTGACTGTCAGTGCATAAATCCTTCATAAGCAGCTGTACCTGATCCTTAGATATAGTGTTCAGGTGGAATTTTTCTGTAGCACGTCTGTTGTCATGAATGTTGTCTTTCCCTTTTTCCTATTTTCCTTTCATCTACCAGACTCCATCCCTTCAAATGGATTGCAGTCATCACTACTCTTCTTTAATTCAGTGGTGCAGCCACCACTGGGAATAAAGCTAGTGGTTGTTCTGTTGACTGTCCTGAAAAAGGTACTTCTTTGCCGTGTGCTTCTCATAATTCCATGTATATTAAAGCTGCCTTTTTCATTCTCCTTAGTGCGTAAGCAGGAGATCATCAAGATAACGGAGCAGCTGATAGAAGCAATCAACAATGGAGACTTTGAGGCTTACACGTAAGTAGAAGTGCAGAGGGCATGACAGCATTTCAAAATCAAAATAGGATTTCGCCCACAACCCTCAGTAGCCAGAACACTGGAAAGGTAGGAGTAAGTGTCTCTTGTCATTTCAGAGAGTCTCAAATGTAAATTGGATGTAACAAGTGCAGCACGCTTGATATAAAATCTGCAGATAACTTGAAGGCATATACAACCGTATAGGGTTGTACCACTTCTCAGGCAGTTGTAGCTCATGTGATGGTATACCCCTGTGAAATGAAATATCCCTGTACATAGAGGGCTGGCATACAAGGGAGAAGATTTCTAGTCTACTCTTCTTTGGGATTCTCTCTCTCTCTCCCTCTCTCCCTCCCTCCCTCTCTCTCCCTCTCCCTCTCCCTCTCCCTCCCTCCCTCCCTCTCTCTCTCTCTCTCTCTCTCTCTCAAAAGTATCCATAGGCTCTCATCAATGTGAAAATCAACATTTGCATGTTAAATGAAAACAGCTTTAGTAGCAATACAGAACTGAATGCTAATATTTGCACTAATGCCGTTATGGGTTATGTACACAGGTACCTTTGCAAATGCAAACCTATTTTCCCACTAAACTAGGTGTCACAATCCAACACATAAAGCACACTTGATCATTAGTAATTCCCCTTTTGTTAGCTCTAACCTTGTGTATTTTTTAGGCAGAGCTTTTTCTCAGCAAATATGATCCTTAGTAATTTGAAAATAAATATGCATTTATAGCTGCTTAGTGGCACGGTAGAAATGAGTCCCAGTGAGGACAGTGAATATAGCTGGACAGGTGCATGAGGATGATGAGTGAGAACTGAAGAGTAGTTTGCTGTTTTTTTGAGAACAGGATGGAAGCTAGAATCCTCCCACCTGCATCCCAAGCACTTGTTCCTTTCCTTTGAGAACTGAAGCAGAAGGATTCTAGTCCTGAAGTTTCAAATTGCTTGTGATTTGTTCTTGAAGAAGTTGGAGCTTTTGTTGATCACTGGGAAAGCACTCTAGAAAATCCTCCGCATCAGAAGTATATGGTACTAGTTACTTGTATGACACAGGCTACAGAATTCTAATAAATGACCCAAAGGACGAATGAGACGGGAATGTTTTGTTTGTTACAGGAAGATCTGTGATCCTGGGCTGACCTCTTTTGAACCTGAAGCTCTAGGGAATCTCGTGGAGGGGATGGACTTCCACAAGTTTTACTTTGAGAACTGTGAGTGGTAAATAACTGGCAACAACAAAATAAACCTTCACTCCTTCTGCTTAGGTAGGAGGGAGCTCTAGTTTTCTTGGAGGTTTCATTGGATCTTGCTTCCAAACGTTTTTTCTGAATTTCTTCCCAGGTTTTGGAGTTCCAAATTAGTCATGTTTGTGAAATTGAGCTAATGTACTGGGACAAAGGATTGAGTCCTCTGGCCCACAGACCAAATATGGCCCACCGATGGTCTCATCCCACCACTTCCTAGTATTTCTAATTTTAAAAAAAACATAATTCAGGGCAAGTGGAAAACAAAGAAGAGTAAATAATGGAACAGTAAAAGAACAGAATAGGGGGGGAACCAACTTACTCTGCTTTTGCTCTGTCTTTGAGCCTCCTTTGGGGTTGGGGTGGGAGATAGTTTGTTTATAGTTTAGACCAGTGGTTCTCAACCTTAGGTAACCCAGGTGTTTCTCGACTGCAGCTCCCAGAAACCCTGGCCAGCACAGCTGGTGGTGAAGACTTCAGGAAATTGCAATCCAAGAACATTTTGGTTACCTAAGGTTGGAAAACACTGGTTTAGAAGACGATAGGTTTGTTTAAGGGAAATGTCACTGTAGCCTTATAAACATAAACAGTGTTATTTAAAAACAACAACAACAGCAGCAGCATTTATCTTGCCAGATTTTCTTCAGACCTGCATGTGATGGTTGAAGTGTTGGTCAGATTGTGTAAAGATATCCCTAGATTCTGTTCTCCCTTCAACACACACCATCCCATCTATCCGTATGAGGGTATACCTAGAAGTACCCTTGGGGAAGTAGAGCATCAGAGAGAAGAAAACCACAGTTTAAAAATAAGTAGAAAGTGTAATACCCTCCATGTTAACCTACCAGCTTGAAATGTAACCATAGGTGAGCCGTGTTGTGAGTGCTGCAAAGCCTTCCAAGAGACAGGAAGAAAAAGCCATGGACCTTTCCTCTGAAATGTTCAGCTTATTCTTGCCTTGGTAGCTAATTTCATTATGATGCCGAAGGTCTGACACCTTCCTTAACTGATTGTTCTTGAAATGTTTTGGACGGTGGTATAATGGAGCCATTGCTCCCAAGGTGGAAGCCCCAGGACATTCTGAGTAGCAGAAACTGACATCATCGGCCAGCTTCCTTAGGCTTCAGCTGAAAGAGAAATTCATATTTCCAGGAACTGTAAATTGCTACAAGCCATCTCTGTTGTAATGCAGAGGTTGGTTTTGTCTTAAATAGGCACTTAAGAGCCTTAGTTTACAAAAGGCCCGTTCTTCAGTTTGTTGATATAGACTGATGCATCATTTTTGGGGCTGGGGGCTGATTATGGAGGCAGCCATGATGCGCATCTACACTTCAACATTTGCTACTACACTACTGGGTTTGGACCACAAGTTCTACAATCTCTGGCCATTGACCCTGTTGGCTGGGGCTGATTGGAATTGCAGTCCAAAGCGTTAAGAAACTATTGATGGCTAGCCCAAGAGATAAAATATATCCTAGCCATATGCAGTAATATAGCTATTAATTCTGCTTTCCCAATGACCTCCTAGGTTGAGAAAATGACAGAAAATATGGTTCTTGCAGAATTTGCATAGAAATGTGGGGAAAACATCTGATACTAATTCTCTTTCAAAAGCTTGGAAACTTTGTACTGTAGAGATAATTGGAAAAGAAAACTAAGATGTTTCATGGGTGTTTGGGTACAGAAGGGTCTGGGAATTCTGCATTGATTGACAGATTGGGATGGAAGAGTCGATGACTCAGCAATGGATGTAGTCAAAATAGTAATTGCTAGAACCAGTTTCTGTTGGTGATGTGGTAGAAATCCTGATTGTTTTTAATGTTTCCTCAGTACTGTCCAAGAACAGCAAGCCAATCCATACCACGATCCTGAACCCCCATGTTCATGTTATTGGTGATGATGCAGCCTGCATTGCTTACATCCGCTTGACTCAGTATATTGATGGCCAAGGCCGTCCTCGCACCATGCAGTCTGAAGAGACCCGTGTCTGGCACCGTCGTGATGGCAAGTGGCTGAATGTCCACTACCACTGTTCTGGGGCCCCAGCAGCTCCGCTCCAGTGAAGCTGAAACACGGGTATGTTTGTCCAAGATGGCCCCCAAGTACAAAGAGGAGCAGTCTATAGGAGCAGAGATAATCTTTACAGGGACACTTGTGGCTGGGAGTTTGTTGAGAGACTTGGCAGTTTGAATCTCAACAGCCCTGGCTAAATCGAGGGACCACCACCACTATTTTCCAGCAACAAAAAGCAAAACATTCTCATGGTGTCAGGCTCCCTAGGTGGGTGGTGAAGGCAGAGATGGAGGGTGAACAAGGCGAATGTGATCTGTAGCAGCAAGAGCAGGATCCTTAGCAAGACCTACCAGGAACAGTCTTATCTATCATGCTTCACTTATTGGACCCGTGGTTAATGTGGCTGATCCCTCTGCAGTGCTTTCAGTTGGTCAGACCTGGGTGGTGGTGTACTTCCCTGGTGGGCGGAAGGGTGTACAACAGAATAATTTGGTTTGGGAATTTTAGAGAACTTCAGGAAAAGAAAAAGTGAGGGGTAAGGTGGAAAGGATATGAATGGTAGTATGAGCAAACCTTTTCAGGGTTACAAGAATAGCCTGCCAAGTCTCCTGATTGCTTCTTCCCCTCTCCCATTTTGAGTCAGGGACTAAGAGAGTCATAAGTGGTGCTGGTTCTTATTTACTAAATTTTTCCTGTCCCTTCCCCTCCCCCCCAAAAAAAGATAGCATAAAACCAGTGACGAGCAGAGGCCATCCTTCTGGCCTTTGCTCAGAGCAACATTTGACTTCTGTCCTCCTACTGCCCATGCTAGGGCAAACTCCCACTCTTGTTACAGTGCTGCCTTGCTTCATCACACCACACTCACAGGGAAAGCATTTTTTTCTAGGTGCTAGTTCTTTCTCTTCTGTTCTTGCTGCTAGAACCAGGACAGTGTAACATCTTGAGATCGTAATAAGTAGCAGCTAGGGCTAGGGACAAGGATCACATTTTTCCCACCACTTTATGGATACCATTTCCTTCTGGGACCTGTATTTGGTGTTATCCTTCTAAGCATACCCATTGTGCTGTGGTGTAGCGTTCCCTGCTTTTCTTAGACTGAAACTCTCAGAAGCCTTCACCACTAGCTATGCTAGCCAAGATTTCTGGGAGTTGTAGTCCAAGAACATCTGAGGACTCAGTGTTGGGAACCACTGGTATAGTGGATAGAGTAAAGGACTAGGACTCTGGAGACCAGGGTTCAAATCCCCACTTGGCCATGGAAACTCAATGAGGGAGTGGGACTGGTAAAGCCACTTATCTCGCTTACTTTGAAAGCCATATTAGGGTCACTACAAGTCAGTTCCTACTTGAAGGCACATTACTATTTTTGTAAGTGCTGTCACTTTTGTCTCAGAAGTAGGCAAGGACAGCCTATGAACCCTCATTCTTAGGCAGAGCAGCTGATCACATGGCACTGCTCTTCAGAGGGAAGTGAACAGGTTATTTACCTAGAACTGTAGTTCCTTGAGTGGTCATCTGCAGCCAGTTTGGAAAGATGTGTCAGGATTTTTAAAACAATCCAGGCCATAAAACCAGTGATGAGCAATTACTTCGAGAAATGAAAGGATCTCCAGAATCTAAAGAGGGTGAATAAGTTCTTGGTAGATAAGCAAGGTCTTCAAAATGCTCTTTGTCCTTCTGGCAAGTATTAACTAATGAGAGTTTCTACTATAGATAGATCTTCCGTAGGCTTCCTTACTTGATATTGTCATCACTGTTTGCAGAAATTCAGCTAGTAGAAGGATCGATCACCAAGCTGTACCACTTGGTCAGTCTGTAGTTGCCCTAGGGCTTTCCTCTAGTAGTTCATGTATGGATTAGTGGTAGTTCCCTGCTATGGCTGCTCAGATAATCTCCCAGTTTGTTCCCGTGGATTGAACCAGTGACTATGGAATGTGGCAGCCACAATTGACATGGTCTGCAGGGATAGTTTCCTAATGAAAAAAGCAAATAGCTCTATCCAGCTGGCCTTGAGAATACAACACAGAACAAGCCCATAATAATGGTAAGAATAATTTATTTAGTATGTCTTTTCCCATAAAGTGCCTCAACACAGCTCACAATAATTAAAATGCGAGTAAGGTTAAAAACACAATATATTATTCAACCAAAAATGATTAAATGTACAAGAGTATAAATATTGATAATCTAAAACACTAAAAGAACCTTCAAAAATACACTTAGGGGATAACTTAAGATATCAAGGAGAGTCTAGCCTTATGTACTTAAGAAAAGCCTGTTTAAAAAGCAACATCTTTTCTTGGCACCTGAAGGGCAGAAGAGAGTAGCCTAATCTTGCCTTTGGAAGGAAGACATTCCATAACCTGGGATCAGGCCCAGAGGAAACCCCTCTCTTGCATTCCCACCAGACATGCCTCTGAGGGCAGTGGGACTGAGAGAAGAACCTCCTTGATGATCTTAGGAGCTGAGAAGGCTCTTACGGTGAGATGCGTTTCTTCAGATAGCCTGGGCCCAAGCTGTATAGGGCTTTATAGATCACAACAAGCAAGTGGTGTGATACATTTGTCTTTTGACAGTTCTCATGACCGCTCTCTGGGTGTAATCTTAGAAATGCTTCCTCTGGTTCCTTTGCAGCATCTTTAGGCAGCTTTTCTGAAAGTTGTAACTTCCCTCATTCTCCCTTAAGTTCTAACTGTAATTTTGGTGGCTACTTGGACCGCTTCCTATGTAGTTTTATTCGCCAACCTTTTTTTAAAACAGTTTACACTGCTTAACTATTGTGAAGATGGGTAAAAAAGTTCCCCACTTCCTAAAAAAGAGTGTTTTAACACTGACTTCTTGGCGGGAGGGCCTAACTTGGAATTGATTGACCTCTGGACTATAAAAAGACAGCAAAAAAGAATAAGAATTCTCCAGATGATAATTTTGCTATCTTTGCATTGTGATCCTTAGGCAGCAGTCATTGGTGGCTACTCTGAGCAAAATTTGGTAATGTGCACAGTACTTTTAAAATAAGTCTCTGTGTACAAGGAACACACTATGAGCTTCTCCCCATGGTCTTCCTTTGGTCTTACCTTTCCTCCAACATCTGCCAAATATATATTGATTGCTCTGTAATTTCACTTCCTCTGATTTAGAATCAGAAGCGTAACTTCTTCCCTGTGGGATTCTGACCTGTTGTTTGTTTATTGTGACAAAAAAAACACAACAACCATCAAAGTGTTTGGTTAAATTGATATAAATTAGAAGGTGTCCCTCCCCCAATAGTATATAATTGGAGGAGGGACACCTTCTAACATTCACATTCTGTGTCTCTGACTGTGAATGTAGTCTCTGAAGAAATCACTATACTAGATAGTGACTTCTTCAGAGATCTGCTTTCCCACCTTGAATACACCTGATGTTTCCTGATTTCAGAAGCTAAGCAGGGTTACATCTGCTTAGTATTTGGACGGGGGAACGTCAGGAATCTCCCTGTAGGGCAAAGAAAAATGCTGCCTGAAGAACTAGTGCCAGCCATAGTTGACAATATAGGGCTAAATAAACCAAAGGTCTAACTCAGTGTGAGACAGCTTCTTTTATTGCTCGAATTAAATCCAAGTATATCTTTCTGAGCTTGAAAGTTACTAATGTAAACTCTTCATCTAACATGGCTGCATTTTCTTCTCTTCCCACCCTTCCAATGTTTGTTCCTTTTCTGACCACAGCAGCTTTCGGAGATACTCGGCAGGAGGGCGATATGTTCTCAGCAAGCAGCTCTGGAGTGCCTGAATTACAGCAACGGTCATGTTCGTTTTGACGTTTAAAAAAATATGAATTACAAACCGGCAGCAGCCAATGCACGAAACCCTGCATGAATCTGATGCTCCAGGCGCTGCCACCTTTCTGTTGTTTTTCCATGGATCCATCGTGTCTGTTTCTGCTGTATGAAGGTGTCTTATAAATCTTGAGAGAAACCCATATTGTTTGTATAGAAAAGAGATCATCCATGATGGAGTGTCCTGCGCCTCCCTCTCCAGGGCTGAAAATGGGGCAGCAGCTGTGGAGCATCTTTCAGAACCGGAGCAAAGAAAGGGGGTGTGAGAGAGCAGCTTAGGCAGCAGAATGCAGATAACTTATGCTCTGCGAAGGCACAGTGGGGACTAACATTATGTGTTCAGGTGATGCTGCAACTTTACATGGCAAGAGGTGGCTGGTGACAGGCTCCCCAGGGCCAGCGTGGTGAAAGGGGGAGCAAGATGGAAGTAGGACATTTCTCAGCCCTCTGCCATCCAGCAGACTGACTTGAGCCCGAGTGTCAGCAGTGGAGATGCAGGAGTCAGCTAATTGCCTGGCTCCCACTGACCGACTGTGTACAAACGAGCAAGAATGTTTTAAGGAACAGTAGGAGTTGGTTGAAATAGCATAAGAGCTTGCTCTTCAGAGGTGCACTGATTTTTACAAACAGCCACTCCTTGGAGATGTGAAGTCAGCTTATAAAGGTGAAGCTTAAGAGCAAATAGGGAAGAAAGTACACAAATGGCTTGTTTTATTTTAACTTGTTTTTCTTTGTTTAGAGTAGGTGGGATCCAGAGTGCTGCAGAGTATGTGCTCCTTAGAAAAAGCTTTTGTGTTACATTCTGCCCTGAAGATTTGCACACACATGCGTTTGCTTCCTGTGTGTAACTTAGTTTGTGTTTTTTTTACTGATATATAGATATATAGATATATATATATATATGCGCGTCCCTATAACTATAGGGCTAACTGGTTTCCCAGTTTGATTTGTTTTCTGATAAAACTAGCAAAGGGAGCCAGCAGTTTCAGGCAAGTAGTTTTTCCACTAGTCCTGTTCATCTGACATCGCTTTATTTCCAGTTGATTTTTTTTCTTACATTTCCTTCCCAACCTATGATGGTGTATTTATTCAGTAAACCATTGAATTAGAATCTCCTACTACTACTTCTACTTCACACAGAAGGCTTTAGAGTTTTTGCTGCATTTTCCACTGGTAGAAACCTTGTGCACCCCACAAAGCAGGGGATTTCCATTTTGTACCACCCACATTTGTCTCCTTTGCTACAAAGGATGGCATTCAATGTTCTTTACTCCTTTGGTAGGAAATACTTGATAATTTTGCTTTTTGGTCGTTGCTTTATCCTGTTTCTTAACAGCAGAAGTGGGATAGAAGCCTTGCTAGTCAACTTCCATGTTCTGTTTTACTTTAGTACTTTCTCTGTAGCTTGCCTATGAAAGGCATCAAAGCCGTTTGCATATCCAGTCACGATATTTTGATAACCTGGGATTCTGTTAAACTAAACCCTTTGCTCCCTAAATAGGTCTGAGCAAAATAACAGGGAAGCAACCTCTTAATGGAGTTTAGGACAATAGGAAGTTAAAATATGATCTCATGGAACACAAAAGATGTATTTCTGTTTTGCAGGAGACATCTCAGTTTTTGTTCTGCTGATGAGAAATTTCTAGCTCATCCCCACAAGACTGAATGACAGTTTATTCCCAGTGCAGGAAAAGGGCATTTACCCTTTACGAAGTTGGTCTGTGCAAATCCTCCTTTCTTGTTTTCAGTGTCAAATCTCAGCAAGAGTTATATGGAGGGAAAATAGGGGAGGGGCATTCAATCAGAAGGAAGGATAGGTGCCAGACTTTAATATAGAACATACTTAGACAGCACTAAAGTAGTGGGTGAGGTAATGAAGAAAAGCCTTGATACTTCTCTTCAGGTTTTTAACAAGTGGGGAACAGGAAATTAGTTATGCAGCTTAAAAAAAACAACGACAAAATTCTGCATGCTTTTAGGTCTGATCTTTCCTTGTCTATTTATCTGAAAATTATTAATAACAAACCCTCTGTAATAAGTATCTGCATCTTTCAAAAATATTTTTGGAACAGTTTGAGTTGCTATTTTTTTGTCTTTGTTTTTGCACAGTCTTTAAGACATGCTCTAATTTAACAAGAACCTTAGCTTGGTATGGCCATTATCAAACACAGCTAATAGACGTCTATCATTCTTAAATGTTCTCTTATGGGGTTAATGTAAGCATCTATATACAACTATATCAAGTTTTAAACAGGAAATGAAAGACGTTTGATGCAAAAAATTTGCATGGTAGAGAAATAATCGGAATCAAGTTAGGCTTTTTTTTCCTGAATGTTGGTAGAACCTTCATAGCTTTGTTATAATGAAACCTTGAACTGAAAATATTTAATAAAATAACATTTAAATGGTGCAATAAGTCAGACAGTACTTGTATTCTCATGAGTTCCTGGGGAAATGAGACTGGGGGTATTTATAGACATGCTTCTCTTTGGCGCCAATACATATATTCATTTGATGCTATTTTGAATTTCTGATGAATCAGGTTTGGGTATGACATAGAGAAAAAGGAGTGTGAGCTTGTGGATAAGAGAGAGAAATTTAGAAAAGGATATCTCATTTTTCAAAGCATCTTGAAATAACAAAGGATTTGATAGAATGCAACAAAGGTTGGTTAAATATCTGCTGACTAGCTAGAAATTCAAAAGTATATTATGATACACTGCTCTTTCTCCTTGATTGAAACTTTTTATTAGTTCTTTTTTAATACAGTGGAATAATACCAAACAAGATCCCTCCACCACATCACTTTCACTCTCAACCCCAATTTCTCAGCAACTAGTATCTAATCTAATCCAGGAATTATTGTATCTGGTAAAATACCATATGTATACTCCTTGCTGCTTTCTCCAAGAATGGGAAACTGGAAACTGGCTGGTAATTATTCACTATGATGCAGTTCAGTCCTGGCTTTTTCTCCAGAGGTTTTACCATAGCTCAGTGGTTTGAAACCCTGGGTAACCCGGGTGTTCTTGGACTGCAGTTCCCAGAAGCCTTCACCAGCAGCTGTACTGGGGGCTTCTGGGAGTTGCAGTCCAAGAACACCCAAGTTACCCAAGGTTGGGAGCCACTGCCATAGCCTCCTTTGCAGGCATCTGCCTTGCTGTAGAAATGCATTCACTATTCCTCTCACCTGCTTGACCAGTCTCCTTTTGGCTGCCTTAGTGAGCCAGGATGTGCAAATAACATGTGTTGTGGTTCTCACCTCTTCAAGGAAACTGTCTGCATTCTCAGGCTGTACAAACTTCATTATCTTGGGACAAATAAGAGCCAAAGTTCTTCTATTGGTTACATCTGATTTATTTTAATCTGAATATAAACAGTTGTCTCTCCTTTTGTCCCCAAAATGTAGTGTAAGTCAGAATTCTGCATGAGAGAAGTGGTGCCTAGCTCACCTTTACTCAGATTATTCCAGTTTTCAGGAGTGGATGATTTGGAAGAATAATTAATTAACTGTTGCAATCTGTTGTCCTGTTTAGTTCATATTTTCCTGACAAGCCATCTTAAACAAATATTCACATGCTATCCCACAATGCAGTGATTGCCGTACATTTTACATTTCCAGTGTTCTTTTCTTTTCTTGTGCTATTCATGGTTGGCAAGAAGTCTTGGAATTTTAACTTTGCCATGTTCAGGTATCATTGTGGGGACTTTATTGATTGGGAAGGTATAGACAAAATTAATGTAGCTTTGGGCATGCTGTTCTAGTTGGGGTGTGATTTTAAATGTTCCAAGTGCCAAATTTGCACTCTGATAGCTCCATCAGTGCAGAACTCACTAAAAAAAAAATCAGTGAAGATGAAATAAATTCTCAGGCACCTGAGTCAAAAAGGAATAATCCCTACAATCTCTTTCAATCCTGGGTCTTGCTAGAGGGTCTTCAACATTGATGCAGCTCTTATTCAGTTTCTGGGTAAGTACTGTTACCTGCCAACTGTTTTTTTACTGAAACAGTGTGCCACCACAAGTGAAACAGTCCACCACTTCAACCTACAATTTAAATTTTTCAGTGGCTGAAATCCTGTTAATAGCACAAGCCGAATTGTAACTTTCTGTCTGTTCCTCCCTGGTAAACAAGCCTCTCCTTTCATGATTCTTGAGGGTGGGGTAGGGTGTATGTACCAAGTGTGTGTGTTCACATACACCCCCGAAGATGGAAAGTTACAATTTATACTACAAATAGAATTTCAGCCAGTGAAATGCTTAAACTGTTTTTGAAATGAAGTAAACTGCCCCCACCACCTCTGGTGTTCACTTGCATCAATGGCTATGACTACATAGACATGCTTTGAAACTGATGTTCTTTATTCCAAGAAGTTAGAATCAGTAGCAGGGAATAAGATCTCGTTGTATTACAATTTGTAGTCAGATGTTACCTATGTTTACTTGACATATGAGGAGGAGTGGCCTAGCCTGGTATCTTCTCTTGCTCTCCTATATGAAGAAGAAAGAAGATGACCTGAGGAATACAGCCCTTTCTGTCAATGGAGGCTGTCTGTGTGTTCCAGAACCCCGGAAGATCAGTGGTCCGATTGCAAGGCAAGCTTCCACATAAGAGTAATAGAAAAAGCAAAAGTAGTGCCCGTCCTCCTTGTGTGTTTAATGTACCTAAATGGGGAATGCTGAAATAGAGCTAAGCTGCCCTGAAGAAATACAATCTTTTACAACCTTTTCAAAATGGCTACTGGCTCGTTGCTCTCAATTTTTTATTATGCTTACAAATCATGGACAGTTCTGGGTGACTGTGCTTGAGACAGTACCATATTATTTAGCAATATGAGGAGCTCCAAAGTTATCTCTCCAAATGGGGCTAGAGGCATTCAAATGGAAAGGGAAATTCAGTGTAAGCAAGTATATAAAGTGGCTCATTCTTGGGGCAAATGATTCCAACTTCACACGCTGATAGGATCTTTGTTGTTGTTTAGTCGTTATGTCCGACTCTTCGTGACCCCATGGACCAGAGCACGCCAGGCCCTCCTGTCTTCCACTGCCTCCCGGAGTTGGGTCAAATTCATGTTGGTAGCTTCGGTGACACTGTCCAACCATCTCGTCCTCTGTCGTCCCCTTCTCCTCTTGCCTTCACACTTTCCCAACATCAGGGTCTTTTCCAGGGAGTCTTTTCTTCTCATGAGATGGCTAAAGTATTGGAGCCTCAGCTTCAGGATCTGTCCTTCCAGTGAGCACTCAGGGTTGATTTCCTTCAAAATGGATAGGTTTGTTCTCTTTGCAGTCCAGGGGACTCTCAAGAGTCTCCTCCAGCACCACAATTCAAAAGCATCAATTCTTCGGCGGTCAGCCTTCTTTATGGTCCAGCTCTCACTTCCATACATCACTACTGGAAAAACCATAGCTTTGACTATGCGGACCTTTGTCGGCAAGGTGATGTCTCTGCTTTTTAAGATGCTGTCTTGGTTTGTCATCACTTTCCTCCCAAGAAGCAGGTGTCTTTTAATTTCGTGGCTGCTGTCACCATCTGCAGTGATCATGGAGGCCAAGAAAGTAAAATCTGTCACTGCCTCCATATCTTCCCCTTCTCTTTGCCAGGAGGTGATGGGGCCAGTGGCTATGATCTTAGTTTTTTTGATGTTGAGCTTCAGACCATTTTTGGCGCTCTCCTCTTTCACCCTCATTAAGAGGTTCTTTAATTCCTCCTCACTTTCTGCCATCAGAGTGGTATCATCTGCATATCGGAGGTTGTTGATATTTCTTCCGGCAATCTTAATTCCGGCATTGGGATTCCTCCAGTCCTGCCTTTCGCATGTTGTATTCTGCATATAAGTTAAATAAGCAGGGAGACAATATACAGCCTTGTCGTACTCCTTTCCCAATTTTGAACCAATCAGTTGTTCCATATCCAGTTCTAACTGTTGCTTCCTGTCCCACATATAGATTTCTCAGGAGATAGATAAGGTGGTCAGGCACTCCCATTTCTTTAAGAACTTGCCATAGTTTGCTGTGGTCCACACAGTCAAAGGTTTTTGCGTAGTCAATGAAGCAGAAGTAGATGTTTTTCTGGAACTCTCTGGCTTTCTCCATAATCCAGCGCATGTTAACAATTTGGTCTCTAGTTCCTCTGCCCCTTCGAAATCCAGCTTGTACTTCTGGGAGTTCCACATACTGCTGAAGCCTACCTTGTAGGATTTTGAGCATAACCTTGCTAGCGTGTGAAATGAGTGCAATTGTACGGTAGTTGGAGCATTCTTTGGCACTGCCCTTCTTTGGGATTGGGATGTAGACTGATCTTTTCCAATCCTCTGGCCACTGCTGAGTTTTCCAAACTTGCTGGCATATTGAGTGTAGCACCTTAACAGCATCATCTTTTAAGATTTTAAATAGGTCAACTGAAATGCCATCACCTCCACTGGCCTTGTTGTTAGCCATGCTTTCTAAGGCCCACTTGACTTCGCTGTCCAGGATATCTGGCTCAAGGTCAGCAACCACACTATCTGGGTTGTCCAGGACATCCAGATCTTTCTGGTATAATTCCTCTGTGTATTCTTGCCACCTCTTCTTGATGTCTTCTGCTTCTGTGACGTCCCTACCATTTATGTCCTTTATCGTGTCCATCTTTGCACAAAATTTTCCTTTAATATCTCCAATTTTCTTGAACAGATCTCTGGCTTTTCCCTTTCTATTATTTTCCTCTATTTCTTTGCACTGTTCATTTAAGAAGGCCATCTTGTCTCTCCTTGCTATTCTTTGGAAGTCTGCATTCCATTTTCTGTAACTTTCCCTATCTCCCTTGCATTTTGTTTCCCTTCTCTTCTCTGCTATATGTAAGGCCTCGTTGGACAGCCACTTTGCTTTCTTGCATTTCCTTTTCTTTGGGATGGTTTTTGTTGCTGCCTCCTGTACAATGTTACGAGCCTGCATCCATAGTTCTTCAGGCACTCTGTCCACCAAGTCTAGTTCCTTAAATCTGTTCTTCACTTCCACTGTGTACTCATAAGGGATTTGGTTTAGATTATACCTGACTAGCCCAGTGGTTTTTCCTACTTTCTTCAGTTTAAGCTTGAATTTTGCTATAAGAAGCTGATGATCAGAGCCACAATCAGCTCCAGGTCTTGTTTCCCTACTTTAGCATTCCAGTCCCCTATAACAACAAGAACATCTTTCTTTGGTGTCAGTTCTAGAAGGTGTTGTAAGTCTTCGTAGAATCGGTCAATTTCAGCCTCTTCAGCATCGGTGGTTGGTGCATAAACTTGGATTACTGTGATGTTGAAAGGTCTGCCTTGGATTCGTATTGAAATCATTCTATCATTTTTGAGATTGTATCCCAGTACAGCTTTTCCCACTCTTTTGTTGACTATGAGGGCTACTCCATTTCTTCTACGGGATTCTTGCCCACAGTAGTAGATATGATAATCGTCTGAATTGAATTCGCCCATTCCCGTCCATTTTAGTTCACTGACGCCCAGGATGTCAATGTTTATTCTTGCCATCTCCTGTTTGACCACATCCAGCTTACCAAGGTTCATAGATCTTACATTCCAGGTTCCTATGCAGTATTTTTCTTTGCAGCATCGGACTTTCCTTTCACTTCCAGGCGCGTCCGCAGCTGAGCGTCCTTTCGGCTTTGGCCCAACCACTTCATTAGCTCTGGACCTACTTGTCCTTGTCCTCCGCTCTTCCTCAGTAGCATGTTGGACGCCTTCCGACCTGAGGGGCTCATCTTCCAGCGTCATATCTTTTAGCCTTTTGTTTCTGTTCATGGAGTTTTCTTGGCAAAGATACTGGAGTGGCTTGCCACTTCCTGCTCCAGGTGGATCGCGTTTAGTCAGAACTCTCCACTATGACCTGTCCGTCTTGGGTGTCCCTGCACGGCATAGCCCATAGCTTCTCTGAATTACTCAAGCCCCTTCGCCACGACAAGGCAGCAATCCGTGAAGGGGTGATAGGATCTAATGATGGCAATTATTATCTAGGAAACAGACCTGAGATATTGTGGACATATTGATGGAAATGTCAACTCAAATGTGTGGTTGATGTGAAAAACAAAATAATGAAATATCTGGATCTTCTCCACTATGCAGAAAGGTCACAACATTTGACATTCTTTAGCTTAGGACAAGCTAGGGAAAACTTGAAAGAAGCACATATAGTATGTGTGGTACGGGCTTGGAGAGTTTGGAAGTCAGGCTCATCCACTTAATGAATGATGGTATATCCAGGACAGATAAGTTCTCCATATCGCATCTAATACAATGTAGTCATGGCAGCCAATTTGAATGACTTTAAAAGGAGATTATTCAACAAACTTCAGGGAGAATAAGGCTACCGGGCTATTTGTCATGATGGCTCCATATTACCTCTAACAACAGAGGCATGATGCAAGTTTTTAGGGAATACAGGCAGAAAACTGTATACTTGGATATTCACGTTCTGCCATAGGCTTCCCGGTGGGTCATCTGGCTAGCCACTGTTAACAGAATGCTGGACTAAATAGGCCTTTGATTTGACCATGTATTATTTGTCTCATGCTCTTGCATTTGAAGTGGGCCAATTCACAAAACACTGGTTTAGTTGGTGGGGAGTGAAACAATATTGTTCGGCGGGGGGGAGTATACCTGTCTGAAAATGTCCACACACTTTTAATGCCAGAATCATGCTTGCAAACTGATTAGGACTGTGAACTGTTGGTCAACCAAGCATGGTTGTTTCCACTGCAGTGTATTGAAAGTCAGGGTTCTGATTACAAAGTTGCCACAGAAACCTCATCTTTCTCATCTCAGC
Organism: Intellagama lesueurii; assembly: GCA_037013535.1. Taxonomy (NCBI): domain Eukaryota; kingdom Metazoa; phylum Chordata; class Lepidosauria; order Squamata; family Agamidae; genus Intellagama; species Intellagama lesueurii. The sequence continues at coordinate 154,078,789 of JBAJHW010000003.1, read as the reverse complement.
TATTTGTTGCCTATCTGACCCTGCACAAACTACTATTTATTTCTGTCTGTCTCTATACACCTTGGCCCGACTGTCACAGGTCTGTCTGTACTCCAAGGAAATAAAGTGCTTTCCAGTGAACAGAACTGGTGTGACACATGGATACACATGTGCCCATGAAGCATAAAAAAATGCTCAGCTGCTGCTTGTCTCCAATGGGACAGTGCTCACTGTAGGACTGGATGGGCTAATGACTTCTGTAAATAAATTATCAATACCATACCCTTCAGGTTTTATATTACTTTCTCTCACTCCTGGTTATGTCAGTCTCATCACTCCAGAAAAGGACCATTTCAGATTACAGCAGAATGGGAAGAAGGAACTATTAATAACAAGAGTAACCCAAGTTTCAGTAATTTGGTTTATGCTTGAATAAATTCAATACATTAAGAGCATGTTTGTGGTTATTTTGTTCACACTTCACAGTAACTGGAGATAATGTTTTTATTGAGAAATCATCACTTGTGGTCTGAAACCCAGGGTGCTGAGCAACTTCTACACTTCATAGTTGAAAATCAAAGGTTGGTTCTCTTCTTAGATGTTGAAAGTGCGAAGTATGATTTCAGATTGTTAAGGTTTAGATTAAAAGGTGGTAATTGAAAAATCCATTGAAAGGAGGTAATCAAACATTCATAATGAAAAACAAAACAAAATAACAAGACTAACACTTATTTTAGTATGAACACTTATGGATCACAGAACACTTCTTCATACACAATCCATTAATCCGCAGGTCATACTAAAAATTCTTAAGTCTTGAAGGTGCCACAATGCTTTCTTTTGTTTGGTCTATATGTGCTGTAATTGACTCATGTGGCCCTCTCTCTCTCTCTTAAATTAAATTTAAAAATTTGGATTTAAATAGAAGTATCATGCATTTCCTAACATGACATAACACAACTTTCCATCTTCATCCGTACCTGAGAAAATATACTGGTGCTCATCTGTAAGAGTCCAAACAGGCAATTTGCAGCCCCCAAGATGTTGTTCAGCTATCATTCCTATCATTGCTTACCAGTGCTCACAACATGTATACCCCTAGTCTAATCAAACATGACAGTAACATGATCTCTGTGTTGCCAGGACAGGTTAAACAGGTGTTTTTGAAAGCTGAAGGTGCTGAATCCACCCAAAATTTGTGCTTTTCTTCTAAACACTCTCCCTTCAGCTAAATTCTCTGGGCTGGACTCTGAAAATGGAAACACGCCTCAGTGACAGGAAATTCAAGGAGAAATTATAGTAGAATATAGTCTCTTGCTCCTTCTTAGCTGGCCCCTTCTTTGTATGGAAGCTGCTGCTAAAACCATTTTAATACCACTTTAATCAGAATGGTTCACCAGTGGTCTGTGTCTTTCACTTTTCATTTAGTTGTAGCCTGAGATGCTCCTAGTTTATAGGAGAGTAAAAGACTCTTGAGAGTCCCCTGGACTGCAAGGAGAACAAACCTATCCATTTTGAGGGAAATCAACCCTGAGTGCTCACTGGAAGGACAGATCCTGAAGCTGAGGCTCCAATACTTTGGCCATCTCATGAGAAGAGAAGACTCCCTGGAAAAGACCCTGATGTTGGGAAAGTGTGAAGGCAAGAGGAGAAGGGGACGACAGAGGACGAGATGGTTGGACAGTGTCACCGAAGCTACCAACATGAATTTGACCCAACTCCGGGAGGCAGTGGAAGACAGGAGGGCCTGGCATGCTCTGGTCCATGGAGTCACGAAGAGTCGGACACGACTTAACGACTAAACAAAAAAGTTCATTGATGAAGGCCTCTGCTGACTGTTAAGGTCATCTACTGCTGCTTGTGGTGTAACACAGTCACTATCATTTTCCCCTTGAATTATTTCCCAGTGTCTACACTGATTTCTGTTGCTGAACTCACTGAAGGTTCTGAGAAGACGGTGTTTTGTTGAACACTATAATTTACAGCTGTGGTGGTGTCACTACCCAGGGTATAATCATGCTCTTGGCAGTAATTACACTTAACTTTTTCTAAACCTGTTATTCTTGTGGCCTGGCTCTTATCCCAAAGAATACCTCTGGAAGCCACAACTGGACATTTCATTCTAAATAGAAGGTGATGTTGGCAAATCGCAGAAATGTTGCTTAATTCAAACATATGTAGCTAATTGTCACTGAAAAACATGCGAGTTCTACTCCCCTAAATGATGTGTTTTATTCAACAACCCCATTGACCAGACAGCTTCAATTTACATGAAACCAAAGCAAGTAACAGATTATTCTCCATAGGCCCAAAGAAGGAGGTAGTACAATATTCCTCTGAAGTGCTCAGGTTTGGATGTTGGGGAATCTACAAAGGAAAAACTAGAATTCCTACTCTGTAGATGTCTAGCCCAATCCTATATAAAGTTTTGACTCTTATAGTAATGAACAGAAAGTCTGTGCCTCCAGCATAAACAAAAAGTGATAGCATGGTGCAACTTCACTTCAGCACTATTTTAGGCCACAGTTGAGGGATACTGGGTTTTTTAGCATCCACCTATATTGCACGTGTGGGAACCCAAGGCAGCAGGGAGGCCAATCAGACCCACTCCGCTCTTCACCCATATTTTTTTTTCACACCGAGGAGCGTCGCGAAGTTGCTCCCCCCCCCCCCCCCAGTATGCAGTGGGCACCCTACCACCTCAGTCTACCCTCCATGAATAAGATAAACGGCTGCAAAACAGGCTTCCTTGCTTTCAGCTGTATTCGGAACAACTTAAAATTCCTCAGGGGTTAACTTTCGGGACGAAAACCTAAACACAAAGATACTTTCGAAGCCCGTCCTGCCCCTCAAGCGCATTGAGAGAGAGAGAGAGAGAGAGAGAGAGAGAGAGAGAGATCTCCACGCTGCAGTCGGAAATCCTTCGCGCTCTTCGGCCACCGCCCCCCCCCCACAACCCAACCCCCACCCCCGGCAGGCCTCCAGCGTCTCCTTCGGCTGTTCCTGGAGAGGAGATGCGCCTTGCCTCTTCCTGCGGTTCGGATGACAAAAGTGATGGAAGGCCGCGTCGTGTGTGTGTGTGTGTGTGTGTGTGCGCGCGCGCGCCTCTTCCTGCGGTTCGGATGACGTCGTGTGTGTGTGTGTGTGTTTTCATGTTACAAAATGGCTTTTGGGAGGGGAAAACCCTCCTACCTCACAACTCAAACCGGGGTGAGGAGACGAGGTGCAAACCGCTCGACGTCTCCTCAGATGAGCCCGCCTCTCTCTTTCTTCGTCTTTCGGCCTATGTACGTGGAGCTTCGGGAGGCTCGCTCCCTCCCCCGACGCAGCGGCCGGCCGAAGCGCTGCCTTCTTTCCGCGGGGCCTGGCCGCTCGCTGGCTCCCCAAGCGGAGGCGGGACCAAGCGGGAAGAGACCTTCTTCTTTCCCTCCTCCTCCTCCTCCTCTTCCCCGTGGCCTGGGCTGCCTGTTCCCTCCTTTCCTATCCCTTCCAAGCGGAAGATGGCGGCGGAGTGGAGCGGCAGCTGCGGGCTGACTGGGCGGCCTGAGGGGTCGTTGTGGCGCGCCGCAGTCACGCGGCCGGTGCTTGACCGAGCCTTGTAAGCCTCCTGGTAAGTCGGGGCTGGAAAGCCGGGATTGCCGGACTTCGAGGTCCCTTCGTGGCGCCTGGAAGACAATTGGGGGGGGGGGGGTTCCCTCATGTTTCTTCGCGACCTCAGGTGAGGAGGTGGGACGTACGGGGAACCAGCAGACCTGGGCAGAGGGGGAGATCATCGCTTGGGATGTGCTGGAGAGAGTGGGGGCCTCGGAAGGGAGGGACGGGGTCCGGGCTGGATATTCGGTGATTTGGGAGCCGGAGGCGGGGGAAGCCGCGGAGCCGCGCCGAGATGGGAGAGTGCGAGAGACCGACTGAGTCTCAAAAGGCCCCCGGGTGGAGGACCGACCGGGTGAGGATGTAACCACGGCAGGATTAAAGTCCCTCGGATGAGGCGCGTGTCTGTGAAGGGGGACCGCTGAAGCATCCACTGCACGAGAGAGAAACAGCCACGGGGATAATAGCAACTTGGGGCTTGCCTGGAGTACTCAAACGCACAACACTCGGAAGTGTTATTTTTCTAATCGATGAAAGCTCACGTGAACATAAATGCATTAATCTTAAGGTTCCACCACACTCTTGGATATTATTCCATCGTATTTCTCCCCAAGGAGCTCAGGGTTCTTCACACCAGTCCTCCAAGACTGAGAGACAGTGACTTGCAGGCAAGTCACTGCCCAAGTAAGTTTAATAGTGGAATCCTTTTAAAAATATACCCATGCTATAGTTCTTTTCTCTAAATTCTGAAAGCCTTGAGAATACATTCTTTATCACATACCTGCCAGGAATGGTATAACACAGTTGTGAAAGCAAGGGCAGGTGGTATCTTTATTAGATCACTAAAATAATCATAAACCTCAGCTAGTTTTTGACCTTGTACAAGTCTTCATTAGGCTGGGCAACACAGACTTGTGGATGGTGCTGAAAAACCCCAGAAAACTTCAAAAAATAATGACAAGGACATCTGCTGTGAAGCACAGTCCCCAGTTCCTATCCCATCTCTCCATAAATCTAAGCATGATATATTCCTCCAGTCTTGGTCTTCTCTCACTCCCCATCTGTAAAGTGGGGTTAGTAAATATTACTTGAGGCAAGGTATGTGACATTTTTGAGCAGACAAAAGGGCTATATTGATGCTAAACATTATTATTGCCCTTCTTCCTAAAATTATAGGGGCAGTGTAGAAGCAGTGTTTTCTAATTTTTCCCCTTCATAGTACTCTGAAATGCAGACTGTCCAGTGCCTTCATATGAATCAGTTGAACAAGTGATCCTTTATTTCAACTTTTTCAGTATTGCAATTTGTTCCACAGTTTTCAGATGGGTCAGAATTACTATTCTTTCATTACAGATAGGGCCTAAGGTTGAATAAGTAGTGGTTTACAAAGGAAACCACTTTACAATACATTCAAAATAGGAAGACGTAAAAGCATGGAATTATACAGACTAGGTTAGGTGCATGGAAGAGGGAATTGGTTTGTTTGAATGGCTAGCAGAAGTAACAAACTTTCAGGTGAGGCATTCTGGAGAGAATATTGAGGAGGGGACATTAGTAGAATGTATGTTTTGCATGCCAAAGGCCCCAACTTAAGTTTACAGCATCTCCAGGTGAAAAGGCTTTGTTGCACAGGGATGGACAAAAGGTTAATCAGAATCTCTTGGTGAGTTACAGTGGATTTCCAAGTGCTCCAGTAATTTAACAAGTATGACTGATAGTAAGGAAAAACCTTCAGTGGCTGGTATAGTGATGGTCAGTTATCTCTTAGCCTTCAAGTTTTTCATTAGCAAAATGGGAATATTAATTAGTTGCCTTTGATGAGTTCTTTATACAACTCTGCTTGCTTTGGGTAATGTGTACAATGATAATAATAAATTTGTAGATTTGGATGGTATACGCCCATACACACTTTTGATATATGTTTCATGGGCTCCGGGTAGTAATTGATACTGCTTATCTCTTTTTAATAATGTGTACTAGACCCCATCCTGTGGGTCTAGCAAGAAGAAGAAAAAGATTCTCACAAGCCAAAGTCTGGCCATGTCTGCTGTAGCAGCCTGGTCAGTGCTTTTGAGAATTGCTGTTGATTAACTGCTGCCAATTAGGCTAGACCAGTCTTCCTCATACTGGTAACCTTCATATGTTTTGTACTGCAGCGCCACACTGATATCAAAGTAATTACCAGGTTAACATGCGTGATGAGAACATTCCACAGACAGGGCACTACTACCAAGAAAGCTCTTTCTCCATTAGTTGTCTATTGCATCTCAGAAGGTGGATGAGAAAGGCCCTGCTGAAGTTCTTGGTTTGCTCACAGTGCATGCTTAGGGCACTCTAATCAGAATTCTTTAAAGATCAAACCCAGGACTTTAAAGTGAGTCTGGAAGTGGCCCAAGATCAAAGCAGTTGAACAAACACCATTGCAATAAGATTATAATGCACAGTCCCGTTTAGCAGCCTAGCACTATATTTTGATCTAGAGATGGGCACGAACCTCAGTTCTGAGTTTCATGCCAGTTCATAAGCACTGCACCACAGGTCCTGCATGTTCCCTTTCCCTGCCTCCCCAGCCAGTGCCCCACTCACCAGCCAGAGTGTGCCCCTCTCTTCCTTCTCTTCGGCTGTTCAGCCAGTCCACAGTGAGAGCACGGATATGTCTGTCCCACCTCGTTGTCTGAGTGGGCAATCAGCCAAGGAGGCAGGGCAGGGAAGCCCTTTCTCCTACTGGGGACTGGCATAACAGCTGAAGACGAGGAGGAGAGGACCGCATGCCGGCTGGTGAGTGGGGGAAACCAGCTGGGGAGGGGAATGCACAGCACCTGTGCTTATGAACCGAACCAAGGTTCATGCCCATCTCTACTTTTAACTTGTTACAATTTGCAATGTTATTGTGGGTTTTTTTATTTCATTTGCCACCCCGTTGGCCAAATTATATATATTTGTTGCCACGTTTTAGTTTTACTTTCTAAGCTGAAAACTTATGGACACTGTGAGGCTGCTGCCAATAAATCAGTAAAATAATATTTCTTCAGAATGGCAGGCAAATTGCAAATTGGAACAAATGCAGTAAATGGATTTGTGAGCCTTAAAGCAACCCTGCACATAACATATTGCAATGTAATGTGCATGTCAGCGGAGTTTAGTATTTAAGGCTAAGCTGTCTGTCTTGATAGCATCCCAGTGTGGACGCTATCCTAAACTGGTGAAAGGTGTTCTATACCATGGAGGTAACTTCTGTCTCCAATAATAGAATAGGATCAAGGAGTACACATGGTAGCAGACCTGTTGGTTCATGGGGGAAATGGAACATAATCCAGAAAAGAATGAATGGCACTGCCTTGTGGCAGGAAAGAAACATTATAATAGAACACCCATTTTATAAGTTTCTTGGCTTTTATCTAGTCCATCACCACTCACAAGCACTGATTCAGCATCCATGCAGCCTGTTCTGATTAAGGTAGAAAGAAGAGGGAGTTGGTAATATCGCTTGCAGTTTATTGCCACATGTGGTTCTGTCTCATCCAGCTTAGCACAAATGTCGTGAAGTCAAGCAGTAATCCCCTTAATGGGACATCATTTTGGGAACTGGTGCCCTTGTAGAACCAGATGTAGACATAGGAGTGAAAATAATGGAATACTGTGTACCCAGTCCTCAACTCAAACAGCCTGTCCAGCAGTGTTCAGTAGTCACTAGTCACGGAAGCCTAGGGAGAGCCAGGAGAATTAACAGGCATCTGCTTTCATGTTTTTCTTCCAGTATAGTTCACCTATGAGAGAAATCAAAGTGTACTGGTATCAGTCAGTCAATAAGTTTGTTCTGGTCATATGACCTGTTCAGATACACAGTGTACTGTTATCAAAACCAGGCTTGGAAATCAGACTCATTCCAAACGGCCGTCTTTTGGCACTTTAAAGACTAACAGACCTATTATTGCATAAGCTTTTATGGACTAGAGCCCATGTCATCAGATGCATGAAATGTTGTCCTCACTTGGCAGGTACATGTACATATGTTTGTTTGGTGGATTGTAAGCAGTTAGAGCAGATGGAACTGAAGTACAAAAATTACAGACGATGACATTATGTTAAAGCTTAAGTTTACAGTGATTGTTGATGATAACCTTGGATTCCTAAGTTAATTAACACCTAGAGTGAGATAAAAATCTCTTGTCCTTATTAAGAGACACAGTTGAACTTCATTGTAAATTGTAATCCAGCAGTTTTTTTTCTGTATTCTCCCTTTAATGACTCTATCTACATTCCAAGCTTTAACATAATTATTATTTTCTGTACTTTGAGCAGTTCAATTCCCTGTGGCCTGACTACTTATGAGTTTCCCAGTTGCATGGATGCGTATTTCCCAGCTTTAAATAATGCTTCATGCATCTGAACAAATGAACTGCCACAAAAGCCTTACTCAGTAATAATTTGTTAGCCTTTGTGATGCTGCAACACTATTTTTTGCTGAAATAGACAATAGAAGTCTCATCCAACAGATATCTCAGTTCAAAGCAGGTTTCTTCAGAAGGGGAATTAACAGCATTGCCTCATTTAAAGTACCCAGGACCAGCCCATCTCATAAAGAAGCATATACCTATGTTGTGATGCAACTTGTCAAATCATCTCTGCTCAGTGTAGTGAGTCAGGAGTGAAATGCACAAATGGTAGCTCTTCAGACCTCAACAATTCAAATTCATCCATCAACAATGGGACCAAATAGCTCTGAAGTGCATCCATGGATTCAAGGGAATCAATATTAGCAGGCTGATGGTGAATGATTGTATTTTCAAAGAGTTTAGCAAACATGTCACAGCATGCCTCCACAGATTCCTTAATATCCCTAGTCAGACCAAGTTGCAAAAAGGATGTGAATCTCCCAGAAAAGCTGTGCTAGGTGGTATTTGGAGAATGCAGTGGAATCAGTGAAGAGTAGCCTTTTTTTTGCCATCGTCACTTCCCCAGAGGAGGCTGGGTAACAAGCTTGCAAGAAGGAGATTTGGTGAGACTTACAGTGAGTATCTTGCATTTATTTGTTTCCAAGCCATCTCTGTAGCTAGCCATGTGCACTCCTGAATTTCTACATAGATTAGATGGAAAGGTGTGTTTTGTTTTGTTTTGGCTTCTGTTGCTGTGCCTCTTTTGTTTAATATGCTCCTTGTGCCATTGCACCTACCACATGAGAAGATTTTGATTATTGTGCTCAGAAGGAATATTTAGGGGTGCCATGAAGTTGGAGAATGACAGTAGGACTTTATTGTTTCAATTGCAAGGTTGCCTAGAAGTTAGGGCAGAGAATAAAAACATAACTGGAATAACCAGTAAATCCAGAAGAGAATATTTAAGAAAATCCTATCTGGTTGTGAACTACCGTATTTTCCCATGTCTAAGACAATACTTTTGTCTAAAATCTTTAGACTAAAAATTGAGGGTCCTCTTATACATGGAAGTAAGCTGAGGAGAGAAGAAAAAAAAGTGGAGGGGGGAAGGGATCAAAGCGATCCTGCCACGATTTGATTGCTGCTTTCCCCCTCCACTTGCTAAGCCCCATAGGGCTTAGCAAAAGGAGGGGGGAAGCAGGGATCAAAGGGCGGCAGGATCGCTTTGATCGCTGCTTTCCCCGCCACTTCCTAAGCCCCACGGATTTTAGCAAGTAGAGGGGGAAAGCAGCGATTAAAGCAGTCCTGCAGCCCTTTGATCGCTGCTTTCCCCCTCCTTTTGCTAAGCCCCGTGGGGCTTAGGAAGTGGAGGGGAAAGCAGCGATCAAAGCGATCCTGCAGCCCTTTGATCGCTGCTTTCCCCCTCCACTTGCTAAGCCCCGTGGGGCTTAGGAAGTGGAGGGGAAAGCAGTGGTCAAAATCCAACAGCCCTTTGATCCCTGCTTTCCCCCTCCACTTGCTAAGCTCCGTGGATCTTAGGATGTGGCGGGGAAAGCAGCGATCAAAGCGATCCTGCAGCCCTTTGATCGCTGCTTTCCCCCTCCTTTTGCTAAGCCCCGTGGGGCTTAGGAAGTGGAGGGGAAAGCAGCGATCAAAGCAGTCCTGCAGACCTTTGATCCCTGCTTTCCCCCTCCACTTGCTAAGTTCCGTGGGGCTAATTTGGGGTTAGAAAAGTGGGGGTCGTCTTATACATCGGGGCATCTTATACATGGAAAAATACGGTAATAGTAGTTAATCTGTCCCCACCTCCCAGGATTTGGGAATGCTTCTTACTTTGGTGTGTTTGCAAAATATGTGTTATGCAGCCAGTATTTTGCTTGTCTTATCATCTTTCCCTGCCATAATAGAGGGCTTTGTAACCTTTTTGTCAAAACCTGCTTCTAGGGACTTCATTGAACTCTAGTTTGCTGCTGATTATTTTGAGGTGTTTTGCATTGCTCTTCTGTATCGCTTTTCATTGTATTGTTTTGAAGTTGAGTTAGAGAACCTTACAAGTATAACTTAGGTGGAAATAAAACTAACCAAAAATCTTGCAGCACCTTGAAGCTTACTGTTTCCTATGCATAAGGTTTTTGGACAGCAGTCCACTTTTTCAGATACTGAAGAAGTGGGCTTCAGCCCATGAAAGCTTGTGACAAATGGAACATAATCATAATCATAGAATTGCAGAGCTGGAAATGAACCCTATGGATAATCAAGTTCAGCCACTATCAAGGAGGCACAGTGGGGAATCAAACTCCTAACCTCTGGCTCCCCAGCCAGATACCTAAACCACTGAGCTATCCAATAGTTCATGTTAATCTTGAAAGTGCCACAAGATTATAGGTAGATTTTACAGCATTCGTTTACTGACTAATATAGCTACTCCTTTGAAAATTTCTTCTCAGAAGGAATTGGCACTGACTGGAATACACATTGATTTGAATTGTGCAATTATAAGTATAAAATCTGTTAGTTAAAATACCTTTTTGTATTAATAAATATAATACTTTGAAAGAACTTGACTAACAGTTGGTCAATCTGTTAAGCGAATCTCTCTTTAGTAAGAGAGATGTGCAGCTTTAGTTTGGTAAAATGGACAGTTTTTTTAGTTCAACAAAGGCTTAAAAGTCCATTCTACATTTTCAAGGGGCTTGTGAATTAAAGAGGACAGTTCATGAAGGAATTGGAAGATGCACTCTTTTTTAAAAATATGAGCAGGATTTTTTTAACCATCTGAAATGGTTCTGTCCATGTATATGGCCAGCCAGGTGTTTATGAGGAGAAAAACTCTGAGGAATCTCCATTTTACAGCCCTGATACAATGATTCTAACAGAAAAAAACACCTTTGTGTACTTCTCTTGCCAAAAATACATAGCAATCCCAGATGCTTCTAATGGCCTTGTCAGAAGTAAATGAGTAATATCACCTACATTTAGATAAAGAAAACATTTAAATAACCTAACTTCATGCTGCCAGAGTAAATCCCAAACGTAGGAGTGTTCATGACATAAAGGATGAATTCATATATTACTGCAGAGCTCCACATGTTGATCCTCAGTTCTTCCTGGAGGTGCCTTCGTGCATGTGCAAACCGTGTCTTTGCTTAGTTTTTTGCTTTGTAAAAATCAGGATGAAAAGCATGGTGCTTTACTGCTTAGGCAGTAAATATTGTTAGTGATATTGTTTCTCCAATCTGAGCTTCAATAATGGCAGATTTGTACCCTGTTTCCCCGAAAATAAGACAGGGTCTTATATTAATTTTTGCTCCAAAAATGCATTAGGGCTTATTTTCAGGGGATGTTTTATTTTTTTTTCATGTACAACAATCTACATTTATTCAAATACAGTCATGTCATCTTCTGGTTGCTGCACAATGGTGGAGGGCGGGGTTTCACTTAACTAGGGCTTATTTTGGGGGTAGGGCTTATATTATGAGCATTCTGAAAAATCCTACTAGGGCTTATTTTCAGGTTAGGTCTTATTTTCGGGGAAACAGGGTAATTGCCATTGTTACAAAATATTAGTGAGCTTTGTTTTCTTATGTTCAGTGCTGAAAAACCGCAACACTTACGTCTTGTCTATTTCAGTTATTGGAACAGTAAATTGTAAAACACTTGACATCTGTTCATAACTAAATGACGGAGTAGGCTATAACATAGCATAATTGTGTATGCTGTGGCATAGAATTTGGTGTCATGTCAGCAGTTTACGACTAATAAAAGTTTTGTGTATGAAGCTAAAATATATAAGGCTCCATGAATCCCATTGCCAGTGGTACTGCCTCGCACTTTGTTCAGCACAAAAACCCTTTCCTCATTTTCTTAGCCAATCCAAGAGGGTAGAGGTAGTGTTTTAAGTTCTGGCTTGGAAAAAAAAAGCTGATGTCCTGCATTTAAAAACAAAATCAGTAGCCAATGGTAGTTGAACTAAAACAGTTGATTAGGGGAAAAAAAAAAGCATGCTAAATTCGCAATGTGATTCAAATTTTTTGAAATCAAAATTCAGAACTTTACTTATATACTATTTGTATTGAAACAGTTGTAAATCTTTTAGAAATAACAGCTCTTCTGTTTGAATTTTTGGAACAGAGTATAAAAATTGATACATAAATATGATTACACCTGAAAAGTTTCTCTCTCTCTCTCTCTCTGTGTGTGTGTGTGTGTGTGTGTTTGTGCGTGTGTGTGTTTGTGCGTGTGTGTGTGTGTGAGAGAGAGAGCAAGAGATCCACACAAAGAAACATATATGCTAAAGATTATTATCCGAAAAAATGTTAGTTGCAACTTTGAAACTGCCTAGTTTAATTTTCCTTATACAGTGGTGCCTCAACTTACGAACGCCCCTACCTACGAAAATTTTGACTTACGAACAGCTCCGCTCGCAAAATTTTGCATCGACTTGCGAACGGAGCTTCCACTTACGAACACAAAAAGGCAGGGGGAAAGGGCGGGAAATTTAAATTTACTAACTGTTGGTGGCGAAGAGGCTGCTTCTTTGTAGCTCTTTTGCCCCAATGGTTAGGGAAAGGGATGTGGTGGGGGTGGCCCAGAGCCGGGAGGCTTGAACCTCCCGGGTGCTCTGGCGGCAGCGGCGGTGGCAACGGGGGTGACCCAGAGCCAGGAGGCTTGAGCCTCCTGGGTGGTCTGGCGGGGGCGGCAGGCGGCGGGGGGTGACCCAGAGCCAGGAGGCTTGAGCCTTCTGGGTGCTCCGGCGCTCAAGCCTCCTGGGTGCTCTGGCGGGGGCGGCAGGCGGCGGGGGTGACCCAGAGCCAGGAGGCTTGAGCCTTCTGGGTGCTCCGGCGCTCAAGCCTCCTGGGTGCTCTGGCGGCGGCGGGGGTGACCCAGAGCCAGGAGGCTTGAGCCTCCTGGGTGCTCTGGCGGGGGGCGGCGGGCGGCGACCCAGAGTCAGGAGGCTTGAGCCTCCTGGGTGCTCTGGCACTCAAGCATCCTGGGTGCTCTGGCGGCAGGGGCGGGGGCAGCAGGGGTGACCCAGAGCCAGGAGGCTTGAACCTCTTGAGTGCTCTGGCGGCAGCGGTGGGGGCGGTGGAGGCAGCGGTCACCCAGCGCTGGGAGGCTTGAGCTGGCCGGGTTTCTTCGGCCGCTCGCCCCCAGCCGCGGCAGAGGCAGCGGTCGCCCAGCGCCGAGAGGCTTGAGCTGGCCGGGTTTCTTCGGCCGCTCGCCCCCAGCCGCGGCAGAGGCAGCGGTCGCCCAGCGCCGAGAGGCTTGAGCTGGCCGGGTTTCTTCGGCCGCTCGCCTCCCGCTCGCTCCTCGCCGCCCTCTGCCATTTGAATTTCCCGCCATCGGAGGGTGGCGCGGAGCAAGCGGGAGGCGAGCCGGGAGGCGAGCAGCCAAAGCACCCCCGCCAGGCTCAAGCCTCCCGGCGGCGGCGGTCACAGCAGCAGTGGAAGCCCGGGAGGCTGAGGAGGCTTCGGACTGGTAAGGTGCTGCTTTTTCCTTTTTAAAAAACTGTTCTGGGTGGGTTTTGGAGGGTGGGTTTGGACTGGGGGGGGTTATGTTTCTGTGCTGTGTTGTTTTGTTTTTGGATTTGTGTTTGTTTTTTTGCAGTCCCAGCGTGGGACTTGCTGTGTTTATTTTTATTTTTATTTTTGGTATTTTTTTGAAATGCTGGAACGGATTAATCCTGTTCCCATGCATTCCTATGGGAAATGGTGCATCGACTTACGAACACCATTCCAATACAGATTAAGTTCGTAAGTCGAGGCACCACTATATCTACTTTTTATGTTACTAATTAATTTGCTGTTTATTTATTGCATTATTTTTTTACTGCATATATTCATTATGTTACTGATTAATTGAATGAAATATATTGGAAAAAGAAACCCTGTGGCTTAGTGTAGTAAATCGCACTAGAGTTGTCTTGTTGAATTAGTGGGGATTTGGTGAGTCAACTCTTCTGTAAGTTCCATTGATTGTTTCAATTGTTGTTTCAGTATCTTTCTGTACACAGATGTAGGGAAAGAGATTTTCACAGGTTGGAGTGTGGAGCCATCAACAATCAAAATGACACCAACTGCACTTCTCAACAACACTGGGGTAACAGGCATCAGACCCCTGTGTAGTTCAAAATCTGTATATAACTTTTATGCCCCCCCAAACTTAACTACAAAGCATTAACAGTTGAGTTGATTAATGAACACACAAAGAAAAGTTTTCTCTATTGAAGTTTACTTCCATAGTGTTAACAATCCTTTCCATACTATTGTGTGGAATTAGCCTTAAAGGTCCTTATGATTCCCTGATCTAAAGGCTGAATTGGAGACCTTTTGTTTGGGAGCAAGTAGATCACTTTGATTACTTTGGTGTTGAAGTCATGGGGTTTTGGGTGGCCAGGGGCACAGTATTTATTGAATATTTATTGAATATTATTTTATTTATTGAAATATTTATTGAAAAAAATATGTGCATAACCAAAACTAAGCTGCTTGGATCTGTGCAGTTCAAGGGAGAAGTGTGCTTCTTTTCATTCTTGATACATCTAAGAAATGAATTGCATGGGTTTTGAATGACATAATTGGCTAAAAATACGGTAGTACGTTGCAACTATAGTAGGCACCTGAATCAGTGGAACTTAAGGAGGAGTTATCTCACCAAATTCCCACTGATTCATTGAGCCTACTCTAGTTATGACTTACTATTGGAATTCATCCAAAGGCTGTCTGGGAGCTGATAGTCAGGCAAGAAGGAGATTATGATGATGGGTCAGTGTAGCTCTCGCGGGCTATAGTTGTTTACTTGTCTTGGACTTCCTAGAAATGCAACCTGCTTCTGTAGAAGTTGTTTCCTTTTCTTAAACTGTATTTGGAAGGACTATCTCTTCAATTAACTATCAATGTTGTCTGTCTAGACTCTGATCTGTATGCAGTGGTGTCATTCGATTTGTGCAAGTGATCTTGTACTCACACACTCCTGGTTCCAGATTATATATCACAGGGCGGACTGTGCTTGTAGTCTGTGTTTGCATACTAGTTGGTTAATTGCTCAGATGTTGTTAACCGATTGCTTCTTGTTTGATGGTGGTAGGTAGTAGCATACTTTTTTTATTCACTTAGCTTTATTTATCAGCAGGGAAAGAAGTAAGGGCTTGCTTACTTCCATAGCAACAGCAATCAATGGTGGCACTGTCACAAAGCTTCCTTTGCTGACTACTTCATATAATTACAGACTCCTGCAAATAGGAACCCAAGTGGTCATCAGTGGCAAAGATCACTGCTTAGGATTTCATCTTGCTCAGTTCAGGGGCCAGGAAAGAGTCCCTCCATGTCAGCTACTACTTTGTTTATGGATTAAAGGCAAGAGAAGAATTTTCAGTGAATTGTTCGTGTTTATAGAAACTTTATTTAAATTAGTTAAAATTTAACTGTAAACTGTATTACATGCTGTGCCTTCAAGGCTCATGAGAAAGAGGGGGCAAATCATACATGGGCAAAAACATTTAATTTCTGTGTAGCATACTGTACACTACAAGCCTTGGAAGATTTTGTACTGTAGTGTTCTAAGGCTAGTTTCTAAAATGAGGGAAGAGTTTTCCAAAGGTTCAGTGCTCCAGACCATGTGCATCTGGTATGTGAAATTCTTAAATACACATTTTCAATATTCCTTGAATAGGTAGCTTTAGGGTTGAGTATAGCATGAATTCTTGTTCCTTTTAGATGCTTCTCTTATGCTTAAAAAAATTGCAAAGAAAACCACAACACTCTGGCTAGATTCTAAGCACAGCAACAACCTCCAAGTAGCAAAGTAGTGATGAGGCTTTTGCTGGACATTTAACTGTTTTTTTTTAATTGAGGTAGATTTTTGCAGTTCCGTTTCTTTTTTAAAGTTCCTTTTAACTATGGTTTGTATTTTTCAGAGGCTGGGTGATTTAAAACAGTCGTTTCTGACGCTTGTAGTGAGATGGTAGGAGTACAGTCACAGTTCTCTTTTTCTCCTTGAAGTCAGACTGTCATGAGGTTATCTCTTTCTCATTACTATTTTAGGGTTCAGGAAACTTTTGTATATAGCTTTTGTACATAATTTTCATGACAGAGGGGGGAAAAGAACCACTGCATTTTTACCTTCAGCCTAATGTTTTTTGTAAATCGGTGCTTCAATCCTGATTCCACAGTAGAGTCCCTGTTTTTTAAAGGGGGAAAAAAAAAAAAAAACCAGATTCGTATATGTTGTTTGGGTGTTCTTTTCTGTATTTTTTTCCATTTATTGTATAGGCTTTTTGTACCGTGGTAACCAAAACTACATAATATTCCAAATGTGACCTACTATCGATTTGCATTGGTACTGGCAGTCTTATTTTCAATACTTTTCCTAATGATCGCTAGCATGTAATTCATATTTTTCACAAATGCCATACATACGATGTTTTCATGGAACTCTTACCATTGGGAGTAGAGAACTACAAGGTCTCTTTTCTGGTCAGTTAAGAGACCTTGTTTTTTTCTGACTACCTTGGTGTAATTTTTTTTTAACAAACAAATTTAATTTATTAGTTTAGCAATAAATCTGCTTCAATGTATGACGTTCTGTATTTATGCTGTAACACGTACCAGCTTACAGTTGCATGCATGTTACCTGCTCACTTAGTTTGCCAAGATTTTCAAAGAGGGACACGGGTGGCACTGCGGGTTAAACTGCTGAGCCACTGGGCTTGCCAAGTGGAAGGTCGGCAGTTCAGATCTGCTCAACGGGATGAGCTCCCGTTGCTTGTCCCAGCTCCTGCCAACCTGGCAGTTAGAAAGCATGCAAATGCAAGTAGATGAATAGGTACCTCCTCGGTGGGAATGTAATGGCGTTCCATGTCTAGTCATGCCAGCCACATGACCATGGAAAGTGTATGTGGACAAACATCTTTCTTATTATGTGCCCAAATGTACACCCAGTGGGTTAGGTGCCATTGAACTACAAACTCACTGTTCTTTTTCTTAGCCATGTTGTGTTTATTGAAATGCTTGTTGTGTGAATGTATGTGGGATGAAACAAACATGATCCTCTGGATGCTCACAAGCTAGAAAAAAAATTGTGTTTTATTTCAGAAAATCCACAATATCATAGAATCATAGAAAAGTGAAGTTGGAAGGGGCCTACAAGGCCATCAAGTCCAACCCTCCCTGCTCAATGCAGGAATACAATCAAAGCATATCTGCCAGGTGATTATCTAAGTTTTTCTTGAATACCTCCAGTATTGGAATACTCACCAGCTCCCGAGGTAACTGGGTCCACTGTTGTACTGCTCTAAAAGTTAGGAAGTTGAATATGTTGAATATGTAATAAGTAGGTCACATTGTGCTGTGTTTTTTAAAAGCTGTAACTTGACTGAAATGTTTCACATGTCAAGATGAAATTACTTGTCACACATCTTTGCTTTTCTTGAAGAAAGTACAGTCAACCCTCGACTTACGAACGGCCCTAGTTACAAACATTTCGACTTACGAACCGCTCTGATAGAAAAATATAGCCTTGACTTGCGAACTTTGCTTCGAGTTACGAACCGGAAAAAAAACGCGTGGGAGGCGGGGAAAGCGCGAAATTTGAACTTTCAAGGTGTTCTGTTGAAAAGGTGTCTGTTCCCTCCTTCCCTCCCTCTTTTCTTTCCTTTTTTTTTAACCTAAGTCATCTTAGGTTAAAAGGGAAAAAAAGAAAAAATTCTGCCCCTAGTGGTAGGAACGGATTAACCGGCTTTGCATTAGTTCCTATGGGAACTAATGCTTCGACTTACAAACCGCCCCTCGACCTAAGAACCAAAAACAGCCGGAATGGATTAATTGGTTTTCAATGCATTCCTATGGGAAATGCTGATTCGACTTACGAACTTTTCGACTTAAGAACGTCCTTCCGGAACAGATTAAGTTCGTAAGTCGAGGGTTGACTGTAGTCCTTTGCTAGATAGTAGTCCTGTACTGTTATAGATCTGTGGTATGAAGTTTTTCCCCCCTCTGAATTTGGCCCCAGTATGTATGGAAACAAATTATTGTTTTTAAGAAGCAGTATGTTTGCAGTAGGTTTTGTCATAAGTCTTTCACTGTTTCTGAAGCAGTTTCTCATTAGCAGTTTCTGTTACTTTCAGAAGAACACTGCTCTTGGCTAAGATGATTTTCATTCTACAGATCTGTCTCTGAAGACACTCCCTTCTGTAATTGAAGTCTCAGAGTCTAAAGAGTAAGAAATTATTTTTTAGAAGTCAGGTTTATTATTAATTCTTTCATTCTTTAGAATGTTGAAGTCTCACCCTGTGTCACAAGGTCTTTATATTAACCTGTAATGAATAAAAAGTGCAAACGGGTATGTACATCTCCCATTCTTGATTAATTATTACTCTGAATTTTTTTGAGTTGCATCATGGAGCATTCTGTTGGTCAGAGGCTTTGCTTTTTTCACTGCACTTGTCACAGGCGGAGTTTTTGTCTATCTTTATAGCCTGTTCTTTTCTGTCATTTTTTTTAAAAAAATTGATGTGGGGAATGAGGGGTGCATGCTGCCCTCCCCATTTTGTAATGACTGCAATATAGAACCATTGAATAATGCCTATAGGGCAATCAAGTCCAACCCTCAGCTCAGTGCAGGAATCCAAGTTAAAGTATCTCTGACAGATAGCTGTCTAACTTTCTCTTGAATGCCGCCGGTGTTGGAGAGCTCATCACTTCCCGAGGTAATTGGTTCCATTGTAGTACTGCTCTTACATTTAGGACATTTTTCCTGATATTGAATTAAAATCTGGCTTCCTGTAACTTCCTGTATCATGTGTCCTTCACTCTGGAATGATTGAGAACAGATCCTGTTCCTGTTGTCTATGACAACTAGAGATGGGGGTATTCATATACGAATACGAATATCCCTGCACAGGTGGCATTAACGAGAGTCCAGCCCCATGGGGCCGGACGGTCCACTCACCGATCCGCTGTGGACGCAGATGGCGCGATTCTACGAATGGCTCTGCAGCACGCGATCTGCTCGCCACTCCTGGCAGGAGGCGGGAGGACAAGCCTCGCTGCAAGGTCGAAGAGTGGCGAGCAGATCGCGCGCTGCATTCGTAGAATCGCGCTGTCCGCGTCCACAGCGGATTGGTGAGTAGACTGTCTGGCCCCATGCAGCTGGACCCTCGTTAACACCACCTGTGCAGGGATATTCGTATACGAATACCCCCATCTCTAATGACAACTGTGACGTTTACCACATGGCCCCTGCTTGTTTCACCAAACAAGGCGCTCACACTATGTCATCCCACCAGCAGATATCAATTGTGACGTTCCCTCTTTTCCACACTGCCACCGGTGAATCTCCTTTATCCACAATGTAATAGACTTTAGTCAGACACTTACTGCCAACAGAACTTATTTATTGAACTGTATTAAATTAAATCGGAATCACAGATGTTCTTTATTCAGTTCATACAATCAAATCATTTAAATATCATATATCTTGCCACATTCACCACCTGCTCTATCTATTTATCTGAACCAGCTTATCTCTATTATTATCTCTTCTCACTATCTCTCTGACTATCTCTCTGCTTCTCTCTCTATCTCCTTTCTCTCTCTGACTGAACTCCCTATCTCACCCTGCCACACCTTCTTATATTCACTGACTCCACCCCTCCACTCCTCTCATAGGCTCATGCAAATGAGCCCCTGGATATGAGTGACAGGGGTGACGTGGGGCGATTGTCACAACAACCTTTCAAGTATTTGAAGAGTGTTATCATATCTCCCCATAATATTCTTTTCTCAAGGCTAAATATACTCAGTTCTCTCAGTCTTTCCTCATTGGGCTTGCTCTCCAATTCCCTGATCAGTCTTGTAAAATTGAATAAACATGAAAATATTATCTTAAAACAATGAAAACCAGGACAATAGCTGGAGTCTTTTCCTGCTGCCAGAAGGAGAGCAGGGAGAGGGCAAACCTAGCCTCTCTTGAGAGAAGCTGGCTGTAGCTGCTGAAAAGGACCACTTTTGAGTCCCTACCTAGACAGTTCTCTGAAGGTGGAAGAACTGTGAGAAAGGCATCTCCAGCAGTGAAGGCAGGCTTATATAGAAATATATGGTCTTTAAGATAACCTGAACCTAAGATGTATATGGCTTTAAAGGCCATAACCATCACTTTGAATTGTGTCTGGAAACAAACTGGCAGCCACTAAAGCTGTTAGTGGAAAGGAGTTATATGTTCCCTTTAATTGGCCTACGTGGAAGTGCTGTCCAAGAAGCACTTCTGCCAGTCCATTGCACTGTCAAATTGTGTAGTCTGCCTTGCCTTGGCATAACACCTGACAAAGTTATGCCTGCATAACTTTCCATTGCCTAATTATGAACCAGCCATTATGTTTATATGGGTTACAAAACAATTATATATTTTCTTTGATGTTACAAATAATATGTGTTCCTTTTCCAGAAATATCTATAAATTAAAATCTCTCTAAATCAATATCTCTATAAATTAATTATTAAATAATAAAAAACTATTGTAAACTGCTTTCATTAGAGGCCTGTTTATTTGTTTTTTAAATGGTATATATTAAGTGCCACATAAATATCACAATTCTTTGGGGGAATTGGGGGAATCGGGTGCAGTAGGAATTCAGGATATCCATGTTTCATGGTGTACAAGCATTTAAATATAAAAGGACCATTTTGCTCAGAAACATATTGGCAGATTACAAGGCACTTGTATTGTCAAGACTGGCGTTCTCTGGGCTTAGCAGTAACAGCATTAAAGCTTTGGTATGAAAGGAAGCACTTTTTGGGGATTTGATTCTTTTGTCTTATAAATGTTTAATTCAAGTCTTTCTTCTCTCTTTAGTTGGAAGGAGATCACTTGTTCTTGCCTCACAAACGAAATATTAGTTCTGTGCTGGCCACAGAACAGAAGTGTTGTTGGAAAGGTAAGTACTCAGACCCTGCAATTTCTTTGCAATATATTTACACTGCCTTTGGTGAGGGAATTTGGTATCACTCGGTACTTCACACCTAAAACATGTTTTACTATGAGTGTATGAACTGTGAGCTCCTCAAAAGCTGTATCACTTGTCAAAGCACTGTAATATGTGAGGTCTTTCTGAAGCAGGGATTGTGATCTTATAGCCCTCCTGAAATTTGCTGAGTTACAGCTCTCATTAATCAAGCCATTATGACCAGTGCTTAAGGAATTATGGGAATTGTAGTTCAACAAACCTGGAAGGCCACAGTAGGAGTAACACAGAGAACAGAATCTGAAAGAACTTTTCAACTGTTCCCATGGAAAGATATGATTTTGTTTCAGGCCGTAGATATTGCTTTGTCCTGATATGAATAAAAATAGCTACACTTCATTAATAATGACTGAAATCCTGTTCATAGCATAAACCTGGGCATAGCTTTCCATCCGTTCTTCCCTGGTAAACAAACTGTTGCTCCCATATTTCTCAGGGGCGTGCACATGCAAATATCAAGCCAGTGTGCACATGCTCCCAGCCAGTTTGTATGTGCCGCCATGAATTATAGCAGTGGTGGTTTGTTTACCCGAGAGGAACAGACAGAAAGTTACACTTGAGCTTATGCTATGAAAAGGATTTCAGCCAATATCAATTGTTGTAAAAGTGGCAGCTGAGAACGCTAGTGAACATTTAGCCCCAGGGCATTAACTTTTGGAGCACTTTTCCATTCTATTACTAGGTTCAACTAACCTGCCTTTACAAGTAGAAAGTATCTAATTACAAGGTGAAGAGAATAAACTCTATTGTTATTTTAGTCAGAAATATAATTGGATTTTGAGCAATACATTTCTATAAAAACCTGTAATAATCATGAAAATTAGGAAGAAAACTGAGGGAAAAGGTCAAACAAGGAGAAAACTCAAAAGATGATGTAATATATTGTAAGTATATTGTGTTCCATATACTTCAGTTATGATATTATTATCCCATTCTACTAATTTAGTTCAGACATTGTATCAAACCATGGCCAGAAGCAGAAATCATAGTTTGAAATGAGTTTACAAACCATCATTTCTGTTGTGTCAGGTGCCACTCCGTGGTTTGATGTGATGTGTGAATTGAGAAATCATACTTGGGTTGTTGCTGTACCTTTAACACTCCTGTGCTATAGAAAGAGAAAAGCTGAACAAAAACAGACAAGGTACTCTAAAACTTGATTTGTGCAGTTTTATTTGAATTTGGCCAGTGGAATGATGCCACTGAAGAGAGTTTTAATTCAGTATTTGGAAGGTAACAGAGTCCCTCCCCATTTTTTAGGAACCTGGAGTTCAGTTTCTGAGTATATAGTTGTGTCCCATTTATAACCTTAAATTGTCACAAAACACAGGAATCCATGTACTGATTGAGAACTTAGTTCACAAATGCAAACCACAAGTAACAGTTGAAGTGGAAAATGTCAGATGTGAGAATTGACTTCTGTTTTCCAAGATAAGAATTAATATTTTGTACAGATGTATGACTTGATTAAATACAGTTCATAATTATCACATCTAGGTGCCAGTTTTGTATGTTAAACAGTTATCATGGTCGTTTAGCACCCTGCGGTACCAGTGTTGATTTAGAAGGCATACACTGTTCTGTAAAATTTGCATTGTATTTTTACAAACACACAAACAAGATATTAATTGCTTTGCTAGAGCTATAAATGTTGTTTAAATTCTTATACAATTAGTTCTATAGTATCATTGGTACATGTCAAAAATAATTAAACCATACAGATTTAGTGATTAGATTACTTCTATTTTGTATTGTTCTGACATGGATCTCTTTGCATGAACTTGTAGATATGTAAACCTTCATTAGCATACCAACTATTGTAAAATTCTTCTAATGGCATAATTGTAGTTTAAAACACATACTTCCAGTCATACAGTATTAATATCTGCTTTTGGCTATTTAATATTTTTTTCTGAACTGCAGAGCAAAATTTCTGGAGCCCTATGAGATTTAACCCTTTTATTACAAAGATGCCTGCCTTGTTTCTATGCTTGTAAATATCTTGCAGAACTCACCATGTTCATATTTATTTGTTAAGTCTAAACCCTGATTTTCACATTCTGGACCTATTGTAACTTCTCTGTCTCATTTAAATATTTTCCCTGAATAGTAAAATATATTTTCTATGTTATTTTGCAAGGTAAAATCTTGTAAGCTAAAACATCTGATTTCAGAGTCTTCTTATTACATCAGTTTACAAGAGTGTAAATTGCAATAGTTTCCAGGAGAAGGAGTTTGGCACACTGTTAGAAGGCTGTAGCACTGGCTTACTAAGGCAGAATCAGAGGACATGATGATTCTGCTTCTGAATTCCTTTAGTGAATGCCAGAAGCTATAAAATAGAACACGTAGGACAGCCTAGAATATGCTTTGAAGTGTTTAGAATAGTAGGAGTATTTTTTTTTTCCTTTCTACGTTGCTCTCTCCAGGAGTCCACTCATTTGAGTCTGAGAAGATTGAGTTAGCAGTTAGTGAGGGACCATCCTAGATTTTACTTTCAGGGACAGTGCAGACAGGACAGTTCTGAATTTTGACGATGCAGGCACTGCATAACAGGTGCAACATTTTGTTCAGGCTATCAGGATGGAATGTGTGTTTCTGAAGCATTAACCCATCATTCGTTTGTTGGAGCTGTCAGAGAGACCATTCTTTGTGTAGCAGATTAAGGTACAACTCTAATTGGTTGTCTTTATCATTAATTGCCATCTGTCCTTGGCTTGTTTCTGTGCCTGTGGTTCAGATTTTTATAGAGATGGGACCTTCTTTGCTCTCATATATTAGCAAAAATTTGGCTATGTTGGAATGAGTGTCAAGCAAAACTTGCCATTTTGCATAGTAATGCCACTCCCACGCTCTGTTAGAGACTTTTGCTCTCATTTTGAATGTTTTGGTGTAGGGACGCTAGATTGTGCTAAGTTAGTGCAAAAAAACAGAACATTTTTTGAGAGAAACTTTAACTAAGACACACTGTGACAATGGACACTAGCAGGGCATTGCCCCAGGAGGATAAGTGAGGAGGGGAACATCAAGGAATGGTGTAACTAACCATTATTTCTTGCTTACTTCTAAGCCGGTTCCTATCTAGTTTAACCAGTCATGGTTAGAATATATTTTGGATTAGTATTACAAGTACAGCCATTGTTTCTAAGCTCAAATAGTTAGATCTTAATGCTGAATTCTGAAATTAAAATCATCAAAGTTGTAGTAATTAAATTATTTACCATAAAGTTGATAATTTCAGTTGTCACTTTTGTTTTATCCCTCCATCCATTTTATCTACTAGACAGTTTTCAGCTCTCATAATACATATATACGTTTGTCTAATATTTTCATAAACTATATTGCTTAAATTTAAAAATAATAATAAAAGGAGGGCATGTATGGCTTTAATTATTTTATTGGCTGGAATGATCCCAGAAATGTATATTTGGGAACAGTATGTAGTATGTATGGGATTTCTCCTACCTGGTGCCACAAAAGTATTGCACACCAAACTGAACATGTAACTGGCTATAAGGGAAATATGGCATTAAAAAGTAATAAAACCTGATATTTCCTTTGCTTGGCTTTATTACTTCAGGAAGAAGAAAGCACAGGTCAATTTAATATGGCCATATTTACTGGTAATTTATGGTGAATTGGATTTTGAAATAAAATATGAAGATAATGGAGGTTCAGTTGCTCTTTTGTTATCATGTAAAGGCAGAATCTATCAAAGAGGCATCAAACAAGATATGATAAACATTGTCACTCTTGTCAGAATCACCCACAAAAATCAGTTTGCAGAAGTTCCAGGAAACTAAGACTAAAACTAGCTATGATTGTCTCAACTGTTAGAAAGAAACCTAATCTATATGGCTAAATGGGTAATTATGCCCATTAAATTTGGGCAGCTGACATGAAATGGCGATGATTTTCTAGTAACAAGACACAGTTATATAAATTACTCCATTTTTTTTCATCCTCTCTGATTTGCAGCTATTTTGAGTAAAGTTTAATAATAGAGTATGTAGTATGTAGAGCTTTAATGATATACCAGGGTTAATTACAGCTATATACTAATATTTGCAAAGGCAGCTGAGCCGGGCAATCACTTTGGTGCCTTTTCCCCTCTCTCTGTGCCCCCACCGGGCATAGAAAGAGGGGGAAAGCTGACACAAGGCATCACCCACCCCCGCTGCCTTTGCAAAGGCAGCCGAGCCAGGCGGTCGCTTTGGTGCCTTCCCCCTTCTCTCTGTGCCCCCACTGGGCATAGAAAGAGGGGGAAAGCCTGATCCAAGCCATCCCCCAGCCCTGGGGTGGGTTTTCCTTCTGGCAGGCTTTAGCAAGCCGCTGGAAGGGAAAAGCCCTCTCTGCTTAGGCCCCCAAGGAACAGCTGATCCGCGGAGACATAAGCAGGTAGGGAACGAAGGGACAAATATCAAAGGGTTATATTCGTTGCTTCGTATTCGTGGGGGTCTCTGGACTCCAAGAATACGAAGCAACGAATATCTGACGAATCAGGGATATTCGATATCCTGATTCGTTTTTATATTCTTCCCTATGTCTACCTCATACCTTCTACAGAATGTCCGTGTTCAGAAAAGTTACCAAACCCAGAACATCTGTGTCGTTTGAAGTTGAAGAGTTTCTGAGAATGGTGAAAAAATTACACAGCTAGACCCAAACCCCAATAATGAGCTCTCAAATACTCCCTACTGCTGTTATGTTCCCACCAGAAGAGTCCTCTAGCAATGACAAACTAGAATCTAAATCCTTGATATTGGAAAACTACAGACCAAGCAGATTCTGGACACTCAGAGATCCCAAAGCCTGAGCTTGTAGTTAATAGTGGCTGGGAAGTCAAGTTAGAAGACGAGGTGGGAGCCCTGTCCAGGGAGCCCTGAAGGTAAAAGTTTTGTTCAAGACTCCTCAACGGTGTGTGTTGTTATAGAGAGAGACTCCTTAAGAGGAAGAACCTCCTCAGGAGCAAGTGATCTCCTTGGAAGAAAGCTTCTTTCCAGGGAGACACATAGTTGCTGTATATTACTCTTGATAACCCATATTTTCTTTTTAGACCTATCTATAAAAGACCCAGTTCATAACAGTGACTACTTCAGGAATGATTAAGTGTTTAGAAGGTTTCTGACACAAATGAGTTAAGCAACTCAACCATCAGCTACTTACTAAAATGGCTCCTTCTTGTGATGGGGGTCTTTCTCGGGTTGTGTGCTGTCCTGCTCTAGCAAATTGTTTGCATCCATGTCATTCTCGGGTGCTCCCACACTGAAAATTTACTGTGTACAGATTTGGTATACTTCATCAACTCACTTTTGACAGAGCATTTGCACAAAGCTGTCATTTAATCCCATTATCTCTTTGTTTTCTCCACCTTTTCTCTGGCTGCAGGCAGGCCAACACCTGTAGGTATGTATATGTATGGCTTTAGTACTGCTCTTCAGTCTTTTTTCAAAGAGCAGGATTTTGATATGGGCAGTTATATATCTGGAAAGTGACTTATTACCATTTTATGATCTGCTTATTGTTAGTTTTTGTCACTTTTCTGTTCCTTGATTTTGTTTTTTAAAAAATAAAATAGAGGTATAATGCTATACTGTTTTGTTTTGTTTCGTTTTAGCCCTTTTTAATCACCAGATCACACTGTTAATGAGAATAAGGCTATCAGTTGCTGCTGTTTATATTGTACCTCCAATTTCCGAGGCAAGATGTTTGTCAATGCTTGCTTGTGGTTTTTGCATAGGCATCTAGTTGGCTACTTGTACAATAGAATGCTGGCTCAGATAGGACTTTGGTCTGAACCAACATAGCTTTTCTTATGTGCTTATTCTGGAATTGCTTTGGATGGGGCTGCATGTCCTCTGAAGGAACAGGCACACAGTTCCATTTATGAACTTAAATAAGAATTTGTATAGAAGTAATTCTACTAAATGAAATAAATAGGGCAAATGAATAGTTTTGGTCTAAAGTAGTTCTTTATATGTGAAGGCAAGAGGAGAAGGGGACGACAGAGGATGAGATGGTTGGACAGTGTCATCGAAGCTACCAACACGAATTTGACCAAACTCCGGGAGGCAGTGGAAGACAGGAGGGCCTGGCGTGCTCTGGTCCATGGGGTCACGGAGAGTCGGACATGACTTAACGACTAAACAACAAGTTCTTTATATTGAGCCAATATGAGGATATCAAAATTAATAATTCACTCTGGTTAATTACACTGAATAAAGCGTGCTCTACAGAAGGCAAGAGTGCTGATAATGCTGGTTACTTATAACCTGGCAGGGTACTAACTTTTCCCTATATGAGATGGTATTGTCAGATAGCTGTTTCAATTACTTCAAAGCTTCAACATGGCCTACAACAGGTTCCTGCTGCTTCTGCCAAGGTAGTAATCCTTTTCCCTCTGCAAGCAGAGAATATTGTCTATGATTTATTATGCCAACATAGCTGTTTAAGATATTGTTCTGGTGTTGGAATCCCAGCTTTCTTCCAGTAAGTTGAATAGAGTGTTCAGTAGTATACAGACACTGTCAGAGATGAGCAGTCACCATTACCAGAAATGGGTGAGGTTTTCTAAAGGGAAATCTCTTTGGAGATATACCGATGGCTTACTGGGACTAATGTTCCCAGAGTGACAGGGTATAGGAATTTCAGTGAAGACTTTAATCAGTTGAGCTGTGAATAGTATCTAACCCCTGTGAGAGTGAATAGACTCTGACTTGGTGTAAGGGATGTGTTGGAAACATGGACTGGAGCAAACAGATATCAATCATGTTTGGGGTTTTTTTAGCCTTTTCGGGTTATCTCTTATGGAAAATCAAGGATGCTGATATTTGTTAGTTATCTGGGTTTATCTGGTTATGTTTAGGATGTTTATGTTTATCTCTTCAGGCGAGCTCAAGTGGGGGAGGATCTTAAAATGGGACTACTGGGGGTTTTTTCTTTAAGTTTTAATATTGATTGTTTTAATATTGCAACGTCATCTTGGGTCCTCTTGAAAAGAAAGGCCAGATATAAATATTTTTTATCTATAAATAAATACATTTTGTTTAGAAAAGAGCATGTATGTATATTATAGCATGCATGCATATTATATCTATAAATAGATACAAAATATTTATATCCTGCTTTTCCACTCCTAATCTATTTAATATACAGATATTAATCAGATTATTTCTGTTATATGTACTGCTTAAATAGTATGTGTTTGTAGAGTTTTTGCAGCTCTAATGTTTTTTTTTTTGTAACTGAAGATTTAAATACTTTGTAATTTTGTAACTTTTGTATTAAAAAAATAAAATAAAAATAGGAGGACCTAAAAGAAATATTACTCTGTTGTTACGGAAACCCGAATATCAGTGAGATACTCCCTACCACCGTTCATATGCTGGTCCTGAGGAGAGGTGGAAGCAGTTGACAGCTTCTATTTTGCTAGGGGAAGAAGCAGCTTACTTTCCATTAGGCATAGTTAGAGTAAGACATTAGTTTGTTTTCTGCATTTCAGAGGGAAAGTGCTTTGCGTGAATCCCTGGAGATTTAGATACAGGGGAAAAGGAAGATGGAAACTGAAAGAAACCTTTCTTTGCTTTACTTCTAAAATGAAGGCTTGGGTTGAGATTTGGAATGCTCCCATCTTTTTCTTAATGCCATTTTCCCTCAGACCAGCTCTTAACATGCCTCCTTTTGCGTTCTTCCCATCTTCCTTCCATCTGGTTACCATGGAGAATGAAATGCCGGCTCCATTCAAGCAGCGTGCTGAATAGGTTTTGAGGTTGATGGATGGTGAGAATCTCTTATCCCTCCACCTCCCTTCTTTTCCAAACACCGCCCCTGCCTGGTTCTTGACATTTCACTTGCCAGAGAATGGCTGTCAGTGAGAAGAGTCTGAAAGAGAGGCTGGCAGTGTCCTGCTGAGATGCTCTTTCAGTTTTGTGGAAGAGATCAGCAGCGTGAGAAGGTCTTGGGGACTTAACCGCAAAGCTTCCCATCTGCGAGCAAGCTAGCTGAAGCATGAATGTTCACTTGTACGTTTACTGCCTCCACTGACTGTCCAGATTCACCATATTATGTTGAGATATAACTGCCTTTCCCCTGGTTCTCATGGTTCTGTTTTTGGAGGTGATGCAGTCTTAGATAGTTAAAGGAAAAGGTAAGTAAACAATTATTTTTCATATTCATTTTGCTGCCTTTCATTGTGTCTGGGATACAGCTAGCAGTAATGTTGCTGGACTTAAAAAGCATTAATTAACTGTCCTTTATTAGAGGTGAGTGGCTCATACCATCTTAATTATTTAGTATTTGAAATATCGCTGTTTCAAAGAATGCTAACTTACTATTTTATTTTAATTTTCAATTCTTGCAGTATGCTGTCAGATTGTAGCTGAAGTCATTCCGCCCCCAGTACTTCTAGCACATTTAGGCTATGTTGCTTACTTACGTTGTCACTTGTGTTGAAATTAAAATCAGTATAAGTGGTCAGTAATCTGGGAATCATGATATGGATCTTTGAAATGAATTCATAGCTCATTCTCTAGAACTGTATTACAATTTGTATTCTAGTGAAGGGAAAAATCTTTTCAGATGTTTTTAGCTGGTCTTCACCTTTGTTAGAGATCATATTTGTTAGTTATCTGCCTCTTCTCTCTTTCATCTGATGCAACAAGTGGGCAAGAACATTTTTTAAAACTTAGTATAGACTCATATTCTCTTTTGCAGGGAATAGTTAGGCAAGAACTAAACCAATAACGAGGGATTTCTTCTGTTCTTCAGTGTTCTGAGTCCCTACATCCTCTTTGTTGTATTGCTGGCTTCCTGCTGGGGTTCTCCTGCAGAAAGAATGTTTTCCTGCCATCCAGGGACTTTCCAGACCTTCTGATTCCCTAAAGTATCTGGTTCTGAGAACCAGAAAGAGAATTTTCAAGGAATATATGTATATGTAAGAGATCAAACGATCTGGACAAAATACATTGCAGACTTTATTTGGAACTCTAGTAGAATTCTTCCATCAAACCAAATGTCAGTTTTCTTTTAGGATAATAAAATACATTGCAATACTGTATTTCCGACAGCACATTTAACTTTTATCTGCCCAGTCAGATAACTATTTAGGAAAATCTCTTTGCACCCTACTACCACCACCCACAGACCACCTCCAGAGTTCTACAGCTTGTTTATCTTACGTTTTCACCACACTAATCATCATTATTAGATGGAACTGAAGTAAGAGAATTATTGACAGAAACACAGTATAGTACTAGAAAGAAAGATTTAGCTGCTGAGCACCTCCTTAAGTTTGTGTACACATGCATGAAAGATGGTTGAGGTGGGGTGGAAGGAGATTTTGGACCATGGCTAAAGTTTTCTCTATGAATTTGTTACTGTTTCCATTGGAACGTACCTGTCTTCATACAGTTAGATGGATTCAGCATCTGTTTGCCTTGAAGGCATCTGTCTCTAACCTTGTCTTGGTATGTGCTATTTCTTCTTTCTAGGCAAGCTTTTTTCTATTTCCTGATGTATTTGACTGTATTTCCTTGAATTTACCTATCTCTGTTCTGACAGAATTTTAAGCAAACACGTTGGGGACTTCTGATTTAGGTTTATGTTTTATTGCCTTTAAATAATGAATGGAATCAACTTCAGTGTGCATGTTTCAGCTCTGGCTTTGAGTTGGCCAATAGAAAAACCACATTTGCCTCCAGGGCAACATAAATGATAGTACTGTTACTGTGGATGGTTCCATCCAATAAGTTCACTAAAATTTGATCTTCATTTAAAAGTAACTTTGTCTCTGTATTTTAAAATCTAGTTGTAGCAGTTTCCAGAGGGTAGTCTATTAGGCTTTTGTAACAAAAACAATAAAGGCTTTCTCGTTCTTTTCCTTAGAATCCATCACTCAGGCCTGAAAACAGTTCTTGTTCAGGGAAAGAAGCCAGAAGTTGTAGACTATGTAAGCCTCAGTCTCGCTTGATCATGCAGAGTTAGTTTCACACTTCTTTAGATAAATGTAATAGTCACTAACTCAGTTAAATGGTTTTCTTATATATTAACTTAAAAACAACATGTTGATGTCAAGGCACATTTGGGGGAATGAATAAATCTGTTTCTTCCCACTCTCACCAGCTCCAGCTGCTTCTTTTGTAGGCTCTTCCAATTTTTTTCAGTGCTGCTGACATCATTGCCACCGTACAGAATAAGTATAGGGCCAATAGAAATACCTTGTTTGCCTACAGGGCAACAGCAACAGTCATGATGTCACTGGTACTGTAAGCAGGGATGCTGTGAAATATGTAGTGTTCATGAATATCTGTGCATCTTCTAAGAAAAATAAATAAATACAATATGGTGATGTGGTGTTTGATCTGGATGAGTTAAATAATATATGCCCATTGCTTACTTGCACTGACTGGCTTATGACTGGGTATCTTGAAAGTTTTATTCAGTTATTTTCAGATGAGAACAAATGCCCAGTGTTAACAGACATCCAGGGGTGAAACAAATTAACAAGACGCACTACTTCCTCTAAAGGCAACCTCAGGATGGTGAATGCTGGTGACTATATAGTTAAAACAAAGTCATTGAGAAGCAAGGGGGAATAACATTTTAAAAATACAGAACATCTTAAAAAGTCAACCTAAAAAAGAACAACAACAAACTGAAAGAGACTAGTAAGGATTGAGCATGCTCAGGAGCCATGAATAATGGATATCAGTAGATGGGGGAAGGAAATGAAAACTGGTGTAGGAAGTGGAATGTGGTATCCAAAGGAGGGTGTGATTTACATACCTTGTCCAGATTGATTCTACCTCCAGTAATCTTCAATTCATTGGTACTTCGAGTAACTGAAAGTAGATTTATTCAGAGGGAGGGGTAAGGGCTTGACTTTGTCTACAGAGTCCCAGAAGCATAATAGCTAGGGTTTGCCACTTAAGCCCTAGCAGGTGAAATTAGCACCACTCAAAGAAATTATGTAATACAATTCTGGAAATGTTTGCAAGGCTTCTAAGAATGCCTGATATTATATCATGTCAGTGCAGGGCACCAGAAACAGTCATAGTTGGGGGAAAAAGGCTGATAAAGTCTCTCATTTTTTTACCTCCATATTTTGCTGTTTACAAATATGTATCTTTGGAGACATGAACCCAGTTTAAGAACTGCAAAGCATTCTGATGATACATTCTATGCTGAGTACTGGGGGCAGGGGAGACAGAAATATTAATTTAAATAATCTGTATAAAATCCTGTGAAACTTTATAAAAATGACACCCAATCTGAGAACTGTCGAATGCCACTTACAAAAACCTTTCCCCCAGAAAGATTATATGTATATACTGCCTCTTAATATAAATTAGAATTTCTAATCCCTCTTCTGTAATAAAAGCAGTTGTAGTGTAGTGGGTAAAGTATTGAACTGGGACTCAGAAGACCAGGGTTCAAATTCATAGGGAGGGTGCACATAACTTGGGAACCCTAGTAGAGTTGCCATATGTTGGAATCAACATGACACCATGCAACACAATTCTGTAACATATTTTACTGTACCACATTTTAAATTAGAGCTATCATTACACAAGGTTTTTTTAAAAGTATTTTAACAACAAAGAGGTTAACTCTAATTTAAATAAAAATATTATTTTTAAAAATTATTTTATCACCTCTACAAAAAATGCAGATAAAACACACACACACAAACATCAAAATAGCCTTCCCCCAGAACACAATAAATTAAGACAGCACACACATGTAAACAGCAACATTGCCTGGATTCATTAAAACATTAATTAATTTAAATATTATCCATGAAATTAAATTTAATTATAATAAATCATTCATTCATTTTTGCCCACACTAGATTTCTCCAAATATTTGAAAATTAGGAAGACTCTGATAGGTATGCTTTAGCATGCAGTTTTTTCCTTTCCCCCTTTGTCACTCTGTTCATTCTGAATTGGCTTGAAACCAAACTGAGTGAAATCCTCCACCATCCATGTGTGGATGATGCTTGACAACATTTCTACATGCAGCATCAAGCAATTCTTTAGGCCCCTGAAGGATGATTATACAAGGTTAGTGAGCTACATTCAGTTTGGTGGGTCATAGGATGGGCAGACCTGCTGTAGGGATTACTGCTGGCGGACTAATAGGCAGGTTGAATTAATTTCTTATATGATGAAAGTACTATTGGTGGTGAAGTGAAGACACTGCAAGGTTGAAGGAATATGAGCTTTCTGAGATATCAAATCTCTGAAGTGCCAGATTTTGACCCATATTTCATACATGCTTTTGAGTTTGGAAATCGGTTCTTCAGGTTAAAGGTACTATAGAAGAACTTCATAAAGACACAATTTATGCCAAACAGAAAATTGAGTGGCATAGGAGTGTGAAGAATAACTGTTCTCATTTGCCTTATTGGAGAAAGAAATTGGAAATTTGAGATCACAAATAATAGATCCGCCTTGTTCTTTGAATGAAACAGAATTCCACCCCCATTCCTGGATAGCTACAAAAGAGTTGTAATTATGCAACCTATATGGGAAAGCTTGCACTTGTGCTGCAACTTTCCTTTCATCCACTGCATTCTGTTTGCATATTTAAAGGATCTTGTGTCAAGAGAGCCTCACTTTGGTGTTGAACCTGAATTTTCTCCCTAAGTATCTTTGAAAGTGTGTGTTTTGCAAATGAAGGTTTAATTACTGGGTGCATGCAGTGCATATTTTGGGCCTTTTACTTACCTAAAATGTGCTAGTTATTACACTGTATTAAATTAAAACTGTAAACTTGGTTATGAACATCACTGTAAAGCTGAAGTTAAGTTAAATATTGCAAGGGTATCAAGTTTAAACTAAGATATTTTCCATGTAGCAATTTTTTTCACAGAAAAGACTAATTTAATTCTACTAGACAATTTCATTGTTCTCTGTATCAGAAGCTACTGACTCTTGTCTCTCAGGAATCACTATAGATAAGAATATCACTACCCTCTATTCTCTTGAGTACATATGTTAGACTG
The DNA here is from genome assembly GCA_037013535.1 of Intellagama lesueurii. NCBI lineage: Eukaryota > Metazoa > Chordata > Lepidosauria > Squamata > Agamidae > Intellagama > Intellagama lesueurii. The sequence continues at coordinate 154,044,819 of JBAJHW010000003.1, read as the reverse complement.
GATTACAGGGATATAATTAAATCAACACAAGAAGGAAAATGTGAAAACTGGAAATGACAGATTTTTGAAACAGCTGCTAAATTCAGGATTCTAAACCTAATGATTCAAAATACAGGTGTTTGACATATTTTTCCTTTGTACTAACAGCTGTACAGATGTTTAAGAGCTTCTTCCAGCTGAGATACTGTGCTTTTCAACTTGCCTGGCTCAGCAGGGCTTGCCTTCACCTCACTTCACCTGTTGGCTGTGTAGATATTTTAATTCCTAGTTTAAAGGCTGACACATACTGTAAGAGTATTATAGTGGTTGACTGTATCAGCTGAGGTGGAGAAATAGAGTTAGCTGATAGAAGAACATAAGAAGAGCTCTCTTGGTTTAGACTGAGGGTGCATCTAGCCCAGTATTGCAGTGGCCAGCCTTGGGGAAACTTGTAACTAGGAAATAAAGGCAACTGCTTTTTGTTGTTGTTGCTGCTGCTGTTGCTGTTGCTGTTGCTACTGCTGCTTGTCACTCGTCAACTGGTATTCAGAGATATATTGTTTCAGAACATGATGGTTCCATTTAGAAGTCATATCGATAACTGTCTGTAAATCCTCAATAACTGCATTAACTTTTACCCCACCATGAGCCTGACCTCATGTCTACACAAAAGGTGTGTTTTCTGGACATCATATGCAAGTACACGGTGGACGTATAAGCATCACACATAGATACCAAGAGTGGACCAAGGTCCTGCTACAAACCTGGATGCAAACTGAGTCCTTATATCTATTTTAGCAGCACTGTTAGAGGTTCCAGCATCACCACCCACAACTTCAGGGCTCAATCACTTGTTCATTTTTTAATATGATATATGCTGTCCTCTGCCAGCAGTGCTACTTTGCATTTAACCTAGGATGGACAGGACAATCCCAGCACAAAAGAATAAGCAGAAACACATCTGACACCAGAAATGGTAACATACAGAAGCCTGTGCCAGAACATTTCAACTTCCCAGAGATGTTAAAGTAATCAACTTGTTGAAATATCAATATTTGAAGATTTGTGCTTTATAAGAATGTAAAAGGATTATTGGGGGGGGGGGCAGGAAAAAATCTTTAAAGTAAAGAAAGAGCACTTGGAACTGCTACTATGAGTAATCTCATAACACTTTTAGTGTACCAAAACAATCAATTGACTGGCTGTACTGCCGATCAAGGTTACAGAATTTGTAATCAATTTTATGCCACCTAAATGTTTGCATATCTTTCATGAGATTTATGAAGTTGAGCACCATCATTTGGAAAATATGAAATCCGCAATGTATAGGTTTTAAGGCTTAATGATTTTGATAGAGAGGGAAAACGTTAGATAGGAAACTCATAGATTAAGAGAAACAAAGATAGCAGTTTCATAAAGTTGAAGAATACTCAAAATAAAGATGCTATGTAAAAAAATTATTGTCATCTTATGGAAATTAAACAGGAACAATATGAATGAAGATTTAAATTGGGCTAGAACACAGAATTTGCTACTGTTGAAATCCCTAAGTGGGTAAAAACAAGATATGGGGAAATGGAAAAAAATGGTAAGAGCTATAAATATGTGAAGGTAGGGACAGCACAGGCAGTGCATTAATTCATAACAAGATGGATTCATGTTATGCTACACACACTGAATATCAACAATGCTGACGTGGGGCAGAGAGGCAGCGGCACCAGAAAATCAAGAATGGAATTTTTTTTACATAGACTTTAACAGCCAAGCTGGGTGAGAACGTAATAATTTTTCTGTGTATGTCTAAGTATGGTAAAAGGCTGATTCATGTATTTTCTTTCACAGATTTTTAACTTTAAGAACTTTAATATTTTAAGATATGTATTCTTTGTCTTTTGCTCTTTACAGCTGTCTTTATAGGTTATAAGCTTTTGTATTTTAAGAATGTAATCTAAAACATTCTTTTTGATATTTTATTGTACTTATGCTACATTTTTGACTGCATTTAACTGCTATATTTTAATACTATATTTATATTCAAGTACAACTTAAACTCCATTTTCATATGTTTCAGCATTTGTACCTACAGCTTTGTTCATAGATGTAAGGATCTTTTTTTAAAGAAAGACACCTGTAACTGCTGAAAAAGTTACATGTTTTCAGTGATTCTTGAATTTGTGAACATAGAAGCGATGTAGGAATAGTTTGTAGCAGTAGACAAAGTGATGTTGCCTCGAATTATTCAAACAATAAAAAGACTTATATTTCAATACTCAGATGAACATTGATATGATTGCCTGTGATTATTTGGTTTCATTTTTGGATTAACCCTTAATTGGGATAAATGCCAGCTGTGACAAACAGCAGGCTTTTGATCTTTTCCCAGGGGGTCTGTGTATCTCTGTAGGACTCCTGGGGAAGTCAAGCACCCTATCGAGGCATCTTACAGAAGGTTCATGACCTATATTACTCTTGCTATTGCCACCTTGGAAACTCATTACCAGATGTCATCTTCCACCGTGTCCCATTTTCGTTGTACATCAAAACTTTGACCTCAGCAGAACTAGCCAGTTCTGAAAATCAAAGTAAATTATTCATTGCCAGGATGTTAATGTTATTAACACCTTGAATCTTCATTATCTGTGTTAACGATGCAATTGTCATCTTGTAAGTTCATTACCAAGTGTTAATATACAGTTGTCATTTTCTCCTTCCCATTCCGCTTGCTCCAACTCGTGTTCCCACTGTGTATGAACCATATATAAAATATGGCCCAGATGTTGTACTCCATGCATCTAAAAAAAATGGATTATAATCCATAAAAGCGCACACTGAAATATATTTGTCATTCTTAATGATACAGCAATACTTCTGTTTTTGTTTCTTCCCTAATACACTGTTCTCCCTGGCAGAGTCATAAGCTAACAGCCATAACCACATGCAAACACCTTATGTTGGGAGTGGGCAAAGTGTGGCCTTTGGGTTGCAAGAGATCCTCTCTGGACAACAGTGTGGTTCCCCAGTCCTCACCCTGACACCCATCTTTTTAAAAAATACCCCTCTTGTCTCTGTAAAGGGAAATTTTTAGCAGGTTCACCATGAAAGCTGCTTAGGCAGAAGGAAGAACTCTAAACCAGATGTGCCTTCTGATCATTTCTGGTTTTGGAGAGAAAAAGTGTCCCCTTCTGGTCTTGAAACATCTCTGGGTTGGATCAAGAATATAACAGATTAACAAAATGGGGTGTGAAAGGAAGGCTAATACTGCATTTACCCTCAGCATTTGATTCGATTCCTTTCTGTCAGGTTTAGATGTTATGGGAGGGACACAGACAGTGGGGCTTGCATCTTTTTGTGAGTCTGGTAGGGCCTAAGACCCACGGTACAAGTGTAAAAGGGAGCATTGATAGTTGTACATTATATCATACTGATAATTACAGCCATCTCTATTAGTCAAATCATTTGTATGGGAGTGGGGGGAAAACCTACTAAATACCTTTAAAAAGGAAGGAAGAGACTGTGAGATTAGAGGGAGAAACACCTTCTGGAACATTAAACTTTGTTTTATGCCACATGATTTTGCAACAGAAAGTCATTTATACTTTGACGAGATAAGTACTATTATGATTTAGAGACTGGTATGTCTTCACAACAGAGTGTTAGAAAATAATGAAGAGAATGTTAGCTTTTGCTGATTTAAAATTAATTTAAAGGAGTGCTGTCCAATTATATAATTGAGGACGAAGCAGGTGAGAGAAGGAATTTATGATTTAGTAACAAAAGAGTATTTGGCTTTAGAGAATGACTTATCTGGAAATATGTTAGAACTGAAGTAATCTAGATGAAATCTGTATGAGAATATAATGATTCCTTACTGGAGAAGATTCAGTGTTGCTTCACAAAGACGAGTCCACAGAAAGAAGGCAATAGAAGTGCAGAAGTAGTTATATCTCCTCTGTTAACTGGTGAGAGCAGTGCCTTTTCTATCTGTCCTGCCTGGATAAGGTAAAGGTAAAGGTTCCCCTTGACAAATTGTCCAGTCGTGTCCTACTCTAGGGCGCGGTGCTCATCCCCGTTTCCAAGCCAGCGTTTGTCCGTAGACAGTTTCCGTGGTCACGTGGCCAGCGCAACTAGACACGGAACGCCGTTACCTTCCCACTGAGGTGGTACCCATTTATCTACTTGCATTTACATGCTTTCGAACTGCTAGGTTGGGAGGAGCTGGGACAAGCAACGGGAGCTCACTCCGTTGCGTGGATTCGATCTTACGACTGCTGGTCTTCCAACCTTGCAGCACAGAGGCTTTTGCGGTTTAACCTGCAGTGCCACCACGTCCCCCTGCCTGGATATCTGACTGCAAATTGGATGTTATAGACCTCGCTCTTTATGGGCATAGGCCTACCTAGTGGTATGGCAGAAAGTTCCACCACCATTACTGTACTGCCTGCAGTGTTCTTTTGGTAGGGTTGATGAGAGTGGAGCATACTGTGTTCTTCATAGTGCTCTCTGTGACTCACACAAATGGGCCTTCTGCACCTGCACAGAGGATAGTTTGAAACTTTCCAGAACTGAGCATTTTTGGCAATAACTCTGTCCATCCTCTCTGTTGTGCATGATTCTGTGTGCCCAAACTCAGTCTCCTTTTTGTCTGCTGCCAGAGCAACTTAACGAGGACACTGCTGAGCAAGCTTATTGTGTTTGTTTTTGGCTTCATCTTTTAGGGGTTTTTAAACCCTTCCATGGCCTCTATCGCCTTGTTCAAAAAGTGTCTGTGGAAAATTGCCCAAACCTATCATTGTTGGAAGTGCCTCTTCTATCTTGTTGAGTCCCATTTTACCCAGGCTTGCTTTAGCTGCTACAGTTTCACCAAATCTGGTCTCTGTCTGAGGTTGCCAAAGCTGAGGGACAGTCCAGTAGAACTTACAAAGGATATGATTCACCAAATCCCCACTGATTTAATGGGCCTACTATAGTTGCAACTTACTACTGGATTTCAACCAGTGTCCAAGGGTAGCAGGGAAGCAACAGTCAATCTTCAACTGAGTTGCTGTTTAGCTGTAAGTACATTAAAGGTGGTTATTATTCTGGGAATGTCTTACAGGATGTCTTACCTCTGCACAGCTGAGAGCAGCCTTCTCTCACTGATGTCACAGTGACCAGCTCTTTAGTACTTACTGTTAGTTCTTACACAATGGCCAAAATCCTGTAGCTTAGCAAAGTAAAATACACTGATGTAGGCCCATATTGAGTTAATAGGGATTTAGTGAGTCAAAAGTTCAATCGATTCAGATAGGTATACTCTAACCATAACTTGCTATGCTACAATTTTGGCAATTGAGTTCAGAGCAGTATTTTGAGTTTTTTTCTGTGAATATATCTTGATCTGTTTGCAATCCACTATCTGTTGATTAAATTGTTCTCTGCTAGACCATCATGAAATTGTGCCTTCTGCATTGGACTGATCAAGGGCTGTTTTATGATACATGAAACTATAATAATTGGCTGTCATTTCTGTTTCAGCTGTTAGTATGTAAGTTGCACTTCAGTGCTTTGCCTTGCTTTGGCTCCATTGCCTGCTGTTCATCATCTTTTGTGTCCCAGTATATGTATGTGTTCTTCTGTAAAGCTTCATGGCATTGATGTTCTTTTTTGTGTAATTCATCTAAAGCCCTCTCTCCTTTTTCTTGGCACTGCACAGCATGGATTTCGAGCATTGCATCAAAACAACAGTGGAACAAAATTTAGAAAAAGAAGTATGACAAGGGTCGGGATTAATCCCTTTAAAGAAAATAATTACTTCCAAACTTCAGTTTTATGAGTTAGTGTTTGATGTCAGTTTATCATGAAGCCTAAGAGCATCAGGCTACTGTGGGAGGGGGTAATATTTAGGAATCATAAAGTCTGCTACTGTTTAATTGGATGCAATTAGTAAGATTGTATTTAGTAGGCCAGCTGTAGGGTATTTAAAGTTTGTCATTTTGAAATCCTGTCCTTTATTCTTGTTCCAAAGAAGTGATGCTCAGCTTCTCCCTTCAAAAATTATTTTAGGCTAGGTTTTGATTTTCATTGCAAATTAGTGCTCTTCTATGTGTGGTGCAGTGCTTCTGGAGTTACCACCTCTGCTCTGTAATTATCTAGTGTTTCACATTCAAATACTTTGATGCTTTGTAAATCTGTTAGGATTATTTTAAAAAGAATCTGCAATGGAACAAGAATTTTAAATCTCAATTACTGTTTTGTACAGAAGGCAAGAATGATGAATAGGTATTATCATCCTGATAGCAAAAATGGGTTGTTCTGATGGACCGAGGCATAGATTTGGGCTTAAGCCCCTTCACAGAACCTTTTATATCTTTGTTAATTGTACCACTATATGTGTGTTATTAGTCTGCCTATGTGTAAGCATATTTTATGGTCACTTATGTTGTCTAGTGAAGATCACAGTTGCTGCTGCTTCTTTTCCTTTGAATGTGGATAGAAATGGACGCCACAAGAGTCTGCCTTCTGCTGAGAAGAATTAATTATTTATTTATATGCCATCAAATCAATTTCCGTTTCTGATGATACTCCCAGGATTCCTAGATATAGAGTACTTGTAAGGTTTTTTTTAACAAGTTCCTAATTCTGGTGGTGTTCCACAACTGCAGCTTGCCCAAAGCTAGAGAGATATGAGAGCATTTAATCCCATCAGGCACACATGTTCTAAGTGATCTCAGCTGGTCCCTCCCCTGGGAGGCGTAGTGGGATTTAAACCTTGGCTCTTTTGCTGGGCACTCCAGCCCACTGAGCTACGTATATAGTTTTTATTGGTGAGAATAGCCATGCCCAAATAGTGGATTTTTGCATTTGTAATGAAACAGAGAATTTGACCTAGTACATTTTTCAGTAGAGCAATAGTTTAGTATAGTATCCATGTATGCTGCTATGTCTCAATGCCCATAGCTGCTGACATGCTTGTTACAGGGCAGACACGTACTACAGTATATGATGACAGAGGTCAGCATTGCAGAGAATACAGTGTGTGCGATCAGGGTAGTTACTGGCAAGATAATTGCAGTTGTCTTGAGGGGGGAAAGGAAGATTGGCGTTATGGTTTATATTTTCTGTGCTTCATATGTGCATCACTGTCAGCAGCTTATCAGCATTCAGTGGCTCACAATATGTGCAGCGTCAGAAAGCAGCCTGGACACAAGATCTGAGTCCCTGGAGACAAGCCCATCTCATGTAGCCTTCTGTTAACATAATGAACATGATTATTTTGAAGGAGATAGGTTAGCGGAGGAGACGAAGAGCTGCCTCTGTTCTTTGTATCTTTTGTGTTCCTGTTACTCAAGAACAGGAAATCTCATCTGCCTGTTTTCATGATAGGATGTCTATGCTAGAAGATGAAACTACCAGTTCACTAATTGTTATGAATGTTAATACCATGACAGCACAAAGAGATCTGTAATATTTGTGGGATGCAACTGTGAGTTGGTATGTATGATTCTTATTCTATAAATATAGAATGAGACAGAGGCCCTATTCAGCCAATATTTTCATGGGTTATTAGGCAACTGGATGCTTTCCCTCTCCACTTTCTTGCGAGGAAAGTGCTTCCCCCCTCCACTTTCTTTGCAAAAAGCTGCTTTCCCCCTCCACCTTTTGCAAAGAAAATGGAGGGGGTGCTTTCCCCCTCCATTTTCTTTGCAAAAAGTGGAGGAGGAAAGCAGGGATCAAAGCGCTTTGATCCCTCCCACCCCCTTGCTACCGTGTATAAAACAACCCTCAATTTTTCCTCTAATTATTTTAGGAAAAAGTGTCATTTTATACACAGAAAAATACGGTACTTATCCCACAACAGGTTGTCTTTAGACCTGGGAAGAATTGTACAGTTCAAGTCCTGTGTTTAGGGCTTTGTATTGAAAATGGCTTTGAAACAAGGAACATCCTAGAGGTAGCCTTTGTTGACCTCTCAGCTGCCTGTGACACTGTTCATCAAATATGAGTGCAAAAATTCTGTAATCTAACCAAGGATTATGACTAAACTAAAGTAATAGAATCCCTTTTCCAGAATTGCTTTTTATTAAAAAATTTCAAGGACAACACAGCCAATGAAAGATTCAAAAGGACGGTCCATCCGAGGACAGTCTTCTAGCTTCTATTTCATTTAACATTTAGACCAACAATCAACCATTTTCTGAAGCTGTCAAAAATTTTATTTATGCCAACTCCAGGCAGGGGGAGGGAGGACGAGTCTCCCTGCACGGCTGCCGAGTGGCTAGATAAGCGGAAAGAGGGGTGCTCCGGGAGCAATTGGAAGGCTGGCAGAGGCGGCTGCTGCCACCAGACGCATGACTGGACAGTCCAGCCCCAGGGGCCAGACCCTCGTTAAGTCCAGCTGTGCGGGATTATTCGTATATGAATACGAATACCCCCATCTCTAGAATAGACACGTGGGATGATCTTTTCATTGCCTCAATATATTGTACTGTATTTCACTATGTCTTCCACTGTATTTTATGGTATTTTGGTTTGCACTTTTAATTTATCGATGTCATCTTATTTTGTTATTTTATTGTTTCTGTCTAGTTGTTGTAAACCACAGAGTGGCCTTGGCTGCTAGATGGGTGGTATATAAATCCAATCAATCAATCAATCAATCAATCAATCAATCAATCAATGAACCGGTCATAGGCCTCTGAGACTGGGCAGCTGTTTTTCCAAATTGTCCATACCTTATAATTACATCCAGAGTTGTACTAAACATCTGCCAATTGGCTTTTTAAAAATTGTATCTTTTGTGGAATGATACTGTTGATGGTTAGACTGCTGTTGTGAATTGGCACATTATGAGCTGATGCCGCATATGTGGAATTGGAGTACAGCTTGACATGAAAGGAGCCTATCCAAAGTATGTGAACATATTTTGGCAAACCCTGGGCAATAGCAACACCTGTCAGCTGATCTTCCACTCTAGAAGCACCAATGTGAGGTGATTCACTATATGAACACCATTGGATGCTTACAAATCAAATTGAGGAAACAAGGTTATTGAGCAATCGGATGCTGATAGCCAGGAGCAGTTTCCATGCATTTGATAAATTTTTGATAACTGATTTATAATTTACAAAATCTGCTTAATATAATTTTTATCATCTTTAGTACAGTATGTCAGTTTTGGAAGACATAAACTGAACATAGGAGTGTTATAAAACTGTTTTACTCAGTCATAATTTTAGCCATATAGCTACCTTTGGAGCTATTGGGAGTAAGGTTCAGACTTTATCTCAAGAGCTTATCTGCTCACTTGATTTTGCTGTACAGTAGGAAATGAAGATTTAGTTTACATGTGATACCCACACAAATCTCTGTGTGTGAAATCAACGGTGTGTACAATTGGACCTCTCCATATTCTTATATCCGCAATCCATCCATTCAAAGGCTTTTCTTTCATCCCAGTTCAGTATCAGACATATACCTTGTTGGGAGAAAATTTGGAAAATGTGTTGAGGAGGGCTCTAGTGATTAAGAAGTGGCCAGGTTCAGTATACCTTGAAACGTTACAGGGAAAAAGTATATATTAATGGCTAAAATAGGTTATATTAAAAAGTTGGAACTCTTCCCCTGCACAGAAACACATCAAGGAGAAGGCTGTACCCTTGTTCTATCCATCATAAAAGGCTTGTAGCTGCAAGACGGCTGACTGGAGCAAGCTTCAAGGAAACGTGTTACTCCACTATGGTGCCAGCTTCACTGACTGTCGCCTTATTTCTGGGCACAGTTTTAGGAGCAAATATGTTAGCTGATTGTGATTAATGACAATCACCCAGCATTGTAACATTGTCCTCTTTCTTACAGACAACTGGAGAGACCCTGTAGTATATTGTGCAAGCAACTGAGGTGTGTGGTTTATTAGAAAAAGGGGAAGGACCTTGTTTGTGGCAAGACTCAGATATTTATGTTATTATAGAGTGAGGGAGGGAAGATGGATAGACAGATAGGTATGCATCCCTTTTTCCAAATACTGGCACCTAAATAGTGAAACTGCTTGTAATGAGTGATTCACTGTGCCTCTTTGTTTATGTCCTTTTGTTGCTGATAATAGCTCTTCTTTTCTTTTTTTTTCAACAAGCTTTTGACTTTTTTTCTGTTTAATGGTTTTCAGTTTCCTGGTTATGTTGCTTTAACATGCCATCAAGTGAATTCTAACTTATGGCGACCCTTTTCAGGGTTTTCCACGTAGGGAATACTCGGAAGTGGTTTACCATTCCCTTCTTTGGGGGACTCCCTGGTGCTGTGCAGCTTGCTGAAGGCCACACAGGCTGGCTCTACTCAGGGGGAATTGAACTCCCAATCCCTGGCTCCGCAGCCAGGAAACTAAACCACTGAGCTATCCAGCCAGCTTTAGTCTGTACTAATTCAGTCTTATTGTATTACTGTGGTTTTATGGTATCTTTCTTGTTTTTTGTTTGTTTGATTGATTCTTTTGTTTTAAAGTATATTTTAACTAGCCTCAAAACTTACAGAGTGAAAAGGCAAGGTAATAACTTAATAAATAGAATTATACAAACAAAGATTAAGAAAAAGAATGCTGTGGGAATTTTTAAATGCTTTAATTGAAAAGCGGTCTTAAAGCTTTTATGCATCTACATTAGCATATCTGTTTGGAGTGGTCTCCATGCAGTGTAGCTTCTTTTTACTGGCAGCAGTGCAAAATTCCAAAGCTAGAGTACTGGCTATATTGATTAGAGTACTGGCTATACTACAGCTATATCGATTGTTCTTCCTATTTTTGTATCTATTTAAGTATTAATACTGTAATAGAGGAAATGGGTAGCATGATACACAGTTTTGTCTCTTATGTGTACAACCTCTTCATACACTTCCAGTGTCACAGTGTTGTTATAACATGCGTTACGCTAAAAATATATATTCTGAAATTATATATATCACAGTAATCGCCATGATAAATAACTACAGTCTCATGATTTTAGACATACAGGTCTCAGGGTACAGATAGAGTAGAGCAAGATGAATGTAAACCTGACTTAAAACCATTAGAGTGGTCACACTTGCCTGTACGTTTTCTCTGTGCAAGATCTTCTTCACTTAAAACCAGTAAGTACTGTCATCCCCATGAGAAAGCAATTATGCATTGTTTATTTATATGCTTATTTTATTTATTTTTCAGCTTTTACCCCTCCCATCTAGATTCAACGAATCTACTCTGGGCAGCTTACAGTCCGAATAAAAACAAGACTTAAAGCAAACAATATCAAACAGCATAGAGATAAACAAAGTCCAAGATGGTAAGACATAGGGAACTAAGAAATGGAAGGGGGGAAGGCCTGCCTGAAGAACCAAGTCTTCAGCTTGTTCTTAAAAACTCCCAGCGAGGGTGCTAGGTGAATCTCAAGGGGCAAGATGTTCCAGAGGCGAGGGGCCACCATCGAGAAGGCCTGGTTTCTAGTTCTCTCCTTCCAGGCCTCTCTTGGGGTCAAGCCCCTCAGCCACCCAGCCTGGCTAGATCGAGTGACACGAGTAGAGCTAGGTGGGAGCAGGCACTCTGTCAGGTATCGAGGTCCTAAACCGTTTAGGGCTTTATATGTAAGCATTAATACCTTGAAGTCAATGTGGAAACGAATGGTCAACCAGTGTAAGGCCCCCAGAGTAGGGGAAATGTGATTATATTTTTTCACCCCAGTTAATAATCTGGCGGCCGTGTTCTGGACCATTTGTAGTTTCCGCATCAATCTCAAGGGCAGCCCCACGTAGGTTGCGTTACAGTAGTCTAATCTCAAGATTATGAGCGCATGGACCAGAGTGGTGAGCACCCCAACATCAAGATAGGAGTGCAACTGGGCAATCTGTCGAAGATGTAGATGGGCGGTGCAGACCACGGACGCTACCTGGGACGCCATGGTAAGCGCTGGGTCAAGATGGACCCCCAAGCTGCGGACGACACTCTTTGTGGTGAGAGTTGCCCCCCCCCAAAGAGAGGGAGCTTCCCAAACCACTGATAGGAGGGGCGCCCACCCTCAAAACCTCCGTCTTGTCCGGGTTCAGCCTCAGTCCATTCTCCTGCATCCATGCAGTACAGCCCCCAGGCAGCGCTCAAGGGGCGCAACGGCATCCACTGCTGTTGAAAAAAAGGATGTAGAGCTGTGTGTCATCAGCGTACTGATGACACAAAGCACCACACCCCCGGATGACCTCACCCAGTGGCCTCATATAGATATTAAACAGCATTGGAGAGATGATCGAGCCCTGCGGCACCCCGCAATTGAGGAGCCACAGGGCCGATACACTCTCTCCAAGCTGAAATCTCTGGGAACAGTCCTCCGAGAAAGACCGGAGCCAGGCAAGAGCCAGGCCACTGATCACCAACTAGGAAAGCCGTCCCAGGAGGATACCATGGGCGACGGTATCAAAGGCGGCTGAGATATCAAGGAGAACCAACAAGGACATTTTGCTACTATCGGCCTCCCTCAATAGGTCATCAAGCAGGGCGACCAATGCCGTTTCCGTACTGTGACACAGCCTGAAGCCCGACTGGAATGGATCCAGGGCATTGGTTTCATCCAAGAGAGCCTGAAGCTGGACGGCCACCACCCTCTCTACAACCTTGCTAAGGAAGGAAACATTGGCGATGGGCCTATAATTGCCAATATTGTCCGCCGCCAAGCTCAGTTTCTTCCTAATGGGCCTAATGAGTGTCTCCTTGAGGGCAAGGGGAACCCTGCCCTCCTGGAGAGATCCATTAATTATTGCAGTAGCCCATTCGGTTGTCACAGGCCTGACAGCTTTGATTAGCCAGGCCGGGCAAGGGTCAAGGGAGGAGGTGGTGGCATGGCAGCGATCAAGTGCCTTGTCAACCTCAAGTGACGTCACCGGCTGAAAGAGTAATTCTCACTGGACAAGACAGTGCGCTGGATGTCTCAGCTCGATCTACTGGTTTCAAATAGGGGGTTAGGTCCCGGCAGAAGGCCTCCACTTTAGCTTTAGAAAATGCTGCAAATTGGTCAGGTGAGATACTAGGGGGAGGCCAATCACTTTGACCAATTCCGGATCGATAACGTACTATGCGGAATAATTCCGCCTGCTGGTTGGAAGCTTCGCTTATCCGGACAGTGAAGTAAGCTTTCTTTGCAGCCTTTATCTTAGAAAGGTAAAGGTTGGACGCAATCCTAACAGCTTTTAGGTTATTTTCCATCAGGTTCCTCCTCCAAATGCTCTCCAGTCTTCTCCTGTTCAGCTTCATAGCTCTCAGCTGCTGGTTAAACCAGGGCGCTGGTTGAGCTCTGCAGCGGAGAGGATGTTTAGGAGCGATCATGTCTACAGCCCTGGTGGCGGCAGCAGACCAGCCGTCAACCAGAGCCTCGACAGGAGTGCCAGCCAGATCAATCGGTATCCCTCGCATGGAATCCTGGAATCCTGTGGGATCCAGTAGCCTGTAAGGGCGGACCATTAACATAGGTCCCTGCTCCCTGCGAGGAGGGAGAGCCACTGTGAGGTTGCATTTTATTAGGTGGTGATCTGACCATGACAAGGGGACAGACACAAGGTTAGTCACCATTGGACCACACTCCCTCTGCTCAGAAGAGAACACCAGGTCTAGCATATGACCACCCACGTGGGTGGGGCCGTTAACATGTTGGGACATGTCCAAGGAAGCCATGGTTTCCAAGAACTCAAGAGCCAGACCGGAAACCTCCGCCTCCGTGTGGATGTTGAAATCACCCAAGACGAGTAGCCTCGGGGATCCCAACAAAGCCACGGAGACAAAGTCCGCCAGCTCCGGTAAGGAAATGCCTGGATTGCGGGGAGCACGGCATGCCAGCAAGATCCTAATACCATCCCTGGCCTGAATCGACACGTGGAGGGCCTCCAGACCAGGCACCGCCACAGCAGAGAGCCTAACAACCTCCAGAGTGTTTCTATAAACAATGGCTACACTCCCCCGTTCCCCCCAGTCTACCCTGGTGTTGGACAGCATAACCGGAAGGACAGAGGAAAACCCCCGTCACTGCCCATCCAAGTTTCGGATATGCATGCCAGATCTGCATCCTCCTCCAGAATAAGATTGTTGATCTGCTGGGACTTATTGGATACAGATCTGGCATTCAACACCAGTTTTAGAGCGGAGGGCCAGCTACCTTGAGCCTGACAGGTGGTCACAGAGCCAGAACAGTGGACAGCCTTCAAACATCTGTCCACTGTTCTTCTGGAACAAGTGGCTACTATGCTACTGTGCCAGCACCATATCTCCCTCTACCTGTAATCACTTGAATATTTAAAGGACCCCCGCTGGGGGGGCAAGCCTTCCACTCCAGAAAAGAAAAAGAAAGAAGGAGAAACAAAAGAAACCTAATAAGTAATGAATGAACAAAATTAACAAAAAGTAAGCAATACAATAATAACAGAAGTAACAAAGTTAATAAAAAAGCATTAATAAATGATAAACAATAAACAAATTAAATTAAACAATTTAAATTAGTATACAATATAAGATTAATAAAAATAAATTAAAGGAAAAATAAAAAACATTCTGTTTGCAGAACGTTAATGTGCATGAATAACTGTTGAATAGCATTTATAAGTAAGCAACTTCGGTGCTTCCCCACTCCCCATTAATATCTCTTGATTTTCAGAGACATATTTCTGCAAAATAGAGAAGGCTGTGCCAAGCCATGCTAAAAGAAACTTTCACATACAGTTTCAGGCATTCTGGACACAGTTATACTAGTGCAAAACCTGATTCTTCCTTCTGAGTAAAGCACACATACGATGGGAAAAATATCATGTGTACCTTTCAAATTAGAATGATTGAGATCTCACTTTTAGATCTTTCTCTGTGAAGCTTGCAGAACAAACAGTAAAGAAAAGTGTACTGGAGCCTGGTTCTTTAAAGTTCATTATATACACTCCCGAGTGGAACGGGAATAGGGGAGAAGAGAGCAGATGAAACAAATTCCAAATTTTAATAGTTTTGACCTAATTTATTGAGTAAGTGTAGGAATGAGGGATATTCCTACACAATCCCCTGGAAAAGTAATAACATTTGTGCTACCTCTTCTCTTCTCCACTAATCCTGTTGCTCTTAGGAATATATATACTCTAAAGAACTAGGTTGCATGTACAGCAAATTAGTAGTCCTTCCTTTATTGTTTCTTCTGCAGCCTTCACAGGGCAGGATCTAAAACTGCACATGTGCGCCACTAGCTGGAAGAGTGTGTTTTTAATACTTGGGTTCCTGGTTCCAAATGCAAGAAGATAAATCCTCACTTGTAGCAAAATTGGGCACAATAATGGCAAGATGTTAATATACATAAATAGAATATATCACAGGAAAATTGTTCCAAGAAGATCTTGGGTCTATTTTTCAAAGTCACTTTTTTTGCTTTTAATTCTTATTTAAAGTTGTCTCTTTTATTAGCAAAAGGTCCTAATCACTATATGTTTTGTGAGTTTCCCCTAATAGTAATAGCATGTTTAAAATTTGATGTTATTGTTATTAAGGGTTATTCATATTAGTTTGTATTACTACCTTCCTTCATGTTAGTCATGGTAGCATGTATTGAATTATCCAAGTGTTTACAACATTTTTCTCAGGTACGTTAGTCCTGAAGATAGTGACTCATCCAAGTCCTTGTTAGAAGTTTGAACTGAGAACTTCTCAGTCATGTCCAGTGTTCTGCCATTTGTAATACTGTACTCTTGTTTTGTTGAAATTCAGTGATCAAAATTTGAATTGATAATTAGGAATCTGTGATGATTACTAAATTGTGATAATTGTCTGAAATCTGTGTTCAGGAATATTTGTTTCACCCAAACATCAAAATCAAGTCATTCCTTTTTTATATATTTTTAAAATTAAATTTAATAAAAATAAACAACAAAAATCACAATAGACAAAACATAACATATTTATTTGTTAATATAACAATTAATAAACAATAACAGCTTGGTATACTAATTATAGTAAATCTGATTGCTTTAACTTAAACATAGTTCATCCCTTTACCAGGACCAGTATGGATACTTTCAGTTTTCCAATTACTGTTCCAAAGCCCCTTATTCCCTCCAAAATTGCAATGTTTCTTGTAAAGGTAAATATCCTTTCTCTTTTATTAATGTGAATTCCATAAAATCTTCCCATATGTCTTTAAAAATATTTTTATTTAGCATTCCTTTTTTAATCGTAATATCACTTCTTAACTTGTCATTAATGCTTATATTCCAAATCTCATTGTACCATACAGATATCTGAAAACCATGTTTTACTTTCCATTTTTCCACTGTTATTAATCTTGCTACTGTTAGCGAAATAGAAATTGATTCTTTCTTCAGTGCTCCACATTTAACATTATCTAAAATAGATAGTAACACTACTTTAGGGCAAGGTTCTATATGTAATTTTAATATTTCATTAATTTCCTTAAAAACTAACTTCAAAAAATTCAGGATCATCTCGCATTCCCACCCCATATGTAAATATGTACCTATAATTTTATTTTAGCCCCATATATACTTCCTCTCTTATTTCTTCTCTCAGATCTGTTTCCCATCCCATTCTTTTTCTTACTATTGGATGTCATTTAAAGGGAGATGGCTCAAAGTGAGATTGCAATGTGTTCTTGGTTTCATAAAAGTATGCACAATCACATTACATACTTTGGTCTTAGTAAGTTAGGTATCTGGATGCATACCCAGAGCTTGGGAGTTTGATCCCCACTGTGTATCCCAGGAGAACAGTCAGTCTGTGTAGCCTTGGACAAGTGACGCAGTCCCAAGACACACCCAGAAGAAGAAAAGGGTATAGCATATCTGAGTACTCTCTACCAAGAATATCCTGAAAAGTCAAGAATCAACTTGACAGCACATAATGGTAATTATTATTATTACCGTTATATTATGTAAATATGTTCTTTATTAAATGTTTCATGCACAAATAATGAGATTACTCTTATAAGTTACGAGTAGGAGGAGCTACCAAAACAGTCTCTTACTTATCATTCAGTGCTCTGTATCTTATAAATTGGGTCTATTTATCAAGGTAAAATGGCATGCAGGAAAAGCTTTAATCCACATCTGTGTGTGATAAACAGAAGAAATTCTTACAGCAAAACTATGCTATTTTTTACTTCAACGAAAAGAATGCTTAGTGAGTGAAAACAACAGAATGGAATGTCTCAGTCCAGATTCTTTTTTCAAATATCTCTAATGTTTTATAATACTTCTGGACTGGCATGCTCCGTCAACAGAATTTTTGAGGAACACTGAAGAGTCATTGCTGAGTTAATCGAGTGTGGATTGCCACCCTCTTGTTAAATAATTTCAGAGAAAGAAGGAATGCCCACTTGAGAAGAACATGCTTGGTTTTCTGCTAAAGTTAAAAGATAAAAGGGTTCATGAACAGCATGAGTAGGCAGAAGAATGCAGAATAAATCATGATCATGAAAAAATGAGTTAGAAGTATGAAGTAAAGTTATTTCTGCCAGACTCCTTAAACTTTAAAGGAGGATTAGGTGAAAAAACAGAAAGAGTAACTAACCTAACATTTGTCAACACTGGTCACCAAAGAAGAGTGCCTGATTTTCAGATTGTGATTGTATATGTCTTTGAGCTATCCAGGAGTTCTCTGTTGAGAGGAGGATGACAAATACCAGGAATAAAACATTTAGTGGACAGACAAGGCACTCTACCTGTGGTCTCCCATTTTAAAAATATATTTATATCTTTATAAATATAGTTATAACCATTAGTGGGTGTGAGAGGAGAAAACTAATTTGGGTGGCGGTGGTATGGGGGTAGATGCATCCCTCTAGGGTCCAAGAGTGGCTGAATGCCTCTTGGATCTCTGGAAGATGCCCAGCCCTCGTCTACATTCATATATCTTTTTTTGTTAGGAACAAGTATAAGTTGTTGCCTACAATCAAGATATTTGGAACTTCAGCAATTATTCAAAAGGCCATTTTGTTAGGGACTTTGAGCCATACATGTACCATCACATTCTACAAAGCATCCAATACATTCCCAGGTTTAAGTTTCTTTTAAATATCTTGCAAAATACAAATGTATATGTGCTACTCAAATGTCCTTTTTAAAATCAAGTGCTTCATACATTAGATGGATGCTGACAAGCAGTAGACCTGCATTTTCATATTTCTAATAATGGGAAGAGCCTTGGTTGTTTCTTGTCATTTCAAGGTGGATTTATACATACGGGAAAATAGCTTGAAATAGTTGTTTCTGATTATGGTAGTATGAGTCAAAACACCCTTAAATTGTGAGAGTGCTAATCAGTTGTCTGCTACTCTTATTTATATTGTCATATATTTGTTAAAACCAGTGGAAGGTTTTGGGACATAGCTGCAGATGGGAGGAGAGGGTTAATCCTTCCCATCTGCATCATCCCTAAATTGCACCCCCCCCCCCAATGTTGCGGTTAGGCTGTTTCCCAATCTGACTTGCTCTGCATGTGTTTTGTATGAATGTTTATGTGTTTAGAGGATTGAGGGTAGATGACTTGTGATGTGCATGAATATGGTTGTATGTTATGGGGAAGTTGAGTGGAAGAATATATGTTGATGTAGTTAGTGATAAGAATGAAAAGGTGTGGATTATCTGTGAAAATGAGTGTGTGTATTTCACAAAAAGGTGTGTCTTGTGTGTGTGAGAGAGTATTACATCTCTGTCAATTGCCAGTAATGGCCATGCCCTTTTCAAGCATGCCTGTTAGTGGCATGTGCCTCCAGCAAATTCCTACACTAGCTGAAAAAAGTCAGTAAACGGGAGTAAACTGATTTTTCTGTCTCAAGAAAAGTAAAATTTTCTGATTGGACTCTGAACAAGTAGAGTGTTAAGGGAGGACATAAGGAGAGTGATCAGATCACCAGCAGTAATCATGTAGACTTGGAAACAAGCAAGGAAGTTTCAGACACCAAAGATGCAGTTAGACTTCCATAGGAGAACCTGGTGAGCTGCATTTAGTACAAAGTTCAGAGGGTTCTTGTTGTTTTTGGTAGATATGTGTGAACTTTGTAATCCCCACTGCCCCCAGTTCCTCATTTTTGCATAAAACTAGATTTCAGCCTATTGCTAGCTCCAATTCAAATACTGAATGGGAAGTCAACACTTACATAAATCCCACTAAATTGGTGGGTCTACTCTGGATGGGACTTGAAATAAGACACTGGTCAGTGCCTTTTTAAATGAGAAAAGGAGTAGACAGATGAAGGATTGTTTTCCTTTCCTTTGGATAAGGTAATGGTAAAATCTTGTTGCTTAGCGTAGTAAACCACGCTAGAGTAAGCCTATTGCATCAGTGGAGACTTGGTAAGTCAGCCATTGCATAAATGCCATTGATTCAAATAAGCCTATTATTTTAGCATAATAAGTTGCAATTTGATAGACACATTTGAATCAGTGGAATTTATGTGGGAGTTGACTCACTTCATCCCCATGGATTCAGTGGGTCTATTCTAGTGCAATTTACTACACTGAACAACAGGATTTGCAGCAATATATTTAATATGATCATGTTGTTTTTTTAATGCATAGACTGTGTTTGCTGGCCTCCTGCCTAGCAGGAACTGAAGAGGTGGCTTTAAATTCACAGAAATGGCTTCTTTACAATTTGCAACTCTCCAGAGCAGACAGATGACATTCTGTTAGTTTAATGTAGTTTTCCTTTTATCTTCCAACTTGCACTGAAGATGTATATATTATTTATTCAGTGCCTTAGAACGAGACCTGCACTTTATAGATATAAAAAAGGAGTTCCAGCCTGCAGGCCTACAATCTAAGAGATTTGCTATTTTAAGAAGGAAGCTAGTAGTAAATGGAAGGAGTGTTGTTGTTTTTTAAACTGCTGCTGTTCTGTGTTCTCACACAACCCTGCAGGGTTTTCCAGGGTATTTTACTTTGTCAAACTCTATTGTTGTGCTTATATTCTGCCCATTGAAGTGCAATTGGAGCCCTTAGCTAAA
Organism: Intellagama lesueurii; assembly: GCA_037013535.1. Lineage (NCBI taxonomy): Eukaryota > Metazoa > Chordata > Lepidosauria > Squamata > Agamidae > Intellagama > Intellagama lesueurii. Next base: position 154,024,873 of record JBAJHW010000003.1, on the reverse strand, counting down.
GTGGATGGCTATTCAAATCAGTGCCATTAAAATGTTTTGCTCTCAGCTGGTTCATATAATATGAATATTCTGCCCTTGTGTGCAGTCCTGGTTATTCCCACAAAAGCATTTTTATGGTGAAATGGAATGTGTGGACCAGACAATTGCAGATTTGTCTTGCAGCTGTTTCTGTGTGCTGGCAGGAAAAACTGTCACTGTAGACACATGAATTGCTATTGGCCATATCTGTGATTGTCTGATGCCCTAGTTATGTTCATCCTTTCTTGTGATGACAGACCCATGCATTGTATGAATAGACCCAGGGGCCTTCCAAATGGTTACTTGTGCTGTAATCATTAGCTTGACTTTGAAAAGCTGCCCAAATATTTACAAACTCAGTTTGAGTGTGCTAAAATCAAGAGAGATAACCACTCTTTGAAACATCCTTTCTTCTACTGTATCATAATTATATAGCATGAGATCCCCTTCTTAAGGTAAACTAGTTGTTTCTTTTCTTTAAGTAGCAGAACTGCAAGTATTTTTCATCTTGGGTTGATCCTTCAAAGAAATATTCAGTAAACTGGATTTTTTTAAATGCTGTGTTCCAGGTAGTAATGTTATTTGTGTTAAAAGCAAAAGAATTGGTACACCAGAAAATATTGGGGAACAGATGAATGTTATGTTTGTTGTAAGTTGCATTGTTTGTTTCAGAAATTCTAGGAATTATGGTTGCGGTGAACACATCTGACTTAGATATACAGTTCCCCTGTTGTAAGATTGGAGTAGTTGTTTATCTCACAGCATAGTAAAAGTAGTGAACATAAGGTCTGTAGCCATAGTTGAATGCTTACTTGTTATTAGTGATAATCTTCATTTATGTTCATTAATTACAATTGATTGTTTATGTGGGCAGGAGTGGCTTTAAGGTTGATTTGCAAGAGAGAATGAAAGGGAGGGAGTAGAAGAAGAGTTCTGCATGAAGAGAGCATGTTTACTCATATATATGTTTTCCTTGTTAACAGATATATAAGCCCCTATTCTTAGTATGTGGGTAACATATGAATCCTTCAGAGTCTGCAGCAACATTATTTATCTCATTGAACACCTCTTTTTCTTTGAAGTGTGGGAGGGTAGAAGTACACACCTGGAAAAACACAGTAAAGTGCATTTAGAATTATTGCTATTCAAATAGCATATCCAGGCAAAAGCAAAACAAGACATAGGTAAAGGTAAAGGTTCCCCTTGATATTTAGTCCAGTCGTGTCCGACTCTAGGGCACGGTGCTCATCTCCGTTTCCAAGCCATAGAGCCAGCGTTTTGTCCGAAGACAGTTTCCGTGGTCACGTGGCCAGCGCGACTAGACACGGAACGCTGTTACCTTCCCACCAAGGTGGTACCTATTTATCTACTTGCATTTGCATGCTTTCGAACTGCTAGGTTGGCAGGAGCTGGGACAAGCGACGAGAGCTCACTCCGTTGCGTGGATTCGATCTTACGACTGCTGGTCTTCTGACCCTGCAGCACAGAGGCTTCTGCGGTTTAACCCACAGCGCCACCACGTCCCTAGACATAGTGGCACCTTAAAGACTAACCTTTATATTTTCATGTGAGCTTTTGTGGATACATTCATTTCTTCAGACATCCACTTCTTATCTGAAGGAGTGGATATATCCACAAAAGCTCACATGAAAATCAGCAATTAGTCTTTAATGTGCCATTACATTTTTGTTTTTGTTCTTTGTTTTGCTTTTATCTGGATATACTTACACAGACTAACATAGCTACTTTGAAAACTATTGAAATAGCAGTACAACTATTCTAAGATCACTTGAGTGAATGTTCTTCTATGATTTCATTGAGATGTATCTGTGGAAGTGTTGATCATTGAGGTGTTAGCTGTAATATTGCTGCAGGAGACTTGGATCAAAACAGAACGATTAAATATTTTTAAATTGCTCAGCTTATCTGTGAAGAGTTATGTAACATTTGATTTCAGTTTTGGGTGTACATTCTGGCCAAGCAGCACTCTACTGCCTCACACAGCTAGGACGTTTCTTAGCAGAAGTACAGTGCTTCTTATACAGTGTAGGTTGGAAGCTATTTCCCAGGGCATTTGAATTACCCACAGAAACTCACCATCTTGTGTTTATTGAGCTGGACTAAGCAATAATTCCACATGTGTGTGCACATGCATGCACATGTGTGCATGTACAAAAGAGAGTTTAATAATGTTCCAAAGCTCTGAATAACAGAAAATGTCATTTTCCCTCTTAATATAGATTTCTTTCCCTCCTCCACCACCTTTATTCCATTTATTTGGCTGTAAATTAATGAACACCTTTAACATAATTACATCAGGAGCAGAATGGATTTTAAAATTTAAATGATAAAGCAGAAATAATTAGGTATAGGAAGAGATTATCATCCTGATTCTTCAGGGACTATATTATTTATTTTCCTAAGGCTCTAAAGGTAGTTCATGTTTATTTCAGCATCTCTCTTAACTATGCTAGACGTTTATTGAAGTTATAGTATGCCAAAGGTTTTTTTCCCCCCTTAGTGAATGTGAGCCTCACCAGCCCTGCCCAGGTCAGCGGGTGGCCCCTATTTCATTCATACATTCATGGACTCAACACAAAGTGTTTCAAATAAAATGGGGTTTATTACAACTTGGGCCAGGGCTTCAACAAACATATTATCTGGCAACCAGCTCTCTTCAGGGCTCGTTAGATGCACTAGCTCCAGTTTAGTCCTATCTTGAGTTGTCAGCACCGGGGTGTGTGTGTGTGTGTGTGTGTGTGTGTATGTCACGGTCCATCATTCTCTTTACCATTGGGAGCCACAAGCTACCCAGACTTGAGTCCTGCAAAAGCAAGGGGCATTACACTCGCAGTGGGGGCAGGGCATGTGGCACACTTGGGGCTTGGATGCAATGCAGGTCAGAATCACTGCCTGGGTCTGCTTTTGCTGGAGATGACGCAAACACTCTTATTGGCGCTTCCATCTCCAGAGTCAGAGCTGAGTCAGCATTGGGTCTCCCTGGTTGCTACTCACCTGTGGTCTAGGGTCCTGATTTTGCCATCTTTTCCCCCAAGAGTGTCAGCAAGGTGGAGGCTATGGGTATTGGTGTTTTGTACCCTCTCCTTTAAGCACACTTAGTTCTACCAGGGCTCCTGTCCAGGGATCCTTATTCACCACATAGTCCCACTACCCACATAGTTCTGGCCTTTCCTCCTTGTCCTCCTCTACCCAAAATGCCTCCCCTAGCTTCTTCTAGGCATCTCTCCAGGCTCGTTCTTCTGCCTCAGAGTGCTGTTGCCTCTTCCTTCTCTCTTGCTGCATCTGCTCCTGCCTCCTCCTGCACCTCTTTTATATCCCCCACTTCCCAACTAGCCCTTCAAGGGAGCGCTCTAAGTTGGGTGAGTCATGCACACTCTCCAAGGCTTTCCCCACCATTTTGGTTGGCAGTACCTCAGTTTATGTTTCACAAACTAGCCCCTGGCTCTGCCTGCTCTATCTCCCCTTTCAAGGCAGGCACACTGCTCTCTCCGGGGCCTGGGCTGGCTCTAGCCAGAGGCATCCTCACTGAATAATGTAACTTCTTGCTTGGTTATTTTTATGTCTTTAATCACTGTAAGCATATGACAGGCTGAAAAAGACAAATTCTCTTGCCAGTCTCTCAGTGTCAAGTGCTGCTATTTGTGTGGCCTCTGTTAACACCCACCCCACTCACTTTCTTACTGATGTAATTTTCTAAGCTGATAGTGATCGTTCTCCTCTTCCTTTATTTTCTTTCCATGGAAACAAAAGGAAAAGTCTGTCTCTCCACATACCCCCATTCAGTATAGTGTTGTAGTGCGCTGTTATGGTAAAGATGAGGTAGGATTTGCGTCATCTGTTCTGTTTGCAAATCAGCAGGATGCTTGTTTTGTTGTTTAACAAGAAATGCTTTTGAATTGCTGCCAGATTGCATTGGTTGCTCAGCAAATGGAGTTCAAAGCAAAACGTTGCTGTGACTAGAGATGTTTACTGTGAGTAAAAGGATTTGGTGAAGATTGGAATTGATCTGTGAAGTCTGAGCCTCTTAGGTGTCATGATATTAAGCACAAGATTGCTTACCTTCCAAGGTTTCTGGAATGTTAGTGAGTGTGTTAAAGGAATAACGTGTGCACATCTCAAAGAAGAGCTGTTCCAGAGGTGGGGTTGAAACTTTCCTTCAGTACCCTCTAAAGCTGTATTTGTGTTTAACTGTGGGTTTATGCAACTGTACCTGCTGGTTGCTGTTTCTGGTTTAGAGAGATGGTGAAGGAATGAAGAGAGACAATTCCAGAATCTGTGTTTTCCCAAGCTGTACTATTAAGAATGCCCGTGTTTTCGAAAACCAGCAGCTTGAAGTGGTACTTCATGACTGTTTAACAACTTAGCAACTGTGCAGTCCAGCTGACCTTTTCAGGAAGGAATGAGAAGGGCTATCTCACTTGAAGAACTGGTCATGAAGAGCTCTTAAGTGCTTTCTTCACTTTCTCTTGGGACGTGTGTGGCTTGTTTTTAGCTGATGGGAGCAAATACTGGCCTACGGTTTTTAGATGCATTGGGGAAGAGACAGAAAGAATGAGAAGCATCAAGGTAAGGTGTTTGTGGTGTTATCGGATTTTGATGTTCTGGCTAGTTGGTGGAAGAAAATCTCCTTTTCTTTGCATATTTTAAAGAGTTTGTGGATTTCAGAAATATGAACATTAGTAGCCTCTTAGTATTCTGCTTGATTTCTCCCAGCTAACTTTGGAAAGTTAGCATTGTTATTCTTTCTCCAGATAGCAGTTGATTGAATCACTAACTCTCCACAATTTTCCACCTTTATGTTTAACAATCCTCTAGGTGGCTTACAAGAAGTATTAGAATAACAAAATATAGTTCATATATAAACAGATGCATATCTATAGGCATCCTGGGCTCTTGTGAGCCAGTTACACATTCTGTCTTCCAAGGGTTGCTAATTACCTTCTGGGTTGCTTAGAGGTTAAAATTTCTACTCATCAGAAGCACCTTAAATGTCTCAACTATGACATTTTTTTTAAAGATACTGATGACTCCCTTGTAAACACTGACACTTTTTGTATAGGCTGTGGATTAGATTGGCAGTTAATTTTTTGTTTAGTGCAGCGGTTCTTAACCTTTTCTTTACCACAGACCCCCTGAAATATATTTTGTTGCCATGGACCGCCAAGACTTAACTCTAAATTGAAAACCCTAAAGTGCATCAAATATTTATTTAAAGTTTCTCATAAAGGGTCTTCAAATTTGGAGAAAAGGAAGAAATAAGTTAACCTGTATAAGGCATACACTCCTGTTATAATATTTTTTAATGATTCCATACATCATCATCATCATAAGGCAGAGGACTTGTTGAGGTGGAGGGTCTTGCGTGCTTCAGTGAGGTTGAGAGCTATGCTGGTGGTAGTGTTGCTATCTGAAGTGTCTCCCAAACCAGGCAGGTCTCAGCTGAGAAGCCAGACCAACTGTGTCCACCAACCATCAATTATGATGAGAGGAAACAAACAGACATTCATACTGGATTGGTCATCGCCTGCGTCAACAAGAAACACGTCAGGTGCTATAGCCCCTGGACATCTGGTGACAAATGGGCTACAGGGCTCAGCAGACCCTGTTGAGGAACTAGGACAGGCTGCTGCAAAGGAACAATGTAAATGCAAAACGTGGACTCCTGCTGAAAATCAATAAATTATGAAATCTTATTACGAGGTAAACCCAACAGCCTGTGGTTTTCAAAAAAGACTGATGGAAATTTGGAAAATGAAACACCTACATAGTGACATAACTGAACAGTGATTAATGGACCAGAGAAGGTTCATCATCCCGAGTAAAGTGTTTTCAGAATGGGAATTGCAAGAACTAGAAAAGGTAGCAAAAGAAAAATCAACACAGAACAATGACTATAGTATGGAAGACAAATGGAGGATAGAGATAAATACAACAGTGGAAGAAAATGTACTGTATCAATAGAGGAACAGCCTATGGAACAACCCAGAAATTATGAGTTGACAAAATGGTAGACATCACTGAGGGGAAAAATAGTAACGCATATTAACCAAAATACAGAAAGACAAAGGCTCCCCATTTTGTACGAATTACAAAGTAAACCAGTAAAAGATCTACTGACAGATGCAAATGTAGTAATCAGAACAATCCCAACCAACACGAGGAAATAAACCAGCTCATGTATAGCACAGCTACCATAATAACTATGGAACTTGGTTACAAGCTGCAAAAAAACCAGAAAACTCCTGGCACTCCAAAATGGAAAATTCAGCTGGAAAGAAAAATAAACAAATTATGTGCAAACACTAGCAATTTAAAACCCTTGAAAGATTCAAGACTTAAAAATGAAAAAGTAAAAGCCAGACTATGCAAATTATGTGACCTAGAAAGGAAAACAGTTGTTGGCATTAAGGAAGAATTAAAACAATGGATAACAGCTACAGCAAAGAAAATTGAAAGATATGATTGGCAACTTGAAACAATATAGTGAAAACACACAATTTCAAAATAAACAACAATTATTCTATAAATCACTAGGAGAAAATGCAGAGCAAAAGAAATTAGGCCCATGTAAAGATGATGCTGTAAAATTTCACTTCAAAATTTTGCTGCATTTCACTTACAAGCCTTGTTATATTGGGCTTAATAGCTGAAACTTGTATTCTGAGTCTTGACTCTGTTTTTCAAATGGTTCCTGTATTTTTAAGATAAACAAGAACAGAGAATGATTTTTCACACAAGTATGTCATTACAAAAGGCATTAATCCTTTCATAGTACTCTTTGGTAGTTCTGGAAAATCTGCTTGTAGGTGAGCCCAGAAATTTGGGAGAGACTGTTCCTTGAACTGCAATTTCAGAACACCATCCGTGGCTATTTCTATGAACTTGTCTTTCTCTGCTGCTGTGATACCCTCTAGTTCGTACACATTAACTGAAAAGGGATCTCTAATCCAGTTTTTGCTTGCATCTGGAACAGGAAAATATTCATGGAAACTATGCTGCCAATCCTTCCAAATGTCATGCAATAAGTGATATGTCCTCCTCAGACAACTATTCGCAGGGGAACCAAGAAAATTTGTGAGGTTTGGAAATGTCTCATAATTTCAGTTCAATAGGCAATGATGCCACAATTCCAACTTTTTTATCATTGCTTTGATCTTGTCTTCAACTTGAAAAACTGTAACCTTTTCTACTTGAAGATTTAAGTTGAGCATTTTTAAATGGGTGAAGATATCTGACAGATACACTAATTTGACTAACCAGGAAAAATCTGTCAAATGATCGCTGAGGTGAAATTGCTTCTCCATGAGGACTAATCTTTCCTTGTTTCTCAATTCCCAAAAATGAGACAAAACTTTACCTCATGATAGCCAACAAACTTCACAGTGTAGCAGAAGTTGGTGTTGTTCACTGTCCATATTTTTGCTAAGCTGTTCAAAAAGTCTTGAATTCGGTAATTTGCTTGTCATAAAATTGACAATTTTGACTTATTCATTTAAGGTCTGCTTTAATTTTTCTGGTATCTTCTTAGCAACTAGAGCTTCCGTATGTATGCAGCAATGGTACCAAGTCACCAAAGGTATCATTTCCTTAATCCATGCTAAAAGTCCAGTAAGCTTTCCAGATATTGCTTGGGCCCCATCTGTGCTAATTCCAATGCATTTCAACCAATCCATGTCATGAGATTTTATAAACTAGTTTAAGATGTTAAATACTTCTTAAGCTGTAATGTCTACCAACGAGGAGATGCAGTATGACTTTGAAGACTTTTCTCTCGTGCTCATATCTAATGTAGCACAGTAAGGTCGCTTTCTTTATTATGTCTGTGCTTTCGTCTGTGCTTTGCAGTGCAAAGTAGGGGGACATGTGAATTATTTCTGATAATTGTTCCTTGATATTGGCTGACAAACAGTTGATTACTGTGTCATTTGACAAAGATATTAAGGAAAGATCCTTGGCCGCTTTCTCGTTGATTAATGCAGAAACCCTGACTTTTGCAGCAGGTAATATAACTTATTTAGCTATTCTGTGCTGTTTTCTGTTTTTTGCTGTTAGTTGAGAAACTTCAAATGAGGCCCTTACTGCATTTTCATTGTTACAACCAGTTGCGGTATTTTTAACCATTTTCTTACTTTCCCAAAGCTCATGCTCCTTACTTTTGAAAAAAATTGATGCTCTTTGTGGCATGTTCTTTATGTTTAATATTGAGATGTCTTTGCAGTTTTGACGGTTTTGTGGCCTTGTTGGACAATATCTTGTAACACGACACACTGTGGTAGTTGCTTGTCTTCAGGACCTGTACATGTGAAGCCAGTCAACAGATACTCCTTGCTATAACGGCGACACTTTTAAAAGATGACTGGAAGAAGCTTCATTTTGCTTTCAACAGGTTGCATCCTCATCAACATCATCAGTTCTTTTACGTTTCAAATTCAGCCAGTGAGCCATCCAGTATTCAGCCAGAATGTATTGTTAGGAAATTCACTGTGATAATATTGAAAAGTCACTTTACCCAACAATAGCCAAATGGTTTTATTAGCAGCAGCAGAAGAAGAAACAGGATCAGAAAGTCCATCGAAACACTCAGTCACACTGTGTGAGACAGAAGTAGAAACAGGAGGTATGCCGTCTCCTCCTCCAAAGATAACCGCACCTGAAATGAAGGAGTTAATAAACGGAATGACGAGTGATTGGAATTTAACCACAGAAGAAGTAGAAAGCCCGGGAAGCAAACCGCCAGAGGAGGGAGTAGTTTTGGCAGGGAAAGAGGGGGATAAGAGGGAAGGAGAGGTGGAGGAGAGAACAATAGCAGCTGTGGATGAATGCTGGGCAATAGGCGAAGAGCCAGAAGACTAGGAGGACTGGGTAGAAATTGTTAAGGAAGACCCTTGGACTGGGGAATGGGTAACTTTGAAAGTGCCCATAGAAGAAGCTCAGCGAGAGTGGAGAGAGAAACCAGTGAGGAAACCATCATACTGGAGAGAAACTGCAGAGCAAGAGGCTCATAGGAAAGAAAGCGAATGGTTTGCCCGAGTAACCAATTACTGGGAGAACCAAAGATGCCTGAGTTCCTGGGGGAACAGCCCTGGGAAGACCCAGCTATCTCCCAGAATCTGGAGAGACCTGGGCAAGACATTGTGGGAGTCCAATGTGGGATGGGTTTTCCACAAGTGATTCCATTTTCTAGTTGAAATGTGTCCTCTTCACTGGTCATGGAGGATTTGTAAATGCCGGTTGTTAGTTCAGTTCAAGAGAATGTTTCATGTTTGGATTATGTTAAGAATTGGAATGGTGACTTAAAACAAAAATAATCAAATTTAGCTATGGTAAAGAATGAAGGAGCTACTGCGTTTGTTAATATGAATAAATCTGTTGATATAAAATCTGAGTCTCTGTCTACTGATGTGAGAAGGAAGGAAATGTCTCCGGAGGGAGCGGACTTGCACGAACCTCACACACTGACACCAACTGACTCCAGCTCTCTTCCTGTGTCTTCTAATTGTCTGCGCAGTAGCAAAAATGTCACATGCTGTCTCTCAGCCACTCGATGTCTTTCAGTAGCATGTTCGGATCATGTGCAGAAATATCAAACAGTTATTTGCTATCAAACAGTTATTTTCAATATCGATTTTTACTTTTCTTTGTTGTTAATAGAGATGGTAGGTTAGAAAAGCCAAGTTTTACACAAGCAAGCAAGGGAAATTGAGATTATGTTCTACATTTCCTTTTCTTTCTTTCTTTCTTTCTTTCTTTCTTTCTTTCTTTCTTTCTTTCTTTCTTTCTTTCTTTCTTTCTTTCTTTCTTTCTTTCTTTCTTTCTTTCTTTCTTTCTATTTTAACTGCAAAAGATCATAGCATTTCTTCAGGCCTTTGCGGACCCCCTGTGAGGACATTGCAGCCCCCCAGTGGTTGGCAGACCACAGATTAAGAACCAGTGGTTTAGGGTTTATGAGAAAATGCGGAAGTTTGAGTTTAAATATGTAATTTGTTTTGGGAATGAATGAGTGAATTTTGCATTTAAACTCCCAAGTTCAGCTATCTGACAGTTTGAATTGTGCAATGTTGTCTTTATAAATTCTGCAGCGGTAAAGGTTTTTCTTTGAGCTTCTGTGGTTAGCAGTGGAATGAGAAGAAACATATATGGGACTTTGGATGCCATAGCCTTTAGATTAAAGTGGGGATTAGGTGAGAGAAAGGGAGAAGGTGCCTGATGACAGAGACAGCCTTGTTGCGAGACTTCTGAAGTTTTAGTGAATGTTTTTCATAGACTATTAACTCCTTCTGAATTTGCATCCCTGTGCTTAATAAAAATAAAAACCATGCTTCTTAAATGAAAGACATTGTGAGATATTTTGTATTCTCACAAGGTTGCCAGATTCTGCATAGGGTCCTCAACATTTGCAAAATCATAATACATTCCTCATTCTTTTCCAGATTTGAACCAACTGGTCAATGGACCAGTTTGAATCAGGCTTGTATGTTTTTAATTTTTTTAAAGGTCAAGGCTAAAGTTGGGTGGATGATGCAACAGTCCTGCATTGCAGCTGTCATCTTGTTAGCAAAATGAAATAATTTAAACTTATGAAAATGATTTCTCAGGCAGTGAACTTGCTGGAGAGCAGCATGTAAAGCTGATAGAACTCCGAGCAATGTACTGGGATTCTGTCCCACAATCAGCTGTGTGTCCCCCAGAGGGTGACAAGGGATTTAAACTTGAGCCATCCTGAACAACTCAGTCTTGCTTCCTTTCCCCCTCCTTCTTTTTACCAGTGAGAGACAAGAAGTGGGAATGCAGATTCCCAAGGAATCGTTTGATTTGGTATGTGAGGAAATGTGTGATGAAAACTCATTAACTTACCATGTTCTTTTCTGCCAGTAAAGTGGGATTCTTAAGTGCAGTATTGCTTACACAATTGTATTTACTTAAGACAGTATCTCCCCTGTTTATTTTTTGCTATAGGACTACACCCTACTTCTTATTTGCTCTTAAAGATGTTATCTGGCATTATTCCAACTCCTGCTGTCTTATAGGCTATTTATCAGACTTAGGTAGGCTTTTTCAGATGGGGAGATGACACTACAGTGTTGATACTCCAGGGGTTGCTGTGGCTAGGTCTGGCAATAGACATAGCAGGTCCATGCTGCACAGATACTTGGCACAGATACACACAAACTCCCCCTCTGCACAGAGACATCCAACCCCCTCCCTCCTTCCCTACAAGTCCCCAATCTTTCATATACATTCACACACAGCCTCCCCCAGTTCCTATTAAACAAATCCTTTCTGTTTGGATCTTTCCTAAGGCCTCATAATAAATTGGTGAGATGGAATTCTGGCAGTTGTGCATACAATTGAACCTTTAACCACAGTGGTGGGAGCTTTGTCCAGCAAGTGCTCTACCAGCCATGCACAGAGAACTATCCATAGAAAGCATGTATGCAACTCATTATAGGCCACCAGGTGGACCCTAGCAGCTCTACAATTTGTTAGTAGTAAATACACTGAAGGTGGGTATTTCAGTTGGTGGAGAATTTAGGAGGAAGAAAGGTGAACTCTCCACAAGTATTGCTATAATCAGGAACATGATTATAAGAGTGATAGCCAAGTATCTGAATAAAAGTTGAGTAAAATAATTGAATCCTAAGTAGAAATATACAAAATATATTGGAAAGGGCAAAATGATCTCTCTTGTTGTTGCTGAGCTTCTCATCTCTCTCACACATACCTCAGCAGGAAAGAAAGGGAGAATCAGGTGGTTGTCTCAGTCACTGACAGACCCAACCTCACAAAGTCAGGTTACAGAGGAGTGTTCCCCACATTGCTCTGACCAAATCTGAAGAGGCTTGACCTGCGTATAGAAACAAAACTGACATTTGCCAGTTCCAAGGGGTGTTACACTGTTGTTCCAAGCTGACTAGAAACAAGAACAGGAGGAACAGTTCTTTCTGTGTGTGCGCACTGCAACATTTGTTGGAGATCCCTGCTTTTCATTAACTGGCAAAGTGGATGTTCCATGTTGATCACTTTGGCCACAGAATGAAGCCATCCTGAAATAAGGTTTTCAAATACTTGGAGAACTGCAGTGATTGCAAAAGTATGCGGCTTTCACCACTGCTCCTCCCTGAGCTTAAATGCTTCTAAATTGGTGGTAAGGAACTGTTTTTTATATCTTCATGCTTTTGTAGAACTCTGGAAGCATGACAGCAGAACTCAAATGTAAACCCAAACTTTGCCCAATATCAATTTTAATATTTAGAGACTTCTGTTGGTACTGCTACTTGCTTGTCTTTAACATCCAGCATCGAGTAGGGAGGTGGTAAAAGCTTCATGCCATTTTCCCAAGTTCATTCCACAGCTGATGAGCGACTGCCGAGAAGGCCTGGTTTCTTGTTTGCTCCCTTCGGGCCTCTCTCAGGGTTAGCATCCTCAGCCAGCCTGCTTGAGATGTTCTTGTAGGACGGTCAGATCCTGTTTGAAGTAGGCATTCTGTCAGCTACTGAGGTCCCAAACCATTTAGGGCTTTATAGGTTAGAACCATCACCTTGAAGCTGGCATAGAAATGGACAGATAACCAGTGTAAGGCAGCCAGAATTGGGGTGATATAATGGTAGTTATTCACTCCACTCAATAATCTGGCCACTATGTTCTGAACTGGTTGAAGTTTCAGTGATAGCCTCATGGGCAGCCCCACATAGAGACTGTTGCAGTAGTCTAATCTTGAGATTACCAGTGTGTGGACCAACATGGTGAGGGACCTGGTGTCAAGGTAGGGACATGGCTTGGCAATCTGCCTGAGATGGAAATAGGCAGACCAGACCACATATGCTATCTGAGTGTTCATAGACAGTGTTGGGTCCAGTAGGACACCCAGCTACGAACCTCATTCTTCACAGAGAGAGTAGCACCCCCAAAGGAAAGGGAGGCACCCAGTCTGCAAACAGCTGGAACACCCATCTGAAGGACCTCCGTCTTGTCCGGGTTCAGCTCACAATCTCTTGGTCCCCATCCACTCCACTATCGCAGCCAGGCAGCACTCAAGGAACTGGACAGCATCTACTGCAGAAGGATGGAAGGAGAGATAGAGCTGCATGCCATCAGCATATTGGTAACATGCCACTCCAAATCTCTGGATGACCTCCCCCAGAGTCCTCATACAGATATTAAACAGCAACAGGGAGATGATTGACCCCTGAGGGACTCCACAATCGAGAGTCCAAGGAGTGGAGACCATTTCCCCAAGTTGGACAGTCCTCCAGGAAGGACCAGAGCCAGGACAAAGCCAGGTCACTGATCCCCAATCCAGAGAGCCTCCCCAGGAGGGTATCGTGGTCAATGATATCAAAGACCACTGAGGAGGACCAGCAGGGACATTTAACCCCTGCCAGCTTCCCTCAAAAGGTCATGATGCAGGGCAACCAGTGCCATCTCCGTGCCATGATGCAGCCTGAACCAGGACTGGAATGGATCAAGGGTATTGGTTTCATCGAAGAGTGCCTGAAGCTGGTCGGCCCCCACCCTCTCCACTAGCTTGCTTAAAAAAGGAACATTGGTGACAGGACAATAGTTGTTACAATCATCCTCCGCCAAGTTCATTTTTTCCCAGATGGGCCTGATAAATGTCTCCTTGAGGGTTTGGGGAACCCAACCCTCAAGAGAGATGTGTTGATGATGGACGTGGCCCATTCTGTTGTTATCAGTCTGGCATCTTTTAAAAGCCAGGCTGGGAAAGGATCTAGGGAGGTTGTGGTGGCCCTAGCACCTTATCAACCTCAGATGGTGAAATAGGCTGAAGCTGATAATATAACTGGACAAGCTGGTGCAGTGGACTAAGTCCTGGTGGATGGGAGAAAAATGGCAGCATTACTTTGAAGTGGGAGGGCTTCCTACTTTGCAAGCCTGTCTAAGGCCGGATGCCAGGGAGGGACAGTTTCTTTTCTTGAGGAGAAACGAACAATCCACTCCCATCTACCACCCTACCTTGGGCAATCTCACAGTCTCACTGGAAAAGGCTCAGAAGTCTCTAGGATTGGGTAGGACAAAAATAAATGAGATAGGGTATTTGGAACAAGAAGAAACAATAGAGAGCTCCAGGAAGAGATGGTGGGAATGGATGTTGAAATGTTCAGTGTCAGAAAGTGTGAAGTGTTACACATCTGGGCAAAAAAAATCAGTTTCATGTATTTGCTGAAAGGATTTGAGTGGCAAGAAAATGGATCTTGGAGTTGTAGGAGTTTCACACAGTGAAAATAACTCTGTGTATGTTAGCTTAAAAAAAAATTTGTTTTGGGAACCATTAGTTAAAATAGCCAGTATAACGCTTTTACATGAACCTGCAGCACGAGCACACTTTGAATATTGTGACAGTGCTGGTCACAGCTGGAAAGGGGGCAGAAAAGAGCAAATGAATCATCAGGGGTCTGGAGAAACACTTCTGTGAGGAAAGGATGTGATGTTTGAAACCCTTTAACACAAAAGAAAGGTAGAGGTATGGCAGAGGTATATAAAAGAATGAATGGTGTGGAGAAAGTGAATCAATCTAAACAATAGAACTCAGGTCATCCAAGAAATCTAAATGGTGGGGAACTGTAGAGAGAGAAAACTACTTCTTCACACAGGCAGTAGTTAAACTGTGGAATTGCTACTGTACAATACGGTGATGATTGCCATCTTGAATGGCTTTAAAAGAGGATTATAAAAACCATTCAGAATAAGACTATCACATAGCTGTCACAGGGCTACTGTGTAGCTATCACAGGGCTACGATAAAGCTAAAGTGACTCAGAAACTGAAGCTAATATACACACCTATAACATATACCAAAATGACCCAGAATACCAGTGTACCAGATACCATTATAACTCCATATGCCAGTTGCTACAGAACAAATTTTCTGTTGCATGCATGCCCTGCTTCTGGACTTCTTATACTGATGTGGTTGATGTTTCATCTTATCTAGTGTGTCTGCATGCAAACAAGTTCTTAAGTTTTGGTCTTAGGTTCCATGAGAGAGCCTGGAAGCATGCAAGTCTCTGGCAGAAACCATCCCCCTTCTTCCTCTCCCATTTAATCCCCTCTTCTCTTGTTTGCTTTAATCATAGAGTGATCTTATTGTAACTTCTGACGTGGCCAGCTGATCACTACCTGCAGCAGGTGCACTTCTGTCTCTTCCATTGTGCTTAGCAAATAATTACACCCTGCCTGCAGCATATTGATTTTTCGAGTCATGTTTTTCAGAAAGACATGTGCTATTGGCTGAGGTAGTTTCCAGTTAGCTTACATTGGGTTAGCTAATTTTGTTCTTGTAACAACTCAGGCTTAAATCATGGGCATAGATAGATATATTGGATATGAATTGTTTAGGCCAAACAAGTAAAATTCATAGCAGAAGAGAAAAACCTACATAACTAAACAACATGTCTGTCAATAATTAAAACACATGATGCATTTTCAAATATCAATCTCTTCCAGTCATTCAGACTTCCTGCATTAACACACTGGAAGTCAAACAGTTGTGGCCATTTTTCACCACAAGCAAGATGAAGGATCCTATCTGCTGGATTTATCATATGGAATCAAGCAATTTCATTTATTCTGTTTCGTGATCACGCTGTTTGTAAATCTTTGTAGTTGGGACTACTCGCTTGGATGTACAGATCATGTCACCTGTCTGCACTTCTTTCATTACATCATTTCTGTTCTGTGTCTCCCCCTCCCCGAGCAAACTTTTGACACAGTTCCAAAACTGCTCCACGCACCTTGTGCCAGCTGGCACGTCTTCTGGCAGTAAAGCCTTATTAAAGATATGAGAGATGTCAGATTCTTGAGCTGCAATCTGATGTAGGTAACAAACAGGTTCTTGTTTAAAAATATTGCTGAGACATTAAATGGGGCTTTGTATGTTTCTGTTTCTTGTAGAGTTCCCTCTTACACACACACATACTCTTGGTTCAGACCACCCTGTCACAGAGCATCAGGTTATGAGAAAAGCCCTGCTGAGTTGAACCAGAATCCTATCTACTCCAGCTCTGTGGTCATGTAGCAGCCAGCAGATGCCCCTGGGGAGCCCACAGGGAGGACACGAGCACAGGGGCATGCAGCTGCCCAGCAATTTGTATCCAGAGGCATACTTATGCTGCCTCTTAATCTGCAACTGAACACTGTTTAAGCAGAGCAAGCCCTTACATTCTGGTGTTAGGAAGCAGTGTTGGTACAGGTCTTTGTAAAGTAGCCACTTCGTTCAACACACAGAAGGTGTGATGATAAAACTGGCTGGCTTCTGGACTGCTTTTGAGAGGAACACCTCAAAGAAGTGTCGTTCATTTCCAAACTCCTATAAAGACGGGTGTCTCGCCTAGCATTTCATTCTGTTCACCTTCATGGCAATTTCTTTGGTCTGAAGGTCTTGCAAAGAATTATGCATGTACTTGCCTACACACTGCCGACTTTGGTTCGTAATTATTTTTAGAGATATTATTCCCGTGAGACTGAAATGAAAAGTTAAACTTCCCTCAGAGTTGAAGAGAATGATCTGTTGGTAATGTTTTATTTATATATGTTTTCTTGTAGAGCCAGCTGTCTACAAGATGCAGTTTTTCTTATTCGTGAGGATTTATTTTGTGTGACCACAAAGTTCAAGTCTCTTACTCGGTGTGCTTTTTTTAAAGTGAGAACAGTAAATGTTGGACATGCTGATCATATTTTAATTTCTAAAAGAGAAATATTTGGGCTCAGTTAATGTGCCACTTAATGTGGTGGAAGTTATGGTGCATGTACTAAAGTGATATTCATATACTCTTGCTGAGCATATTCTGTGACAATTTCTGTGGCAAGTGAGACAGATGCTGGTGAGGGCTTCTCTCCTTTAAAAATTGAAACTAGTTTTGCAAATAACTTTGTGTAATTTACTAGCCTGTAAACAAATTACTTGTCCACCTGTCTACACATAAAGATCTTTCCTGCGAAACAATCACTTTGCTTTCCCATGCAGAAGTTTCCCAGCCTGGATGCCTGGAGGCAGTTCTTGTTCTAATCTGTTTACAAGCCTGTTTAAAACTGTTATGCTGTATCTTGTGATGTTGGACTGGAGAAAGTTGCTGTGGGTGGAAGAATGGCTTAATTCTTGATAGGAGCTAGTTTCCACTTCAAAAACGCCACTGTTCTCAAAATTTTACTTGCTTTTCTGCCTGTGGCCACATTAATCCTTTTTCTGTAGTTCTAAGGACCCTATCAGGTTTCCTTTCATGTCAATTAAGATTTTTGGACTTGGCATCCTTGCAAATTGGGGTCTAAAGTTTAGCATTGTAGTCACTGGACATTTACAAAAAAAAAATATTGACCTAAATTTCTTTTTGTACATTATCTGGATATCCTTTATTCCTGTGTCTAAAGTTGTCCAGCCCTGTCACATGCAAAATTAAATAACCTCAGAAGGAAATTAATGTCCTAATAAAACTTTGGTTTAGAATGTGTGCTTTTACACCCCTTTACCTGGTGGTATTAATCAGGTCAAGTATTTTTCAGAATGAAGTCTAAGTGAATTCGGCAGTTTTTCTGAAATCATAAGTAAAGGAAAGAAGTATTGAGAGATGCTGAGTGATTAAACTCCAAAGTCTTTAGTCTCCTTTTTCCATGTCTTCTATCTCTAGTAGACTTTTCTAGGGAACAGAATAGTTGCATGATGATATTATGTATCAGTAGTATTAGAGCATTCCTAAATATCCAAATCAGCACTTCTGTGGAACAGAAGCTTGTTAATTTGATCTTCTGCCTTATCAGTGGACCTTACAAAATGTGATATCATGGTTAGTAATTCAGACAGCCCAAACACAGCTTGCAGATTCATACAAGAGGTTAGATTTTATGCAAGATCTTTTGGTTTATAATATATACACAGATAGCCAACACAGATATGGAGTTATGAGAGTCTTGTAGCCAAAGGCAGGTCAGATGAAGAAAACAAACAAACAAACAAATTTGACAATAGTCCCAAGGCTTATAGAAGCGGAAACATCTTTATGGGGTGGGAGTAGGGAAATAACAGGGTAAATATATCCCTCAAACAGACTGAGAAAGACTGAGCATATTTGGTGGACGCACAACACCAAATGTGTGGGATGCATAAGTGTAGTAGAAGAAAACTAAAGTGAAGGAGGAAATGGAATGGAGTATCATGAAGGAAGGCATTGTGTATCAGACATGTGTTACCGGTCTCACTTGTCTTGCACTGTTAGCCATCACACCAGAAACAAAATGATATGATTGTAATCAACAAGTATGTGTCTTTTGCTATACCATTAGCCCATACTTGTTCCTCCCCTCTGCCCAATTTATCTGGACTTAATGAATGATTTATTTGTTATTTGCAGGTTGCCAAATGAAGGAGTCCACCATGTGACCAGCAAGCCAACTAGCTAAGGCAGCTCTGCAGTTTGTGGCAAGCCTGTATATTCCTCTCTTGATGCCTATTATTTGTGTCTGAAGCCAAGGAATTCATACGTGCACATGACCCGCCTCCTTCGTAGGACTTTTCTCAGCCCGTGGAGAAACTGGGGAGATAAGCAGCATTTAGAGGAGCAATGGGACTTGAATGCCATGGTCACTTGAGATAAATGGCAGATCACTGGGCATCTAGTCTTGGAGCTGCTTGCTTAAGCTTCATCCCTCTCAGCAGCCCACATTTCTTCTCTGTGAGCTGCCACTGGCTCTTCCAGTGGTGGCGTTGGAGACATCGGCGACAGCTTGGTTGGTGCCAAGCTTGAGGAAGTGGGTAAGCAACCCGCCTCACCATGATTCAGCTGTGGAAAGTGGTGAGGCATGTGCGACAGCTGGAACTCCACAGATTGATCCTGCTGCTCATTGCCTTCAGCCTGATCTCCATGTGTTTCCTGGCTTACTATGTCACTAACAGTCCCAAAATCAAAGAACCACCCCCGTTGCCCTTCAGTGATTGTAGCAACCAGCACAGGGTCCTTATTCAGCCCCAGGCAAGCTGGAGACTTACAAAATCAATGGATAACTCCCGCACAGACCCTGTAGTGCTTGTCTTTGTTGAAAGCATTTACTCTCAGTTGGGTCAGGAGATTGTGGCTATCTTGGAATCTAGCCGGTTTAAATACAGGACAGAGATTGCTCCTGGAAAGGGGGACATGCCCACACTAACAGACAAGGATCATGGCCGCTATGCTCTTATTATCTATGAGAACATCCTTAAATATGTGAACCTAGATACATGGAACAGGGATCTTTTGGACAAATATTGTGTGGAGTATGGGGTTGGCATCATTGGTTTCTTCAAGGCAAATGAGAACAGCTTGCTTAGTGCACAGCTGAAGGGTTTTCCCCTCTTCCTACATTCCAATCTAGGGTTACGAGACTATCACATCAACCCCAGTGCCCCACTGCTGTATGTGACCCAGGCTAATGAGGTTGAACAGGGTCCTTTGCCTGGTGATGACTGGACCGTGTTCCAGTCAAATCACACAACTTATGAGCCTGTATTGATGGCCAGCACCAAGTCATCAGAATCAATCCCTCATCTGACCACTCACAGAGCTCTGCATGCAACTGTGGTCCAGGACCTGGGTCTGCATGATGGCATCCAGCGTGTCCTGTTTGGGAATAACCTCAACTTCTGGCTACACAAGCTTATCTTTGTCGATGCCATTGCTTACCTGACTGGAAAGCGTCTTTGTCTGACCCTTGACCGCTACATCCTTGTGGACATCGATGATATCTTTGTGGGCAAAGAGGGCACGCGCATGAAGGTGTCAGATGTAGAGGTAAGCTTGAGCAAAAGTGTAAAAGGCATCAAAGAAATAACTCTTCAAAGTATAATATATATATATATCTCCAAAGTATCAGAATCTCATATGCTGATGGAGGTGAACATTGTTTGCTGCATTTGCTTGTTATTAATGTGGACAGACAGCCTTTCAAAGCAATCAAAATGCTTCCCTGTCTCAGCTTAAGGTATTGGAAACTCTAGGGACACATTCTGTTAGTCCTGAGCAACAAATTCTTTATAAGGTTGCATTTTTCTCCTTGAATCTTGAAGAGCATTAGCAGGTTTTTTTGTGGAAAAGAATGGAATACCCTGTGTTTTGAAATGTGTACCCCTACAGCACTGATTAATGATGGTCTTACAGGCATCAAAATACTCTGTATTTTACTGCCAGTGAATGCAACGGAACTGGGGAATGCATAGTTTCATGACATTAGGTTATAGGTGAATTTAAGGACCCATGACAGAGCTGCCCAGTGCAACTGGACACATAACTGCAATTTTTGGTGGCATTTGTGAGTTAAACTGGCAGCCCCATTTATCTCAGGGAAATTGCTTACCCCTGTAGGTAGACAGTGGTGGTTGAAAAATGACTTGTTTAAAAAGTTTTGGTGGTAATATATCTATTACTTTCCCCCCCACAAACTACTTCAGAGTGGTTTTCCAGCCAGTATGAAACAAATGAAACAATCCCAGGCCCTTAACCGGCTATCACCTTCACTAGAAAGAAAATGTAATGTTTCTCTTTTGACTGCAAAACAAACTCAAACCAGATCATTCTAAAATGTGTTTTGCTTGACGGTTTAACAGAGGGAAATGCAGCAGTAATCTGAGATCAGTAAAACAGAATTTCAAGCAAAGCAGATAAAGCTCAGATTTATCCATTGAAAAGAGGCTCTCTGATTCCAGAGCTGGAGAAGTTAATGAGTTTTCATATATGCATTACATTATCATACACACACATGCGCGTACACACACACACACATCTCACACATGCACACACGTGTGTATGTGTGTGTGTGTCATGTGCGATCAAGTCAGTTCTTATTTGTGGCCAGGGTTTTCTAGGTATAGAGTACTAAGAAGTGGTTTACCATTCCCTTTTTCTGCGGCTGCCCTGAAACTGTGCTGCTTATCTATGGGTACGAAGAACAGCTATGTTTTTTCTGACATATAACCTGAAAGGGATTCAGGAGCATTAACTCAGCAGAGAAGCAAGTTTTAAATATTACAGATCCTGCTGCCTTGCTTCCTGAAAGGAGTCAGATTGTGTGCTTTTGAGAAGAGAGTTCTGAAAATGCATCATAATATTATATACTGGGCAACAACTTAACATAAATTATTGATTTCCTTGTACAGATTTGTTTTACACTATGAATGTTCATTTTGTTAGCTATTATTGGGGTGGGCTTTTCATAAGGATTTGGTGAAAATCAGGTCTTTTGGAAAGCTGCAGAGCAAAAGACTGGGTTTGTGATGAATGAAATCAACCAATTACCAGAAGTCTTCCTGACCAGTATCCGGGACAGTCTCAAGTAGGAGATTGACACTTCTGCAGGAAAACAACAACAGAAAACCTGCATTTGCTTTGTAGGAAAAACAAGATTTCCAGGATTTGCCATCAATGTCAGATTGTGTGCTTAGGACATATGTTTTTTGCACAGTACAATTCAGCCATCTTGGGCTTCATTGACGGGTAAAGGAATATTTTAATTTGTGATGTTTATTTTTTGTATTTTCTGTTGACCAGTTTTGGAAGCAGAAACGTTTAGCAGTATAGACCACTGTGTTTACATTAGAGCTGCTGCATCTTGTAAAATTTGTATTTCTTTGCTACTTCAGTAAAGAGGTTAAAAAATAAACTCTATTTGGGAAAGGTTTTAATGGTCCAAATAAAGTATCAACAGATACAGATTTGTATTTGGTACCATAAAGAGCTAAATAAGAAGCAAACTGATTAGCACATGAGACCTTTCTGTGTTTATTTTAATGAAAATATTAAAATGAAATATGTGTCCAGTTATTTCTTTAGGATCCCAACTCAAAAGAGTATTTTATACCAGTAGAAAGCTTGCAGAGGTACTTAAGTTTGGGAATCTCCCAGAATTGGTTATGGTGGCATTATTGACGATATAGTTCCAGCTCCCAAGAGAAACAGCCTTCTCAGGATTTATCAGCTGACTGATACGTTGCCATAGTAACCCAAGCTAGGTTTTAAATCTCCCTCAATGCTCAGGAGTTTAAGCCTCTTAGAATCATGTCTCTCTTTTGCCCTCTCTGTACTTCACACCTAACTTTCACACAACAGCAGGGATCTGTGTGTTTTATAATGATGAAGTCTGATGAAGAGCGCTAACTGGAATGTAGGCAAAATGTGTCACCTCAGAACCAAAAAGCAGAGTTATCAACACTGTATGGGGTCACCCACCTTGGAGGGAATGACTGACTGGCCCCATGAACAGAAATACTCTTTCAGAAGGGAAAACACACTGCAAAAGTTTGTTGCAGGTTTCAATGGTATTTATCACAATAAGGAGACATGGAGCTTTGCATCTACCATGGTTGCAGATGCTGATATCATAAAATTGAAATTAGGAGAGTTCTCATTTGTGGCTTCTAGTAAGGCGGAGCATTGTCCATGCATTTATTCATCTGTTTCTGTGCACCAGTATCTGCACATACTTGAAGCTGGTTCCTGTATTTAAAACTCTGATTCTCTATAAATTCTGTGCTTGCATGTAGAACTGTGAATACACTGTATAATGCCCCCTAACTTCTCTGAAAACTCCATTGCTTAAGGTCATGGGAGCTATCTACCGAGAGGGAGAGTAGATATGGCGTAGAGGCTTGAATTTGCTCCAAGATGGTGTAGTGAAGAATACCTTGTCCTGATAGAAGGATCTTTACTCAGGGAGCGTGCTTGATCCTACAAATGTATCTTAATTAGAGATGGGGGGTATTCGTATACGAATACGAATATCCCCGCACAGGTGGAAATAATGAGGGTCCAGCCCCATGGGGCCGGACTGTCCACTCACAATTTCACCTCTGCCGCCACCTCTGCGGAGGCTTCCTATCGCGCCGTTGTTCGCAATCGATTACCCAGTCCTGGCAGGTGGGATGACAAGCCTCTCTGCTAGGTCGGAGAGTGGCTAATCCAGCGCAATAGGAAGCCACTGCGGAGCCGGCGGCAACGGCGAAATCGTGAGTGGACAGTTATTTCCACCTGTGCGGGGATATTCGTATACGAATACCCCCATCTCTAATCTTAATGAAAGACTTCATTATGGAGAATATGTTGAAAGAAGGTTATATTTATACCAACATAATTTATTTACATCCGGGTGGACAGCCTGAAGCCATGTATTACATGTATGACTCTCAGTGTAATTTCAGAAGCCCTTTGCAAGTGATTAGATCTCTGCAAGAGTGACCTGCCCCCTCTCACACCATTAATCTACTAGAGCAGAGGTTTCCAACTTTGAGTCTCCAGAGGTTCTTGGACTAAAGTCCCTGAAGTGTTCACCAGTAACTGCGCTGGCAAAGATTTCTGGGAGTTGACTTAAATCTTTTTTAATCCATTTTTTTACAATTTAAATTCTGATTGAAATAAAATCCACCGTGCATTGCCATTGATGGATTTTCCCCCCCTATAACACGCTTTTTACTGTTCCAGATATGTGTTCTACATAGTCAGGTCAGTCCAGAGCACCTTCATCCTAGTTTGGAAGAATATTGGAACTGTGACAGGTTGCCACTTTCAGACATCATCAACCATTTATTGCTTCCCAAAATACACTGTGAATTGAGCATGGAAATGTTTCTAGATGTCCTCTGTGCCCTGGATCTGGCACACATATTCTGTGTCTTTAAAAGCCTTGGAGGTTCTTAAGTGCAAGACTAGAAGCAAGTAAGCTCTTCCAGTATACAGTCATGTGAAAAATAAAGCGCAACCTCTTTGAATCCTATGGTTTTACATATCAGAACATAATAAAAATCATCTGGTCCTTAGCATCTCCATTTTGGCTTTATTTTTGTTATATAAATCATGCTACGGTGTAATATGTCATGTGTTGTTCATCTGAGGTTGTATCTACCTGATTTTCAGACCTGCTAAGGACCAGATGATTTTTATTACATCCTGATGCGCAAAACCATAGAATTCAAAGGGGGTGTATTTTCTTTTTCACATGACAGTAGAACTAACAGTTGGCAACAGGGTATGTAACACTCTAAAGTAGAGATGCCCACAAAGTTCAGCTGACTCAGGCTCAGAAATAAATTTTCCATGAGACAGAGGCAAGTATTAGAAGCCCCAAGTTCTTACTTCCCACCCTGAGCCCTGTTGGAGGGGCTGCCACAGAAGAACTGGAGATGAGGAGTCAGAAGACAAACCATTACTTCTCCTGACACAGGATACGCTCTTCTCATAAGAGTGAGCTTTTGTCTGCTATCCGTAGTTGTCTTGGAGGCAGTTCTGAGCATGCCCTTCGCTATGGACCTACTTTGAAGTAAACCTAAGAGTTTAATGAATTTGACTTCTGATCTTTTTCCTTCCATTTTTTTTGCATATCTCTTTGAGTGTCAGCTCATCAGAGAACTCTGTACAGCCACACTGGCTTCTTTGGGTGTCTCTCATTTTTTCTTCTCATGGGAACCCATAGCAGTTGTGCTGTCAGGATTTCTGTTTTTAGGATCCCCGCAATGCTCTTGTAATTTTTACCTACAGAATTTCTAGCCATGGGACCCTACCCAACTTTCCTGTGAGCCTTCTGAAATCTGCTTTTCAAGGTACATGTCTGACTAAGCTTAGTTTTTACAACTCTCACTGTCAGAAATGCCACATGGACATCGCCAGTCCCTGCCCCAAGTTTCCTGCCACTTCGTTAGCTGCTTAAAGCTTCCAGTGAGTTTCTTAAAAGGCAATTCTGTCATTACTAAGAGGAACTGGAACTGTCTTAACAGCCAAAAGTGGTGAGAAGAGCTCCTGAAAACTCACCAATTGCATAGCTACTCTTTGGGGAGAATTTGACCCCATTCAGAACAAAACCAATTTCTTCAAGATCCCTCATATTCCTAACTAGCAATACTTTCTCTGCTTTCTTTTCCTGCACTGACACTGCTTGGTCACTTCTACTGCCTCCCTCAGATCAGCGATCCAAACCATTCTGATGCAGATGACGTACATCTTGGTTTAAACCTCCAGATGACCTGACCCAGGAGAGTGTACTTTGCATTTCCATACAGAATACTAAAGAAACTAAGAAGCCTGTAATGGGGACAACTTTCTCAGTTTATTACAACTATGGAAACATATTTTACAATTAAACTAAAATATATACAGTGCAAGCACTTCATAACACCCGAAGAAAGAGTATCCTCATCATAGGGAAGAGAAAAATAAATCTAATCACCAGTTAATGTTGTGGCCAAACAAAATATTTCCAGGACTGTAGCCCCTTCACGGATATCATTAGGTATAGAAGAGGTTCTTAATCATTAGGTATAGAAATTTTGGTCTATTTTTGGGGCTAAGTCAATTTAAATCCTTGTCACTGCCAACAAGAAAATTTAAGTTTTGTATGATACAATTGAGATACCAATTCGGTGATACCCAGTGTGGTGTAGTGGAGATAGAGTGATAGTCTAGGACACAGGAGTCCTCCCCTTAGCCAGGGAAACACTCTGGGGCCATAGGACTGGTAGAACCACTGCTTAAACATCTCACTTACTTTGAAACTCTAGAAAGTTGCTATAAACCAGTTCTGGCATAATAGCATGTAACACACTCCAATTCAGTAAAAGAATATAAGACATCAGTGTGATGATTAGATGTTTGCCTTCAACTAGCCAAAGGTAATTCCAGTACCCAAACTGGGCTAGGGTACAGATTTGAATGTATCCAAGGACTTGGTTTCAGCATTACATACTATTTCTGTGTTCAGTTTATGCACTTTATGGAAGAGATGAATGACCAATCGCTGTGTCAGGAAATCACTGTGTCAAGATGGCAAGGCCTTTCAGGGGGTCCCTCTCAGGTTTTGCATTTAATGGGTTTAGAACCAGATTTTGGGTTGTATAACTGCATTGGCTGAAGTGGACTCCTCCTGCATCTGAATGGCAACCCTCACTCAATTCCCTGGAAATGTTACAAAGTTGATCATGGGAGCCTGTTGAGTAGGGTGAGCTATGGCATGGAGATTTCTAAAAATGTGGTGAAGGCACCTTAGGTAGATGAAGCCCTTTCTCCCATGTATGTTAGACCCTGGATCTTGCCCAGTTTCCACACGTAGAAGAAGTTGACTGAGGAACTCAGTTGCAGTATCTGTCCCCTCCCCCACCTTCTTCTTCTTCTTTTACAGGCTCTGTTGAATACTCAGAATAAATTGAGAACTTTAGTGCCCAATTTCACTTTCAACCTGGGGTTCTCTGGGAAATTCTACCACACCGGTAAGGTATCTTTGTTTCTTTGTACCTACAGTATATATTTTTTAGGGCCAAATTAAAAAAGATTCTGTTCCCATGCGGTTAGCACTTGTATGAATGGCTTTTGAAAAATTAGATTGCAAGTGTAGGAGAGAGTGGGATGGTGGAGGTCTAGATTCTAGGATCTAGGATCCCGATTGGTTCAAATGACATTTTTGACATTTTGGGGATGCTTGCAATGCCCTATTGCATATGGGAGCTTCTTTTCCAATAAAAATAGTAAGCAAGAAGGCTCACAGTGTGGATTAGGATTGTGAATGAGCACAGTGGGACACAAGAAATTAAAGCCCTTTTCCCCCCAGTCCCATTCTATAGACCCAATTTGAATTACACAGACACGACTTGGCCATCTGTTTTACCCGTCTGAGCATCTTTCCCCAGTGACATCTGCCCAACCCACCAGATCATCCCAGACTATGCTCCTCCAAATAGCCACTCTGAGGGAGACGTGGAAGTCTTCCACGAGAGGCAGGGCCTTCTTCATGGTGGCACTGATGTTATGGAACCAGCTCCCAGAGGAACTTCATCTCGCTCCTTCCCTGTTTTCATTCAGGGCATACTTTTCAGGGAGCTATTTCACACTGGCTCCAGCTGAATCCCCATCTTCCATCTTGCCATTATTGGGAAATTTGTCCTTGGTGCCATTTGGTGTAATGATTGCTGCTGTTTATTTTTGTTTCTTTATGTATATTTGTATAGTTTTTAGTTGATGTAAACTACCCAGAATAGTGCTTCTGCACTAATGGGGTGGTATATTTAGTTATTAAACAAATTTTCAATAGCAGTTGTATCTTACCTAGCTTCATTTTTGTTCCATTGCTGGCTGATGATTTAACATGTGTTCCTCTCCACCCCTTTGCATGGTCCTCCAGGTACTGATGAGGAAGATGAAGGGGATGACATGCTGCTAAAGCACAGGAAGGAGTTCTGGTGGTTTCCCCACATGTGGAGTCACATGCAGCCACATCTCTTTCACAATGTCACTGTGCTAGCTGAACAGATGAAGCTCAACAAGCAGTTTGCTTTGGTAAGGGAGCAACTTACTGGGAGTGTTTTGGCCATACATTTGACCATTGCTGATGAACTCCAAGGTCATCCTAAGGATGTACCAAATAAACCAGTTTTTCTGTTTACAAAACTTCCCTGCCTAGTCATGTGAAGTGAGTTTTGCTCTCCACAGTCAGGCAGCTGTTTACAAACCTAGCCAAATGTATTGAGCCATAAACCAAAATCTTTCCTCTTCTTTGTGTTTATGTTTGTATTTACATTTATATCCTGCCCTTCAGCTAGTTGCTATTATCTGGCCTGCTTTCATTCAGTTGACTGCCAGCAAGTGCAATGAATATGGAATTCTTGAAATGTGTGGGGTTTTTTTCCAGGAACATGGAATCCCTACAGATATGGGCTATGCTGTAGCCCCTCATCACTCAGGTGTTTACCCTGTCCATGCACAGCTCTATGAGGCATGGAAAGCTGTCTGGGGTATTCAAGTGACCAGCACTGAGGAATATCCCCACCTTCGGCCTGCTCGGTACCGACGAGGGTTCATCCATAATGGGATCATGGTGAGGTCATAATGCCCTTATTGACTTTCTGAAAGAGAAAAGATAAAGTGGCCACCAGCTCTTGGGTATTCTGTTTGGAACATGAATCTTTCCTGAAGTTCTCAAAATAAAAAGAGAGAGAAGAGAATGCAGGTTCTCTAGTGTTCACTCAGTCTGATCTATATTTCACAGTGGCTAAAATCCTGTCTCTTGATGTATTAAGTTGCACTAAAGAAGACCCACTGAATCAATGGAGATTTGGCAAATCAACTCCTCCTTAAGTTCCGTTTATTCAAATACGCCGACTCTAGTTATGGTCTCCTTCAGCATAGGAAGTTGCAATTAGAGTAGGCCAAATTGAATAAATGGAATTTATGGAAAAGTTGATTCATCAAGACCCCACTGTTTCAGTGGGCCTATTCTAATGTGACTCACTATGCTGAGCAACAAGATTTCAGCCAGTATGTGGGATCTGATACAGGAAGACCTCCAAATGAAGTAATAAAATAATTCCATCATGGTTCCTTTGTAGGGGGGCGGTGTAGAGATATTTGATCTTGTATGATAATGGCAAACTTTCTTTGAAGTGCCCAAAATTGCGTAGCCTGTTATGTTATGAGAAGAGACGTGATTGAAGTAAATCAGGGGTTTGCAGAGATATAAATAAAAACAAAACAAAAAAATTCAGGAAAAGGTACATGCAGGGGGAGTGGAGGGGGAGGAGTCCATTGAAGACTAACTATGTTCAGAATGTCTTTTGTTAGAATGCAGTAGCATAGGAAATTATGGCCGACTGACCCACTAAAACCTTCAACTGGACCACTCCTCACCAAAACAGCTTGTTGCAGGTTGCACTTTGTTATATATTGATAGTTAATATTAGAAAGTGCATGCATGTATGCAGATTTATTTTAAGCTTACCCTGTTTCCCTGAAAATAAGACCTAACCTGAAAATAAGACCTAGTATGATTTTTTCAGGATACTCATAATATAAGCCCTACCCCAAAAATAAGCCCCAGTTAAGTAAAACCCCGCCCTCCACCATTGTGCAGTAACCAGAAGATGATATTACTGTATTTGAATAAATGCAGATTGTTGTACCCCCTTCACGGATTGCTGCCTTCTGGCGAAGGGGCTTGAGTAATTCAGAGAAGCTATGGGCTATGCCGTGCAGGGACACCCAAGACAGACAGGTCATAGTGGAGAGTTCTGACTAAACGCGATCCACCTGTAGCAGGAACTGGCAAGCCACTCCAGTATCTTTGCCGAGAAAACTCCATGGACAGAAACAAAAGGCTAAAAGATATGATGCTGGAAGATGAGCCCCTCAGGTCAGAAGGCATCCAACATGCTACTGAGGAAGAGCGGAGGACAAGGACAAGTAGCTCCAGAGCTAATGAAGTGGTTGGGCCAAAGCTGAAAGGACGCTCAGCTGCGGACGCGCCTGGAAGTGAAAGGAAAGACCGATGCTGCAAAGAAAAATACTGCATAGGAACCTGGAATGTAAGATCTATGAACCTTGGTAAGCTGGATGTGGTCAAACAGGAGATGGCAAGAATAAACATTGACATCCTGGGCGTCAGTGAACTGAAATGGACGGGAATGGGCGAATTCAATTCAGACGATTACCATATCTACTATTGTGGGCAAGAATCCCGTAGAAGAAATGGAGTAGCCCTCATAGTCAACAAAAGAGTGGGAAAAGCTGTACTGGGATACAATCTCAAAAATGATAGAATGATTTCAATACGAATCCAAGGCAGACCTTTCAACATCACAGTAATCCAAGTTTATGCACCAACCACCGATGCGGAAGAGGCTGAAATTGACCGATTCTATGAAGACTTACAACACCTTTTAGAACTGATAACAAAGAAAGATGTTCTTGTTGTTATAGGGGACTGGAATGCTAAAGTAGGGAAACAAGACCTGGAGCTGATTGTGGCTCTGATCATCAGCTTCTTATAGCAAAATTCAAGCTTAAACTGAAGAAAGTAGGAAAAACCACTGGGCTACTCAGGTATAATCTAAACCAAATCCCTTATGAATACACAGTGGAACTGAAGAACAGATTTAAGGAACTAGACTTGGTGGACAGAGTGCCTGAAGAACTATGGATGCAGGCTCGTAACATCGTACAGGAGGCAGCAACAAAAACCATCCCAAAGAAAAGGAAATGCAAGAAAGCAAAGTGGCTGTCCAACGAGGCCTTACATATAGCAGAGAAGAGAAGGGAAACAAAATGCAAGGGAGATAGGGAAAGTTACAGAAAATTGGAATGCAGACTTCCAAAGAATAGCAAGGAGAGACAAGAGGGCCTTCTTAAATGAACAGTGCAAAGAAATAGAGGAAAATAATAGAAAGGGAAAAGCCAGAGATCTGTTCAAGAAAATTGGAGAGATTAAAGGAACATTTTGTGCAAAGATGGACACGATAAAGGACAAAAATGGTAGGGACCTTACAGAAGCAGAAGATATCAAGAAGAGGTGGCAAGAATACACAGAGGAATTATACCAGAAAGATCTGGATGTCCCGGACAACCCAGATAGTGTGGTTGCTGACCTTGAGCCAGATATCCTGGAGAGCGAAGTCAAGTGGGCCTTAGAAAGCATGGCTAACAACAAGGCCAGTGGAGGTGATGGCATTCCAGTTGACCTATTTAAAATCTTAAAAGATGACGCTGTTAAGGTGCTACACTCAATATGCCAGCAAGTTTGGAAAACTCAGCAGTGGCCAGAGGATTGGAAAAGATCAGTCTACATCCCAATCCCAAAGAAGGGCAGTGCCAAAGAATGCTCCAACTACCGTACAATTGCACTCATTTCACACGCTAGCAAGGTTATGCTCAAAATCCTCCAAGGCAGGCTTCCGTAGTATGTGAACCGAGAACTCCCAGAAGTACAAGCTGGATTTCGAAGGGGCAGAGGAACTAGAGACCAAATTGCTAACATGCGCTGGATTATGGAGAAAGCCAGAGAGTTCCAGAAAAACATCTACTTCTGCTTCATTGACTACGCAAAAGCCTTTGACTGTGTGGACCACAGCAAACTATGGCAAATTCTTAAAGAAATGGGAGTGCCTGACCACCTTATCTACCTCCTGAGAAATCTATATGTGGGACAGGAAGCAAAAGTTAGAACTGGATATGGAATAACTGATTGGTTCAAAATTGGGAAAGGAGTACGACAAGGCTGTATATTGTCTCCCTGCTTATTTAACTTATATGCAGAATACATCATGCGAAAGGCTGGACTGGAGGAATCCCAAACCAGAATTAAGATTGCTGGAAGAAATGTCAACAACCTCCGATATGCAGATGATACCACTCTGATGGCAGAAAGTGAGGAGGAATTAAAGAACCTCTTAATGAGGGTGAAAGAGGAGAGCGCCAAAAATAGTCTGAAGCTCAACATCAAAAAAACGAAGATCATTGCCACTGGTCCCATCACCTCCTGGCAAATAGAAGGGGAAGATATGGAGGCACTGACAGATTTTACCTTCTTGGGCTCCTTGATCATTGCAGATGGTGACAGCAGCCACGAAATTAAAAGACACCTGCTTCTTGGGAGGAAAGCGATGACAAACCTAGAAAACATCTTAAAAAGCAGAGACATCACCTTGCCAACAAAGGTCCGCATAGTCAAAGCTATGGTTTTTCCAGTAGTGATGTATGGAAGTGAGAGCTGGACCATAAAGAAGGCTGACCGCCGAAGAATTGATGCTTTTGAACTGTGGTGCTGGAGGAGACTCTTGAGAGTCCCCTGGACTGCAAAGAGAACAAACCTATCCATTCTGAAGGAAATCAACCCCGAGTGCTCACTGGAAGGACAGATCCTGAAGCTGAGGCTCCAATACTTTGGCCATCTTATGAGAAGAGAAGACTCCCTGGAGAAGACCCTGATGTTGGGAAAGTGTGAAGGCAAGAGGAGAAGGGGACGACAGAGGACGAGATGGATGGACAGTGTCATCGAAGCTACCAACATGAATTTGACCCAACTCCGGGAGGCAGTGGAAGACAGGAGGGCCTGGCATGCTCTGGTTAATGGGGTCACGAAGAGTCGGACACGACTTAATGACTAAACAACAAAAGATTGTTGTACACGAAAAAAATAAAACATCCCCTGAAATTAAGCCCTAATGCGTTTTTTGGAACAAAAATTAATATAAGACCCTGTCTTATTTTTGGGGAAACACGGTAGGGAGATGGTCCTCTGCCCAAGTATTGTCAGTCACCACCTCTACCAGTGCATACATTTTCAAAGCAGAGTAGTCATATTAGAGCAGTTTCCCCTCCATAGTATCAGGTGCCAGACTTTCAGCTGTACTGTCCACTTTGTTTTTCCCCACTGATAATTGCCTTTGGAGATTCACAGCCAGAATCCTGCAGCTCTTGCTAATCTTTCTTATCCCTCTGACTCACTTAGGTGTTACCTCGGCAGACATGTGGTCTTTTCACACATACCATCTTCTATAACGAATATCCTGGTGGCTCCAAGGAGCTAGATAAAAGCATTCGTGGTGGCGAACTCTTCCTGACAGTGCTCCTGAACCCAGTACGTGCTGCAGTTTTGGGTCCCTGTATTTGTCAGTCTTTTTGTGCTTCACAATGTGGATGGTTGAGCAAAAATATTTTTGCATGGCATCAGCCTCTCCTCCTACTCATCTCTCTTCCCCATCAGGAGGTACTGAATCTGTGCGGAGCAGACCTTTGTGGGGAACTCGTGAACTGAAGGTGAAAGCTTTTTGGTAAAGCATGATTGGACTCTGAATTTACTCTGTCCACCACAACTGATCATTGGATTCTTCTGGATGGGAGGGAGCATGAAAGGCCTCCTGTGCCACTGAAAGCCTTGGTTAAACAAGAAGCTCTTCTACATTTGCTAATCTTTTCTTTTCCCTAGAGTTTCATTTTTATCATTTGTTAAATGTTAGTAGAAGAGGGACAGTAAATATTGTGTGTCCTCCCTGTCTTTCCTGTCCTCACTGATCTTCTCAGATAAAATGTGAATCTTGATAACCAGTCGCAGTGATCAAAGACCTAGCCATATTAGTCTGTTTCAGCAAAGAAACTAAAAACTAACAGACTAACAATTTTTTAAAAAAGTTTTGTGACACCTTTAAGCTGCCACAGTACTTTTTATTTCTGCTTTGCTTTTGTTGTAATGGCAGTGTTGATTACCCACTGCCTCTACACAATGACAATCACGTATAAAACCATGGATTGGGAGATAAAAGACTCCTTGTCTTTATCTTCACTTGAAGTTTGTTTTAGACCCTAGGAGTTGGTAGGTGCTTTGGGCACCCTGCAAAACCAATCCAGAACATTTACTGAAGCCCTCTTGGATTATAATATGGCTTTAAAAAGGAAATAGAGATGTACTGTTAAGTACTAACTAACAGTACCCTTAGGAACATGAGCCTTAAGCTGAATTAAACCATGCACCAAGTTGTGTATAGTGTAGACAGAGGTCTCTAGATTCCTCCCCTAAAGAACCAGGTTAATGTGGGCTTGAGGGTTGTGGATTTGGAGTAAAGATTTCTTACTTTTTACACAAGAGAGACGATGCGAATACTAGTGTAGAAGATTCATGTTGTCCTGTGCAGCATCAGCTGAAGAGAGTAGGAAGCATAGAGGAACACCCCAGTGGCATTAGTTTTGCTGGTAAAACTAGTAAATGCCTCCATTTCCTTCCATCTTTGTAGATAAGTATCTTCATGACACACCTGTCCAATTATGGGAATGACCGACTGGGGCTCTACACTTTTGAAAGCCTTGTCAAATTTGTCCAGTGCTGGACCAACCTCCGACTTCAGACGCTTCCTCCCATCCAGCTGGCCAAAAAATATTTTGAAATATTTTCAGAAGAGAAGAATCCTTTGTGGCAGGTGAGAAAGCAATGTTTATGTTATACTGTGTTGTGTTATCTTATATTCTGCTTGATATAACAATGGTCCCTGGTACTTCACATAAAAATGTAGTTACAATATAAAAAGACAATCAAAATAATGTAAACATTATTCTAAAACAATAAATAAATAGAAGCGCGGTCAATATACATCTGTGGTTTTCTGCATGATGGTTAGGACAATTTCTCACAAACCAGGCTGCAGCTGAAGATCTTACTCTAAACTTGATATAAAAATAAGGACTTCCGAGCAGGGTGGACATTAAGTAGTTCATACATTTTTCTTCTACTGATTCCAGAGTTACACATGGAAGTATATTTACCCTTCACTCAGAGCCCCTAGCAATTTCCATTACTAGTGATGTGCAAGTGTTACAAGACATGAGATGAACCCCCACATTGTCCCACTTCCCAGGGGACAGAGTGGAAGTTTTATGACCTAAAGCCATTTTGCTGATTTTGTGAGTTCTGTTGTCCACAGCTGAGCAAGAAGGCTTTTGGTATCAGCTGAGAAAGCTGCAAGATCATTGTGAAAACCAGAAACAAAGAAGTGAGGCCTACTGATTGGTGCTGCTGGAGGTGGTCAAAATACTTCTGTGCAACAGGATCTCCCCACGTCACCCAGAACATTGAACACTAGAGCCAGTGTATGTCTTGGCAGCCTAGATATGCATTTGCTTCTTGTAGCAGTCATAACATCCTGAGCAGTCCCTGAAAGGGGAGCATTGGCACAAATTTTAGCCTTTTCGGCACTAGAAGCTTAAAAATCCTCAACATCACAGTGAAGAGGATATTTGCAAGCTCAGTCAAAAAGTCCAAGTGGGGTGTATGGTATACTAGCAGAACCAAACCCTGTTTTGTGCCCTAAAGACTATCTGAATAAACCTTTTGAAGACATTGGGATTCTGGGTATAGTAATGCTTGAGGAGGAGATGCGTGCTGGCCTGCTTCCTCCATTGGAATTTCTGTTGCCCTCTACATGTGAAGGGAGACTCTCTCATGGGTGAAGCTGCCTATATCCACGGAGGCTCTCTACATGACTTCAGTTTTCCAAGCAGTTAGCCAAGTAGTACAACTGGTGAGGAACTGGAACAAGTCCACCCCCTGCTGGTATACTGAGGCTCTACTAAAAGTCCACCTGGACCATGTTTTAGTAGAAAGAGATTCACCTACTCCATCCAGCCACAATTGTAATAAAAACCAAGTTGGTTTTGTTAGTTTAGTTTGGTCTTTATGCAGAGGCTGGATGGCCATCTTCCAGAGAGGCCTTCATTGCAGGAAAGATACTGCTTTGAGCAAGGGGTTGAACTAGATAACTTCCAGGATTCCATCTGGTTCTAGGAATGCATCTACAATTACACAGATGTAGCTACTTGATTCCATTCTGATTGTCATGCCTTCATCCTATAGAATGCTGAGGTCTGTAGCTTGGTGAGGTAGAGAGGATTCTCTGCTGTTGTTCAAGAGGATAGGAGTGGCCTTAGAATTCTCTGGCAAAGAATCTCAGCATTCCATATTATCAAGTCATGGCACTTAAAGTAGAATCAGACTGCTATAACTGTATAGCGTGGATACACTCTAAAAGTCTTTGATTCTGCATTAAAATTGAAGTGATACCCCAGTGTCACTCTTTCACCTTCTTCCCTTCCCAAGAATAATGGTAAAGGATCATTCATTTTTCATGTTTGACCGATGGCCCACTGGGGTTTATCTCCTCTTTCTAACATTCTTGTTTTCTGAAATGGTTATAAACACCACTCCTTCTTGTGATTGCTTTGGCTTGGTGCATCTTGGGTGCCCTGCTTTGAGGTTGCAGGACATCTCTTCAGGATAGACCTCATATTCTTGTTTAAATAATCCTTTGAGTAGTTTGGGAAATATTGGGAAGCTGGTCAGTCGTTTTTCTCCTTGACTTGACAGATTGAGTTTCCATTATGGACATGAATAATTAAAGATGTTCATATTTGATATACTGAATATCTCACATTGATTTTTTTTATAAAGGATCTTTCTCAAATAACATGACTAACCTCCAGATATGGTTTTATTGACATGCTGAATTTGTGCAATATTCCATTTTCCATGTAATATATGGAAAAATTAATGTTTTAAATCTGTTTTGATATATTTAAAATTCTGTTTAACTTTGTTTTTTAATAAAGAAACAGGGTATAGTTGAACAGCAGATTCCAGCAAGTTCCCCCACCCAATCTCCCATCCACCCACCAATGCCAGCATTGTAGTAATGGTCTGGAGAGGCTGGGAAAATATCTTTATGTGCATGCTGAAAACCAGACTTGAGAAGGGGGACTTGGGGTAATGCTAATGTAGTCCTGGCTTACTTTGCATAATATAGATTATTATCTCATGCTTTACTTAATTATGTGATGTAGAACCCTTGTGATGACAAGCGACATAAGGACATTTGGTCTAAAGAGAAGACATGTGACCGGCTTCCCAAGTTTCTCATCGTTGGTCCTCAAAAAACTGGTAAGGTTGTGTATTAATCCTCAGGTATATTTTTCTTCCTTTCAGTATATGTACAGCTGTATCCCCTTTCTTTTATGGAGGGCTGCTAATATACACTTGAAGGTTTCATTCTTTATCACTTGATAATCACATCTTTTTAAGCTTGGTGTCACCTTGAATGCAGGATAGGATGCCTACTCAACATGGCTAGTAATATGGGGTTATGTGAATTTGAATCCAAAACATTTGGAGAGCACATCATTGCCTGTCCCTTAATTCTTTGAAGGAGGGGCAGTTGATAGGAGAGAAAAAAATCCGAGTTTTGAACTATTAAAAAATGTTGTTCATTATCTTGAATTCCCCTGGGTTGCCCAATTAATCTGATAAACAGGTTATGCTTTAATTATGTTACGTTTAAAGTCATGTTCTTACTAGCCTATGTAACAGCCCCCAGAACACACTGTCCCATCTTTTCCCTTCGTAATAGATTGTCTTTGGTAAGGTGAAAGAGAGATGTAGTGGAGAGAATAACAGGGTTACAAATGGATGGCGATGATATCTGAGCCCCTTGTAAAAATCTGAATGAGTTGGAGCAAGTGCACAATAAACGTCTTGTCTGGAGGCAGCCAGACTCTTCTTTCCTTCAAAATTGTCCACCTTAATTTTTTAACTTGCGACCGGCATTTCAAGAAACCATCTCCCAGCAAAGCTCAACGTCCTGGGACCTTGCACCTCTCCTTGGGTTGAGCATAAGGGAGAGAAGACAGTTCTGGTCCAGAGCGAACACTTCGGTGTGTTAGGAAATGCTGCTAGTAGCACCTGTTTACATTTCAGATCACAGTATATTGCCTTCACTTATGAATTCTTCTTGTGTTGTTTGTGGCAGGCACAACAGCTGTGCATTTTTTCCTGTCCATGCACCCAGCTGTTACAAGTAATTTTCCAAGTCCTTCCACCTATGAAGAGATCCAGTTTTTTAATGGACCTAATTATCACAAAGGAATTGACTGGTAAGTGTAGGACTGATTTACCACATGCTTTGTCCAAGTGCTATGAACGGGTTTCTGATTGTTGCTGGACAGATGGCCAGGGCACTCATCAGAAAGCTTTATGGATTTGCAAACCATTTCGTGAAGGGTTCAGTCAAACTGGTTGTCATTAGAATAATTTCCCATGGCTCTTCATGCCATAAATGTCAACCTGCACTGAATCTTACTGTTCAGTCTGCTGTGTCATCAGCCTGTGAAAAGGAAGAATATATACTTAAAATGATCAAGAAACCAGTTTTGGGTTGGCAGTTCATTTGCTCTTTGACAGCTGTGACTTTCAGCTTCTTGTTCACAGCAAAGGAGGCAGTACGTGCCGGACTTTGCTTTCCTGAAAGGCAAGCCCTTCTTCCAGTTTCAGCTGAATCCACCATTGCTTCAGGTCTTAATAATTTGGGTGGCCTAATCTCCCTACCCAGGAGAAGCCAAGGGGAATCTGTCTTCCAATCTAACTCCTGTGGGGGCCATAATAGAGCCAGATGCCCACATAACTCTGCCACTCCCTGCTGCCACACTGGGGAATGATGGTTGTGTTGTATAATACTGGACAGAAAATACCTTCTCTTCTGCCATAGCTCAGGGCAAGATGCTAGAAGCTGCTAACCCCTGCTAGATTCCAGTGGAAACTTGCTCTCTATCTGTATTACTGTTCATGCTCTCTCATGCTCCCCTGTATTTGATTACATGACAGGTACATGGAGTTCTTTCCCATCCCCTCTAATGCCAGCACAGATTTCATGTTTGAGAAAAGTGCCAATTATTTTGATACAGAAGTGGTACCGAAGCGAAGTGCAGCACTCCTTCCCCGAGCCAAAATCATTGTCATTCTGATAAACCCAGCTGACCGAGCATACTCCTGGTATCAGGTAACACCTTAACAACAGCTGGCTTTATGTGAGTAGTGTATGTTAGTTAACTGCTGGGATGTTGGGAATATCGTAATGTATATGTTTGCTGCTATTGTGAGTTGCAAAGAGGTGCATGATCCTGTTCCTGCTTGACGCTGTGACGAGACAGCAGCAGGAGGACGGAGCTCCATCCCCTCGGCTGAATTCTGACCTGTTTGGGACCCCCCAGGGGGTTAAAACCACCCCGAAGAGGTGGTGAAAAGGAGGAGAAGCCTGTTGATCACAGGGGGAACGGCGGTTACCCACGTTCTATCTGGGAAACTCCCCAATCAACCAGCGGGCGGAAACAAGCAGCTGAACCAGCTTGCTTGCAAGTCGTTGGCAGCCGGCAATGGAGAAGCGATAAATCAGCCTAATTAACATTGTGTTACCACTGGGACGTGGTGGCGCTGCAGGTTAAACCACAGAAGCCTCTGTGCTGCAAGGTCAGAAGACAAGCAGTCGTACGATCGAATCCACGCGACGGAGTGAGCTCCCGTCGCTTGTCCCAGCTCCTGCCAACCTAGCAGTTCGAAAGCATACAAATGCAAATAGATAAATAGGTACCACCTCAGTGGGAAGGTAATGGTGTTCCGTGTCTAGTCACGCTGGCCACGTGACCACGGAAACTGTCTTCGGACAAACGCTGGCTCTATGGCTTGGAAACGGGGATGAGCACCGCGCCCTAGAGTCAGACACGACTGGACTAAATGTCAAGGAGAACCTTTACCTTTACCACTGGGTGAGAAACATTTTTTAACTGTATTGCTTTACTATCCCTGGACGAGACAATCTCTACGGCAGAAATAGCGTCTTCTATCCCCCACCACTGATTGAGCAGCGGTGAATCTGGAGAGAGGAGGAGACACAGGGAGACACAAGGAAAATAAATTGGACATTAATTAGACATTTAATTGTACTTCAAGGAAGGAAAATTGGTATTACTTTGTTGTTATAAACTGAAGAATCTTTCTGTTGAAAACATCGTTGGCAACAACTCTGGGAAACTAAACTTATTTATGTTACTTGAAACAGCTATCTAAGGTGCTGGCAAAAAGCCTAGAATCAATGGCCTTGAACACTTTATGGCTGTTTGGAATTCCCTTTCTTTTTGAGGACGGAACTGAACTACAGATAAATTAACCCTAGAAAGCCCAATCCAGCCAAAGTGGAACTTCTAAACTGTATTCTGGGTTCTGAACTTGACTGGACCTTGAGCCTTTAGGCAGGGAAAACTCTCTACATCTGAGACTGGATTCAAGCTTAACCCTAAAGATGATCAATCCATTAAAGTGGACCTATGGAAGCAAAAATTGATGGAACTGGACTGATTACTTTAAGCATCTGGACAAATTTCACTTGGAATACAATTATTTGACATCTCGGACATAATGCCAGAACAAGGACAATTTTGGGATAAAACAAAATCTACCCTTCAAGCAATTTTAGAAATAGTGAGATCCCACAACAAAGAGGCGAAATTATTCATGAAGCAGTTGAAGAAGAATTATAGTCAACAGGAGACAGGGAATAATGAACAAGGAAATGAGAGGGTGGTGGATGATGTATGCCAATCAAAAAAGGGGCTGGAGGAAATTAGAGGAGAAAACCTAGGAGGTTTAATTCTAACCCTGGAGCCGAGGAGAGTGTTAGGTGTACTAAGGGAAGTTAAGGGGAGAGAATCAGCGGATCTAATTAAAAAGAGCCTGAAAGATCTATTGGAGATAGATCAAATGTATAAAATGTTCTCAGGTGGCACAAGGCACAGCAGAATTTTTAGAGAGATAGAAACAAAAATTGGGAAAAGACAAATAAGAGAAGGAGTTACTTAGAAAGATGAAAAAGGAAAAAAAATATTAGGGTGGCCTTCAACGTTGAAAGCATGTATATACCTTACTTCTGGAATTGTAAAGGGGCATATCTTATATATTAAAAAAGGGAATTAAACTGAAATAAGGGATCACTAATCAGGGTAAAGGCATAACACGGTGGTTTTTAAAGTAAATTGAAGGGGCAAAACAAATCGTACTTAATGAACATGCATTAGATATGATATTGATATAGACATGATAGAAAATGTGGAGATAGAAATGGCTAAACAATTATATAAAGAAAATCTGTATAAAATGCTTTAGATAACATCTATTATGTGTTAGGAATCTATTCAGTTATTACTGGTATAAAATACAAAGTTCATTGGTTAAATCATCTCAAAATTATATAAATTTAGAACCGGAATTACTTTTATTAGATATGTTATTAGAGGATTTTGAGAACATTGTATACTATGAGAGCAATATTATGATAGTAGCCAATATTGTATACTAAAATACACACATGAATGGTTTAAACGTTTTAAAAATGTATAGATTTTGAAGGGACAACTAAGAAGACAGCAAGACACACAAAAAAAAAACAATTATAAGCAACCCATGTAACACGATGTTTAACAAGCACGAATTGAATGTAGATAGATTGAAAAACTAATAAAATGTTTTTAAAAAAAGAGGTGCATGATCCTAATTCATTCTTCCTTTGGATCTCTACTTCTACAGCACCAGCGTGCTCACAATGACCCTGTGGCACTGAACTATACCTTTTACCAGATCATATCTGCAGGACCTCAAGCCCCTCCAGAACTGCACTACCTACAGAGTCGCTGTTTAAACCCTGGATTGTATGCCACACATCTCGAGAGGTGGTTGATGTATTTTCCTTCAGGACAGGTACAGCAGACTTTAGAAGAGGAAGAGATGATTTATTATAGAGGGGTGGTAGTACTTTGAAGATGATTGTTACACACTTTTAATACATTTTATTTTATTTTTTTCCCTATCCTACTATATATGTACCTTTTATTAACTGTCACCTGCAGGGAACAGAAAACAGGAGATGTAGCTATGTTTGCTTCACAAAGAGAGATTACAGGACAATAGAAGTTAAAATAGTGTTTAAATCTTGGAGACTTTCTAGCCTTCTATCAGAATTCAGAATGGAAAGAAAGTGCAACCATTTCCTTAGTTTTTGGATTTTGTTTTCCCTGTCATCCAATAATCAATGAACAATCTATGATAAAGAAAATTCATTGCATTATCTCAGTCCCTTTAGGAGGAGGAGGAGGGAAGATCAGCAGAAAACGACATTGTGTGGTAAATGTTGCCCAAGCAGCAATCCATAAGTCCTTGCCTTGTCGGTTCAGCTGTCGTATTGCTTTCCCAGCTTGGAAGGGATCAGAGTGATTTATGGCATATAAAAATATTCCATATTTACAGCCTTTGCACTTCAAGCCTTATATCTCAGTGGCATTTCATGTAGGGTCAGCAAAACTTCACTGCTTGATTAGATTTACTCTGGAAATTTTGTTGTTTCTTCCCCCATTCAGATTCTGATTGTGGATGGGCAGGAACTCAGACAGAGCCCTGCCACCATCATGGAG
The DNA here is from genome assembly GCA_037013535.1 of Intellagama lesueurii. Lineage (NCBI taxonomy): Eukaryota > Metazoa > Chordata > Lepidosauria > Squamata > Agamidae > Intellagama > Intellagama lesueurii. The sequence goes on along the minus strand of JBAJHW010000003.1, from coordinate 153,983,282 downwards.
AACATCCAAAAGTTTCTGGGGATTACACCACTGTTCAACTATACTCAAGCACTTAAGTAAGCATTGTCTGTGTCCATAACTGGGTTGGTTGATGTGTGAAGTGTTTCAAGGGCAATGCTGTATTTCAGTAGCTGCTTTTTTCTGTACGGAGTTCTGGATGATTATGGCTTAGCTAAGATGTAATGTTCCTGGTCCAACAGACTGTGGTTTGCTGAACAGGGAGCTAGTTCAGCACCTCTTTCCTCACCTAGTTTCAGAGGGAAATGTCTGGGTCATTAAACTACATTTCAGAAGTCACAGAAACCAAGGATCTCTCTCCACTGAAGCCAAATGCATGAAGGAGAGAAAAAGGAATAAAATGCAAGAGCTAGTCACTGGTATCAAACCATGAGCAGTGTACCCACAAAGACAAGCATTTGCGTCACTAGTTGTTTCTGAGAGATTTGTGTTGCATAATCAGTGAAAATATTTTCTCATGCAGCGCTTTATGGACTGGTGGCACTGCTTTACTGCTGCATTGGGACAGATTTGTTCCTATTGTACTCATGTCGTTTCATTGTAATGATTTTCTTTTACTGTCAGCTGCCTTCAGTCTCACTGTGCAGCAGAAGGATAGAGTAAAATATTTTAAAGAAATGAATTGTGATTCTCAAAACAAACCACTGCAACAGTGGCCCATGATTATCAGCCTCTCTTTGACAGGGAAGCTTAATTCGACTGAGTATCAGCAGCACATTAGAACTTGGCACAACAGGTGAGCCCTAAACTGGAATCACATGGGATATCTGCCCCCCTCCGCCTCTCCCTATACAGATGAAGCAGGCCACATAATAATTGCCTGTCTGGAATTCCAAGCCAGTAACTTTCCTGAAGTCTCCATATGGAAAATGCAGCTACAAAGTTATTTTACAGATAGGCAAGGGCATCAAAGCATCTGCTTTTGCATCATTATCTCTGCCCGATCTGAAGAAGTATTGCCAGCACAATTGTAGCAGTGAACATTGGTGGCTCTGGTTCTTCAGTGCTTGATCCTCAGTATCTTGAGTATGACGGACTACTGGAAGCTTCCCCACAATGAAAGAGGAAGAGAAGAAAGCTTTACTGTGTCATTTGTTTGCATGGGTGTGTGTTCATTTCAAGCTTCTGCCCCTTCATCATAACTTCCTGCAGTGAGATATTATTTCTTTTTAAAAAAGAATGCTGTATGTTGCATTAGCCATCCATAACCCAAAATTTATTTGCAGCACTTCTTTCCCCATCTTCCTCTTGAATGAGTTGTGTCTCCTTCAAAGGTGTTTCCAAAGATTTACCATATTAGTATTTGAGATGCTACTAGATTCCTTACTGTTTTTTTTTAAAGATGCATGTTGAGTTCTTTGAATACTCTCTAGGCCAGAGGTCCCCAACCTTTTTGGAACCGCAGACCGGGGGGGCGGGCTCCGTGCGTGTGGGGGTGGGGGCACCCCGCGCTCGCGGATGGGTGTGTTGCGCATGCATGTGCGCAAGTGCGATATGCCCTCCCACAAGTGCGACACGCCCACTGTGCGTGCGTGCAGGGAGGTGGAGATCCGTCTCCACGACCCAGTCCTGGGAAGCCCACGGACCGGCACTGGGGACCCCTGCTCTAGGCTATCCAAAGACACTTTGTTTCACCTATGTGTGTAGTACTATCAAACATAATGCCAAGAGAGGGCGCATTGTTCTGGTAGGGAGGGTGAGTGTGGAAGATCTTCTATCCCCTAAGGGGAGTAGTTTCCAAGAGATAAACCAAGATTTGTAGTGAGCCCGCTTTTAGTCTGCACTTTATCAGTGAGATACTTAAGAACTTTATATGAATGTTGTAGTACAGTATATCCACAACATGCAGTAACAGTTCAGAATGGCCAGAATTTGTTGTAGGACTTTAAATTATACTTTGCTCTACTTTCCTGGAAAACCTGCGTTATGTTACTTAAGTAAATGTAAATAAATTGAAACTTAATTCAGACAAGACAAAGTTGCTCCTGCCTGGTCAGTCGAAAAGCAGATCAAGGAATAGGGTTGGAGCCTATGCTGGATGGGGTTACGCTTCCTCTGAAAACATAGGCATGCAGCTTGGGGGTGCTCCTGGATTAATCTCTGAGCCTGGATGCCCGGGTTTCGGCGGTGGCCAGGAGTGCCTTTGCACAGTTAAAGCTAGTGTACCAGCTGTGCCCATTTCTTGAGACAGCTGATCTGGCCACGGTGACACATGCCCTGGTTACATCTCGACACTGTACGTGGGGCTGCCTTTGGAAAGTGTTCAGAAACTCCAGAGGGTCCAAAATGCAGCAGCCAGATTGCTGACTGGGGCTGGTTACAGAGATCATGTGACACCCCCCCCCCCCCCCCCGTTACAGCAGCTTCACTGGCTGCCAGTCCATTTCTAGGCACAATTCAAAGTGCTGGTCTTAACCTACAAAGCCTTAAATGGCTTGGGTCCAAGCTATCTAAAAGACTGCATCTCCCTCTATGAGCTTGCCCAGGCTTTAAGATCATCAGGGGAGGCCTTTCTCTCAGTCCCGCCACCCTCACAGGTGTATCTGATGGAGACACAGGAGAGGGCCTCCTCTGTTGCTGCTCCCAAACTCTTGAATCTCCCTCCCACGGGAAGCTAGGCTAGCCCCTTCTTTGCTCTCCTTCCGCCGGCAGGCAAAGACGTTTCTGTTCAGACAAGCTTTCTCTTAATAAATGGTGGGCTGAGAGGGATTTTTAAATGAATGGTTATGCTCTGTTGTTTTACATACGTCTTAGTATTGATTTTCTTACTGTTTTTAATTTAATATGTGCTTAATTCTTTTTAAAGTATTTGTATACCTACTGTTTTTAGCTTCGACATATTGTCTTTTTAATTATGTAAGCTGCCTTGGGTTCTTTTTAAGAAAGGCGGGATAAAAATATTGTAAACAAAGAAAGAAAGAAACAATATTTTAATCATGGGGTGGGGTGCAGCAGCATGAAAAAAAATTGCCAAAAGAATCAGTTCTGCCTAGTGACAGAACAACAGAAATGTACTGGAAAGACAGAGAGCTACATCTTCCAGGTCCTACCGTGTGAACAATGGCATGTAGACCTGTGCAGTATATATAACAGGTGCCCTTTTTCAGGTTTGATGAAGCAAAAGGCTTTTGGTGTCAGGTGCTGGAAGGAGGGAAGACCAAGTGCCTGGGGAAGAGTAAAGGAAGAAAATATCCAGCAATGGATTCCTCAGTGAGTAGTTGAATGGGGATTTTCTCCGCACAGAGCTTGGGATTTATTTCAGTGTTGTAACTGGGGGAGGGGAGTAATGGCAGTGAGCCTTTATTAAGACATTAATATTGCTTCTTTTGGTACTATTGCAGTCCCGCATGTTCCTGGCAGACTTCTACCGTGAGCACAACATTGAACTATCCAAGTTACTGAGCAAGTTGGGGCAGCCACTTCCCACATGGCTCCGAGAGGAACTGCAGAATTCTAACTGGAGCTGAAGGCAAGGGCTGGGCCCCCACTGCTGCCAAGTACCTATACGTGGGAGCCATTGGGGACAAAGGCATACACACGCACTGCTCAAAGTGAATCAGAGGACAGAGCAGTAAGTGTGGTGGCCTGAGTGTGGATTATGCACCTTCAAGTATTAACAGCTTGTTACATTTGAGAGACCCCCGAGAAGAGTTGCACGTGGTATTGTGCAGTCATCCTCCTCCACCCCTAGACGTCTAGGAAGACTGATACAGGAATGCTTGTGAGCTATGATTTCCCCAGGCAAGAAAGCCCAGAGTAGACCCCATAAAGAACAGCAGCATGCAAAAGTGTAGGCTACTGGGACATTCACTACTGATGTCCAAAATACTCAGGAAGTTAGCAAGTGAATGTCTTAATTATTGTGAATGCTCCTTTATGTGATTCTTAGGGCACTGTTTCCAGAATTGTTAGTAATGGACAGAAAACTGCATTTTCCTGATTGTAGCCCTAGTTGTTTTATTAACTCTATCCCAGGGACAAAGGTGGGTGGGAGGGATGATGGGTGATGAGGCAGCAGAAATATTAAAGACTTTATCCTGGGAGGGATAAAGCTGTTGTGGCAGGTAAAGACACTGAGGGAAGCTTGATAATGCTAATGACAACAGAGAAGAAAGCGACTTCCCTGGAGTCTGTTGCATGGGCTGTTCTTTTGGAGGTCCCTCCTTATTAATTTTTAACATAGCATGGTGATTATGAGTGAGTTAGAATGCAGAACCAAGTCTTTCCATTCAAATCCTCCATTTTGACTCAAGCTCTACAACAGTGAGGCCCCAGCCTGCTCTTAGGATCTAATCCTACCACTTCCTCATTAGAACCACTATCTATCTGAGTGGCAAAGAGCAGAAACCCTGCCCATTCCTCCAGTCATGCCTTATGCGCAGTGATCCAGCAGTTGCTCAAGATAACAAGTGCCAGGCTCACAGGGGTTATTTAGCAGATGGCTTTGACAGGTTGATACTATGGGAGAGCTCCTGTAACCCAGTTAAGTCCATTCTAACAGGGAGGAAGGTGATTACAGCCAAGCTTATACATTGAGCCTTAGTTATTGTGCATTTTAATGGTTAATTTACCATTGTTTGTAAATATATAGTATGGACTATATAATATTTCATTCAGTGTGTCCCCCAGCAGAGGGGAATGTTGTTTAACCAAAAATGGAACCAGCAAACCTAAAAACCTGTGGCTGAAAAGAGAAGCAAGTGCTGTGCTTCCTGCACTGGATTCATGTATAATGTCATTCACATTGAATGATAAGAATAAATTCTTGGCTCTTGCAGCTGAGCACAATGTCTAAAAGGTTAGACGTAGCATTTGGAATCAATAAATGTATTACTTTATTTCTGTTTCATTGTAATTTGAGGTTGTGGTATCTGATTCAGCAGTGAATATTTGGATAGATAATGCAGCAGATTCTACACTAGGCTGTAGGTACTCAAATGCAGGCAGTATTAGAGCTAGACAACCTAAACGTGGGTCACTTTAGTCATCTCCAGACAAGCTATTGAGAGAAGGCATTAACCCACCACTTAATCCTGACCAGGATATGCTAGGAGATAACACATAAGTGGGAATCCTATTGCTGTGCTATGCATGCAAGAAGGCAAACAGTGCAAATTTCATTGCCTTCCAGCTGGCAATTAACAAGTCGCCATCAGGAATCTTGGGAGATGCATGGTCGAGAATCCCACTGGGGGCTCATTAATTGCCAGTTAGGCACCACTGTAAAACCAGCACAATGAATACTCAAGATAGAGGGCAAAGCAAAGGAAGCTACAAAAATGTTGAACAAAATGTTAAATAGCTAAAATCAAAGGATGGTATTATAAGGTAAGTCATTTTGTTTTGAAACTGGAAGCCTAGCCTTTTACACACACCACTAATCTGGAAAAGATAAGTCAAGAAAAATGGAATTTGAGGAATTTGTTGCAAGAGCCACTATACACAATATTCTTCAAAATAAATTTAAAGTAACATTTCCAAAAGGGCAGTTTTCAAGACAGGCTCTTATTGTAGTGTGACCAAGCATTGTACTTTGCCAAATATACAGATCCATTTGCTTAATGCACACAATGTTTCTTCTTAATACCTGCAATTTTAGCTTCCCTGTGACAAAGAATATGCAATACTAAGTTCTGAAGCAAGAACAAAGATGTTACAAAAAAGGTAATGCAAGTCAGTTCAATACAGGAGCGCACCTTACCCCTACTTGGTGCCCTTCAGATACGTTGAGCTTCAAACCTTGTCATATCACAGCTAGCATCATGATTGGTTTATGCTATTAGTGCTCGTGTTACAGGATTAGGCCTCAGTTGGAACTCTTAAGACCCTTTCCCGATAGATGATGTGTTAAAACTATTCTTGAAATAGCAAGAATGGTGTTAGCCATACTTTGGTCCTATTGATATCAACAGGACTTACGTTGCCGAAGTGATTCCAGTGCAACTTATAGTTCCATGCCATTAAATGGACCTATGTGTTCATACCACTGTCTTCAGAGTATTAGTTGTATTGTGCATCACAATTTGGCTGGCTTTTTTGTTTTCCTATTTGTACGTTAAGCCTCTCCACACCATCAAAATGTTCTCTCTAGCATACTCTGTGATCCCAATTACCATCATAACTTTTTAACCAGAGTAGATTCCTGCAGGAAATCGCATCAACATATGCAAAAACATTGCAGCTCATAGCAGAACAATTAAAAAGTTAATAGTATTCTCTAGATAGCTATCTTTTTCCAAGGGTTGCCTTGGCTTGGAGGAACTACACAGACTTTTTAATTGTGACAGCAGCAGTAAACATGAAACACTGTTTAAAAATTTCCGAAGTGAAATGAATTGATGGCCATTAGTTTTATTTGTATTTATTAATATTCAGTGTTAGATCACACTGGAGCAAGAGTTACCTTTGAAACCATCAATTATGGGAAGGTTGCTGTAGTGATAATTCTCTAGCTTTGGTTCAGTAAATTAATCAGCATATTTGATTTCTTTTGCACTTGGCTTGACATCAAACCATGTTATGCCTAGACAGTAAGGAGCTGAAACATGTCATTGTTGTGGCTTACTGGACCGTAAGGAGCTGAACTATGCTACCATTGTGTTGTTTGAGCAAGGCAGCTCAAGAATGCAAGCCCAGTAGCATAAATTGGTTTCCAGCTAAACTGCTGGAAAATGGCATTAAACATTTAATTTTACATTGAATATTATATATAGAATGCCAACAAGAAAGAAGCAGAATGGCTACCATTTTTAAGATTCTGTGGGTATGTTAAATACAAAGGTAGAGATGGGTAGGTCTAGTAAATACTGCATATACTTGGAAGTTTCAGCAAACTCTTAACAAACTCCCTTTTCAAAGATCCCCCCATATAAATTTAGCATCTATGAAGTAATGCAGTTTGAGATGAACAACTTGTTTTAAGAACATGAAAACAAAGATAGAATAAATGGACACAATTTCCATATTGTAAAATGTGAGCAGTTAGTATAGATACTAGAATTGATATCCTTAAGGTGTATGAGTGAGTGAACTTGAGGGATGTAGTGAGGTAGCAGTGTTTGTGGACAATATCCAACTATCCATTACCATTTAACCACTATCAGGATGAGCAGCAACCTGTAAAGTGAGTTCTCTCCCCTAACAGACACTTTAAACACCATACATCCGCTGATGGGATCTGGACTAAATGTCCAAGCTAGATTACTGGGCTAAGTATACAAAACTTCATTGTGGGAGAGCATTTTCCTTAGCTATGAGCTATTGCTAGCACATCCAGATGCCTGCAGCTAAGACTGTAAGGTTCTGCTTAGTATTGAAAAAGTAGACAAGCTTTTTGTCCCTTCTTATACTGTTGGAACTTCAGCCAACCCAAATGAACTGATTGTCAGTAGATTCAGGAGAGAAGAAATCACACAGTGCATGAACAACTTGTAGAATTGTCTGCCACAAGATGGGGTATACATGCATAAATTCTTTAACAGCTAGTAATAATGATCACTGACTGGCACCTGTAGCTCTAAGAACTGTACTTGACTGAATAACAGTTGCTGGAAGACAAAAAATAGATTCAGATCCAGTGCTTTAAGGTTTTCCCTAGCACAGCATGAAGGCATTTGACAGAGCTGGAAACAAGATACATCAAACAAGGTTCTTAAGGTGGAACACCCCTACCCCCACCCCACACAACCACTTTCACAAAACCAGCCTGCCTACGATGATACTGGATCTCTCTCTGTGCAAGAGCAGCTCACTGCTGCTGGGCTGAGGGAGTACGGTATGTGTTTCATACTGCACTGAAGCTTGGTCTTCATCCAGTTTCCCAAGCACAGATTATTCAATAAAAAAATCTGAATGTTTTCGTTTGCCATGTTCTCAGAGTGTTTAACAGAAATACAGAGAAAAGAGTCAGTCTAAGAAAATGAGTGTTTTAATCAGGATACTGAAACAAGAAATAAGAAACTGATTACAGGAGAGCTAACATCCCAGCCAAGGTAACATGACTGTACAATTGAGAATCACCATGGTTAGATCATCCTATGAAGCCTGATGACAAAACTCTTTGGAGCCAATGTTTAAGCAGCAAAGAAGTCACATCAGCTAGCTCAAACACTGTCCTGAAGCCAGAATGTACATGAGCTGCCTTTGCTCATCTGAACACGAAGGGAGAAGCTCTTTCAACTTCAGCCTGAACTCCTCAGGGTGGCTGCTGCAGGAAAGAATGGTGAGGGAGGTCGAGTCCAACATGTGCAGAAAGCAAATTCTGCCTGTCCTGGCTCAGCAATGAGTGAAACGTTTTTTTAGAATCTTACAGAAAGTATACATATTTATAAATGCCAAAATAAATATTTTAAAGAGACAGCTCCACCCTACCTTCTAACATGCATACACACACACATACACAGGTGCTCATTTTCAAAACAACCTGCACACAGGAAGGGCACTGAAAGCACTGACCAGGTATCATCAGCCAATCCCTAACCCCATTCTCTCTTTCTCAGGCTCGCACATGCATACACACACACATACACACTTTCTTTTACAGCCAAAACAGCTTGCTTGGCTCCACCTGCTGGGGAGGAGAGAAGAAGGATATGGAGCACAGTTGCATGGAAGAGGAATGTCATGGTATAAATATATAGAGACCAGTGGTTTCCAACAGCTAAAATAAAAAAAGATCCCATAAAGAAGGATGCCATGGACAGAGCTCTAGCTGAAGGAGGATGGGGGTTGTACTCCCAAGCCATCATGGTGAGAAGGTGGTCATTTCCAGAGAGACCCTTTGCCACAGATCCTTAGTTTGCTTGCTGCGTTTTAGGTTCTGGAGAATGTCATTGAACTGCATCATGCCCATGGGAGTGAGGCAGAAGGCGCTTCTGGCGCTACGAATGGCATTCACAAAGTCATCGTAATCGGCTGGAGTGAGATGGATCAGGCGGTGGTGGATGTACTAAAGACAGGCAAGAACAAATAGCACATTATTATTCTGGACATGGTTCTCTCTGGTCAGTATTGTCATCTTCTGTTCTCATGAAGAAACAAAAAGGCCTTGAAGGAAACCTGTTAAGGAATCTCTATATAGACAAACAGCACATTTATCTCACCTTCTAAGGAACTCAGGGCAAGTTACAGTTTGCATCTTTTCTCCTGGCCATCATGTAAGGAGGGGGAGAGTAGCATGTGTGGTCTGAGATCACCCAATAACATTTATGGGTGGCCAACCTGAACATGGGGTGTAGCAGCTATGGGCACAACACTCTAGCTTTGCACACAAAAGCTGTCACTTCTTCTCAACCACAGTAAGACTTTGGCTATAACAGTCCCTGCTATTTTTCTCCTAGGCCAATGAAGCAATTCTAAAAAGAACCCATTTCTATTTCCTGACCCACTTCTCTCCATAAAACAAGAAGGAGAAATAAAAAATTCCATCTTCAACAAAGCTTAAGTGAAACAGAAAGCAGGGACAGTATGTGGTTATACTGCATTAGCATAACCTACAACAGCACTGACTTAACCAGATTTCACAGTAAAAGCAATGTGACTGAGATGATGGCATGGTCCCCACACTGTCAGACAACAACATGTTTTCAGAAATGGCAAGGAATGTTATTTAAAGCCATTGATTCATTAAGCTGGACTACTTATTTGAAGTAGCCAGTCTTTGAGTTGAGAAGAAAGGTGCATGTGTACCTGTATGTATGCCTGCTGGCATCTCTGGACCAACTGATGGAAGGCTGGTGTGCGCAGGTGGTTGTGGACATGAGCAGGGTTGAGCCTCTGCAGGGATTCCATGATGATCTCTTGCAGCACAAATGGACTCAAAACTCCCTTTGCTGCACCAACACAGAACTGATGCACATAATTTACACCTGACAGAAGAAGAGTGGTGGTTACAGTGGGTAGGGAGAATAGGTACAAAATGACTAGAGCAGAGAGATGCCGCATAAATATAAGAAAGCAATAATGCCACGTCAGACAATGAAAGAGAGGCTACCACCATTATGGGATGTGGTGGCGCTGCGGGTTAAACCGCAGAAGCCTCTGTGCTGCAAGGTCAGAAGACCAGCCGTCGTAAGATCGAATCCACGCGACGGAGTGAGCTCCTGTCGCTTGTCCCAGCTCCTGCCAACCTAGCAGTTCGAAAGCATGTAAATGCGAGTAGATAAATAGGTACCACCACGGTGGGAAGGTAACGGTGTTCCGTGTCTAGTCGCGCTGGCCACGTGACCACAGAAACTGTTTACGGACAAACGCTGGCTCTACGGCTTGGAAACAGGGATGAGCACCGCGCCCTAGAGTCGGACACGACTGGACTAAATGTCAAGGGGAACCTTTATCTTTACCACCATTATGGGCAATTAAAACAAGATACAAGAAAAGCTAACCCACATTCAAACTCCCTCATTAAAATAAGGGTAATGGTTCCCAGACTATACACCTAGATGACACTGGACTACAACTTGCAGAAGGCTTGACCACTATTCTGTTGGCTATTGCTTCAAGGAGGTAGCAGAACCCCAGGGACTCAAAATTTGAGAACCACAGCACCGAGACACTGCCAGCACAGAGGCCGCAGATCTTCTAGTTGCTCAATTTGGAATGCTTTACGATTATTACATATTGGCTATTATGGTTACGTACTGTGCTTCAAGCATCCTGGGACTGTATTTGCTATATTTTACCCCAGGGACCAGTGGGTAATTGGTTAATAACACTAGATGGTTACACTAGACAAGACGACTAGCTGCAGCTTTCTACCTTGAAATGAAATGTGTCTTTACTCTTCCGACTTTGGAACTCACCTAATTTGGCTGCTAATCCTAGGAGCCATTTTACATCTTCTGTGTAAGGTGGGCTGCGTGAAAAATTGTTAGGGTGGTCATTGTGAGCTCTCCGGCCCAGCATTTCCAGTGCCAGCATCCCTATGAGAAGAGCAAATGTAAAACACTTCATGAAAATGAAGCTTAAATGCACAAGACTTGAGGGGTAGCAGCAGCCCATTCTCAAAGTTTAGCAGATTTTTTCTACCAATGTGCAATGTGGAGTATAGAGAGAAAAAAACCAGTTGTCAGGAAATTTACATCCAAGAAGCAGTAGGTAAGAGAAACAAATGTCTCTTCTCTGCTCCCACCACCACCACACGCCACTAGAACTTTTCCTTCTTCTGTTGAACAGAAATGTTCGCATACCATTTTCAGTTATGCAGTCAGGTTCATGGGAAGCCTTGTCCTAGGCTGGTGATGGGTCTACAATCTTTCCTCTCTGTTAATTGTCTTTACTAATGCTAGTGCAAAAAAAAAAAGGGGGGGCAGAGAAAACTGCAAGGGGACACAGAAGGATACAGGGAACACCCCTAACAGCTTCCTGCTATAGCAGTTGGTCCCATTATGCAGTCAACAATGAGAGTAAATCCGGAAGTTCAGAGATCTGGAAAATGATTAACGTAGCCAACCTGCTCAAAAAGTCACGCTCTTGACATAAAATGCTTCCTCCAATCTGAGGAACAACTCTCTAATCTATTTTCTTACCATTTTGGCAGCATGGCCTCTCAATATCATAGACAGTGTTTCCTCAACAGATCAAATATTCATGTCCCCATAATGTTTGGAGGACCACTGCACTCACGCTACTGGCTTCCTCGTTTCTTTTATACTACAACTCCCCCACCTCCTCAACATCCCCTTGAAGATTCATTTGTTATAAGTTCTATAATTTGCTCATAAGCCTTGTTGCCATACCCTTTCTGCCTAAATCTGACATACTAAAGTCACTCCACTCTGTCAGAATTAGCATGCCATCCCAGGGAACCTGAGCACAGTATCTTTACATACATTAGCGGAGCTCCTGATCCCAGGTGAGTGGACTGCCAGAGCTACAACAAGCTGTCCTTACCAACTCGATAGGCAGAATGGAGGTAGTGCAACCCTTGAGGGCTCACGGGCTGACTGTGTTGCTCATCCTCAGATGGAAAGCTTCCTGTAACAAGGGAGCTGGGTTGAGAAGACAGGCTTGTCAAGGAAGTCCCTTGAATCGCTGGGAATGTAGACCCTGTATGGACACTTCCTACTGGAGAGAATAAACAACAACATGAACAAGGAAGATTAAAAATGGCAACAGGGTTTCAACTACATCCTACCCAATTATTATCAATCATTTGTGGGGGACGATCAACTCTGGTGGAAACACAATAGATAAGGGACTGCTTAATGAAAAAAAAGGCAGAGAAGGACATGCCCAGTTCATTTGACAACCACCTATTTGCAGAGACGCTGAAGACTCCTGTGGCTCCCTAAGGCAGAGTCCACTGCAGCATCAAGCTCCTTTGGTGACCGCTGAAGCTGTCAAGGGATCAGTCAAACCATGCTGTGCACTAGCAGCAGAACCATTGGGGAGGATGGAATGGCATTTCCATCAGATGCGTAAGTCCAAATCTCTGGAAAGTTTCAAGGATTACTCATAACCTAAGACTTAAGGAGGAGTATTCTACTGCATAATTGTTGATGACAATATATGTCCAGCCCCACTGCCTATTCCAGGGCCACAATATTCGTAATGCATTTTCATTTATATAGGAATGTACAAGGATGAGCTAATTCACTCACAACTCCAGAGCTAATTTAACATTGCAGACACCATGCCTGCAGGAGGGTTGCTCACATTCTGTTGCCCTCCCAGAACTCTTTATCCCCTTATAACTTGCAAAATTCAGAAGGCATGGAGGGCATAACTCAACATGCTGATTGACCTGGCATGCTCAATACAGGAGTGCGACTGCACTGAAAGGCACAGAATCCTTGAAGATAGATTTATTCTTTGGATTCTGGTGCTTCTCAAAAAGAAGAATCTCACAGTTCAAAACTTTATTTTGGGTAACTGGGTTTGGAGAGGTAGCAAGACATGAGTTGCTATCACTCTTATCAGGATGTTTAAGCAACAGAAGTGGTAGGCCCAATTGACCTAGTGTTTCTGAAAAAGTCCAAGGCATCATACAAATTTGGGCCACCAACTCCTGTTAAAAGGGAAGCCCTCTATCTAGGATCGGCTCCTGAAGAAAGACACTGAGCTTTCACATGGCATTCAATGTTTTTGACTTCTTTGTCCATAGTGAGCTACATATAGATTTTCTACTGCAACAGCTTCTAGGCCATACTGTACTATGCTCGAGAACACAGTTCAAACAACTGTCTTAAGTTTCTATTTAAATCATGCATAGAACTGTTTCTTATGTATAACCAAGTCCCATCAGTTCCCAACATCTTGAAAGAGAACCAGCCAATTGACTTTATAGACATGAGTGATGCACAAAAATATCTCCAACCAAAAGGAAATGAAGACAATATGCTCTAGTCCAAATGGCTGGATTCACAGGTAAGTCTGGCACATGTCTAGGAAACACATCAAGCTACATATTACTTGGCTACAAGGTACAATAGCAGATTTTCATAAATTGAATTCTATGTGCAAGATTGATTTTCAATGACAGTCCACCCCGCTGGGGGTGTTGACAGAGAGGAGCTTCATCCCCCCCTCTTACCATCCACAATCCCAGTGAAACCCTCCCCAACACAAACTTCTCGCCCAATGTGACTTCAAATGTGTTCCATCATATATTTGACTCCAGGCATCAGAAGTTTTGTTGCCTGTGCCATCCTACACTTTTTCCCAATATAGCACCTTCCAGATACATGCTCCCCTGATCCCCCAGTCAGCACAATGAATGGTCAGGCCAACTGGGGATGGTGGGAGTTGTAATCCAACACAGGTGGAGAGCACCATGTTGAGGGAGGTTGCCATTGCTCCACTTAAAACAAAAGGCAACTGTGCTATCAATTTTTAAAACATAAGGTTCTGTTTAATTAAACTACTAGTGCAGCATCCAAACAAAAATAAGAAAAGTATCATACAAGATACAGAATGTATCAGCAAAATACTCAGTACAACATTCCATCCTTAATGCCTTGGCACACTGTATGTTTGAATAAGAAGTAGAATAAAAACATCTTTGTTACCAAAAGTAAAGCTCACTGGAGAAGGGATTTCATAAGCAGCCTACAGGCCCCTTTGCAAGTCACAACTCCTCTAATTACACTTGGCAGTGAGCTGAGGAGGACAGCCATAGTGACAAGCCTCAGGATGGGCTGTAGCCTGAACTGATATAAGGGGCACGACAAGGAAGCCACTTGGGCTTTCAGTGACAATATGGATCCAGCAAAAATTCCCCAATTACAGACCAGATCCCGGAGAACAACCCCATCCCAAATTGGTTGAATCCCCATTTTGCCGGTCAAATGAACCACCTGTCAGCAAAATCTCCATCTTAGCTAGAAAGAGCTTCTGTTCATCTGTCTTCAACCAGCCCATAACAGCAATAACCAGTTTCACACCTTCAGTGCTTCACTTGAATCCAATGAAAAACACATAGAATGGGGTTATCAATATATTGATGACACTACATCCTAAACTTCTGAATTACTTCCCTCAGCAGTTGCATAGATATTAAAAAGTATCACATTCAAGATGGAACACTGGCAAAGGAGCAGAACAGTAGTCCCCCCAGAACCATTTTCTGGAACTGGCTATCAACAGCAGAAACAATCAGTGGACAAAAGCACTCCAGTTCCAAACTGAACCTATCCAGGATACTATAGTTAACCATTTTCAGAAGTACAAGCTTTCTGTCCACATCAGTGTCCAAAACAAAGTCTCACAACTGAATCATCTGTTGAGCTCTATTTCAGCTCTAGAGTAGGATGCAAGCTATGTCTCTGGCACCAGTGCAAACAATCTTAGTTTGAGAAACTTTATAAAGCATGTGGAGGGGCCAGCAATATATAAAACCAAGAATCTGCTGCACCTATCTTTCTATGAACTGCCTAGAAGTCTCACACATATAGACAAATGTAAATTTCAAAATGCAACAACTCAGCAATGCCACTAATCTTTTTTTAAAATACACACTACAAGCACTGCCTTGAGGGGCAGCCTTTTCCCACTCCAAACGTCTGGAGGAAGGAATTCTGATGCAAATTCGGAAAACACATTTTCAGAAAGGTTAGTATGAAGTTGCAACAAAGCACAGAGGCAAGAAGGAAGAATTTCTGCCAACAGCGATATCTTTCACATCATACTTCTCATGCAGATGAAGCTCATATCAAATGGGAGGACATGAGTTTTAATCTTGTTCTGTCGATGCTCTGGAAAGTGACACACACACACCACTGTAGGATGCACAGACGACTGAGAAGGAAACATTTCCTTTAGAGTTCATCTATGTTTAAAACACAGGTGGAAAAAAAGGATAATATTCCCTAGTCATCCTCCTCAACGGAAAACACCACAGCACACCATCAGTTTAGGTTTAGAGACAGTCCTCAAAAGATGCTACTAAAATTGTCAAAAAAGAACAGTGAGAAGACACCCCATAATCAAAGGGTAAGTGGAATGAATTTTCTTTCTTTGAGGGAAGAAGCAGGAAGGCTAGTCTCCCACCTGCAGCTCTAGCAGCAATGAGTTGGCCAACAATGCCACTTGCACCCACAGACACCTCCCTTGCCGTTGGCCAAGGCAATATGCTCCTACATATCAGAAAGTATTTTCATTTACTTTTTTCTATTCCTAGAGGCTGGGACTGCTTCTAACATCAAGTGCGGGTCAACTTTATTGTCCCAGAATGCCTCTGGGCTCCACACCAGCCCCAAGGCATTACAAAATGAAAATGGCAAAGAAAGGAGAGATTAAAATAAGAAAGACCCACTATGACGCCATGACAAAAAACCATCTCAAAGCAAACAATGTCTTTCATATAGTGTTGGACTCCTACACTTGAGATTTCATAGCAAAATGAAGATGTTCCTGCCCAGGTACCATAACAGATTATTACCACAGGCTTAGGCACCACCACAAAATGTATTCAATGAAGAAATTAGAACTGCCTTTTCCATCCATATATCTCAACATGTTAAGATAGAAATACTCACTGGCTACATTGGAAGACAGAGGCAGCCCTGTCTCGGCATGGTATGGATGCACAGCAATCTGCGTCATGGATGGCACGGGCACTCCAGGGAACGACACTGCTGTAGCTGCCAAAGATGGGGTAGTTACCGAGTAAGGATACTGCGCCCCAATGAATGCCGGGTGGACACCCTGCAAAGGAAGAGGACAAGGTAATGCTGCCTTGCACCCAAGATGCAAGGCAGGGCTTTTAAAGAGTTGCCTCTAAGCAGTCCTTCTAATAAATACACCTACATTCCTTTCATACAGTTTGGCTTCTGAGAGCACAGAACTTATTTCATACTTCCAGGACAAGATATCCTGAATAAAATGGTTTAAGGAAGGAAGGACGAAAGGAAAGAACCAGTAATCCTACCTTATTGGGGTGGGGGGTGGGGTTTCCTGACTACGGTACCTCTGTTCACATGGACTGGAGTGGGGGAAAGTATGTAGCTTCCTTTTACAGCAGGGATGGAAAATCTCAAGGCTTAGCTACCAGCAATAAGAGATTTCAGCTAAAATATGCTGGTACTTCTGGTCCTGCTCTTTTGTCTTTTGACCTGCCTACCATTGGAATGCGGACCTTAAAAGCATTTTTTAAACTGAGTGTGGCCTTCAAGCTTTGTTTTCCAGGAAGAATCATGCTTTGAAATGGCACCCAAACCAGCAGTATTTTGTTTTCTAAAGAAACAACTTTTTTTTAGTAAATTATAAATTAGATGGAAGTAGTCGTCTTCAAAAACAAAGGACAAAAACACACACAGACTGTCAACCGTTTCCATAAAATAGCAAGCTATATCCTGAGATTTATCAGTAAAATATATCTAATCCTCATGTTGCACATTTTTAAGCTCTAAATTTTCTGTAGCAAATGGAGAAGCCAAAGCAGGAACATACACAGCCATTTTATACAGAAGCAGACCTTGGGGCCTTCTGGCCCACTGCTGTCTCTGGCTGGCTTCTGCTCTGCCTTGCCTCACTGTACAAAGATACTCTGCATGTCCAGATTACTAAATTTAATTTCTGGCACCTCCAAGAAATAGCACACACTCTCTCACAAAAGGAGAAGGCAGTGGGCCTTTGTATGTCATCTTGTCTACTCACCTAGGCCACAACACCTGGGAATGAAGGTAGGGAATTGTTATCTTAGGTGCTTAGCCCAACAAAGAGAACTTACTTGAGGATAAGCAGAGCCAGGCACGGGAAAGACTGCTGGCCGTGGCATGTGCTGGATAGGGTGTCCAAGGTACTGAGGATTACAAGGGATGTGGGTCTGGAGTGTTGTATAGGGGTGCAGACCCTGGGTGTGTGCATGTGCCATTGCCGGCCCTGCCATGGTGTGCTGCTGGTATATTGTTGAGCCCACTGAGATCACCGGCACCACTGTTGCTGCTGCTGTCACTGCAGCAGCCACAGTCACTGTGGCTGCTTCTGATGTCACTCTGGTATCTGCCAGTCCACGGACTGCTTCGCAAGAGGCCCGGGCTCCGCTTGCACTGCAACCAGTGGCACCCTCCCTCTGGGCAAGAGTTCCACCAACAGTTTGTTCATACAACCAGTACCACTGGTGAGCAACTTCAAAGAGGACTTCAGGGTAAACGCCACCCCCTTTGGCTGCTTCCTCCACTGCCAAGCAAGCCTTCTCCAGCATTAGATTATCCTGTAGCGTTGAGGACAATATAGGTTAGTTAAAGGTTATAGAAGCCTTCATAACTTACAGTCAAAATGTAAATACAAACAAAATACAGCAAGACCATAAGGTAAGAAAATAAACATAAAACAGTCAGCAAAATAAAAATATACCCAAGGAGCTTGGGAAAATCAAATGACAATGAAGCAGATGCTAAGTGGACCAGTTTCAGAAGAGTATTCCACAGCTAATGTGTTACCATTAACAGTCCTCTCTCTAGCTAGTCACACACCTCACACTTGGAGAGACATGCGCCTATCTGTCTATATCTCCTTCTGCATTCTGTTGTAATCCATTGATAATAACAATAATTCAGACAAATGTATTGTCTAGCTGAATCACTAAGGGAGGAGACACAATTTCCATTTCCCTACTGAAGTGTAATTCTCTCTCATGAAATGCTGGTGAATGTAACATAATGTAATACAAAGTAATCGCCCAGCATGCTATTTTTCACATCAGGAAAATAAGGCCCAGCCTTGAACAAGTTATAATGACAGTACACGATATTTAGTGTTTTTTTTATTTTAAAAATCACAATGACAGTCCAAGATGTCACTAACCCATATGAATTCTTCTCTTTAATTTGATGTGGTGTTTTCCTGTTCCCCTATCATCTCAGTCTGATTTGTGGAGACTGCTCTTCTGAGTGGAATTCTGATGTATTTTATATATGATACAAATCAATATATTATTTTTAAAGATCAAAGAAAAAAGTCATTCCTCAAAAGCAGGAGGAAGCCAGCTTTCTGGCTATGAAAATGGGTTGAAGACCTGTGAGTTGCTCACCTGCTCCTTACACTGGACCAGGGCTCTCTGTATCTCATTTGGGTTCAAAGCATGGGCATGTGGCAAGCAGCTCAATGCCAGCTCTGCAGCTGCTCGCACCATATTGGAGTCCCTAGCTCTTGATGCCCTATCTGCCAAGGATGCCACCTCTGGCGGGGTCAGATGTCCATCCCAGCATTCCACCAGGATGTTCAAGGCAGCACTACCAATCTCCATGGCTTGCCCTAGAGCCAGAGGGAAAAGAAAGAAAACAGAATCTTGCAGTACCGCCAACTAACAAATGACATTCCAGCATTAGCTTTCATGGCCTAGCGCCTACTTTCTCAAATGCATGACAGTGGTTGAGGAGGATAGTAAAAACTGAGGACCAACTAAACAGTAAAAAGAATATAGGATTGTGATGTTCATGTTAGAGCCCATTTTTTTCATAACTCTTAATAATCATTCACAAAGCAGCACTGGTACCCAAAATATCCTGATGTTGATAAGCTAATATAGAGAAACTTCAAGAGCTTTTAGGTCATCATTTCCATCCTTCAATAATGAGAAGACTATAGTGCTATAAAAGAGGCCATTTGGGACAACACAGGAATCACCACACTGCATACTATTGGTGGGAAAGCATTACACTCTAATAAACTGATTTGTGACACTGTAACAGAATGAGAGAAAATACTGTAAAAAAAAAAGGGAGGGTTGTATGTGATGCACTGATACATTTCACACACAGCCTATTTGTTTCTAAACCTTCCAGGGAAATATTTCCATGTACAGATGGGAACCAGAGGCCACAACCCCACTGAGTTACCTTCCATTCACAGAACTGTATCAATGCAAACCTTACCTGCCAACAACCACAAGTTAAGAAGCTGGCCTATACATTTGCTATTGTACCCCAATCG
This sequence comes from Intellagama lesueurii, assembly GCA_037013535.1. Classification (NCBI taxonomy): domain Eukaryota; kingdom Metazoa; phylum Chordata; class Lepidosauria; order Squamata; family Agamidae; genus Intellagama; species Intellagama lesueurii. The sequence goes on along the minus strand of JBAJHW010000003.1, from coordinate 153,963,893 downwards.
TGTGATTCAGCACATAATAGCAAATGCCTAGGCTAACTTTTTAACTTGTATCCATTCTCAGCTGAAATCTTTGCCAGCAGTTATGCCAGCATAATATTTTAGTTGAGTTTCAAACAGAGAATGCAATTTGCCCAGACCATGTGGGGACCTGAACTCAACAGCCTACCAAATACACAGCCAATCATATACCTCCTGGACCACAAGACTATTGGCCCCATATTTCCTCCTTGCTCACAGCTTAAATGTTACACATAGTTCTCCTGAATACTTAAAACAGATACACCAACTACAGGCTATTTTTCACTTGGACATGGTACAGATTAAAATCTTGTACATTAAAATGTCTTCTAAATGCTGACTAGATGAATCAAAAGCAAATTTTGAATAGCAGTGCAACTTGTGGATGATTATATGTTTCAAACATTGTAAGGAGCATAAACTCTTCCATCTTCAGTCAAAACCCTTTAAAAACAGTAAGATACCTTAGGCAAATCTCTCTGTTGCCATTGCTTCCTGGATCTACTTCCAACATGTATAACTGGGAGAGCAGCCACCTTGAGAGAATGGCCTTTTATTTGCTCCTGGTCTCTAGAGACTGCAATCTCTACCATGTGGGTTAACAGGAGGATCGATAAGCAACTGCATTAAGACAGTGGAAACCTGATCCTTCTGGACTTACGAGTCTATCATCAAGCACTGTGAAAAATCCTATGCTGTATAGATTGTGCTGGCAAATTTTAGTTAGAAGTTCTTAAATGTCAGTAACTACACATACAATGAAAGGTTTTCTGTTATGGGCGTTTCAAGTTACTAAACATAGAAAGGGGTAACCGCCATGGAGCAGAACAATCACACACTTTTCTCACCTGTGATCCAAGAAACATGGGAGGAGTAGGTTCGAGAGAGCCAGTTGGGAGAGACAAAGTTGTGCAACCCGAGTGCATAGAGTCCAATTTCAAAAGCACAGAGGTGGAGGTTGCGATGAGGCCCTTGGTGGCCACCACTAGAGGATGGGTGGGTAAAAATAGAGGTACTGCTGTTTCCACCTGCCTTAATGAGTACTGTCTTGGCTAGCTCAAAATAGAAGTGTGCAGCAGCCTCTGAGGGCTGGTTTGGGACATGGGGAGCGTGGCTCTCTGGTCGCCTGCCCTTATATCTGGAAGAGATAAAAGATGCATAAAATAAACTTAACTCACACCTACCATTGAAATTAAATTTAGGCAACACAATCTTATAGTGCCTTCAGATATCTGAGAACTCGGACACTGCAGACTCTCCAGAGAGAAACCTTAAGAAGGGAGGGCAGTGATGGAATACTTCACTACCTGCTCTTGTCATCTGACTCTGGTGCTCAGTCAGGAGCATTCCTCATTGCATTCTGATATTAAATGGACATGGCACGGAAATCCATCTCAGACTAGAAACAACTTAAGTTCATCAGTCAAGTTCTGAATCTCCAGATTTTGATGGGGTCTCTGTGGGGCTCCCAACCAGCACCTCCTCATGTCCCATCTCCAATTCTGACAGCCTTCAAAAGTCTAGCTTCTGAAAAAATGCAGAGTTTTGGAAAAGCGGCAGCAGCTCTTACCTGCCAACTTCCACGGTCTTTGCACGTGCTCCTCCACTGGCTCTCCTACTCCCGCTGGAAGAAGAGGAACCCAATGAGTCACTGGAAGAGCTGCTGATGCTGTCGCTGTCTTGTCCCCTGCCCCAAGAGGTGGCTGCCCATCCTCCACGCAAGGGGCGCCTGCTGAGAGTTGGAGAACTGTCCGAGGTGGTTTCTGGTGCACTGCTGTCTATACTGGCCATTCCTGCAACACAGAACATCCAGCAGATAAGCACAGTTGTGGTACATAAAAGTTTAGTTTTATTATATGGAACATCACACTATCTTATTTTTTTTTAACAACGAAAACATGTTTAATGAGTCAGATTCCAGTGATTTAAGATCACTAGGGGGAAAAAAAAACAGGCAGCCTATACAATATCACTGAGAGGCCCCCAATTCAAATTGCCACAGTCACAGATTAAAGGGGGGTATGACTGCCTGGTCATTAGGAAAACTGGAAGAATTACAAGGAATGTGCATGAACATTTTAAAAACCATGAGTCTAACTGAATTCAAGCCTAAACAATTCCTGAGAGGTGTGTTTTCCATATAAGGACTACTTTCTCTTCTTCACCAATGATGATAATCCTAAAATGCCCCTCTACAACACCATCATCTCCTCTTTCATTTATAGCTGATCCTTTAATATGGCAGCCTAGGAAGTTATATCATTTTCAGAACTTAGGCAGACAGTTACCACCAAGGAGGCTGTGGTAGCAGTTTGATAGTGGCACCCAGTTGTGCAGTTCTCCCTACACATGCCCGTGGTGTCTTCATTGCTATCCTTCAGATTGCAGGAAAAGGCCCATTTTATTTTCACAGGCCTCTAAGAACGCCTAAATGCCACTACTGATACTGAAAAAGGGCAGTGCAAGATAAGAACATGACAGCAAGTCTGAAACTAATAGTTCTTTCTCCTGCATTAATGTCAACCTCAGGAAAAATGGTTTGCTCATCTGAATTTGGAATTTCTGAAAATTTAATATAAATAACAAAGTATGGCTGACTTTCAATAAGAGAACTTGGACCAGGTCACTTTATAACTGTGAGCCACTCCTCTTAAAATAATATCCAACTTCCATAAGCTTACTAGTTCTGGACTACTAAAACTGAATGTAAAAGACTTTTTTAATCAAATTGCCGTATGTCAGATTCAGCTCTCAAGTTCCAGCACTAGCTAGTGAAATAAGAACAGCTATTCCTTGATTTTAATCCATTAAAAATGAAACAATCTGTTAACTGTCACTGTATACTATTAGCAATCAATGTACACTAGAATACAACCCCCCCCCCCCCCCCCAGTATAACCTGCCTCTAAGTTTCTATTTAAATATCATGATAATCTTCATGGAGGATCTGTTTATCAAATACTTTGTCTAACATTTTAAACTAAGTTACTGGCCATTTGTTTGATCTGCGAAATACCTTCCTTTCGATAGCTCTGGATTTGTTTAAAATAAGCTTCACAGGGTACACATGTTCTAGAGCTGAAAGATACTTATGATCTCCCTGAAAACATCCAACATATTAAAAACCCTTGACAGAGCCCCATTTCATTGCCCTCTACCACCCAACCCTAAACTAAAAGGCCTATGACTTGGAGCTTTCTACACAGTAAAAATCCCTTGACTTTTCTGTCTTTTGAAAATACAGTTGCCTCTTTTCAGGTACTTATTTATGTTTGAGAAGGGTGACCCAAAGTATACATAATATCCTCTGCACAGTCATGCCACAGATCTACAGTGCTACTGTGTTTGTTAAACTTTGCTATTGGCTGGGATAGGAGGTGTTTCCCTATGTTTTAAAAAATTACAGATAATAAATTGATTGATTGATCGAATTTAATAAAACACACCCATTAGTGCCGCAGCACTACTCTAGGCAATTCTCAATAGAATACAGAGTCAAATAATTAATATAATACAACCACAGACAATCTAACCACATAAAAACAGAGGGTGCCAGAGCATTAATAAAACTACATGAAACAGAAAATGAGAACAAAAATGCAGATAACAAAAGACTGGACGGAGATGTAAGAGTACCTCAACACAACCAGGGTCAGAGTGGAAGGCCTCCCTAAAGTTAATTTCAAAACCAATCCATCCTTTATGTCCATATAATACACATTCCTAATGCAACTGTAAGAATGTGCAAGCTTCATCTACGTTTCATCTCCAAGCCAAATGGAGCACTATATATGATGATCCACTGGGGGCTCAGTAAGACTCCCAGCTGCACTGCCAGGTGTGTTACCAGTTGGATGCACTAATACAGATGCATGTATGTCAAGCATCTGTCAGGCCACAACAGAAGAACAGCAACCTACCTTTAGGTTAGAGGGGCCAAAATTTGTGCAAATGTGCATTCACTTCAGTAGAATAGCACTATGAAATACAGATGTTCCAATTTCACTAAAACCACAGAAACTGTGTATCTTATTTTAGTGATGAATCATGTTTCCCAGAAGCTTCTGGATATGTGATTGTTCTCTAAAGCAAGAGACAGGTCAAAACACTATTGATGATTTCTGCTTACATAAACCAGTAATAAGATTCTGGCCATAGCCACTTCACAGTTTGTTTGATGTTAAAAATGTAATTCATTTAACTGGTCCATCTCCTAATTTGGTGCAAGCAGGGTCACAAAGAGCCCTCAAGAGGCACATGCAACCTTTATAGGCCACATGCTGCTCAGATATACTTAGTTGCATTTAAAGGGTGTTTGGAGAAGTAAGAGATAGAACAGAACTGGAAAGCCAAAGCCAATATTCATGAGCACATGGGTTAACTTTAACTTTAACAGGAGATTTGTGTCTACTTTTGAAATTCAGAAACCCTAACTGAGACCGCTGATCTAACAGGGAAGTCTCCTGCACTGGTAAACACTCAATGCACACTACTTGATTAAATCAATTCACAGTGAATGAGCAACAAAGAGCTAATCAATGTAATACACAGGAACAGGAAAGTGCCTTCAAATACAGTGGGCATGCAGAATGACATCACAGATAAATGTACTCCATAGTCCCACAATTTCTTCTGACCTGTGTGCTTCTTCTTTTGTCTCACTGGTGAACCCCAGCATCTTCCATTGTATCCACCTCTAGTGCCAAGAGCTAATCGACTAGGAACCTTCCCTTCTTGTTTTAAAACAGCAGATTCCACAGGTGGGTCACAGGGAGATCTCTGTGGGTTCTCTGGAGAAACACAAGAGCAGAAGAGCTACAACAGCAGGAAGAGGAATTCATAAACAGGTCTGCTTTAGCAACTTGCCCAGAGTTGGCTTCTTAAAAGAGAAAAGAAAAATCACACAAACAAGATCGAACAGCACCAACTCTAATATTGTTCTCTCATTTTCCAAATAGGCATGCGCAATACCATTAGAAAATTATTCCCTGAATGTAAGGAAAATGACAATCCTTTTTAAAATTCTGCAGAAGAGCATGACCAGTAGAGAGGGTTATACGCCTACGTTTTTAGAGGAAAACTCATGGAAGAAGTATTCTAGAGCAGTGGTCCCCAACCTTTTCCGAACCGCGGACCAGTTGGGGGGGGCGGAGTCCATGCGCGGGGGGCACTCCCTGCTCACGGGGGGGTGGGGCGCGTTCATGGGTGAGCGGGGAGCGCTCGCGCACATGCGCGGGTGGGTGGGGCATGCTCACAGGTGAGTGGGGCACACTCGCATGCGCGGGTGAGCGTGGCGAGCTTGCAGGTGGGCAGGGCACACGTGCATGCAGGTGGGCGGGCCATGCGTGCATGTGTGGTGGGAGTGCATGCGGGGGGGGGGGGAGATTTGTCTCCGTGGCCCGGTCCTGCAAAGGCCACGGACCGGCAGCGGGCCACGGACCTGGGTTGGGGGCCCCTGTTCTAGAGGACCACTGAAAATGGGCCAAATATCCAGACAAGCATAGGAAAAAACACACAGTAACCAATGCATTTGGTTTCTCTTTTTTTGGCGAGTGAAGGGTAGTAGCAATCCTGCTAAACAAGGGCTCATACCTTGTGTACTCTTTTCCAGAAAGGGTTCCGAAGGATTGCTCTGGACAGCAGTGGGCACCCCTGTCTGTTGTGTGACCGAAGTTCCTGGCAGATGCTGAATAGGCGCAGCTGTTTGGGTGGCATGCTTGGAAGGAGATTTCTGATTGGCTACTGTAGGCTTGCTGGATGAGTAGAATGAACTTAGAGTCTGCGGCTTGTGTGTCTGACTCTCCCTGTCTAACAGCTTATCCAAGATCTTTAAAAAACAACAGAGAAACATGGAAGTCAGCATCTGAACAAAAGAGTTCTCGGGATATGGTAGAGTTACATTTGTGAAGCTACTACAGATGAGGTATAAACCAAAAAAATGTGAAGTCAGAGACACGAAATAGGATTTCAGAAGCACTGGGCCTCTGTAACTTGGTAGGCAGCTTTTTCTCAAAGCCACAAAACCTACCCCACCACCTAACCTTTCTCCCTCAGAAATCCCCTGTGATCCTGGAAATTCTCGTGGAAAAACCAAAAATGCTCTTCCTCCACCTTGCACAACTCTCTAGCTAGCACATGAAAGGGAAGTTACTCAGCATGTACCTTGCAAGAAAAACAAAGCAGTGGGCTACTCCCCCCCCCCCCAAAAAAAAGACTGTCTTAAAACAGGATTGAGAAAAAGGTTCCCTCAGCTTTCCAGCATTAACTCAGAATAAAAACAATTTTCCCACATATCCTGTGCAGACATGAGATTAGCCAAGTTTCTAAGAATTCACCAAAACCTCTCCCTTTGTCTTCTCTAATCTACAAAAGATCTGGGCCATTCCTCACTGGTAAAACTTGCAAAATCTTAAAAACACCCAATTTCACCACAGCACTTCACTGACATTTAGTTCACAGCATTTAATTACGTTTTCCATGAGCTTGCCTAGCAAGTTCCATGTCACATCAAATGCTTGCCCTCAATTCTACTTTGCTATCATTTACAAGAACATATACCGTATTTTTCCATGTATAAAATGACACTTTTTCCTTAAATAATTAGACAAAAAATTGAGGGTCGTTTTATACACGGAAGGCAGCTGCTTTTCCCTGCCTTTTGCGAAGCCATGGGGCTTAGCAAAAAGGAAGGGAAAGCTCCCTTCGGGTAAAGCAGTAATGAAAGGGCTGCACGATCGCAGCCCTTTGATCCTGAAGCCCTTTCATGGCTGCTTTACCCACTTCCTAAGCCCCATGGGGCTTAGGAAGTGGGTAACGGAGCCGTGAAAGGGCTGCACGATCGCAGCCCTTTGATCCTGAAGCAGCTCCATGGCTTAGCAAAAGAAAGGGAAAAGCAGGGATCAAATTTTCTAATTTGGGGTTAGAAAAGGGGGGGGGTCGTCTTATACATTGGGTCGCCTTATAAACGGAAAAATACAGTAATAATGTTCACTGTTTTTAACCAAATAACTGAAGATAGGGAACAATGTGGACTGAGACCTAGCACAAGGCTGCTACCATTTACAGTGGACCCTCGACTTACGGAATTAATCCGTATTGGAATGGTGGCCGCAGGTCGAAAAGTCCGTAGGTCGAGGGTCCATTTCCCATAGGAATGCAATGAAAACCATTTATTCTGTTCCAGCCAAAGAAAAAAAATCCCGGGCTTCCAAAGCTGCACCCGCTGCCCTCTGCCTTCTGTCCCCACGGGGACAGGAGGCAGAGGGCACCGGGGACGGGAGGCAGAGGGCAGCGGAGGGGGTTTGGAAGCCCGGCAAGCTGAAAGCCGGCAGCGGGCGCGGACGTCGGGAAGCTGGCAGCGGGCGTGGAGCGGCTTTTGGCTTGCCGGGCTGCCTCTTGTCTCCTGTCCCTGGTGCCCTTTGCCTCCTGTCCCTGTGGACAGGAGGCAGAGGGCACCGGGGACAGGAGACAAGAGGGCAGCGGGTGCAGCTTTCGAAGCCCGGAAAGCCGGCAGCGGGCGCGGAGGTCGGGGCAGCTTTTGGCTTGCCGGGCTTCCAAAGCTGCCCCCACTGCCCTCTGCCTCCTGTCCCCGCGGGGACGGGAGGCAGAGGGCAGCGGGGACGGGAGGCAGAGGGCAGCGGGGGCGGCTTTGAATTTCCCGCCCTTTCCCCCTGCCTTTCGTAGGTCGAAGCTCCGGCCACAAGTCGAACCAAAATTTTGCGGCCGGAGCTTTTCGTACCTCGAAATTTTCATAAGTAGGGACCTTCGTAAGTCGAGGGTCCACTGTACCTATGCTTGTTACAATGTAAACAAGTGGAAAGGAGAGAAGCAAAAAAAATTGGGCAAGTGACTTACAAACAAAAAGATCACTCTGCATGAAGTTGAAGGACAATATTTACTACTTAAGGCAAAAAGGGAAATAAACATTTTACACACATTTCTAAGCAAAAGCCATTAATCTTGATTTTAGCTTACATAACTTAAAACAATGTACAATAACCGTGATGGCACTAAAATGGTAATGTGGAAGCTCATAACAGCAACATTCACCCACCCACCAGCCCATTATAACCTGAAACCAGAAATCCACTGCAATAAAGATCCAGTCCATAATGAGCACCACCACTCCCCACCAACAAGCCAGCCTTCTCTCCTGCTGCCCCTTTCCCCCAGAGTTTATAACCTCAAAACAGATTGGGGGGAGGGTCTCACAGTAGGGAAGACTCAGTGCTGCTGCAGCAGCAAAAAAACCTCACATTTTAGGTCTAGATAGGCAATCTTGGCAGTCCTTAATGGCCAGGAGCCTGGAAAATGGAGGTCCCAACACCCCTGGCTTATTCTGCTGATTTGCGAAGCCCTGAAAACTCCCATCTTCCATACAGGCTGGTATCAAGTGATGCTTCTCATGACAATCCAGGCCTTAAGAGGGAGGCCTCCGCGGGTATCGGAAGCCTTCTTAATGTCTCCATTCCTCACTGCAAAGCTAGTTTTGGGAATGGAAGGAGGACTTGTGGAAGGTGCTCAAGACAGACTAACATTACAAACTTTTCGAGGAATGCTTGGGAAAGCAGTGGAGCTGAAAAGTTCTCCATGAAAACTCTGAAAAGATAGTTATAAAAGCTTAGCCATCATTAGTCATGACCCAACTATCAGCATCTCTAAATATGACATACCTTTTTTAACTTAGACTGGTCATCTTTGTATGTGATCATCAGAGCTAGAGCTAGATCTCCCTTCTCTCTCCTGGTACCTTCACACAAGAGAGGGTGCTCCGCTTCACTCACGGTGGTCTTCATGCCTGGAAGGCAGAGGACAGAATTCAAACATGCTATCCTGCCTGCTTTACATAAACTGAGAGCAACTCATACCAAGCTAAGGCAACAGAATACAACTTCACTGGGCATGCAGAAGGCTTCACAGGACAAGGGCCCAGCTATTGAACGGCTTGGCAGAGAAAGGAAACAAGTTACATACTTACCAAGAGCAGCCACAGCTGCCTCAAAACCAAGCTCCTCATCTCCCGGCATTTCATTATTCCAATTTCGGCTTGGGGGTCTGGATCCCGTAGGAGAAACCACTGGGAAGAGGAAGGATGTTGGATTAAGTAGCTAAGCAAAGAGCAAAGTGCGTTACCCAAAGCGGTAAAGTTCCAGGAATGTATGAAGATGACGTAGTAAACTTTTATTTCAAAACCTTATGTTCACTCAGCTCCACATTTTAGCAGAAATTTGTTAAAGTTAAAGAAGCATGTCCAAATGTGGGAATACAGAAAACTGCCATATACTCAGGCCACTGGTTTATCTAAGCTAGCAATGTCAAATCAGACTGTCAGCAGCTCTCTTGAGATTTCAGGCTGAATTCTTTCTCAGACCTACCTAGAAATGTCAGGGACTGAACTTAGCAGCTTCTGCATGTAATTTCCTGCCCAATGTAGTCACTAATTCACTCCTCGTTTCAGCGTTGCTGAGTCTCAAAGCACACACACACAACTGAAGTATGCATAACTGAAACAGAGGACTGTGGTAAATTCTCCTGGCCTCTCTTGGATTTTCAGCAGAACCCTACTCCCAGGATTTAGGGGGGAAAGCAGATCTCTGTTCCTCATTTTCTTAAGACTTGGTACTGATTTCTCTTCTACAGATTTCTCTTCTACCCAAGAGAAGGGTTTTACCTGGAGTACATAAGACGTCAAATATGAAGCTGGCCAGCATGAGAGGCAAAACAGGACGGTAATCACACAGGGTTCCTTCTCTCAGCTCTTCAGCCCTTCCCCGAATAGTGTTCATCTCATTACAGCCAAGTGGAATTTTCTTCAACAAGGCCACAATTTCAGACTCTTGATATGCCAACTTTACCTGTTTGATAGAGAGTAGAAAACAAAATGAATCCATAGGGAGCTATGGCTAACAGCGTGCAGGAATTTAAATAAAGAAAGAGACCTACACTATAGAAATGCATTAGAAAATTGGGAAGATGTTAGAAATGGAGGGAATCTCTGAGGAAAAGGAAAACAACAGAAGTTGCTGTTGAGATCACCACTGAAATGGATAGACTAAATGAAGAAAAAGTAAACAATAAAGAAATAACAAATAATCTATGCAAGATCCGTTTGGCATAATGATATTCCAAAAGAGATAGAGAATAGGGGATGAACACTGCCTTTTCTAGTACAACTGGACTATGAAATATATACTTGGGGAATTTTAAAGACAAGACTGTTTCCTTCAATTGTGGAGAAACTCAGGTGGTGCAGAAAACTAAGCCTTACACAATGCCCAGAATCCTTCTGGTATTCATATAAGGTCTGCCTAACTTGTTGTGGCTAATTGTGTCTAATTTATAAGGCACCACTGTGCATCTCAGTTGCACAAACAGGCATGGAACCAAGCATGGAAATGAGACTCATCCAAACATCTTGTCAATTAAGTGACACAACTTTCACAAAACCTTACATTAATGTCAATAGGATTCTGGCCACTATATTGCACAACACAGAAATGCTGAAGGCGGGGACCACACTGACAAAACAGACATACTGGTGAAAATATGACTCAACAGCAGAAGGTTTCCACAAAGGCTGTACAAAAGAAGGGCACTGTTGTTCACGTTATTGAAGTGGCAGTGGTCATTTGGGCAAAGAATCTGCATCTCTACATTGAGAACTAGTTTGTAAAAGAATTTACAGCAGTTCCTGCAACACCGTTAGCTCCGGGAAAAAGTAAGTTTTCAGAGCTTGAGTCTGTCATGCACAACAGTGGCTCTTCATATGCACGTGACAAGGCACGCAAGCAGACTGCCACAGAATTGGCAGCAGGCTTTGTGTGCTGCTTTCTTGCCACTGATGAGACCAAAAGAATAACTCAGCTTGTTGTTGTTTGCACAGGATCAATAATAGGCTGAGATACAAGGGATTGCACTGGGTGTGCAAAGCAATGTTATGATAACACCAAAAGAGGAGATTTTTCAAAAGACTATATGTACAGCGCAGACACACTATTTATCCTTTGATAAACTGTGTGGTCACAGATAAGCGATCTAACCATGGTTGGAGCTCAGAAAGGATATGTAGTTTTAAAACAAACAAACATCAGCACTAGGCCATGAACCCACTCAATTAAGAGTCTACCACTCTGGCACACACCAACAAAATTGGTTTCTTTCTACACCCCTGTTTATACAAATTACATCTGTTGCAGTGTGAAATGGTAATTTTATAAAATACAGACAATACATAACTGTCCACTGTCTGAACTGGAATTAGTTTATGATAATTCAGTGTAATAGTGTAACATAATCTGATTGAGCTGTGGTATTTTGCTGGAGTTGTTTTATGAACAGAGAGAAAAACATGTCCATGAAGAACAAAGAACAAACCTCTGCTGCAGCTAACACAACAGGGCATTCACCATTGATGTTACAAAGTTCTTCTCAGACCTAAATGTCTTATTGTGTCACTTTAACCAGTTCCCTGATACCAATATAGGAGCATTTATAGGAAAGTTGAATATGAGGCAGGTAGACCAGCAACAACGGTTACCTGGACCATTTCCCAATGTTAAAATCAAATCAGTGAAGTTAAACAGACAACTCTCAGAAGATACAGATTTTTGAAAAAATGTTTGAAGACATGAATTTCAATTTAAAAATGTGAAAATAAAGAAAACTGAGCCAAACTTTTAAAATACTATTTACTTAAGTCTCCAGAAATGTTTAAGAAAAATTTATAGACTTGCAAATGAACTGATGACCAGGTGTAAAACTGTAATAGCACAGATTTGCTGTAGTTCAATGGAGTGTATGTAGCTGCTGGATAATTTCCAAATCTGTGGGCCTGCACACATAAAATGATATTGCTTTTCTGAACAACATACTGCCCAAAGCAGTTATTCTGGAAACTTCCACTTGCCAAGAACCATCACTGCAAAAATAACGCGTGAACTGGGAGAACTGACTGAGAGTAGCATCATCATGTTTTGCAAAATGTAACAAAGCTCACCAAAGAAAAACAAGTACAGACATCACATTGAGGTGAGCTGAACATTATGTATTTCATTCTGTATGTGAAAAGCAACAGAAATTACACTTGAAGTTTTAAAAGTACTCTTCCCATTTTGGCATGAGGAACCTGATAGATAACCCATTAAGAATTTGTGAATACGCAAGAAAAAACTAAAATGTGGGGGGTGGGGGTGAGTTCTGAAATGGAATCTTTTGTACAAAGGGTTAATTGTAATGAGTAAAGTAACTTTCTTTTTACTGAAGCTTGAAGAGAGATGCAGAGTTCAAATGCAGTTTTGCAGTTAAGCAATAGGCTGTTATTTTTACTAAGAAGGTTATTATACAATTGGGCATTCTACAATTTGACACACAACTGGATAAATCAAAATGAAATCATTTACAGCAGCCATTCTGAACCTTTTTTTTTGTCCACTTCCATAAACACAGTATGAAAGAAATATAGGTCGAATCAGGATTGTATAAATCACATAACGAATCTTTTAACATGGTGTGTGAAGAACTGTTTCCAGTCTGTGGCCTCCTTCAAATGTTCCAGCCACCCCTCATTGAGAATGGCTGATTACAGCTAGTCAGAATGAGAATATTCCACACCTGTCTTCTAGCTGTTCTCTTTGAAACCAGAATGTGTGTGGAATGCTATTTATTAGTAAAGCAATTGTTCAGAGGGACAAATATAAAGACAAGTTCAACATTAAGTGGAGAGAGTATGTGTGTTGAGGAAAAAGGCATGAATTGGCAAAAAGGACAGGAGTCCATAGGGATGCTATAAGTGGCTCACAAAAAACTGAACGTAGCTTTGAAAAACTGTACAAACAACAAAGGCCAGGAGAAAACTGCAAGTGGATACAATGAACATGGAAGAACAAGACTTCAGAAAGTCTGCAAGTAAGGAAAAAAACTTACGGGGCAACCTTCAAAAAAGAACAGTGATCCAAATATCTGTGGATTCACTAAACTTGCAGTGACAGCAGCTGCTGGACCAGACTAGTGACTAAAAGAAGTCTTGAGAGAAACCTCATATTCTCTCCAAATACACAAAAACCCTGCCATAAGGAACACATAAAACTAACCCTGAGAGCCATTCAGAGGGCTAACGGGTGGGGCCTCACCAGACAAAGACTGATTAGGGATTCAAGCAAGTACTTTCCTACACTCAGATTGTTAAACCTACAGTGATATCTATATTATTTGAATGATCCCTTAGAACACGTGTCAGACTCAAGGCCCGCGGGCCAAATTCGGCCCGCCAGGCCATTTCATGTGGCCCTCGCAGGGTTGCCTGCTACTGTGCAGTATACAATACGCAGACGCTTACTCGGTCACCCATAATGCTCCACAAGGATGCTGGGAATCCGCCCAGTGGGACTTTTAATCCCAGCATTCGAAGCAGCGAAGAGTCAGAAAGTGATAATTGAATGAGGAGGATTATATTTAATATGATAAAGAGTAGATGCATTTGTATAATCTTACAGATACAACCGGCCCTTTGAGGGCAACCATAATGCCGATGCGGCGCAAGGAGAAATTGAGTTTTACACCTCTGCCTTAGAATAAGAACAGTAAGCTATCACAGAACACATTAGGTTTACAGAACACATTTTCCCAGAGTTACTTAATCTATAATTTTAAATTTATCATCACTTCATTTTAATTTTTAAAATCTCTTTACTGTTTTGTTCTGTACTTAAACCCAAGCTCAGGAAGAGATCAGCAAGAATCAGGTTACAAAAGAATACATATTTTACAGTAGCAGCAGAACTGGAATAAGAGATAGTCATCAGGGAGTGAGCCTGACAGAGTACACACTACAATGAGAATGTGCTCCTCACAAATTTGGATATCCACATCTCAGCTATGGATCTTATAAAATTGGTGGTCTCCATTGTTGGGATCCATTCCCACAAACTGGCAGCAGTGCTGGGAACCATCGTAGCATCTGGAAGTTGAGTCATGGCAACTGGAATTCTTTTTTGTTAGGTTGAAACGTTTCGCTATTCATCCAATTAGCTTCTTCAGTCTGAGGAGATTTGGTAGGAGATCCCCGTTATATCCTCCACATTGGTTTCACTTCCCCCTGGTCTGAATAGGCTCATTAGAAGGACAAAGGATTGGGGGACCCAGTCAACCTAACAAGAAAGTAGTTCAGTTGCCATGACTCAACGTCCAGATAACCACACCTGGATGATTAAGAATCTTCACAGATATCGTAGCATCATGTAACATATCCCCCTAAGTCCAAATATGGTACCATAGTTTAGAACTAACAGCTGCCCCTTAGCTTGTTGGGTTATAAGAAAATGGGTACAAAACCAAGTAGTCATTGCTTTATGCCAGTGTTCCCGAAACCTTTTTGACTTACAACTCCTTTTTATAATAGCCAGGTTACCTGCGACCTACCACATTTGCACAAAAAGGCATTTTTAATTGGGTAAAGAAAACACGTTAAAAATAAATTTTTCGAAACCCAATTCTAACCCAATATTTAATGTGATGGCTATACTTGCATCTGGGCAACTAACTTCAAAATTCACAGCTGAATGTTTGTTACAACCACCCCCAAACCAACAGTCCTTTGATGGGCTCTAGGAGGTGGAAGTAATGAGGGTGGGTTAAAACTGGGCTTTACTGGGGGAGGGTGAGTTTTCCCTCAGAAAGGGAACTGTCACCCTTTCCATACTCCCTTCAAGTGGTGGCTCTGCCACCACTGCGTCCTCAGCTGTTCTTCCAAGATGGCAGTGGTGGTGTGTGGCTGAGGTGAGGAAGGAGCAAAATTGATTCAGTGGCAGTCTTTCCCTCCTCTTCCACCATTTCTCCCCCTCCAGCTTGCTTCTGCCTCCTTGCTTCTCAACACCCATTACTGCCAGCCTGGCTTGCAGGGGCTATAGCCAAGCCCCACCTCCAACTCTTCCCTGTCCTGCCCCCCTGCCCAAACCAGCCAACCAGCCACCAGAGCCAAAGAGGAGCAGCTGTCACTAGTGGAAGAGGAGGAGAGCAGAGGGGCCCAGGCACCCAGACAGCAGGCAGCGGAAAGAGCTTGGATTGGGGGGGGGGGGGTTACAAGCAAATAAGTGAAGTGTGTATAGAAAGCAAGTAGAGAAGGAGGTGTAAATTGAAGGGGGACATGTCCTCCTCCTCTGAAAACCACAGTGACCCCCCCAGAAAACACTTTACAACCCCCTTGAGAGTTACAATCCACAGGTTGGAAACGTGCTCTATGCACATCAGGCCCCACGCCCCCATAGGCAAACATCAAAGTCTTATCTTGAATTATGTACTCTGAACCAGAGAGTTTTTGGTGAAGTAATCAACCTAACTGCTTATGAGATTCCTGGAACAGTACTTCAGCACTGGAGCAGAGTATGGAACTAAAGCCAAGCCATCTTAGAGAAAAGGCTACCCAGAAACAATGATCTATGGGCTCCTATATGGTAATATCCATTTATAACCAGTTACAGCCATTTCACATTCAACCGAAATTCAGCCTTAAAATATCAAAGCTTAAGAATAGAAACCTTGCAGCAAAATCATTTGTAGCACAACTGCATGACTTTGCTGCTTTCACGTGAAGAATCCAGATCGACAGCTGCAACACCAAGACTGCAACACCAAGACTATGACACAAACTCATTTGGTAGTCTATGGACAGACTGACTATTTACCATGTTTCTTAAGAGACAATGGAGTTCATTGTAAATGTTACAAGACTGACAAAGGCTATACTAACACCACACATACCTCTAAAGCCTTAGTAGAGGCCGGTGGCCTCTGCAATTCCAGAGCAAACATGCCAATCTGGAAAGCTAGGTTGTGGTATTCCTGCCGCTCACTCAGTACTGTCAGTAGGAAAGCAGCTTTAGATAAGGTGTTTGTTGCCATCCATGTCTGCTTGCTGGTAGATACCTTGTTTTTCTTTCCCTGTGGAATGAACAGAGGTTTCAGAGAAATCCATATAAAAAGTCAGTTCAGGAATGAAACTTATAACACTACCTTCAATGGGACATTATTAAGATGCAGCTGAATTCCACCCAAAAGCTTTGTTTTAAAAAACACATTCAAACTCATCTAATTTGGTATGGTCCCAAAAAACATTCACAAAAGGGCACTATAATCAAGTTTTGTTACCACCAGGAAAGGATTGTGTTTAGTTGTTTGCTTACACTATGATACAAATCTTAACCCTAAAGCAAGATATGTTGCTAAGAATGAATACTACTAAGAGAAACTCCAGGACAACCTATGATGCTACTCTGGATCTTGGGTCTGGTGGTGTGTTTATTACGATATGGAAAAAAAAAAGTTAGCTCTCCCCATCCCAACAAGCTAAAGGAGTAATCAAAGGTTTGTTTTTAGAGATTATTTTGTGCTTGTCAGAGAGACAAACTAAACAGCTGGTTCTCTTATCAGTTTTGTACACCAAAAAAACAAACCTTGGACCACTATGTGCAGTTTAGCCGCTCCCAAGGTAAATGGAAGGAATTGCACAGCATTCACCAGATCACTGCTTATCTGATGAAAGTCAGGATTCCTACAGTACTCTGGCTAAATGTACCATGTAAATAAGGTCAGTGCATCTCTTCAGTGTACTAATATATAATAAATGTTACTGATTATGTCCCCCAAATATCTGAACTCCATTCAAGCATATGAATATCATGCAAGGATTTAAATGGGATGGAGAAACATGTACCACTCTGTGATCTTCTTGACAAAGGGTAGGATGTAAATTAATCAATAAAATGAGCTGAACTTATCTATTCAACTTACTTTTAGATGCTGAATTAGCTGGAAAAAAATTATTCAACTAGCTCTAGAACTCAGTTGCATGTTACTACGTTAAGTGTAAGAGAACTGCCCTGGGTTCTTTTTAAAGAGAAAGGCAGGATATAAACAAACAGTTCCTATGTTTATCTCACCTCCGCCTGCTTCATAATTGCTCACGAGACCCCATTTTGTAGATGCATATGAATTGAAGCCATTCCTGGCAGTATTATTTCCAATGCCTCTGCTAATAATTCCTAGGACAGAATTTATTTTTCCCTAACTGCTACCACAGATCAAGCTAACATTTCTCTTGAGCCATCCACCACAATACTAAGATCTCTTTACTGGACAGTCACTGCCAGTTCAGACGTCCTCCGTGGATATATAAAGCTACGGCATTTGCATGGAAGCTTATTTATGATTTTGTTGCACAGCTGATAAATTAGAATGATCCTTCTAGAGCTTTTCAGAGTATGTGTGTCGTTTTGCCATCCTGACTAACTTGGTATCAAAGGCAGGAATGGCCACCTCACCATACAACTCAAACAAATATGTAATCCAATTAGTCACTTCTCTCTACTACAAGAGCTATTTCCCAACTCCTACCTCAGCTTTCTGTTCTTTAAGATGTTACTGAGATATCTTCTTACCCCATGGACTACTGACTTTCTTCAAGATTCTAATGGAAGGACTTTACTCCAAAGCATTTTAGGAGCACAAGCATCAACTTCAGGGATAGATCATATGTGGCTCAATAGATATTTCTGAACTGTACGTTCTGTCATCATTCACCACTGGATGAGCTGATAGGAGCTGTAGCCAACAACATCCACACATTGCCCAACCAATATCCATAATACCTGCTGCTACTCATAATCTCTAAAAATTACAAGGGTGCAGAAAAGTGCCTTAAAAATTGCCCTAAAATGAAAGTACTTTTAAACTTGTGGCATGAAAATGTTGTTTTAAAAAAATGAATTGGCTCCAACAGAGTAGGGTCATTTCTTTGGCAACTGCCTGTTTGTTTTGCTTTTAAGAGATATAAAAACAGTAAACACATGACAATAAAGAATAATTGTTTTGAAAAGGGTGACATCAGGTGTGTTTACATAGATTCTTTTAAGCTATTTTAGACTCTAGGAAGCAAGCATGATAAATAACCATTACTAAGAAGCAATAATCACTGCCTGTAAGCAGGTACAGCCGCTGCTTTATAGCAAGTTATATAAATAAAAGTTGAGAATATAAATGGCCAGAGATATCTCACACCCTTAAGCTACGAGAGACATAATGGAGTTCCTATTGCAGACAGGATGAGGCATTCATTCATAACAAGAAAGCTTTCTGTTATGCTACACATGGTGAATATCAACAACATTGATATAATTGGGGTAAATCAGCAGCAACAAGAGGATTTCCTCCTTAGACTTTAACAGGCTGGGTGATCTCCTTTAGAAATGTTTTTTGTGTTCTTAACATGCTTAAAGACTAAATAATGCTTTTTACTTTGTACAATTTTATTCTTAAGAATTTTAATACTTAAAGATGTATTTTCTGCCTTTAAAAGCCATAAGCTCCTGTATTTTGAAGTCTTTGCTTATAACTTCAGTTTTAACACCTGTGACTTTTTATAAGTTGCAAGAATGTTTTTTAAGTAATGTGCCTACAGTTTTTCTTACAACTATAAGATGTTTAGATGTTGTAACAGCTCTGAAATAATCCTGTGTTATGGAACCAAGTAGAAATAAAAGATGTGTAGAATTTATAAACTTTGGGGTTGTTTGGAATTATTGCAACAAAGAAAATACTTTTACTTAGATACCCAGATGAATTTTGAAATGCATATCAATGATTGCCTGGCTTCATTCTGGGATTAACTCTTTACTAGGATGTCAACTACGATGAACCATGGCTTCTGTTCTATAAATCTCTATAGGACTCCTGAGGAAGTCAAGTGCCCTATCGATGCATCTGACAAACCATTCAATCTAGTCAATTATTAATTTACCAGTAAGCTCTAAAACTTCATTATTGTTATCTTAGTTTCAGAGACGCTCATATCCTGTTTCAGAGGCCCTTTCATAAAAACAGTTAAACCACTGGTATCAAATAGTTTCTGCAGTGAAAACAACTTGTTCAGCTTTTCTGACCTCTCCCTGCCTTCCTTCTGTAATCTTTTTGTTATATTATAATTTAACAAATTTGCATGGGCACCAAAAGAATTAATACTTAAACTGAAGGTAGGGTATGTCATGTAATTTGAGACAGCTGCAGAAAACATGTGAATGAGTGCTAAATTTAGGATCCTAAGAGTTCAGTTTTTAACCACCAGGAAACAAAGGAGATGGCTTTGAAAATGCTGGCATTTAATAACAATGTCAAAATAAAAGGAGGATTTAGTAACAGTACATAGTAGAAAATTTATATCAATGAACACAGATTTGCCTAACATGTACAGAGCCAAAGAATTCAGATTTTCTTCGCATAGACTGGGAGGGGGAGGCGGGGGCAAAAAAAAGCATGCCAAGCCCAACAAAAATACTCATGAATCTGGGGCGAGCAATAACAAGGTAGCTTGCCCACATCAAAGTAATTAACTGTTGTAAGCTGCTTTAGATCCTTTTAAGGAGAAAAGTGGGGTAAATATATTTACAATAAAGAAATAATAAATAAAAGAACAGTGCTAAAATAGAGAGCGTTTCTTTTTAGGTATTATTTGCACTAGATCTCTCCACCATAACTGTTCCCATAGCAAATATATACCTTGGTTGGGGGCTGCTCCACCTTAAGATCAGGAGGGTTGGCCAACAAGTCCTTTGCCAGCTCGACTGTGAGGTGGCATGCTTCACTGCTGTAACCATGAGCATAAAGAGCTTCTGCACAAGCAAACAGGATCTATTAAAAAAAAAAAAAGGTTGCAAACAAAATATATGCAATATGTGCTCCCCCCCCCCCCCCCCACAAAATCAATACTGAGTTCAAGTGGAAGATACACAGCAAACAACTTTGGGCAGAATTTTTCAACATGCAGTTCAAACCCTGAAACCTCAACCTAGGGCTAATGTTATTCCTAGGTTCACAGGCCAGCATCCTATGGAGCTTCCACTGCATTGTAAATCCCACCAGCATAACAATGCACAGTCTTGCCACTTCGGCATGTTCTGCCATTGCACAAGCTGTAATATTCATGAAGAAAACCCTTCCTTTACTTGCACAATGACAGTGGTTGCATAAACGGCAATATCCCACACGGCTACACTGGCAAACCTTTACGCACAGTGGAAGCTCTATAGCAGCGGTCCCCAACTTTTTGGGGGCTGCGGACCGGCTGGGGGGGAGCGAGCTCCATGCGCGGGGGGCGGGGGCACCCCCACACGAGCACAGTGGGCGTGTCACACTCACGGGGGGCTGTCGCGCTTGGAAGGGGTGTTGCACTCGGGGGGGCGTGTCGCAAGTGCGACACGCCCCCCTCGAGCATGACACGCCCCCCTCGAGCGTGACATGCCCCCCTCGAGCATGACGCCCCTGCAGGAGCGTGACACGCCCCCCGCGCAAGCGTGGGGGGGCGGAGATCCGTATCCGCGGCCCAGTTCCGGCAAGCCCACAGACCGGCACCAGGCCGCGGACCGGGAGTTGACGACCCCTGCTGTATAGGATACTGACCCTAGAGGATATTGAGAAATCTGGGATTTAAAAAAGGAGGAAAACATCTGGAGACTTCTAGAACAGGCACTGGCATGCATACAGAGCTGTTGTAGCAGCACTATGGCTAACAGCATGAGATAAAAGCTTCCTGCTTTAGAAGTCCCATCTCACCCACAACCATACAAGACATTTTAGGCAACCCAACTTTCTTCATAGTCAGCCTCCAATCTGCAATATGGGGACAATATATGACATCACCCTATAGGAACTGAAACCCTTGGTCCACTCAGTACAGCAGTGCCTACTCTAGTCTGACTGCCAGCAGTTCTAAGTAGAAGCCCATCCACCTCTATTAAAGAGAGGTTACTTACCTGTAACCGTTGTTCTTCTAGTGGTGCTCTGTGAATCCACACAAATGGGTTAATCTGCGCCTGCGCAGGACTCTTCGGAATATTCTAGAGCTAAAAATGACAAGTGAAACGTCTCCCTGTATCACGCATGCTCCACCCGCCGGTACCTCAGTTCCGAATATCCGCCGCTGTAATGGCTCTGAAAAATTAAATGCCAAAAGATGTCGTGATGGATAGCAGGGAGGTTGGGCGGGATGTGTGGATTCACAGAGTATCACTAGAAGAACAACGGTTACAGGTAAGTAACCTCTCTTTCTTCTTCATGGTCTCTGTGAATGCACACAAATGGGTGACTAGCAAGCTCACTTACCGGAAGGTGGGCCGTCATGGCAGAACCGAAGTCAGCACAGCCCTTCCGAAACTTGCCTCTCTCTTTGCTCTGACATCCAGTCTGTAATGCGTAGCAAAGGTCATTGGTGTAGACCATGTCGCTGATTTACAGATGTCAGAGATATCAATGCCACACAGCCATGCAGTGGAGGTAGCCATAGCTCTGGTGGAATGCGCTTTGAGCACCTCTGGTGGAGTCTTGCCAACCAGGTCGTAGGCTAAAGCGATGGCAGAGATTATCCATCTAGAAATGGATTGAGAAGAAGCTGGATGGCCTTTCCGAGGTCCATGAAAGCAGACGAATAGTCTGGGAGATTTACGGAAGTCTTTAGTCCATGAGATATAAAATGCTAGAGCCCGACGAACATCAAGGGAGTGGAGCATGCGCTCAACATCTGACGAAGGGTTGGAAAAAAACATTGGGAGAATCAAGGGCTGATTAACATGGAATTCTGAAATCACCTTAGGGAGGAATGAAACATAAGGATAGAGGACAACTTTCTCTGGGTAGAACTGGATATAAGGCTCATCAGCCCGTAGTGCAGCTAATTCACTTGCCCTTCGTGCAGACATGATGGCCACCAAGAACAAAGTTTTTAAGGATAGTAATTTCAAAGAAGTAGTAGCCATTGGCTCAAACTGTGTGAGGACCTTCAGGGCAATCTGAAAGGACCATTGAGGAGTTGGAGGCCGCAGGGGAGGGCGAATATTCTGCAGACCTCGAAGGAATTTCTTAACAGTAGGGTGAGAAAACAAATGAGAAGCTTCTGAACCCACCGGTTGATATGACACGATGGCTGAAATATAAACTTTGAGTGTGGAATGTGCCAAACCCATATCAAACAAATGGCGCAAGAAGGTAAGAAGGGTCCTCAGAGAAACAGGAACTGTAACAAAACCTCTGAGTTCAGCAAACTTGGTGAAGGAAAACCATTTATGGGAGTATAACAATTTAGTTGATGGTTTCCTAGCTTTGTCGAGTACTTCTTTTATGATGGGAGAATCCTCCACACTGTGAGATGGAGAGACTCGACATCGGGGTGGCAGACATTGCCTCCGTCCTGAGTCAGGAGAGATGGTTGGGGAGGCAATCTCAGGTACTCGGCTGTGATGGACTTGAGGGTGGTAAACCATGGTTGCCGAGGCCACCATGGTGCCACCAGGATGGCATCTGCTCTCAGCTGTTGAATTTTGATTATTGTTCTCTGGATGAGTGGGATAGGTGGAAAAAGGTAAAGAAGAACCGTGTCCCATTGTACCATACAGGCATCTCCTAAGGATCCCATGCCTCTGCCTGCTCGGGAACAAAAAAGTTCGCATTCCGCGTTTGACCGTGTGGCGAAGACGTCGATGATCGGTGTGCCCCACCTGTCGCAGATGTGATTGAATACCGAGTCATTGAGGACCCATTCATGTGTCTGAGTAGTCATACGGCTCAGGCGATCTGCTACAGAGTTGTCTTCTGTTGCCACATGGATGGCAATTGGGAAAATGTGATGGTCGTAACACCACTCCCATAGGTGGATCGACAGATACAGGAGGGACAAAGAATGAGTGCCTCCTTGTTTGTTTATGTAGTACAAAGTGGTCATGTTGTCTGTGACCACTTGTACTCCTTGACCGGTCAGTAGTAGACAAAGAGCTCGGAAGGCTTTGATGACTGCTAACATTTCCAGATGATTGATATGTAGCAGCCTCTCCGAGCTGGTCCACTTGGTGTGGATCTTGTGCACACCACAGTGAGCGCCCCATCCTATCGTACTGGCATCGGTTGTAACTTGCACAGTCAATTGGAGGGGCTTGAAAGGTCGACCAATCAGCAGATGAGGCTGGAAAGTCCACCAAGTTAGTTGATGTGCCAACTTTGGAGTGACTTGAAGGCGCTTGGCAGGGCTGTCCGATAAAGGATCAAACTGGGAGAGGTACCACACCTGCAGTGAGTGCATCTTCAGTTGCGCATGTGGAAGTGCAGACGTGGTGGAAGCCATCAGACCCAGGAGATGTTGAGTATGGTGTGCTGTCACTCTGGCACCGGGCTGAAAAGAACGGATAGCACGATATAATTTGTGGATCCTTTCGACCGGAAGGAAGATTCTGGCTCTGTTGGAGTTCAGAACTGTGCCAATATAGTCCATGGTCTGAGACGGTATAAGATGGGATTTTGTCATATTGACCTGAAGTCCTAGATCTACCAGTGTTTGCAGCGCGAAAGCTGTGTCCTTTTGTGCCTTGGCCTCTGAGGCAGCGACGATCAACCAGTCGTCGATATATGGGAAAACCATGATGTTGTTGAGGCGAAGATAGGCTGCTACTGGAGCTAGGCACTTTGTAAAAGTCCTTGGGGCGGTGGCGAGGCCGAAGGGGAGGGTGCAGAATTGGTACACTGATTCCCTGAACATAAATCTGAGATACTTGGGGTGATGCTCGTGGATGGTGATGTGAAAGTAAGCGTCCTGCAAGTCTATCACGACGAACCAATCGCCTGGAGCAAGACGGGGCACGATGGACTCTAATGTGACCATACGGAACCTTCGGTGACACAGGTATGTGTTGAGGCACCTGAGATCCAAGATAGGTCGTAGACCTCCATCCTTCTTGGGGACCGTAAAATATTGGGAGTAGAAGCCGTCCAGTGCTTCCTGATAAGAAACGCGTTGAATAGCGTGCTTCTGAAGAAGGACAGAGACCTCTTCCTCTAGAGCAGGTGAGAAAGAAGTGGTCCAGAGATGACCGAGAGGAGGAAGATCTAAGAACTCTAGCAGGTAACCAAAATGTATGATGGCGAGCACCCAAGTGTCTGTAGTGATGTTGGTCCACTTGTTGAAAAATGGGGCTAGCCGGGGAAGGTAAGACAGATTGGACAGGTGAATCAATAGAGGACAGTAAAGATATTGTTTACCCTTTTTGGCAGGGCGATGAAAATTTTGGCGACGCTGATTAGACGGTTGAGGACGGAAAGACGTGGCAGTAGAGGATGAAGATTGATTTGGTCTATCCTGAGGAGGTTTATAGGGACGGTAAGGTTGTTGATAGGGTTGGTATGATTGGTGAAATGATTGCTGTGTGTACGGTTTACGCCATTGCTGTCGCTGGTACCTAGGCTGCTGGATAGAGTAAGACCGCGCTGTTTTTCTAATTTTGTGCAGGTTTTCCAGCACCTCGTCGGTCTTCTCGTTGAACAGGCCAGCACCATCGAACGGAAATTCTTCAATCCGTGCTCTTGCGTCGTCATTGATGCCTGCTGAACGCAGCCAGGCATGTCTGCGGAGGGCAATGGATGATGTCATCGCCTTGGATGCCGCGTCTGCAGTATGCCTCGATGCCAGGCGTTGTTGTTTAGAGAGTGTTGTTGCCTCCAGATGCGTGTTGAGGGCCGCGGCTCTGGTTTCTTCAGGGGCTGATTGAAGAATGGGCAAGATCTTACTCCAAAGTTGCCTTTGATAAGCACCCATGGCCGCTTGGTAATTGGAGACCCTCATCATGAATGACGCGAGTGAATAGAGGCGACGGCCAAGAACATCCAACTTACGCCCTTCTCTGTTAGTTGGGGTCACCTTTGAATGATTACCCGCTCTCGACTGATTAGATTGGACAATTATCGAATTTGGAGCCGGGTGTTTAATCAGAAATGATGTTTCATTGCCATGCGTCCTGTAGTGATTTTCCACTCTTCTTGAAACCTGTAGTGATGTTTGTGGTTGAGCCCATGATTCTTTGATGAGCTCTAACATTGAAGGAATAAAAGCTAAACTTAAAGGCTGTGATTTTTCTTGATTTATGTCCTCAAATACTAAGTCATGTTTAGGGGGAGGAGGTTGATCAATGTCCAGTTCTCGTGACTTTGCCATACAGAGTATTAATTGCGAATATGAGGTGAAGTCCTCTGAAGGTGATGGAGGGTATATGTCAGCCGCATCTGAGTCTGGGGTGGGTAAATTAGAAGGAGATTCTCCGGAAGACTCTGAATGTTGGTTATGGTCAGACTGAGATGAAACGGAAGAGCGTACTGACTCTGTCGATAGATAGAGAAGGTGATGGTGAGCGTCTGTGTGATGTAGACGCTGTGGCACAGACTCTTGGTACCGGTACCGATACCTCGACATCAGGTGGTCGAACTCCTCTGGATGGTACGTGTCGAGATACCTGGGAACGGGATGATCTGGAATGTTGTACTTGTGTTGTCGGTATCGACTTGTAGCTGGTGCTGGTGAAGAGATAGAATCGGCTCGAGGAGTAGGGGGAGCTGTAGGGACGGTAGATTCCATAGAGCCCGAAGGTTTATAATGAAGAATAAGCTCTTAGCGAATTGAAGTAGTCCGTTTGCAGCGGCGGCAAAAAGGAACTGAGGTACCGGCGGGCGGAGCATGCGCGATACAGGGAGACATTTCACTTGTCACTTTTTAGCTCTAGAAAATTCCGAAGAGTCCTGCACAGGCGCAGATTAACCTATTTGTGTGTATTCACAGAGACCACGAAGAAGAACCATGATTTATGTTTAAACAGGGATCGTAAGAACTGATTCCAGAATCTTTTGCATGCAAAGCATGAGGCCTACTACTAGATTATGGGCCTACTTTACAGAAAGATTGTAAAAATTACTAAGGTAAAGTTTTAAAAAAGCTCTTCATAAAGTGCCACATGTCAAACAACTAGAGCATATACAGTTCCCTTTCACCAAGATAAAGTGGTACTAATAAACAGAGTTTAAATAAAAGGAGTTTAGATAAAGTGGCAGAGAGGAAAGAAACATAAAAACCCAATATCAACAGAAAAGAACACAAACAATATTTTCTCTTGACTTTTCCCTAGAGTATCTGCAAGATGTAAACTGAACCCACAAACATTGTGGGTGATGTGCGTAAAGTGTATAGAATGTTGAGTCCTTCAGATATTGTTGAACTCTGCAACTCCCATCAGCCCCAGGCAATGTGCCCAATGGTCAAAGGCATGAGAGCAGTTGTCCAGCATCTGGGGACAGCACAGGTTCTCCAACCCTGACTGGGCCACTGAAATAATAAATGGGTCTCTTCTTGAGGGCAAGGTTCCTCTTGCCCTTAAGGAAACGCTCATTAGGCCCATTAGAAGGAAACCGAGCTTGGCGGCGGACAACATTGGCAATTATAGGCCCGTCGCCAATGTTTCTTTTCTCAGCAAGGTAGTTGAGAGGGTGGTGGCCGACCAGCTTCAGGCTCTCTTGGATGAAACCGATGCCCTGGATCTGTTTCAGTCGGGCTTCGGGCCGCGCCACGGCACGGAAACGGCATTGGTCGCCCTGCTGGATGACCTACTAAAGAGGCCGACAGGGGCAAAATGTCCTTGCTCGTCCTCCTTGATATCTCAGCTGCCTTTGATACTGTCGACCACGGTATCCTCCTGGGGAGGCTCTCCGAGTTGGGGATTGGTGGCCTTGCTCTCGCTTGGCTCCGGTCCTTCTTGGAGGGCCGTCCTCAGAGTGCAGCTTGGGGAGAATGTATCGGCCCCGTGGTCCCTCAGTTGTGGGGTCCCACAGGGTTCGATCATCTCCCCAATGCTGTTTAACATCTATATGAGGCCATTGGGGGGAGTCATCCGGGGATGTGGAGCTTCGTGTCACCAATATGTTGATGACACCCAGCTCTACATCTCCTTTTTTTCCATCTGCAGTGGATGCCGTTCCGTCCCTTGGGTGCTGCCTGGAGGTCGTTCTGCAATGGATGCAGTCGAATGGACTAAGGTTGAACCCGGACAAGACAGAGGTCCTGCGGGTGGGGAGCCCCAATGTCAGTAGTTTGGGGAACTCCCTCTCTTTAGGGGGGGTGACTCTCACCACAAAGAATTTGGTTCGCAGTCTGGGGGTCCATCTTGACCCGGCACTTACCATGGAGACCCAGGTAGCATCCGTGGTTCGGTCTGCCCACTTACATCTTTGGCGGATCGCCCAGCTGCGTCCCTATCTAGACACGGGGGCGCTCACCACGCTGGTCCATGCGCTCATAGTCTCAAGAATAGACTACTGTAACGCTCTCTACGTGGGGCTTCCTTTGAGACTGATGCAGAAGCCTCAGATGGTCCAGAACACGGCGGACAGGCTATTAACTGGGGTTAAAAGATTTCACCATATTTCCCCCACTCTGGCCGCCTTACACTGGCTACCTATCCGCTTCCGCATTGATTTCAAGGTGTTAACAATTACATATAAAGCCCTTAACGGTTTAGGACCTCGATACCTGGCAGAGCGCCTTCTTCCACCCAGTTCTACCCGTACCAACCGCTCCAGTCAGGCCGGGCGGCTGAGGGGCCTAACACCAAGAGAAGTGGGGAAAAACCAGAAATCGGGCCTTCTCGGCAGTGGCCTCTCGCCTTTGGAACAACTTACCTGTTGAGATCTGCCTGGCTTTCTCGCTGAGGGCCTTCAAGACTAGCTTGAAGACATGGCTATACAGGCAGGCCTTCCCTACAGCCATTCTCCCCTTTTCAGCCATTCTAGCCTATCTCCCCTTTTCTTCTTTTTCTTTTCTCTCCTTCTTCTTCTTCCTCTTCTTCCCCCCCCCTTTCTTTTTTCCTTTCCATCTTGGATTAATCTGGATTTTATCTTAGTTTATTTTTATATTATATGTAAACCGCCCAGAGTAGACACGTTCTAGATGGGCGGTATATAAATCTAATAAATAAATAAATTATACATATGTGACCTTACCTCCATGCGGCTTTCCTGCTCCAAGGGCTTTATCCCAGCAAACATGTCCTGCTCCTCTTCTGTCCCTCCCTCAGCCTTCTCATCCTCCTCCTTATTCACCTCCTGTGGATTCAGATAGTAAACCTGGTAGTCATCTTCCTCCTCTTCTCCTCCAGTTGCGCCATTCTCTCCAACCTCTTTTGGCTTCAAACATATCCCACCAGTACTTTCATCCGGGCAAGGGAGATCATCATCTCCACTCCCCACTTCCCCCACTGACTCCTTTGGATTTTTCTTGGTGGAGGGACTACTCCTGAGGGTAGGCTCTGTAGCCTCTGAGAAATACACTCCCCCATCATCTTCATAGGTGTCCCTGTAGCTTCTGTTCAAGGGACTATCTGAGAAACTGAATGTATTGCTGGCTTCTGCCCCAAGAGCCAAACTGCTGTCATCTAAAGTCAATTCTGCCAAGTCTGGTTCCAAAGAACTATCCTCACTGCTCATACGACGCTTCCCACTGTGTTTGGTGGCCAAGTTCTTCCCCAGTGGAAGCTTGCCCTTGGTCACAGCTGTTTTGTATGTAGATTTATCACCTTCTGTTGAAAGTCGTCTCAGAACCCGCTGGGGGCCTTCAGAGACAACCTTCCGCTTCCCAATAAGTTCTTTAGGGCGTACAGCTGGCTCCTGAGAGGCAAGGCGTGACCTATCTCCGAGCTGTAAGCATGTCCCTGCACCATCCAGCCCATGAGCTCTTCCTGAATCACAAGACTCTGCACACTGGGATCGACAGTTCCTTTGCTGGATGGCTTTCACCCAACAAAAGGAATTCTTCTTGTCTGCGCTGCTGTAGGTGATGCCTGGAATGGGATAAGCCTCCTCCCAGTTGAAGTAACAAGCTTCCACAGCTGGCTTGAAGCCATGGAACAGCTTCTCAAGGGATTTTTTGTGCTGTCCTCTTTTGACATTGTCTATTACTTTCAATTGCCATTGTCTCAGTTGTGTGCACAAATCTCTTCGCCTAGCATCATGGAAGAGAAAGAACACATGAGATACAGAAACAAACAAACAAACAAAAAAGAGGCAAGTGCTGGTTTCTCATACTAGGTCATTTCATCTCATATTCTTCTCTGACAATATCATGTTGTCATCCAGCTTTGACAACAACTCATTTTATTATTACTCAATCCAATTTATGTCTCAGCATACAGCCTCAGATAACCATAAAAAATATAAAGTTGTCTTATGTTGAGTCTAACCATTGATCTACCTAGGCCTATATGATCCACCCTGACTGTCAGTAAGTCTCCAAGGATTCATATGGAGGTCTTTCTCAGCCTAGCTACTTGAGGCCCTTTAATGGAAGAAGCTGGCAATATATATGCACTCTTTTGCCATCTCTGTCTTTCACATAGCTAACATGGAACAGTGTTCCACTCTGTCTTCTGTTAATCTGGCGGCAGCAGTAGTCTCCAAATAAGATTGTACAGTCAACCCTCGACTTACGAACGGCCCTAGTTACGAACATTTCGACTTACGAACGACTCCGTTGGAAAAAATTGGCATTGACTTGCGAACTGAGCCTCGACCTACGAACGAGGCTCCGTTCGCAAGTCAATGCCAACGGAGCGATCGGCGCCTTCAGAGGTCTCAAAGGGCTTTCCCCCCGACATCGGAGGAAGCCGTTTGAGACCTCCAAAGCCAAAAAGGCAGGGAGAAAGGGCGGGAAATTCGAATTTCCTGCCCTTTCGCCCTGCCTTTTTGCCTTCGGAGCTCTCAAACGGCTTCCTCCAATGTTGAGGGGAAAGCTCTTTGAGACCTCCGAAGGTGCCGATCGCGGCGGCGGGGACCCCCAGGGAGGTCTCCCAGGGCTTCTCTGCCACCATGGGAGACCTCCCTGGGGGTCCCTGCCGCTGCGATCGGCGCCTTCGGAGCTCTCAAAGGGCTTCCTCCGATGTCGGGCGGAAAGCCCTTTGAGAGCTCCGAAGCCAAAAAGGCAGGGAGAAAGGGCGGGAAATTCGAATTTCCCGCCCTTTCGCCCTGCCTTTTTGCCTTCGGAGCTCTCAAACAGCTTCCTCCGATGTTGGGGGGAAAGCCCTTTGAGACCACCGAAGGCACCGATCGCGGCGGCAGGGACCCCCAGGGAGGTCTCCCATGGCGGCGGTGAAGCTCCCAGGGCTTCTCCGCCGCCATCGGAGACCTCCCGGGGGTCCCCCGCCACCGCGATCGGAGCCTTCAGGCTTTCCCGGGGAGTAGACCGGGCCTACCGGGGGAGGGCTTCCCCCAGTAGGCCCGGTCTACTCCCCGGGAAAGCCTGAAGGCGCCGATCGCGGTGGCGGGGGACCCCCCGGGAGGTCTCCGATGGCGGCGGAGAAGCCCTGGGAGCTTCCCCGCTGCCATCGGAGACCTCCCTGGGGTCCCCCGCCGCCGCGATTGGAGGCAGCGCTCACCCAGCGCCAGGAGGCTAGAGCTGGCTGGGCGCTTGGCCGCTTGCCCCGGCCGCGGCAGAGGCAGCGGAGCGCCGGGAGGCTAGAGCTGGCCGGGCGCTTGGCCGCTCGCCCCGGCCGCGGTGGAAGCAGCAGAGCGCCGGGAGCCTAGAGCTGGCCGGGCGCTTGGCTGCTCGCCCCGGCCGCGGCGGAGGCAGCGGAGCACCGGCAGGCTTCGGACTGGTAAGTCCTATTTAAAAAACTTTTCTGTGTGGGTTTTGGAGGGTGGGTTTGGACTGGGGGGTTATGTTTCTGTGGTTTGTGTGTGTGTGTGTGGTTTTTTTTTTTGCAGTCCCAGCGTGGGACTTGCTCTTTTTATTTTTATTTTGGTATTTTTTTGAAATGCTGGAACGGATTAATTCCGTTCCCATGCATTTCAATGGGAAATGGTACTTCGACTTACGAACTTTTCAATGTACGAACGTCCTTCCGGAACGGATTAAGTTCGTAAGTCGAGAGTTGACTGTACCTTCAATTAAAATCATAAGTAGACCCATCTTTCCTGTATTTATGTAGCTTTTTACCTTTCTAACAAATTACAACAAATAACATCCATATCATCTGTGTATTTTGAAAAAGAGTCATGAAATAGTTCAGGAGCACTCAGGACATGGTGGGAATACAGAAAGCAAAATTTTAGTGGTAGTTTCACCTCACCCATGTTCTGCATATGCCACCACCTCAAGCAAAGAGAGCATCAGGGTGTAAACATTTACATAAAAAGGACAGATAAATGACCATTGCTAGATGTTGTATGTTTTCTAGATGGAACATTTTACAGTTTTATTATGGACTCTTTGGCCCCACTGCTGCCTACCGATGAGGACTGATGGTTGGATCCAAAACTGCAAGCCTCCAAAGAACCACCATCTCATCACACATGCTTGCGCAAGCATGAGCAGCCACTTCTGACTGACCATTGCTACGACCAGTATGCCCACTTGCACTGCTATGGGAAGCAGATGTCCTTACACTGTACCACCAGCCAGTTATCTGTAGAGAAAGGATACACACGTCAGATGCCCAAACTTACATTCTTCACATCCATTAACAGTGGAAACATTTTGCCTATTTAAAAGGCTCAAACTAAAAAGCACCTACAACTCCAACCTGCAGAATGTTCTCCATCTAGGCCAAGGTGACTGTTACCAGATTCCCCAGTGGCCCTCAAAGCTTCCTGCACAGTTGCTAAGTACCCCACACCAGTGAAGCGATTATTTGTTTATACATCATCCTGAGAATTTTCTGTGAGCCAACTCACAATTGTCTCAAATGAAAATAAAACAAAATAGTACCTGTTCATATGTCAGGCATTGATCTGTTAGGATCTCCAAAAGAGGAGCTGCATTGGTGTCCCGTCTCTTAAACATCTCCCGAACAATAGAAAGCAAGTTCCAGATACCCTCAGGTTCTCTCCCTCTCAGGGGGCGTAAGAGACAGGCCCATTCAGCAGCAGCAGGAGGCTCCGTAGAGGACAGGTACATGGAGTTCACATCACTAGGAAGTTTGAGAAGGGACAGACAATGGATGCAAATATATCAGTATTATTTCAATATGGAAGAACTCAAAATATAGAAATTCTGTTACCAAACCTCATTTCCTGAAGGCTCTATTTCCCCAGATCTGTTGGCCACCTCCATACAGTCCCCCTTTTTGATGGGCCCTCATGGAGTTTTCTCCCAGAGCAGATTAAGAGACAACTCCTCTGTGCAAGACATAACTCATTTCCATATATTCACACCCTATTTCAAAGGGGAAGAGCCTCTAACTATGTAATGTCATAATGTGGGCCCATTTATGCTTTTGCTGGAAGTGGAAACACAAAGCTGGAAGACTGATCTTGGCTCATTAATACAGATACTGACTTTTTTAGGGAGGTCCACAGCCCCTTGGCTATGTAGTTCTCACACCACACTCCACAGTCTGTGGCATTCATAGTACAGCTATTATTCTGGGAGGATTGCCTAACAGAATTTCTTAGGTGATTCAATCATCAAAATATTTTGAGGCATCTCCTTTGCATCTCTAGAAGATTTTGAGAGTGAACAACTCAATTGTCCTGTGATCAGCATTTCAGCTGACTCAAAGAAATTGGGGCATTCTGCATGAATCTGAGGACTGGGGTCTCAGGCTGTGCCTCTTCCCATATTGATATAATGATTCATCATAAGCAAGAAGAAATCAGGAGAGGACTCCACTCTAAATTACTCACTCAAATTCAAAATCAGATTTTTTTTTACAAATTCTATGCAATATCTGTGTGAAACACTTCTTCCTAGAGAAATGCAACGCTCTATTACCCATAAATTTGTAATTAGCAGCCTCTGCCTGCTTCTAAGCGCAGCAAGAGGGATAGGCTTCCTATGGTAACATTAAGATGAGAGGGCAAACTGGACCCCTTGAAATCCCAATGCCCAAGAATCCCTAATAATTTGCAAGTGTTTGCAGAGCAGCAGTATGAGACTCCACTGAGGAAATATTTGGGCTACGTTTTCTTGTCAAGACTCAAAGACTGATACTCTGTAACGAAATGGGGACTATGCTCGAATTAATTAGTATAACACTTCTCTTTGACTTGGTTTTGTCCAAGCCTTCTTATTGCTTATATGTGCTGTTTCATAGTAACATGAATGAGGAACAAGGCTAGGGAAAAATGTAATAAAACATAATCCCAGCCCATAATGCTTTCTAAAATAGCAAAAGTGGGC
Organism: Intellagama lesueurii; assembly: GCA_037013535.1. Taxonomy (NCBI): domain Eukaryota; kingdom Metazoa; phylum Chordata; class Lepidosauria; order Squamata; family Agamidae; genus Intellagama; species Intellagama lesueurii. Next base: position 153,930,865 of record JBAJHW010000003.1, on the reverse strand, counting down.
TAGAACAGGAACCTGGCCATAACTGTTGATCCACAAATAGCATGCACATAGACAGGACAGCACAACCAGATCATTTGAGGGGAGGAGGGAAAATCAGCTCTTTTGCTGTAGCAATCTACATGGCCATTCATCTATCACAAAAGGAGAGATGTAAGCCTTTGAGAAGTTCCTTGCCCTATTTTTATCCAACATGTGAGGAGGCAAGCATCTATTCCCTCTCCTCTCTGTTGTTGCCTTCTCCATATAGAAAACAATACCTTTGCAAGGGAGAAGTCCCTCTTCGTATGTAGGCTCTTCACAGGAGCAAGATCCATGGAAAATTGGGGTTCATCTCATATGGAGAGCCTACACTCTAACAAGAACCTCTCTGCAGACAGATTCCATTCCATGTGGAGAAGGCAATGACAGAGAAAGGGGCCTCTAGTGATTAATGTTTCTGGAGAAAAAGATAGCTACTGTTTCGCACAAACAAACCTGTGACTTGTCATTCCAACTGACTGAGTAATGTACTGATTAATACAAAGGACATGGCAACATAAATACTAACTTCACTTGATCTTAGCCAAAAGGCTGAGAAGTGATGGTGGCACCAGCGATGGTGGCACCGTCAATACAATTGTATAAAGAAAAACTGCTCCCTCAGATGCTCTATGGGGCCCCAGTGTGGGCTTTTTTCAAATATGACTATATTGGAATCTGTCCAACACAAATTTTTAACCAGAGCACTAGGGGCATCAAGATCTACTACCATGGCCACAGTCTGCTCTGAGACATCTTGCTACTCCATGACTACTCTTGCTAAGAAAGCAGCCATGCTGTTTTGGCTGAAGATAGTGTACCATATGGCCTCACTGCTGGTCTCATTGGCCTATAAAGAAATGGAAGGGACTCCGGAGCAGCTAAGAAATCCACAATTATATTGAAGCTGGGTTACTTCCCAGCCTACCACAAGAGGGGATATGAGGCTGCCTGAAAAGATATAATTAGAAGATTATATGATATTGATATCCAGACTACCATGGTATCTGTAGTTAGTTGCCTCTCCAATAGGCTTTTTCTTGCCTTTTGGAAAGCTGTCCCCATATTTGCCCCTTACTAGTTCACATGAGCCGAGACAACTGTTGACTAAATGCAGACTGAACTCACTACAGCTAAAAGAGATTCAGAGATGGACCAACATGGTACAGGCAAACATTGCCCAGCAGGATGCTCTAAAATGGAGGGCAAGGTACATTTTCTAATAGAATGTCCTCTGTATACAGATCTGAGGGACCCATATCTTTATTTTATTTATTTAACTTATATGCCGCCCACACTACCCAAAGGTTTCTGGGCGGCTTACAACAATTAAAATACAGTAAAAATCTTAAAACTCTTAACAACTGCAATCAAGAACAATTCTCCTTTGTGTCATTTTATTTGCTAGCTAGCACAGACTACTATACAGTATATTCTATAGGACCACTAAATTCATTAAAGGAGCCATGGAAAGACGGAATTTGTTGCCTGCTTCACAAGTTCTTCAAGTTAATCTCACATCTTGATACTTTTTGAGAATGTGTATTTTATTATTTTATTACTATTATTTTATTATTTTATTTTTTATGCTTGTTTATACACTGATCAGCCATAACATTAAAACCACTGACAGGTGAAGTGAATAGGACTGTTTATATAATTACAATTGCACCTGTCCAGGAATGGAATATATTAGGTAGCAAGCAAACAGTCAATTCTTGAATTTTATTTGTTGGAAGCAGGAAATATGGGCAAGTGAAAACATCTGAGTGACTTTGACAAGGGCCCAAGGCTCATTGATGCACACAGGAAGATAAGGCTACCCGGTCTGGTCTGATCACATAGAAGAGCTACTCTAGCTCAAATTACTGAAAAACCTAATGCTGGTCATGATAGAAAGGTGTCAGAACACACAGTGCGTTGCAGTTTGCTGCATATGGGGCTGTGTAGCCACAGACCAGAGTGTCCATGATGACCCCATGCCCACTGCTGAAAGCACCTACAATGAGTGTGAGCATCAGAACTGGACCATGGAGCAATGGAAGAAGGTTGCCTGGTCTGATGAATCATGTTTTCTTTTAGATCAGATGGATGGTTGGGGTGGGGGTCATTTACCTGGGGAAGAGATGGCAGCAGGATTCACTATGGGAAGAAGGCCAGCAGGTGGAGGCAGTGTTATGTGCTGGGCAATGTTCTGCTGGGAAACCTTGGGTCCTGGCATTCATGTGGATGTTACTTTGACATGTATCACCTACCTAGAGATTGTGGCAGACCACATACACTCCTTCAAGGCAATGGTGTTCTGTGAGGGCAGTGGCTTCTTTCAGAAGGATAACGCACCCTGCCACACTGCCAAAATTGTTCAGGAATGGTTTGAGGAACATGACAAAGAGTTCAAGGTGTTGGCTTGGACTCCAAATTCCCCAGGTCTCAATCCGATTGAGCATATATAGGATGTGCTGGAACACCAAATCCAATCCATGGAGGCCTCACTTCACAACTTGCAGGACTTAAAGGAGCTACTACTAATGTCTTGGTGCCAGATACCACAGGATAAGTTCAGGTATTAGGCAGGTGGTTATGTTGTGGCTGGTCAGTGAATGTACTTACATTAGATGCCAAACACTATTTATTGTTAAGGCTGGTTTAATCTACGCTCTTGAATACAGTCTGATTGGCAGTATAGCGATAAAGTATTCGTACTCGCATAAATACTAACTTGGAACTAAAAAGAAGAACTCTAAACATTAGCTTTGTGACTATATGCAGACAATTCATAACTGAAGGGTGGACCTGTACCATTTGCAACCCACTTACTTAAATGATCTGGTAACCATCTACCTTGGTTCAATAAACCATCCACTTCTGCTGCCTGCCTAGGAATGCACAACAGAGGGACGTTAAGTACTTGGTATGCTGTAACAGAACGGGCTGTATTTGACTTAGTGAATTACAAGTTGTTGAGGAAAAAAATAAAAGAGTTTACCTAAAGACAACAGGAGAAGGACCACAAAATTTGTGAAGGGTTTTCTTTATGTTGTCACTTAATGTAGATTCATCCAAGTACCAGGTGCTTTGATCTGAAGCAGAGGGACCAGCAGTGGGATCTTAAGGAAAAACAGACAAACTATTTTCAGCACCTTCAGAAGTGTATCTTCCTTCTCTACTCAGGATCACAGGTAATATAAAATGTGAGCCTTAGAGTTTTGTCTCAGAAATAAGCTGTTGTCCCGACTATCTTTAAAAATCTAAATATATATATACTCTCTCATCATAGGTACCACACACTGAATTAAAGCAGTTCTCAGTTTTAAAGAATCCCTCCTTTCTCACCACTTACAAGCCAACAACTCAATAGGATTCTCAGTATACACTGCTTATCTTTGCCCTTCTAGTGTCCTTGCAAAGCCTGGAATACTGTGATTCAGAATTTCAAAACCAAGGTTAACCTTCCATAACTGAAAAAATATTTAAATGACAATTAAAATGTTACCTGGGGCCCCACATACAGTGTTGATGGCAGTAGACTGGGACGATAACAACTCATCCAACAGTCGCTGAGCAGTAGGAAGTATCTAAATGGGAAGGAGAAAACAACCATTTTGTGGCACCTTGAAAGCCTATCAAGTCTTATTCTGCACAATCTTTTGTGGACTGCAACCCACTGCAACAGAAGCATCAGTACAAGACAGATGTCTCATGCTGATTTAATACAGGTAGGTTCAGAAATAACTGGACACTGACACAATTTTCATAATTCTGGCTCTGTATGCCACCATGATGAATTTGAAATGAAACAACCATGATGCAACTGAAGTGCAGACTTTCATCTTTAATTCAAGAGGTTGAACAAAAATATTGTATGAAATGTTGAGGAACTGCAACCATTTTCATACACAGTCCCCTTATTTCAGGGGCTCAAATATAATTGGACAAATTAAAATAATCATAAATGAAATGTTCATTTTAAATTCTTTGTCAAGAATCCTATGCAGGCAATGACTCTAAGTCTGGAACACATCAACATCACCAAACGCTGGGTTTCCTCCTTTGCCAGGCCTTTACTGCAGCTGTCTTCAGTTGTAGTTTGTTTGTGGGTCTTTCTGCCTTAAGTTTCGTCTTCAGCAAGTGAAATGGATGTTCAATCGGGTTGAGATCAGGTGACCGACTTGGCCATTGCAGAATATTCCACTTCTTTGCCTTTAAAAATGTCTGGGTTGCTTTCACAGTATGTTTTGGGTCACTGTCCATCTGTAAAGTGAAGTGTTGTCCAATCAACTTCACTGAATTTGGCTGAATCTGAGCAGACAATATATCCCTATCCACTTCAGAATTCATCCGGCTGCTTCTGTCACATCATCAATAAACCCAGTGCCATGCATTGGAAGCCATGCATGTCCATGCCATCACACAGCCTCCACCGTGTTTTACAGATGATGTGGTATGCTTCAGATCATGAGCTGTTCCAAGCTTTCTCCATATTTTCTTCTTCCCATCATTCTGGTACAGGTTAATCTTAGTTTCATCTGTCCAAAGAATGCTGTTCCAGAACTGGGTTGGTTTTTTTAGATATTTTTGGCAAAGTCTAATCTGGCCTTTCTATTCTTGAGGCTTATGAATGGTTTCTTTATGATAGACTTGGATAGTGATATGCCTACCTTCTGGAGAGTGTTCTTCACTTGGCTGGATGTTGTGAAGGGTTTTTTCTTTACCATGGAAAGGATCCTACAATCATCCATCACTGTTGTCTTCTGTGGACATCCAAGGCCTTTTTGTGTCACAGAGTTCTTTTTTTTAATCAGAATTTACCAAACTGTTGATTTGGCCACTCCTAATGTTCCTGCTATCTCTCTGGTGGATTTCTTTCTTTCTTTCTTTCTTGACAGCCTAAGGATGGCCTGTTTCACTTGCATTTGAGCTCCTTTGAACGCATGTTGTGGGTTCAGAGCAACAGGTTCCAAATGTGAATACCACACCAGGAATCAACTACAGACCTTCTACCTGCTGAATTGATGATGAAATAAAGGAGTAATAGCCCACACCTGTCCATGAAACAGCTTTTGAGTCAATTGTCCAATTACTTTTGGTCCCTTGAAAAAGAGGGGAGCTACATATTAAAGAGCTGTAATTCCTAAACCCTTCCTCCGATTTGGATGTGAATATCCTCAAAGTTGACAGACTGTACTTTAAGCCCATATTCATTAACTGCAATGAATTTATTTTGACAAACAGCTAAAATAACAAAACTTGTGTCAGTGTCCAATTATTTCCTAACTGTAACAAAGCTGACTGCAAGAAAAGACAGAAATGTAACTATCTTTCCTGAAAGGCAGGAAGGATCTGGCCAAGGAATAGAAGTAACTGAAATCTCCCAAAATGAGCTGATTTAAACCAAATGACACTTTATTTCCAAAACAATCATGCACACCGTGTTTCACCGAAAATAAGACAGGGTCTTATATTAATTTTTGCTCCAAAAAACGCATTAGGGCTTATTTTCAGGGGATGTTTTTTTTTTTCTTGTACAACGATCTACGTTTATTCAAACACAGTTATGTCATCTTCTTCTGGTTGCTGCACAATGGTGGAGGGCGGGGTTTCACTTAACTGGGGCTTATTTTTGAGGTAGGGCTTATATCACAAGCATCCTGAAAAATTATACTAGGGCTTATTTTCAGGTTAGGTCTTATTTACCTGACTAACCAGATAACGAAATATGATTTTTGATACATAGCTAAATGCTTTGCATAATGATGTGTTATACATTTATGCTACAGCACTCAGTAGGTCAGAAAGAAAAGCTGGCAGCTCATAAGCAAAACAATTTACAGCCAGAACCCTCTTGCAGAGTTCTGCCAGCACAGCAGAAATCATGGCATCAGTAGTGGCAGATTACAGCTAATTAAAGAAATACTTTTTCAGTCTCAGGGCATGCACAGCTTAGGTTCATTTCATTCAAGTCACATGTACCCCAACATTTAAAAAACAACAACCTCTAATTGGAACACCAGCCTTTAAAAATGTTTCTTGTTCAGAGAAAGTGAAGATTCATAACTTCAGAACTGAGCAAACTGCATGGCTCATACTGGTAAAGAAACACCAACTGATTCAGAACAATTGCTGGACTGTAATTACTAAAACATCTACAATGGATCTTATCTTTCCAACATATACATTTATTATAAAGATTTCTACCCCCACCCTTGTACATATTCTCAAGGTAGCTTTTGTTGTTGTTGTTGTTGTTGTTTAGTCGTTAAGTCGTGTCCGACTCTTCGTGACCCCATCAAGGTAGCTTAGAATAAGTAAAATCATGATATTAAAATACAACATCATCAAAAGAAAATTGACAGAAAGATTTTGGTAAGTTTTTCCCCCAAGTAATTGATATAGCATTAGCTACCACTTCTGAAAAAAGTAATGTATTAACTTATCACTTTAAGTGCAACATATTACTATTTGTTTATTATATTATTTCTTGAAATGTATTTTAAAAATAGAAAATGGCCAAATCCTCCGCAATGACCCCCTCCCCAAGTAAAATTTTAGAAGAAATGAATAGTCACTGTTCTTTACATTTAAAAAGTAACATTAATGATTTTTTTTATTTCACTGAAGTTGACTTGTCCGCATTATACTAAAAAAAGTAGCACATTGCAGATAATATCTTTACTTGTTATCTTTTACATCCAAATTCTGCTTAAAGATCTTAATGTTTATAAGTCTCTTTTTAGGCATAATTCAAATTGGGGATCAGAAACTCCAGCAAAATTAAGGCTCATTTTTCAAACTGGCAAGCTACTTGTGGGCCCCACTACCAACAGGGTATAAGCTGAAGTCGAAAGGGGTACAGTGAAAATGCCTAATTAGCTGATGCCCTTCTTCCAGTTGGTTTTTTTTAATAGACTGCAGCATTCCAGTGCAACCTAAAATATGTGAATGCTAGTACAATATGTAAATACAATATATAATACTTAAAAACAAGCAAATAAATAAAAATATGTATGCAATATATGTATTCATAGGGCAAAAGCCTGTTAACTTTATGTTACACCAGCATAAAGGAATTGGACAATTCAGTTACACAATCAGCTGTGTCTCCTCAGTGTGACCAATTGCAAAATGCACTGGCAGAAGTGTGTCATGGATGACACATCCACCTCCACTCTATTGTAACTAAATCAGGGGCAACTTCAAGTCACACATGCATAGTTACGCAATAGAATTTTTGCCCACAATATGCAGAACTGATAAATAAAAGACTTTATCATATAGCAATTTAAACATTTCTCGTTTTGTAGTTAAAACAGTATTCTTTAAATAAAACTGATTTTGCAATTTAAACGAATTCCCAACCCCAGACATAGGCTTGCTAATTAATATTTGATAGATACAAGATTTTTATTTTTTAGAACGTTATTCTTCTTTCATAAAATATTATTTGTTCTATGAAAATCAAATGTACACCTTCAACCTGATTCATGAAACAGGAATCAATGAATGAATTTTAACTTAAAGTATTTGTTCACATCTACTTTAATAAGATAACAGCAGCATTACAAAACTGCAATTTTTTGGGTTTTCATATGGTTAATAGTCCAGCAAACCTAAGACTCTTAAATCACAATTAGCACTTAAACTCTCAAACAATCAGTCAATTCAATCATAATCTGCAGAGCTGGAAGGGACCCTATGGATCATCAAGACCAGTCCGTCAAGGAGTCAGTAGGGAATTGAACTCCCAACCTCTGGCTCCACATCCAGAGACCTAAACCACTATGCTATCCAACAACAAAAAGCTCAATGCTTTGCAAGCAAAAAGCAATGTTTAAAAAAAATAAATGCTGGAGAATCGACCCAGGAAGAAATTTCTGCTCAGTTCACACTTGCTTATTGCCTTACTGGGGTTCCTCCTCAGATTTTGCAGCTTGTCAGTAAAACACTTTTCTAGGGAGGTGGGGCACTGCGAGCCACTGAGGACCACAAAAAGGGCTTAAAGGCTTTATAGCAGGGGTCCCCAACCCCCGGTCCACGACCCAGCAGTGGTCCGCAGCCTCGGCAGGAACGGGCTGTGGATACAGATCTCCTGCCCGCCGCACGCATGTGCACAAGCGCGCTCCACCCGTGAGCGTGCTGCGTGCATGCATGTGAGCGGGGGCCCCTGTGAGCGCTGCCACACACATGCACGCAAGCGCGCTCCGCCCCCTGCAAGTGCGCTATGCGCATGTGCGCGAACGCCCGCCCGCGCCGCCACACGCATGTGCGCAAGCTCGCTCTACCCCCTGCGGGCGCACCACACCCCCATGAGCATGCCACGCCCCTCCAACCGGTCCGTGGTTGGGAAAAGGTTGGGGACCACGTCCACAGGCTATACTTTGCACTTTGAACATACAGTATTAGATTTTTTTAAAAAAAGAATTCATATCCCATCTTTTCACTGTGCAGGGTGGAGAGTGCACATCTGATGTACAGAGGGTGCAAGTACTACTTACTTGGAGGTACTCCTATTCATTTGAGGAAATGAGTATGGTGAAAAATTTATTTGAGTTGATCTGAAGGAATTAACTAACTTGCTTTTCTGTGAATCTGCCAAGAGGAATCAGAAAAGAGTACTTTCACAGAGTCACAGAACTGTACAGCAGGAAGGGACCCTCAAAAGTTACTCAGTCCAATCCACTTGAAATCTACAGCTAAACAATCTCCAACAGGTGATCATCTAACCTCTCCTTAAAAATCTCCAACAAAAGTAAGTCCAGCACTCTGCAAGGTTCTCTGTTCTATTGTCAAACAGTTTTTCCAAATGTTTAGCTGAAATCTTTCTTGCAATTTGAATGCATTACTTCAGGTCTTACCCTCTGGGGTAACAAAAGCCAAGCTTGCTCCATCTTCCATGTGTCAGCCCTTTAAATATTTGAAGATGGCTACCATAATACTTCTCAATCTTTTCTTTTCCAGATAAAACATATGCGCTTCCTCAGTCATTCCTCATATGGCTTGGTTTCTAGATTTTTTTTTATCATAAAATGAATTCTGCCTCCACTTTTTCTTTTACACTGGTTCTTCAGTGTTTTTTACTTAGTGGCACCCTCCACAGTCTCTATTTGGTAGATGGGCATTGACTCCTGCCAGACATTTTGCTGTTCACCTCTTTTGGGTGTCAGTTTTATGTGAGGAGCTATGTGTGCTACATGAAATTTTTTTTAAAAAAAATGTTTTAACTCAAGTTATATCCAGTTTAAATGTTGTAATGTTCATTGGCTCCTCCCTATTCACTTTTCTGCTAGGTATATACTTATAAGGAGGATATAGATGTTAAACGTGGAAATTTCCACAAGACTAGTTCTAGCCTTTTGTCCTATCACAATTACAAAAAAACTAGGGTGGATAAAAATCAATTATTAATTTTTAAATCAAATTGATTTAAATCACAACTTAAATTTAAAAATTGATTTCTTATTTAAATTGTTAAAAAAAAGGCCAAATTTGTTTTGTTTAAATCAAATCCACCCTGAGAAGCACAAACATTTTTATTTAATGTAAATTTCCAAAACAGCTGAGGTTGAAGCAACACAATAATATACACATAAAGTGGCATGGTTTACATAAGATGTTCTTAGAGGCTGCAACTCATGGTGTTTCTTTTTACCTGCTGAGGAAGTTCACTGATGAGGTATTGTGCAAATTTCTGCAGCTGATCTCTCTGAAGTCGAGATAGGGATTCTGAGACAGGTGCTCTCAAGCACACTGCTGATGCCTAGAGAAAATGCAGAAGATTTTAAAAAGACTTTAAATGGATTTAAACCAAACTGATCAGAGACATATTCCAATAATAGACAAAGTTGTATATGGATCCAAGTCATGTGTAGAAGCTTCATGTTTATAACAAACAGCATCTCAGAAGCATGCCTCTTAAAAGCACAGCAAGATTCAAGGCCACAATCAAATGTTTTGCTGATTTTGTGCTAATTTGATCTTCCTCTAGTGCAGTGGTGGCAAACCTTTTTGGGCCCGTGCCGAAACTGGGAAAAAAAACACCAGCGGGCAGCAGGCCGCGGCAGCGGAACCAGAAGTGGCGGTGGCGGAACTGGAAGTGGCGGCGGAAGGGTGAATCCCGGACATGGAGGTGCCTCGAGACCCCACTCCAGATCCGCTGCCAGTGCCAGCTGCTCTGGATCCTGGCCCGCCACCTGTCGAAGCGCCAGCACCGCAGCTGCAGCCGCCTCCTGAGGTTTGGCCGTGGGGGGGGGGAGTAGCGATTCCGTGACTTATGGCTCATGTGCCCACAGAAAGGGCTCTGCGTGCCAGCTGTGGCACATGTGCCATAGGTTCGCCATCACTGCTCTAGTATATGTTTATCTGAAAGATGTGTGGAGTGCAGTGGCACTTACTTTCAGAGAAGTATGCAAAAGATTGTGTTAGTGTGGTAAAATCATCTATGGAAATTCACAGGGAATTTAATAATTGTGTTCCGTCAAGTCAATTCTGACTTATGGTGACCCTTTTCAGGGTTTTCTAGGTAGAGAGTACCCAGAAGTGGCTTACCGTTCCCTTCTTCTGGGGGCATCCTGGGACTGTGCAGCTTGCCCAAGGCTACACAGGGTAGCTCTTCTGGGATGCACAGTGGAAAACTGAACTCCCAATCTATGACTCCACAGTCAGGTATTCCAACTCATTGAGCTCAAACCACTAAACTTAATTACTACTTTTCTGCTACCTGCAAGTAATAATAGCTGTATAGGGAATAATGCAGCACTGCAATTTCCAATACGGAGGCGATCATGTCACCTTATTCTAAACTACATGGCTGTTCATTTTATTACCATTTAAAGATTCTTGAATGTACAAGCTCTTTGCCCTCTATAATTCTGTCCCCAAATGTAACATTTGCACTTCTTCTATTCTGTTTCCAACTGCCAGCAACTCCAACCAACATTTTAACAAGCAACAGATTCTATACTTATTTCAATTAATATTCCAAGAGGCGGGAGAACTCACTGGTTACTGTGAAGATTCCAACCACTGCATCTATTTGACATAAAATATGTTTAAGGGCAGACAATGAATTGGAAATAATGTTGCTCTCATTAAAGAGTAGCAGGAACAATTTTATAGGGGCTCCATATAAGACATTGGTGCTTCAAATAGTACAAAGTGACTATTCATTTTGAATGTTTCATCTATTTATTATCTGCTTGAGAAACTATGGCTAAGCAAACTGTACTTGATACCTGCCCTTTTCAGCCATCTTTGTTAAAATCCCTCATTTGATTCTTCCAAGATTCTCAACAATCCACCAAGGACTGAGCTGAATTTGAAGACTAAGTCAACAATTTATATATGTACTGTAGCCATGTGTTGACTGAGCTCCTTAAATTGTTTTATTTTCAAGGGGGAAGAAACTATCTCACTCAAAGTACTGCAGTGAATTTCATTCATTTATGTTTGCAGGATTTAAAATATATTCTTTGTATTAGAGATAGGCAGAATTACTTTTTAAAAACCAGGGCGTGAAGGGTGGGCAGGCGAGCGTGTGTTCCTTCAGCCCTCGAAAATGTGGAGCATATATGATGTGGCCCTCATGCTGAAGTTTGGAGACCCCTGACCTAGGCCATCAACAACAAGAAGAGAACAGCCCATCTAAAGACAACATTATATCTGGATTAAACATCCAATTCATGTTGTTGTTGTTTAGTCGTTAAGTCGTGTCCGACTTTTCGTGACCCCATGGACCAGAGCACCCCAGGCCCTCCTGTCTTCCACTGCCTCCCGGAGTTTGGTCAAATTCATGTTGGTAGCTTCGGTGACACTGTCCAACCATCTCATCCTCTGCCGTCCCCTTCTCCTCTTGCCTTCACACTTTCCCAACATCAGGGTCTTTTCCAGGGAGTCTTCTCTTCTCATGAGATGGCCAAAATATTGGAGCCTCAGCTTCAGGATCTGTCCTTCCAGTGAGCACTTGGGGTTGATTTCCTTCAAAATGGCTAGGTTTGTTCTCCTTGCAGTCCAGGGGACTCTCAAGAGTCTCCTCCAGCACCACAATTCAAAAGCATCAATTCTTCGGCGGTGAGCCTTCTTTATGGTCCAGCTCTCACTTCCATACATCGCTACTGGAAAAACCATAGCTTTGACTATGCGGACCTTTGTCGGCAAGGTGAGGTCTCTGCTTTTTAAGATGCTGTCTAGGTTTGTCATCGCTTTCCTCCCAAGAAGCAGGCGTCTTTTAATTTCGTGGCTGCTGTCACCATCTGCAGTGATCATGGAGCCCAAGAAAGTAAAACCTGTCACTGCCTCCATCTCTTCCCCTTCTATTTGCCAGGAGGTGATGGGACCAGTGGCCATGATCTTTGTTTTTTTGATGTTGAGCTTCAGACCATTTTTTGCACTCTCCTCTTTCACCCTCATTAAGAGGTTCTTACTTCCAATTCATACTTCTGTATAAATATGAAGAGCTGGGATCATATTGTAGCCCAGCAAAAGGATTTCATGGAGAAAGATTGCAAACAAGGTCTAGTTTTATAACCCAACTAAACAAACTTCTGAGATGAAATAGAGGGGTTAGTACGATCTTTTCATAAGATATAAACAGCCCCAGTAACTTTCACAATGATCTGTGTGGCGAAACGCCAGCAGGTGATGTCATTCCTGCCTGTCCATCACAGAAGCTCAAAAGGGAGGAGCCAAGGATAGGGCAGGAGGGGCGGAGTCAGGGAGACAGTTGGGGGATGTTAAATGGCAGTTAGGGTTTAGGAGAGAGAGTTTTGGGACGGGTACGAGAGAGGAGGAGTCCTAGAAAAGGGTTAGAGAACGGTAGGCTTGGGAATTGGACCAGGAGGGTCAGAGATAGATAGAGTTAAAAGAGTGATTTGAATGAACCAAACCTTGTTTAATATATGTGATTCGCTTCCTGTGATTTATACTGCGATTTCCAACTGATTATTACCCCCACCCTGTTCAATAAACTGATTGTGTTTGGCAGCCTGAGTGTCCAGTACTTAATTGATGTTAAAGAAATAACATCTGGTGGCAGCGTGAAGAGGAAGGAAGAGCGTGAGCCTTTGTGAGGACGACATAAAACAGGGGACACAAGGGCGAGCGCAACAATGTGTATGGTCAAGATAAACTGTGACAATATAATAAAAATCTTGTTAAGTCAAAAGAAACCCCAATACTGGATTCAGGAACAAAGCCATTAAGACATAGCTTTGCCTTCAGAAAAGTAATATATTATTTGGCTTATGAGCTCTTTGTGCTGTCACTGAGTACAAATCTCTGACTTTGAGGGTTTAGGGGCTTACTAGGTACTTAGTACAACCTTACTTGCTTCCATCAGCCATGCCTCAGGACAGCAGTTAGACCACTGTGCAGAAACAAATGCAGGGAGCCCACATGGCCAAATACATATTTTACTTAAAACATAAATACAGAAGTCAGAAACATTACACAAATTACGTAAGTCAAGATAAACTCTGGGCTTTAGAAGAATCAAGAAACAAACAACCAAAAACTTAACAAATATCTGTGTACATTTCACTATACACAGCTATCAGGAAACCATCCATTCACTTCAGTTTATGATAGGACATGAAGGTCAACATTCGGGTGGAGGGAGATCAGACTTGCACTATAAGCTTAATTTGTGAACTTAAATTCTGCAGATCCTGGCCATCATTTCTAGATACTCTGTTAATGTCAGACAAATGTAATCATTTTCCTCACTACTGCATATCAGAGACAGCGCATATATTAGAATATAACAATGGCTAATTTTGTTGTTGCTAAAGTATCAGGCTCCTTAGGGCTTTTTGTCTTCAGCCTTTGCTGCTATTCTGATTTTCTTTAAATGCTAAACACCTCTGAATAAATTAAGGTTGGTGAAATGGAGTAACTTTCTCATTTTCAATGCAAGCTAGTCACACACCACAGATCTGATTAAAATGAACAAAACCAAAATCCAATGTTACTGAATAATTGAGTTATTTTGTGAACTGTGCAATGCAATGATAAGTCATAATTCAAGGCTTACATTGTGTATCCGGAAAAGACAGAGGGCTACAACATGAGCACACCATTTGGCCCCTGCTCCACAAGTGCAGCTGCATGAAGTGATCCTGCATCTGTCAAACATCACAGCCACGTTGTATGCTCCTTTTGGTGGTACCATCTGGGGAGGTACCACTGTGGCACTGAGGTGGAAACCTGTCAAAGAACAGGGCAAAGGTTACAGGCTGCATAGGGAAACAGAGTTTCCACAGACACAAGAAGAAATATAATGCAACCCAAACATACAGTTACAAGCAGATGAATTAGCCAAATGCCACCATTTACAATACTGAATCCTCCTTGTGTCAATCAAATCTTCAGCACCATATTTCAATAAACCACAGTTCCTTTTAAATGTTAATCATCATTTCTACTGAATTAAAAAGAAACTATTCTATTCCATCCCAAGGATTTGTGCCTGGAAAAGGGTATCTTCATTGATTTTTAAAATTAAATTATTTCCTGTTTACAACTCTTCATGCAGTTCTTAACACTAAACCATGGTTTAACACTACATACACAAACTCAAATAAATTCAAGCTCACTATTGATGTGGGGAAGATTTTCAAGTGCTTAAATTACTCTGTCGAAAAATTACTATTTATAAAAAGAATACTGTGAAGGAGAGATAAAGGAAAGTGAGCCATCCTTAGTAATAGAGGCTGTAATTGAGGAGGAAGAGGGTGGTGATTCACAAATGTCCAAAGGAAAAGAGAGTGTACGAGAAGAGACGGAGAAGGTGGAAGAGAAAAAGGGGAAGGTTGAGATATGCTTGGTGGAGGAGGGTGAGAAAGGAAAAGGGGAGGAGCAAAGAATGTCAGTTTGGGAGGAGGAAGGTATAAATGTGAGAGGAGAACAGTGGTACGGCAGTAAGCTAGAAGGAGAGAGAATGGGAAGGAAAGAAGAGAGTGATCAGAATAGAGGTTATGAGAAAGCGCGGGAATTGCTAAAGGATTTCCCAAACTTGAGAGTGGGAGGACTGTTGCCGGATCCGGTGCCAAAGAGAGAAGGAGAGGCGGTGGTGGAGACGCAGGAGTGGACTGTCATCATATTCCTGCGCGGGCAAGGGAGAGGAAAGCGAGTGATCCGTCCGGACTCCACTTACAATCAACCACCAAAGGAAGGGGACTGGGCTAGACACCCATGTTGCGGGACAATTTGTGCGGTGAGGAACGCACCACTCTGGAAACCCACCGACAAGGAGCGTTTTGGCCCAGCACCCCAATAGGTTATCCGGACTATAGACAAGAGTTTGTGACACCCAGTTATGGCCTGTTGCCAGAGTTGTCTTGTTTTGATCCGCTTGGAATAGTTATAGAAAAGTTGGAAGCAAATAAAAGCAAGACCATGAGTTCAGTTAATACGTCTCCGTCTTTATTTCCTGCCAAAAATGAGGAACTGCCCAAAGATTCGAATGAACCCGATCACAAATACTCTTTCATAAAATTCATCCACAACAGTAAATGAAGGCCAGATTGCCTCAAAACTGAAATCAACCAAGATGACTGTACAGGCAATGACAGTAAAAGCTGCGGTGTCCCAATGACCACAGCTGAAAACAGTTGTTGGGAGTCAGATGGATACCCACATCATATAATGTGCAGCTCACAGGGTGCAGTAAAAATAGCTGTTCAACACTTTTTAACACCTTTTCCCATTTTTTAAAAAAATGTAAAGAAAGTACCGCATTTTTCTGTTTATAAGATGTATAAGACGACCCCCCCCCCCTTTCTAACTCTAAATTTGAAAATTTGATCCCTGCTTTTACCTTCCTTTTGCTAAGCCACGGGGCTTAGCAAAAGGAAGGGGAAAGTACGGATCAAAGGGCTGCACGATCACTGAGCCCGCAACCAGCAATGGAGGCAGCAGCAGCAGGAGGCGGAGACTGAGGCAAAGAAGCAGCTGGGCTCAGCCGCCTCTCACTGCTGCCCATTGACTGCTGCCGCCGCCGCCCAATCGCCCCCTCCAGCGATCGTCTCCTTGTGATCGGGCAGCGGCAGCAGCAGCTATCAATGGGCAGCCGCGAGAGGCGGCCGAGCCCGGCTGCTTCTTTGCCTCAGTCTCTGCCTCCTGCTGCTGCCTTCTGTGTATAAAACGACCCTCAATTTTTTCTCTAATTATTTTAGGAAAAAGTGTCATTTTATACACAGAAAAATACGGTACATATTGTTGTAAACATTTAAAGAAAGGTATTTTAAAAACAATTTCCAGAGAAAGCTTTGAATGTGTTTGAATATAAAACACATTAAATGTACTTCATTTTTCTCCTAATCAAATAGTTGAAATACTTAAGGAAACTGGATCATTAATAAATCAAACAAACAAACATGCTATATATATTCTACTCAGGACACTGAAAACGTTTCTGGAAACCCCATATCACTAGAGCTCACACAATCCTTCCTCTTCCATCAAGACAAGGAAACGGGACTTTGGTTAAATCTTGTCTTCTCATATACAAGTCAGAGATTATATTTTAACACAAAAACAATGTATGTTCTTGGGTACTTTAAAGAATAAGAAGTTTTGTTCTAAATAATCACAGCTGACTTGTTTAGAAACCAACCAGAGCTTGTTTTAAACCAGGATCTTTGGATCAAGCCACAATTTCTGCAGAAGTAAAGTAAAACAGAGAGAAGTTCCTTTTTAAATTGAAAGGGAGGGAGAATGAGAACCCAACGTTTTGACTGAGCTCTTTCCAGCTCGCACCTGTAGTGTGAAACTAAGAACAGAGTAGGGATGCACCTTCCATGTTTAAATGAAAAGAGAAATCTGCAAAAAGGTGTGAAGTGGTTGGAAGTGTGGCCTTCCTTTGCTTCAATTGTTCCTTGTGGGTGTACAAACTTCTGGTGCTCTCTATCTTGCTTGTGCTGTGTGCCTACCACTGTTCCTCCATCTTGGATTTCCTCTTTTTTTTTCATTGATTTTTGAGAGAGTTCCCCCTCCCATTTCTTTGGATTATTCTTTGGAAGCCCCCCACCATTTCTTTGGGGATTTTTCCCCCTCTTCAGGGGTGGTTTGGGGAGATCTTTTTCTTTGTTGGATTTTTTTGCTGCTGTCTGGTCTAACCACTGGACTCAAAGAAAAGAAGTATTTCCAAGACATAGACAAGTTTCATCCCTAATACAATCTTTGCTGACGATTAGGAACTGAAAATGGTCAGCTTCCAGAATACTGTGCTGAGTACAAACAGGCATACCAGCTTTTTAGATACTGCAAAGCAGCTAAATACAACAAGCAGTTGTACTTACATTGATTTTATACATGCCATGCTCCCATTATACCTTGCCTTCCATGGTTCCAGAGCAACATACCAGACCTTACATGAAATAGGATACCCCACCTGCATTTTTCAGCAAGGGACTCATACTTTGAAAAGCTGTCCTACAAACCTCAGATCTAGTTAAGTGCCACATGCTTTCATGAGAACCACAACCCTCACTGCTGTCTGCTATCACTATGGCTATTCTACATTCAGAACTAAATGCCCCCTCCCCCAAGTTTCTGCTAGAAGCCACTTCTATCTCAGACCAACTAAGTTCAATACATTTATGCCATAATGAAGATCATGCTAAAGAGGCATTCAGTATAAAGGAGAAAGCAAGAAGAAAATGGGTCAGTGTCTGCAAGAACTGTTTTCTTCATAAGGACAAAGGGTTCATATTTGGCTAACTAAAAATTATATTTGATTCATAAATGTTCCTTTGCTTATATAACATATATATGGTATATTCCCATTTCACACCCACTTTTTTGAGGCAGCTGACAGCAAAGTTAAAACTAATATAAACAATTTAGATATGTATAATTTTAAAAACGAAAATAGAAAACAGTAGAAAAAGGAAAGATTTCTACACAGCAAGAAAATGGCACAAAACTCCATTAAAAGCAATATTTCCAGAGGATATCTAAAAACCAGATAAGAAAAAAGGCTAGAATGTCTGCATCACCAGAGAACAAATGAAACAATCGTATTAAGATGGGCACACCACCCTAGCTTATGACTGAAGGGGCAAGATGGCAAAAGATTTTATATAAGTAGGACCAACTAGTCTTCAGAGAACTTACAGTAATATAACATATTGAAATATAATCAGCACATTTTACAAGTGGCCAAATTTAAAAGTCTATATGAAACCATTGTTAAAGATAGACAGCAATATCTGGCATAAAGGCTAATTTGACAAGCCACAATTACAAAAATCTCAACTTTCAGAGACCACAGCACAAAAAAAGAAGAGCACTGATCATATAAGCATGTCAACTGAGCAGATGTTATTACTGACCTATAAACTTGGAAGCTCAAGCAGCTAACTGCAATCTACACTATGGTTATTGCACAGACAAGTATGTAATGAACATACAAATGTTGAGTCTATTATACCATAATTGTAAGACATAAAATCGGGTAAAAGCTGGGTACTGTAAGATGGGGAATATAAAATAATCAAATGAGAAGACATGGAGTGCTAACAAGTACACACCATGAATGCAGCCATCTTTGCAATAACTGTAAGGAAGACAAAAACACCTAGCACCATTTGAACCCATTTTGCAGCTGCAGCAAAGCTTGTTTCCTGGCTCCACTCACCAGCCAACGTCAGTAGCAATTCCAATACTCTACCAAACTTGGAGTGAGTCCAGGAAATGCACTCCTTTAAATCACTATGGAGCCTTCACCCACGTTCTTTCTGCCAGGCCCTGCAACTCCGAATGAGCATTTTATGAGAAGACTTCCAGCACCTGCAAAGCTGTACATGCCAAGACAGCACAGCCAAACACAAATCCCAGTATGCCATTCTGACTTAGCAATCACTCCATTATATGAAAGTTTTCTTGTGCCTAAGCCCTCGGTCTTATTTAGTATCTACATGAAGTGGGCAAATATAAAGATCATACCTATCTGCAGGGGGTCCTTAACAGCCCTCATTCGGAAGAGTTGCTCGCCTCTCTGGAACTCATCCGCACTGCCATTTGCCAAGCAGGAGTACAGCCTGGAAAAAAAACCAAGTAATTCTTGTTTCTTGAAGCATTCTTCAATAGAGGCGGGCATCAATGCATTCCAAATCACACATCTTCAAACAATGGGCTACAGCTCACCAATAGGATATACGCAAATCTATGTCAAATATATGTATGTGTGTGTGTGCGTTTAAAAAGGAGTTTTCATTTTCTTTTTTGGTTTAAGATACAAAACGAGCAAAGGTAGTCTTACATGAGAACCTACAGCTACCAAAGTTCCCTCCTCTATGCAACTACTAACATATGGCAGGTCTCTCTTTCCCTTTATATGCTTAGTCTATAGATAAGAGGCTGGAACATGCACAGTATAGTATGGCATTTCTAACAAGGTGAAATTAAAGGTGGCCTCTTGGTCTGAAGCAGGTCACAATTATTGTTCCAGGCCAAGGATATGTACTAGTCTGACCATTCTGCTTATAGAAGGATGCATTCATTATGTGAAGTTTCGCTTATGACTATTTTCCACTGGGGTCCTCAGCCAGTTACAATGTTAGCATGCTATTTAAACCATTTATATCCCCCTTTTCCTAAATGTGCAGTGCAGCAAACAGATGAGAATACAATAAAACAACAGAGAGGGAAAAAATCCCCCACAAAAACAGAAAGCTGGTGAAAAGCAAGCAAATCAGATTAAAAGCATACAAAATATTTTAAAAATAAAGGAGAAGCAAATGATATACTCTGCCGGAGACAGTAAATATGTGGGGAACAGTTAATCCTTGGATGTTTTTCTTCGTAAGAAAAGGCTTCCGTCTTGCCACTCTACCCCATAGCCCAGACATATGAAGAATATGGGAGATTGTTGTCACATGTACCACACAGCCAGTACTTGCCAGATATTCCTGCAGCACCTTTAATGTTGCTGTAGGCCTCTTGGCAGCCTCCCTGACCAATTTTCTTCTAGTCTTTCCATTAATTTTGCAGGGACGTCCAGTTCTTGGTAATGTCACTGTTGTGCCATATTTTCTCCACTTGATGATGACTGTCTTCACTGTGTTCCATGGTATATCTAACGCCTTGGAAATTCTTTTATACCCTTCTCCTGACTGATACTTTTTTAACAATGAGATCCCTCTGATGCTTTGAAAGCTCTCTGTGGACCATGGCTTCTGCTGTAGGATGTGACTAAGAAAATGTCAGGAAAGACCTACTAGCACAGCTGATCTTTATTTGGGATTCCTCAGAGGCACTTTAAATGATGGCATAACATACTACTGCATAACAAGTACCCCCACACACGGACGCCCCCCCCATTCACGGACACTGGCGGCAGCAGGCCCCCCCCCCCCGGTCCTTGGAAGAATGGTCTTCAACAAAACCGGTCCCTGGCATTAAAAAGGTTGGGGACCACTGCTGTAAAGGTCATAAACTTTCTCAGAAAAAAAGGCAGAAGGTTATTAAGGAGCACGTCAGGCAAAACGTCTTAGGTGTGACTACAGATGTCCATTGTTCCAACCAGAAAATGGTTTGACACAAACAAGAAAGTGAGCACTGTTGATCAATCCAATACACTGACAGGCTTGCACACGAAAAGGCAACATTTCAGATAAGTCACTTCAAACCATATAGGAGCTTAAAGATCATGGCCAATACTTTGAACTCTGCACAACATAAAGTGAGAGCTAACACAACTATTTCAGCAATAGATTTATATGTTGTCCAAACCCAGATCCTGTGAGCAATTTGGCCACCACATTTTGAACTTACTGAAACTTTTGGACCTTTTGTTAAAGACATCCCCAAAGAAAGCACATTTCATGTCCCCCAATAATATAACTAAGACATATGCACCATGGCCAGATCTGCCTTCTTCAAGAATGAATGTGGCAAGTCAGGGCTAGACAAGATCATTACCTAAGCCTGGGCTTTGACTCGGAAGCCCAGGAGCATACCCAAATAGCAATCTGTGTTCTCAGTTGGAGCACTATATTATCCCATCTAGCACAGACTGAATTCCTATTCGTAGCTCAGACATTCTACTAACTGGGAACATTTACCCTTGTAAAGAGTAAATAAGCCTGAAACAACTGGTCCATTAAAAAGAATACTATTCACTCTTCTGGTTAAAAGCAGAGCGCAAAGCCTTAACTTAGAGCTGCTGCACATCTCTCCACTTTCAAAAGTAAAGACTTGGGATTTTTCACAATGATCTAGAATATCTGCTTAACATCATCATGAAAGAGAATCTGTATGGAATTCAAACATTTGCAGACTACTATGTGACATTTTAGTTTGGCTAAAAAGAAAATACTACTACGTTGCCTTAATTGTAAGTAACCACAGTGCTGCCTGGCTACAACAACCTTGGTCTTGAGACTAAGCACAATTCATTGCCAGTCTGAGCAGATTATTTGAGGTTAGATGGACAACTGATATAAAACAGCTTAATACAGTTAGCCCCTGCAAGTATGAAATCCATTTAGCTGCAATGATGTATCAGAAGAGAATTCTCTGAATCAGTTAGGAAGAAAATAAAAACTAAAAAAACCCATGCAAAAAATCCATACAAATGCTAGCCCAAAGAGGAAAGTTTCAATCTTAGAGATTTAGAAAAAATCAACCGCATCAGACTGCTAGCTTCAATGACAGTGTATGTAAGATAAGTAAATTTCAAAGAGAACAGGAATGGGCAGAGCAAGAAAATACTACCTGATGTCCTCTTCATTCTCTGGAAAGCTCCAAAAAGCAATACGCAGCTGCAGTTGTTCGGGCACTGGTGGGTAGACTTTTTCTACCACTTCAAATGGAATGTGAAATGCCACTTGCTTTGCAGACAACTCCACTAATGGGATCACCAGTCCATCTAAAGCAATACAAAATATTACATCAAGTTAGTTGAATTGTGCAAATATATTTAGCCATACCATCAAGCATTTAAGAAGAAGGGCTCCAAATTCTCCGTTAAAGAAACACAGCTTTTTGGAATATACATAAAATTATACTTCATATATCTAGCAGCAATACAACAAATGTAGAACTGTCAACCAGATAGCAATGGATAGCACATCTTTGTCTTTAATAAAGTATTTGGCAAAGAAAAGGTTCAGGCGATGCAGTGTTTCCCAGCACTGCAGTCAAGGATGCACACTTGCCATATTTTGCTTATACACTGCAATAGTTGGCCCCATTTTAAAACAGGAGTTAATGTTAAATCACATTTTCTTTCAGAGAAAGCAAAGCAGTAAATAATAACAGGACATGAACAAAGAAAAAAAGGAAGAAAAACTATAAGTCACATCTCAGGCACAAAAGTTGAAGACCCCCATTTATCAATGAAGTTCAAAATTCAAGTCACTGTTTAACAAAGATGAGGAAGAGAGGGCAATTCAATCTGGTTTTTCTATCACTAGTTAACTCATGCCATTTTTCACATAAAGCAGGATTAAGAGGATTTTGTGCTAGTCAGTACAGATGGGCATGGTGAAAACTTTCAATTTTGTTTCCTTTTGGGTTGGGGAGGGGAGATCTCACGTTTTCATGCAACAGTCCTTTTGTAAAGGGGCCACCTCTTTTGGGTCATTCTGTTCTGTTTTTTCCTTATTTATGTTTTCTGATGCTAATCCAGGTCAGCCCTATAGAAGATTTAAAAACTACCCCCAAAAAGCAGAGGCAAGGCAATAGTGAATCAATCTATTCCAAAAGCAGGTAACAATGCAAGCAAACCACTGCCATCAAATAGTCCCCCACAACCCACCAAAATATATACAGTCAAACCTTGACCTACGAACGTCCCTACCTACGAACATTTCGACTTACGAACGGCTCCGATTGCAAAAATTTGTATCAACTTGCGAACGGAGCCTCGACTTACGAACGGAAAAAGGCAGGGGGAAAGGGCGGGAAATTCAAAACTCAGCTTCCCAGGGCTTGCCCAGCACCATTTTTGAATTTCCCGCCCTTTCTCCCTGCCTTTTTCCATTCTGAGGCTTGCCCAGAACCATCGGAGGACTGGCGGGGGACCTCTGAAAGCGGCGATCGCCGCGTGGGGGGACCCCCGCCAGTCCTCCGATGGTGCTGGGCAAGCTTCCCAAGGCTTCCCCTGCACCATCGGAGGACTGGCGGGGGTCCCCCGCAACCGCGATCGGCGCTTTCAGAGGCTTCCGAAGGCTTGCCCAGCACCATCGGAGGACTGGCGGGGGACCTCTGAAAGCGGCGATCGCGGGTGGCGGGGGACCCCCCCCCCCCCAGTCCTCCGATGGTGCTGGGCAAGCTTCCGAAGGCTTCCCCTGCACCATCGGAGGACTGGTGGGGGTCCCCCCACGTGGCGATCACCACTTTCAGAGGCTTGCCCAGCACCATTTTTGAATTTCCTGCCCTTTTCCCCTGCCTTTTTCCATTCCGAGGCTTGCCTCCGATGGTGCTGGGCAAGCCCTGGGAGGCCTCGGAAGGTGGCAATGGTGGCGGCGGGGGACCCCCGGGAGGCTTCGGAGGCTTCGGACCGGTAAGTTGCTGCTTTTATAAATTGCTCTGGGTGGGTTTTGGGCTGGGGGGGTATGTTTCTGTGTTGTTGTGTTTTTTTGGTGTTTTTTTTTTTGCAGCCCCAGCGTGGGACTTGCTCAAATGTTTATTTTTGGATGTTTTTGTTTTGTGTGTGTGTGTGTTTTGCAGTCCCAGCGTGGGACGGCAAGTGTTTTATTTTTCATTTCTTTTTGGGGGGTATTTTTTTCTTCGGCCGGAACGGATTAATGGGTTTTCAATGCATTCCTATGGGAATGCATAGTTCGACATACGAATGTTTCGACGTACGAACGTTAATCCGGAACGGATTAAATTCGTAAATCGAGGGTTGACTGTACCTGTAACAAACATATTAACTAACCAAATAGCACTTTTTAAAAACCAAGTCAAGCAAGTAAAGCGCACACATGCACACACAAAGGGGGAAAAAACAAAACACAGAGAAACAGCGTTCCCTTTCTCAAAAACCAAGAGAAGCGAACAAGCAAGCAGATAAAGGCTAGAAATAGAATCAAAGCAGCCCCCATACCAAAATGAATAGAGTATACAGGGATTTCTCTCTCCCTACCACCTGATGCCTTGTCTTAAATTTCTCCTCATCTTTAACCCTAACAGGCAGAAGCTGGCAAGCTGCAAAATACTCCAAGCAAGGAATGGACCCCAGAGGGGGGAAATCCCCAAAGAAATCAGAGGATTAAAAAAAAATCACAAAGAAGCAAACTGGCACAGGCAGGCTGCCTGGCATCGGCAGCAAGAACAGTAAAAAGGAGAGAAGGAGATAAATCAAAGAAAAAAACAAAGAAAAACAGAGAAGTGCAGACAGGAAGACAGAAAAGTGCAGGCAGCACAAGATGGAGACACCAGGAGTTCACACACTCACAACAAGTGAAGATACTTCTACTAGATTCCCACCAATCCAGACCCTTTTACAGATTCAAAATTCCAAGTCCCTCCTCATGTTCTGATTGGCTGGTGACAGAAAACTACGCAATGATAATAGATGAAAATTTTCCGAGGCAATTTGAAGAGAAGGAGTGAAAGCAAGGTTACACGAAAGAGGGAAGTATGAAAGAACATGAAACTTTCATGTTCTCTATCATTAATACAGATAATTCATATTTAAGAAGCTCTATTTTAGAATCAACAAAAGAATATGAAAACAAAAAAGGCCATTTTCATCCCCCCCCCCTTTCATTAAAACACAAAGGTTCCATCCCTATTAATCAGTGTTTCCACCTAGGCCTACATGTATGCACTCATTTGAGCTTCCTTCCTCAAAATGTGCAGCATTGTGCAAAAAGAGGCACTACAAACTCAGATATATTTTTAAATACACATATCTACAGACAGACAATAATAGTAACCACTACTCATTGTCAAATCAGTTCTGACTTACATGTGCCTTTTTTTGTTTATTATGTGCCATTAAGTTGCTTTCAACATTAGTCAATCTAACATAGTTTTTGAGGTCTATGAGATGTTCAAGGAGTGGTTTACCACTGTCAACACCTCAGTAAGTTTCCATAACTAAGCAGGGATCTGAATCTGCCTCTTGAGTCCTAGTGACATTCCATCCATTACATTGCACTGGATCTGTGTATTTATGTTCAAATACTTCTCTTCTTGTGAGCAATTCTTTTCTAGATTTCTAGCACTGCGTTACTAATATATCAAATGTAAACTGCCAACGACCAACAACTATTACTTTGATATGCTAAAGAATAAGGTAAACGAAAGAATGACCCACAGACTGGAAACTCGCAATGGACATTCTAATCCCAAAGGCAGGTGATGCCAAAGACTGCAGTAACTGCAGGAGCAGCACATTAATTTCCTATGCAAGCAAAGAAAAGCTCAAGATTTTACAACAAAGACTTTTTACATGTGTCAAGATATGAAATTTTATGTGTATAGTGTTGAAATAATTAAGGGAGTATAGAAAAAGCAGCCCTGAAAATAAAGGTGCTTTTAAAATTGGAACTTGAACAATAGTTTATTAAAGTTATTGCAAAACAACTGGCCAGCTTTCCAGCTACCGTAAAATAATTTTCTTTCCACGGCTGACAGTTGAATGTGTTTTACAATGATAACAAAAGGACACAAGTCTCCTAACTTACAGTCTCTGCAGCTACAATATTCTGGTTTTCTAGTATTCTAGTTTTCCAGTGTTCTGGTGCTCCAGATGCTTTATGCTACAGGCCTTTATTCCTCCAGGCTTTGCAAGATAAGAATGTTTATTGTCATAATGGCAGCCTGCCAGATTCTGAGTTACAAGCCCTTGAAGTTAAAGAGAGTGCATAGTCAATATAACTTATTAATATTTTTTCCTTGATGTACCAGGTCCTTGGACCTCCAATCCAGCTGAAAGGATTGTTGATAGTTGATGGAAAGAAAAGCATATAAATAATGGCCAGAAAAGACAGCCATGGAAGGAACAGCAACATCAACATGAGATGGCCACACAAGCATCATGGATTTTCTTCCATAGATTTCAAGCTGGTTTGGCTGGGTGAACATTTAGAATTATTTTGTATGTTATTAATGTGCTCAAAGGCTAATAAAGTCATTTTCTTTCATATATCTTTATTGTTAAGAACTTGGTATTTTAGAGATGTTCCTTTTCACAAGAGGCTGCTGTTGGTGGAATACTTAGAATCCTTATAGAAGCTCAGGCCAAAAGCTGGGTAATATTCTTTCCACCACGTGAGAGAAAACATTCTTTGCTGCTTGCCAAATCTTGTCTTTGCTCCAATTTTTTTCTCTTTTGCACAGTATTTTGCACATTCTGTCATAATAGCCACTGCATCAGTGCCTCAGGGACATTGTTAATTACATCCATAATTATATCAAAAGCAGATAATAATTCTTCTTCTGTTAAATGCTAACCTCTGTTTTGAGGAGCCAAGATGCAAGATAAACTGGATGAGAGAAGAATTCAGATTGATTAGCAGACATTTGTTTTACTACTACTACCTTTTAGGACAGAGGTGGGGGGGGGGGGGGAAAGCAAAAGTTCAATTAAATTTTCTTTCAGTTATCTGAATATAACAATTTTCTTTCAGTTATCCCAGGAATATTTGAAAGGTCTGCTGTATCTCCTTCAGACATCATAACAGCCACTGAAACTGGCAACAGCAAACTGTATGCTTTTTGAACTTGAACCCAGGAAACATCATAATCAAGAATTTGTCTCTGAATGTGTACAAAAAATATATTTTGAAGCCAATCAATTAAAGCACACTGCAAGCATTTTTCTAAGCACAGCAAAATCTCTAAACACTTTGTAGCTGACCCCTGTGTAGTTTCTGCTGGCAGTAGAAGTGTATTTTCCTTTCACTGCTTCACTTTCTGTAATTTCTTTACAGTCTGATTAGCAACATGATTGCTGAAAATAATTTGTTTACTTACACCGAATTCCTGATGTAGATTTTTTCAAATGATTTCCTACCACTTCTTTGTACTAGCTCACTGTATTTCAAGACAGTATCCTACATGTTAAGTGCTTCTTCATTTTTGTTGAATTGTTGAAATACTTCTGCCCACAATATTTACATTTACCAACTGTTTTTAATTCCTACACTGTTTCCACTGTAGTAATACTAGTCTGTATTTTGGTATTAGCTCAAAGTAACCATAAGCACTAAATAACAAATCTTACACAAACAGTTATAACTTCCTGAGCAGAGAAAAAATGAAACACTTGTCTAAGGAAAGTAAAACAAAGAGTAATCACATTCTCAGTTTTACTTTTATTTCAGTTTATTATTAAAGAATGTTACCAATAGAGCAAAAATACACGATATACAAGTCTGGTCCAAACCCAATCAGAAGCTAACTACATTGTGTGCAGGAAAAGATTGTCTCACATTATTTTTCAATTCCCCCATGGGCAACTGAGCATTAGGGTTTGTCAATGCTTGTCTCCTGAGAAAAATAACTGACAGACAGTCATATCCTGTATTTAGCCCATCTATCATTATTGATTGCCATACAACAGTCATGACAACTATGGATAATATATACATATATATGGTGTGGAAAAATTTCCACAGAAAAATATAGCACCAGAAAAAATTTTCACTTTGGAAACAGAAAAGTTTCTGTGGAAAATTTCCCATCCTACATCTCTGGTTCAGTCATTAAATCAACATGGAGACTGCAGGCAAGGAATCAGACAAAGAGCAAGGTTAGGAAGGGCACCTATGGAGGAACTAGAAAACATCATAATGTATAAAGATGTTTCCTAAAAACCAAGGCAAAAATTATGCATACTATAGTATTCTTAATTACTATGTATGGATGTGGAAAATGGATAATGAAAGAAGATGACAGAGGCAAAAGTCCATTCATTCAAAATATGGTGTTGATTAAGAGCTTTATGGATACCAAGGACTGCCAAAAGAAGCAAACAGGTGAATATGAAATCAAATCAAGCCTGAACTCTCAGTAGAAGTGAACATTACTAAACTGAGGCAAGTGTAATTTGGACATAACATGAGAGTGCAAGATTCACCAATAAAAACAACAATGCAAAGACAACGATGGAAAAGTAGTAGGCTACAGGAAAAGAGGGAGATTTAAAGTAACATTGATTCAGACCTTTGGTCTGCATAACATGAGTGCGACAGCTACTGATAGAACCTTTTTGAAGTCATTACTCCACATGGTCACCTAACTCAGAAACAGTTTTCATGGCATGTAACAAAGGAATAAATGAATACCCTGTTTCCCTGAAAATAAGACCTAACCTGAAAATAAGCCCTAGTACTGTGGTGCCTCGACTTACGACCATAATCCGTTCCAGAAGATGGGTGTAACTCAAAATGGTGGTAAGTCGAAGCACCATTTCCCATAGGAATGCATTGGAACGCGATTAATCTGTTCCAGACAAAAAATAATAATCACCAAAAAAACAAAACAAAACCACTCCAAGCCCCATCGGAACGCCATGGGGCTGGGGAAAAAAATCAAAAACACACACACACACCAGCCAGCTCCATCGGAACACCATAGGGCTGGGGGGAAAAAAATCAAACACCCACACACACAGCCAGCTCCATCGGAACGCGATGGGGCTGGGGAAAAAAACAAAAAAAAACAAAAAAAACCACACACACAGAGCAAAAAAAACACACACACACCAAAAAACAAAACAAAAAATCACAGCACAGAAACATAACCCCCCCCCCAAATCCGCAACCACCCTGCAAAACCCTGTAAATGTACTCACCCAGAAGCAGAAAGCAGCACCAGGCAGTCTGAAGTCTCTCTGCAAATGTGCGCACACTAACCGTTGGGGAGAAAGAGCTACAAAGAAGCTCTTCCCCGACCAACGGTTAGTCCTCTAATTTGAATTCCCCGCCTTTTTTCCCTGCCTCTTTTGTTTGCAACTCGAAGCTCCGGCCACAAGTCAAAGCAAAATTTTGCGGCCGGAGCTGGTCACAACTCAAAATGGTCATAAGTCGGGACGTTCGTAAGCCGAGGCACCACTGTATGACTTTTCAGGATGCTCGTAATATAAGCCCTACCCCAAAAATAAGCCCTCGTTAAGTGAAAGCCCACCCTCCACCATTGTGCAGCAACCAGAAGAAGATGACATGACTATTTGAATTAACGTAGATTGTTGTACATGAAAAAAATAAAACATCCCCTGAAAATAAGCCTAATACGTTTTTTGGAGCAAAAATTAATATAAGACCCTGTCTTATTTTCGGGGAAACACGGTAGCAAAATATTATTGTGTACTAATCAGCTCTGTTCCACAACAATAGCATTTTACAAAATCCATCAAATACTTTAAGAGAGCAAGTAAACTTCCCTAGTTGGGCTGAGATTCAATAATCAGGACTAAGCAGCAGTTTCTTTCTAACTGACCATCAGAGAATGGTCTCTGATGTATCATTATAGCTATCTAGGTCTCAGACTAATCAGAGTATAAATGGAAAATACTTGGCTTAAACAACATTAACCTATTTTTTATCACTGGTACATCTAAGCAACATGTCATACTCAGACTAAGCGTGATTATTCAAGGTGGAGACTGATATCTCTGTCAGGCCAACAGCCAAATTCCAGTTTGGTATCTCTGTCAGGCCACACCCACTCAACACTCACTCCTTCCAAAAATCCCCCCCCCCATACATCAATCTACAGAGCAATCTGTCACTGGAGTTGGGCAGCACACCTGCCAGCCACTTTCCTGACTAATCTGGAGCTGTTTAATACTTAAACTGCAAGTTTATGCTTATTTAGTTCTTTAGCACTACTTTCAGCAGTAGTTTATATAGATATAAGATTTATATCTTAATTGTCCTGACTGATTTAGGAAGTCTTCAGACAGAGGAGTTCTGGGTTAATTTACTGTCAGGGAGCACTCAGTTTGACTGAAGACTCCTTACGTCAGGTAGGTCACCTCTGACCCAAAGGCTCAAGACAGGTAACCAAGTAACAAAAGACAATTTTATGTCGAGATGCCAAGCAATAAAGGACTGCATCTTCTGAACATAAGACAGGTGCTTCACCACCATGCATGGCCCTTTTAATTCACTGTAAAGATTTATAGTAAGAAAAAGAAATATGTGACATCAAATTGATTCCAACTTGTAGCAACCCTCCCTAAACGTTCTAGGTATACAGTACTGAGTAGTTCACCAGTGCCTCCTTCTGGGGTTCTCTAGGAGTGTGCAACTTGCCCAAGGCCACACAGGTAGTAAGGACACATATTCCCACCAGCTACATACATTCCAAATGATACCGTATGTTCCCTTTCCAGGAGGAACAATGGGGCCTTGAACTCCCAGTCCCAATGTTCCCTCTAAATTTCAACCCCACTGGGTGGGGCTCTGCCCATCACATGCGTGACTCCCGCCCCCCACATGGAGTTCCGCTGCGACAGAACCAAAGGGGCTGAAAGCAATTGCTGTGGGTGCACGGAGGAGGAGGAACACTGCACAGAGGGGGCAGAGGTGCACGGGCACACACAGGCACACACCTTAGTGCAAACCTTGCCCAGCCCTGACTCTTCAGAGGCAAGAACTTAAAATACATGCCATAAGAAAGCTGTTACTGTGTACTTCAGCCACTTGGGAAAGATTATATTTGAAATCTAAAAAATCAAATACATTCTGTATGCTAGCTGCTCAATACCAGAAATTCTGGCTCAGTTAAGAGCCCAAAATTGATCTCTTTCAGAGATATCTCTCCCAAGAGTTATGGCTACTATAGCTTGGCTCCAGAAATAATAAACAAGTGCCAGGAGTTACTATACCACCGTGTGAAAAGAGAATCCAAGTTGCAACAGAGATATTCATTGTGAAAGTTTTCCAGATTGTATAAACCTTATGCCAAAGGCACATCTTTTAGAATGGATTACTGGTGAGCATGTCGTCCACACATGAACAACAGTGCTTGAATAAATAAACTCTTTCATACTGGAAGGGCAATTTGTGTATTTTGCAGTTCTACACTGTACAGAAAACCACAAAACCAGAAATTACAAGGGGCTTCGGCACGCTACATCTCAACACCTCTCCTGTTCATTAATGGAATAAACTACACAAAATATCAACATATTTACTTAATCTGCATTATTTATACAGATTTTAGAATTCAATATCTTCCAGGATTCCAGTTACAAAGCCATCACACAATCATTTTACAGATTCACAGCAAAAAACTAGACTGCACATTCAGTTTTCGTGCATTTTTCAAAATGCTGGAAAATGGCATCAGCATCAAAATTTAGAAGGAAATTGCTCATTTTCTGTCTCTCTCACACACACACTTGTCACTTGTAACACTCACTCTGCTTACAAAGGGAACAAACTAGATGCACTTCATTAGTGTGACGTTTACCACGTAGCCCTTGCTTGTTTCACCAAACAACGAGCTCACGCTACATATCCCACCAGCTGACAACAATTGTGACATCCACCCCTTTGAGGCACCTACGTGTTATGCTCTCACAAAGGGTTCGGTCTTTCCTTTCCCTCACTGCCACCAGTGGATTTCCTTTATCCAAAATATAAAAGACTTTAGTCAAACACTTGTCTGGTAACTGCCAACAGAACTTATTTATTGAAGTGTATCAAATTTAATCATAATCACAGATGTTATTCATAGGTTCATTGTACACCATCAAATCATTAAAATATCTTGCCACATAACCAATCACCACCTGCTCTATCTTTTTATCTTGACCAGCTTATCTCTATTAATATCTGTTCCTTCTCTCTCTTCTCTCACTATCTCTCTGACTATCTGACTCTGACTCTTCTCTATCTCTGATTCCAAATTCTTATCTTAGCTCTTATATCATCTCTTATCTCTCCTCCTTGACTCCTCCTGCCAAACCTTTATATATCTGCTGACTCCGTCCCTCCAATCCTCCCATAGGCTCATGCAAATTAGGTCCAGACTATGAGTGACAGGAGTGACGTGGGGCAATCGTCACATACCTCCCCCCTAAGAAAAGTTTGTTTCATGGGGGAAACCTTATAGTTTACCCTTATGAACAACGGAACATACAGGGAACAATACATTGAAAACATCATCACAATAACATGCTAAATATTAAATCATGTACCATATGTTACCATTTAACACATTATATTTACCATATACAGTACTTATACATATCTTATATTAGATTTCTCTCAATTACTAAGTTTAGCAGATCAAACTTATTACTTTAAACATTTAAAACAATCAATACAATTATAAACATTTGCATTAATTACATTAATACAAATCACATTACCTTTACATTTCTACCACTACTTAGCATTATTTCAACAAGACATTGCATTTTAATTACATCTCAAAACCAGTGCACAAACAGAACATTTCATACAACATTACACTTTTTTTTTCATCCATCCGTTAGTCCTCTGGTCTCCGAGACAACGTGTCAGCCACCACGTTCTGGGTCCCCTTCACGTTGCGAATTTCAAAGTCAAAGTCCTGCAAGAGTAGGGCCCACCTCATCAGTTTGTTGTTATTGGACCGAATAGTCCTTAGCCACAAAAGTGGGGAATGGTCAGTGCATAAGACAAAATGTCTTCCCCAGATATACGATTTCAGTTTTTGCAATGCCCAGACTATGGCTAGGCACTCCCGCTCAATCGTGGATAAATGCCTCTCACCCGCCTGCAGTTTCTTGCTGAGGAAGGTCACAGGATGATGGCTTCCATCATCGTCAGCTTGGCTCAGCACGGCTCCCAGCCCGACGTTGGATGCATCCGTGAAGATTATAAACTCACGCTGGAAGTCTGGGGCTCTCAGGACTGGACCAGTAGTCAACGCTGTCTTCAATTGGTTAAAGGCTTCCTCACAGTCGGCCGTCCAGTGGATTTTCTCAGCTTGTCTTTTGTGGGTTAGATTAGACAGAGGGGCGGCTACCTCGCTGAAGTTAGGCACAAAACGACGATAGTAGCCGGCGAACCCTAGAAAAGCTCTTATTTTGTTCTTGGATGTTGGCTCGGGCCAATTGTTAATAGCCCCTATTTTGGATTCAAGGGGTTTGATTACGCCTCCACCTACTACATGGCCTAAATATTTTAACTCGGAACTCCCCAGTTGGCATTTACTTGCTTTAACTGTTAAACCGGCCTCATATAATCTCTGTAGCACTGTTTCCAGGTGGATTTTGTGCTCTTCCCAGGTCTGGCTATAAATCCCAATATCGTCCATGTACGCTACTGTCTCTGTTTCAATATTCCGCAAAGGTACAGCTTCTGGATACCTGGTGGCATAATCGATTATTGATAAAATAAATCTATTCCCACGCTTGGTAACTTTGGGTAGGGGTCCCACTATGTCTAGGCCTATTCGTTGAAAAGGGGTCGAGATGACTGGCAATGGGCACACCTTAACCTTTGTCTTGTCATTCCCAGTACCCTGTCTTTGGCAGGTGTCACAGCTCTGACAATATAGCTTGACCTGCTTCCCCATCCCAGGCCAATAGAAGTTTTGAGCAATCCTTTGCTTAGTACGTGAGATCCCCAAATGGGCTGAAAATATGTCTTTATGCGCCTTTTCTAAAATTATCTCTCTATATTTGAAAGGTACTACTAGCTGTCTGAGTATGCTTTCCCCTCCCCTCATAGGATTCACTAGAACCTCTCTATATAATAGGTCTTCCTTTATACAATATCTTTCAGGGTTTTCAGGGATCAGGGGCACTTCCTTAGCTTGTCTAAAGCATTCACTTAAGGTAGGGTCTTCCTTTTGTTCTCTTATGAAAGATGGATTATTAGGGTTCCTCATGGTAACTAGATCAGCTGTCTCACTCCCTTCTCTTGTTTCAGGAAGATTTTCATTGTTTTCCTCAGTGGCTTCAATTTGCCATCCCTGAGAGCGAGTTGTCACAAAAACACTCTGCACATGCTCAGCTAAATCCAGGCCTATTAAACATGGGGCAGGAATTTGATCAGATATGGCCACCTTCCAAACTCCTGACCATCCCTTATATCTTATGGAAATTTTTGCCATGGGCAACACCACTATTTCAGACCCAATCCCTTTAACAGAAATGTTTTCATGGTCTAATTTCTTAGGGATTATATCCGGGTGACATACTGTAACTTGTGAGCAGGAATCTCTTAGTGCTAGATACTTATTATTATCAACAAAAATAACATCGCCTGAGCTACGTAGAAGATTCTGATTACATTTTATCAAAATACATTGGACGACCCTAGCCACAGGAGGCTCTTGGCTCTCTGACCTCTCTGTTACTTGTGTTGCTATGGCAACAGCTTCAACGGCTTCTTTAGTTGCTTCATTATGCTGTACACAAAATACCTTCTTTGGCTGACTGGAATTTCCCCCTATTTGCTGGTTAACATCCCTAGTCTTTTGGGTCTGACACTGAGCCCAAAAATGACCTTTCTCCCCACACGCATAACATTGTTTACTGGCTCTGGGTTCAAAATATAGGGCCTTGCCGAATATACTCACCACCGAAGTCTTCTAAAATTTTCCGCTTGTTGGTTGCTAGGTTGGAATTCGTTAAGTCACGTATCGCTGCGACCAATATCTTATAGGAATCTTCTGTCTCCGGTGGGGGTGGTGGCGGTGGAAGCGGGCACTCACGATGCTCTTGATACTCTGGCGGCGGAGGAGGCGGGAACTCTGGCGAAGGAGGGGGCCAAGTTTTCAAGTTAAGCTGATCCTGGCGGGCCTCTCGCATGATTATCTCGGAGGCTCCCTTAAAGCGCCAGGGTTCTGTTGCCACAGTCAAAAAACAGGTGGCATATCTGATATTGTCTTCCTCTCCTTTCCTTGCCTCCTCCTCCGCCCACCTTGCCAGGTCTCTGAGCGCAGGTTTGGAAAAACTTCCTTCTTTCGGCCATGCAGGAATGGCTAAGGGCCATACTTCCGTGCATAATTTAATGATGCACCTCTTTTTGAGCCCAGATCTCCTGCCCACCAGGCTTTTCCAATTATCGTTCACACAACTCAGCGGCGTACCGCAGTCTCATCGTGCCCCACTGCAGGCACCGCCCATCCCGGCGGCGGCTCAGTAGGTTTTAACCCTTTGCTTGGCCAAGCCTATGTTTATCCCTTTCCTGAGAACCCGGGAGCAGTCTCGCTTCCCTTCTTTCACTCCCCTTTTCAAACACTCCGCTCATTTCCGCGCATCCACTCAAGCTCCGTCCTTCGTGCACTGGCTATCACCCCATGAACGTCGGCGGCCGAAGCCTTAGTTCAGGGGTGGGGCGTCTTCACGGAGGAGGGTAGCTGTCACAATCATGCTTTCCCGGGTCCCCAGGAGTTCCATGAAACGTATTCCATGGAACTCCCTAGGAGTCCGCAGGCTCCTCTTCGGAGAACTTCAATGGAGCTTCCGGATGTTAACGAGGAGCACCCAGAAATCGCCCTTCGGGCACTCACCGGGGGAAACGGCTGGCGGGCCCCTCAACAGAGACCTGGGTGATCAATAACCTGTTTCCCCCGTTGTGGACGCTAGGTCACCGGAGGAATCCGAGTCACGGCACCAGATGTTACCACCCAATTTCGGTCCCGATTCTCCGGAGGGGATAACAGACAAGACGGTGCATCGATCAGTCTATATGTAAGCCAATTTATTGAGCATATAGCTGGGCTCCGTTCCTAAAAGGCGGACCGGGGGCCCTCATCAACTATTGGTAAAGCATTTTATAAGTTTCTTACACAAAGGACAATAAAGCACAGCATCCCCTATTGGTCTCCTAAACCCTAATCTAAAATCTTACTGGGTGCCCATTGGGCCATTCTATTTGCCGTGATAGATGTAAGAAAATATCCAAATTGTATCCCAAACCCCTCCTCTTGGACCTGTGGGTTTGTGGAGTCAATAAGTCTGCCAAGTTTGTGTATTTGGTGTAGCATCTGCTTATCTCTAAATGTGTTAATGACGGATTGTCCTCCGAGATGAGCCATCTAGGTTAGTGTATGTAGTTGAAAGTTACAGGCTAGCAACTGATTCCTGAATGCGCTGTGAATTCCTGAATGAATGATACATTGTTATACTAAGCTGGCCCTGAATAGGGATTCTCACAAAGCTGTGTCAGTTTAACCCTGTGAGCGCCTGGTGTTCTTCATACAGAGAAAGTTATACAGAACAAAGGCTTGCTAAACTGAAATGCAATATAAAATCCATAATGTATACAGACAGCATACAGAGAATGCAAACAATTTCACAGTAATACTTGCCATGGCGGCTACATAAGGCATAATCATTTTATAATCATTTTACATTCAAGCTATGTTAAAACTTAGTATTAGAACGTCCTGGCAACACCAACCTTTCCCTCAGAGCTATTATGTTTCAGGTGACTCAGCTCTGTGGATGAGGGCTTGCCTTTAAAATGGCTTCCAGTAGCTTGGGTACTCCTGAGGTAATCTCTACTGGGTGGGGTCCCTCTCCTCCGGTCGTCCCACACTTTCCCGCCAATTTTTACCTCAGAGAACCTGGGGTTTCTTATCTCACTTATCGAATCAGCATTTTCACTTACTTCCAGTAGATTTTTAGGATTTTTATCTCTTACTAAATAACGCAATTCCCCAGGCAGAATGCAATAAAATTGCTCCAACCCAATAACATTTTTCATTTGTTCTAAAGAAGTGACATTCTCACGCTCCATCCATTTTTCCAAACAGAGACTAAGCTTAGCCCCTACTTGAGAATAAGATTCCTCAGGTCTTTTTGAAAGGGAACGAAATTTCCAGCTGAGGTGTTCTGCATTGATGCCAAATCTAGAATATACCAATTTTCTGTAAGCCTCAAAGTCTCTGGCCTGCTCTAGAGGCATCTGAGAATAGAGCTCAGCTAAATCTCCACTTATCTGGGATCTCAGAACTATCATCCTTTCATCATCCTGAATTTTAAAGTCCCAGCATGCTCTCTCAAATGATATCAGGAAAGATTCAGGGCAATCACCTTTCCTATATTGAGGAAATTTCTTTAGATCAACCTTTGAGAGATTTCCCTCATTAGCGTTGTTGTTATTATTGCTATTATTGTTTTGAGCAGCCAATTCTAATCTTTTCATTTCCATTTGAAATTCCATTTGCCTTTTTTCTTGTTCAGCTTTTTCTCTCATCTCTAGTTGTCTTAATTCAAAATCTATTTCCTTTTGTCTGGCCTCAGCTCTCTCCCTTTCTCTCTCCTTAATCTCTAATTCCTTGAGCTGGAATTCCTGAGCTTTTTCCTCAGCCCTAGCTTTTTCTCTAATTTCTAATTCTTTAAGCTTGAATTCCTGTGGTAACCTCCATTTTTCAAACTCTTGGGAGCTTAGATCACTTTCTCTCCCTGAGGCACCCTCATGAGTCTCCTCCTGTTCCACAGATAGAGGAACTCCATTTCCCTCCACTTCCTGAGGTACACTTTGTGCCTCTTGAGGATCAATTACCTCCATTCCTAGCTTTTTACTTCTTTTAGGCGGAATAAGTATGTTTATTTTTTTTATAAGAGCTGGTTTATATTTCAGAGATAGTCAGGCCTCTTTTTAAAACACTTTTTTACTGTAGATTTCTTTTCCCAGTGTTTTACTGAGGTACTTTGTAGCTCTCCCTCGGCAGCTAAGGATGGCTACACTTTTTTTGGCACCACGCCAGCCACAATGTTCCTTGGTCTTAGACAATCTTCTTGCCTCCAGACAAAACAAATTCTGATTTTTTTCCAAGCCTCTGCTGGTTCCTACTACCTCAGACCTATTTTGACCCCGGCTTCCACTTTTTATCCACAAGCGCTCCCTTAACTCTTGGAGCCTTGGATTCTAAGCTAGCCCACTGGGTCTGTTCAAATCCTGAGGTAGCCTTAAAAGGAACAAAGGAATTTTTCCCTCAGAGTCGTTCCCTATCTTTAGTGCCCCCCAAGATCTGCGTTCAGAAGCCCCGCCACTAAGCTTTTCCACAAAAGCTCTAGTGAGTTACCCACTTCTTCACCACAGACCTCTGACTAAAAAGGTCCTCTTGACTCAGAAAAATTCATTTTAAACTCAGGCTTTACTGGATTCTTTTCGTATCCCACTGCTGGACACCAATTGTGACGTTTACCACGTGGCCCTTGCTTGTTTCACCAAACAACGAGCTCACGCTACATATCCCACCAGCTGACAACAATTGTGACATCCACCCCTTTGAGGCATCTACGTGTTATGCTCTCACAAAGGGTTCGGTCTTTCCTTTCCCTCACTGCCACCAGTGGATTTCCTTTATCCAAAATATAAAAGACTTTAGTCAAACACTTGTCTGGTAACTGCCAACAGAACTTATTTATTGAAGTGTATCAAATTTAATCATAATCACAGATGTTATTCATAGGTTCATTGTACACCATCAAATCATTAAAATATCATAGATCTTGCCACATAACCAATCACCACCTGCTCTATCTTTTTATCTTGACCAGCTTATCTCTATTAATATCTGTTCCTTCTCTCTCTTCTCTCACTATCTCTCTATCTGACTCTCTGACTCTTCTCTATCTCTGATTCCAAATTCTTATCTTAGCTCTTATATCATCTCTTATCCCATCTCTTATCTCTCCTCCTTGACTCCTCCTGCCAAACCTTTATATATCTGCTGACTCCGTCCCTCCAATCCTCCCATAGGCTCATGCAAATTAGGTCCAGACTATGAGTGACAGGAGTGATGTGGGGCAATCGTCACAATTAGCTACTCAGGAACAGAAAAATCAACAAGCCAAGACTTGTTGGCTGCTAGAAACAGTAGTTGGCTATCAAGCGCAGCTACATTTAGAAGCCCTTGCTCCCATGTCATTTTATCCACAACTAATCATATCTAAAAAGAACAACAGCACTGCAAAAACCAACAAAACACAGCAAGTTAAGTGTTCTCTATTGTTTTATTTAATAAGGTATAACTAGTATGACTACAGATACCCTCCTAGATGCTTGAAATACTGCCTGCCTAGCCTGATTTTAACATTTGGAAGTGATTTTCTAACTTAAAAGAAATTTAATGGGGAAGCAGGCAAACTCTGTTCCACCTTTATTTCCACAAATTCCCCTACACCCTTTGTGGATCCTGTGACACTTTTAGAAAATTAATGTGGTGGGCAGTCATGATTCATTGGTTCATTTTGAATTATACTCAGGTGCCCAGAAAAGCCAAGAAAAAGAAAAAGATAAGGTAGGAGTGGCAGGCAATATCCTGTAGAGAGACAAGTGGGAAAGATTAGAATGTTTTCCATGTGTGCTCTACTCATGTTTTGCATTCTTCTGGCTAGTGCAGGGTTTTTGTGTGTGACAAAGTGTGTGCTAACTGGTATTTGTTATGGGGTGTGCAGTTTACCTCACACAGAGAGTGCTGACCACAGGGTGGATTTCATTTAAATCAAATTGATTTAATTTGTGATTTAAATCATGATTTAGATTTTTTAAATTGGATTTTTTGACATTAAAAGCAATTAAATTGTGATCTAAACTGATGTTCTTGTTTTAAAAATCATTGTTATCCACTCTGGCTGACCAGTTGTTTTGATTTGGGTTCTTTGTGTCCGTTTTGCTGAAAGTAAAGTTGGTAGGTGTTTTGCATGTATACATGTATTTTGCTACACAGCTCCAATTAGTCTCTTTTAACATGAGAATTTGTAGGGGTACATATTTGATTTGGTATCTGAGGCTCCCCCCAACTCTGCTTTGTAGTTAGTTTCTGGGCCATGCTACTTCATCTCAATGCCTCATTTTATGAAGTGGGTTTTGGAGCAGATAGCTGCAAGTTCCTAAGTTCTTGGGCAGGTTCATTAAGCGCCCCCAGTTTCCCCTCTGAGCAGTGACCATTTTGTATTTCGCCTTGTCCAGCAGCCAGTTTTTAATAGATAAGCTCCTTTCCATGACAGGATTTCTGTGAGAATACCAACAGAAAAATTCCAAATGTGCTCACTTGCTCCGAAGTACTGAGAGCACATACTACAGCCCATGCCTAGTAAGGCACAAGGAAAATGTATTTAAGGAAGTGGAAACTGTCCTGAAAACTGTATGGTTTTCAATCAGTGTTACTTCTAACTAAATATGCTTAGTGCTACTGTGCTTTAGCCTAGAAGGGTTCATGTGTGAGACAGCTTCCCCCTCTCAGTACCTTGCATCTTCCAAAGGTTTTCCTGTGCCATTGCTGCTTCTCCCAGGCTCTTCTCACTTTTAAAGTCTCTTATGTCACCAGTCACCAAGTCCACCATGAAGTCAATCTTTTGCTGCCCAAGTTTCTCATTGAAAGGAAAGGACTGGAGGTCTCCAGTATTATTAAGCCCATATATGGCTCAATAATGTGTCTGGAATGTGGTAGGAGTGACATAGAATGCACTAGCAAACATTTACAAATTCTGAGTAGGTTTAGTAGCCATCTGCTATTTGTGGTTACTCTGACTCTTCCCCTGGTTCTTTAGCATATACAATCTACTTAAGAGGAAGGATGGCAGCCCTTTCAGGATTTGAGGCACTTAAAAGAGTCTGCAAACCCTGACAGGTAATTGAGAAGCTTACTATTCCTGTTCCCAAAGTCCTCTGCATACACTAGAGTACAAAACAAAAGACTACTCCCTTCCTACAAATTCTCTCCACTGCATAAACTGAGAGGAAGGATAGGGATGTTTAGGGTTTTCTGGAAGTGAACAGGCTGTTGCGAAGAGCAATCTACACTGCCACCAACAATCTGACTACTTTGTGGAATCCTGCACCAATACAAATCCCACAGGGCCTGAAAACGTATCCTGACTTATGTCTGACCATCATATGCAAGGTATGCAGTTGTAGCAGGTTCTGTAATATTTAATTTCACGTATAAAGAGAGGTGAGTACTGTCTGGGTCCTGATTTAACACACTGCTTAAAAGCTGAACACTATTATACTACTTGAAGATTTTTCTTCGTTTGTTTGAGGAAAATGTTAGGCATAGATACAATAAATGCAAATTACTAAGCACAGCTTTTGCACAAGAAAGTATCACACTGTTAACTAATTATTAGTCACAGTTTGTTAGGTAATAACACCAATTAACTCACCAGCAAAGTAAGAGCAAGGCTATTATATAAGCAAAAGCATCACCCTTTAAAAAAATGAGGGAGGGAATGAGTATTCATCCCTCCAAAACCCACTCACACAAAGCTCAATTATTTCTGTCAAAAATATTTAGAATCTGCTACTAGTGTAGAAAATGTCGCACTAATACATTCAAATCCTCTACTTCATTGTATTTTCATTGAATCACTGTAGTTCATTTCTAGACTTTATTTGTTTTTATGCCACTGCTTGCTTCAAGAAAGTTAGATGGTTATGAATAACTTATGATAAAGCATCAGCCTTGTAAATCTTCCCTTTTAATACTTTAAACTTTGTAAATTGGAAAATAATTAACTTTGTTACATCTATAAGTGAACAAAAAGTAACTTTCCTAAGGCTTGACAACACAGCAGTAGTGTTCTGATCCTGTGTATATGTGATCCCAAATAGCTCATTATGACATATTGACATGTGCCTTAAGGGCTTATATGGACAAAGACCACTAATGTTATATAACACTATGTCGTTATTAGCAGCAAAAATGAAGAGGTGGAAGAGACTTCCCTCCTGCTGGTTTTGATATAAAAATGTATCCCAGAC
The DNA here is from genome assembly GCA_037013535.1 of Intellagama lesueurii. NCBI lineage: Eukaryota > Metazoa > Chordata > Lepidosauria > Squamata > Agamidae > Intellagama > Intellagama lesueurii. The sequence goes on along the minus strand of JBAJHW010000003.1, from coordinate 153,889,223 downwards.
TACACAAAATGCGAAGAGGCAGAGAAGGAGGACATTACTTCTATTCAATAGCCAGTAGGTATGGGAGATGTCATCCTACGTATAACTTGCCTGTGTTGCTCAGAATCCTACCCACAGCAGAGAGAATGCAAACATACTAGGCTATTAGTAAATGCTGCAATGACTAAAATAAGAAACCCTCCACCATTGTTTCATTGTTGGAGGCGAGTTCTCTTACATAAATATGGTAGACACATCTTTCTCTAGGCTGAAATTTACTACTGTATTCCAGGACCTTTTTTCATCTCCAAAAAGGAATGATCCACAATCCCAACAGAAAGATCTACCATGTTAAATGTGTTGGTATATAGTCAAGCATTATTTTATTAGGCATTGGAAGGGGGTTTCGACTAGGATCACCACAAAGAAGTAAGGGAGGTTTAAATCATTCCCCATCCACCCATTTACTTTCTTGAATTCTCCATCCAAGAATTGAGGGGGGAAAGACTAATAAACTTCTTTAGCATCAATTGAGAGTTGGGCTTTTTAGCCCCTGTGCAGCAAAGAGGGAGTAAAGCTAAGGGGAAAAAAAGTTTATATCTGCCTTACCTTCAAGTTGTGCTCCGAAATCAGGTAAGTTCCCATAAAAAGATAAATTTACAGTGAAATAAAGGAAGTGATGATCTGTGTACAATTCATATGCAACTTCACACAAACAACACTGTTACCAGCTTGCACATCTGATTCCGAGTATCAATTTCAAGCAGACTCTTACAGCATGTTTTACAAAGAGCAGGGGTAACCACTCTGGTCATAAGAAATTCCAAAATCCACACTGAAATAATCCTTTTATTAAGGAAAGGTGATGAAGACCACATGAGATTTGGATGCTTGCAGTTCCTGAATTATAAAAGCAGCCAGAGTGGGACTGCGTAAGTAGGTAAAAAGAGCGGTGAATGCCTCCTTGCAACAAGGTAGCGGTCCAGCATGACTATAGGAGGCAATAATGAGACCACTGTAGAAAATCATCATCCTGTGCTATCAAGTCCATTCTGACATTATGACCTTTTCCAGGTAGAGAATAGACAAAAGTGGTTTACCATTCCCTTCTTCTGGTGGCATTCTAGGACTGTGCACCTTGCCCATGGCCACGCAGGCTGACTCTACTCACAGGAGGCAAAGCAGGGAAGTCTGGCTCTGCAGCCAGATACCTAACAACTGAGCTATCCAGCCAGCTCCTTAAATCCACAGTACTGGATAATTATCACCCAGTCTCCAGAGCCCTGTTTTTGGGTAGGATACTGGATTGTGTGGTGGCTTCTCAATTCAATGGGTTCCTTATTGAGAGTTTTGGAGTTCTGTGTCACAGCTGATATCCAACGCTATTACCTTGTATCCAACTCCAAGGAACCTGTTCCTATTCTAAACCAGTATCTGGCATCAGTAATGGACTGCATGAAGGCAAACAGATTGAAACTTAATAAGACAGAGGTGCTCCTGGTCAATCAAATGGTATATCTGGGAAAAGGGATTCAGTCTGTGCTGGATAGAGTTACACTCCTCTGCAACTCACAGCTTGGGCTCAGGTTCCCACTGAGTCAGGCAGCCCCCTAGTAACTTTGCACTGGACAGGTTATTTTGCAGCCTAATGCACCTCCAATAGTTATTATAAAGATAATATGAAATAATCCTTATTTCCACGTCCCTAAAATCCTTGAAGAAAAGTCAGGATACAAATGAAATATCAGCAAGCATGCTATCAAAACTATTCATGAACTATTTTTTCTAGCACCCCCATCTGTTTCCAGTATTTCCTTTACAGGTCAGGGGAACAGGGAAACTAAGAGATATGAAGGTTTATGCAAAGAAAGATGGGGAAATTGGGGGGAAATTTGTCTGCCCCACACAAATTGTCAGTTCTTCCAGAGAAAAACTGGAAGAATGTAGAAAAAGCTGTGATGAAATGCTTTTTATGGCTAGGTTTCACTCAAAACATCAGGAACTGCATAAAATGAAGACTTGTATGTAAATAATATGAGATTTAGACAACAATTATTCCCATGGATACTGCATACACGGGTAACATCCAGATCCAAAATGCATTTCTGCACTTGGAGGATGCTGCCATTTCCATGAGAGTGGCACAAAAGAGGGCATTTCTTGCTTGAGGACTGCCATTTCATCTGTTGCCTTTTGCTGTAGTTTGGTGAAAACATTCCCAGTAGAAGCAAGATTGCTTGTGTCTAAATAATGCATTTTGTTCTCTCCAGAATTTGAGATTTGGTTTTCACTTTCTTCCTTCTTCTCAACTGGCCAAAATTAAGATACATCTGCTTCAATAGCACAGGATTCAGCAATTTACAGCTTCAGTATTGGCTACTATCATGATTTTACTTGAATAAAGTTAAAGCTTTTACATTTTTAATTTCATAAATAGCTCAACTAACACAATTTTATATGCTAAGTCACAAATGAAGCATTTTATGTTGCAAAAACAATGAAACTACATTTAAGTTTTATATGAAAATAAGTAATGCACATATTTCAATTTTTCCCCCCAGAATTTGTTTTTTTGTGGAAAAATGGATTTCCCCCCCCATGTCTTAAAAGTTTCCAGAAGTTTTACATCTTTCTGGGAAAATAACTTTTATTGAACAATTCAGCATTTTTCCAAAATTCTCTTAGTAGTGTGACGACAATGAGCCTGAAATATATGTGTGACCACAAAAGCTGATACATTAATACAATGTCTATAATTCATTCTAAACAAGAAACCACAATGCATCACTATATAGAACAATATTATATACTTCCTCTTAACAAAGTTTTCAATCAAGATCAACCTTACTAGTAAGCCTTGAAGCATTTCATACTGCCAAAGCCCATGGTTCATTTGTTTCCTGTTTTAACATTTTGATAATTCATCCCTAACCACATATTCTCAATCTTCTTAAGAATGTTTGCATAAAGGAGAACAATGCCAGTAACTGGTAGTAGGAAATGGGAGTGGGGTGGGAAATGACACAATAGGTAATTTAAGTACATGCTACTAATGAGCTTTAAAGGTGCTTATCTTTCATCGTATCCATTCAGGCATCAAGATCAACTGTGGGGTTTAGACTGGATTCACAACTATCTTTTTACACACTATTCACTTCCCTTCAGCACTTCTTCAAAAATTTTGAACATGCCTATGCAAGACATTATATTTGTTCATTAAAAGTGCTTACACATGAAAATGTGTTATGTACAGAAGATTTAATATATTGTGTCTGATAAAAATGCACTTGGAAAAAGCTGGAATTTATTGTGACTCCCCTCTGCATATGACACAGTGCATGTATTTCCTACAATATAATAAGATGTGAAGCAGTCCCCTAACGTCAAAATAAGTGAACAACAGAAATTCTTCCAGTTCCTTTGGCTCATTTAAGTATACCACCCTGAGCTGGTAGCCTAATGAAACCCCATACTTATTACTGAAATAAACTCTTTAATTGTACAACAGTTGATTCCTGCTACAATAGCCAAGCTATACTTCGAGTAATAGTTCCGTTTCAACAACAGCAATGGTACCTTTCTACAAATATGGCTATTATATTCTTTACATTTAGCTATTAATGTGACCAACATACAACCATGCAGACATTGTGTGGCCCAGCCTACACTATTTTCAAATGACAGACTTACCATTCAAACAGGTATGGAGTCACCAAGTAACCTTTGACCATAATAGAATAACTCTCACAAGAGCATGGAATAATCCTTTTAGGACAGAGATTAAAGATATAACTAGGTCAATCCTGTTGCACTGTAACATGATTCCACTGCTGTACATAGGATCCAGATAATATTCTCCACATTCCCACTATAAATGTGATTCAGGCAACTAATACTGTACATAGGCAACTATTATGTAAATCAGAACACACGAAAATTCAGAGACCTACAGTCCTTAGGAAGATCACCTTTTCCTAATCCTATTTAATCAGTGTTGTAATGTTGCAATCTACCAAATTAGAAGTTGCAGCAATTTTTGTGGAGCTTGTTTATTTATTGGATTTCTATGCTGCTTCTTTCCCAGTCAAAGCAACTGTGAATTTACTGCAGGCAAACATGTAAAGCAACTCTAGCCATAGTTCCAGAGAAAATTAGCTATACTGAATAGGTGCTTATTCCATTCAAAATCTAACACTGATTCAAACTATATGTGTATATCTAACATATTCACCCATTCCTAACTTGCATAATTCTCCATATATCACATACTCTCAGTTTTTCCAGGCCTTCTACAGGCCTAGCATATACCCATGTACCCTAAATACTCACCTTTCATTTTGACAGTGGGGGAGTTCGGTCCAGCTGACTGCTTCCGCCATCCTCTCCAATTCTGGCATAGGCTCTCTGCCTCAGAAATGAAGGAACAAAGAGAGTCTTCCTCAAAGCGGTCAGAGTCTTCAAATGAAAATCTTTCCCCGTCCTCCCACTCTGCAAACATGAGTTCCATCACATCCAAAAACACAGGGGAAGAAAAAAGACAGGCCTTCTCTCTTAGAGAGATAAAGCGGCAGGACTCCAGGACAAACTATATTAGTATTTCAATAGTTCATTTTTCTTCGCTAAACCAGGGGAGCTTCCACCGTAGGAAGTACTGTACGAGCAATCCAACACAGGACACCTGTAATTTTTAAACAGCACTAGGAAACTTTGCTTCCTTAGGAGAAAGGAGGCGGGGAACTACATCCGCTGAAGATCCACCGACTTGGCTAGCATCTTGACACTTATACTTCGCAAAGAGGTAAAAAGAAAACCTATGCACTCCAGGTTTTCATCCGAGAGAACACCCAAAGGAATGGCAGGGGAACAGAAAAATAATTGCATCCCTTTTAAGCGCCACTGATTGACAAAGCAGCCCGAAGCTCCGGCTTGTGCGAGCTCAGCCATCCTTCCGTAGGAGCCGCAACCGCCGTCATCCCAAAGTTTGAGCAGAGCGTCGTTCCAAAGAGATCCCCCCTTCAGCTGCAACAGGACAGTCCGCTTCCCGCCGAAGAGAAAGCCCTCGAGCGCAACTTCAGGAGAACTGTTGCTGGGAAGGGAGAACGGCGGCCCGAAGCTTGTTGCTCCCGGAGGGCGAGAAACAAGCCTATGGAAGCGGGTGAGAAAGGAGCTGCCAGACGGGGGCACCGCGGGCGGGGCGGGGCAGGGCGCGGAGGTCGGGAGGCAAGAAGGGAACGAGGGCAGCAGAGGGGGCGACAAGGACCGAGAAGGCACCAGGGGAGCTCGCAGGGGAGCTGCGGGGAGAGGAAAGCGAGCGAGCGCCCTGGGGGAGGGGGGGGGTTGTCTGCGAGTGGAGGGAGCAAGTGGGGTCAAGCGAGCAGGACTTGAGGGAGAAACTCTCCCGACGGAAGGCAAGGGATTGGGGCGCCCCCTGAAGGTGTCTGGGCCGCAGTCCGGGCCCAGCAACTGAAATCCCTTCACAGGGGCACCATGGCGGCGGACCTCCCGGCTGAGGTCAAGGAAGGAAGGGACGAGGAGGAGGGCGGCGGCGGTGGTGGCCGCCTTTCCCCAAAAACGGCGCGGCCTTCAAGCTCGACGCGCCGACACCTCCTCACGGGCCACCGCGGAGCGAACGCTAAAATGGCCCCCCGCGCGCGGTCCCCTCCCTCCTTGCAAAGCAGGCTTTGGGCTCCTCCCCCTCGCCAGCTGAAACTCGCTTCCGGTCGCGCAGCTTCCGGCTTCCGTCAGCTGTGGGCATAGAGACAGATTGGTAGAAGGACAACGACCGGTGGGTGTCTTGTCGATCACAGAGAAGAGTTAAAATCGTAGACCTAAATTCAAGTGTTAGCCGATTTACGGAGTCGTTGGCCTAAATCCAATTTCTATATGTTGTACGGTGCCGTGTATTCGCGGCTGCACTGTATGGCACGGATCGTTGGACTTTATCTCCTATGAAAATTGTAAAAGCATTAGAAATGTTGGCTTATTGCAGGATACTACGAATTTTTTGGATCAAGAGGGTAACCCAATAAAGAAGTACTATGACAAATGAATAAAGACGAAGAATTCGAAACACATGAAGGCATAAAGTTACACTATAGTGTAAATATGCGGGGGTGCTGATAAGTATTGAGCCTTTCCCAGAAAAAATTGAGCTAGGAAGCTGTAACTGCCACGCTATTCTACATATTCCCCCAGGAAGTCAATGCACTTCTGTCCCTGCAAGCTTCTTAAGTCCCTGCAAATAAAATTCTTCCGACTGCTGGCGTAACCACTCATTTGCAGCATTAGTTGCCTCCAGAACACTCCCAAATTGTTGTCCCTTTAGGTGTTTTTTGAGTTTGGGGAACAGATAATAGTCAGAAGGAGCCAGGTCAGGAGAACAGGGTGGATGGGACATCACTTGAAAGCCTAAGGACGTCAGTTTTGCCATTGTTTCACCTGCAGTTTGTGACGAGGCATTGTCATGCAACAGGATGACACCTTTGGAGAGCTTTCCTCTATGTTTTTCCTTGATGTTTTGCCTCAACTTCATCAATAAAGCACAGTAATATTTTGCATTGATGGTTGAACCCTGTTGGAGGTAGTCCACCAGCAGAACTCCCTTCTTATCCCAAAAAACTGTTGCCATTTGCTTCTGCACCGACCTTTGCACTCGGAACTTCTTTGGCCTGGGGGAACCACTGTGCTTCCATTCCTTAGACTGTTCCTTTGTCTCAGGATCATAACAGTAGATCCATGTCTCATCACCAGTTACCAGTTTGCCCAGGAAATCTGACTCATTTCTTGCAAAATGTTCCAAAACAGCCACCGATGACTCCACACGTTTCCTCTTTTGTTCGGTTGTCAGAAGTTTGGGGATCCACTTTGCTGCCAGCTTTCTCATTTCCAAGTCGTTGTGGATAATGGCACCAACTCTCTCACATGATATTCTCAGATATATAGCAACACTTTTGGCTGATATTCGGCGGTCCTCCATGATCATGTCATGGATGGCTTTCACATTTGCAGGCACAGAGACAGAAACAGGCCTTCCACTGGGTTTCTCACTATCAACACCGAAATGGCCAGTTTTAAAATTGACAACCCAACGTTTAACTGTTACATATGAAGGGCCACTGTCACCCATAGTTTGTGACATTTCATCATGGATCTGCTTTGCACCTTTCCCTTGGAGAAACAGGAACTTGATTATGGTCCTATGCTCTTCCACATTGAACTTTTCTGGAGGTGCTGCCATGTTCACTTTGGAGCTGAAAATGAAAGTTAAGTTAAAATCGTAGGTAGTTGATTTTTGCACCATTGAATACAGACAAATTGGCCAATACAGAAGTGGCAGAAAGGGGAACTCTAGGTGAGAGTGACCATGTCTTTCTAGAATTCTTGATTTCAAAGGAAATGAAAGCCGAATGTAGCCGCACAGGTCTGCTGGATTTTAAAAAAGCCAATTTTAATAATCTCAGAACAAGGATAAGTAAGGTCCCATGGCAGGATATCCTAACAAGAAAATGAGTCCAAGAAGGGTGGGAGCTTCTAAAAAGAGAGGTTACTTACGTGTAACCATGGTTCTTCGAGTGGTTTTCTGTGAATCCATACGAATGGGGGTTAGACTGCACCTGCGCAGGACTCCTCGGAATCTTCTAGAGCTTAAAAACATGATTAATAGGACGTTCCCCCATGGTGCGCATGCTCCGCCCGCCCGTACCTCAGTTCCGAAAATTGTCCGCCACTGTAAAGCTCTGACTATGACAAAGCTCTGAGACAATAAGTGACGGACAGCGGGGAGGATGGGCGGGACGTGTGGATTCACAGAGAACCACTCGAAGAACCATGGTTACAGGTAAGTAAACTCTCTTCTTCGTGGTCTCTGTGAATGCACACGAATGGGTGACTAGCAAGCTAACTTATCGGATGGAGGGCAGTCACGCCAACATAGAAGTCAGCACAGCCTTGCCGAAGCCTGCCTTCTTAGCCCTGACGTCCAGATGATAATGCGTGACAAAGGTCGAGGGTGTAGACCAAGTGGCCGCGCGACAGATGTCAGAAACCTCAATGCAACGCAGCAAGGCAGTAGAGGTGGCCATAGCTCTCATGGAGTGCACCTTCAGCACATCCGGAGGAACCTTGCCAGTCAATTCATAGGCCAAGGTAATGGCACCAATGATCCATCTGGAGATTGATTGGGACGAGGCAGGAAAACCTTTCCGTGGGCCATGGAAACAACCAAACAACCGAGGCGAACTGCGGAAGTCCTTGGTTCTGGAAATATAGAAAGCTAGGGCACAGCGAACATCTACCATGTTTCCACGAAAATAAGACAGGGTCTTATATTAATTTTTGCTCCAAAAAAACACATTAGGGCTTATTTTCAGGGGATGTTTTATTTTACAGTCATGTCATCTTCTGGTTGCTTCACAGTGCTGCACAATGGTGGAGGGTGGGGTTTCACTGAACTGGGGCTTATTTTGGGGTAGGGCTTATATTACGAGCATCCTGAAAAATCATACTAGGGCTTATTTTCAGGTTAGGTCTTTGTGACGTACACCCTGTGTCCTTTGTTTATTTTCCCTTAAACACAAGTCCACCCTCTGGGTGCTGGTCCTCACTTCACGCTGCCACCAGGTATTATTCCCTTAATACCAATAAGATCATAGATACGTGCTGCCAATACAACATGTTTATTGATAATATAGATGTCATGTTAATCACAGGAGAAATCATAGATGTTTAGAATTTTTTTCATTAAATCACAATCACTGAAATATTATATTTTAAGCTCCACATTAGATCACTTCTTGTTTACTTGTTTTCCATTCAACCAGTGTATATTTATTCGTAATAATTCTTTCTCTATCTCTGACTATCTATTTCTCTCAGCAACCTCACTCCTTCTTCTCTATAACTCTCTCACTTCAATTCCCTATCTCCACAACCACTTTTCTCCAACTCTCTTCCCTAACTGTCTAAACTGTCATTAACTGTCATTCTTTTTCCTCTTATTTCCTTGGTTCCGCCCCTCCTGTCATGTCATTGGCTACCACATCAGAGCTCTGACCTGACTGACAGGAGTGTTCTGAGAGCTGTCCGTCACAGTCTTATTTTCAGGGAAACAGGGTAGGGAATGGAGCATGCGTTCAATATCAGAAGAAGGAGATGGGAATAACATCAGAAGAATCAGAGGTTGATTAACATGAAAACCGGAAACCACTTTAGGAAGGAAAGACACATCCGGATACAAAGTAACTTTGTCTGGATGGAATTGAATATAAGGGGCATCAACCCTGAGGGCAGCCAACTCACTCGTTCATCGAGTGGAAGTTATAGCAACAAGAAACAACGTCTTAAAGGAAAGGAGTTTGAGGTGAGTAGAAGCAAGAGGTTCAAACAGAGGGCGAGTCAGTGCAGAGAGCACAACCTGGAGAGACCATTGAGGGAGTGGAGGCCGGATAGGTGGACAAATGTTCTTTAGACCTCTAAGGAACCTCTTCAAAGTTGGGAGTGAAAATAAACGAGAAGCTTCAGAACCAACAGGTTGATAAGAGACGATAGCAGAAATATAAACTTTCAACATCGAGTGGGCCAAACCTCGATCAAACAGACAACAAAGGAAGGACAGAAGAGTGCTCAGCGATGCTGGAACTGCAACAAGGCCCCTAGAAGCAGCAAATATAGAGAAAGCCTTCCACTTGTAAGAGTACAACAATTTGGTAGAAGGCTTTCTGGCTTTGTCCAGCACATCCGCTATGGCGGGAGAATCCTCCACGCTGTGAGGTGGAGAGACTGCAGGTCGGGGTGACAGACTTTGCCTCCGTCTTGAGTCAGGAGATACGGATGAGGAGGTAGTCTCAGGAAGTCGGACAACATGGTTCTGAGAGGAGTAAACCAAGGTTGACGAGGCCACCACAGGGCTATCAGAATGGCATTGGTTTGCAACTGACGGAGCCTGACTATAGTCCGCTGGATGAGAGGAATGGGAGGGAAGAGATAGAGAAGGACATCGCCCCAGTCTACCATGAACGCATCGCCTAGAGAGTTCACTCCTCTTCCTGCTCAAGAGCAAAACATACTGCATTTCAAGTTGGTCTGAGTGGCAAAACCGTTGAGGACCGGTGTTCCCCACCGACTGCAAAGCTGGGAGAAAACGGCGTCATTCAAAGCCCACTCGTGAGTTTGTGTGGTAAGACGGCTCAGATGGTCGGCGACATCATTGTCCTGTGTGGACATGTGAATGGCGACTGGAAAAACATGGTGGTCGTAACACCATTCCCAGAGCTGAATCGCTAGATATAGAAGAGTCAACGAGTGAGTACCCCCTTCTTTGTTGATATAATACAGGGTAGTCATATTGTCCGTGGTGATCTGAACCCCGCAACTAGCTATGAAAGGAAAGAAAGCGCGGAAGACCTTGATAACTGCGAGCATCTCTAACTGATTGATGTGCAGCCGCTTTTCCAAGATGGACCACAGGGCATGGATTTTGTGTCCGCCACAGTGTGCGCCCCAACCCGTTGGGCTGGCGTCCGTCGTAACCTGAATAGTCAGTTGGAGGGATCTGAATGGACAGCCGACCAGGAGATTAGGAATAAAGGTCCACCAAGACAGTTGACAAACCAACTCCGGGGTAACACATAGATGCTTGGAGGGATGGTCCACCAGAGGGTCGAACTGAGACAGGTACCAAGCCTGCAGAGAGCGCATCTTTAGCCTTGCGTGCTGAAGGGCAGACGTGGTCGAAGCCATTAGACCTAGGAGGTGCTGTGTATGGTGAGCAGAAACCATAGCGAAAGGGCGAAAATGACGAATAGCGCGCCTCAGCTTGAGTATTCTTTCGGGATGGGGGAAAACTCTGGCTTTGACCGAATTGAGGTGTGCTCCGATGTCCGTGGTCTGAGACAGCTCGAGATGAGACTTCGTGAAGTTCACCTGTAAACCGAGATCTGCAAGAGTTTGAAGAGCAAAGGCAGCATCCCTGCAGGATTCGTGGTCTGATCTCGCCACAATCAGCCAATCGTCAATATACGGAAAGACTGTGATGTTGTGCAGACGAAGGCAAGCTGCCACAGGAGCTAGACATTTTGTAAAGGTTCTCGGAGCGGTGGATAGCCCGAAGGGAAGCGCACAGAATTGGTAAGCCACGCCCTTGAAGAGAAATCAGAGATACCTGAAGTGTCTTTGATGAATAGAAATATGGAGATCTATAACTACAAACCAGTCGCCTGGAGAGAGAAGTGGAATAATAGATTCGAGGGTGACCATGTGAAAACGCCTTGGATGGATGTAAGTGTTGAGATGTCGCAGATCTAAGATGGGTCGAAGACCTCCATCTCGCTTGGGAACCATGAAGTAACGGGAATAAAACCCATTTAGAACATCTTGAGAGGAGACTCGTAGAATAGCATGTTTCTGGAGGAGGAGAGACACCTCCTCTTCTAGGGAAGATGAGTAAGCCGTGTGTTTGAGGTAACCGATGGGAGGAACCTCCGTGAATTCCAGCAGGTAACCGTAACGTATGATGGCGAGCACCCAAGCGTCCTTGGTGATGGCGGACTACCTGTCGAAAAAGGGGGCTAGCCAGGGATGATGGGGTTGGTCGGGCATGAAGATCAGGGGGAGGCAGTCAAAGGTATTGCTTGTTGTTCTTCTTAGCAGGGCAACGGAATGTCTGGTGGCGCTGGGCAGGTGCCTGGGATCGGAAGGAAGAGGCAGCAGAGGAGGATGGAGGAAGGTTGGAGCGATCTGATGGAGGAGGTTTGTATGATCTGTAAGGCTGGTGGTATGGTTGTTGAAAAGTGAATGGACGGCGCCACTGGTTGCATTGAAATCTAGGTTGTTGAGTGGAGTAAGATCGGGCCGTCTTATGAATCTTGTGTAGATTGTCCATCACCTCGTCCGTCTTTTCATTAAAGAGGCCGACACCATCAAACGGAAGCTCATCTATACGGGACCGAGCATCGTCGGTAATTCCTGCTGCACGGAGCCACGCATGTCTCCTAAGACGTATAGCCGATGCCAAGGCCTTAGACGCCGCGTCCACTGTATGACGGGAGGCTAAGCGTTGCTGTTTCACCAGTGTAGAAGCCTCCAGGTGTGTATTGAGGGCACTAACATCTTCAGGGGCAGCCTGAAGGATGGGGAGAATTTTATTCCATAGCTGCCTCTGATAGGCCCCCATGGCAGCCTGATAGTTTGAAACTCTCATAACAAATGAGGCGAGAGAATAAAGACGACGGCCCAAAACATCTAGCTTCCTTCCCTCCCTGTTCGTAGGGGTCACATTCGACTGGTTTCCAGCCCGAGACTGGTTAGACTAAACTATAATGGAATTAGGCAAAGGATGTTTTGCCAAAAAACCAGTGTCACTCCCATGGGTCCTATAATGATTTTCCGCACGTCTGGATATTTGCAAAGAAGTAGACGGCTTATCCCAAGACTCCCTGATAAGGTCTAGCATAGCTGGAATAAAGGCAAGACTTAGAGGAGGTGATTTCTCCTGATTGATATCATCGAAGGCAAGGTCTTGCTTGGGAGGAGGAGGTTGCTCGATGTTGAGCTCCAAAGACTTTGCCATCCGGAGTATCAGCTGTGAATAAGAGGAGAAATCCTCAGATGGAGAGTGGGGATGAATATCTGCCACATCTGAATCTGGGGTCGGAAGATTCGAAGGGGATTCCCAAGAAGCCTCCGAGGGTGGATCCTGTTCCTGTATATCCGAGACCGACGATGCTGAAGAACGAGGCAGAGAGGGCGAATGGTGGTGAGATCTCGTGGAGGTTCTTGCCCAGGGGACAGGTATCGAAGTGGTACTCTGTGGTGGAGCAGGATCCTTGTGAAATGACTTCAGCTGTGGTACCGAGACCACCGGAATCAAGGACGTGCAGGGGTGTTTCGATGAGTGCAGGTCCTGTCTAAACGTATCCGATTGCTGCAAATGGCGTTTACTAGCAGGCTTGTGCAAGACCGGCGCGGCAGCATCAAGGTAGTAATAGCTGCGGTGTCGATGTTGAGGCGGCGAAGGTGATGGAGACGAACCATAGGGAGAGACATATTCATAACGCATTCTCTTAGGCTGTCGATGGTAGTAGGTGTCCTGGTAGGGATTGATCTTGACGTAAGAATATCGATGTCGATCACGTTCTCCATAATACAGCTCCTGATAGTTCGACAGCTGTCGGCGTCGAGAGGGTCGCAGGATGTCAATAACTTCCCGATGTGGAGGTGGCTGCACCGTTGGAGAAATGTGGTGCCATTTAGCTGAACGCTTACGCGGAGAAGACTGTGGTGTCGAAGCCTCCGAGTTCAAAAGCTGTATCACAGTTGCCCGCCCGATGGAAATAGGGCTCGAATGGGCCGAGGCTGGGCTGGAGAAAACATCAGCCTCTGAATGGCCATGACTCAGAGACAGGCTTGGTATCGATACCGAAGCCTGAGCCAGCAGGGGTGGTTCAGAATCACCAGCCTCAGAAAGAGAATCCGGATTTGGAGGGACCCCCGATGCTTCCTCAAGGATAGGGGATGGAAGAGAGACCTGGACAGGTGGTGGCTCTCGGGGCTGACTTGATTTAGAAGCCCATTTAGGTTTCTTCTGCTTAGCAGCTCCCGTCCTCTTTTTAGGAGACCGATCCTTTGTTGAGATCAAGGAAGACTTCGGCACCGGGGCCAGCATCGAGACTGACGAGGTTTTCGGTTTAGGTGTTTTAGAAGAAGGTCTCGGAGAAGGAGTTGCAGGAGTCGGTGGAGCAACGGGGTCTGGCCGAGGAACTGGAGTTGTAGTGGGTTCCATGGCAGCAGGGCTCGAGGGTCTAAGGGATTTTTCCCAAACATACGATTGCAGCCGTTGCAACTGAAGTTTAAGGGCCGGTCTCATCAATCTCTTACACTCCGGGCAAGAGTGAGTCTGGTGCCGTTCCCCCAAACAAAACAAACAGCGATTGTGGGGATCTTTTTGGCACATGAGCTGCAGTGCTTAAACGGGCCCGGTGAGGCCATTAAAAAAAGGCAGGAAAGAGAAAGGGGGGGGAGGTAAAGCAGAACAAAAGAGAAAAATTCACAGGGAAACGTCCGAATAACACCAATATCAAGTCCGTAATCCAGAAATCATCAACGATAAATAGTCCAAGAGTTCAAAAAACTGTAAGAAAAAGAAGTATGCTCTAGTAATCACAAGGGAGTCCGAATTCAGCGGCAGTGAAAAGGAACTGAGATACGGGTGGGCGGAGCATGCACACCATGGAGGAACGTCCTATTAATCACATGTTTTTAAGCTCTAGAAGATTCCGAGGAGTCCTGCGCAGGCGCATACTAACCCCCCTTCGTGTGCATTCACAGAGACCATGAAAAAGAAGAAGAAATTCTAAAGGCACAACTAGAAACAATTCCAACAAGAAAAAAAGGTGGGAGGTGGCAAAAAAAAAAAAAAAAAAAGGCCAGTGTGGCTGCACAAAAAGCTCAGGGAGGATCTAAAAACCAAAAAAGACATGTACAGGAAGTGGAAAGAAGGCCAGGCCACCAAGGATGAGTACAAACAAGTAGCAAGGAAATGCAGGGATGGCATTAGGAGGGCAAAAGCTGAGAATGAGCTGAGGTTAGCTAGAGACACTAAAAGCAATAAAAAAGCATTCTTCAGGTATGTGAGTAGCAAAAGACAAACAAAAGACATAGTGGCACAGCTCCGCAATGGAGATGGAAAAAAATGATAACAGAGGACAAAGAAAAGGCAGAGGTGCTCAATTCCTATTTTAGTTCAGTCTTTTCCCATAAGACAGACTATGAACTTCCAAACAAATTGGAAGTGCAAGTGGGGGGGGGGGGACAGGATTGCAGCTGGAGATAGATAAACAAATAGTCAAGGAATACCTTACCACCTTAAACAAGTTCAGATCTCCAGGGCCGGATGAACTGCATCCGAGAGTACTGAAGGAACTGGCTGAAGAACTCTTAGAACCGCTATCCATTATTTTCTTGAAAACATGAGAAACGGGTGAGGTGCCAGAGGATTGGAGGAGGGCCAATGTTGTCCCTATCTTCAAAAAGGACAAAAAAGAGGAACCTGGGAACTACAGGCCAGTCAGCCTGACATCAATCCCAGGCAAAATTCTGGAACAGATCATAAAGCGGTCATTGTGCAAGCACCTAGAAAACAATGCAGTAATAACTAGAAGCCAACACGGATTTGTCAAGAACAAATCCTGCCAAACTGATTTGATCTCGTTTTTTGATCAGGTCACCTCCCTGATAGACAGAGGGAATGCTGTAGACTTAGTATATCTTGACTTCAGCAAAGCTTTTGACAAAGTGCCCCATGATATCCTGATTAGCAAGCTAACTAAGTGTGGGCTGGATAGATCAAGTGTCAGGTGGATACACAATTGGCTACAGAATCGTACTCAGAGGGTGATGATTAATGGGTTCTTCTCTAAGTAGGAGGAGGTAACAAGTGGGGTACCCCAAGGCTCAGTCCTGGGCCCAGTACTCTTCAATATTTTTATTAATGACTTGGATGAGGGAGTGCAGGGAATGCTTGTCAAATTTGCAGATGATACAAAATTGGGTGGAATAGCTAATACTCTAGAAGACAGAAACAAAATTCAAAATGACCTTGATAGGGTGGAGCACTGGGCCGAAAGCAACAGAATGAAATTCAACAGTGATAAGTGCAAAGTCCTGCACCTCGGAAAAAGAAACCAATTGCACAGTTACAAGATGGGGGATACCTGGCCCAGCAAAACGATGAGTGAGAAGGATCTTGGAATTGTCGTAGATTACAAGCTAAATATGAGCCAACAGTGTGATGTGGCTACAAAAAAGGCAAATGCTATTTTAGGCTGCATTAATAGAAGTATAGTTTCCAAATCCCGCGAGGTGTTAGTCCCCCTCTATTCAGCACTGGTTAGACCTCACCTTGAATATTGTGTCCAGTTCTGGACACCACATTTCAAGAAGGATGCTAACAAACTGGAACAAGTTCAGAGGAGGGCGACAAGGATGACCAGGGGGCTGGAAATCAAGCCTTATGAGGAAAGGCTGAAAGAATTGGGCATGTTTAGCCTTGAGAAAAGAAGATTGAGGGGTGATATGATAGGACTTTTCAAATATTTGAAAGGCTGTCATACAGAGGAGCGGCAAGATCCGTTCTCGATCATCCCAGAGTGCAGGACACGCAACAATGGGCTCAAGTTACAGGAAGCCAGATTTCGGTTGAATATCAGGAAAAACTTCCTAACTGTTAGAGCAGTACAACAGTAGAACCAGTTACCTCGGGAGTTGGTGAGTGCTCCAACACTGGAGGCATTCAAGAAAAACTTAATCACCTGGCAGATATGCTTTGATTGTATTCCTGCATTGAACAGGGGGTTGGACTTGATGGCCTTGTAGGCCCCTTCCAACTTCACTTTTCTATGATTTCTATATGTTGCTACTTCTGATCATTCCAGGTAAAAGCAAATGGAAAATACATACTGTATAGGAGAAGGTTTTCTTGGCTGGAAAACCTTACGGTACCATCTTGGATGTAATACGACATCATTGTTTAGAAGGGGTCTGGATAAAAAGTGGATCGATGAAATAAAAAATGGATCCTTATTATTTCATTTGATTTCTATGGAATCCCTGCCAAACCACAATCTAATCAAAGATCCCATCTATGCCCACAGACTAAACAGAAATCATCGATCTTTCAGCACATGGCTTTGCAGTGCTGCAAAAACATGGATCTGAGGCACGGATCCTTATGAATCCACATTATTTTAATGTAGGATTCTGCCCAAACTACTGTCCAGTTATAGGCCCCATCCATGCCCACAGACTGCAACACAGAAATCATGGGTCCATCTGCACATGGCTTTGCAGTGGCAGAAAAACATGGATCTGAGGCATGAATTCTCAGGGATCCACATGATTTTTACAGAGGCTCATCCCCAAACTCGTGCCCAATTATAGGCTCCATCAATTCCCACAGACTACAAAACAGAAATCATGTGTCCGTCTGCACATGGCTTTGCCGCCTTGGGTCCTTTTTAAGGAGAAAGGTGGGATAAAAATATTTTAAATAAATAAATAAATTTGTGGTGGTGCAAAAAATGAGGATACCAGGCAGGAAATAGCAAACCTTTGTAGTTATGTGTCAACAAGTCAAAACTGAGTTATACGGACCTTGATAGGGTTTTGAAGGTAAGTGAGCTACTTCAGGAGTAGTTTTACCAGTTCCACACCTCCAGTGAGCTTCCATGGAAGAGCCAGGGAATCAAACCCAGGTCTCTTGAGTCCTAATCTGTTACTCTAATGACTACACCATACTGGGTATTTGCACCCCCAAATATGGCCAAACTATGGAAAAGTTTCTGATTCTCTTATCGACTGCCTGAAAATATTAAATTAAAAAAAAACCAGAAATACTTATTTTAAATGTACGTATTGCCACAGTGTATTTACCAGAACTGGCCAGTAGAGGGAGCAAGAGACCATGCAATGTATTGTGTTCAATTCTTCCACATTTTTTGGCATCTGCGGAAAGGAGGACTTGGAACCAGTTCTCTGAGGATACTCCTGCCCTACTGTAATCTTCTCATTCTGTGCTACTGAAACTATTTTAATAAATAGGGCTTGCTGTGTGTCTGCTGCTTGCCAGGTGTTACCATGAATGAAGGCAAACATACAGCCAAAATTAGGTTGTTAATACAGAGATGCAAGAGGATGATGCCACGCAGCCTATTCCTTGTTCTTAAAACAGAGAGGGACACACAAGCACTTGTATGATTGCACTGACCCAGTTTCTAACTATGGGGATCTTAAATTTCAGTTAATGTGGCATTATTCTACAGCTCTGTTTTTTCTGTTTGCTACACCTGACTGCACTCACATCACCAGCTTTGATTATTGTCCCAGTGATGCACTTGATTTCTGCCCCACAGAGATTGCCAAAGACTGTAAAGATCAAAACCCCTTTTGCAAGTAAGTTCAGAAGTTTCCAGTAGTGTGCCCTCAGCATGAATGGTTTGTTTGACTGAGAGGGACTTTTTCTGTGTGGGCTGATTATCTATCCAGAACTAACCAACCATTCTTTCCAGCCTTTGAATTTAAAAAGAGCCCTGCCTTTCTTCTGAATACTCTTTCCCTCTCTTTCCTGCATCAGTGGTAGTTGCTTGTTTGCTGTTGATCTGTTTAGTTGGTTGCTAAGTACAGTGGTGCCTCGACTTACAAACGTCCCGACATACGACCATTTCAAGTTACGACCAGCTCCGGCCGCAAAATGTTGCTTCGACTTGCGACCGGAGCTTCAAGTTACGATCAAAAAAAGGCAGGGGAAAAAGGCAGGGAATTCAAATTGCTAACCATTGGTGGTGAAGAGGCTGCTTCTTTGTAGCTCTTTCGCCCCAGCAGTTAGAGAGTGTGCGATCGGAGGAGGCTTCGGACTGCCTGGTAAGGTAAGGTGCTGCTTTCTGCTTTTTAAAAACTGTTCTGGGTGGGTTTTGCAGCATGGTTTTGGGCTGGGGGGGGGGGTTATGTTTCTGTGCTAAGTCTTGCAGTCTTTGTTTTTGGGGCTTTTTTCGCGTTTCCAATGGGTCTTGCAGGGTTTGTTTGCTTCTTGGGTTTTTTCCCCCCATTTCCGATGGGTCTTGCAGGGTTTGTTTGCTTTTTGGGTTTTTCCCCCCATTTCCGATGGGTCTTGCAGGGTTTGTTTGCTTTTTAGAGTTTTTTCCCCCCATTTCCGATGGGTCTTGCATGGTTTGCTTGCTTTTTGGGTTTTTTTTTTCCATTTCCAATGGGTCTTGCAGGGTTTGTTTGCTTTTTGCTTTGCTTTTTTTTGCATTTCTGAAGGGTCTTGCAGTGTCTGTTTGCTTTTTGCTTTGCTTTTTTTGCATTTCCGAAGGGTCTTGCACAGTTTATAGGGACGTGGTGGCGCTGCGGGTTAAACCGCAGAAGCCTCTGTGCTGCAAGGTCAGAAGACCTGCAGTCGTAAGATTGAATCCACGTGACGGAGTGAGCCCCCGTCGCTTGTCCCAGCTCCCGCCAACCTAGCAGTTCGAAAGCATGCAAATGCAAGTAGATAAATAGGTACCACCTCGGTGGGAAGGTAACGGCGTTCCGTGTCTAGTCGCGCTGGCCACGTGACCACGGAAGATTGTCTTCAGACAAACGCTAGCTCTATGGGTTGGAAACGGAGATGAGCACCACCCCCTAGAGTCGGACACGACTGGACAAATTGTCAAGGGGAACCTTTACCTTTACCTTGCACGGTTTGTTTGCTTTTCTTTTCTTTTCTTTTCCCTTCGGCCAGAACGGATTAATCGTGTTTCTGATGGGTCTTGCAGTGGTTTTTTTTGTTTGTTTTTTGGTGATTTTTTTCTTCGGCCGGAACAGATTAATTGCATTTCAATGCATTCCTATGGGAAATGGTGCTTCGAATTACGACCATTTCGAGTTACGACCGGAGTTCCGGAACCAATTAAGTTCATAAGTCGAGGAACCACTGTATGTGTATACAGAAAGAAAGTAGCATACAGAAGTCTATAATTTCAAGCAATTGTAAGTAAATATAGTTTTTAAAATCTTTCTCCTACAAACGTCTTAGAGTGAGATATTGAGACTTTAAGTGTCCGTTAATGAAAAAGAGGAATTTGTAGTTATTCTCCTCTGTGGATCTCTAATTCTATTGCATAGCAAAAAGGATTTTTCCCAGAAATTCAAAACTCTGCAATAGAGTGTGTATGAGGGAAAAGACACAATCTCAAGCCTGTCTGTATCAGCACACCTAGACTTGGGTAGTGTAGTGGTGAATCTTGAAGTGGAGGTACCCACCACAGCAGTCCTCAATACCATGACCCTAGTGGGAACCTGACAATGCAGTCAGTTGTGCTGATCTATCTCCATTAGTCCATTCCTCCTCTTCCACTACTGAGCCATATTATGCCATAATATATCTGTTACTTTTGATTATGCCTCAAGATTATTTTTAATTTTATATGTTGTCAAGTTGATTCTGACTTATGGCAAACCCTTGCAGAGTTTTCTAGGTATAGAGTACACAGACGTGGTTCCCAGTTTCCTTCTTCTGTGAGTGCTCTGGGGCTGTGCAGCTTGCCCAAGGCTACACAGGGCTGTTAGGGAATCAAACTCTGAACTTCTGGCTCCGCAGCCAGGTATCCAACTCACTGAGCTATCCAGCCAGCCCTCAAGATTTGTTGTTGAGTTCATGCATAGAATATTTGTATGTTTATGTATTTTACAGACTATTCAGTTTTATCATCCCATCTACGTTCCACATCAGCCCCTAAGAAGAACCGATCCCATGGAAGACATTTTTGTTAGCCCGTCTCCTCATGATGCTCAGCTTAGCTATTGGGATGATAACATTCCTGCAGCAGATTATGAGGAAGAAATCCCGTTTGTAGCTGTACCCATGCAACAGTTTCCAGTATGTAAAAATAACCTCTATGGTACAAAAACAGCAAAGCTTGGAAAAGTTACTCTTTGGACTACAACTCCCAAAATCCAGAGGTCATGGTGGCAGGGAGATTCTGGGAGCTGTATTCCAAGAAAAGAGTATCATTTCCAAGCTTTTCCTAGGGTTGATCTAAAAAGAAAGCTATGGAACAGGATTCAGAGATCCTCTCCACTTGTAGAAGAGAATCTAGCTGCGGTTTTCTACAGACCCCTTCCTCCAGCTGCAGCTGCTACCAATATATGCCATGCTGTTCCCAAGCCTCTGCAAATGACTGGGTGTGGAAAGGGATGGGAATGGCCCCAGTGAGAGAACCTGGATCTCAGTTACCTACCACTGGCAGAACAAAGGAGGAAGCCTGCACATTTATTACCATCATTTATGTCCCATCTTTCATGATACAAACCTTTCCAAGGTGGCCTACAAGGGACCTCAGAGTACTGTATATTAACCCTCATACATCAGGATGGGATATTTCAGCACCCCAAGATTGTGCTTTGCTGCTTAATATGCACAAAAATACACTGACAATTTACCCACTCATGACACTTGCCCCCTGAACTATTGTTACCCCATCACCAAGTTTCAGCTGTTTGCCATGTATTGAAGGAGAGCAACCACCACTAGTTGCGACCAAGTTTATCCCATTAAGTCTACATTTTTGTCTTAGCTAATGTAATGGCCCTGTGATTTGGTTGGGCCCTGATGCTGAGAACCAAGCATCCCCAACATGCTCATAGTCATGCAATCTGTTTTAGACCTCAAAGATGGGTGGCCGTGAACACCCTGAACACAGTATGCTGCTTGTCCTCCCTTCTGGGTATATAGATATAAACAAAAGCAATTAAAAAGGAATTCAGGGATCCTTAACATTAATTTCCTTTCATGAGGGAGGGGGAAATTTTAATCATCTCTCCTTCCTCCCCAAAGTCCCCGAAGATCATTCCCTGGTGTCTAGTAGACTAAAACTGCGAACAAAGAGATTGTATCACACAAAAAAGGAAGGAAGACCATGTATTGACATCAGCAAGACTCGCAATCAAAGAAAAGTGGAGGAATTTGCTCAAGTGCTTGAGGAAACCCTTCCAGGCCCGGCTGATGCAAATGCACCTGAACAATGGGAACATTTCAAGAACGCTGTTTATAACACCGCCTTGTCCACATTTGGCAAGAAGACCAAAAAGACGGCAGACTGGTTCGAAGCCCATTCGGAGGAGTTGATGCCAGCCATCGAGGATAAGAGGAGAGCTCTAGCAGCATACAAAGCCTGTCCTAGTGAGTACAACTTGCAGGCTCTTTGAGTTGCTCGTAGCAAAGTCCAACAGGCTGTCAGGAGATGTTCTAATGATTATTGGCTTCAGCTCTGCTCTCAGATACAGATAGCAGTGGACACAGGTAACATCAAGGAAATGTATGATGGTATCAAGCTGGCTTTAGGTCCAATACAGAAGAAATCTGCTCCTTTGAAGTTTGCTACAGGCGTGATCATCTAGGACCGAGCACGGCAGATGGAACGCTGGGTGCAGCACTACTCTGAGCTATATTCCAGAGAGGATGTAGTAACCGAAGAGGCATTAAATAACATCGAGTGCCTGCCTGTCTTGGAAGAGTTGGACAGCGAACCAACTTTAGCAGAAATAAAAGCAGCCTTGGATTCCCTCGCCTCCGGCAAGGCACCTGGGAAGGATAACATCCCTGCTGAAGTGCTGTAAAGAGATCATCACCACTGAGCTGTATGAAATCTTTTGTCTTTGCTGGAGGGAAGGTGGAGTACCACAGGACATGAAGGATGCGAACATCGTCACATTGTATAAGAACAAAGGAGACAGGGGTGACTGCAATAACTACCGTGGCATCTCTCTTCTCAGCATTGTAGGGAAGCTGCTTGCCCGTGTTGTGCTGAAGAGACTCCAGGTGCTTGCAGACAGAGTCTATCCAGAATCACAGTGTGGATTTCGAGCTAATAGATCCACCACTGACATGGTATTTTCCCTCAGACAGTTGCAGGAGAAATGTGGGGAACAATGACAGCCACTCTTTGTGGCCTTCATAGATCTCACAAAGGCCTTTGATTTGGTTCGCAGGGACGGCCTTTTAAAAATACTTCCCAAGATTGGATGTCCACCTTGACTCCTTAACATCATCAGGTCCTTTCATGAGGAAATGAAGGGCACTGGAGTTTTTGATGGCTCAACATCAAATCCCTTTGACATCTGAAGCGGAGCGACCCTGTTTGGGATCTTTTTTGCTGTCATGCTGAAGCAGGCCTTTGGAACTGCAACAGAAGGTGTCTATCTCCGGACTAGATCAGATGGAAAGCTCTTTAATCTCTCTAGATTGAGAGCGAAGATGAAAGTCGAGCTGAAATGCATGCGGGACTTCCTCTTTGCCGATGATGCAGCTGTTGTTGCCCGTTCTGCTGAAGACCTCCAACAACTCATGAATCGTTTTAGCAAGGCCTGCCAAGACTTTGAATTAACAATCAGCCTGAAGAAAACACAAGTCATGGGCCAGGGTGTGGACTCACCTCCCTCTATTACGATCTCTACACAAGAATTGGAGGTTGTTCATGACTTTGTGTACCTTGGCTAAACGATCTCTTACACTCTCTCCCTAGATGTCGAGCTGGATAAACGCATTGGCAAAGCAGCTACTACGTTCTCTAGACTCACAAAGAGAGTATGGCTTAATAAGAAGCTGACGGCATATACCAAGATCCAGGTCTATAGAGCCTGTGTCCTGAGTACACTTCTGTACTGCAGTGAGTCCTGGACCCTTCGTGCACTGCAGAAGAGGAAGCTGAACACATTCTATATGCATTGTCTCTGACGCATTTTTGGTATCACCTGGCAGGACAAAGTTCCAAATAGAGTAGTCCTAGAATGAGCTGGAATTTTTAGCATGTATACATTACTGAAACAGCGACGTCTGCGTTGGCTCAGGCATGTCGTGAGAATGGCTGATGGTCGGATTCCAAAAGATCTCGTGTATGGATAATTAGTGCAGGGAAAGCACCCCAGAGGGAGTGTGGTGATCATGGAACAAAGGAAAGGCTAATTGCCTTGGAGAGAGAGAGCAAAGGAGTCGACAGCGGATGTCCGAACCAGCGGAGCCTACTGGCAACGCCCTGAGGGCTCTTTTTATTAACTTAGCACGATTACATAGTATGTTATGAGAGAAACAGATAGGATACTAGTTGTCGCGTTTTGACCCTATTTTGGATCCCACACCTCTGGAACCTATGTGGCGTTGGACCCCCTCGTGCCTTGGTCTGTCCACCTAGACTCAGACCTCAGAGCACACCAGGGCAAAACTAAACTCTTTCCTTTCTTCCACTGCTGCCACCAGGAGATCCCTAGATCCCCATAACTCCTTTAGAAAGAATCAGGTCCACTCTTTAATGAAATAGAAAGATCTTTAGTTTATTTGCTTATTTGTTTCAGTATGTTAATATTCAGTTCTATTCCTTCTCCCTTCCAGTCACTGGTCAATCACTTCTCAGATCTCCTACTATATTTTCATCAGTCTAATCACAATCACATAAATCTCTGAACTCTGCTAATCAAACTCCTTCCAAAACTCTGATCTCCTTCTCCCCCTCAGGCTCTGCCTCTTATTCTCTGCCTCTTGGCTCCGCCTCTCAGCAACATAAATATGCATGACTCACTCTAACTAAACCTGAGCCATGACCACATTTAAAGGAGAACGCTACAGACCTCCCCCCTTACTTAGGTTTGTTTGGGAGGGGAAACACATTTTTCCTCCTGAACAAACAGGTGCAATTGCTTAAACTTTTTTTTTTCTCATAACATTTTACCTTTCACATTTTTACTAAATTTCAACCAAATACCTTACCTTATCATTTAATAATCAATACAATACTTTACCTTTTCATCTACTAATCAATAATATACTTTACTTTATCATTTTACAGAATTTACAACCATACAGAAATCACAATCATGAACTTTTACATAAATAATTAACTGTGAATTATAGTCCATTTCAGTTTATAATAAAAGTCCTGGTATCATTCATCTAGCCTCCTGGAAAGCACATGTGCGACAACGTTGTGGGCTTTCGAGGCAAGAACTGAGTCTCTGTTGCAAAGGCAAAATTTGCAAAGTCCAAGTCTCTCACTTTTCCGTCGTAGTCTGGCGCACCATGGACTGGTCCGGTTGTGGTCATCTCCTTCAGCTGGACACACCTCGGCTGGCACTCAGGAGTCCCTCTGTTGACCACTGGCTCCTTCCTCCGCACCCTTTTCCGTCGACTGGCGGTCATCGGCCACTCGGTTGTCCACAGGATGTCATCTGCTGGTCGTTTTATAGTGACGTCATCTTTAAGTCTGGCTCGGGGCTTCACTTGCTCAGCTAGGGAAAGGGTAGGCAGTTCCCTCTTCTCCTCCCGAACATCTTTAGATGCATCCGTCTTTAAGGCATCAGGGCCTTCCTCCTTCTGTATCACATAATGGACATTGCTCAATTTTGTCACTACTTTATAGGGATCCTCCCAAGCTAATTGTAGCTTGTGACCTTTGACTGGCCTAAGCAAAAGAACTTCATCCTCAGGCCCAAAAGTTCTTTCACGGGCTTTCTTATCGTACCAGGCCTTCTGCTTGGTCTGGGCAGCCCTTAAGTTCTTTCCGGCTATCTCTAGAGACCTTTGCAGGGTGTTTTGCAACCTGTGCATATATTCTACCACTGACTCTGGGTCACTTTCTCTATGGTTTTCCCAGTTCATGCGGAGCAAATCTAAAGGTCCGCGCGCCTCTCGTCCTAGCAGTAACTCAAAAGGACTAAATCCCGTGCTCTCTTGAGGGATGCTCCTATAAGCATATAGTAAGGGTTGTATTTTGCAGTCCCAATCATTTGGGTTCTCTGCTACATACGCCTTAATCATGCGCACTAAAGGGCCATTGAATTTCTCAACTAGCCCGTTGGTCTCTGGATGATATGGAGTCGAGTTGATTTGGGTAATTCCACAAGCCTTCCATAACCTTTTGATCAGTTTGGATGTGAAACTCATTCCCAAATCACTGACTATCTCGCTGGCAAATCCCAATCGGCTCATGTAATTGATTAGGGCATCTGCCACGGTGTCAGTTTCCATGTTGCGAAAAGGAATTGCCTCGGGATATCTAGTGGCAAAATCCATTATGGTCAAGATGTATTTATTTCCCCTACGGGTGGCATTAGGTAAGGGACCCACTAGATTGATTCCCAGCCTTTGGAACGGTGTAGAGATGACTGGCAGAGGACATAATTTGGCTTTGGTCCTGTCCTGCCCAGTCCCTCGTCTCTGACAGACATCACACGTTTTACAGAAACTAGTAATCTGTTTGCCCATACCTGGCCAAAAGGAGTTCTGGCTAACCCGTCTTTTGGTTCTGGTGATCCCCATGTGAGCTCCAAATAAACTGCTGTGAGCTTGATTAATGATTTTCTCCCTGTATTTACTAGGGACCACTAATTGCTTTCGGGGTTCCCCTTTTCCTCAGTATGGAGTAGCTAACGTTTCCCTGTACAGAAGGTCTTTGGTTAAGCTAAAGCTCTCAGGGCACTCAGGAGACAGTACAGTGGGAGTCCTGGCAGCTTCAAAGCAAACTCCCAAGCTAATGTCCTCCTTCTGCTCCTGGGCAAAATTGTTATTTGTTTTGGGATTCTGTAGTAGCATGAGTTCTGCCTCAGCCCTATCATCAAGCTGGGTTGCCACGGTAACCGCTCCACCTAGGCCTCTCTCTGCTACAGTATCAGTTTGAGCTGCAGAGGGTGAGTTTTGACCCCCCTTTGAGCGGGTAAGCACTAACGCACTCTTGACATGCTCTATTAAATCCCAACCAAGGAGAAAAGCTGCTGGTATTTCATCTGACACAGCTACTTGCCACTTTCCAGACCAATTCTGGTATTCTACTGGTATCTCAGCCACTTTTAAAACCACGGTTTCCTTCCCAATTCCCTTTAAAGACATTTCTCTGCCTGGAATAATGTCATCCTGGGCTACTAAATCGGAATGGACAATGGAGATTTGAGATCCTGTATCTCTTATTGCAATGTACTTCTTTCCTTTCACAACTATCTCTTCACCTGCGTTTCTGAGAAGGGTCTGGTCATTGCTGATATAGAAACAATGGACTACTTGGGCTATAGGAATGTCTTCCTCCTCATGGTCAGTAGAAGTGGTGGTGGTTATGGGATCAGGTCTCTGTCTACTATTTTCCTCCCCTGATTCCACTTGCTTGACACAATACACCTTTTTGGTTAGAGAATCATTTCTCTGCAAGTTGGGGTATGGTTGCCTACACTGGAATTGTGAGTGGCCTGGTTGCCCACAGTTAAAACATTTAAAATTCCTTTTGTCATTCTGAGGTACTTTGGTGAACCGTGCCTCAGGGTTTGATGTTTTTGGCGGGCTAGCCCTTGGCAACTTTGGGGAAGTCCCGCCCTGACCTTCTCTCTCAGGATTCCTGCTGAGGTAATTTTTATTAAAAGGCTTTTTATAGTTATTGTCCCAGTTTGGTTTATTTACTCTCAGCTCTGAAAATCTAGGGTTCCTGTAAGCATTAATCAAATCAGTTTGTTCTCCCGCTTCCCATAAATTTTTAGGATTCTTGTCCCTTACTAAATACCGTAGTTCTCCAGGTAATAGGGAGTAAAACTGTTCTAGCCCAATTAAATCCTTCAACTGTTCTAAAGAAGTGATCTCCTCTCTTTCAATCCACTTCTCCAGAGTCTGCGCCAATCTAGCTCCCAACTGAGAGTATGATTCATCCTGCTTTTTAGAGAGAGAGCGAAATTTTCGCCTCAGGTGTTCAGAGTTCAGACAAAATCTTGAATAAACCATCTTTTTATATGCCTCAAAATCTCTTGCCTTCTCGGGATTCATCTGGGCATATATTTCTGCCAGATCTCCGCTAACCTGCGCTCTTAAAACCATCATTCTATCTTCATTTCTGATTTCAAAGTCATTGCAGGTGCGTTCAAAAGCAATGAGGAAGGATTCAGGACAGTCCCCTCTTTTGTACTGGGGAAACTTCTTCAAATCTATCTTTGACAGGATTCCACCTCCCCCACTGTTGTTATTATTAAGGTTATTGTTTAGAGCAGAAATCTCTAGCTGTCTCATCTGTAGTTGAAAATCCATTTCTTTTTGCCTTAATTCTAGTTCCCTTCTTCTCTCCTCCTGCTCAGCCTGTCTGGCCTCCTGCTCAAATGCCATTTGTCTAGCTTCCTTCTCAGCTCTTTCTTTGATTTCCAGTTCCCTTCTTCTCTCCTCTTGCTCAAATTGTCTGGCCTCCTGCTCAGCTCTTTCTTTGATTTCCAGTTCCCTTTCCTTAAGTTTAAATTCCCTTTCCAGTTTCCATCTCTCAAATTCTTGAGGGCTTAATTCCTTATTTCCCTCCAATTCCTGAGGTAACTCTTCAGACTCAGGACTCCCCCTTGTGGCGCGTTTGTGAGGCATCTTTTCTTTCTGGGGTGATTAGAGCAGCGTTCACTAATTTTTTTAAAAGGACCTGTCTTTCTTATTTTACTTCCAGTTACTGATATAAATTTTTCAAGCCTTTTCTTTTAGTACTTTCCCTCAGATCTGCTATGACCTGGCTTCTGCCTTATCCACAGCGCTCTCCTATCTCAGAGCCTGGGATTTCACAGCAAGCCCTCTGATCCTCAGATCCTGAGGTAAAACTCAGAAATTCCCTCTCAGAGAATTCTAGCCTTTTCCTTAGTTTCTCTCCCTCAGATCTGCTATGACCTGGCTTCTGCCTTATCCACAGCGCTCTCCTATCTCAGAGCCTGGGATTTTACAGTAAGCCCTCTGATCCTCAGATCCTGAGGTAAACTCAGAAATTCCCTCTCAGAGAATCCAAGCCTTTTCCTTAGGTTCTCTCCCTCAGATCTGCTATGACCTGGCTTCTGCCTTATCCACAGCGCTCTCCTATCTCAGAGCCTGGGATTTCACAGCAAGCCCTCTGATCCTCAGATCCTGAGGTAAAACTCAGAAATTTTCTCACAGAGTCGTTCCCTATCTTAGACCCCCCTGATCTGGGTTCTGAGGCCCCGCTACTAAGCTTTTCCCAAAAGCTCTAGCAGGAACCAAACCTCATTGCCACAGATCCTGTCTAAAAGGTACCCTTGACTCAATAAACTCTTTTATAAAGGCTTCACTGGATTATTTCAATAGGCTTCACTGGATTATTTCAATAGGCTTCACTGGATTACTTCGTTTCCCGCCGCTGGACACCAATGTGGCGTTTTGACCCTATTTTGGATCCCACACCTCTGGAACCTATGTGGCGTTGGACCCCCTCGTGCCTTGGTCTGTCCACCTAGACTCAGACCTCAGAGCACACCAGGGCAAAACTAAACTCTTTCCTTTCTTCCACTGCTGCCACCAGGAGATCCCTAGATCCCCATAACTCCTTTAGAAAGAATCAGGTCCACTCTTTAATGAAATAGAAAGATCTTTAGTTTATTTGCTTATTTGTTTCAGTATTTTAATATTCAGTTCTATTCCTTCTCCCTTCCAGTCACTGGTCAATCACTTCTCAGATCTCCTACTATATTTTCATCAGTCTAATCACAATCACATAAATCTCTGAACTCTGCTAATCAAACTCCTTCCAAAACTCTGATCTCCTTCTCCCCCTCAGGCTCTGCCTCTTATTCTCTGCCTCTTGGCTCCGCCTCTCAGCAACATAAATATGCATGACTCACTCTAACTAAACCTGAGCCATGACCACATTTAAAGGAGAACGCTACACTAGTTACCTAATCATAACTAGGATTAGCTAAAATAACCCTTTGATATTATGCTCTACCTCTAAGTGAAAGGGCAGAAGAAGGGGCTACCCCGCCTGCTGGCAGCTGCCGCATCCTGCCAGGAGTGTATGCACGTCACTGAAACAGAATGCAGCTACAACCTTTAGGCAGGAGTTTCCCACATTTCCCCTTTTCTTTGTTTGTTAAGCAAAGGCACATATTCTTTCATATATTTGCGAACTACATATAAGTCTTTTCGGCGAAGGCCAGAAGGCGAAGCTTTGAAACAGGTAGTTATCATGGAAAAGAGGGTTGGTATACATTGAATAAAGCAACAGCAACTTATAAGAAGTGTGAAGCGCATAATTCCATACATTAACACAGTGTGAAGCCATCCAAAGTGGGGTAGCCATGACCACAAACTGTCCGACCAGGAAGGAAGTATGTCCTGTCGTATGTTATTGGCAAGCTATCTAAGCTGAGCAAGCTGATTATTTACTGCACGACTATTATCAGATAAATTAAAGCAACAGAGATTAGCAAAAGACTCACAACCGATGTGATTGCGCAACATGAGATAATCCAATGCTGCGTGGTTGTCTAAAATAGCATCATGTAGCTGTCGTTGTTCTTGATTCAGCAGGGCAATAGCAGTGGAAGTGCAGTTAATGGCTCTAGCTAAGGAGCACGCAATGTTGGCAAGAGTGCGAGAATTACGAACAGCAAGGCCAGGAACGCCAACAAGCGATACAGCCAGCGAAACATATTCTGCTTTGGATAACAAAGTAACATTACCATCACAAGTACTATCAAGAGATAAGCTTTCTCGTCTCAGCCGAGTCAAGGAGTTCTGCAAGGCAAAAGGTTGCATTAAGTTGATTACTAACCTACTAAAACAGCATTGTGTTTCTGACAGATTGGCTGGAATGTAGCTAAAAGTACATTGACCACATGTAAAAAACCACCCTGCAGGTAGGATGATATGTGTCAAATTATAAGAAATGTTGACAGCATGGGTACAATTCCATGTGGCTTTGGCTGTAGAAATGCATGTGTCAGTGAAACAGTTGACAACTCTGGCACATGAAGTGTTTTCATTAGATGCTACAAAAGGGGTGTAGAGGGAAAAGGCATCAATGGGTAGCATTTTTGTTGTTCGCCCCCAGTCAGGAGAATTAGTGTACTTAATGACAGTGGCATTCAACCACTGTCCTAGCCAAGTGTCATTAGTAATGTTGCAAGGTTCTTTACAGACAGGAATTAAGCAAGTTCCTAATAATCCATGCATAGCATATGCCTCCTGCAGACAGAAGTGAGGGACGTTCACAATTTCCGCCAACCTTTCCCATAAGTTAAATTGCAAATGAGCATGCAAATCCTCTCGAGCCTCTGCGACACCTATTGGAACCGCTCCAAGAATGAGAACACAACACAACAGCATCACGGAGTTGGTATTCAGCTGCGAGATAATGGCTGCTAGAAAAGTTTCAGGAGTTTCCGGGATCTGCTGCTGATTTAGAGTTCTTTTTGCATCAGCACTCAGTGTCTTTATCATCCCCCAAGTAACTTTGGGCTGAGTGCCTTCAGGTCGGGCCGGGGGCTTCCGGTGATGTGCAGTCATCTGATCCTGCTCCAGGGCCATCGCTGGGTTGAATTCCAGAATCGGGTTCTGCAGGATGCGATGCAAACTGATTCTTCCCACGATATGGCCTCACACACCAAGCCGGGATCCACAAGGGACCTGTGGGAGTAAGCACAGCAGCATAGCCATGCCCCCATGTTAGTAAAGGGGTTGGACCCTCCCATTGAGGGTCGGGAGGTTGCTTATAAGTCACCAGCGGCCGTTCCATGGGGATTTCTTTACGAAAGTGTTTCTCTACTGGCGACAACTTATGCTGACCTGCAGATACAGTTAAATGATTTAATGTGAATAATGCTATTGATACTACATCTGGAACATCTTGGGGCTTAATCCCTCTGTTTTTTGTTTGTCTGGAAAGGAGAAATTTAAAAGAGCGGTGTGCTCGTTCTACAATAGCCTGTCCTGTGCAGTTATAAGGAAACCATGGGAAACCATGGGAAAGTCGAATGTCCCATTCATTGCAGAAAGTGGTAAAGGTGTGAGAGGTATAGGCAGGGCCATTGTCTGTTTTTAAGGCTTGAGGCCGGCCCATAATTGCAAACGTATGTAAACAATGTTGTATGACATGGCGAGAGGTCTCGCCACGAAGAGGGGTAGCCCAGATGTATCCTGAATAAGTATCAATAGTTAGATGAACATAAGAGGAGCAAGAGTAGGAATATGAGTAACATCCATTTGCCAAAGCTGATTGGCATCTTTTCCTCGTGGGTTAACAGCATCAAAAGGAAAGGAAATAGGAGACATGGAACAGGAAGAGCAGGAGGAGACGATGTCTCAAGCCTGAGAAAGCAGAATAGAAAATTGCTTATGGAGTTGTTTAGCACTCTGATGAAAAAAGGAATGGCTGTCAATAGGATTGGAAAAGAGGGTACACAAAGAACGAAGAGCAGATGATTTCCCTCCGAGATAGCGTCTTGAAATCCAGTATGAGATCGGATGTGAGCTGCAAAAAAAGGTTGTGATCTGGTAGCGAGGAGGTTCTTTAAAGTCAAAAACAGAGAAAGTAAGGAAAAGTCAAGAGCAGGAGAAAGACAGGCATGTGACAGATGAGTGAGAAGGTTAAATACATATTGAGTGTCTACAATGAGATTTAAAGGTTGATCTTGAAACATTTGAAAGGCAAGGATGACAGCAGCAAGTTCTGCATGCTGGGCAGAGGTCTGAGTAGAAGTAACGAAGGTTTTCCAGGTTCCGGAAGATTGCTGAAAGGTAATCACACGTCTGGTAGGCGCACCATGAGTAAAAACAGTTAGTGCATCAGGGAGAGGAGTAGCAGTGAAAGGAGAGGAAAAGTGAAGCGGTACTTGCTGAATGAATGTTAAGCGAGGGTCTTTAGGTGGATTAAAATGTATGTCGCTGTGGGGATCGCCCTTGTGGCTGTGTTTGTTGTGGCCCTCACAAAGGTTCTCTCCCTCTTACATTTGTCTCGCTGTCACCCGGTATTATCTCCTTAATACCACCTCTGGGTGTTAGACACATGTGCTGCCAAATGCAAGGCTTATTGAACTGCAGAATCAGTTGGTTGGAATAACAGATAATCTTTTATTATTAATCATATCACAAAGTAAATCACGTAATCACTGTAACAGGGGTTTGATTAGGTTTGGATAGGACGGGACATACATTCAGGCTTTTATTATATCATTTCAGTCACTTAATATCTATCTTATTCTAGGTGTTCTCATTCCTGCTTGTTCAATCTAATAACCTTGTTCTTAATTCACTTTCCTAACTCTCTATCCAGATCACTTTAATTCTTCTCCTCTCTAAGCTCCAACTTCCCAACTGTCTAACTGTCCCCCTTGGTTCCGCCCCTCCTGCTCTATCCTTGGCTCCTCCCTCTAGAGCTCCTGTGACTGACAGGCAGGAATGACGTCACCTTTAGGCATTTCGTCACAGTCGCCAACATAGTCTGCAAAAGCAATTTGATAAATTAGTGATGTAGACATTAAGTCAGTGGTTCCCAACCTTTTTAATGCCAGGGACCGGTTTTGTTGAAGACCATTCTTCCAAGGACCGGGGGGGGGGGGGGGGCTGCCGCCGCCGGCATCCGTGAACAGGGGTGTGTAAACTTTTTATATCCACTGTATTTGTTTGACCTTTTTTAGTATTTATATGCTCACTTGGGTCAGCCTTAATTTTGTCTTTTAATGTTGTAAGCTGCCTTAGTTCCTTTCAAGGAGAAAGATGTGGTAAAAATATTTTAAGTAAATAAATAAGTCCACATTAAGACTCATTAAGAACAGAAGCAGGCAACCTGATGCCCCTCCAGACATTTCAGACTACAATCATTCCCAAATACTAGCCATGCTGTCTGGGGTACAATCTGGACCTATTAGTTTTACAAAAGACTTGCCTTGGGAGGAGAATCATTGGCTCGTGTCATCACTCATCTCATCTAAGCTCCATCAAGGGGAATATCTTTGATGGAGGTACCTAATCCTTTAAAATGGAGACAGTTTGCTCCACATCTAATTGTGAGTTTGTTTGTTTGTTTGTTTTTTTGGACTACCATAACCATCAGCCCTGGCCAGCACACATAATGTTAAGACTTATACTTATACAGCAGTGGTCCCTTATGTCTGAGGAAGTGGGCTTGTCTGGATGGCTCAGTGTATCCAGCTGTGGATCCAGAGGTTGGGAGTTCGATTCCCCCACTGGGCCTCCTTGGCAGGGGCTGGACTTGATGATCCCTAGGGCCCCTTCCAGCTCTGCCGTTCCAAGATTATTCTGATTATTCTTGTCCACAAAAGCTCACATTAAAGAAATATAAGGTGCCACCACGTTTTTGTCTCCTTTACTAGTTCTTTTTTTAAAAAATTACTTTTATTTTTCCCTATAAGAATTGCATACGTAAACAAAGCACATGTTTACTGTCGATGAGAGGAAAGGCCACTGCAGGGGCGCTTCAAAGAAGTGCTTTCCATGCCACGAACCACCCCCCCCCCACACATTAAAGCCCAGTTTCTCCAGTTTGGGAGAAAGAAAGAAAAGAAAAAAAAAACCAGGCAAAGGGCCCGAAAGACAGGCCCCCAGCTCGAGTGGTTGGAGAACAGCTGGCATCGGGCAACAAGGGCCTGAGGGGGAGCCCATGCGGTCCCTGAAGCCGGCAAGGCGGTGTGGCTGGTTTGGCCCATGGACCGTCGCGACCCCCAAAAGCCCAGCTCACGAGGGGACCTGAGGAGCCAGGCCTCGGCCGGCAGGCACCTGAGTCCCCGGAAGAGGGCCGAGAGGGCCTCCCACCTACCGGCGCCAGAGGAGCCCCAGCAGCTGCCCGACTCTCCCTTCATCCATGGCCTTCCCCTTCACTCACCCGGGGCCAGTCCTTGGAGATCGGGAAGAAGCGGCGGTTGAAGCTGTTGGCCACCAGCATAGCCTGGAGCAGAGGCGGAGGCTCCTCTTGGGGATCGGGCCCTCAAGAAGCTCTGGCCCCGCCATGCTTCCCAGAGGCACCTCCAGCCACCATGACAACGCTCGGCCGCCTTCACGTGCTCCCTCTCGGGCTCGCCTCTTCCGCTTCCACCAGGGGAGCGCAGGAAGAGACGGGGACGCGGAGCAGACAAAACACCAGCGGAGTGCGAAGCCGGCGGCGGTAAGACGGGAAGGGAGTGTGCATGCGCTCATGCCCAGCGTAGTCCCGGCGTGGTTCAGTGTTCAAAGGCTGGGATCGCACCGGGAGGCGCTTAATGTCCGGGTCCAATGGCTATTCATCGTGCGGGGGGGTGGGGCGGGAGGTCTGTCTCTGCGGCCCGGTCCAGCTCAGGCCACGGACCGGCACCGGGCCGCAGACCGGGGGTTGGGGACCTCTGCATTAAGTGATCATGGTCAGCTTTGGAAATAGGTAAGTAACAACACAGAAGATCCCAACCAGTGAGTTGTTTGGCGCGATGGCATCCTTTGATTACAAGGTCTGTAATCGCATTTAGAGTGGAGTAAAAATTTCGGGGAGGAGTGTTAGATAAATAAAGCTATTCTGCTACAGAAATGGCCTTGTCAGACTTTGGGCTACACAACAACCCAGTAGGCAATTGGGGAGTGTTCAAGATAATCAGCTGCAAGGGACCAAGAGAAGGAATGCGGTCGACCATAGTACGTTGCAAGGCTGCATTAATTTGATGTATGGCATGTTTCATAGCCTTGGTGATGGGTATGGAGTTAGCAGGAGACTGATGTCCCCAGAATGTGTTAAACAAAGGCTGCAATTCATGAGTAGGAAGGCACAAAAATGGACAAGCCCAGTTTAAGTGCCCGAGAAACTGTTGCAACTGCACTAATGTAAATTGAGATGGAGTTTTTAGTTCTGGTAAGAACGGAGAAGACGTAGTTTGCAACAGTTTGTGCCCTAGGTAAAGAAACGGAGGTGTGGTTTGTATCTTTTCTGGAGCTATGTGAAGACCTTTTTTCTCTAAGTAGTTAGCTAGAGAATCATAGACAGTAGTGGGGAGGGATTGCCCAGCCACCAAAATGTCATCCATGTAATGATATACAAGCAATTCAGGATGTTCCAAGCGAAATTGCTGTAGGGCTAGATCCACAAAATGTTGACATAAAGTCGGGGAATTCAACAGTCCCTGAGGCAAGACTTTGCACTGATATCTTTGAGTAGGTTGGGAATTGTTGTACACAGGGACTGTAAAGGCAAATTTTTCCCTGTCTTGTGGTGCTAAAGGAATAGTGAAGAAACAGTCCTTGAGATCTACTACCATTAGCTGATATTGTTGGGGTATCAGATTTGGATTAGGTAAGCCACATTGTAAAGGGCCCATAGGTTGAATGCGCTTGTTAACTTCCCGAAGGTTGTGTAGCAAACGCCAGTTCCCAGATTTCTTTTTCATGGTGAAAATGGGGGTATTCCACGGACTGGTGGAATACTCTATATGTCCTTGATCTAATTGCTCCTTAACTAAGGCCTCCACTGCTTGGAGCTTTTCTTTAGACAATGGCCATTGATCAACCCAGACAGGTGGTTCAGGGAGCCACGTTAATGGCAAGGCTGTGTCAGATTGTGTAGTGGCCTGTATTATAAATTTGTCTGCAATTTTGCATCAATCTTTTTCAAGAGAGCCTGAGTCCAGATGGAAAAGGGAATAGGCAGAATGTAAGGAGTGATTGTGATTTGTCTTGGAGAGTCACCTAGACTTTCCAAAACAATGGGCTGAAGGCTTTTCTGGGCTTGCTCATAGCCTCCAACTCCCCAAATGTCGTGCACTGGCTGGGTGGGATAGCTTCCTGGCCAGTCTTTCTTTGCAATAATGGTAACGTCAGCTCCTGTATCAATCAGGCCATTAAGTACAAACGATCCCATTTTAAGAGGGAGTCGGGGCTGCGAGTGCTCGTTGGTAGTTAAGGCAGCAACTCGAGTAGAACCAAAACCCCCACTACGAGGGTTGGTAGAAGGACCCATCTGTGTTAATGGAAACAACAACAATTGAGCGATAGATTCACCCGCAGGAAGGACTTGCGGTATATTAGACCAGGTTTGAATAATTAGGGGTCCTTCATAATCCCCATCAATGACGCCTGGTACAACAAATAAGCCCTGTGCAGAAATGCTAGAGCGGGGGAGACTGAGACACACAGTCTCTTTGGGTATTGGTCCATGATGTACTGTTTTGACTTTGTAGACAGCGAGAGGGAATTGATAGTCGACCTCTTCGGCTGTGATCAGATCATGACCGGCACTTTTAACAGTAGCAGGTCGGATTTCTTGAACTGGGGTAGTATTCACAGAGTTCCCCCCACTTGACCCAGGGCTGGAGGTCCACCCGACTTGGAGTTTCCCGGTGTTGGAACAGACCTGCATTGATTGGCCCAGTGATAACCTTTCTGACACTGGGGGCATTTTTTTAGAAGGGTGTTTATTATTTTGGGGGGTTGATCTGCATTCCCGTCTGAAGTGCCCTTCCTTGCCACAGGAAAAACATTTACGATCTCGGGCGGGGTTCAAGGAGGTAGCTATGGCTGTGGCCAAAAGCTGTGTCTTGTGAGTTTCTGTCCCAATATTCTGACATAATTTTAACATGGAAGCAATGTCAGTCTCAGGTTTGTTGTAAATAGCCTTAAGGGCCGTTTTACAATCCATGTTAGCATTTTCAAACGCCAGCTGTTTCATCAAAATATCAGCGGCCTCAGTATTCTCCACCTGCTGCTCAATCGCTCTTTGCAATTTGTTAATGAAAGACATATAGTCCTCTGTAGGACTTTGTCGTAGATTAGCAAAAGACCCTAAAGGGGTACCTTTGTCTGGGATTTTTAACCAGGCTGCCTTCACAATGTCACCCACTTGTGCCAATCCCCTGTTAGGGATGGTAATCTGCTGTGCTATGGTGACAAAGAGTCCATCTCCATTTAGCATATCTGCAGACACAGCAATATTGTTTTGTAGATTATCCATGGCCAGAATAGCAGCGGTGTCTTTCCACTCCTGCATAAACAATACGTATTGAGCAGGAGTGAGCATTGCTTTAACCAAAACTTTCCAGTTAGCTGGAATAAGATTTCCAGTTCCTCGTAGCCTATCAACCAGCCCAAGAGTAAAACTGCTATAGAGACCGTTTTCAACTACACTTTTTTTCAACTCTTTAAACATGGCAAGGGGAAGACTTTCATGGACACGCTGTCCCTGATTGTTACGAAGCACAGGATATCCTCCGGGCTTCCTAGGGCCATAACGTCAGATAACATTTGCTGCTGCTGAACGAGGAGGGGGAGAAGGGGGAGGAGGGGAGGAGAAAGGGGAGAAGGGGCCATTGGAAGAGCGGCGGGAGCTGCGAAGGAAGGAGGATTATTTCTATTTTCATGGAGATCTGGTGGCTTAGAGGGTGGCAAAATCTGAGGGGCTGTTGGAAGGTTAGCTAAGGACTGGGCTAACAAAGGGTTCGCGATCTTTGAAATCGCGTCCCAGCAAAGATGCCATGTATGGAGGACTTTAACTGGAGCAACAGGGTCTTTGTGCAATTTATTCCCAATTTTATCCCAATCTGAAAGTTTAAGGTTGCCCTCTTCTGGATACCACGGACACTGAGTACCTATTTCTGTCAATAAATTCTCTACTGAGGCAGATACACCATGGTGGCCTTCTTTATGGAGCAAGTAAATCAGATCCTTTTTATGTTGAATTTGAAGAGCTGTGAGAGTGTTTCCCATCTTGTACTATTACTCACCGGGATCCAAAAGAGGATGCGAGGATGCGTCTGGAGCCCGTGCCGGGCGAGGTGAGCTGCTTTGATTGCCTCAGACGATGTCCCTGTTTGGGCACCAAATGTGGTGATCACGGAACAAAGGAAAGGCTAATTGCCTTGGAGAGAGAGAACAAAGGAGTCGACAGCAGATGTCTGAACCAGCGAAGCCTACTGGCAACGCCCTGAGAGCTCTTTTTATTGACTTAGCACGATTACATAGTATGTTATGAGAGAAACAGATAGGATACTAGTTACCTAATCGTAACTAGGATTGGCTAAAATAACCCTTTGATCTTATGCTCTACCTCTAAGCAAAAGGGCAGAAGAAGGGGCTACCCCGCCTGCTGGCAGCTGCCACATCCTGCCAGGAGTGTATGCACGTCACTGAAACAGAATGCAGCTACAACCTTTAGGCAGGAGTTTCCCACAAGGGAGACCACAGCTGTGATACAAGGATATCTGCAAGTGGGATCTGAAGACCTTAGGAATGGAACTCAACAGATGGGAAACTTTGACATCTGAGCATTCAGCCTGGAGGCAGGTGGTGCATCATGGCCTCTCCCATTTTGAAGAGACACTTGTCTAGCAGGCTGAGGCAAAGAGGCAGTCCCGAAACCAGCAAAATCAGGGAGCTGGACAGGGGACAGATTGTATTTGTCTTCAGTGTGGAAGGGATTGTCACTCTCAAATTGGCCTTCTCAGCCACACTAGACGCTGTTCCAAGTCCTCTATTCAGAGCACATTACCATAGTCCCTCGAGACTGAAGGATGCCTAATCTAACACAAGTCTTGAAGATTTTTCCCCTTACAATTTGAAAGAGTGATGATGCAAAGGAGAAAAACTACATGATGTAATAAAAATTTCCTCCTTGCATACCAGCTGCTAATCTGCAGTATAATAGGTTTGAGATTGGAGGTGCGTTCAATAAAATGTCGCACCCCTGAGGTCTTCCTAACAGACTTACCTGCAAAATCCCACAACCTAACCTACATTTGGTCACTCACTCTGAACGCTCTGGACATTCTTCTCGGTTCCCTGATGTGCTGATGCCAGAGAGCCTGGGTGAAGCAAAAGTCTTGCCCAACCAAGAGCCACCAGCAGGAGAGCCCAGAAGCTCCTTCTGTCGGTGACCTGGTCCAGAGCACAAATGACCAGTAGCCCTGGGCTGGCTTGGAACAGTGTTACTGCGGCAACCACGTAAACAGACCAGGCTCTAGAATCCAGCAGAGCAACCACCAGCCACCAACTTTTGAATGAAAACTAGTCTAAGCTTTCACAGAGCTCAGTGGTGGTTATGTAGGCTGGGCTGCCAACTGCTTTCCTGGCCTGGCTCCTACGCCTAGAAGCATCAGTCCAACTAGCAGCAAGCCTTCTTTTGAGAACACCTGCAAAGTCGCCTAACGATCATGTTTACTTCTCACAAACACAAAACACCAGTTCCTTTTTGTTTCCCTTCTCAGCATCTTGGGCCACTTTGCTTGTCTTTTTCACTACTAGCCCATTAGGAAAGTTCATCCTCAACATCTCCCAGAATAAAGGTTCCCAAGAAGCAGGGTCAAGAATCCAGGGTTTCTTCTTGGCTCCTTTCTCAGGTTTTTTGGGAAGAAAAAAGCCCAGAGAAGGGTATGTGCCTTTGTGCTACCAAACAACACAATAAACCAGCCACACAGCTAAACCAAAGAAGGAGCAAACAACACACTAGAGAGCTCCATTGTTTGTTCAACAGCTCCTTTTGAAAACAAGAGCGATCAGCTATGACCACCAATACCCTCTTGCAAACAGCAAGCTAGGACTCCTGGCATGTTGTGGCATGTGAGTTTGCTGATGAACTCTTCCTGATGTTTAAAGGCGATGTCCACCTTCTGGCCTTCTTTCTTCTGAACTAAACAAACTTGGGCCATTTGGGCCCCTTCCTCTTTGGGTGCAATCCCTCGATTTTCCCCTTATCCTTCAGCTGGGAACAGCTTACCTGGGTGATGGTTCCCATGCTTTAGCATGGAGGCTGCAAACCTCGGCAGCATTTCCGGCAAGGATCATGATGAAGTCGACATGGAATCCAAATCAGGCATTCATTCATTTATTTCAAAGCAAAGCTGTCTCCACCCCACAACCATCCCTGTGGCAATCCTGTTTTTACAATGTGGGTTGTGATTGTTACCGGATTTTAAGCTAAGTAAGGATTTTTTAAAAATATTTTATTTCTTTTAAAGAGATGGTTCCTCTTATGGAAATGGGATCTGGCAATCCACTTGACTCAGTCTTCTCTGGTGAACATAATCCTGGCAGGGGCAACAGGAGAAATGCATGGGCAAGGAGGAAGAGGCAGAGAGAGGCCTGCTAAAGGTCTGGCTTACCTGGGTGAAAATTCCCACACTTCTGACCCTCCTGTACAGCAGGAGGGGAAATGGTGCCGGGCTAAGAGTATCAGGAAGAAAAAGCACTTCGCAAGGAGTGGGTGAAATTCCTCTTCTTCTTTGGTACTTACCAGAATCCATTGAACCTTTCTATGAACTGCTTTGAAGTGGAGAAAGACTGCAGCCCAGACACCATTTTCTACAGGCTGGCACTGTCGTACCTTTTCTTATAGGAGAAAGACATGCCTAAGTTACTCAAAAACTTGGATCTTCTTCTGTCTTCATGTCGGTGTGATTAGGAGGTGCCACCAGGAAACTCGGAGAAATAACTCACACAACAGATTACAACATGAAATCCTAAGGCAACCCCTGCTAAGTTGGACCATTTCCAGGCCAACAGGCCAGCAGTGGCCAGCCTGGCTCATTCGGGAAGGTTCCAAGGAATACTTTTCCCTTTCCTCATTCCAAAGGTAGACTATCTCCCCTCCCCCGCAGTTAATAATCATAATTCAGTTCTGTTCTCTTGGGTGGGGGTATTACTACTTGCTATTTGGGTTTCTATTTTATTTACTATTTATGCTTCTTGGGAATTGTTTTTGACTTGGTGGGAGTATGGGGAGGGTATTTTGTGCTGCTTTGTTTTTATTCTATCCCTGTTTCCCCAAAAATAAGACAGGGTCTTATATAAATTTTTGCTCCAAAAAACGCATTAGGGCTTATTTTCAGGGGATGTTTTATTTTTTTATGTACAAAAATCTACTGTACATTTATTCAAACAGTCATGTCATCTTCTTCTGGTTGCTGCACAATGGTGGAGGGCAGGGTTTCACTTATTTTTGGGGTAGGGCTTATATTACGAGCATCCTGAAAAATCATACTAGGGCTTATTTTCAGATTAGATCTTATTTTAGGGGAAACAGGGAAACAGGGTATTATTCTTTTTTTCCTGAGGTTTGCATATTAGAATTGTTCAGATAGGGGTTTTAGCCTTAATTTTTGTATTGTTTTTGTTATTATTGTTATTATTACTATTATTATTATTTGCTAGAGACCTTTTTCGAGTGGGTGCCACCTGGCAGTTGGTTTGGTTCACATCTGTATTTATTTTGGTTTTGGTTTTTCCCTCCCTGTAGGTTGGGTCTGGGTGGGTGGAAGTCTTGTCTCAATGGATAATTGTGCCATCCAGATGGTGTCGGGCCGAGGACAGTACGCTGTGGGAGGTAGGGCCTATCATTACAGGAGACCATGTGCCAGGCAATTGGTGCCTGTCATGTGCTCTGACCTTGCCCGGCAAGTGGATGGGTACCAAGCCTCCAATCTGCCCCTCCTGCTGATTAATGCCAGGCCTGCTAATAGTAAGTTCCACCTGATCCGTGACCTCATTGAGGAAGAGAATGCAGACCTGGTGTGTATCACGGAGATCTGGGTGGGTGATCTGGGAGCGGTGGCCCTCTCTCAGATGTGCCCCCCCCCAGGTTATATCATGCAGCATCAGGGCAGATTGGAGGGAAGGAGGGGGGGGGGGTTGCAATAGTTTACAGAGACTATACATGCCAGTAGGACCGCCTCGCTTTTGAGCCCGGGCCTAAAGTGCTTGCATTTGACTGTGAGGCGTAGGAATAGATTTGGAACGATGCTGGTGTACTGTTCCCCCTGCGACCCAGCAGTATCCCTGCCAGGGCTGGCAGAGTTCATTCCAGCTGCGATGTTGAGGTCACCCAGACTATTGATAGCCAGGGACTTCAACATCCATGCCGAATTAGAACTGTCCGGTCTGGCCCTGGAGGTCATGGATGCCATGACAGCCATGAACCTATACCAACATGTCATCTGCCCTACACATTCAACTGGCTACACTCTGGACCTGGTGTTCTCAACTGTAAAAGTGGATAATGATCTGAGGGTGGGGACTGTGAGCTCCTGCCCTCTGTCATGGACAGATCACTTTCTACTGAGATTCGACCTGTCTATCGTGACCCCCCCTTTGCGAGGAGAATGGACCCGTGAAAATGGTCTGCCCTCACAGGCTTCTCAACCTAGAATGGGTCCAAGAGGCTCTGGGAGGGCCCAGATCGATAGATGGTATTTGGAGATGACCCGGGCGGCTGACATGATCACCCCCAAATGCTCTCTCTGCTCCAAAGCTCGTCCTGCCCCTTGGTATAC
This sequence comes from Intellagama lesueurii, assembly GCA_037013535.1. Lineage (NCBI taxonomy): Eukaryota > Metazoa > Chordata > Lepidosauria > Squamata > Agamidae > Intellagama > Intellagama lesueurii. Next base: position 153,846,707 of record JBAJHW010000003.1, on the reverse strand, counting down.
TGAGGGGCTGCAAGCTATGAAGTTATCAAGGAGACAGCTAGAGAGCAGGTGGAGAAGAGATCAGTCAGCACAAAATAGGGCTGCAGTTAAGACCATGGCCAATAAATATGCTAATGCCCTTAAACGGGCTTTAAATATGCTAATGCCCTTAAAAGAAAGACTTTTAACATCCAGAGGATTGGTGAGGCTGCGAACTGACAAGTGGAATTGTTCTGGGTGGTCCACAACCTTACCAGTTCTGGCCATTCAAGGCCTTGTTTTGAGTTCACTAGTGATCAGTTTGAAGCCTTTTTTAGAGCAAAAATCGAGCACATTCATGCGGACCTCAGCAGCAGTTTAGCTGATCTGGGGGTGACTATTGCTGCCCCATCTTCCATTGCCCAGTTGGTTCAGTTTGACCCTGTAGTAGAGGAGGAAGCCTCCAGGGTGATGGCTAGCTGTAGGCCCACCACCTCCTCACTGGATCCTTGCCCAGTGTGGCTGATCAGAGCCACGAAGGGGGCTATGATTGATTGGGTCGTGAACATTATTAATTCATCACTGAGGGAAGGAATGCTTCCCTCACGCTTAAAAGAAATCATCATCCGATCCATCATCAGTTAGTGTCAGACAACCTTATCAATTCCATCCGATCGCTAACATACCATTCCTGGGCAAGGTGATCAAGAGGGTGGTGGCAAATTAGCTGCAGTCATACCTGGAGGAGCAGGTTTGCCTTGACCCATTCCAGTCTGGATTCAGGTCATGAGAGGATACTGAGATGACACTGGTCACGCTGCAGAATGACCTTTTAGGGGAGGCTGACAGGCAGATGCACCCTGTTGGTACTCCTAGATCTCTCGGCGGCTTTTGATACTATTGTCCATGGTTTCCTCCTGGACAGGCTCTCTGAGGTTGGGATTGGGGGCTTAGCATTAAGCTGGTTCTGATCCATCCTCGAGGACCGTGTCCAGAGAGTTCAGCTAGGGGAGGAGTTGTCGGCACCTTGGACCCTATGGTATGGGGTTCCTCAGGTGGGGTTCCTCAGGGATCGGCAGTATCCCCAAGGCTGTTTAATATGAGTTTTGGAGTAAGGTGTCATCAGTATGGTCATGACACACAACTCTTTCTCTTTCTTACCACCGCTACAGTGGATGCCATCCAGACACTGGAGCGTTGCCTGGCTGCAGTACTGGAATGGACCAGGGCTAACAGGCTCAAACTAAACCCAGACAAAACAGAGATTTTGCTCCTGGGGGGACCTCCGGTAACTTAGGTGGGATGGTTCCTAGGCTGGATGGTATTCCTCTCCACTTTAGGGACCATGTGTGTAATTTGGGTGTTCTTCTGGATCTGGCTCTTTCTTGAGTGTCCCAGATTGCAGCCGTGTCCAGATCAGCCTTTAACCAGCTTAGACCAATCACCCAACTTTGCCCATACCTAGACGAGGACTCCCTCAGAACTTTGGTGTAGGCCCTGGTCATTTCCCGAATCAACTACTGCAATGCTCTCTATGTGGGGCTCCTCTAGAACCCAATCCGGAGACTTCAGCTGGTCCAGAATGCGACAGCCAGACTGATGGTTGGAGCAAGTAAATTTGACCACATCACTCCAGTTCTGGCTTGCCTCTACTAGTTGCCCATAGCGTCCCGGATCAGGTTAAAGGTTTTGACACTCACATACAAAGCCCTCCACGGTTTGGGCCCCTGTTACTTGTCGGAGTATCTTTCCTTAATGTCATCTGCCCAACCCACAAGATCATCCCAGTCAAGGCTCCTACAGGTGGCCACCCTGAGGGACGCCCATAAATCCTCTACAAGAGGTAGAGCCTTCTTCATGGTGGCTCCAACTTTATGGACCAACTTCCAGAGGAGCTCCACTGTGGACTTTTAGGAAGCAATTAAAGATAACTGCTTTTCAGGGAGGTTTTCCACACCGACCCCAGCTAACCACCCCTCCTCTTTTTCCCTCCCCTCTTTTCCTCCATCTGCTCTGGGATTAGTCAGTGTCATCTGTTTTTTTTAAGGGTTATTACTGCTGGTTTTAATGTCTCTATTTTTATTTTTGTTTCCTATTTTATGTGTTGTAACCTGCCCATAGTAGTGCTGTGATACTAATGGGAGTGGGATACAAATTGAACGAATGAATGGACGGACGGACGGACGGACAAACAAACAAACAGACAGACAGACAGACATCTCTGAATACAGGAGATCCCTTTCCTTACTGTATCCATGAACTAAGTATGACGCATGTTAGCTGTGATGAGGTTCGCCAAGTGCCAGCTATTTTTCCAGTGATTGAGCTAGAAAGCTAGGCAGAAATCATCGGGCACTTGCCAGAGAATCTCAGCCATTGCCCTAGCTCTGATGTGGAGAAGAAGTCTGGGGGTGTATATGGACCAAACCAGGGCACCCCTTCCTATCCCTCAGCTGATTTGCCTTTCTGAAGCAGATGGAAGGTCAGAAACCAAGTCTTCAAGGCCACTCCATCTGCTGTCTGGGGCTTCCATGTCCATCAAATCCTGTAAATTAAAGAGAATTATGAAGTGGAAGTTCAAATACTCACCCTGAAGCCCACCTGATCCTTTAGTCCAGAAGGTGTCCCCTGCTATGATTTCTCTCTGCATAAAGTTGGTTCTCCCTTTAAAACAAGGGAGGCCTCTTCAGACAAGAGATATCCAGAGAATTCACTGGGAGGACTCTTCCAGCACATTATGTATAATACCACTTGGAGTGAGTGTAAAGCTGATGGGGGCAAATGGGTGGAAAAGCCACAAGAACAAAGGAAATATGCTTTCATGTTCTCTCAGAAACCTGTTTCCCAGTGCAAGGCCACCCACCATCCAGTTCCTCACCCTCCTTTTGTATGTTTCCTGCTTGAAACAGGCTTCATAATCCTGCAGTGTTGGGTGGAAGCAACATTTAGAGGAAAAAGCCATGGGTATCTGGCATCTCTCTGCAGCAACATCCCAGCTCCCAATACTTTCTTGCAGTGTAGGGGTAGGACTTCTTGCCTGTTTGCACATGCAGTGTGTAGGTGAACACTGAAAGCACGCTCACCTCACTAATCACAATATTGGCCATCATGCAGCACGCTGTGGAATGGGAGGGAAAGGGTAGAGAAGACATCCTTTTATCCTTACCCAAGATGCTGCAGACTCCACTGGACTGGTCTCACATGGTGGCTGCTCCTCTTTGTACTCCTGTTGTTGCTGCTCAGTGACACTGAAATGAGGACACTATAGGTCAGAAACTGAAGGCATAAAAACCCCACAGGATGAAACCATCACTCCAGCAACTAGCCCTGACTCCTGTTTTCAGAGGTGCTCCATGAAAGCTTCAAGCAGACCATCTAGACAACCATCACCTCCCATCCTTTGCTCTCCAGCAACTCCTAAGTACTGAGCTCCAGGAATCAACCAACAGAAAGGATTGTTACATGATTCTACAATAATTCCTAGTATTCCTTAGCCAGATTTGGGGCTGGCGTTGGGGAACTGTCACCCAAAAAGTAGCTTTTACAAGCTCTGTATGTAGGACAAGATGATCTTTAGGAATAGAAGAGGGATTTCCTGAACCTTCTTATAGATATGCCTTTCAGAGGATTTGGACAGCTCCCCAGTATGAGAAGGAGCTGTGCCCAAATTTTGTCCTTTACACAAGGCCATAGTTGTGCGGGGTCTCTGCTGCTCAGAGGAATGACACCTGCTTGGTAATCAACTCCTGGGATCTCTGGATATGAAAAGATAGAGGTCCAGCCCTTGGGATCTCCATTTCTGAAGACTTTAGAGGGGACATTTTGGAGAGCTACTATGAATCTGAAGTACGCAATCCAAGACTAAAGCCCCTCCCACCCCAAATGACTCAGTGAAAGGCAAATGTTCAAAGGCCCCCCTAAGTTCATCATATCATCTGGCAGCCAACCTCAGAGCATCTCAAGAAAGCACTGGTGATCCCAGATATACAGTATTTTCTGTCCTAAAATCTCCATCTTTCCCCTGAGAGGCTTTGCTGGAGTGAGCCACAGCTGACTGACTTCAATCTGGGGGAGCTGCAGAGCTTACCTAGAACCCAGGTGCCAAAGGAGCACTGGCCCATGTCTCTCTGAAGAGCTGATGAGAGGAAATCCCCACAGCCCAATCATATTTAGTTACAGAGCCGGGAGAAGTTTATTTTGGGGAAAGATAACTCCCAGCTTCCCAAAAACGGTAGGGCCACCTAAGATCTGCTTAGATGCCAACTAAAGAATTCTCTGTGTACCTGTGGTTGACCCTCCCCTCCTTCATCACCTCCAAGTCCTCCGCATCTCCCACAAGGCTAAGGAAGTATTGAGCAATCCTGTTTTTTCTTTCCATTCATCACTTCCTACCCTTTTGTGCTCCCTCTCTTTTCTCTGCTGATTAGAAAAGCTGTGGGTTTAGACTGGATGCTCCTTGGGGGCAGGGACTGGGGTTGTGTTTCGCTGTAGGAATTTTTCTGTGATGGCAGTGCATCAGCTGTTTGGGATCCTACTTGTCAGGTAAAGGAGCAGGGTCTTCCTCTGTTGGGGTGCCTGCTCATCAGGAACACAGGCACCACCTCCTCACACTCTGGAAGAAAGAAAGAAGAGCGAAAAACTAACATTGTGAGAGGCAGAGCTGTTTGAGTGATCACTGCCAAGAGATCATGATGGACTAAACTTTGAACTGACCCAGGCAGTCTCTCTCCAAACTCCCATACCTGTCCATGACTGGGTGAAGAAGTGGAGATTTGGTCCTGAGGGTAGGGTGGGGGGAAGCTGAACTTCTATGGGGTGGAGGGACCCAGGACCTCCTTTTCCCTCCCATCCTGTTTGGCTGCCCTAAAGGTCTGGAAGAAGCTCCATTGTGCACTGGTATAGCTTAAAACACTTCCCACTAGGTTAGGCAGAAACAGTGGGAGAAGAGGAGACCTTTCCCACTCCCCATAATATTGGCACTATTCGGGTCTCCTGAATCTGTCCAAGATGCAGCCCAACCCCACTGATTATAATGTTGTTTTTTTATTAAGGCATCCCTGCCCATTGACAGGCATGGGAAAGTGGCAGCCATCTTGTCCCTTCTGCTTAAGGAGGACATTTTGTTTACACACAGACACACAAACTTTAAAAATGCATCAATGTCTTTATTTGGATTGGGGGCCTTTCTATGATGGGGTGTTCCTTCCTTATTTTCTTTATTTCTTTTTTTTTAATTGTTGTTGCTTTATTTCTATTCCATTTTTAAATTTCTTTTATTTTGTTTTGTTTTTATTTGTAATCTGTAGGGGCTTGCTCTGTCTTTTTTCCATTTATGTGGGGTGGAGAGAAAGCTTGTTTTATGAGAGGGAACAATCCTCCTTCCCCCCCATAAAAATAAGGATAGGTGCCTGCTTGGCCTAGTAATTTTTTTAAAAAAAACTTTCAAAATGCTTGGGTGTCTTTTTATGTTAAAAAAATACTGTTAAAAATTTCCTCCCTTTTTAGAAGAAGGTTTGTTGACTGCTTGGCCTATGACTGACTCTTATTCTCCAGCCCTCTGTTAAAAAAACAAAATAAAAATTAAAACCTGCTTTTGAGGACCGTTGGATTGGCATTGATATTCTTCCCAGATTTATAAAATGATTTCCCCCACTCTCAGTAATAATTTTTTTAAAAATCCAATGTAATCAGTTGGGCTTGGAGTGGTGTATTTCCATTTTTATTTTTAAAGAAATTTGCTTATGTGTGTTGGGTGTGCATTCCTATTCCCTTCCCTCTCTCCAAAAATCCTCCTTGTAATTCTTTGGCTTGGCACTGGTGCCCTCCCTTATTCCTGGGAAATCCCTCCTTTTGTTCTTTCTTGGACTGGCACTTCGGTTTACACCCCTTTGCATGAGGTTGGTTCAGGATTAGAGATGGGATATATGCATTTGTCTCCCGGGAGAGATGAATACGAATATCATCATCACAGGTGGCTGGGCACTTTGGACCCTCCCTCCAGAACCAGCTGGTCCACTTACAGTGTGCACAGCTGTCACCATTTGCACTGTGCCAATCACGAAAGTAGCTCAGCTGCCACTTCCCAGTCTCCCTGTGCTGCTGACCACTCCAGCAAGGAGGTGGGATGAGAAGTCTCCCTGCCCAGCTACTGAGTGGTCAGTAGCACAGGGATGCAGGGAAGTGACAGACAAGCTTCTTCTGTGATTGGCACAGCGCGAAAGATGATGGCCACGCATGCTGCACCGTGAGCGGAAAGAGTTCTAGTTCTGGGGGGAGGTTCCAAAGGGCCCGGCCACCTGTGGTGGTGATATTCGTATTCGTCTCCCCCAGGAGATGAATACGAATATCCCATCTCTATTTAGGATGGTGGCTGGAAAACTCAGAATGAATTTTGGATGGTCAAAAAAAGAATTAATTACGCATTTAGTAGTCACAGCAAAACTAATTATAGCAAAAAAAAAATGAAATATTAAATACAACTTTCAGTTAAGTGAATGGTATAAATAAGTATGGAATTTAGCCATTAACTATAAGTTGACAGGTGAGATTGAAATAAAAAAGGGATTGTTTAAAATCAATGAATTTAGTGATATATGGGGAGATTTTATAACATTTGTTCTAGTGACAGAAAAAGATCAGGCACGAGCACAAGAAACATGACAATTTAGGGAGGGACAAAGGGCTTTTTAATGAGAAATAGATAATAATAATAATAATAATAATAATAATAATAATAATAATAATAATAATAATAATAATAATACGAGGTAATACAGGTATCTCAAAATATCCCAGTGGTGGGGAGCACTAAATGTTAGTAATAAGGATAGTTGTGGATTAAGAGGTATTACTTTGTATTAATTATGATATTTTTCCGTTTATCTCTTTTTTTGTGGATTATGATGTTTGTATTGTAGGTTTATTTTTCAATTAGAAAGAAATTAAAAATTAAAAAATGAATTTTGGACTTGCATCATCAGTTCAATTAATTGATTAATTGATGACCCACCACTGGAATGGTCATGTTATAAGAGGTGTATTGGGACACTGACAAATAACTTTTCTTTTTGTAAAATACTTCTGATTCATCTTGAAACTTTGGTTTCTTTTCATTTTTTAACTATGGACAGAATTCTGCCCAAGGCTCACCAATCCAGACATGCTCCTTCCTCTTTCCCTCTCTTAACCCTTGCTTTCAGAGTTTCCCCTGTTCACTCTTTGCACAACCTCAGAGGTTTTTTGGGCTGTTTTGAAAATGTCTATTTTATTTTATTTTATTTTTAACCTTCTGCATTTCACTCAGAAGTGAGTCTGAAGACTGAATAAATATTTATTTATTTATTTATTTATAATTTAATTTAATTTAAAATATTTTTACCTCACCTTTCTCCTTAAAAAAGACCCAAGGTGGCTTATATCATTAAAAGGCAATATTTAAAACTAACAACTCTAAGTATACAAATATTTAAAAGGATCAAACAAATGCCACACTAAAAAAATGGTAAACATAAGCAACACCATAAAAAAACACATTCAAAGCAGTAAGGCACACCCATCCCAGTAACTCAGGGAAAGCTTGCTGAAGTTAAGTAACCAAGTTGTTGCTTTGGTACCTAGCAAAGGATGTTCCCCCCCCCCCAATTCCGGTCACCCCTTTCCTAGATCAGAAAAAGTGCCCTTAAACCAGATGGGCAAAATGCACCCCCCAGTATATTGATGGACTTGGGGGGGAGGTTGGAAAAGTGGGTTTTCCGCTTCTAAAGGACCTCAGCAGTAATGATTTTTATATCATTTAGTTTGGGAACAGACCCTCCAAACCTCAAAACACAACAAATTGACACCAGAGGTGGCAGGAATTTCCCCTCTCCTCCTATTTTAAGTGTACTCTCTGCTGGCTGGGTGCTGGGAGCCAAAAGATGCCCACCCTTGCCCTCCACTCTGCCCCACAACCCCTCCTGGTCACTCACTCTGAAAGCTCTGGATATTCTTCGTTCCCTGATGTGCTGATGCCAGAGAGTCTGGTTGAAGCAAACGTCTTGCCCAACCAAGAGCCACCAGCAGGAGAGCCCTGAAGCTGCTTCTATCAGTGACCTTAGTCCAGAGCACGAATGACCAGTCGCCCTGGGCTGGCTCGGAACAGCGTTGCTGCGGCAACCACGTAAACAGACCCAGGCTCTGGAACCCAGCAGAGCAACCACCAACTTTTGAATGAAAACTAGTCTAAGCTTTCACAGGGCTCAGTGGCAGTGATGTGGACATTTAGTATATTTTTGCTGTAAGGTACGATGGAGGGGGGCAGTTGGCTGGTGCTTTGCTTTCCACTGCAGGCAGAAGTGCTTTCTTCATTTTAACCTTTTAGAACTAGTGACATATAAGAGCTGATACAAAACGTATTGTATCAAGGGGAAGGAGGCATGGCCATCCAGGGTATCCTGTGGGGCAAAACTGGGATCCTAGAAGGGCTTAATTACACTCCAGAGCCTGAAGTTCATAATCTTTGGGCTGTGTCTCAGATTGAGCCCATTTACTTTGTCCCTCTGGACATATCAGGACCCATAAGAAATCAAGCCACCTTCTGTCTTCATATGCATGTCACATACACATGGCTCCATTTCTTGATCATGTTAGGCCTTATCTAGAAGCAGTGTACCTTTAAGAGAGAAATGCTTTTTGTTTATCTGAACAGGAGTTTGCCTCAAAATGCATCTGGCACATTAGCTTACCTGTCTTTTGTAAGTGGGACATACCACTCCCATTTGAAAATAATTGAGAAACAGCAATATGTTTGCACAACAGATGTCTCAGTCACATGGCTTTTAATTATTTGCATGCCTCGTTATATGAGGAAATACATATTTGCCTTAAAGCGTGTGATCTGACCTTCGGACTCTGATTGAATGTAGGAAGTAGCTATACAAAATGATTCTAATCTACTCTATTAGTAACTGCCTGATGAAAATTATGGCACAGCACCATGTGACTGGAATCTTACAAGGGTTCACATAAGGTTTGCATAACTTGCCATGGTCAATTACAACTAATTAATCAGGTGCCAGGGGACATATTGGTTGTGCAATCAGATGTGTGAATAGGCTCATTTCTTATGCATGCCCCCTACTCTATCATTCAGCTGCAAGTAACTGTGGTAAGTTAACACAAACCTTATGCGAACACTAATAGGTTCTTAGACTTGTATTGATATTAGACTTTGTCTCAGAAACTCATCTTTACAATTTAAAACCAAATGTGTAATGTTTAATTACATAATTACTCAGTGGAAGAATGGCTGAAGACCTTTTAGTTACCATCAGCAAACCTAAAATTTGTACTTCGATACTTCTGTTCCTTGTGTTTTTGTATGTGTGTGTTATGTGCTGTCAAATCAGAACCAACTTACAGTGCCCCTAACGGGCTTTCATGGTAAGGGCCTGAACACACCAGCCAAATGTACCCGTTATACCTTAGATTGTTGCATAAATTTCTAGTCACATGGCCATGATTGAATCATTTCCCCAGCCAGCAGTGCATCTCCGGTTTATTTCCCCCTCACTGGGAGGGTTGTGTTATTTTGTTCTGATGATGCATCAGATCATTCCTTACCAGTATTGCATGTGTGAACGTCAATCCCACACGCCCCCCCCCCGATGCCCTGTCCTTCTGCATGAACTTCTCTTTTCCACATGTCACACATGTGTCCTCCTTGGTCTGCTGCAGGGCTACTGCCGCCCTGAAGGAGATGCCCCTCGCTGCAAAATGCAGCACCCTGATAGGCTCAAGAATTGAAACAGGACTCTGGAAACCCAGCCCCCCCCACCATAAAAAAACACAGACAGCTGCACTTTTTGGCACAAAAAGTGCCTTTCCTTCATGTCAGGCCAGGAGCCCAGTCCTGAAGTATGCAGCCCCCATTTTAGAGAGTACGGGGCCCCACATGACTCCACTCTGTAGCTTGAGACCTCTCCAGCCCAGGGCATGCTCTGGGCACCCGTCCCGTCCTGGTTTGGCCAGCAAAGGAGGCCTGACAGCAGGTCCTGCAGCGCGGGTCCCCTTGCTTTGCCTCCCACCTGTGCTCCCCACCAGGGAAAATAAAGAAGAGAGAGCGGACAGGACCAAAGCACCACCTTGAGGAAGCATGCCCACCCTGCGGGGCTTGGTGCAGAGGTGGCAGGGGGTATACCCAACCTTTGCCAGCAGAGAGAGAGAGGTGTGGGAGGGAGGGTCCATTGTGTGCAATGCATTTATTCAAGAGTAAGGGGCTGCACTGCCCCAGGAGACAAGACAGAAAATAAATCGGTTCCACAGTGTAGCCGGCCATAACGTTTCAAATAGGAGGAAATGAGTAAGTAACGTTAAAACAAATGGGAGTGTTTGCCCCAAAATATACCACATGCCTGCAATTCAGTACAACAGAGGTATGAAAAGATTCATTGGAACTGGGGTACATTTGGCTGGTGTGATCAGGCCCTGAGATATTTAAGGAGTGGTTTTATCAGTTTTCTTCTTCCAGTGAATTTCCATGGCTGAGTGGGGATTTGAACCCAGGTCTCGTGAGTCTTAATCCATCACTCCATCCATAATAGCACACTGGATATTTGTATTACTGTATAGCTGCATATAAATCCTAGGTCATATCACTGTGATCAACTAGTAGATGCTTCAACAAAAACTCTCAACTCAGGTTTAATTTCTAAATGTAGCCTTTGAGTGTAGACATCACTACTTTAGGCAGTGCAACCTGAGCTGGACTTCTTTGGTTGAGAAAGCACTGGAATCATTAAACCATTTACACAATATTTGTTTTATTTACAAAAGTAGAACATACGATAAGTGGAACATACAAGGAGAACATTGGGAGGCAAAAGACACACTCACAAGGCTACAAATCTAGTACTTCCCAGTGTTAGCTCTGTTGTTCTCCTGAGGGTTAGCCTCAGGATCCAATTCCTGGGCTCTGCTTCTATCTTCCAAAACTGCAAACTGGTGTTTCCTCTCTCTCTCTCTCTCTCTCTCTCATTCTTCCAGAGCTTGGAATGTTACATTTTGAAAGGAACTCTTCGCAATAGTAATTACTTATCAGCAGAGAGGTTGCCATTATCATTACAGTTGCTTTTGTCCAGCAAGCAATTTGTGGCATTACACATTAATAGTGCACTGTGTTTTCATCGCCAACAGGGAAGAAAAATACAAGAAAATGCTTTCTGCTTCTTTCCAATTTCTTCCTTGGAAATATTTATAAAAAGAAAAAAAATCCAAATAATACTTTCCTTACCAGTTAGGACTGATAAGAGAATGTGAAAAACCCTAAAAATATCAAAATCATCTAGCTGCTATTCATTATATTTAAGTAACTTAGGTGTTTCTTCTTATACTGAAAACCAATTTGAACTGGTTACATTTCTTGTTGTAATATATATATATAACTAGTTACAGGCAACTAGATTACTTTTATCTAGTTATTGTTACTGCTCTTACCTCCCTCACACAAACATGCACACACCTCTTATGTCCTCTCTTCCTAGCTAGAGGGTTGTCACCTTACTCATGTTGATTAAGTTATTTATTTTATTTCATTAAGTTATGTTATTCAAACATAAAGATCCCCAAATATCTTCTGGCCCTTCTTTACTTATTTCACAAATTTCTACCCCACATTTAAATCCTGAAGTTTGACATCTTACACATATTAAACCTTTAGTACAATAACAAACATATAAACAAAGGCCAGTAGGATAATAAAATGATATATTAAAATTATATTCTGGCAAGATCAAAATTGTTTGTTGCAGAAACCTCATTTTTTAAAAAAAAAACCCTGGGTACATAAAATGTCAGCATTTGATAGAGAACTTTTGATGGAGATCCCACCATCGAGGCAGGTTCATCAACTTGCATCGTGACAATTTTCGGCTATGAAGAAACAGCTACTAGTAAAATAATGTTAATCAGTAATGTTACACCCCACCACATATATGTATCTGTGTTATGATTTATTGCAGTTTTTCTAATAGATATAATAAATATGCTTACAAAGCCAAAGTCTGAGGTGATACTGTAAGATTCTCTGCATCACATGGAGTTGGCCATTGGCCAATAAGGGTGTGCAATTCTTTTAAAACAAATGGGGGGAGGTGAAATTAATAGGCCCTCTATTTAATTATTTCAGTTACAGAGTTGAATGAGATGAATTATGAATGAAAATCTACTTGTTGCTCTCTTTTTGTGTGTCCATTGAAATTAGTGGGAGATAATGACAACAGATAATGTTCTGATGCATGTACCTTTGGTGTTTCAGGCATTCTAGTTCTCTCTCAGTTTTACAGGACCAGAATGAACTATGCACAATATGTATGCTATTGATGAAGACATAAAAACAAACTATATGACATTAAGTTCTTGACAAAAATATTACTATTCATATAAGAATAAATCTGAAAGCTTTTTGTGGGTTTATTTAAAGGCTCTGGGAAGCAGGAAATGGAGAACTTCTATTCTGTGTGCAAAAACAAAACTAGAAATGGACTGTGGGATGAACTGTTAGTATAAAAAATTAGACTAAATCTGAAGAACATGAAAACAATTATAGTTCCAAAATATAATTTAAATCACATTTTATGAATTTAAAAACCATCTGAAAAACAGATTTGCACTATTGAACTTTTTCACTGTCAATCATAAGACTGTGGATTGAAACCAAATATATTTCCAGGGAAGAATGCAAAACACCTTCTGTATTCAAAAGAAAAGCTTCAATGGATGACAGATTAAACTCTTGAAACTGTTAATGATAGATGAGAAACAAAAGTAAAATGTGGCAGGAATTGCAGCAGAAACCTTAATGCAACTTTTCAGTGACTTTCATGTACTAATAAAGAGAACAATAGTAATAAACATTGCAAAGAAACAGAAGAGAACAACAAAAAGGAAAAAAATCTCTTTTTGAGATTTAATAAGTAAAAGGGAAATTTAAACCAAGAATTGGGATGTTGAAAGATCAATGGGAATATATTATTGGGTTCAGATAAACTAAACAGAAGATGGAAATAATACACTGACAAACTATACAGAAGAGAAAGAATGATAAGATTCCTTCACAGAAGACTCCTTTGATTAAAAACCAACAGTTTCAGAAACTGAAGTGAAAGCCACTCTAAAAGCAATTGGAAGAAATAAATCACCAGCGGTAAATGGGTTAGAATATTCTATGCTACAGAGACTGAATCTGTCAAAACCTTAACAAGACTATACCAACAAATATGCAAAATAAAACAATGTTTCACAGACTGGAAACTTAAAGATATGTTCTGATCCAAAAGAAAGGTGATGCCAAAGATTGTGGCAGCCATAGGACCACTGTATAAACGCTCAAGGTTTTGCAACAAAGAGTTTTGCCATATATGGAGTAAGAAATGCCAGATGTTCAAGCTAGATTCAGAAAAGTGAGAGGTCTTGGAGAGTATATTGCAAATATACATTGATCACTGGAGTATACTAAAGAATTTAAGAAGAAAATCAGTATTCTATTTGAATTACAATAAAGCTGTACAATATTATAAAAAGCTATGGGTCATTCTATAAGAAATGGGATTGCCAAAATATTAGATTGTCCCGATGCTATTTGACAAAGGTGTCAGGCAGGTATCTTTTGAACTATGTAGCAACCCAGTATGCTATGCATGGACCAATTACTAACACAGTTGGTCATATGATCCTCTTGAGATGAGAAAACATCTGTAGGAAAAGTAATTTGTTTGTTCACTTGTTCTTCAAGAATCGATCAACAGCTCTTTTGTTCCCGCCACTAGATGATTAACCTTTCTCACACTCTGAGGCATTTTTTTTCCCAGTTAGTTCTTGTTCCTTGTCCTCCATCTTGGAGACAAACATTTGGTTGAGCTCTCTCCTCAGCCATGAGTTTGAGATAGACAGAAACTATTTCCCATCATTTAAACAGATTAAATGATTCTTCTTTTTACCACTAACAATCCCATGTCTTCACGTTACCTTTTTGAGCACATAATTTTGTAAGTAAATATTTTTTCTTTTTACAATTGTCCAATTGATTATTTTTTGCTGGTCTAACTAGAGAAGGGGAATTCTTGGGGAACTGGCTTATAATTCTAAGCCTATGTATTTAAGAAACTGCCCCACTTTATGTTGGGCAGCCACACAAAATTGAACATTACCTATCTGGTTTTTTTTTTTAATTATTAAATTTAATTTTGTTTACACAGAAGAAAAACAAAAACATAAACAACACAAAGCAATAGTGCACCCCTCACCCCAATGACCATCCATTAATACTCTGTCTCTCTGTATAAAACAACAACATTCCATTCATCTTTTAAATGACCCCTCATCCCTTCCAGAAATACATATATTCTTGCCCTGGCTTTTGCCCTTTCCCTTTACTGAATACGGCATTTATGAAGTCATCCCATATCTCATTAAATTTATTGATCTTTATCGCTCCTCTTTTAAATTTAATTTCAAATGTTGGTTCATCGTTAATCACAATATTCCAGATTTCATTGTACCATTCATGTGGTTGAAAATTCCAATTGTTCTTCCAGCTTTTTGCTATAAGTAATCAAGCAGCTGTTATCATGTTTATAATCATTTCTTTTTTTGAGTTATTTACATCATGGTTATCCATTAACAGTAATAATACTATTTTGATGATGCTTCAATGTTCACTTTCAATATTTCTCTAATTACCTCTCTGTTTAATCTATATGCAGAACCTATCACACAGAAAGTTGGATTAAATTCAAATGAAGGAGAAGTGAAGATTGGTGAAAGGAATATCAGCAATTTAAGTTATGCAGATGACACCATCGCATAGGCAGAAAATATAGGCAGTTATTTGAAACACCTCCTGATGAAGGTGACAGAAGAAAGTGCAAAAGCAGAATTATGGATGAACATTCAGAAGCAAAAAATAAAGACTACAAGAGAATTATATAATTTGACAATGAAGAAAAAAAAAGGAAATTGTTAAAAGTTTCTCTGTACCTTTGTTCAGTCTTTGATCCAAACAGAAACTGTGGTCAGAAGTCAACTGAGACTAGAAAGAGCAGTTTGAACGATCCTCAGAAGTTTAAGAATGTTTTGCTGGAGATCAAAGACAAGATCATGCATGCTATGATATTCCCAATTATTACGTACAGATGTGAAAGTTGATCATGAAGGATGTTGACGGGGGGAAAATTGATAAATTTGAAATGTGATATTGGAGGAGAACTTTACAGATACCAATGACTGCCAGACAGACACATGAATGGATTGTAGATCAAATGAATCCCAAACACTTTGGAGAAGAAGAAAAGAAAGGAAAAGGAAAAGAAAAAAGACTATACTGAGGCTATTGCACTTTGGGCACATTATGAGAAGACAAGAAGTAATGAAAAATACAATAATGCCAGGAAGAGCTGAGAGCAGTAGGTGACAACAAGTGAACATGAAATGGACTTTGAATGAAAGAAGCTATTGCCTTTAGTTTGCAAGAACTGAGCAGGGCAGTTACTGACAGGATCTTTTGGAGGTCACTAATGGAGCAGTATATAAACAAATGAATTGAATAAATAATATGGTTTGCCATAAGTTGGAAATTAGTTGATGATGCACAGACACAAAAACCATGTTCAAAAACACTGACCAAGTTACAGTTGCCCATCCCAAATAATGAGGAAGCCTTTCAAGCACACACATCAACAGCACTGAGGTGCTGGCTGAGCAGTTTCCTGTATCCCTTCTTATCTAGGACTATAAATATGGGAATGAAACAGAAGAAGGAAAAGCACCTTCAAGGTAGGAAAAATCCTGCTCCCTAAGCAGACCACAGGAGAAAAATTTATTTCTTTATTTAAGGATGACTGTTCTTCAAGTGAAAATAGAGCAAATAAAACCACAATTGAAATGGCCCTCCTCTTCCAGAAGGACACGACGTTTTTTCTCTGGCCCTGCCTTCAACAGAACATGGAGTTAACCCTATGCTTTAGTGGAGGTATTGGGACCCTCTAGCATGCCCCAGAAGTCCCCTCCAATCCTTGAAGAAGAGAGTGAAGCAAGAAGGCGAGAGTTGCAGATTCAGGGCTGCGGTTCAAACGATTTGCAGCTCCCTTACCTTTTATGTGTGACAGTGAAGTGCAGGATACAGTCAGCTAGCTTTGCAAGGCACTGTGATAAGTGAATTTTGCTGCTCCTTTGTCTGCTTTGTACTCAATGTGATACGTTCAGTTCTTTCCCCTTTCTATGGTGCAGCAGCCTCTGCAGGTACTGCCTGTAGTCATGGTCAAATTTAACACCACATCAACCCAATTTAACAAAAATAAATAAATAAACAATGTTTTAAAATATCTATTTTCTCAGCTGATTGCAAATCATAATTTGTCAGTTTAGCTATGGCAAACTACAGTTAATTAAGCTTTCCTTAACTATGGTTTGGTATGATACCTAAATTGAGCCAATACAGTATAGTACCTGTTTAAGAAGGAATTGCAAATTGAAAAAGTGAGGGGACAGAGAATGGGAATTCAGCTTGTAAGATCTGGTGCAAAGAGCATGGAGCTGTCTGAATAGCATGAGTATAGCTTCTGTGCAAAAGCATTAATGTCAGAACACTGTAATACATATTTTCCTAGCACAGTCATGAAATACTGGGAATTTATATGGGAGTTTACAGTGGTTCCGCAGGCCTCTTATCTCGTGCCCTGAAGACATGTGTTGACTTCATTGGAGAGATTGATGTTGCTGCTGCTTGTATTTAGCAAACAGGACTTTATATAAATAAAATGACAGCTAGCACACAATACTTAAAAAAATTCATTCACCACCAGTGGCCTGAAGTCTCTTCTTAGTATCTATTTACAAACTGAGTACCAATGGATACAACAGAAACCCACCCACCCCCATGGAGACAGAATGGGAATTGCTGACAACAGTTTTAAATTCTGCTGGGTTAAGAAACAGAACCCCTTCTTTGGGTCTCATGCAAGTTTAGTCACCTTCATGATCCAGGGCACAAATTTGCTGACTTTTGTGTAAACACCAGGAGAGTCTTTTCGCCCACATCCATAACCCCAGGATGTGATCCCTACAATTACCCAGCGTCCACTTGATTGTTGACACATAAGTGGTCCCCCACTGTCACCTTGACAGCTGTCTACCCGGTTTTCTTCAGAGAGGTTGCCAGCACATAGCATACGATTACTAAACTTCTTCCCATAACGGAACCTGCATACACCCCTTGGTAGTAAGGGTACTGAACCTTGAAGTAACATCCTTGAATATGATCTCCCTAAAACAGGAACAGATGACAACTAATGTAGCTCAGCAAACAGAAAGCAACCATTTTACCAAACTAGCATACAAGTCAACAAACAACAGAAGTTTTCATTTTTAGGAGCTTCATATTTTACAGAAGAGGAATGTTAATGTGATTAACTCATTCTTTTAATGAATTTGTAATGGTTATTTTCTGAAAAAATAAAATAAAAGAAGTAGCAGTATTTGAGGACTTTGGTACTCTGAAACACAAGTTATGTATTTCATGAATAACATTGGTTTATACCAAAAATTAATATTTTGTGAAATTGGCTTTAGGTTTTCACTGGGTCAAATGGGTCTAGATGGGGTCTGGGAATACAAAAGTATATCCTAAGCTAGTGTAACATATCTGGTGTTGGGTATAAAACCTTGAATTATATTGGCATCCAGTCATCACAGTCAACACTATGATGGTTAAAGAAGCATTCTCATTCATCTGCAGGACTCTAGTACTTATGCCAATGCAAGTATGGTGGACTAACACGGAGAAGGTGGGGGGGGGGGGCAGGGATGTCAGAGAGAGCAGAGGCTTCACATGTGAGATCCATGATACACAAAGACCCTGCATTAGTAAACAGTCTGAGCAGTCACAGAACAAAATGTGGCTTCCAGATGAAACGAAAACTGCCAGTCCTTTTTATCTACTTGGGATGACTGAACCGTTCATAGTATCCTATGGAGGAAAACTGGCATGCAGTGGTTGTTGCAACACTATTCAGGATTTAACCATCTTCAAATGACACCTAGATTTTGTTTTTTTTCTGCTTTCAATCTACTAATCATAGTCGAGGGACTTCGAAATAATCCATGAATAGTATGTGATCATCATCTGCAGAGGCTGTGTCTCTTCTAGCTGGCTGCCAAATGGTCATATTCTTTGTGTCCATCTGGATATATCCCTCTTAAACCTTGCAAGTATGAAAAAAGAAGCAGAAACCTGTATAATTTAATTGATGTGTCATTGTATAATGCCTTTCCTATGTCTCCTCTTCAATACACTCCAGCAAACACCGTTCATATCCACATGCATACAGTGTGTGCATCATAATATTTACAGTTTGTGAAAATCTGGATCAGATGAACAGGGAACTTATTTCAATTAAGACTGCAACTAGACAGTCAAATATTATAGGATTGCTGCATGTGCAAAACAGATGAATTTGCTTTTTAAAAACTGATCACATGATGCAAAGGCCAATTCAAATCAGTCAAGCCCTTTTTGCTCCCAACATGGAGGTTTTTTTTTCTGCCGCTGGGGGCTTCTCCTTTTTCAAGCTGGAATGATTTGAACAGACTTTTCCCCATGTGATGAGTTGTTTCATTCTCCCAAAGGATGGGCTATTTTGACTGGGGGTAGTATTCTGATGATGTATTAAGCTGTGATGTTTTGGACAGTAGGAACACCCACCCCCATGATCTTTCTCCCTAGCTGCCCTGAAGTATTTTTAAAAAATAAACTGCTGGGTTAACACTAGATCACCTTATCACTAAGTTCATTTACTAGTTTAGCACTAGATCACCTCTGCATGGACAAAAAAAGAGATAAAAATCAATATGAAATAGAAACAGCTCCGATGAATTACAGCAGACTACTATGCTTCCATGGTATATGTGTGTGTGTTTTTATGTTATGGAGAACTTTGGAAAAGTTCCCCAAGCGCCGTGCAACACTTTACACAGTTCACCAGCTTTACAATGAACTATAAAAGGAGAGACAGGGATTGGCAGATGATGGGATCAAAGGAAAGGGGGTCTATGGATCAAGCTGCATCAGATTGACGGGCCAGTATTGACACAATCTGCAGTATCCATATGATCACCTAATCTGAACAGAAGCATAAAACGGGCTGAGAAACAAGCCATAGCAAAGCCAAATTGCTCCAATTCAGATATGACACAGGCTTGCCAGTGTCGTCACAGCCTAACTACTATCAGAGGTTTCAACCAATACATGTAAAAATCACATTTTGGGGGGATGGCTGTAGAGATCGCTCTCTCTTTTTGCAATGGAAAGAACAGTGCAGATTTATTGCCTCCTCACCGTTGACATTATCTCTCATTTGCTCCCTTTTTTTTGGCATGCATGTACCGTTTTCCATTTGGCCCAGATTCAAATTTGGCATGGGTTTGGTTCCACGATCATTGCAGGTGATTCCTTTAATTTTTGTGTTAACTTTGTTAACAACTTCAATGGTAAGGAGGCAATAAATCTTCACTGTTTTCTTGACAGCAAAAAAAAGAGAAAAGAAAAGAAAAAAGAAAAAGAAATCTTGGTGTCTTTACAACGACCCAACTCCAAAGCTGACTTTTGCAAATATGAAACCATGACAAACATATTCTAGCCCCTTACTATCTTCTTTCATGTGAGAAATGACGATGGGATAGCTCACATACCGGTATCTCCCCAGCCAGATATGATGCAGGCTTGTCTGTCTATGGCATATTTCTCTTTCCTAGCAGGCAAGCAGACAGGACGGACATGGTGACTGAAGGAGAGACACTTGCCCTTTTTACCCAGCATTCTGACTAGGGCAATGTCATTATCATTGCTGCTGGACTGGTAGTTTCTGTGAAGGACAATCTTCTCCACGGGCAGGTCTCTCTCATACTCATCTTTCACACCAGTATGGTAGTCTCCTACCCGGAGGAGGTAACGTCGCACGTCCACACCAAACCTGGCCATGACAGAGTAATCATTAGAATCATTACCTCTCACTGGACACCCTGAATTTTCTTTTCTTCCTCAATGTTAATCTGCCTTCCTCAACTTACAGGGCAAGCTTCTTTCATTACAAGCCTGTCCTTATGATATTCTGTAAAGTGCCATCTCAGTCAATCAAAGAACTCAGAAAAGATGGCCAATCATGACACCTTTGTGTATTTAATGTGAGTATCGGAGTTTTTACAATCTTGCATACTGTCTTTAGTAGGTTTGGCTGGGAGGGACCTTTTTGGGCTGGGGTGACGGCCAATCTATCCAGTACTAACCAATCATTCCCTTCCTGCTTTTGAATTCAAAGAGAGCCCTGCCTCTCTATTCTGTGTCTTTTCCCCTCTTTTGAGTCTGTTGAAATCTGTGGGAAGCAGTCAGTTATGTTCATCAATTTGCTTTTCACTGTAAGTAAATTAAACATTTTTATTCTTTCTCCTACAAATTTCTCAAAGTGAGTTACTAGGACTTTGTGCCAATTAATGAGAAAGGTGTGGACTACTCTGGGGAATTTGGAGCTATTCTGCTCTGTAAATCCCTGCACTTCTGCTGCACAGCTAGAAGAATTTAGCAAAAAATACAAAATTCTGCAACAAGTACAACACATTCCACAGGTGCTTGTCAGCTTTGGGAAACAGAGTAACAAGCATGCCTTCACACTTTTCAGCACTCTTTATCTCTCATACAGCCTGTTACCTTTTGAAGCAATGTGCTGCTGTCACTACCCAGCAATTGCTGATCAGTGTTGCTCCACAGAGCAGACGAGCATCTCTGTGAAATCCCTTCAAACGTAGCGAGACTTGCCATGGCCAACCACCTCTGAAAAAGAAATGGGGAGCACTGCAAAAGGCAGACAGAATGGGAAGCCGGATGAAAGTCTATCATTGGAAAGCTGGTGCTGTTTTCCACTCCACCTTTTGCTAACTTGGATTCTTGAGTAAATGAGCTCTCTTAATACAGCTTACTTGGGGTACCTTCTAGAATAACATGAATGATACCAGGAAAAGTGCCTACATTTCACAGTACTGCTAGCAACACTGATATAAGCCAATTATACTCTATGCTGCACAAATACACACAGCAAGAGCTATCAGAAGTAATTTACTATTAAATGCTAGCAAAACAAACAGTTGTGGGAAATGAACTGAAGACACCTGCCCCAGTCCTACATCATACCCCTGGCAGAGATGAAAGAGCAACCCTGTGTCTTTTCAGTGCACAATAATACTTAATAAAGGCACATCCTATTTTCTTCTTCTTGACCTCACCAATCTGTCTGTTCCTGGTTTGTTTGTTTTTTAATCTGGTATTTTGTTGTATAGACATACACTTTGCCACACATTTCTGCTCTACTGTTGGATTCAATTAACTTCCAACGTGGCTTGCTGTCTCCATTTCTGAGTTACCTTCAAAGTTTGCCCCATCTACAAAATATCACAACAGTTGAATTATGACAGGGCTACTTCTATTCAGGATACAACACCATGTAACATCAGAACTAGCGCACCAGTCTGAATGGATGAAAGACACCTGATGTCATGGATACCGCTCAAGCAGCAAGGAACAGATCTGACACCATGTCCAAGGTGTAAACATGATCATGTAGGGCAGCCATTCTCAACGGGGGCCATTTGGCCCCCTGGGGGGCCCTGGCACATTTGAAAGGGGGCACAGACTGGAAACAATTCTTCACACACCATCTTATAAGGTTCATTATGAGATTTATACAATCATGATTCAGCCTATAATTCTTTCATATTGTGTTTTTGGACAAAAAAAAAAAAAGCCGAGAATGGCTAATTAAGGGCATGTGTCCTTTGCTGCCTGTCCGGCTGCAGAGTACATGCACACAAGCGACATTGGGACAGTGGTGGCAGCAGTGACTCAAGGTGTTACTCGGATTGCCACCTCAAGTACCAGAGACACACCACTTGTCCTACTGATAACTTAGGAACAGAAATGGCAGTGTTGTTCTTATTGTTCCTGCAGTTCATGGCTGGTGATGTGATAGTAAATTTGAAAGTGCAAGTGCTTATACTGACAGTCCCCATAGCCCCTCCCCCCATAAGTACAGTTCAAAATTGCAGGCAGCTGGACATATTTATATCCACAAAAGAGGAGCAGGTCTTCGGTCAAGCTAATGCTTCTTAAATGCCCATTCATGACTTGATGGCCTCAAATAGGGGTGGCTTGCCACAATATAGCATTCCTGGCAAAATTCATTTCCCTCCCAGCTACTATGAGAATTATAGGTAAGCTCAGAAGGAACAGGCAAACCTGAGAAGCTGATGGATGACATCACAGTCCTTGCTACTCAGAAAGTGGAGCCCTTGCTCCACTACTGACAGGACAAGTCAACAGAGCAGAAAGAGACAACTTTCAGAAGACTGAATGATCTTCAAATCTTTTTAAGGCATGAGGCTTCACAATAGACGTGAAGTGTTCAGGGCTGCCTGAAATTAGTGTGCGCCAAACCCAGATATAGGCGCTCTACCTATCGGAGGAACAAGAAGTAAGTGAGCTACCTGAGAGATTTGTTTCCACCAATTATCCTTTTTTTGCGATGCTGTAAGAGGCGCAGTCCACACGTGCCAAACGTTGTACCTGGCAACAAATCCAAAATGGTTGAGCAGAGACCCTCACATTACAGTTTCTTTAGAGCTTTCTTTCTGGGCAGAACCCACATTATTATATTCCTTGAGTCCTTCCATGGATCTGCGGCTCTTAATCATTTCGAAAATATGTATACGGAGAAAACAAAACAAACAGCCAAAAAGTTGTATTACTTTAATATCATTATTGTTGAGTTTGGAAATGTTAATAAAGATTTTAATAGATTAAACACCAAAAAAAATGCTTAGAAATAACAGTTGATGTTAGACAAAATGAAAAACAAAATATGAAAGAAAAAAAAGAGGTCAAGATCTGGTGAAGCACGGGGTGTTTCCAGAAGAGGTTTCTATTGTGCCACCCCACTGTTTCATTCATAGAATTGCACAGGATGCGCAGATTGTAGTTTTACCTCTCCTATAGAGAGCTTGGAACTTTAGCTTTAACGTTAATTTGCTTTGTTAATTATTAATAAGTCCAAAAAAATTGTGTGGTATTTTTAACATTAGTAATGGAATTCTTTTATTCATTTTGTTATAGTCAGTGATGGACCTACATTTGGATCCCTGAAGCTTGAAATGTTATGGGGAGCCCTTCACAACCAGCAGCGAGGTCTGGGTAAACCACTCTAATCTACTTCAATGGGGTTGTTCCACAACAGATCACCACAATTTTTTAAAAAATGTGGAGTAAAGTCGCTTTTGGGGCCCCTCTGGGATTAGGGGCCCTGAAGCTTAAGCTTCATTGTTTCTCAGTCAACCGGACCCTGTTAATAGTTAATGTTAATTCTTGCTTTTTGAAAAAATCATAGATGGTCTACACACTGGAGCTCTTTTTCCAGGTGAAACTTTCTAGGGTTGGAAATATGAGCTCCCTTCACTGCCAAACCTTCCCAGGCTTTAAACAGCAACTTCTCACTGAACTCTGATTGGAGATAAGGTAGAAAAATGAAATAACAAGCGAGAACTTTCTATATGTTATTCCAAAATGTATAAATATAAGCTTTAAAAGGTTAAAAGTATGTCTAATTTCTTTTGTTTCATCTTGTTTTTTAAAAATCCAAACAAAATTAACTTACTGTGTTATTTTTAACATGTCATTTCTAAATTCTGCCCATGTTTTCCCTTTTTTTTTTTGTCCTTTTTTTTCCCTTCCGCAGAAATAGGTTAAACGGGAAAGGCAGAATGGTCATACAGTGTCCACTACTGGTAGCAGTAGAGTCCTCCATCTGGAAGCACCCCCAAGGGACCAGAAACATAATAATTCAGAATTCCCCAACCATAAAAACCAAACTTTGGAAGCTTGTTATAAATTTGATCTAAAATTCAAATACACTCATAGACAGGCAACCATTCAATGTTAGAGAAACTGTGGGCACATATGCTGATCAGAAGTTACAGACAAATGCAGCTCACCTGTGTTTCTTATCAAGAGGGTTTCCTTTTCACAGATCACTCCAGCATCTCTGTTGTGCCAGCAGTTGCGAATGCCATTTTCCTGGAGGAGGCATTCCTCAAGGGTACGCTCAGTGCCCCTGCACTCCACACTGTTTAGATGGATAAGTGTATGTCCTTTGCCTCGATGAGCCACTGTTTGGGCTTTTGCAGCATCACTGCAAAGAGGGAATTGGTGAAGCTAATCAGGAAGTCACAGAAGTCACGCCTATGTACTTTGGCAGGCCTCTCTACACATATAACTGTAGATCAACACATGTAATTCAGGCCATAGCATGCCACTTGCAGAAGGCAAGGCACACTGCACCAAAACTCAGGCAAAAACTCGGACACAAATACTATAGCACTAAGGGTCAAATGAGACAATATGCTTAGCGCACAATTAGAAGTGCTGCTTGCTGAAGTGGAGGTATCTGTTTGTCATGGCACATGACTCTATGTCCTGCAGTATGTGTTGTTTTGTGATTGGTCACTGAAAAATAAACATGGTCTTAAATGTTTTTGTGTTTTTGTGTTAAATGGGCTTAAAGTAGGGCCTGCAGTATATTTTACTACATTTTGTGTGTTTTAACTGGATTTTGACTGTTTTAATGACTAGCTTTTACTTGTTGTTTAGTCGTTAAGTCGTGTTCGACTCTTCGGGACCCCATGGACCAGAGCACACCAGGCCCTCCTGTCTTCCACTGCCGCCCGAAGTTTGGTCAAATTCATGTTGGTACTTTTACTACTGATATGTTTAATTATATTTTAATATTCTATTTTATAGTGATTTTAATTGTGCATTTTACTTATTTGTCAGCTGCCTTGGGTTGATTTTAGGGAAAAAGGCAGGACAGAAATAAACTAAGAAACTTAAAATCCATTAAATATACATACTCAAAATCCAGTAAATATAGTTCTTTTAAAAATCTAGACTCTCTCAGACATTATCATTACTTTGAACAGCTGATTTATTTTCATTCCATTGTATATTATTGAAGATAAAATTAAAACCATTCAAGAATAAATTAAAGTGATTGAGGTATTTATTTACTTAATGTCCTTGTCATGGCATCATGGTCAGCAACCCACAGTCACAACAGGTGCATATGATCCATGGAGGGCTCCTAAGAGCAGATCTACATCACACAGAGATAGCCATTTGATTCAATTTCAACTGCCATGGCTATAGCCCAGTGGTTCCCAACCTTTTTCTAGTTGCACCCCCTTTTATAACAGCCAAGTAACCTGTGAAACACCCACCACCACCATGTTTGCATAAAAAGGCATTTTAATGGGGTAAAGTCATCCCTTCCCTGAAAGTAGAGGCTTCTTTCTCCCCCAAATGGCCTGTTTCTCATACATACATATATATGCTAATTTTAATATCTGGCTCCCAAAGGTCAAGGAAGAAATTATTTATTAAGGGCTACAACACATGTCAGGTGACCTGCAACCTCCCAGAAAACAGTTTGCGATCCCCTTGGGGGGGGGGGTCACAACCTCCAAGTCAGGAAACACTGCTATAGTCTATATAATCCTTGGCTCTGTAGTTGAGTGAGATGCTTCGAATTATCTGCTGTTGTCCTGGGCATGATCCTAAGGCTCTCAGGTGGGCAAAGAATTCCAAGTCCCTCCCTTCCAATTACAAACCCCAATTCCATCGGATGGGGCCATGGCCGTTCAAGTGGAATCAAATTGTGATGTAGATACACCCTCTGGCAGAAAAACCACCGGAAAGGGATGGAGATGCTGTCTTTAAGTGAGTGTTGAATAATTTTAAGAAAATGACATTAAGTCCGAGAGAGTTGGTGGTTTTGGAACAAAAACACTCCCAGATCTGGTGAAAAAGAATTCACTTTTCAAAAACAGACTGGAAATTAATTGTTTTTATGCTTAAAAATACGTGATGGAACATTTCCTATTTCAGTTGAGGGCAAGTCACATGAGATGTTTGCCACTGAATTTTGGTAGCAAACTACACTGCTAGTTTTCATGGTTAGATCCTTACAGCTATAGTGAGTTATTTTCTTACTCAAAAGGCATTCCTCAGAATAATTAGTTATTGACTATGAATTTGCCTTTGAATATGCCACCCTCCAATTCTAAACATCAGCTTGCAATCCAAGTACCTGTAACCCAACTGTCTGCAAACAACGGCTGCTTCTCTAGCTGTCCAGTCATCATCACAGATGCTGCCCCACTGCCCATGTAAGAAAACCTCTACACGGCCTTCTTTGGGGCTCTCCCCATCCACCAGCCGCACAGAGAGTCCTGCAGAAGATGGGCAGAAAAGGAAAACAAGGACAACTTAACCCAGCAGTTTGTGGGGACAGTAGTACAATATAGTAGAAATGAGGATTGATTTAATAGAGTAGTGGTAGTATAGCTGGCTGAATAGGTCAGTGATTTAAGTATGTGGCTGAAGAGCCAGAGGTTGGGAGTTCAGTTATCTACGGCGCATCCCAGAAGACCCAGCCTGTGTGGCCATGGACAAGCTGCGCAGTCCCAGGGCACCCCCAGAAGAAGGGAATGATAAACCACTTCTGAGTATTCTCTACCTAGAAAACCCTGGGAAGGGTTGCCATAAGTCAGAATTAACTTGATGTCACCCAATGTTATTATTATAGTGGTAATATCGTGGAGAATAATACGTCTATCTGCTAGTTGTTCTGAAGTACTAGCCTCTTTACTCATTTGTCTGAAGAGATTAATCTAACAATCAAATGAAAAAGTATGTTTAGGTCATGTATTGTAGCAGTGCTTCCTTAAGCAGTGAAAGACGTCTGTTGTCCTAGTAATGAGCTTTGCTCACCTCCATACCTTATGCTTTGTTTTGTGATTGTTCACTGTAATTTGTGATGATTGAAACACTTGTCTCTGAAGAAATTGTGTCATGGAGAAATGGGCCAATCACATAAATAAGCAATTCCCTTAATGTCTAAGTTTGACAGTTAAGGTGAAAAGCAAATCTGAAGTGAGAAAATGTAGCATGAACACTTACAGACACATTTTCTCTGTTTTCCTTAAGGGCTAAACTAAGTATGATCTTTTTATTTATTCCATTGGCATATAAAATGGGTGTACTTGATTTTTACATCAAACAGTATGATGGGTGGAACCTTGCAACTCACCAGCTTCCCTCCCCATGGTCTGTCACTCTGGGCACTTTCCTCCCAAGCCAGATGGGAATTAGAGCCAGCCTGGAAGAAAAGTGCCAGAAGCAATGAAAGAGAGAAAGAGTGTGAGATTAGTGCTGCTCATCTGCTGAACAAGGCAGACACAACAACAAGAACTAACGAACATGATTGCCCTTGTCATGACTACTCTGGCCTGAAATAATTGACTCAAACAGGCAGCCAACCACACGGTCTGTCTAGTAGCTGCATAATGTAAAATGCAAGTACTAAAGGCAGGACTGTCCCACAGTGAAGGGTGGGCAGCACAACATGCCTCAACACCAAAATCTCACCTCTTGGGAGAATTCGTGGCCAGTACCCGGTCGCCTCTTCAGTGACCTTGTTGCTATCCAGGGAACAATGGACTCCCACATCCTCTTCATGCGAGCAGTCATGCTGACCCCAGTTGCTATGGGGACAGTCGAACAGAGACAACTCAGTGCCTGTGCATGCCACATCATCCAGTAAGATGAAGCCTTGGCCAGAAGCAAATTCTCCCTTAGATGCCAGCCTGGCAGGGCCACTAAAGGAAGCAAGTAAAAACATTGAGGGACCCTCTTCTCAGAGCCTCTTCCAGAAAGCACCAGCCTTAACCAGCAAGCACCCAATATTACTTTGAAGTGAACTCACAAAGGCTAAGCTGGACAGCTCCTTCAGGTGTAAAGTACCTGAATTATGCTGGCTTGTTGTCTGTCATCCTATGTCCCAGACTGGTGATTTTATGGAGGGGGTAGGGTTCTGTTTGTTTTCTTTTAATATGTTTTTAATATTTTAGCTGTATGTTTTATAATATTTTGTAAGCCGTCCAGAGTAGTGGCATGCTCACTAAATGGACGGGATATAAATCTAAATAAATTATTAAATAAATAAATAAAATAAAGTAGATTAGTTATTTGTCATGAGTACATCCCCAAGGAGCATGACAGGGAAACAGTAAACTACTATAGATACGTTTCCTTAAGCAGTCTTGCAAGTATATTTGCACATACCTTGACAGAAGGTCAAGTCTATATAGAAAAGAAGGGTATGTGAACACAGAGGCTGGAATCCTGTTGCTTAGTACAGTAACTTGCAACTAGAGTAGGCCCATTGAATCAGTGAGGATTTGGTAAGTCAACCCCTCTGTAAGTTCCATTGATTCAATAGGCCTACTTTAGTTGCAACTTATTGCACAAAGCAACAGGATTTCAGCCAGAGTTTTAGAATTTGATATACCAGTTATAGAACTTGCTAATGGTCTCTTGGTGAATGTCTTTGATTCCATCATCAGGTAGAATATAAATTGTACTCTTGATAGCATTTTAATATTTGTTCAAAACAGAAAATTTGTGCCAGTTCCACAAGCGTCTAAATGCTTGGTTTTAAGTGGCACTCTATGACTCTCTAACTGTTAAGCTGCTAATGTCAGTTCTTAATTATACACAAACTGATTTAGACATCACACTAATCATAGTTAAGCAAATCCAGCTGTGGTTTGGTGTGATGTCTGATTTGACAAGCCACAGTTTGTGACCAACTACCAAGCCAGAATTGATGTGAAATTAGTTTCTAGAGATAATTCATTGTCTCTGATTTTATATGATTTACCCACAGTTGAATAATCTAATATTCCTCTTTTAAAAAAAAACAACCCAAAATAGCTATTCTCTTTTCACTTACCTGAAGCCTAGCTGTCTGCATGCCACCTGGGCAGTGGTACCTGTCCAACCATCATCACACACACAACCCCAGCCTCCATTGTGATATACCTCCACCCTTCCTTCATTTGGATTGTAGCCTCCTGCTAGTCGGATGGTACCTTCTGGTAGAGATAAGAGGCATGATAAATAAGGAAGATTCCTTTCCTACCATTCTGTCCTTTTTGAAGACTGCACCCCCATATCCACAGTCTCCCAGAACTGTTCTTGGCAGGAATAATGTTTAGACTTTGTAGCTGCTGCCCAGTGTTGACAAGAATGACAGTAATCTCCAGTACCCTGGTGGTCTGAAACACTATGGAATATTTCTAATGAGGAATATTCTAATATTAGAACACAATGGGTACAACCCAAACCAGGCTATAGACTTTAAAATCTCAAATGGATTTGAGCCACTTTCCTGTAAGGAGCAAACAAGTACCACTGCTTAATGTACATGTGGTGGTATCGTCTCTGCATCTGAAGCTGCCATGGGCATTGCCAACATTTTATTTCCCCTTTCCAGTCCCACCTGTTCCTGCATGATGTGCTATTCCTTTCCAACAGTCCACCCCAGGTTTCTATCTGTCTGCTAAGATGTGGATGTAATAATCATATTACTCAGCGCAAATGCACACCCACACCCACACCCTTGCAGCAAGAACAGAAGGTCTCAGATGTTGGATGCAGAAAAGTTTGAAGCACACAGAATTCTGCCACTGTAGATTTGCTTTGTGTTGCTATTGTTATGGGGCACCTGTTCAGCCGCTTGGACTGGTATAGCACTCCATGAGGCAGACCTCCATGAATTTAAATATAATGACATATAAAAACTCCAGTCTTGTTCTTTGCTCCCATCCTCCCAAATCACCAAGAAACAATCAATTGGTTCACCAGTGGGAGAATAAGGAAAGTAAAGGAAGAGGAGGGTAAATCTTGGAAGCTGCCAGAGTCTGCTTGACTGAGAAAGCATGGGAAACTTTAGGGGAAAAGTTGGCATGTGTTTTCAGTGTGGGTTTCTGGTCACGAAACATAGCAAAATGAGCCACTGAGAAAAAAGTAGGAAGATAACCGAGTGTTTGGAAGCAAACACTCATTAAACTTCATACGGTAGTTTGCGGAAACAACTGTGTCTGGAAGACCTCTATTTCATCTGTTTGAATAGCTTACTGTGTTTATTTGGAGGTCAGGCAGGTTTTGAAGCATGCTAGAGGAACACCTCACTGCAGAATTCTGGAAGACATCCCTGCCTGCAACCATCTTGGTCATCAGCTCTCTAGGCCTGAAGGCTAATAAAAAGCTGAATAATAAATAGGCGGAGGAAATAACAGTCAAGCAGAGTCTAGCCAATTTTTGCACCTGAAGTAGCAATTCAGAATTTCCGACTCACAAATTAGAGTCTTTACTGGGGGGTTAAAAGCAAGACAATGGTGTGTACGTGTGCGGATGTATTCACACTTGCACCTCCATTTTGTTATCTACTGCCTAGAATGGTGGCTTTGTTTCACCTCATGGTAAAGAGGAACTGACTATACACCACTTTGCAGAGTACTGAGGATCTCACCTTCCATATGTTTTTGCTTATAACCACCACAGTTTCCTGTAAGTGTATCTCTAGTTTTTCTTCATGTTTTAAGCCAGAAACAGGTTAGGTGGCTTTTGTAGGTGAGGATGCAACAGGCCTGTTCTGTGCCCGTCACTCCCCCTGCTATCCTGCTTAACTTCCTCTTCCCTTTTAATTCCCCTATCATTCTATCACAGTGCTTTGCACACAAATGGAAACCTAACATTTGTAAGTGATAAGAGGTTTGACTAGTAGCAACCATATAAAATACCTCGAGTCAAATTTTATTCACATCATTTTGTATTGCTCATTTTTACACTTCTGATTGAAGAATATGGATTTATATGCCATTTTTCTACAATTCTGCTCCACCAATACATTCAAGAGTAAAGAGTAAATCTTCCTGCCTGTATTTCACCAGAAAACATAACGATCATGCTAGTTTCATACATGTAGGGAATGTGAACCCTACTGGCAGTCTGATAAGGTACAGTACCGACAGAGATTTCCTGCCTTAATCAGAACTAGACCAACAAGAAGGGGACCACTAGGGGCTGTTTGTAAAGGGGATAAATATTTATTGGAGAAGTGCTAGAGGGAGGATATACCTGCCAAGGGATCACAGGTTACCCCTGCATCTTCAATGTGGTCACAGTTGTGCTCTCCCCAGCTACTCTTCTTGCACTGGTCCAGGGAAAACTCATTGCCTGAACACTCCACTTCATCCAGGAGGATTGGGCCCGACCCTTGCCCAAAGTAAGCCCAAGACACAGCCTTTGGCATTCCACTTATGAGAAAACAAACACAGGTACGGTGAGGACTGATGCAGTCTGTTCATAATCTTGTTTACACAAGAAAGAGAGTGCTAGTTTCAATGTGATCTACTGTGGCAGTTTTACATTCATAAATGTTCTCATGAAAAGAGATAAATATGCAAATGACCAATTACCTGAGGCCCAGCTGTCTGCAAACCACCTCAGCATCCTTGTCATCCCACTGGTCATCACAGATGGTGCCCCAATAGCCATCATGGTAGACTTCCACTCGGCCCTCAAATCTCTTTTCCCCCCCTACCAAACGAAGTGGAGACCCCACACCTGCTCTTCAGAAAGCATGAGACAAAGAAAGAAAGAAAGAAAGAAAGAAAGAAAGAAAGAAAGAAAGAAAGAAAGAAAGAAAGAAAGAAAGAAAGAAAGAATCAGACATAATCCTCATGGTTCAGGAGCTGTACTTTCAACTTTTCTAACAAAAGGGACATGAGAGTGGATGCTCTTACGATGGAGCATCCTTCTTCATCATCAGAGCAAAGCAGGAATTAATGCTTCCAAATGGACTGGTTCAATCTCCTTATCAGCCCTCCAATGCATTTAAAAACATTTCAACAAATTACATACTAATTTTTTTCATGGTTTTCATTTACCCCCACCTCAGAAGACAAGCTAAAAGTGGGGACAAACAGCAGCGGGGCAGGGGGATGAAAATTGACAAGGTCTCCAAATATATGTGTTCTTGAAGGCTTTCACAGCTGGGATCCGATGGTTGTTGCAGTTTTTTCAGGCTGTAAGTCAAACAGCCCAAAAAACCTACAACAACCATCTCCAAATATAGTCTGGAAACTCATTTTGGATTGGGGTCCTCATGCACGTCCTGAGGAAATGCACTAACAATGAGTTAGAGCAGTGGTCCCCAACCTTGGGCCTCCAGATGTTCTTGGACTACAACTGCCAGAAGCCTTCACCACCATCTCTGCTGGCCAGGATTTCTGGGAGTTGAAGTCAAAGAACATCTGGAGGCCCAAGGTTGGGGACCACGGAGTTAGAGGGTTAACCTGTATGTTCCAGAGAGCATGTAATTAGAAAAGGGTGTTGTTGTTTTTTCAAGTGCTGGAAGTGTTTTGATTGTCAGAACAGGAGCTTTGTGTACCTCCTGTAATTTGTAAAACAGCTTGCTTTGTTTTGTGACTGATCATTGGGAGGTAAATACAAGCTTCATTTTCAAGTCTGATTTCTCAGACCCAAAGGTCTGCTAAAATCATTTATCTGGAATACTAATCCAGAGACCTTTCGGTAGTGTGGGCGGCATGTAAGTTAAATAAAATAAATAAATAAATAAATAAATAAATAAATAATGTGATTTCAGCTTCTAGTGATCTGAAACATGTCCACCCTGTTCAGGTGTTATGCCTGAAATCATGTTGGGCTGTAATAATGGTAAAGCAGGACTCCTAATCAGAAATACCATAAGCATGTTCAGTTGAACACACAAGTTCCTCCAAAGTTTGCCTCACATGTGGTTGGGTTGGGAAGATGGGGCCATAGATTACATGCACACTCCCATCCCACCCACTCCCACCTAAGTTATAGCCTCATCCACCTGCCTAGTGCTATGGTCTGGCTCTGAGACCCTGCTTCCCATAATATGTAACCTGACACTGAAGTAAGCCATGCTACCTGCTTTAGTAAAAGAAGGCCAGGGCAAGGAAGAACTGTTTTCCTTTGTTCTCATATTGTAACTAGAAAGTAAGTCATTTTTTTTCATATTTTGTAGCCTGGAAATAATGATGTCCAAAGACATCTATGAATTGTCACTCTAGGATATGAAATCACATTTCCCAGCTCACAATCTATATCCATCTACTGGGCAACATGTGCGGAATTCTTAGGATCAAAATAAGACGTGACAAGAAAAACCACACCTGTTTGTTTACATTTCTGCATCTTTTGAGTGTGGGAGTGGGGTTCTGATATTTATCTCAGTACGACTGATATTTTATTTATTTATTTATTTATTAAATTTATACCCCGTCCATCTAGACCAAAGTCTACTCTGGGCAGCTAACAATAATAGATAAAATAAAAACAATATAATAAAATAAAAAAGAACAGTAGTAATATAGTTCAAGATGGGAAAAATAATCAAGTGATGACAGGAGGGAAAGCCTGCCTAAAGAGCCAGGTCTTAAGTTTGCTCTTAAAAACACCCAGCGAGGGAGCCAGACAGATCTCTGGGGGCAGACTGTTCCAAAGGCAAGGGGCCACTGCCGAGAAGGCCTGGTTTCTTGTTCTTTCTCTCCTGGCCTCCCTCGGCGTTAGGCCCCTCAGTCGCCCTTCCTGGCTAGAACGAGTGATTCGGGTAAATCTAGGTGGGAGGAGGCATTCCGCTAGATATCGAGGTCCTAAAACGTTTAGGGCTTTATATGTCATCATTAACACTTTGAAATCAATGCGGAAACAAACGGGCAGCCAATGTAAGGCAGCCAGAGTGGGGGAAATATGCTGATATTTTCTCACCCCAGTGAGAAGTCCGGCCGCTGCATTCTGCACCATTTGAAGCTTCCGCATCAATCTCAAAGGTAGCCCCACATAGAGTGTGTGACAGTAGTCTAATCTCGAGACTACAAGCGCATGGACCAGAGTGGTGAGTGCCCCAACATCAAGATAGGGACGCAGCTGGGCAATCCGCCACAGATGGAAATAGGCGGAGCGGACCACTGACGCTACCTGGGTTTCCATGGTGAGCACCGGATCCAGATGGACCCCCAAGCTGCGAACCTCACTCTTCGCGGTGAGAGTCACTCCCCCAAAAGAGAGGGAGTTTCCCAAACCACCGATGGAGGGGCCACCCACCCACAGGACCTCCGTCTTGTCCGGGTTCAGCCTCAGTCCATTCTCCTGCATCCATTGCAGTACAGCCTCCAGGCAGCGCTGAAGGGACGGAACGGCATCCACTGTGGTTGGAGAAAAGGAGATGTAGAGCTGGGTGTCATCAGTGTACTGATGGCACGAAGCCCCACACCCCCTGATGACCCCACCCAGTGGCCTCATATAGATATTAAACAGCATTGGGGAGATAATCGAGCCCTGCAGAACCCCACAATTGAGATTCCACGGGGCCGAAATACACTCCCCAAGCTGTACTCTCTGAGGACGGTCCTCCAAGAAGGATGGGAGCCAGGCAAGAGCCAGACCACTGATTCCCAACTCGGAGAGCCTCCCCAGGAGTATACCGTGCTCAACGGTATCGAAGGCGGCTGAGATATCAAGGAGGACCAACAAAGACATTTTGCCCCTGTCGGCCTCCCTCAGCAGGTCATCAAACAGGGCGACCAATGCCGTTTCCATACCGTGACGCAGCCTGAAGCCCAACTGGAATGGATCCAGGGCATTGGTTTCATCCAAAAGAACCTGGAGCTGGTCAGCCACCACCCTCTCTACAACTTTGCTGAAGAAAGAAACATTGGCGACAGCCCTATAATTGCCAATGTTGTCTGCCATCAAACTTGGTTTCTTCCTTATGGGCCTAATGAGTGTCTCCTTGAGTCTCTCCCTCCTGGAGAGACCCATCAATTATTGCCATGGCCCATTCGGTTGTTATAGGCCTGGCTGCTTGGATTAGCCAGGCCGAGCAAGGGTCAAGGGAGGAGGTGGTGGCACGACAGCGGTCAAGTGCTTTGTCCACCATATCTGGCGTCACAGGCTGAAAGAGATTGAGTCTCATTGGGCAAGGCGGAGCGCTGGACGTCTCTGCTCAATCTAGTGTATTCAAAAAAGGAGAGAGCTCCCGGCGGATGGCCTCCAATTTAGATTTTAAAAAATGCTGCAAATTGGTCAGGTGAAATACTAGTAGGAGGCCTATCACTTAGACCAATTCCGGATAGATCGCGGACTATATGGAAAAGTTCCGCCTGCTGATTTGAAGCTTCGCTTATCCAGACAGCAAAGTGAACTCGACTGGCAGCCCTCACCTTAGTAAGGTAATGGTTAGTCACGATCCCGACAGCTTTCCAATTATATTCCATCGTGTTCCGTCTCCAATTGCACTCTAGCCTTCTCCTGTTTTGCTTCATAGCTCGCAGTTCCTGGTTAAACCAGGGCGCTGAACGAGCTCTGCAGTGGAGAGGGTGTTTAGGAGCGATCGTGTCAACAGCCCTGGTGGCGGCAGCAAGCCAGCCATCGACCAGAGCCTCGACAGGAGCGCCAGTCAGATCAGCCGGAATCCCTCTCATGGAGTCCTGGAATACTACAGGATCCAATAGCCTTCGAGGGCGGACCATTAAAATAGGTCTTTGCTCCCTGCAGGGAGGGAGAGCCACTGAGAGGTTACATTTTATTAGGTGGTGATCCGACCATGACAAGGGAACTGACACAAGGTCAGTCACCATCAGACCACACTCACTCCGCTCAGTGGAGAACCCCAGGTCTAGCGTGTGACCGCCCACGTGGATGGGGCCGCTAACATGTTGGGACATGTCCAAGGAAGCCATGGTTTCCAAGAACTCAAGAGCCAGACCAGAAACCTCTGCCTCCGCATGGATGTTGAAATCACCCAAGACCAGAAGCCTCGGGGATTCCAACAGTGCCGCGGAGACAAAGTCCGCCAGCTCCGATCTTTAAATGAAGGGAGCAACAGAACCCTGCTTTGTCTTCCCCCTGGCACTGTGCTGTTAATTTTCAATATGAGAGCAGGCCGGGAGAGTTGGAACACAGGGAGACAACGGGGCACAGTTTAAACCTGTCTGCATTATGTACATATATTTTCTGATTTTGCACTTCCACTCCATCATATACATAAATGAGGTAATAGAGAATATTGAATGTGATAGGGATAGCTGCCCTATCACACCTTTTTAGGGCCTTTAATGATTGCAACAGAAGTGAGACGTATATTTTCCGTGTATTCCACAGATGTAAAAGTGACATGAAGACAGTCCACATACAAGTCTCTACTGAGCCAGGAAACTCAGAGGTAACCTTGGGATAGTCAATCTCACTCAGGTTGACCTACCTCACAGGGTTATGTGGGAAAGAAGTGGGAAAGAAGAGAAGCATGTACATCACCTTTCATTGGACCAAAAGTGAGACATAAATGTAACTAATTAAGTAGTGACTAAAATAGTTTAGGTGGGTTTGGCTTGCACAACAGAAATGAGACTATTGTCAGCTGCAGAATGCTGCTGATTTAAGATTTCCTTCACCAATTTTGGAGTGCACCTGACTTCATTTCATTGCATAAGAGTTGGGCACATCCTGAAAAAAAAAAGAGAGAGCAGTTTTTAATTAGCAGCAAAATGCCTCTGACAATTATGTCCTTCTTATTGTGCAGGCAGAGATGCACAACAGTCTTTTGGCCCGTAAGTAATTAATTACAGTCCATTGGTATCTTTGGTGAACAGATTCTGCAGATTTTTGTAAAGCTTCAAAAAACTCTCTGAACAGAGACAATAAAATGGCAAAAGGTACATGTCTGTGTTATGCCCTTTTCATCTTTTAAAAACACATTGCCTCTTGCTTGTCATTTTGGTCATCTAGTTGTGTTTGTTTTCAATTTTACCTTGAGGTGGAACACAGTTTGCCACCGCAGCTCCCTGGAGGCAGGTTCTGAACATATTTTGGTAACTGCACTGCAACAGCATCTTCTCATTCCCTCTACAATTGGCGGACTGCAAGTGGATGGGTAGTGAGTCCAGACCAGAATGGCTCTGCTTTTGGGCTGTGCCAATCATACTGTGTGAGAAACCATAAAATGTTATAACCTCCCTGAAAATCACAGGCAAGGTGAGACTCGTTTCCTTTGGCCATCTTGTTGGTATTGGATCTATCCATTAATCTATTATCAGTGTCAATCTGCAGCTCAAGGGAATCCTGCCCAGCCTAATGGTTCTTCTGTGGTGCTGGTAGAAGACAGCAATCTGAGAGGCCAAGATTACCAAGAGCCAGCTGAACAAACAGCAAGCTAGCTGAAACGATGCTGAATCCAAAAACATCTTAGCTTAGAGGTGTGGCAAATTCTTGGACTACCCTGATCTTGGCCTGATCTTGTGTCAGCCAGCATTGTGGTCCTACTGCCTCTTCTTTCTGGAGCTTAGCATTCATACTTTGGAGGTTACACCTACACAGGAGGAAAACAAGGTAGGACGGTGGTGGTCAACCTACCTTGGCATCAAATAATTCTTGCAATCAAGTTACTACTAGGCTTTCTCTCTTCCTCCTCCACCATTTCCTGAGCTGAAGCTACTATTATTTTCTCTACTTCTGAACCTAAAGCTGCTACTTTATGAATACCTATGTTTCCTTCTGATAACAAAAAGAATGCATTTAAAGATGACGAGATAAATTTTAAATTCAGGAAACACTGCAGGTGGGAAAGATTAAAAGCAATAATGAGAACATTCCATATTCCCAATCCAATTTCTTCGTTCATAGCTGTTTACACTTAAAACACAGAAACAATTATACATATTTATTGCTGACCATAGTAAAAGTAAATTTGCAAATGATACATATTAGCAGTTTTACAACTCATCTCACAACCACGGAATGTGTTTTGGTGTTGCTTTTGTTTACTGTTTTTTTAGTATGGCATTTATTTGTTCCTTTTTAGTATTTGTATACTCACTGTTGTTAGCTTTGCTGTCTTTCAATGGTGTAAGCAGCCCTTACAGGGTAAGGCAGGGTAAAAAATATTTTAAATAAATAAATAAAATAAATTTGCAAACTAATCACACTACTGGTGCTTGAATTTATCACAAAATGGAGCAGATTTGATCACAGACCTCTGAAAGATTGTATCTGACTTTGCCCTTAAATGTGTTTGTGTATGAACAAGGAAAATGCTGTGTATGCTTCCAATCCTATTTAATCGTATCAAGGAAATTCTAGCATCCAATAAAAAATTTGATCGCTGTTCAGAAATGGACAATGACTCCCCCTGACCCACCTCCACAGACTGTTCTTACCTGAGTCCCAGCTGTCTGCAGACCACACTAGCATCCCAGTCTGTCCACTGATCCCCACAGATAGTGCCCCACATGCCACTGAAATATAACTCCACTCTGCCACCCTCCTTTAGTCGCACAGCACCTGTCAAAATGGATACAAGAATCACATCTGCAGGACTGTCCAAAAGGTCAATGGTGTTTGAAGGCAATCATCCTTCACAAAGGAGATGAGTAGGATCTGGCCTCCTCCCCCCCCCCTTCTGACAGCCATGACCGAGGCAGTTCTGCAGGAATGGGGGAATAAATCTCTTCACACTAATTTTGACTCGACATATTTTGCCTAAAAAGGCAAGCGGGTGTGAACTGATCAGTGGACCAGACAGCAGGGAATCTAACTTAATTTCTCTCAGACTTACCAGCAGACAGGTCGTGTTTTATTCATTCTTCAAAATAAAAAGAAACCCTGCTTCTTCTTAGGCCTTTCTGCAACACTTATTCGTTTATGATGTTAATGTCTCATTCTTCTTTCATGAAGTTCAGGGCACTATAGACAGGTCTCCCTCACTTTATTATATCATAACAATGCTGTGAGGTAGTGATTAGTCAAAGCTCAATGGCTGAGTTCACAGCTGAGTTGGGATTTGAAACCTCCTCTCCGAGGTTCTAGTTTAACACCATAACCAAAGAGTATATAACATTTTAAACCCTAGAATCATTCCTTTCATCTTAGCACATTATACTGGTAGTTTCTGTTTAATGGCAATATCAAGTGTTGCATCTGATACTTACCCTGGCTACAGTCACAGCTGGCCCAGCCAACAGCTCCGGTGGGAAGTGTGTTGAAACACCAAGGCACTGCCTCACCATCCGGATTCCTGCAGTAGTTGTGATTCCCTAAACCTCGATTCGGATACTGCTGAATATAATCAGGGAAGTCTGACCAGTTCAAGCACAGCGACCCAGAGACCGTCACAGCCAGTGACCCGTTGAAATATCCAAAGGGGTCCATCTCACATGCAGCAGAGGCTGGAAGCACAGGCCAAGAGGTAAATTTAATCGGCCTCCTCATGAACAGCTTGAACAAATTTATGAGCTGCAAAGGAACTCTTGGGGGCTGTTCCTCACCCACAGGAAATGAGCTCAAAACCCGATTACAAAGTGGGGTGTCCATTTGGTTATTTCATTTTGGGACAAAACCTTTTAAATAGGGGAGGCAGAGGTGTAGTGGGTAAAGCAGTGGGGTTTGTAGCAACCCCACCCCACCTCTGTTTTTGCACCAGTCTGGTTTAGAAAGAACATCCGTCCAACTGGGCAGCTTAGGAAGCACCATGCCTCCTGACAGTGCTTCCCTTGGAATGACACAATGACACCAGGCAGCATCGTTTTAGATCATTATCGGAGCAGGGAACAACGCCACTTCCCCATATCAGATAGCTACATGGTTCTAAGGATCATTCTGTTGGTGGGAGCTAAAGGAAATAGCATCTTTCACCCCCACAGACCACAGAGGCTTGCACTTTTAAGAAACAGCCTATATTAGTTTGAAGTAGTTTAAATGAGCATATTCTAATTTAATGCAAAAAATGTCCTTTTTAGTGAAGGCTGCTGTTCCTTTTACCCTCTGTCCTCTTTTTTGGCAGTGGAGCAGTGGGCATCCTACTTGGAAGTTAATGAATGTATGGGTTTATTGTACCATTTCAAGTCTTATTTTTCCTTTTTTTAAAAATCAAATGAACACTTATGTGAATACATGCGGAACTGGTCTCTTTACGTTGAGCTGTCCCCCCTTTTGCTTCCAAATTGATAAACATGGAACCAAAATTGGGTATTATAAGGAATAATGAAGCCCAGATTAGAAAGGAGGAAAATGATGTCCAACTTAATATTTTTACCTGCATTCTCCCAATTATTTTGACCGGGCTGAGATCCTAAGAAAGCCTGTGGAAAAAAAGAAAGAAAGAAGAGGAAAAGCAGAGGGATTATGTAGTCCATAAACAGAGATGGGGAAATTCTGGCTCACTGGGGGGTCCCATCCAGTCTACACCCTGCTTTTGGAGGCCCTGCTTGTTTTCCTTCTAGCACTATGCAGGGAATCCCCATTCTTGTCACTAACCGTGACTGGAGAACAGCAGAATACTATGTGGCTGTCCAGTTTCCAGCTAAAACTACTCAAATGTATCACCAGCAAAGTACAGCCCAGCTTAGACAATGACACTTCTTTCTCATGCACTCCAGGTGGCAGGACTCTACTTCTGTACAGCCAGCCCTCAGCTTGAAAAGATTACTTATCTACAACAATAGATCTCACAACAAAACTACCGATTCATGAACCAGATCTTGTTGGAGATCCAGATGCCTGCCATGTCTCTGTGTCTATACTGGAAATATGATTACAGGATGTAATAAGGCAATCAGCAACATCATCTTCTAGTCATCTGATCTTAAAGCAGCCATTTTTCAAGAAAAAAATAATATCAGAAACATATTCCAAAGGGAAAGAGCTCACCAAGAATACATCAAAAGTTGAGCTCTATCTCCTGCAGCTTAAATCGGGACAAAGAATTTGAATCTTATTACATTTCTTAATCAGCTCATCTTGGCAAAGTTGTCTGTATTATCAATACCAGCCCATGTTTGTAACTTTTATGATGGTTTGGGCAATATTATTTAATTGTAATTTCTGTATTCCTATTGCCTCTAGTCTTTCTGATTCCAGTTCCTTAACAACTAGTATATATTTGGAGACCAAACTTTTCTCACACTTGGCTTGATAAAGACTTTTCATCATATTAGAATCAGTTTGCTTATCTGTCCTTGTCTGTATTTGTCACCTACCTATTACAGTTGACTGACTCAATGATCACTGTTGAGATCATCACTGTGGTGGCATCTTTTGAATTCTTAATGCATTTCATACTCATAAATCCACTTGTGTTTTAAAATATGCCTACTGATGTAACATTTCAGGTCCAGAATTCTATTGCAGATTTACATCTGTGTAAGGGAAATAAGGTAAGTTGCGGTCGCAAATATTGCTCACCAACAAGATGCTAGTTGTTCCCAGGTACATACCAAATCATGCAATCAGACACATGCCCAAGAACACAACCAGGATCTCATTAATGAATGGGACTTTGCCACCATAATTTACATGATTTTGCTTCCACAGTTGTAAATTTCTAATAGGATTCTGTCCTTTGTCCATTGAAGTGCAAAGCTGTCCACGAAATCTTAAACTAAATAAAAGCTCCTTTGTCTTTAAGATGCCACAAGATTATTCATTGATTTTACTGCAACTTATTCACATGTATGTGCAGCACAGAATTTATGCACCTCCCAATGATCCTGCTCGTTTTGACTGATGGTTGAAAATGTGCCTTGGGACAAACATTATTTTTAGCTTAATTCAGATAATTCATTAACATGGTGATGTCTTGATTAGATTAACATTTAGCCATAACAAAAATAATTTTCATTTATTTTGTGATATATTTTTCATTTTTCTCCCACTTTAAACCAAGTCCCCACACAATACATAACTGTGTTATGACCCACTTTAGGGGAACATCCTGAAATGAGAGAGACAGCTGATTTAGTGCTAATGAGAAATCCTAATAGTTCCTTCTTTATTAAGGAGCAGAAGGAAGATATTACCTTAAATGATTGCTTTGGAAAAGTTAATGAGAATCCCATTCCACGGACCCCTGAACACCCAGAAAGGTATTGTGTGGAAAAAGATTTATTATATAGAGAGGTTTTAATGACTCCTCATGGGGGGGGAGGACCCCACAAACAGCTAATTGTCCCTGTTAAATACAGATAAAAGGTTATAGAAAAGGCACACAAAGATGTATTTGGTGCAGTTGTCAATGGGGCTGATTTATGGAAGTTTCCATCTTTACATGAAGATGCTCCATTAACAAACTTAAAGAAGGCTCAACATGCAGCTGCGAAAGCACTGAAAATCCTGCAAAGCGAGCCCTTGCCTGAGAACCCAGATGATGAAAGTCTCAATGAATCTGAAATAGGCCAAGTGAGATGGCACTTAAGGGAACCTTGCCTGTGAATTTGGAGGTGACCTGGGAAAGTGGTCCCCCTCATATGAAGAGCTTTGTGACTAAAGTACCTGTCGGCGAGTTTATGGTTGAGGGTGAAGGCAAGAGCAAGAAGTTTTCAAAGAAGAACGCAGCCATAGCTGTTCTGGAGGAGTGGAAGAAACTTCCTTCCCTTCTTACAGTTGAGAAAATGAAGCCACTAATCAAAAAGAAAACAGGCTTCACCTGAAAGAGGTGAGCTGAGGACATCCAGTGGACGTCAGAGTGCCAGGTAGCCTTCGATCGTCTGAAGAGGGTGCAGACTTCAGGACCTGTCCTTGTTGCACCGGACTTCAACCGTGAGTTCATCATCTGCACAGATGCATCAAACGTGGGACTGGGAGCCATGCTGTGCCAAGCAGATGACAGTGGGAGTCTACATCCAGTGACTTGCATCAGCAGGAGACTCCAACCTGGTGAAATTTGTCCGCCATTGAGAGGGCGTGCCTAGCTATTGTATGGACACTGCAAAAGCTGAAGCTCTACATTTGGGGAAGGAAATTCATCCTCTGCACTGACCATTCCCCTTTGGTGTGGCTACGAACTATGAAATCCAATAGTAGCAAACTTGCAAGATGGACGCTGATTCTGCAAGACTCTGACTTTGAGATCTGCAGCATAAAAGGGACCCAGAATGTGGTTGCTGATGCCTTGTCTCGAAGGCCAAATTATTAACGGGTGGTGAAAAGTTTGTAATATTGTATTAACTGTTCTGTTTGTGTAATGGTTGTGGAATATGCTTAAAGTGCAGAGTTTGCTTGGATATTGGAGAACTAAGAGGTATGTATAGTGATGGGAAAAATAATAGTAAGTATCCTTATTGATGTAAAAGTAATGTAATATAATTCGTATTAATGTGAGTAATGTATCCTTATTAATGTAAGTAATGTAAGAGGTTAATATATATTAATGTAAGAGGAATGTAATATATCCTTGGTAATGTAAGTGATGTAAAAGGTTAGTATTTGTATTCTTCCATAGACCTTTGTTTGTTTATGAGGGCAAACCGTTAAGTTTCCCCTCCTAAAACAAACTTATTAATGGAGGGGCGGAGTCAAATTTCTATTTGGTTCTTTTAAAATGACATATGGCCTGGACCTCGATTATTAATAATAGGTAATGTTGATGTAATCAACTGGTGGCAGCTGAGGGGCACGTAGCGTGAGCTCTTAGTTTGGTGAAACAAAGAGGGGCCACGTGGGGATCGTGACAATAACCAATAAGGAAGATAAACAAAGAATCCAAGATGCAGCCAGGAGAAGGGAAAGAGGGGTGACAAAAGCAAGAGGCAATGTGAATTTTGTTCTAAATTCCCTGACTGCAATGTGAAACAGACGTGGGAATGGGAAATAGCCAGAAACAGAGCAAGGCCAGCACAGAGTGCAGGGAGCCACTCTTATAGGAATGACAAGGGAGGATTCAGAAGAGAGTCAAGAGCTTCAGTTGGCAAAATAAGGATGAGCAAATTGGAAGAAGTTATCATTCAGCTTTTACAGTCTCTAACTCTAATGCTGAGAGTATATTTTTCTTTCTACCTTCCTCCCAGTGTGATAACAAAGGATTTCCCCTTTGAACCATGCACTTTAATTCAAAGTGGGTGAGGAGGAAGAGGATTGTGTATGATCAAGTATACTCAAAATATTTCTGATTATAATTCTCCACCTTTGATTTACCAGTTCGTTAGTGTAGTCACAAATTGTCGCATTTCTTTATCTCTAAACGTCCTCTATGTGGAATAAACATATTAATCTTTATTAGCCTTTTTCAATCCAGACAAACAGTCCACAGTGTTTGAAGGGCAAGGGAATTACATGAGTGTTATTGCAGACTGGAGGAGGGAAAGAAGATGCAGATCGGCACCAAAACATCGTTGGAACGGTTGTTGTATCCATGCTTCAGCGCAATGTTTCAAAATTGCTGGACTACAAATCCTTCCATTCCCATCCAGCAATTGGTTTGTAAGATTTGTAGTCCAATACATTTTGGTAGAATGGGGCATACCAAACAAACATGGCAGAATGTGAATAAGCATTGCTAAGGAGGGCTGATAGTTTTTACCCTTTCCCAGGCTAGATGTCTCCTCCCAAGCTCAATCCCTTCTCCAAACTGCCAAAAGCTTTAAAGAAGTTATGCTGTCATCAGTAGCTGGTACTCAGTGATGGGGCTACAAAAATTGCAGCTTTGGGAGTCATATGACATGCAGGACACATGTCATAGGACTCCCCAACATAGATTTCTGCATCACTTGAACATTATCTACAGACTCCTGTGAGAATGAAGGAGGACTCAGTGGCTGCTGTGGGTGGAAATAGTCCTATGGCTACCTTAAGAAGAATGTGGTATTAATTGGTCACTTCCTATTGATCAAGGGAAGAAGCATTAGGGAGATCTCCCAGAAGCATGTACAGTGGTGCCTCGCTAGACGATTGCCTCGCAGGATGAGGAAATCGCTAGACGATGCCTTTTTGCGATCGCTACTGCGCTTCGCAAAACGATGTTTCCCTATGGCGATTTTCGCTAGACGATGAGGTTTCCCCATAGAA
Organism: Intellagama lesueurii; assembly: GCA_037013535.1. Lineage (NCBI taxonomy): Eukaryota > Metazoa > Chordata > Lepidosauria > Squamata > Agamidae > Intellagama > Intellagama lesueurii. Next base: position 153,801,898 of record JBAJHW010000003.1, on the reverse strand, counting down.
ATGCGCTGACTAGTGGTGAAAAGCTGTCAGTGCAGCTGTCAGTGCATTCCGATGGGGACCCGCACTCGCTAGACGAGGTTTCCCTATGGGAGATTTTCGCTAGACGACTGCGTTTTCCCTTGGAACGCATTGAAGAGATTTCAATGCATTCCAATGGGAAAACGTGCTTCGCTAGACGATGTTTTCGCTAGACAGCGATCTTCGCGGAACGGATTAACATCGTCTAGCGAGGCACCACTGTATCCAGGTTGTGGAAGAACACTGCCAAGACTAATCAAGCCCGTTGATCCCTTCCTGCTGATCCATGTGGAAACAACACTGTGAGAAACAACAGCAAATGTATTTATTTATTATTTATTTATTTATTTATTAAATTTATACCCCGCCCATCTAGTCAACTGACTACTCTGGGCGGCTAACAACATATAATATAAACAATTTAAAATATAAGAACAAAGTAATGCATCAATAGACAGTACTCAAGATGGTAGAAAAAAGTAAATCAAGTAGTGGCTGGAGGGAAGGCTTGCCTAAACAGCCAGGTTTTCAATTGGCCTTTGAAAATGCCCAGCGAAGGGGCCATACAGATCTCAGAAGGGAGGTTATTCCAAAGGCGAGGAGTCACTGCCGAGAAGGCCCGGTTTCTTGTTTTTTCCTTCTGGGCCTCCCTCGGCGTTAGGCTCCTCAACCTCACCTCCTGGCTAGATCGAGTGATACGAGTAGATTTAGGTGGGAGAAGGTGTTCTGCCAGATATCGAGGCCCTAAACCGTTTAGGGCTTTATACGTAAGCATTAGAACTTTGAAATCAACGCGGAACCGAACGGGCAGCCATTGTAAGGCGGCCAGAGTGGGAGTGATATGTTGATGTTTCCTCACCCCACTAAGAAGTCTGGCCGCCACATTCTGCACCATTTGGAGTTTCCGCATCGATCTCAAAGGTAGCCCCACGTAGAGAGCATTACAGTGGTCTAATCTCGAGATTACGAGCGCATGGACCAGAGTGGTGAGCGACCCAGCATCTAGATAGGGACGCAGCTGGGCAATCCACCACAGATGGAAATAGGCGGAGCGGACCACGGACGCCACCTGGGATTCCATGGTAAGCGCCTGGTCCAGATGGATCCCCAAGCTGCGAACCTCACTCTTCGCGGTGAGAGTCACCCCCCCAAAAAGAGAGGGAGTTTCCCAAACCGCTGATGGTAGGTCTGCCCACCCTCAGGACCTCCGTCTTGTTCGGGTTCAGCCTCAGCCCACTTTCCTGCATCCATTGCAGTACAGACCCCAAACAGCGCTGCAGGGACAGAACAGCATCCACTGTAGTTGGAAAAAAGGAGATGTAGAGCTGTGTGTCATCAGCATATTGATGGCACGCCACTCCACACCCCCTGATGACCTCGCCCAGCGGCCTCATATAGATGTTAAAGAGCATTGGGGAGATAGTCGAGCCCTGCGGAACCCCACAATTGAGGCTCCACGGAGCCGACTTACTCTCCCCAAGCTGAACTCTCTGAGGACGATTCCCCAGGAAGGCATGGAGCCAGGCCAACGCCAGGCCACCAATTCCGAACTCGGAGATCCTCCTCAGGAGGATACCGTGGTCGACGGTATCAAAGGCGGCTGAGATATCGAGGAGGACCAACAGCGACGTTTTACCCCTGTCGGCCTCCCTCAATAGGTCATCTAACAGGGCGACCAATGCCGTTTCTGTACCATGGCGTGGCCTGAAGCCCAACTGGAATGGATCCAGGGCATTTGTTTCATCCAAGTGCGCCTGAAGCTGATCGGCCACCACCCTCTCGACCACTTTGCTAATGAAAGAAACACTGGCGACCGGCCTGTAATTGCCAATATCGTCCGCTGCCAGATTGAGTTTCTTTCTAATGGGCCTAATGAGCGTCTCCTTGAGGGCGGAGGGAACCCTGCCCTCCCGGAAAGACCCATTAATTATCGCTGTGGCCCATTCAGTTGTTGTGCAAGTGGCTACAGACCTTGGCTTGGAAGATGAAAGGCCTTAGGTCCAACAAGGTGATTTTGCACCACTCCTTTCTGTTGAAGATTATGGCCTAAAAGGGAAATGAGAATAGTAGACACTAACGGCTAGCTGTGGTACTGAAGGCTACACTTCACCTGTAGTCTTGTCTTTCCATGATGAAGGCCTTCTCATGAGAGATGAGGTGAATCTTACAAGAACTGAGAAGGACGGGTTTGGCAGGAGACGTGGTGGCTTCTGACTCCAGTTTCAAGGGTGCTGTGAACCTACTCTGAGGTTTAGACTGCACTTTACAGGAGGTATCTAAGGTGCTGAATCCTGTCCCCAAATAATTGCACTTTACAACTTCTGCAAAGTGTAGACTAAAATTCATACAGTGGTGCCTCGCTAGACGATTGCCTCGCAGGACGAGGAAATCGCTAGACGATGCCTTTTTGCGATCGCTACTGTGCTTCGCAAAACGATGGTCTCCTATGGGGAATTTTCGCTAGACGATGAGGTTTCCCCATAGGAATGCGCCGACTAGTGGTCAAAAGCTGTCAGTGCATTCCGACGGGGACCCGCGCTCGCTAGACGAGGTTTCCCTATGGGAAATTTTCGCAAGACGACTGAGTTTTCCCTTGGAACGCATTGAAGAGATTTCAATGCATTCCAATGGGAAAACGTGCTTCGCTAGACGATGTTTTCGCAAGACAGCGATCTTCGTGGAACGGATTAACATCGTCTAGCGAGGCACCACTGTAGTGGATTCATAGCATCCTTGAAATTAGAGTCACCATCAGCTACCACTGGGCAGCAGGATTATTCCCTGTTCTGAAACACTATAATCTAAAACTGACAGATGAAGGAAACGGTTTTTGGTATCTCACAAATAGCAGTGTACCATAGAAAATAAATAAGACAAGACTAGAAATCAAAATGTAATACTGTAATATAAAGAAGATTTAATGGGAGTTGTTGATATCCAGTGGGATTTGACTCAAGACAGAATAGTCTGGAGAATATAATTTAGGCAGCGATTCAATGGTCAAATGACATGAGATTTGCTCCACTTATGAAACAGGTGAATCCAAAGTATTTTTTACTGACTACATGACACAAAAGCTAATTTGAATTGGTCCAGCCCTTTTTTGCCCTCCAAATTGCATTTTTTCTCTGCTGCTTGAGGGGCGGGGACTTCTACATTTTCAAACCAAAACAATTTGAACAGGCTTTTCTCCATGTGGTTAGTTGTGATATAATCTTGTAAAGACAGGAGCAGGGTAAGTCTGTAGGTGGTGTCTTGCTTACATTGGCAGTTGGAACATCATGTTCAGGACCAGCGGAATATCCTCCATACGCATTCTTTCATTTCCCCTGATCATCCTCTGAATTTTTTATTCTTTTTTTTAAAAATTGTACATATAGCACTAGATCACCCCAATATCTTATTGCTGGGCCCTTGTTATTAGTATTTCCTGTATTTACACCCCATAAGAGGATTGCCAGAGGTGGGACCAGAGAAAAGAAGGTAGTGCTGGATATGGGCTGGAATGTGATTCACATTGCATTCAGCATGAATGGTGACCTCTTGAATCAATCTGCAGCCCCTGTTTGAGCACTGACTGTGATTTAAAATGTAATACAGGTTGCTAATCAAGCTGCAGCAAAGTGTAGTCACACCCTTAGTCTAGAGCAGCTATCAGAGGGCACCACCACCATCAGGTGGTGGCAGAAGTCTCCTTTCTCCCCCTGTTTCAGTGTCTGTGTGATTATTTTACTGGTTTATTATGATGTCATACTATTAGGACATCATAATAGTATGACATCATAATAAACCAGCACATTGGGAGCACATTTTATTTGGTGGTATTTTTTCTAGGCTGACCTTTGCTCTCCCTGACCGCATGGTCTGAGGGGGCGGGGGTTTAGCTTTAAATGAGCGCAGGCAGTAGCTCTAAGCCCTTTTCCTGAAGAGGAAGCTGAGGCAGGAGGTGAGCTGTGTTTGGGAGCACATTTTATTTGGTGTGGTATTTTTTCTAGGCTGACCTTTGCTCTCCCTGACCGCATGGTCTGAGGGGGCGGGGGTTTAGCTTTAAATGAGCACGAGCAGTAGCTCTAAGCCCTTTTCCTGATTCTATTCTCTGATTCTATTTTTGACTCTAACCTGGTAAATAGTGAAGCCAAATAGCATTGCATACACCTGGGGGGCAGGAAGGTTTTAGGGGTCGGATCATACTTCCGCACTATTAGGGAGCAGGCAGGGTAGGTGGGGCTTATCAGCCTTGGAAGGCAGCCCATCTAGGAGAAGGAAAACTCCGATTTCAAACCTCCACTGCCTTGTGGCTATATCCACTGATGGAAAAGGCTTCAGGAGTTAACCTCAAGGCAAAATCCGGAGCCGGAGTCCCAGAGGCAGTTCGTGTCATTCTGGCAACTCCTGCAACCTCGCTGGAACCAGTTGTATTGGCTCTTGCCTTTCCATTGAACTATTTCAGCGACGTGGAGAGGGGGGATTTGCTGCTTGGGTAGCAGCCTATCCTCCATATTATTTTACCCAGGCTTCGTGCTCTGGAGAGGACACTCCAGCTTCACTTACAGTGTCGAAACAACACAGGAAGTAGCAGTTACCGGTTATAAGTCTTTACTCGATTGGCGTAGAGCATGACGCCAGGGGCTCCTTCCGACGGTGGGAGAGGTCATTGCACCTCACTAGGTAGCTACCGCCCGCCTTAAGCTGGGCAGTCCCCAGCCAGTAAAGTGCTACCTCGCCATGGTCTGTTAACCTCATGGGGTGCGTGGGGTTTAGAGTGAAAGCCGACAAGCAGATCGATAACCCTGCATCATGCAACAATCATAAGAAAACTTCTGCCCTAAAGTTGGGCACCTGGAATGTTCGGACAATGACCCCTGGCTTTTCTGACGACGGCTTTTCTGATGACCTGCAGGAAATAGACGACGTGCGCAAGACAGCTGTCATCAACATGGAACTGAGTAGACTGCAGATGGACATTGTTGCCCTGTAAGAGACGAGATTGCCAGACTCGGGATCTGTCAAAGAAAAAAGCTTCTCATTCTTCTGGCAGGGAAAACCATTGAATGAGACCAGAGAATATGGTGTTGGCTTTGCAGTCAGAAATACTCTGCTGAGATCCATTGTTCCACCTACTGTGGGGAGTGAAAGAATCCTGTCTCTGCAGCTCCACTCATCAGTGGGACCGGTCACCCTCATTAGTGCATATGCACCAACACTGTCGTCCACAACAGAAGTGAAAGACAAATTCTACGACGATCTGGCAGCTACTATCAAAAAAGTCCCTGAGAGAGAGCCACTGTTCATTCTTGGAGACTTTAACGCTAGAGTTGGTGCTGATCACAATTCTTGGCCCACTTGTCTAGGCCGTTTTGGCATTGGGAAGATGAACAAAAATGGCCAACGCTTGCTGGAGTTTTGCTGTTATTATGATCTTTGTGTCAGCAACACATTCTTTAATACGAAGCTTCAACACAGAGTTTCCTGGAGACATCCAAGATCCAAGCATTGGCATCAGCTCGATTTGATCCTCATTAGATGTTCTAGCCTTCCTAGTATTACGATCACACGCAGTTACCAGCGTGCTGATTGAGATACTGATCACTCTCTGGTGTGTAGTAGAGTAAAACTGCGAACAAAGAGATTGTATCACACGAAAAAGGAAGGAAGACCACGTATTGACATCAGCAAGACTCGCAATCAAAGAAAAGTGGAGGAATTTGCCCAAGCGCTTGAGGAAACCCTTCCAGGCCCAGCTGATGCAAATGCACCTGAACGATGGGAACATTTCAAGAACGCTGTTTATAACATTGCCTTGTCCACATTTGGCAAGAAGACCAAAAAGACGGCAAATTGGCTCGAAGCCCATTCAGAGGAGTTGATGCCAGCCATTGAGGATAAGAGGAGAGCTCTAGCAGCATACAAAGCCTGTCCTAGTGAGTACAACTTGCAGGCTCTTCGACTTGCTCGTAGCAAAGTCCAACAGGCTGCCAGGAGATGTTCCAACGATTATTGGCTTCAGCTCTGCTCTCAGATACAGATAGCAGTGGACACAGGTAACATCAAGGGAATGTATGACGGTATCAAGCAGGCTTTAGGTCCAATACAGAAGAAATCTGCTCCCTTGAAGTTTGCTACAGGCGTGATCATCCAGGACCGAGCACGGCAGATGGAACGCTGGGTGCAGCACTACTCTGAGCTATATTCCAGAGAGAATGTAGTAGCCGAAGAGGCACTAAATAACATCGAGTGCCTGCCTATCTTGGAAGAGTTGGACAGCGAACCAACTTTAGCAGAAATAAAAGTGGCCTTGGATTCCCTTGCCTCTGGCAAGGGAAGGATAACATCCCTGTTGAAGTGCTGAAGTGCTGTAAAGAGATCATCACCACCGAACTATATGAAGTCTTTCGTCTTTGCTGGAGGGAAGGTGGAGTACCACAGCACATGAAGGATGCAAACATTGTCACATTGTATAAGAACAAAGGAGACAGGGGTGACTGCAATAACTACCATGGCATCTCTCTTCTCAGCGTTGTAGGGAAGCTGCTTGCCCGTGTTGTACTGAAGAGACTCCAGGTGCTTGCAGACAGAGTCTATCCAGAATCACAGTGTGGATTTCGAGCTAATAGATCCACCACTGACATGGTATTCTCCCCCCGACAGTTGCAGGAGAAATGTAGGGAACAACAACAGCCACTCTTTGTGGCCTTCATAGATCTCACAAAGGCCTTTGATTTGGCTCGCAGGGACGGCCTTTTTAAAATACTTCCCAAGATTGGATGTCCACCTCGACTCCTTTCATCATCAGGTCCTTTCATGAGGAAATGAAGGGCACTGTAGTTTTTGATGGTTCAACATCAGATCCCTTTGACATCCGAAGCGGAGTGAAACAGGGCTGTGTCCTCGCGCTGACCCTGTTTGGGATCTTTTTTGCTGTCATGCTGAAGCACGCCTTTGGAACTGCAACAGAAGGTGTCTATCTCCGGACTAGATCAGATGGAAAGCTCTTTAAGCTCTCTAGATTGAGAGCAAAAACCAAATCCAACTGAAATGCATGCGGGACTTCCTCTTCGCCGATGATGCAGCCATTGTTGCCCACTCTGCTGAAGACCTCCAACAACTCATGAATCATTTTAGCAAGGCCTGCCAAGACTTTGGACTAACAGCCTGAAGAAAACACAAGTAATGGGCCAGGGCGTGGACTCACCTCCCTCTATTACCATCTCCACACAAGAATTGGAGGTTGTTCATGACTTTGTGTACCTTGGCTCAATGATCTCTGACACTCTCTCCCTAGATGTCGAGCTGGATAAACGCATTGGCAAAGCAGCTACCATGTTCTCTAGACTCACAAAGAGAGTATGGCTCAATAAGAAGCTGATGGCATATACCAAGATCCAGGTCTATAGAGCCTGTGTCCTGAGCACACTCCTGTACTGCAGTGAGTCCTGGACCCTTTGTGCACGGCAGGCGAGGAAGCTGAACACGTTCCATATGCGTTGTCTCCAACGCATTATTGGTATCACCTGGCAGGACAAAGTTCCAAATAGAGTAGTTCTAGAACGAGCTGGAATTTTTAGCATGTATACATTACTGAAACAGTGACGTCTACGTTGGCTTGGGCATGTTGTGAGAATGGCTGATGGTCGGATTTCAATTAGTGCAGGGAAATCGCCCCAGAGGGAGACCACAGCTGCGATACAAGGATATCTGCAAGCGGGATCTGAATGCCTTAGGAATGGACCTCAACAGATGGGAAACCTTGACATCTGAGCATTCAGCCTGGAGGCAGGCGGTGCATCATGGCCTCTCTCATTTTGAAGAGACACTTGTCCAGCAGGCTGAGGCAAAGAGGCAGTCCCGAAACTAGCAAAATCAGGGAGCTGGCCAGGGGACAGATTGTATTTGTCTTCAGTGTGGAAGGGATTGTCACTCTCAAATTGGCCTTCTCAGCCACACTAGACACTGTTCCAAGTCCTTCATACAGAGCACGTTACCATAGTCTCTCGAGACTGAAGGATGCCTAATCTAAAAATACTATTATGCTCTTAGAAGATGTCACACTTCTTTGCTATTTTTATCAATCTAGATATTCTTTCATCCAGAATACAGAAAAAAACTACAACTCCCAGAATTCCCCAGCCGGCATGGGCACCAATGCTGCCTTTATGTTTATGAATATTGAAGCAGAATGTCCATCTTAGAATAGGAACCTGCCATTGGAAGTAATTCCCTTCCCCACACCTTCTCTGTCTTTTGGGGCAGAGGTTCTCCAAGGATAAAAATATGCCAACATCGCCCACCTCAATAGTTTCTCCCTACCCCACATTCTGATTTATCTACCAGAAGAAAACCAAAGTACTGTGTTCCAAAATGCCAAATTGGATTTTTTGCAGGAATAAAATATCTCTTTTCCTCCCCTGAAGTGCATCAAACTCATCCACCGTTGGGCTGTAATTTTAGTGGGGCTTACCTAACCTGATAACATGAACATATCCAACACTATTGTATCCTCTGTAAAACTCATGGATAATCATGGGTGACTCTGTAGAAGGGCTTTAATGCTGTTTACCAGCCTGAACTCACTCCAGCCTTTAGAATATGACACCTGTCTCAATTTAGGGTATGCAGGAAACCAGCTAGAAACGCTGCAGTTTGGATTTAGAGACAGAGAGGTGGGGAAGGAAATCTATGAGAATGCCAAGGGTGACACACCTTACTTTCCTTGGGAATCTAATGCAAGATTGGCAGTTATGCTGTTGTCTTCTTCTTCTTAATGCTTACTAACTTCCAGTAGACTCTCTTTGTTTACTGTAACTGTAACTAGTGAACAGATTATCAGGACACCACGGGTCTTCAGTCCCACTCTCACCCATCAACTATAGTGCTCTATACACCTGAAAAATGAATTATAATGCACAAAAGTTCATGCTGAAATAAATCTGTTATCTTTAAGATGCAAACGTAGTTTGCTTTTTATTTTTGAACTGTTTTTTTCTCATCCAGAGGAATCAAAACTGGATAGTCCTTGATAATACCACTAGTTAGGAAAGGAGCACATGCTGAAAAGGGCACTCCTGAGCTCCCCTTAGTGATAACACTACACTTTGGTTCTATATTTCTCAGAGCCCTCCATAATGGAAACAACTAGTTTCCTAACAGATGGGAAAAATCAAAGCACAGGATCCCAGACAGTTGTACATGGAATCCACTGGAACGGACGAGCCAGCCAGAAAATTTGCATTCAGGGTATGTACTTGCATGCCAGACAGCATGGGATGGGCTTGATTAAGTGCATGCTGCTGTAGCCCAGCATGAATGAAGATGCTGCAATCCAGATGGCTGGCAGGCAGCACCTTCATTTATTATCTCTACTCCTCCCAATGTGTCATTGGAAAAAATACTAGTAGGCACTTCTATACTTTTACCAATTCTGGCATTAACACACTGTTTTAAGGTTCTACCTCCAGACCCACATTTTCATTAATGACTGAGGGATCAATGAACATCAGGAAGAGAATCGACATCATGATGCTTGAAATAATAATAATAAAAACAAAGCCTACAAAACCCAGTGCAATTTGTGGATTTCTTTGAATTCTGCTTTATTCTCATGATGCAGAACACACAAACACAGACACTTTTCCTTCCAGGAAGGCAGGATCATCACACACACCCCTCCATGCCCAGAAATCTGCACATGCAACAAGGGTTGCTTTTCCACAGGCACACATTCTGCATGCATTTGTACAACTAAATAGTCAGGTGACTTATTTTTAAGCAGACAGAATTTCCTACCTTCACTGATCCAAGACACAAGAGCATATGCTGCAGCAGGAACACTTGGAGGCAAGCCATCCTTCTACAAGCAGTGAGTGGATTACTCGTGCTTTATAATTTCTTCCAGGCACTGTGCTTATTTTCTACCCCCTGTTCTTCTCTTAACTCCTCCCTTCATGTAACAGGGGATAAGAGGTTCCAGTCATTTTGATGCAAAGAGGAAGAAAATGCACAGGGATGGCCATGAACATGTGTTTTGCCTCGCTTCTCTTGCCTCTTTCTTCCTCTTATTTTTTCCTTCTCCAGAGCCTCTGAATATAATGGGTTCCAGAACTTCTAAATCAGGTTTGCAAATTACAACAGGCAAGTGTAGACTGGTAGAAAGCAGCCGTCAGGTTTCCAGGCTGGTTCCACACCTCTTTCCCCCCCCCCCTCCTTTATGTCACCCCCACCTTTGGCTTTCTCCCCATCCGTTCCCACCCCTTTTGTTGCTGTCAAAGCTCTCTCTCTCTCTCTCTCTCTCTCTCTCTCTCTCGCTCTCTCTCTCTGGCACAGTGTGTATACCTCCTCCCCTCCAACTTGGATCAATCTGCTCTCCTGAAACATCTGACACATTTTCCTTACCTTGACTGTCTAGCTGGAAGGTGCTGAACCATACCTCCCTCCACAAAGAACAAACATAATTTAAATCCAAATGGAGCAAAATCCTTTGCTTGAGCTCATAAGTGATTAACCCAGTTACAAAGAATCTGGACTTTATCCTTCTGTTTATTCAGCTAACTAAAGTTACCTAGGGCCATATTCTGCTGCTTTTGATCTGCTGGCTTAACAGCCCAGAAAGACTGAGGAGTTTTGCATGAAAATCTATGCAGTCTTCTCAGGAAAAACTCTCCTGCCTCTAAGATGCCAGGCCTACCAGGTTGCAAAGCCCAAGATAGCAAGCTCCTTGGAGCATGTCCGTCTTCCCACATGGGTGAAAAATACTGGCAAAGGTGTGTCAGACCCACTTTTACAGGCTTTTAGAAGATCAAATCTACCAGAACAGGGGTAAGAAAACATACAAATTAAATGAAAATACAATAATTATCTGGGAATGTTAAAATTCAAATGTGCAACCAACCAACTAAATGCCATTTAGGCTGTATAAAGGCAGAGCAAAATATATCTCTGTCATCTCCATGACTATCTATCTATGTATTCAAAATATTTTTTACTCTGCTTTTCTCCTCAAAAGAACCCAAGATGGCTTACATCATTAAAAAGACAATACGTATACAAAGGTAAAAACAGTGTGTACAAATATTTAAAAAAGAATTAAACAAGTACCATATTAACAACGGTAATTAAAATCAATACTAAGAATACATTTGAAAGCAACAGAGCACAAAATCCCTCTCTGTCACAAAACCCCTCTCAGTGACTGCCAATCACTAAAGAAAAGCCTGTCTGAAGAGAAAGGTCTTTGCCTACCTGCGGAAGGACAGCAAAGAGGGAGCCAGAGGGAGGGAGTTCCAAAGTCTGGGAGCAGTGACAGAAGAAGGCCCTCTCCCCACCAAGCACACCTGTGAGGGTGATGGGATCGAGAAAAAGGCCTCCCCTGATGATCTTAATGCCCGGGCAGGCTCATAAAGAGAGATGTGGTCTTTTAGATAGCTTGGACCCAACCCTAACCTTAACCCTTTGAGTTCAGCCTGGAAACAGATCAGCAGCCAGGGCAGCTGTTGTAACAGGGGAGTTACATGTTCCCTGTAACCAGCCCCAGTTAACAATCTGGCTGCAGGATTTTGGACCCTTTGAAGTTTCCGAACACTTTCCAGAGGCAGCCCCACATAGAGCATGTTACAGTAATCCAGGCTAGATCAGACCTCTCCATGATCGATGCAGCTGGCACACTAGTTTTAACTGTACAAAGGTGCTCCTGGCCACCACCAAAACCCGGGCATCCAGGTTTAGAGACCAATCCAGGGGCACCCTCAAGCTGCGCACCTGTGTTTTCAGAGGGAGTGTAACCCCATCTAGCACAGACTGAATCCCTATTCCTTGATCTGCCTTTTGACTAACCAGGAGCACCACTGTCTTGTCTGGATTAAGTTTCAGTTTATTTGCCCTCATCCAGTCCATTACTGACACCAGGCACTGATCTAGAGCTGAAATGGATTTAGATAGAAAGGAGAGATAGAGTTGGGTGTCATCCGCATATTGGTGACACCAAACCCCCAAACTCCGGACAACCTCTCCCAGCAGTTTCATGTAGATGTTAAATAGCATAGGGGACAAAAGAGATCTCTGAGGGACACCATAGGCCAATGGCCAGGGTGTCAAACAGGAGTCCCCCAGTACCACCCTCTGGGTCCTTCCCTCCAGAAAGGACTGCAGCCGCTGTAAAGCAGCACCTCCAAATCCCACCCCAGAGAGACAACCCAGAAGGATACCATGGTTGATGGTATTGAAAGCCGCTGAGAGGTGCAGCAGAACCAATGAGGACACACTCCCCTGTCCAGTTCCCGACGTAGGTCATCCATGAAGGTGACCAAAGCAGGCCTAAAGCCAGATTGAAATGGATCTAGATAATCTGTCTCATCCAGGAGCCCTCAGAGCTGAGAAGCTGCAACGCATTCCAGCATCTTGCCCAAGAATGGGATATTAGAGACTGACCAGTAATTATCCAGTACCATGGGGTCCTCTGGCAGCTTTTATAAGTCAGGATGGGCAAAGGTCTAGCAGACAAATGGTAGCCTTCATCTCTCCAAGGGTCTTGTCCACATCATCAGGCTGCAAAAACTGAAATGTATCTATCAACACAGGATGAACAGGAGCCATAGTTACATCTACAGCAGCGATCCCCAACCTTTTTCGGTCCGCGGACCGGCTGGGGAAGGCGGGGCACCCCCCACGCTCGCACGCATGAGGATAGGAAAATTAAAAGCAGAGGCTTGAAAAGAAAATTATTTTGGTGTCTGAGAGCAAGAATAGCTCAGACAAAGAAACACAGTAACTAAAAGGTTGTGAGCTGGAAAGCAGCCAGAGAGAGCAGCTTAGCAAGAACAACGTAGTTACTGGAACAAACAGCAGAAAGACAGGTCCTTTTAAAAAGCAGTACAGACATTAAAGACGAATTCACTCAGACTTAAACATGCCACGCAAACGAAGCCAAAAAGGGAGTCAGGAGGCACAAAGTTTACCTCATGAAGTGGAGGGAAATGGAGACCCTCTAGCTCCAGTGGAAAAGGAGGAAATTTATGAAAATGCCTCAGAATGACAAGGTGTTCTAAGCTCCCAAGATTTTGAAAAATGGAGGTTAGAACAGGAATTCAGGCTTAAAGAACTGGAGATCAAAACGAGGGCTGAAGAAAGAGAAAGAGTTAAGGAAATAGAACTTGAAATGGAAAGGGCCAGACAAAGGCAAAGAAACAAAGAAATGCAGTTCCAAATAGAAATGAGGAAAATGGAACTAGCCCCTCAAAACAACAATAATAGTAATTCTAATGAGGGTACTATTCCATCCACAGTAGATCTGAAGACATTCCCTCAGTACAAACAGGGAGATAGTCCAGAATTATTTCTTGTCTCATTTGAAAGGGCTTGTTGGGACTTTGGATGAGAGATGAGGAGAAAATGATAATTTTAAGATCTAGGATCAGGGGTGCTCTTGAAGAAATCTATTCTCAAATGCCTAGAGAAGAACCTAGAGACTTTGACGCATATAAAAAGCTTGTGTATTCTAGATTTGGGATTGATGCTGAACATCTCAGAAGAAAATTCAGGTCAATTAACAAGAAAGCTGATGAATCGTTTGCTCAATTAGGGGAGCACATGGGTCAGTTTTTGAATAGGTGGTTGGAGCAGGAACATGCAACCACATTAGACCAAATGAAGAATGTAATTGGGTTAGAACAGTTTTATTCTGTGTTACCAGGAGAACTGAGGTATTTAGTTAAAGACAAAGAGCCCCAAAATATTCAGCAGGCTTCAGAAATCGGGGATTTTATCAGTGAGATCAGAGATCCTAAGTTTTCTGAGGTAAAATTTTACAGGCAGAACTGGGACAACAGTAAGAAACCGTTCAATAAAAATTACCACAGTAAAATGTCAGGGAAAGATGGCCAGCTTGGTACCACACCTAAGTTGCCAGGGCCTAGCCCACAGAAGTGAATGAATCCTGAGGATGTGTTCAATAGGTCTCCTCGGTATGATCAAAGGGCTAATAAACAATGCTATAACTGTGGTGAATTTGGACATGTTTGGTCAAAATGTATGCAAAACAATAAAAATAAAAATGGAAAATATGATAGCCAGAACAAGAAGGTTTACTGTATAAAACCGGTGGAAGCCACTGAAGGAGGCTGTAACAATGATTCTGTCTCCATGGCAACTAGTGCGACAGAAAATTCCGATCTGCCTCTAGCAAGAGTCGTGCAGTGCTTTCTTATAAAAACAGATAATATTTTACTGCAAAGCTCCAGGGAGAGAATTCTTATTAATGTGGCACCTTATGTAGGGATTGTAGATACCTGTTCCCACTTAACTCTGTGTCATCCTGATGTGGTTCCTAAAGAACAAATACTTACAAATCAAACTGTTACAATCAAGGGAATAAGTTCTATTCCAGTGACTATACCTATGGCTAAAGTAAAGATAACCCTATCGAGACTGGGTTGGAATTTGGGATGTGCCAATTTCTGATCAAATTCCAGCACCTTGTTTGATTGGGTGAGATCTCTCCAAGCATGTGCAGACACGTTCCCAGGGAGGGCAGTTAACAATCCCTGAGGGAAAAGTGGAATCCCTAACTTCTGAAATTAATTTGGAAAGCCCCAGTTGAAAAGGAAACCCTGAGGTGAATGAAATGGCAGAAGTTATATTTGTGAAAAACCCTAATAGTTCATCCTTTGTTAATGAACAGAAGGAAGATACCAGTGATACTGGAGCAGAATCAAACTAGATTTTAGTATAACCCTTAGCAGAGAAAACACAGGCCTCAGAGAAACTAGGCCCAGGAACATTCACACATAGCTCAGGCAAATAGAGGAACATTCACACATCGTATAGAATGTCATTGTAACACTTTTGTTTGGCCCATCCTCCTTTTGATCTGGCAGATGGCCTGGTCCTGGAATGCAGTCAGGAGGAAACCGGCGATGACAGGACATTCACACCAGGGAGCCGGAGAGTGAAGGCCGTATATCAGGGCCCAGGAAGCCTACACATAAACATACCAAAAGATAAGATTCTTTTCCCAGACATTCAGGCGCATCTTGGGCATAGGCCAAGGACACATGGGCACACAATCTGCATATCTATAGGGAACCAATAGATCAGCGTAGTTGGCATCACAACCCAATGAGGGACTGGATCCAAACGTGGGGTACAAATGACCAATAGAATTGTAGCATTTTATGACTCTTTGTTTGTATCATTATAAAACATATGCACATTGTATTTTTGGGGTCTTCTCTGCTTTTAAGAGAAGTCCCAGCTGACCTTTTATTTGCTGCTATTCAAATAAAATTGGGCCTTTGGTTCAGCTGTTGCATCTATGCCTGATTCCTTGCCAGAGAATCTTAGAACCCAGGTTTGGCCGGTAACACCACCCTTATACAGTGCTTTGAGAAAGCAAGGGGAACTCCCTCTTCATTAACGCCTGAACGCCCAGAGAGATTTATAATAGATAACAATTTGTTATATAGGGAAATTTTGTTAGTGCCTCAGAGGGGTGGAGATGGAAACCTCAAACAACTTATTGTACCTGAAAAATATAGAGACAAGATCTTAAGCAAGGCGCATAGTGATGCTTTTGGAGCTCACATGGGAATATCGCGTACCAAACAAAGGGTTGCAAGGAACTTTTACTGGCCAGGAATGGGTCAGCAAGTTAAGCAGTTTTGTCAAACTTGTGATACGTGCCAGAGAAGGGATACTGGAAATGACAAAAGTAGGGCTAAACTGTGCCCTTTACCTATTATTTCAACCTCATTCCAATGGTTAGGTTTGGACATTGTAGGACCCCTGCCACAAGCTACCAAAAGAGGAAATAAATTCATATTAAGCATAATCGATTTCGCTACTAGATATCCCAAAGCCATACCATTACGAAACATTGAAACTGAGACAGTAGCAGATATATTGATCAGTTATATGTGCAGAATGGGCTTTGCCTCTGAAATAGTCACAGATCTAGGAACCTCCTTTACATCAAAATTAATGAAAAGGCTGTGGCAAGTTTGCGGCATCACCCATGTAACATCGTCCCCTTATCATCCTCAAACAAATGGGCTCATGGAAAAGTTCAATGGAACTTTAATGAGAATGATACGGGCATATGTTGCAGAAAACCCTTATGATTGGGACCACAAGATACAATCCCTGCTCTATGCCTATAGAGATGTCCTTCAAGAGAGCACAGGCTTTAGTCCCTTTGACCTTTTGTTTGAGAGATGAGTTCGGGGCCCTCTAGACCTGTTGAGACAAAATTGGGAGGATTATAAGGAAATGGACCCTGTCTCTGTAATTGAGTATTTGGATGACTTGATGAATACTTTGCAGAGATCTTTAGAACTAGCAAGGGAGAATTTGAAGGAGCCCCAACACAAACACAAAACCTGGTATGATCGTAAAGCCAGAGAGAGATTGTTTAATCCTGGAGAGGAGGTGTTAATGCTGAGAACCATTGAGGGGAGTGAATTGCAGTTAGCATGGGCGGGACCTGTAGATGTGTCACAACAGCACTGGAAAGCTGAAGAGACTAGTACTGGGAAGGATCCACATGCAGCTGCAAAGGCACTGAAAATCTTGCAAGGCAAAGCCCTACCTGAGAAACCAGAAATTAAAAGGATAGGACCAGATGATGAAAGTCTCAACACCTCTGACATAAGCCAAGTGTTTGAGATTTCACCTAAAAGAAATTTGCCTGTGAATCTTGAGGTGACCCGTGATAGTGGTTTCCCACCTATTGTGACTAAAGTACCTGTGGGTGAGTTTATGGGTGAGAGTGAAAACAAGAGCAATAAGATCTCAAAGAAGGATGCAGCCGTAGATGTTCTGGAGGAGGGGAAGAAACTGCCTACCCTTTCCCCAGTTGAGAAAGCGAAGCCACGAGTCGAAAAGAAAACAGGCTTCACCCAAAAAAGGCGAGCCAAGGACATCCAGTGGACGTCAGAGTGCCAGGTGATTGTTGATCGTTGGAAGAGAGCGCGGACTTCAAAACCTGTCTTTGTTGTGCTGGACATCAACTGGGAATTCCTCAGCTGCGTGGATACATCGAGCGTCGGACTTGGAGCTGGACTGTGCCAAGCGGATGACAGCGAGAGTCTACACCCAGTGTCTTTTATCAGCAAGAGACTTCAACCTGGTGAGAGACATTTGTCTGCCAGCGAGAGGGCGTGCCTATCTATCGTATGGACGTTGCAGAAACGTAAGCCATACATATGGAGAAGAAAGTTTACACTGTGCACTGACCACTCACCTTTGAAATGTTTGAGAACTTTGCAAACGAAGAATAGCAAACTGACAAGGTGGTCTTTGATTCTGCAAGATTATGGCTTCAAAATCATAAACATCAAAGGATCTTTAAATGTGGTAGCGGATGCTTTGTCCAGAAGACCTAATGATTAAATGTAAATGTAAACGTTTATGTTTATATCTGTAATGTTTGATTTAATCTAGGTGAAAATGTTCATGAATTTATGGTTTCCAGGACTGTATAATGTGGTAAGTTTCAGCAGTAAATGTATTACTTGATAGAAGCCCATATGGCAAGTGTGTATATGTAGTTATAAGTATGGTAAGAATGTTAGTAAATTTATTAAATGTCTTGTTTGTTTAAGAGGGTAAACTGGTAAGTTTTCCCCTCATAAAACAAACTTTTTAAGGGTGGAGGGGTGTAGCGGTCACCCTGTCATGCATATTCAGCAGTGTATTTGCATGAACCAATAGAGAGCTGTTGGGAGGTGGAGCCAGCTATATAGAAGGGGGGCTGAAGCAGAGTGTGGAGTAGATAGGGAGGAGATAGAGAAGAGATAGATAGAGGAGAGAGGTTTGAAGAGAAGGTTTGGGTTTTGAGGCAGAGAGAGTTTAGGGAGTGAACAGTCAGAGTGTTATCTGTATTAGTTAAGTATAGAAGAAATTAAAGGAAAATACTGAACGCTTTGTGTAACTTTACGAATGTGCTTAAGAACTATTCCTGAAACATCTTGTAACCAATAAACCTGTTCTTATTTCAAAGTTAAGTACTGAATGGACCTCAGTCTTTCACAGGAAACATAGTTGGTAAAGAGATCAACTAGTGGCAGCATGGTAAAGGACGTGGTGGGATAACGTAACGTGAGCTCCTTGTTTGGTGAAACAAGCAGGGGCTACGTGGTAAACGTCACAGTTATACTGTATCAAGGAAATGGCTGTATGACCAAAAAAGCATGTCAATAAAAATCATATGGAACAGGTAGCCTTTCCAAATCCTTTTCCACAGCCCAGGAGCTCAATGATGCATTCTATTGTAATGTCACCAGTATAACTTTCAGCAGTGAACGACTGCAAGCTCAGAACTTGGTGTAGGTGTTCCTTATTGCACACCAGTAACTCAGAGTGAACAGCAGAAGCCTCTGTGCTGCAAGGTCAGAAGACCTGCAGTCGTAAGATCGAATCCACGCGACGGAGTGAGCCCCCGTCGCTTGTCCCAGCTCCCGCCAACTTAGTGGTTCGAAAGCATGCAAAATGCGAGTAGATAAATAGGTACCACCATGGTGGGAAGGTAACGGCGTTCTGTGTCTAGTCGTGCTGGCCATGTGACCACGGAAGATTGTCTTCGGACAAACGCTAGCTCTATGGGTTGGAAACGGAGATGAGCACTGCCCCCTAGAGTCGGACACGACTGGACAAATTGTCAAGGGGAACCTTTACCTTTACCTTTTAACTCAGAGTGAGATATGAAATGCCTATACTGATTTCCTAACTTGTGGCAACTGGCTGCCGAAAGGTGTGGCATTATGCTGGCTGATGTAATGAATAGGATTTTGACCACTGTCATCACAAAGTAGGGCCCTATTGAAAAGATACGATCACTGCTGCCTACCACTTTAAAAGTGGGTCACTAGATAGGATCTCCAGTACTGATCTTAAAAGCCCAGGTAGGGTCATATAGGTTCAGGTGGTCCTTCAGGTAACATGTCTCCAACTAAGGACTTTATGAGCCAAAATTTACACTTTGCACTGAGCAAAGTGTGAGTGGTACAAATCCAGTCAATACATGATTATGGTTAGTGTCCTGTTTGGAGCATAAGGGACACTGTACACACTTTCCCTTGCTGTGGCAGGCCCCTACCAGTTGCACAACCAATATCAGCACCAGTGAGAGACGGGAGGCAACACCAGGAAGCAGTGAGGATTTCATCAGTACTGGGGATAGGTTTTGAGGGGCTTTGGGCAAGATGTCCTCCAAAGACCCTGGCCACCAGCATGATCGGTCACCCCTCCTCCAGCCAGGCACCTTGCTCCAAAGGGCACAGCAGGCAGTGTTGGGTCCTCTTTAATTTCCCTCCTTGACCGTGGCTGCAACCACCCACCCATTTCATTTCCCTGCTAATGGTATTCTGGGTGAAATGGTGGGCGGCGGCTGTAGCCCCAGCTGGCGCTTTGCTTCAAAGCACCTCCACCACTCTGTAAAAACAATTTTTTGAAAGTGGTGACGATAATGCTAATGTTTATTTATTTAGTTAGTTAACATATTTTTACTCCACCTTTTTCCTTAAAATGGACCCAAGGAAGGTTATTGAAAGACAATATTTGAAGCTGAAAACAATGAGTATACAACGGTGGTTTATATCGTTAAAAGACAATATTTAAAGCTAAGAATGAGTATAAAGAGGCAGCTTACATAATTAAAAGACAATATTACAGCTAAAACAATAAGTATGCAAATACTAAAAAGGAACAACTACCACTCTGAAAGATGGCAAACACAAGTAGTACTAAAGACCCAGTCAGAGCAGTCATGCGTAACATAACAATCCATCTGAAAGTCACTCAGGGAGCCAGTCACTGAGAGAAAGCTTGCCTGAAGAGAAAGGTCTTCACCTGCTTGCAGAAGAACAGCAAAGATGGGGCCAATCTGACCTCCTGTGGGAGGGAGTTCCAAAGTCTGGGAGCAGCAACAGAGAAGGCTCTCTCCTGTGTCTCCATCAGACAAAGCTATTCAAGGAGGTGGCTATGTTTATCTGCTTCAGCATAACTAAAAGGACGTGATAAAACTTTATTCTTGTTTTAAAAAGCTTGACACATTTCGGCGAATAGCCTTCTTCAGGAGCTTAACATAAAATAGAAATAAATTAGTCTATAGACAGCAAGCTATTAAAACGTTGTCAGCTCATTTTGTCTGTCTCAGCTCTGACTGATAATCACAAGAACAAATGCTGGAGGAGGAGTATGCATTTATATACAGCTGGATATGAAGACTGAACACTTCAGCCCCTTTGGGGCTTCATGAAGAGATTTCTTGCTCTTACTTTAGCACTGCCCCCACTGTCTTGCTGATGGTCTAACTGTCCTTGACTCAGCTACCAATCAATCACTTGGTATGTATCAAAAATGTTGCCATCAATCCATATTAGAGGATCATGTTGCATGCATATTTACTAATACTATATTATTTGCAGTTGTCCGTTGCTTGCTGTTTAGACTAATTTATTTCTATTTTTAAGTTAAGCTCCTGAAGAAGACCATTCGCTGAAATGCGTCAAGCTTTTTAAACAAGAATAAAGTTTATCACATCTTGTTTACATCCTGAGACCCAGTCTCTCATTTGGAATTCTGCCACTAGTGGATGTGCCAGTTCCCTGTTTTCAGCATAACTAAAAAAACAGAACAAGGTTTGTTGCATCCTGAAGACTGACTGACTTATTTTAGCACCAGCTTCTGTGGACTACATTTTCCTGGATGCACAAAGCACAATATCCAGCCTCAGACATATATATGCACTTTGTGTAAGGCTGTAGATGATAATAGCATCAGGTTGGGTTCTGCTATTTTCTGTCAAAAATCTATGACATTGAAACCCCACTGCTGAAGAAAACATGGCCAGCAAATTAAAATGACAAGAATAATGAAATCCCTGCTTATTCTCTCTACCATTAAATGGACATTTTAAAAAATATATACATAAATTTAAATGATCTTACAACAGGAATATATATTTCCTTTCAGAAAACAGGTGACCTTTTTGTCTGAACGGATGCCAAACTTTATGTCTATACATGTGCAGATTGACAAATGCTTCTGATTTCTTGATTCTGAGTAGTACTCCCCCTTGTTCTGTCATTGTGCTCACGCAGCCACTGTTACTGAATTTCATGCAGGAACATTAAGTAATGAATTAACTTCAGGGAATGAGAGGGAGTGGTCGGTCTCTCTTGGGTGTTTCCTACTGCAATGTCTGGCCAACGAATTGCAAACATGTAATTAGCAGAGAGCTGTCTTGACTGTGTGCTGTCGGAAGTGATGCAGGGAGGAAAAGGGGAAGAACTGGAACAGAAATAAATTTTGTAGGTCCTTGTGAAGAAAAAGAAGAAGAGAACTTCAGTATTTGGGTGATCACTTACTTATATGCTACCCTTGGGAGAGCTAACAGAAATATGGGTATCTTGTTTTCCATTTTTTTGTTCATTCCTTTGCAGAATGTAATTTATCTGGCATTCATTTCTTTGTTTAAATCTGCTCATTAGATTAGATAAGACATCCTTCAGTCTCGAGAGACTATGGTAACGTGCTCTGAATAGAGGACTTGGAACAGCGTCTAGTGTGCTGAGAAGGTAAATTCGAGAGTGATAATCCCTTCCACACTGAAGACAAATACAATCTCTCCCCTGTCCAGCTCCCTGATTTTGCTGGTTTCGGGACTGCCTCTTTGCCTCGGCCTGCTAGATGTCAAGGTTTCCCATCTGTTGAGGTCCATTCCTAAGGCTTTCAGATCCCGCTTGCAGATATCCTTGTATCGCAGCTGTGGTCTCCCTCTGGGGCGCTTTCCCTGCACTAATTCTCCATACAGGAGATATTTTGGAATCCGACCATCAGCCATTCTCATGACATGCTCGAGCCAACGTAGACGTCGCTGTTTCAGTAATGTATACATGCTAAAAATTCCAGCTCATTCTAGGACTACTCTATTTGGAGCTTTGTCCTGCCAGGTGATACCAAAAATGCGTTGGAGACAACTCATACGGAACGTGTTCAGCTTCCTCTCCTGCCGTGCACAAAGGGTCCAGGACTCACTGCAGTACAGGAGTGTACTCAGGACACAGGCTCTATAGACTGCTCATACACTTCAAAAATAAAGGTTTGGGCACATCTGTCGAAACAATGCTTTTTCTTTGTTTTGGAGGCCTGGTTGGTGAACCTGAGAGATTTGTTTCCTGAGGTAATATGATCCAAACTATTGATTTTAATAGTATGCTGTGTTATTATGCAAGTGCTCAACAAACAAGGAAACATTTTTGCACATTCCTATAGAACAGGGGTCTCCAACTTTTGATCATGAGGGCTACACCAGATATTTTCATAATTTTTGAGAGCTGAAGGAACAGGAATGTGTGTGCGCGTACACGTAGCTGCACACACGCACCACCCGCCCGCAGAACACACCTGCCTTCCCACCCCCCTGAATGGATGCTCACCTGCCCACCCCGCCTGCCCATGGGCGGAAAGGAACGGGCCAGGTAAAATGGCAAGGCGGGCCGGATGTGGCCCATGGGCCATAGTTTGGAGACCGCTGCTATAGAAAAAAGACAGGCAGTATCAGTAGCTGCTGCACAAGAAGTTGTTCAGCAAGAAATCTATATTTGTGCATCAGGTCCATATCAATATGAGGGCAGAA
This sequence comes from Intellagama lesueurii, assembly GCA_037013535.1. Classification (NCBI taxonomy): domain Eukaryota; kingdom Metazoa; phylum Chordata; class Lepidosauria; order Squamata; family Agamidae; genus Intellagama; species Intellagama lesueurii. The sequence continues at coordinate 153,779,256 of JBAJHW010000003.1, read as the reverse complement.
GCTCTGTCTTCTTTTTTTATTAGCCATGGAAACAGCTCAGAAGAGATTCTGTCAGGGTTTGGGTGAAGTCAGAACTCATCTTCAGGGAAGAAGTGTTTTGAAAACAAACAGGAACTGTAACATCTCAATAGTGTGACTCCTGTGTCTTGGACAGATCACTTATCTCAGCCATAAGATGTGACCATGTGACTGAGAGCAGCCTCTTGCCTAGCTTTTACCTCAAAGTTGTTAGAGCTCATGGCTACTTAGGCGTTCAACAACCTCCAGATTTCTGCCTCAGAAAGACAAAAATCTGCTAAGTTCCTTTGGAAGGGCAACAGCTGCTTAACCAGGTGCAAGGCAGAAAAACATTACAGTTGTCAGACACATGAGGATACAAGCCACACTTTTTTCTTGTTTTCCTTTACCTTTTATGGTCATTTGTTTGTTTCTGAAAATCCCTCCCATTGTTCTAAATAAGAGGGAGAGAAACCCTGCAGATCTACATCCTCACCTAACCTGCCTTTGGCTCGCCTCCTTTTTACCCCTTCTGATGCTGCAATTGCAACAAGCCACTGGTCACACACCTTTCCACAGCTGCTGTCAAGAAACATATGAAGAAAGATTTCTCTCTCGTAGGACAGACTTCTCTCTCCCTCTGCCCTCAGAGAACTGAAAAATTCTGTGGCTTCTTGAAGTCTCTTCTAGAAATAATGGATTGTGCCTTTAGAGTGGCATCTTTGTGTGATGTGGCAAACAATTTACTTTTCTTCTATTGCCTAAAGGAGATTGTTCAAGAAAAGGTGCCTATATTATGTCATATTGTGAATGGTTGACCTGCATTCAAGTACTGACTGCTTTCTACAATGAGGAAGAAGACCACATGACACTCCTTTTCATATAAATAGCAGGGAGGCCAAAGCTGTTGTATAGACGCTTTCAGTTCAATGGTTTGCCCTCTAAATATGTTGGAACACCCCAATGCACTTTACATGCCTTAGCACTAGATACAAATGTTGTAGGTTACACTGGGAGACTTTATTTTACAGCTGATTACAAATGCAACTCACGGAGCAACATTTCACACAACCATTCTTCAGCTCAAAGGAGCTTCATATCAGAGTGTACTTCAGATTTTCACTTTACAGAACAGATGGGTTTTTAGTCATAAACCCCTATAAACTGTAGTGGAACATTCTTCTTCAGCTTCAAAAACAAAGTAGTAAGGAGTATGTTTAAATGCTGGCCCAATCTCAGCTTCTGATAGCCAGGCATGTGGGAAAGCGAACTTCTTTAACTGAACTTTTTAATGTTGGGAAATTCCTTTAGTATTTGATTGACTTCTTCTAAATTAAAATGGCCTGTCTGGCCCATAGCTTCTCTTTTCATTTTCTCCTTGTACCTGGCCTGAAAAAAACAGAAATAATTTTCTACATTAGTTAAGAAGATGTGCAAATACCAGCAATATTTTGAATGCTACAGTCATCAACTCCTAAACAAAGAGACAGCTATGGAAACTGAGTTGGTGTAGTCAAAGGCAGCAACTGCTCATTATTTTAAGAGTTAAAAATAACCAGAATGATCATTGCAATGGCAAAGTCAGAGGAGGTGGACTTTTACTACCTATTCCCAGAAACAGAAGGACAGTATATGCCTCAGACATCATTTAAAAGTACTTGGTTACATTTTGTGTCTAGTCAGTTTCCGGTGATATGATTCTTCCACACAAGGAGAGAGGATCATATTTTTCTCAGAATAGGTGTAACAGACAAAACAGAAGATGTAGAAGCAGGACTGGGAAGTGTGTGTACTATATATAAACAATGTTGTTTTTTTTTGATGCAGCTAAAGTGGTAGGTCATTGTGGCACCCTCAGGAAAACAGTAGCAAGGATAAAATATCTATTGTATGATCCACTGTTCAGACAATTTCTTGATGTTTCAAGACAGTTTCTTTTTCCACATATTTTCATAGTCATAATTTATGATTCAATCACATGAGAGATATTCTGAATAGTCAATTTTGTGCAACAAGAATGAGGAGTAAATGCAAGTAGGAAACCAAACTTAACCCTTCCCACCAGAGGTCTTCAACAAGCCTGGGACACTGGTGCACTATTATCTGGTTGTAGCCAAGTATTGGCAAAGGAAAAAAAAGTGCTCTTGTATGGATGGAGACTCTCCTTTTCCAACTGCTTCACCTGACAACAAGGGCAACAGAAAAAGCCCTTTCGCTCCTTGTGTAGGAAAAGACACTCCTTGCTCTTTAATGTAATTTTAGTAATATTCAGTGTTACTGACTTGGGCTTTGAATTTGTATTATGTACTTTATTTGATTTTAAGGAAAGCTTATGAACTATTTGGTCTATCTTTCTAGGATTCCTTGATAAAGGCTAAGCAGAACTATTCAATTCCTTGAATACTGTTCATGTGTATTTAAATGTTGGAACACTGGTAGCTATAAGTAATTATTTACAGTAATTAAATTCTTTCATAGAGGAATAAACTTGAACTAATTACAAAAATATAGCTGGGGCTGACTATGGAGCCATAGGCTGTGAGTCTGAATCCCTACTGTGCCACCCCACAAGAAGGTCCAGCCAGGATCACCTGGAACGTGTGCAGCTGCTGGGGTTACCGTGCTCTGCCACCTGTGCAGCCTTAAGCAAGCTGCATGGATCCAGAACAGAAGAATGGGCTGGTAAACCATTTTATACTTAGAAAACCCTGGGAGGGTCATTGTGAATCAGAATCAACTTACCAAGACATAATTATTATTTCAATTATGTTAAAATAACATGTGCATTAACTATCTGAGCTCCAAACAAAACCCTACAACTTTGTTGTTGTTATGTGCCGTCAAGTTGCCTCTGACTTACAGTGACCTATGAATGAGCAATCACCAAAGTGTCCTGTCCTCAACAGTCCTGCTCAGTTCCCCCAAACTCAAGCCTGCAGCTTCATTCATGGAATCAGTCCGTCTCATATTTAGTCTTCCTCTTTTCTTGTTGTCTTCAACCTTCCCCACCATTACTGTGTTTTCCAGAAAATCTTGCCTTCTCGTGATGTGTCCAAATTAGGAAAACCTGTTTCAACATTTTCTCCTCCAGAGATAGTTCAGGCTTGAATTGATCTAAGACCCACTTGTTTGTCTTTCTGGCAGTCCAGGGTATCCGCAAAGCTCTCTCTTTGCTTCATATTTCAAATGAATCAATTTTTTCCCCATTAGCTTTCTCTACTGTCCAGCTTTCACACCTTTACATGGTGATTGGTTTGGCTAGATACATACCCTGTTTCCCTGAAAATAAGACCTAACCTGAAAATAAGCCATAGTATGATTTTTCAGGATGCTTGTAATATAAGCCCTACCCCAAAAATAAGCCCCAGTTAAGTGAAACCCCATCCTCTACCATTGTGCAGCAACCAGAAGAAGATGACATGACTGTGTTTGAATAAACGTAGATTGTTGTACATGAAAAAATAAAACATTCCCTGAAAATAAGCCCTACTGCTTTTTTTGGAGCAAAAATTAATATAAGACCCTGTCTTATTTTCAGGGAAACACGGTAATATCTGTCAACAGAGAAGGCAATCTGGAATAAAGCAGTTCGCAAACATCTCATTCTCCAAAAGTACAAGCCATTCTTTAAAATTGTAATTTGGGTGGGTGGGGAGGCAAGAGGATGGTTGCAATACTACAGTTTCAGATTTTGAGCAGAATGAAATTGAAGCAGAATCATTCGAGGAAAGGGGGTCCATTGTCTTAAGGAACCTTTACATCATGCTCACGTTTCTTTCCTCTCTCCATCCCTCTCTGTTTGCCTTTGTTCCCTGGAGTTGTACAGCAGAAACTAGAGTTGTAATGTTCTGAGCTGTATAGTAGCACTGTAAACCAAAATGGCAGCTTCTACCTGTGACAGCTATTTGACAGCAACATTATCACATCCACTCTCTTCTTAAACTTCAGATATAAACTAGAACTGCACCACATTTCAAATGAATGAATTTTTTTCCTGTCAGCTTTCTCTTACACTTGATGATATTTTCTAATTCTTTCATTGCTGACCTTCCAAGTCTCAGTCTTTGTCTGATTTCTTGGCTGCAGTCTCCAATAGAATTGAAGATTGAACCAAGGTATAAATCTCTAACTATTCCAATTGCTTCACTGTCAACGTTGAAGTTGTGTGTAGTTCTTCTGCAGTTATTATTTTTGTCTTCTTAATGCCCAACTAGCTAGCTGGATATCTCAGTGATTTAAGTATCTGGCTGCGGAGCCAGAGGTTGGGAGTTCGATTCCCCACTGTACCTCCTGTGAGTAGAGCCAGCTTGTGTGGCCTTCAACCAGCTGCAGTGACTCAGGATGCCCCCCAAAGAAGTGGAAGGTAAATTACTTCCAAGTGTTCTCTATCTGGAAAACCCTGAATAGAGTCTCCGTAAGCCAGAACTGACTAGAAAGCAAATGATTATTATTAATGTTCAACTGCAGTCCTACTTTGGCACTTTTTTCTTTTACTTTCACAAAAAGTGCTTCAAGTCACTGCTGCTTTCTGCCAGTAAGATAGTTATTTACATGCTTTAAATTATTGATGTTTTTTCTGCAATTTTTTACTTCTCCTTCATCTGAACCTAGTCTGACTTTCCGTATAATATGTTCTGCATACAGATTGAACAGATAAGGGTACACCCTTGTCTGACACCTTTGCATATAGGAAACCATTCAGTCTCTCTGTATTCTATGCTAATAGTAGCTTTTTGCTCACAATACAAGTTACACATCAGGACAATAAAGTGCTGAGGCACACCCATTTCTTTCACAACCCAAAGTTTCTCATGATCTACACAGTGAAAGGCTTTGCTGTAGTATGTAAATCATAGATTGATCTTCTGAAACTCTTTGGTGCACTCCAGTAGCCAGTGAGTGGATAAGTGCAATATGATCTTTAGTGCCTCTTCCTTTTTGGAATCCAGCTTAAACATCAGACATTTCTCATTCCATATAAGGTCAAAGCCTCTGTTGCAACACCTTGAGCATCAACAGGTTTTTTGGTTCACGGTCAATTGAGTTTAGTAATGTAAATCTGTTCCTTATATGAACTTTAAATTAATCAGAAATGTTGTTTAAATTATATTTTGGCACTATTATTTTTTAAGTGTTTTTTTTTTAGCTTTACTCTAATGTTGGATATTAACAGTTCATGATCAGTACCACAATCTGCTCCTGGTCTTGTTCTGACTGATAGAATAAAGCTTGTCTATTACCTGCTTCTATTTATATAGCCTATTTGATTTCTGTATTGACCATGGTGATGTCCATATGCACAGCTGTTCGATCAGTTGTTTGAAGCACATATTTGCAATAAACAGATTGTTGGCTTCGCAGAACTCCGTGAGTCATTCTCCTGCTTCACTTCTTCTGTAGGACAAAATTTCCAGCAAAATTTGGTTGTGCTTTTGTGGCGATTGGCTCTGTCACTCCTGCCACTCACGCTCAAGAGCTTATTTGCATGAGCCTACGAGAGAGCTGGAGAGGTGGAGTCAATTGATATATGAGGCTTGGCTGAAGGAGGAGCAGTCAGATAGGGATCAGATAGGGATGAGTTAGGGACTGGTTAGGGAGCTGATGAGATAAAAAGAACTGGCTAGAAAGAGATAGGTTGGTGATGTGTTTATGAAACTGTAAACAAAGAGAAACAAAGTAATGAGGGAACTGATAAGCTAAGGCCAATGAACTTTGATTAACTCAAAGATTTCTAATACTGTCTGAAATACTGTTTCACTTCAATAAATACGTTTTGTTTGTTCACAAGACAAGTGTCCAGTCATACGTTAATGGTATTGTGGATTCAGATAATCCACTGGTGGCAGCATAAAGGGAACGCGCCTGTGGGCCTTTGTGAGGGAATAATAAACAAGGGACACGGGGTTCGCGACAGTTTTGTTCCCTACTTTTGCATTCCAGTCACCTATGATTATAAGTATGTCTTATTTTGCTGAGTGATCCATTTCCTCCTGGATGCTTAAGATCCTTAAGGCTTTGCTCACGCAAGATTATCCTCAGAAATTATTTACTTTGCAGATTAAATCTGATGGTGCAAAGATTTTTAATCCAAAATCTGCATCGGCCCCAATGGAACCTTTTCTTTTCTTTTCAAACATAAACATTCCCCCAATGTTTGCAAAACAAACTCACTGATGTGAACCTTTCTTGCTTGCATGCACACTTCCTCACCCTTACAAATACCACTCCTGGGAAATTTGGAAGACAATTTTCTGTTCCCTTCCCCAGGGGAATGTAACTATGTACTAGAGAGTAAATGTACTAGGGTAGTAAACCCCTACCCTAATTAGATTATATGCCTTAGGTCACAATCCCCTTTGGAAGGCATTACTGCAGTCTAGAGTTCCCCTCCATTTGAACATACAGCTATACAGAAGCTTCCAAAATGCAATACAGGTGTTTAAATGAGACTGGAAAACAGCCAGCAACACAAATATGTCTGTGGTAGCTCTGTTCAGGGATAGGAACTTGGGTTAAATGTGGATTACACCAACTATTTACAGAGAGTTAATAAAACAAAGTATGTCCCCAAGGATTGTCAATGACTCTTTATGGCCACTGATTGACCATCAACTTGCATTTCTACTACATCCACCTTTCATCATCTCCACTATCTGTTTACTAAGGCCACAATCCATACCTCTGAAAACACGGGCTACAGTCCATGAAAGAGTATGCCAAATAAAACATGTTAACCTTAAATGTGCCACAGGACTCTGTTGTTTTTTAAATCATATGTCATCTGGGCAAATGGCATGTGATCACTATTTAACATGTACTACTGCTATCATGAGGACAGCAGTTACAGTGCAGTAAGATATGAAGACTCACTCCTGTGTTCTAACATACAGTATATAAGGATGAATGGTGACTTTTTGTGGCATCACATTATTCAATTATCTATGAAAACTATTTTCTCACAGCTGAAAGCAGAGATGGGCAATCTGTAAAGGCCCAGAGGCTGCACATGCCCATTCCCTGACTGTGGAGGTGTGTCCCTGCAGCTGCTCCCACAACTCCCAATTTTTTTCGCAAAATATCCTTCCTCCCAGAAAGCACATTTGGATTCTCTAGTGGCCACATATATACATATATGTATACATATACATGTATATATACGTGATGAGGAGGTCTCCAAAGGACACTCAAAACATGGCAGGATTGCATCCCAGGACCTCTAAAGGGCAACAGAGGACTTTATGAGGCAGAATGTTTCAAAACATTCAGGGTCTAGGGGCCAGGTCTGGGTCCATGGGAGCTGTACGAGAGGGTGACTTAGGTCAAAATTACCTCTGACTCTGATGAGCAGCGTAAGAATGTCTGGATCTCCTCAGCACAAGCTATGTCACTGAACTCATTCTGCTTCCAACAGGCCATCATTAACGACATCTCTGTGATACATTCTGGTTCTGTAAAAAACAGGAATCTGTAGTTAGTTTAACAGGTATGAATCAATCACATAACTATTAAATGAAATAGGGAGGGGCATAAAAGGAAAATAGGACAGGAAGGTGTTCTGAGACTTGTTTACTACTACCAGCTAGAGAGAACATTCAACCTACGGCTTTCTCTATTGCTGCTGTTTTATAAATACTGAGGGAACGATTGGCATGTTTTACAGTGTTCCAGTTGTGAAATTCACTCTCTCTGGCTTTTGGCCACAGACATGGTTTGTTGTTCTCAAGAGCCCTGTAGAAGCAAAATGATTCAACCAAACATTCACATTTCATCTGTTTTCATATTTGTGTGTGTATATACACATGTCTGTTTTTAAACAATGGAGGCTGCAATGGAAGTATTATTGCAAACTTTGATCTAGTTTCAGTTAATGGCATGTGGTCAATATATATTGCAGATGAATGCAATGTTTATGTGTAAGCATAATATAACTGTCAGCAAACAACTTGGGTGCAATTGTATGCACAGTTACCTGGGAGTATGCCCCACTGAACTCAGTGGAACTCCAGTCAACTGATCAATCTCTAATTGCCTAAATCAAAGGTCATCACAAAACTAAACTTTTATGCATAGGATTTTACTGTTAAAAACATAGTTATCAGTATTTGCTCATTAAAAAATAGATCGCTAGCAATACAATTATTTATTAAATGTGACACTCTGCCCTTTCAGGATATCTACTACCAAATGGTATCTTAAAATAATCTACCATATTTAAAACACCGAAGTCTTTAAAAAAAAAAAAGGAGGGGGAGAGAGAAATAAAATATAGAATACCACTATAAAACAAAGTATTTGCAATCTGACAGCTATATTCTGAAAGCTCAGAGGAACACAGTCCTCAGCCAATCAATGTATGCACACAGCAACCATTAAGACATGTATGTACAAGAGATGGTATTCATGACAGTCACTTGTTTTACAGGAAAACTTTAGGCAATCTAATTTAGTCCATTATCGCTTCCAAATAGCCAACTAGTTGCACTACTAGGTTTCTAATGGCATTTGAAGGAATTCAAAAGTACACTACTTATGTATTGCAAGGATAAGGCTGACACCCATGATTAAGAGCCATGTTCAGTCAGCCTGTTTATATAGGTCTTCTCTATTCAATAAGTGTTTCTGAGTCAATAAGAATCTTCTACTGAATGGATGAACTTCATGCAGATAGATCAATAAACATGCAGAGCTTCTGCTTGTGTGTGAATATGTGGTCACGAGACATGGCAAGACTAGATCACATGGCTCTCTCTTATATCCTCTAAAACTGTGAGGGTTTAATCTTTAAGTTGTTATATGTGACACTAATATACTTACGAAACAGCAATGCATTTCTTATTTGCCATCTCTGGTACTCAGGTGAGAAAACAGTGCAATACATGGAACATGGCTGCATAACGTTTTCCACTGGAGTGAAACAATTTTAAGCAGTTTCAAGACTCTAGTTAGTGGCTACTTGTAAATCACTATGTATTTACTGCAATGTAATCACAAAGAGTGATTTTTAAATGGAATGGTTTGTATTTTTGTTACTCTTAAATCTGTTTTATTAATGCTTTTCTCTAACATTTTTAATATAATGTTTATTTAATTCTTAAAATATTTAATTAGCTTTTTAGCTTTTAATATTTTGTTTTTAATGAAGCAAGCTGTCTTGGATCCTTTTTTTAGATGAAAGGCAGGGTAAAAATATTTTAAGTAAGTAAGTAAGTAAGTAAGTAGGTAGCATGTTTAACAACCTGAGCATAATTTAACATGACAGAACAAAATGGAGAGATGCAGATGGATAGTCTGCAGACAGAACATGAGACACATATATAGCTCTGGCCAACAAGCCACATCCCTGCCTTTTTTCTCTCAAAGGCAATTATGCTGTATCCAACCAATTATGGAAGCAGTAGGCAAACTAGAATGTTGTAGGAAAAACATGAGTAATCAAGAACTTTCAACACTGTCAGATTTATTTGGTGCACACATATTCATGGGTTAACACCCACTTTGTTAGATACATTAAGTGTTGCACTCAGTTAACAAATACATTTATATTTTAAAGAAGCAGTAAATACATAATATATAAAGAAAGATGTTGCCTCTTAAGTTTCATAGCCTGTTGGTCTCACTGTTTGCAATTTTTCTGTCTAAACATATGCATACTGTGCTTAGTGATAAACCATACACATGCAGGTTCAATCCGTGGCAGTTCTAGTGAAAAAGACTAAGGACAGGTGCTGCCACAATTTAACCTTTTTTAAAAAAAATTGATGGTAGGAGCCTCCTGGAGAAGTGGTTAACCTGCAGTACTGCAGCCAAAACTCTGCTCACAACCCAGGGTTCAACCCCAGGTAGTCGGCTCAAGGTTGACTCAGCCTTCCATCCTTCCCAGGTTGCTAAACTGAGTACCCAGCTGGGGAGGGGGGGCAATGTGCAGCCTGCAAAATTAAACTGTAAACCTCCAAGGAAGTACTTTAAGCACTATGGGGCGGTATATAAACAGCATACTTTGCTTTAAATAGCAAAAAAAAAATCCAATTTGCAGGAGGGCCGTTGAATCAATGAGGTTCTGCCCAGGCAAATACCATGATAATTAACTGCACCACTTCGGAGAAAAGTGCTTTTCTACAAGTTATGCAGTCAATTCCTCCATAAACCTGCATTAATTTTATTGCAATTGTAACCTGCTACTTACTGAAGTAAACTGCAACTAGAGTCCGCCTACTTAGAACTTCAATGGGCCTACTCTAGCTGCGACTTAAGCAGCAGGATCTCAGCGGTTAGCCGGTGCCGTTCTGGTTCTACCCCAGCTAGCCCCGCTGTCGGGTCTTGAAGGAAAACACTGCAGTAGCAAAAGCGCCGGTGCTGAGCCGCGTCCTTGGCGCAACACGCAGTCCCACCTACCCTTCAAGTACTGGGGGTGGCGCCGAACGTTATCGGCCAACGCCAGAGGATGGGTACGCCTGACCCAGTGCCGCTTGTACGGGATCTTCTTACCCTCGGCCAAGTAAAGCGCCCAACGAGGGTACATAGGCGGCCCGGCCGCCATGATGGCGCTTTTGCGACAGCCGAGCCCGAGTCGTAAAGCAATACGCACGCCACGACCATCATGAGGCGAGACAGAGATAGAAAACAAGAGAGTCATAATCTTGTGTCTGAAGAAGGGACGCTTTGGCTACGCTTCCTTTTTCATCTCCGCGGTCAAGTGTGACCCACAAAACCATCGGGCAGAACAGGACCTTTTTCTTTCTCTAATTCTAATTTGTAACGCTTTTTCGTACGTTTTATGGAAGATGTGATGAATTTTAAAGAGGTTTTTAAACAGTTTGAACAATTGCTCTGCCCATGCAAATACCATGAAAATTATCTGTACTAGTTCCGAGGTAAGCGCTTTTTCTACCTCTGATTCAGCCAGAGGTCTTCACGCACACCCCGGGATCGTCTGGTCTGACAACCTCCAGCAGAGTGTTGGGGGGTCCGTCTTCCTGTCTCCTCCGCCTTTAGAGTAGATAACATGTTTGAATAAAATTAATATCTGTGTGGTTAATATATTAATATCTCATTTATCTTACATACTTCAATGGAATGCAAAGCATTCTATGATCCTAAGAAATTACAATTCTCATGTTAATTGTGAGCATGAAAAATTAGACTAATAAAATAACAATAATAAAAATACTGAAACAGATACCCTTCTTGATGGCCAATCTATAAAATTATCAAGAGATTTGTCTTGTAAGCTTACTTTCTGCTTATACTGGCATAATTAAGCAGCTGACAGTACCATCCCATACATGTCTACTTAAAGTCCAAGGGATTTGTTGTTATTATGTGATGTGAAATTATTTCCATTTTACGGTGACCCCCACAAATGAGTGACCTCCAGAAGGTCCTAAACCGGACACTCCTTCCCAGGTCTTGCTAACTCAAGCCCATGGCTTTGTTTGAGTCAATACACCTCTTGTTTGTTCTTCCTCTTTTCCTACTACAGGCTTCAACTTTTGCTACATTAGTGCCTTTCCAAATTTCAGGAAAGTTTTTTGTCTTTTTCTACATGTATGTGTTCATTGTCACTACATTCCAAAAAGAACCTTGTCAGCCTTGGCAAGACAAGGTCAAGAAGGCAATGAAAGGAGGAGAGGACATGAGGTGCCTCAAAAAACACATAGTGGAACTGGAAAAGGTGCAGAAGAGAGCGACTAAAATGATGACAGGCTGGGGCACCTCCCTTCTGATGATAGGCTACAGCAGGGGTCTCAAACTCAATTTACCTGGGGGCCGCTGGAGGCAGAGTCTGAGTGAGGCTGGGCCGCATCAGATTTTCCGCCAAGCAGAGCAAGAGCCCGAGGAAGCCGCGCGGGAGTTTCCTTAGCCCGGCTGGGGCTCCGAGGAGGAGGAGGAGGGGCGTACGAGCCCTTGTCGCCCGGCCACGACCCCCTCCGGCTCCTTCTTCACCACCACCACCAGCAGCAGCAGCAGCAGCAGCAGGACAAAAAGCGGAGAAGGGAGGGAGCGCCGGCGACCGCTTAGCTGGGGGGAGGAGGGCACGACATAAAATTTTTTAAAAAAACCCTCACAGAATTCACCTTGTCAAAGGAGAAAAGCCCCCACCAGTACCTGCAAAATTAAACAGAATGGGGCGGGGGCCCCCACAGGTGCGTGCACGTGCATGCACACAAACAAACACACACACACACACACACAAACACACACACACGGAGGTCCGGCAAGCTTCCTCTGAGGGCCCCCCCTAAAAAAAAGGCGCACTCAGCAGCAGCAGCTACCCCCACCACGACAGAGGAGCAAACTTTGCGAGGCGAGCCCAGGCAGCCTCCAGAGCCAAGGCGGCTGAAGCAGGACGAAGAGGAGGAGGAGGAAGCACCGCCGGGTGCTGAGGCAGCTGCTGGCCGGGCTGGTGCTGGGGTGCCGAGAGAGAAAGAGAGCCGCTTCCCTGGAAGAGGCGGCGGCGCCAGCTTGGAGGTGCTCTTCGAGGACGGGATGGGAGCGACTTGACAGCAGAGGACGCGTGGGTGCTTCGGGGGGGAGGCAAGGCGGGGGCCACAAACTATCATCCGGCGGGCCGCAAATGGCCCCCGGGCCGCATGTTTGAGACCCCTGGGCTACAGCATTTGGGGCTCTTTAGTCTAGAGAAATGGCGCCTGAGGGGGGACATGATTGAGACGTATAAAATTATGCAGGGGATGGATAAAGTGGATAGAGGGAAGCTCTTTCCCCTCTCACACAATACCAGAACCAGGGGACATCCACTCCAATTGAGTGTTGGGAGAGTGAGAACAGACAAAAGAAAATATATCTTTACCCAGCATGTTGTTAGTCTGTAGAACTCCTTGCGACAGGACATGGTGATGGCATCTGGCCTTGATGCCTTTAAAGGGGGGATTGGACAGATTCCTGGAGGAAAAGTCCATCGCAGGTTACAAACCATGATGGGGATGTATAATCTCCAGGCTTCAAAGGAAGGTACCTCAAAATGCCAGGTGCAGGGGAAGGGTATCAGGAGACAGGTATCTAGTTGTCTCGTGTGCTCCCAGAGGCATCTGGTGGGGCCACTGTGAGATACAGGAAGCTGGACTAGATGGGCCCTTGGCCTGATCCAGCAGGGCTCATCTTATGTTCTTATGAGGTTAGCAATCCTGAGAATACAGTATCTGTCTAGATTGAAGTAAGGTCAACAACAGGTCAGAGTAGGTAAAAGACAATCTAGGAAACCCATGATCCTTCTCTTCCTATCATCCCTCTGCAAATTGCAAACTCCATCCTGAAGTGATACTTGTATAGGATTACTAAAAATGTACAAAAAGTGTGTAGAGAGATTAAAAAGTATGAAAGTTTTCAAAAACATTTCCCCTTAATCAGATGAGATGTTAAAAGCAATCACTGTGTCGGGGAGGGACTGGAAAGGAGAAAGCTTAAACTTAAGCTGTTTTCAGCAACATATTCTTCTGAGGTAAGATGGAGGATGGATGGGGCAGACAATGGAATAGATCTCATCAGGTGATGCACCAGTGTTAGGTTTCACCTGGGGCAGCCCATAGATTTACAGATGAATGGAAATTTAGAAACTAGGTATCTCACAATAAATTCAAAATTGCATCTGTCCTATGTCAGCACATGGACTCCTTGGCTGGTGGAAAACAGTTACTTACACTGTGTCCTTACAAGCAGTCCTTACACTGTGTATAGAATAATTTATTCCATGTGATTGATTAGGTAAACATATCAGGCAAAATCCAAAGAAACAAAACAAAGACAAAAGCATTTGGCACCTTAAAATCAATGTAATAAAATTATGGAGCTTTGCCTATTGTGCCTAATGATGTAAAGTGTCTGGTGCCCTAAATTCCTGCTATAATTGCACTGCTGAATTAGGTTTCCAGAAAATCACTTTGAAAAGCATTATTATCTGTGTTGGCACAATATAAATCCCAAAGTACATATAGAGTTGGTGCTGTTACAGGCCAATCAAAATTATACAAAAAGTGTGTAAAGGCTGCATTGGTTCCAAGTTGTTTATAATTTTGTACATAGGTACATATTGGTATCCATGGTGAATAATTGGATTTGTTGGAAGGGGCTCTGATTCAGTTTTCAATTGAGAAAGAGCGGGAGGATTAGAGAGGAAGAGGTTGCTCTTCCCTTGGGGATGATTAGGCCCTTACTGTCTTGGTTTAGGTAGTAGAATCTCAATATCTTTGTGTTTTAGGGGCACTGGAAGAGTGAATGCATGTATGATCTTATGAATTTCCATTTGTATTTTATTTTAAGGCTTTAAAGACTGTACACTAGGAGCTGTTTCCTTAATGTTGTGGATCTCTTACCTCAGTTTATAAATACATCTGGGAATTAATTTTTATTTTGCTTCAGAGAGACATTTACATTCTTCCTTGTTTCTTCACATAATTCCTGCTCTGGTGCTGGTGAAAAGAACTTGGGGTGTACGAATTGTAGCATCCAGTTTAGGGATGTGTTTATATCACTGTTATTATATATAAGCTGGCTAGATAGCTTAGTGATTTAGGTACCAGGATGCATATTTGCAATACAAGTATAAAGTATATATATGACCCCAAAGAGTGTTACAGTCACATCCTTAGTTTATTACTTTAATTTATAAATCCTAAATTTTATAAATTTAGTTTTATTATGTTTGAAAATCAGCAGTCATGAGATATTATATCACACATACTGCTGGCCTACACTGGGACACTTAATCAAGGCTGTGTCACCAGAATAACATAGGTTGTTTATGCTTCATCAAAAGTTCTTACTCTTTAAAAACACAATGTAACTTTAGCCCTTTGCTGTGGCTGTGTTTAAGCAGCAGTGAAACAGGATTTTTCTGTGTGCCTGGGACTGTTTGGGAACTTAAACTTTCAGGCAAGAAATCAGCTGGAAATAGCTTGTTCACACCTCCTGTTCCTGTATGCCTGTCCATGGGCAACTTCAAAAAAGGATTGAGATCAAAGCAGGAGTCTAACACCTTGCCTTAATCTTTTGTATATCAAATAATTCATCAGTTGTATCTGTGAGATAGGAATTAGCATGCTTCCTTGCCTGAGGGTTATGTAGATTTCAGAGCTGGTAAGAATGATCAAAGTGGATTAAGAGCAATTATGTGGTTGGCCTCAAGTGCTAACGGCACATTCATTTGTATAAAACAGGAAATGAGAAACTGAATTTTAGAGTCTAGCGTATCTCTATAGAGACTGTGCCTTACTGCCCAGCTACAGTGTTACATATGAGGAAAATCTCTACATACTGTGCACGAGACTATGGCAGGGAACACTTGGGAGTATCCCCCAGACGTATTCCATCTCTCTACTTAAGTATGAGGGTAAATTAAATAGGGTAAATTGGCATTTATTATTTTCTGATATGTTTCTGCTTTTGAATGCTGTAATCCTGTAACCACAGTTGCTTTTGTATATGTAACTGTTTCCCTTTTTGAATTGTCCTTCCCACACACTTTTTCTTTTTAAATAAATTACAAAAACCCAATTGTTTGGAGGGTGAATGAGAGAGAGGTGTAGTACTAAACATCCAGTCCTAGCCTCATCTAAGCTACTGAAATTTTAAATATTTTATGGGAGCTGATGGCAGCCTATTGTGTTTTGTGTATTGAACCCCTGAGCATGCACTGCCGTGAAGGCTGAAAGGCGTGTTGGCGGTGAAAAGATCCCAGCGAGGACTCATAACTTATCTGCCTGCTCACTCTTGAGTGCTCCCATCTAAGAACAAGTGATAGGTAGCATGGTAGAGTGGTTATAGCAAAGAGTCTTGCCCCAGCTCTTTCACACATCCTCTAACACAGAGGTCCCCAACCCCCAGTCTGTGGCCCAGTACCAGGCCGTGGCCTTGGCAGGACCGGGCTGCGGAGACAGATCTCCCACCCCCCGGACGCACGCCCTCCCCCCCACATGCACGCACGCCCCCCACTTGCATGCACGGATGCACGCACACCGCCCCACCTGTACGCTAAACTTGTCCACGGTGCCAAAAAGGTTGGGGCCACTGCTCTAACATAATCAATACAATATAAGCATGTGAAGTTATACATCTTTTCACAATAAGCAGAGTTGGACCCAGCCATCTCCACTCTTCATAAAGACTCTGTAGATGTGCAAGAGGATAGGAGCTTCTCTGATAGTATATTCCTCTCAGTCATAAGTAGAAAACACCATTGTTTCATAATGTAGCAGGTGCAGTAAGGAAATAAACTGTTAGAAGAACTGATATAAAACCCATCAAATTGCTGCTTGGATTTTAATGTCTGCTTGAGAGGCACAGCTCCTAAAGCTATACCTGTCAAATGATGCTCTGCTTCAGAGTTTTAAGGTCACAGGGCTCTTCTTTGGGCCTGGAGCTTGCAAAGAGGTCCACACAATGGATTTGACAATGCTACCTCCATTAAATACAGCACTTCTAATGGAACCTAAGATGACCAAGACAAAGTTGGAATTTCCACACCAAACCATCCCCAGAGAAGACTCGCTGCTGCCTCTCTGATTATGCTGTTCATTAGACACGTCCCACAATTCTTTCTGAGCTATTCTTCCACATTAGTCTTTCTTCCAGGCTAACCCTGTCATTTCCATGTCAGGAAAATAAATGTTTTGGTGGAATGTAGACTAGAGAATAACAGTCTATATTGTCTGAACAGATCTAGCTTTTCTTTGATATTTCTGTACTATTTAGAATTCTGAAAGCCACAATAATGGCATATTGGATGCCCGAGGCAGCTAGAATATCTGCAGTCCCATCACTTTCTCTCTCTCTCTCTCTCTCCTTCAACGGCTGAATTATCCTTGTGCCTTATGGTGCCAGGTATGAGATAGTGTCTGGGTCCATCAGTAAAAAGCACTTCATTATGGTATGGCCTATCTTGGCTCAGAGCATCAGTCACTAAAAGGGTTCAATGTCTGATAAATTTCATCTGATCAGTGGAGGTCTTCAAATAGAATGAGAAACACTACCCTCACCAATTAATCTACTGCCTTTAATGTTATTCCAGGTAAAGCAGCTCTCTAGAATTAAAAGACAATCCACCAGTTACTGGAGTGTCTCTTCAAAGAAAAGGAAATCGTGTACAGTACATTAATACAGCATGGGAGAACAGTGGCTAATACAGCACAGGAACAGAACATTTTAGACTGAACAGGACATCTGTTAGCTCAAGACGGAACCAGAGTGCTAGGCAGTGATTTGTTAGTAGCTGGCTAAAATCCTGTTGCTTATCACAGGAAATAACACCAGAGATGGCTCACTGAATCAATGGGGATTTAATGAGTCAACTCTTCTGTAAGTTCCATTGATTCAAATGAGCCTACTTTAACTACAACTTAATTCAGTACAGTAAGTCAGAGTGAAAGTAAGCCTATTTGAATCAGTGGAATTTATGGAGGAACTGACTCACTAAATCCCCATTGATTCAATGGGCCTACTTTAGTGTCATTTACTATGTTAAGCAACAGGATTTTGGCCATTGTTTCTAAATCCTCTTAGTTTTGTAAGAAACAAAAACAACAAATCAAATTAAAATAAAACCTTATTGGGCACATACTTTGTAGCCCTTTTCCAGTCCCATAAGGGGATCAGCTATTTTAGATCTGATCTTAACCAACAGTGATGATCTTAACCCTTGTTAATGGGGTCGAAGTGGTGGAATCCTTAGGTGGGAGTGACCACGCTCTCTTGGAATTTGTTACACAGTGGGAAGGGGAAGCCAAGTGCAGCCACACATGCATTCTAGACTTTAAGAAGGCCAATTTCAGTAAACTTAGGGAATTACTGGCTGTAATTCCATGGACAAAGACACTGAAAGAGAAGGGAGTTCAGGATGGATGGGAATTTCTTAAAAGGGAGATACTAAAGGCACAATCTAAGACTGTTCCAATAAGAAGGAAAAACAGGAGATGTCTAAAGAAACCAGAATGGTTGACTAAAGAACTTTCAACTGAACTAAGCGTTAAAAAAAACATGTACAAGAAATGGAAAAATGGGGAAAACACCAAAAAGGAATACAAGCAAATAGCCAGTATTTGTAGGGGGAAGGTAAGAAAAGCAAAAGTACAGAATGAACTCAGGCTTGCCAGACAGATTAAAAACAATAAAAAGGGATTTTTTAGTTATGTCCGCAGCAAAAGGAAAAACAAGGAAATGATAGGGTCGCTGCGTGGAGAAGATGGCCAACTACTAACAGAGGACAGGGAAAAAGCTAAACTTCTCAACACTTTCTTTGCCTCAGTTTTCTCCAAAAAGGAAAATAGTGCTCAACCCGAGGGGCAAAGAGCAGGTGATGTAGTGAGGGAAATGCAGCACAGAATAGGTAGAGAAGTAGTACAGGAATACCTGGCTACTCTAAATGAATTCAAGTCTCCAGGGCCAGACGAATTACATCCAAGGATATTAAAAGAACTGGCAGAAGTAATTTCAGAACCATTGGCAATAATATTTGAGAATTCTTGGAGAACAGAAGAAGTCCCCACAGACTGGAGGAGGGCAAATGTTGTCCCTATCTTCAAAAAGGGAAAAAAAGAAGACCCAAATAATTATTGCCCAGTCAGCCTGACATCAATTCCTGGAAAAATTCTAGAGCAGATCATTAAACAGACAGTTATTACTTAGAAAGCAATGCTGTCATCACTAAAAGTCAACACAGGTTTCTCAAAAACAAGTCATGCCAGACTAATCTGATCTCTCTTTTTGATAGAGTTACAGGCTTGATAGATGAAGGGAATGCTGTGGATGTAGCATATCTTGATTTCAGTAAGGCCTTTGACAAAGTTCCCCATGATATTCTTGAAAGGAAGCTAGTAAAATGTGGGCTAGACAGTGCTACTGTTCGGTGGATTTGTAATTGGTTGACTGACCGAACCCAAAGGGTGCTCACCAATGGCTTCTCTTCATCCTGGAGAGAGGTAACTAGTGGGGTGCCTCAGGGTTCTGTTCTGGGCCCTGTGCTATTCAACATCTTTATCAATGACTTGCATGAAGGAATAGAGAGTATGCTGATTAAATTTGCAGATGATACCAAATTGGGAGGGGTTGCTAATTCCCCAGAGGACAGGATTAAAATTCAAAATGACCTTGACAGATTAGAGTCCTGGGCCAAAACTAACAAAATGAATTTCAACAGGGAGAAATGTAAGGTCCTATACCTAGGCAGAAAAAATGAACTGCACAGATATAGGATGGAAGACACGTGGCTAGACAACAGTACCTGTGAAAGGGATCTAGGAGTCTTGGTAGACCACAAACTGAACATGAGTCAGCAGTGTGATGCGGCTGCCAAGAAAGCCAATGCAATTCTTGGTTGCATCAATAGGAGTACAGTGTCTAGATCAAGGGAAGTGATAGTACCACTCTATTCTGCTTTGGTCAGACCTCACCTGGAGTATTGTGTCCAGTTCTGGGCACCTCAATTCAAGAAGGATGTTGACAACCTGGAACGTGTCCAGGGGACGGCGACCAAAATGGTCAAAGGTCTGGAAGCCATGTCCTATGAGGAGTGGTTTAGGGAGCTGGGAATGTTTAGCCTTACAAAAAGAAGGTTAAGAGGGGACATGATAGCCATGTTTAAATATTTGAAGGGATGTCGTGTCGAGGAAGGGACAGGTTTGTTTTCCACGGCTCCAGACACTAGGACAAGGAGCAATGGTTTCAAACTACAGGAAAAGAGATTCCACCTGAATCTCAGGAATAACTTCCTGACAGTCAGAGCTGGTTGGCAGTGGAATATGCTGCCTCGGAGTGTGGTGGAGTCTCCTTCTTTGGAGGTTTTTAAGCAGAGGCTGGATGGCCATTGGTTGGGAGTGCTTTGATGGAGTTCCTGCATGGCAGGGGGTTGGATTTGATGGCCCCTGTGGTCTCTTCCAACTCTGTGATTCTATGATTCTATAACAGGTTGAAATTGAATCCTGGTAAGACAGAGATCTTGTTGGGAGGGACCCCTGATTGACTAGGTGGCTGCCTACCTGGGTCTAGATGGGGGTCACACACCCTCTGAAGGATCAGGTGCACAATTTGGATGTGCTCCTGGACTTGGCCTTATGTCCAAGCATATGAATGAACCGATGCAAATCGATCAAGGTGCAAATGACAATGAACAAGCTGCATTAGAAAAGCTCATCAGGAGAGTTGTGCAAAATTACATAAAAACAAGAAGGATGTAGTTGCAGTTAATATTAATTAAAACTGAAGATGATATTATTTACCAAGTGGACTGAATTAGTGTTTACCAAGTATCTATTATTATCCTTCCTTCTCTGTCTTTTGCATACACAAACACATATAAACAAAGGCTAGTTTCTGTTCTGAGGGGACACACTGTTCCAAGATTAGATTAGTCAGGATTCCTTCCTGACGAAAAACTCTGTACAACTGAAAATATTATTTGTTTATTGCTTTTCTACTTAACTAGGGCACCTAATGCGATGCACGATGAAATAGATACACATATTATTAAAAAAAAGTTTTTTAAAAAAAACTCTAAAAGCAAAATTCAAAAACAGTGTTAAAAATCAATGTTTGTATAGAACAGTACAATTTGGACACCCACCCAAAACTCTACAAGGATGGAGCCACCTTGAATTATTATGGAAAGGGAGTTCCACAAATGAGGCGCTGTCACAATCATAGCCTGTCAGGAGTACTCACCAAACTAGACTCTTTGGGGCTTATGGACAACACCACAACTACTTTATTAATAAACTCCTTTATTAGCAGCATAAGAAGATAGCATTTGACTTACTAGGACTGAATCATCAACTACTCTCATAGACCTTTCTACACAATAAATCCAGCAAAAGAAAGTTTACAGCTGTGCTAGACTAAATCAGAAGTGAAATTAACAACCTCCATTCCTTCAACATTTTCTTGTGCTACTCGATCTCATCTCATCACTACTTTGATGCCCACCCCTCAACCTGATTTGTTCAATCTTTGTTCTTCTTCTTTCACATATCCGTTGTGACCCTTAAATTAGGGACAGCAAGCTTGTCAGATCTAGGGGCCAATTCCCCCTCTCTCCACTGTACCCTCAAATTTTGGTGGCAATCACAAAGCCTTAAAACAAGAATGACAAGGTTGTATTAAAGTGATATTTGATGCAGTTTGCTGCCAGATTTCAGCACAAGAGTTTGTGGGGGCCTAGGTCCAGTAAAAGCAATTGGGGAGGGGGGACATGTGGGCTGCATGCTGTAAATTCCTGCTCTAAATATAAGATCAATTACATGTTTACCTGTAAAGAAGCATGAACAATACTTGCCCCAACTGTAGACATAGCAAAGAAACAGTTTACAGGATCACAAAATTAAAACGGGCCAACTTTTTCTATGAAATGCTTCAGTGCCCTGCAAACAGAATTATGTTGTCTAAATAGCTGCCCAGTTCTTGCAAGGATGGAGAATATGTGGTCCTCCAGATGTGGCTGAACTATAGTTCCCATCATCCTTTCACTGCTAGGTGTGCTGAGTGGGGCTATTAGGAGTTGTAGCCCAACAACATCTGCAGGGCTATACTTCCCTCATCCATGCTTTACCATCTCCAAACATATTTCCATACTGTCCCCACCCACAGGCATACATACTTATTTTAACCACCTGAGGAAAGAAACAAATCCAAATATTATCTGACTACAAATACTTGGGTTCAGAATAATACTTATATATAATGCTGTATATTTATACTTGAACGTATATTACTAAATCTTTGACTTTGCAATACAATTTGAGTTGATTTACCTTGGCAGAAAGTATAATCTGATAATATTATTATAAGAGCATCTGACACATTTGGCAGAAAAAAATGAACTTTAATGTATTTACAGTTTTAAGAAGGCCACGGAGTGATCTGTGCAAAGGGAAATACATATCTGTAATGGAAATAGTACTTCCCAGAGAGAATAATCCAGTCAACTGTTTCAGAACCAATTATCGTTTTCATAGTAACAATTCCTTTCTTGAAACAATTCCTCAGTATCACTCTGATAAAAATACTGTATGAAATTTTTGGAAAACACCACAGATTACTGCAGAATATTTATGAAAGGAAGAAAAGTCCCTGAAATATAGCCTACTGTAAGCACAATAGCCCATGTTCAAAGTAATTCAGCACATGTGTAAAATAATACCATTTTTATATGGCTGAATCAGCATATGCACTAGATATTTTTCTTAGGCCGCAAGGTGATGTTGCTCTTTTGGAAGCACCAGGAAACGAAACAATGACAAAATCTGGTCTGAAGTTGAACTTCTCTTTGAAGCCATGAAAAAAGTAGTCTCCAAAGTCAGAAAAACATATAAGGGATTATTTCCATGTTGTCCCAGAACTTCAGTTTTATTATGGTAACAGTTGTGCATATCTTGCTCACCAAGATTTTATTTGTTCATTGATGATCCAAAATGGCTAGCTTGTTTTTAATATGAAAAAGAATATTTCATTGGTAAAGGGTCAGTTTTGCCCAGTTCTCTTCAGGAAGACTTTGTGCATGTAATCCCAAAATTTCCCTTGTTGTGATTCATTGTGGTGAATCATAGCCGTGAGAGCTTCACCTTGATCAAGGCTCTGCCAATAATCCTGCAGCCACATTTCCTTCCAGCTGAAATACAGAAAAATATATGAATGCAACAAAACACTCTTACCACCTCTTTCTCGTCCTGAGAAAAGGAGAAGCTGAGAAGACTGCACTGTCAGAATACAACATAGTTTATAACCTGAGAAAATGGAGCAAGATGGTCACAATTTATGCCATTCATGAATTTTCCTATTGAAACCTATTAAATCAATATAATCCCTCTTCTCCCAATACATTCTAGTTTATTGAACTCTCCGCTGCCACCAACTGTTCAAGATTTCACCAGTTCAGCTGCCTCAACTAACAAAAGAATAACGTAAGCAAGAGTTGTGCTCAGTGCATGTGGTTTGGCAGGAATCTGACAGCTAAGGAAAAACACTTTGTAAGATAAACAGATATTACAACACATTACATACAATGTTACAACTTCAGAATGTCTCTGTGGGTTTTATAGCTAGAGATTTGGTTTTGTACTCAGCACGTACATGAGTAGGTTGTGGTGCTAAAAATACTGCTGATGTAAGATTTAATCTTTTCTACAGAGATTGTAAATTGCTTAGTCCTGGAAGCCGAACAATTAGTTCGACAACATCTCAATGGTTTTAATTAATGAGGCTGCAGTGCCTGCAGATATTTTGGTGAAGTAATAGAAACCCATCAGAAGTAAATTGTGAAAATCCCAAACCATTTTCCTAAAGGGCAACATTTCATGTGATAAGCAATGCACGGGCAGACAACTGTTAGGCTTCTGTATAAGCAAGGTGACAGGAAACCATAAGGGTTTAACAGCACTTCTTGCAAAACTCTGAAATTAATTCTGAAGTGTGCTTGCCCTTCATTGTGCCATTTCTGGCCTATGAATCTGGAGGATAAACAAAAGTCAAGTAACTTTTTCTTCTCTGCCAGGTCAGGCATCTGCTCAAGCCCTTGTGAACCAAAGTTCAAAGACAGAAGATCCACTCTCATTTGTTCCCTTCCCCCACGTACTCAAATTAGTTTAAATATTTTGGGAGAAACACAAAGTGCAGTTTTCAAAACTGCTTACATTTGGCTTGAGCAATCCTAATAGAATAAAACAGTATTGTAACATTGGCTTTAACAAGTATATAGCAGTTAAATCTATAACAACCAACAGTTATAAAGGAAACATCTTCACTGGGAAATATTAAAACTGCTCTAAGTAATCATATTTTCATTTTAAAGATCAGGGCGCATAAAGATTAATGGAAACGTGGATTACAGCTCTTTTTTTCAATGTCCATAAATATACAACATTCACACACAAAAAATGTTATGTGTACAATATACACTTACATGTTTTCAAAAAACATATAGGTACATCCAGTGTACATATATTAAGCCATTTGATCACTGTTTATTACCAAGATATTGATATTAGTTTCTTATTTTGTTCCTGTGGTCACTCATGCAACTCTCTTTCAATGTGCTAAAACTTCAAGGCAGGGAACAGTTGTATTAGCACGAGGGGGTTGCCACCAGTGCGGTGGGAGGGCTGTGTGTTTTCATCCTGCTGCTCTGTCTTTGAGCTCAGTCTTTGGCTCCTTGTTCCCCTGGTGGGTGGGAGAGAGGGATGACACCTGCCCACAGAGAAGCCAGCAGATGAGGGACCTGCAGAGGGAGCAGGCAGTGGCCAGAATAAAGGGGAAGGAACAGGAGTACTCAGGGGCTTCCTCAAAAGGGTTGGAGGAGGATGTAACAACCCTGGAGGAGGAGGAAACCTGGGGGGACGCTGTTGAGGATTGGGACCCCCACTTCTGCTCCTTGGGAGAGGTGGAAAGCAGGTTGCAGGAGGAGCCCCAGGCACAGGTCTCCGCATCCCACCAATTCAGCAAGCACCATGGCTGAGAGGCCCTGTGCCAGGACTGCCAGAGCCCTCAGCACTGCCACCATGATCCTGGCACCCTTGTTGGCCAACGGTGGCAGCGGTGCCTATTCTGGCCCAGCTGCAGTGCTGGCTTTGAAAATGTCAGCGCAAGAGACAGAAAAGGCTCCAGGAGGGGCAAAGGAGTGAAGTCCGGTACGCACTGTGCACTTCTATCAGCTGTCACTACAAGGGCCCTGTGATGTCAACAGGGGCCCCTCTGGAAGGGACATTCCTTGGAGAATTAAGTGCAGGAAACACAATCCACTAGGAAGGTCACAGAGGGACTTGGAGTCTCTGATTCTGCTCCTTTCTGTCCACCTGGGGAAATAAAGGCTGGTTTTTGTCATCTACACCAGTGGTCCCCAACCTTGGGCCTCCAGATGTTCTTCGACTTCAGCTCCCAGAAATCCTGGCCAGCAGAAGTGGTGGTGAAGGCTTCTGGGAGTTGTAGTCCAAGAACATCTGGAGGCCCAAGGTTGGGGACCACTGATCTACACAACCTGGTGCAATGGAGTTATGGCACCACCAAGGATGGGACTGACAGCATTCACAACTAGTTTGTTTCTGCAAAAACAACAAAGGGTTTTCTAACATCATATAGACTAACAGATGCGTTACTTCAGTAATCCTTACCAAAACGACTTAAATAATATTACAGATTGCAGGGCACAGAGAGTGGCTTGCCAGTGAGTTCATTGCTGGTCTGAAATCTAATTCACAAATAAAACCTGCTCCAAGAGTCACGGAAAGTAAGAAAAATAGCCTGATCTCTGTGAAAAGAATTTAAAAAAGGGAAGTAAGCTTGAAAACAGCAGCAGACTCAAAACACAGAAAATATTCTGAAAATAAAATGAGCCATTTACAACACCCTTGGATTTTTTCCCCTCCAGTTTCTTCAGAGATGAGATCTGAATTAGATTTCCAGGTCATGATTCATATTCTTAGCCATTACACTACAGCTATTCCATCTCTTTTTCTAGTTAGCTGAAAAACTGTAGGATTCCTGAAGGTTTGTTTTGAAGATGAACAAGAATAAACTGTACAATAACCTCATTCACAATGTATTCATTCATGCACCACATATCACTATATCAGGACCGGTAAAACATAAGCATCAGAAAAATCAAATGAATTTTTTTCCAGGGCTTGCATTACACAGTGTAGTTGTGCTAGTCCTGGCTTCAGAATGTTAAAGATACCAGAAAATGATTTATATAAGAATTTTCATAAAGCATTCAGAAAATCGTAACAGCTTAGTAATATATGCAGTTATTAAAATTGCTTACAAGAATTAGTACCTGTCTCCTGCAGGAATATCTTCAATGTTTCCATATCCAGGTGCAGGTGGGGGACACCCCATGTGTGTGAACTGGGCTATATGAGGTTCTGGAGCGGGCAGTTTCCCGTGAGTCCTCTTATGGTCCTTCTCTGCATTGATTCTGGCATTTTCCCTGTCACAGACAAAACACTCAAATCCATTCAAATAATTAGGCAGTGTCATATCATTCACGCCCCATTCACGTCTCTCCATGTTATCTAGCAAGAACTGGTTTGTAAAGCCACCTGGATTCTTGTACTCTAGATATTTCAAGTACTCATCAGGATTCCTGTCCAAGAAATCAATATATTCAGCTAGTTCTTTGGGGCTTTCAAAATCATCAATGAGAATGATGGAATGGTCATTAGGCATCCAGTCTCGTACTGATGGTGAGCCACGATAGATTGGAACCGCTCCGACATGCATCGGCCGCCAAAGTTTCTCTGTCATGTAATCATGGCATATGGCATTCTCCATCGCTAGATGAAACTTGTACTTAGAAATAAATGTCATAAATTCAGAATCCTCTGTAGTTGCTGTAGAAGTGTCTCTCAGCCTCATACTGGGAAGCTCCCGATTGTTCAGGCATTTACCATAAGAATCCACCTACAACAGGAATAATTATCCTGTTAAAAAGTTGGCTTTCGCCTCATTTCCCTCCCCACATCCAATTACGTTCCCAAGAAGGAACCTTTGATTGTCTTTCTGCTGAACAAGAAGTACTAATAAAAGCAGCAGCTAGAAAAGTTTTATACATTCTATTTTTGTTTCTCTCATCTCATAAATCAAACCATAATTCAAACCTGGGTAAGCAACTGAAATCTGAGTAAATTCAACTCATCTTCATATGCAAATATTTTGTCCCACAAATTTAGTCCATAGTTATTTCCCAACAGCTTAAAAAATAACCATGGAAAAAAGATGCACAACAGGGAAGCAAAAGAGGAATCTACTAGGTTGCCAATGATCTTCTTAGTGCTTAGGCTGGGGGTGAGATGGGGAGTCACAGGGAAGTCACACAGGAGAATCTGGGTGTGTTCGACTTAAGTGTCACAGTTCAAAGGAGTTTCCTTAACAAGTTGCAAAGAGAATAAGAAAGCTTTTTCCCTGTCATTTCCTCATCTGATGAGCTGACACAGCTGTAAAAAAAAAAGTCAAGTTGTAGACCTGCAGCCTTTAAGCTTTGCTGGAGAGTAAACACAATCTGACTCTATGCATAGATTAGGTTTAAGGCTTTGCATGTCAGAGAAGTGTCTTGATTTGGCAGGGAGAATTGGGAGAAAATCTGCCTTACAGGAAAGAAAGATCTGGTCTCACTGTTTCTAACATTTTATTTTAATTCAGATAGTTATGGGAAATGCTTCTTCATCTCCCCCCCCACTACAACTATGTTTCATCTCTTGCTATTCTCACATACACACCCTTCCTTGCCTGGCCTTTTTTCCTGCAGAGTTTTGCTGTGAAGAACAACGGATAACCTGGACTGAAAACGATGCAGATGAAAAAAAAAACCTTTTTTACACTGGCCTTTCCCCCCAAATAAACACCCTGCTTAGCTGTTAAAAAAAAAAGAAGAAGCTTTGCTCAAAGTTCCTAGCAGCTTGATGAATGGATGTGAATTGACTCAAAGTAAAAAAAAGAGACGCCTCACTGGGGGAGAGAAAATTATGGATTTGGGGAGAGGGGACTCTGGACTGATTCTCATTTCCCTTTGCATCACTTGATCACAGGGGAAGAAAAATGAACCAGCCTCTTCCAAATCCATAGGATTTCCCACATTCCCCCTCCCCTGTAGTTGCTGGTACCACATTTTTCAAAAAATACCACTGGATTTCCAGTTTGGCATTTAGGGGTTGGGATTGTGCTGATCACTGAGCCTGAGAAACGAACCGTCATTCGGTGAATGAAACTGCCATTTGGTGAAAGAGTGTATGAATGAATTTTAAAAACCCAACAGATTAACTCCTACTAGCATCACCCTTCAGATACTTTTCTGAGCAAGTACGGTAAGCAATTCCTTTGAGTGAATAACCAAGTCCATTATTTAAACTGTAATGTGGGGGCCACAGGGATGCTTACATGGTCTGGTAATTTTTCTGCAGTTACTTGCAAGGCTCTTACAAAACCAGGCCCTCCATCTGATCCCTCTCTCTTCCAACACCCGGGCCACTTGCCCGCCTTGCCAAAAGCAGCGATGGCGGTATAGACGGTGCTGCTTTGAACAGAGGGAGGGAGGTGGTGGGGAGGCCACCGGCATCAAGGGAGGCACGGACTCCAGAGGGAGGAGGCGTGGCCCACCGTCGCCTTTCCCTCCCGTCTCCTGCCGCGGAGGCACCTGGGCCCGCCCCTGCTTCCCCCTCCCCGCTGTTTTGCCCTCCGGGGGTGGGGGGCTTCTTTCTCCCGGGCCCCCTCACCTGCTCGTCCCTCTCGTTTGTCTCCGCTTGCACCTGCCGCCTCGTCTCTCTCCTCAGGAGTCCGCCGCCGGCGCCGCCACCTGCCCCTGCCCCTGCCCGAGCTCCGTTAAGCGGCGCCAAGGTGTAGAAACCAGGGAGAGCGAGTCAGGCAGCCGAGCGGCCGGGCCCTGCTGGAGAGCGGGAGGCGAGGAAAAGGAGCAGGGAGAGGCACCCCGGGAGACGGCAGAGGTTTGGGACTACAACACCCATGACCCCCGACGCCCGGGTATGCAGGCTGGGGCTGGGTGGGAATGAGAAGCCGCCCCCACCTCCGCCCCCCCTCCCGCCCGCCGGGGCCCTCCGCCAGGCTTACCTGGATGTATTTCATGAGCTCCCGCACGTATCTGTCCCGGTCCGAAGGGACATCGCAGTGGGACTGGGCGTAGAGCAGGGGGGCCAGGCCGCCCGCCCTCCGCCGCCAGCGCTCCTTCTCGGCCAGGCTGAAGGCCGGCCTCCTGCGCAGGTAGGCCAAGTCCGGCAGCCACTGGAGGCTCAAAGGGTAGTCGGACTCCCGGCGGAAGGTGGCCGTGTAGTTGAAGAGGGCGATCCCGGGCCGGTGCGAGAGGAGGTAGTTGTTCATGGGCGACTCCTCGTGGAACAAGGCCCAGGTCTGGTGGGGCAGCCGCGGCAAGGGGGCCTCGTAGGCCCGGAAGTCCGTCCCGTAGAAAAGGAGGGCCCGCGTCCGCCGCTGGAGCCTCACCCGCCGGTTCTTGGTGGACAAGCAGGAGCTGCGCGGGCAGTCGAGGCGCTCCGTTTCGCCGGGGAAGTGCGGGAAGAGGCTCCCGCTCCACCACAGCAGGATCGGCAGCTCCTTGTTGCTGCGGGTGTCGTTGTTGCCCGGGCCGCGGAAGGAAGGCGCGGCGGCCGCCCCCATCCACAGGCCCGGCGTCACCTCGGCCGGTTGGAAGAAAGAAGACGCCGCCGCTTCGTCAAAAGCGCCCACAGGAAGCTCGGCCGGGGGGCCGCCGCCGCCGCCGCCATCCCAATCCCACACCGACGGCCCGGCCGGTTCGTTCCCCTCAGAGGAAGTGGGCCTCCCGTCGCCCTTCGGCTCAAAGTCGGCCAGCCCGGGCCTTCCTCTTTCTTGCAGCGCCGAAACCGGCAGAGCCCAAAAGCAGCAGTGAACGAGGAGGGCCAGCGATGAGAAGGGTCGGCGGAGGAAAGCCATTCTCCTCTGGTTGCCTTCCTTCGGCCCTTCCTCAGCGGCCCCCGCGGCCCCGTCCTCTTTCCGGCCGCCTCGGCAGAGCCGTGCCGGGGTTGGGACGTTTTCCCGGCACTGTTCAGTCACATCTGGGCAACCTTGCTACGCCGCCTCTGGCTGGCTGGCTGACTGACTGACTGGCTAGCGGGGCGCCGCGGCCCCAGTGGATGCTGCCTTGGCCTGATGCTATTTCTGCCACCGCGATCTAGTTGAATTTTATTTCGTCGTAGTCGTCGTACCCCCCCCCCCCCCGCATACCTAGGTAGACTCACTGAAATCAAAGCAAATTAGTTGAGAGTAATTACTACTGATTTGCTATTAACTCACTTCGCATTATGAATTAGTGATCTCCCAAAGCCCTGATCATTATCTTCTTTTAGAACATTCAGGCTTGACTTGCTCTGGTAGTCCATAATATTTATAAAACTCTCCTACAACACATTCTGAATGAATTCACTTTTTTACTTCATTTTCTTCACTGTCCATCTTTCACATCAATGCAAAGTAATTGGGAGTATCATAGTATGAATGATCTTTATGTTGCTCTCCAGTGACAAATCCTCTGATTCTTTCATGGATGGCCTTCCAAATCTGTTCTGCTGATTTCTTGATAGCAGTCTATTTGCATTGGTGATTGAAAATCACAGAAAATCTTTCAACTATCTTGAATTTTCATTGTCACCATCAAAGTTACATACTTTTTCTGTAACCATTCTTGTTGCCTTAATGATCAACTGTTGTTGCTTTTGCATTTTCTTTTTTAACTTTAATCGACAGAACTTTCAAGGCATTGCTGTTTTCTGCCAATAATAATGTCATCTGTATATTCAAAATGATTATTTCTTGTATCAATTTTCTCTACTCCATTTGAATTTAATTTGTCCTTCTGAATACTCTTTTTTGCTTTGCATAAAAAGATTCAACAACTAGGGTGACAAAATGCAGCCAAGTCTCTGAACCATTGTTTGATTTCCATATTTGTTGACCTATTGTTAGAATTTTGGTAACTTCAGTCTCTGTAGCTTGAAATATAGTAGTTCTGTTGCTGTTTCCTGTGTTAAAGTACTTTGAAAATGTCCCATTTCAATCCACTTACGTTTGCTTATAACAAGCGTTAACACATTTAAACATTCCAGTTTCCTGTTTTACAATTTTAAGCTTATGTTGCTCACACTTCTTACATGTTCCAATTATAAGTGTTATGGAGTGTCATACTTTACTTTTGCCTCTGTGTATATTGGCACTAGAAGTCTTTCTGGCTTTAATGTGTTTCATTAGTGATAACAGTTATTTGCACTTGTTCTTTGATCTTATTGTGTTCTGACCTGGGATTCTCATCTTCCAGTAGTATCTTGTTCTACTTGTCTACCGTTTCCCCGAAAATAAGACCTAACCTGAAAATAAGCCCTAGTATGATTTTTCAGGATGCTCGTAATATAAGCCCTACCCCAAAAATAAGCCCTCGTTAAGTGAAAGCCCACCCTCCACCATTGTGCAGCAACCAGAAGAAGATGACATGACTATTTGAATAAATGTAGATTGTAGTACATGAAAAAAATAAAACATCCCCTGAAAATAAGCCCTAATGCATTTTTGGAGCAAAAATTAATATAAGACCCTGTCTTATTTTCGGGGGGAAACGGTAAGTATAAAATATTTGGAAGTAGTTCCCCATTGCTGCCTTCTGTTCAGTGTTAACAAGAGTGTGTCACTGCAGTTATTTGTGAAAGACTGCTAGTATCACCTAGTGCTGCTGCCCAGTAGGTGCCCTTCTTTCAACTTCTCTGTCACTATCAATTCTTTTCTGCTAATGTGACCATTCATTCTTGAAGAACAGATGTATCTTAGTTTGGTGTCTCAGCTTTGACCATTCCATCTTGGATCATCATACTAATAATCTAGACTTGTAACAGAATTTAACGTCCTGATACCATTGCCCTCAGCTTCTGACACACTCAGGTGCCACTCCAGATTAAGGTATGCATCCCTAGGTAGTGGCTCCACTCTTAGTAGGACCAACTGAACAGTACTAGCCTGTTCAGTCGTTCCCTCCTGTCAGTCACCCCATAGATTTCTCATGTTTTAGGGTTCTGCAGGCTTCATGTACCCCTTGCCTCTCCATTGCCTTCTTTCGAATATAGCCTTGAGTCTCCTTGGCTCCTGCCAGTTTCTCTTACTCCAGCCGCCACCTGTCTTCTCTCATCCATTCTGACTGGGCCATTTAAGGAGCCCACACGCCCAACTCCCCCTCTCTCACATAAGACATAGCCAAGGTTCAAGCCCATTGTTCGGTGATTGTGCAGTGCCAATCAGTGGCATAGTTCACAGACATCACAGATTCCTATCGTCCTGCCTACGTGAAGACTTTAATTATAGGGAAAAGGGGGCAGTCATCCAGATGGACACGAATATATTTTAAAGTGCAAGATGATTTCTTCAAGACAATCCTATTGACAAAGGATAGCTTTTCACAGAGATCATCAAAATGCCTGAACACAGGTTTCCTTTCAATATAGTGTTAACATCCTACACCCTTTCAACAAAAATTAATAACTGTTCAAACCATCCCTAATGAAAAATGATTTCAGAAAACTGAAGGCCAGAATATATTTGCTTAGAAAGAAACAAAAGCTTATTAAGCACCTTACGGAATTCTTTTCACAGATCATTGCAAATAACATTTTTATTTGCCATTACTGAATTTGATTTAGTCACCTGCACACCAGTTCATTCCCCTCCCTAAAATATAGGGCTTGGAAAAAATAATCAGTATTTATTTACTAACAGTGACATAAAATACATCTTCATATAATTTCTTTACAAATTAAAAGATGAATTGAAAAAGGTGAAGACAGTTATGATTTTTTTTTCCTTTTATATACTTCTAGAAATTAGTCATCTGAAAGTCTGGGTACTGAACTGTGTTTTGGGGAGCGAGTTCTTCACTGGTTTAATGTCTAAATTTTTGGTTGAAGAGAGTATGTATGTTTGGGGATGGGAAGAAGCTCAATTACACTTACCCATGTGTTATGACAGTATTGAAAACTCTTGATATCTAGTCACTTTCATTTCTCAAACATCCCCCTTTGCTGTGAAATGAAAGAAATGAAGGGGAAGACAAGCTAGCTGCAATAGAGGGGAAAATATTTACAAATGCACGCACTAGAGGTTATGGGATTAGAAACCACACTCCTGGATTATTTAATCGGTCATGTACATAAGGTTTCAATTTCAGTTTTCAGTGGCAGATGGAATAAATGGTTTACCACAATTCAGTCTTAATCTACCATTTGCCTAAGCAATTTATTTTCCTTTTTCAAGTTTTAATGGTGTTGTCCCCTCACTATATCTTGGGCATTACAAGAATACCTGGATGTAGCATTCTTTTTTCTAAAAAAGCCTCTTTTTAAAAATTAATGAGCCCTTAGACAACTTGAATTCTGAAACTCATCACCCTGTCTTTGCAAAATACCTTTGCTTACCATTGGAGGCATATGACCACAAGCAGTCTTGCAACAGATATGACATTGGTAGGCCAGTAAGAATTACTTGGGATGTCATCATTTTAAGTGCCGTATGTGATTGCTTCAAATCTGTTAAGGATTTGAACTCTAAAAAACATTGTGGCATGATTTGAACTTTACATTATATGAACTATTTCATCAACGTGTTGCTACAGGTCTCCCCAGTACACATGGGTACAAATCAAACAGGTGCTCTCCAACTATCCTTCTCTGTCATTTCTGACACTTGGTGTAAACATTACTTTCTACAGGACGAGAAAGGGAAAGCACAATCACCTAAAGAGGATATTCCAATAAAAACTTTGCATTTGAATGGAAAGAGACAGCAAAACACAAAGCAAGATGGTATTGGCAAAAGGGGCCAGGGGAAGGGGTGCTGCTTTTCCCAGAGGGATGGCAGCAATACTTATTTATAACAGCGCAAGATACATTTAACTTTCCCAGACAACATCTCATCATTCACTGATCCCAAGGCAGATCTGCACAGCAGTACAGCTACAGTGAAGGCATGTTTACTCTGGAATCCTGGCTCAGAGTTCAGGTGCTATTTTCTAGAAGACACCTCTCTCACTGGCTTACAGGATCTTGCTAGCTCAGGTGGAAGCAAGTTGCTTGACTGTTTATGCAACATCCACTTTTTATCTGAGCAGGACCTGCCACCCACTTCGTATCTGGCTCCTGCTCTTACAGAGTATCACATGAACAAATACAGCAGCCACTGTGCAGTTTGGAGAAGCACTTTTTCACCTTATACTGAGTTGTATACAATGACCTCAAAATACATTTCTTATAACAGATTTGGGGTGGTGCGAGGCAGGGGTCCTGCCAATAAGAGACACAGGTCTAAGACCTGAAGTCAACGAATGTTTTCTTTCTGCCATAAAGAAGTGTTTTGTCTGTCCATGTCTCACTCAAAGGGTTTGAGAGATGCTGTAATTGTTTATGCACAGTGTATTAAAAATTATGGAATTGTACAGGTTTCTATATTGTCCTTGAAGGAGCTGGGCTCGTTCATCAGATGGTTAGTGAATACAGAGGTGTCAGTGCTGGAATCCAGCATTACTCCAACTCTAGCTCAGTAACTGGCGGATTTCCTTGTGCATGTGACAGAGGAAGTCCACATACGAAGCTCCCCCATTCATGCTCTTATCTTCCACCAAGAAGTGTTTGAATAGCAGATCCAGTTTGTCCTCTTGCTTCACAATCACGAGCTGCAATCAACGAATAGAAAAAGAATTAAGGCATGAGATAGTGGTGACTTCAGTGCAAAATATTATTGGAGACTCGGGAATGTTTACCCCTATTTAGCTTCTCCACAAAGAAACAGCTGTACAATCAAAAAGATATCCAATGCAATACATTAATGCTGTTGTGGATGCCTGAATGTAAAATATGTGCTGTAAAAGATGTGTGGAAAACACTGAGCCAGAGACCAAAGAAACAGCAGCAACTACAATCCCATTCATTAAGAGCAGTACTGTGCTATTTCTCCTCAAAACTGTCCAAACACAAATTTATATAAACACCTGAAACTCAAAGGTAACCAAAAGAAAGTGATAATAATTTCCACAGATTTAAGCAGGAACCTGTTACCTTCATGTAGCGTGGCCTTTGAGACTGGAACATATCAATGGTAGATCGCACTCTCTTTGAGAAGGGATGGTCCAAAATTGGCAGCGTGCACTACAGTATAAAGAAAAACATTTCAGAAGAGACCAAGAATGGTTTACCTCATTGACCTGAATTCTCACCACACACAGCAGATAAGTTATGTACTAATCATTTACAATCCAAATCATGGAAGCACTAAATAAACCCATAGCTTGGAACTTTCCATAGCTGGCAAAAAAAAATCTCTAGCCCACACAGGATTAATGTATTACAATTTTTGTTCTGATTTCTAACCCACTTTAACCTTGAGGAAGGATTGGGTTTTCCAATAGCATTATCTACTCCTGCCGTTGAATATGATTATCCAGATCTTGGCAGAAAACTGCAAGCAGCAAAGATCAGATTTGATCATACTAAAGAATACAACAAATTATCCATTCAATTTCATTTTACTCACCATAGAGCTGCTAATCTGGCTAAATGATGAAACTCCAAAGAGGTTTTGGATCAGTCCCTGCTGAACATTTACTCCTATCCACAAAAACATATTCAGCCCATTTTCTAGCAGATATATATCACCCTTGGAAAGACGCTCTTCAGAGTTTCTGATTGCGGTTGGTAAGGAGTCACTGTTGAGGTCTAATTTGGTCTGCAGAGAAAGAATGGAGTCATCACTGGCTACATACTTCCATATCATAGGAACATTTAAGCAGGGCTTATACTTCAGTGTACATCCACTGAACTTCGTACAGACTGGGGCAGAACTGGAAAACATGGAGACCTAGCTTTAATTTTGAAAAACAAATTAATGACCTTTATGCTTTCAGAGCTACATTTCAGAGCTACATTATGCTTTCAGAGAATACATTATTCTCTGATGTCAAAAAGAAGCAAACAGGGATGTGCAAGTTTTGGCTGGTTGTAGCAGCCAAACTAAGAACTAGTCAACAGGACTTTGACTTTGCACTGCTTCCCCGCTGCCCTCATCACCTATGTCTGGAACTGAAAACTGCATGCAAGAGATTCCCAGATGCATTGTAGAATCCCTCCCTTCTAGCTGAGGAGCAGGAAAAGCTTCCTTATCTGCCCTGCAAGGACACTGTAGCAGTGCAGCACCTGAATAACACCCAGCCTTTCTCCAACTGTTGACGTAGGGAGGAGCAGGGATTGCGATTCATTGGTTGGAACAATTCCCACCCAGCTCTGGAAGGAAGAGACAAAGCAACTTGCGAGGGGTATATTTGGTACCCTGTTTCCCCTAAAATAAGACCTAACCTGAAAATAAGCCCTAGTATGATTTTTCAGGATGCTCGTAATGTAATTCCTACTCCAAAAATAAGCCCTAGTTAAGTGAAACCCTGCCCTCCACCATTGTGCAGCAACCAGAAGATGACATGACTGCATTTGAATAAATGTAGATGGTTGTACATGACAAAAATAAAACATCCCCTGAAAATAAGCCCTAATGCGTTTTTTGGAGCAAAAATTAATATAAGACCCTGTCTTATTTTCGGGGAAACAGGGTAAGTATGGAAAAGAAGAATGTGATGGATGTAACCCACGTGACGAAGCAAATTTCTTCTTATGGATAAGCTTTATTGGCTACACAAAACTAGGTGTTGAGAAAACTATGAGACTACAGCAATCAGATATTAGACACTTGCGTTCAAGTTCCAAAACTGGCAAGCTTTGTGTGCCTGCAATTCTGTATGTTGTGGGGTTTTTTTGGGTTTTTTTGGCTGCTCTTGCAGTAGCATAAGCAGGATATGATTCCGGAAAAACTGCCAGGCTGAGAAAGTAGGAAGTATGTGCCAATGCCTCTTACTTGTAGAGATTTTAGATATAATTAAGAACTGCTGAATAGTTCAGTGACTTAGGTATCTAGATGTGGACCCAGAGGTTGGGGGTTTGATTCCTCATTATGCCTCCTTGACAAGGGCTGGACTTCATGATCCATAGGGTTGCCTCCAACTCTGAAGTTCCAAGATGGTTTGGCATTACATGAATTAATGGTTATGGGTCCCAGTTATACCTGCTTCCTCCTCCTCCTCCTCAGAGACCACAGTTTGAGCTAAATATTCAGGTTTGTATACAAAGCAGATTGCAATGCCACAATTTAGTCCCACTTTGAAAGCAAGACACTGTTCATTGGATGCAGGTGAACAGCAAAGTACAGTTTACACCTAAACTAAAGATGGCAGTTTCTGGACACTGTACCTAAGTACAACTAGGGGAGGTGTTTCGTTTGTTTGTTTGCTTGTTTTGGAAAGGAGGGGAATCAAATTTCTACCAAAACTCAATCACAATATACTCAAGTTAACATGCAGAATCAAAACATGCATGCATGAATTGTATTAGCTATATTCAATGCTCTGATATGTTTGCATTTTCACAATTTAATCCACATAGAGGTTTCTCTTGAAAACATTCTAGAGGCTGCAGTTGGTACAGAATGCTACTGCCATGGTAATATCAGAAGCAGGAAGAGGCAAACACTCCACCTGTTCTGAGATGGCTGCACTGGTTGCCAGCAAGTCACTACAACCAATTCAATGAATAGCAGTGGTGTACAAAATTCTGAATGGCCCAGGGCCCAGGTACTTTGGGGACTTGCCTTCACCAGTATCCACCTAGCTAGAATTTGAGACTAGCTGGCGGACTTTTCTTGTCCCCTAGAGTGGCATATCCTCCAGCCACCACACATGACAGGAGGTTCAATTACCAGAGATCCAATTATTGCCTATGCTATTCTCATTCAGGCGCCCCTCCAGAATACATTTCATTGCATGAGTTTCCGTCCCCCCACCCAATTTCTTGCAATGTGTTTGTACTGTTCCTGCTCTACGTTATTATATATTTGCTAAATCAAATATTTGGAATTTAGTATTTTTATGACAGCTGTTTGGAGCCCCTGTAAAGAAGGGCAAGACATAACCCTAAACCAAAGCTCCACAAAAGCATTCTACACTCTTTCGCACTCTAGATAAAACAGCCTCATCTAACGTTTATTTCCTTGCGTGCGTATTTGTTTTTTGCTTATTTCACGGCCTATGCTTTTAAGCAATCAAAAATCTTCAATGTGCAGAAGCACTTACTAGTGGTAAGAGTCTGGGGTAGAAGAAAACATTTGATTCTGCCACATCCATTGAGGTGACTAGCTGGCGGATATAGGAGCGGTCGTCAGTGGTAACTTCTGACCCAGGCTGAAGAACATCACTTTTCAAAACACAGTTCAAATACACAGGGAGAAGTTTCATGCATTCTGGGAGAATCAACTGCAAGTAGAAAGACAGGAAATTAGAGAGAGAGAAGAGAGGTAGGCAAAGAGAGCAAACGGTCACAAGTTCCATATAGATTCAGAAGAACTGCCACTAACTTGAGCACAGATGTATCAATATATACTGCAGATCAATATAACAATAGCACAGGAATCTCATAAATTTTATACCCCGTGTTTGAAACCAGAGCGCCATCATTAGCTTTACTTAATATCTCAATAGATCTGAAAACCCTGTGGCTGCTTTACAAAACCTTTTTTGAGCAGTGTGTCATATTTTCCAAGATAACTACATAGAAGCTGTTTCTTCTTTCTGTGCCATTTATTAAGAAAAATTGACCTGTATGGACACCAAATAAAAAGTGTTTGATTGTCCTGGATAAGCATTTTATCTAGAATTAAACACAAACACAAGTTAGTGTTTTGTCTACTATTGGCAATAATCTACTTTTTCAGCTTCTAAAACAAAGTGTTAGAAAAGTAATATGAATTTTTTTTGTTTATATAAAGAGTAATCATATAGGACTACTGCATTCCAGGAAGAAGTATGTTTCTGAGGCTTTTCCTATGTGAGAGAAGAAAGGGCAGATGGCCTTATAGCTGAGGAGAAGGAACTGGATGTTCTTAATATTTTAATGGCTGAAATCTTATAGTAAATCACAACTAGAGTAAACCTACTAAATCAATGAAGTAATGGAGAAGCTGACTCACCAAATCCTCACAGATTAATTGGGTATACTCTGGTTGCAACCTACTACTGCCAGTATATTTAGATGTGAACAGCCACATGTTCTTAAAATGGGGTCACTAAATGAACATTGTGATCTATTCTGAGATGCACTCAGTTTTCTTTTAGAATGAAGGGATCTGCTTGTAGTTTAATTGTTGTATCTGATAGGAAGACTTAAAGTTTTATGTAGGAGCATGGCTAGGCAACTTATCTGATGACCAGAATTTTTCACAGGTCAGATTGGCAATAATCACAAGCTGTGGTGTGGCAATGTTGAAGCATAAAAAAAGGATAAGTCACTTATTTACAAAAAGATTCAACAAGAAATACATTATCAGATTTCTAGATTTCAAACATTTTTCTTCCTTAGGAAGCTACTATGTATTACGTTTAAGACTTCACTTCTTTGACAAGACTGGCTATCAAAGTGTTTTGAAAAAATTAAAATTTATCTCAGAGCCACAATATACATTAGGAAGTAGCAGTAAATGGATGAGGGTGCATGAGAAACACAGCACATCTGGTCCCTAGCAGCTGTTACAATCAACCATTCAAGCATGTATCCAAACATTTTTTTCTTCGAGAGGCCTAAATAATATTGCTGAGGCTGGGGACAAAACATGCATGCATGCTAGAGGGATAATGTTGATAGAGCATTTAATGGGTATCTAAGGCTCAGCACAAAGCCTGACATCCCTAATGCCTTCCATGCTGAATGCAGACCCTTGCAACTCCTGGGTAAGGTATTTCAGACAGCGGTGTTACCTTGCTGGAGAGGCAATTCTGTGGAACTGGCTCTCCTTCCATTTTTGCATAGTTACATAAATCTTTTCTAACTTTCTACTTGATAGTTCCATGTATCCTACAACCAAGCTAAAAAAAATTACCTGTCCAGCAGAAGAGGGGCTAGCACAGTTTTTCCGGTAGCAAGCCAAGATCTGGGCACATTGATTGATCAGTGTATCTCTCACTGTTTTGACTGGATTGTTCAGAACTCCACGATATGCTTCAGGAAGAAGTAAAGCAGCAACATTAGGATTTACATGTTGATGTACAGAGTTTTTAAACAGCTTCCTGACCTGTAAAAAATCTCATCAAAAAGCTGAGAAAATATTCTTGCTCTCACTGTACTGCTTTGCAACATGAAAATGGGAGCTGCATGATACAAACTCAGTCCAGTGATCTATCTAATTCAGTGCTATCCATTAACTGGCAGCGGGTTTCCAAGGTCTCTGGGCTTTTAAAACATCATAGAGGCTTGTGGCACTTTGAACACTAAATGGTTTGTTACAATAACAACTTTTGTGGACGACAGCCTAGTTCATCTCATGTACTTAAAGATCTACTGTACCCCCATCTCACTGTTTACCTATTCACATATTTCAAGTGAGGATGTGATAGCAAACATTCCATTAGCTGGGTGGAAAGTTACTCTTATAAGGACACCCAGTTTCCACATACAGAAAAAAGTGAGCAAAATGGAGAAAGACAGATATTTGTGCCCAGGGAATATTCTCCTGCACAAGGTTAAGAATCTGATGAATGATTTAATCATTCTGCAGGTGGAGAGCAAGGTGTCCAAAACACAATTATTGGCCTATATGCTCTTCTATAGCCAGAAGAGATGCAGTAGCATCACCTCAAAAGACTGCTTCCTGCCCCAAATTCTCAGTTAGTATATGTAACATGAACATGTATATGACAATCTCATTAGATCATCCAGCAATGTGAGAAGTCTATGTACACTTCCTCATTAGTTCTCTCTTAATGAGCTATTATTGTGTAAGTCAGATGGCATATAAAAGAGTCAAAGGTAGAGATGGGCACAAACTTCGGTTCAGAGGTTTGTGCTGGTTTGGCGCTACACCCACACAGGTGGTTCTGCGGGTGCCACGTACTTCCCCCTCCCGCCTCCTCTGTGTGCTCACGCATTCCCTAGGCAATATGTGTTTCCCTCCCTGCCTCCTCCTCATGACCACCCACTCATCCTTTGCAGGCCTTTCCTCCTCCACCTCCTCCAGCTGCCACCCACTCAGAAGAGGAGGTGGGGCAGATTCTTGCAGCGCTACCTTGGAGTGGGCAGCTGCCAAAGGAGGTGGAGGAGGGAAGCACAGTTGCAAATGGTGAGAGGCCAGTCATGTGGAGGAGGCGGGAGGGGAAAGTATGAAGTGCCCACATAACTCCTGTGTAGGCACAGTGCCGAACCAGCACAAACCTCTGAACCGAGGTTTGTGCCCATCTCTAGTCGAAGGCCTCAAAGAGAGTTGCTATTTGCCATGAAGGATAGCCAAACTAAGAGAGAATGAAAGATTCTGTGTAATTCTTTTCCGGGAACAATTTTTCAACTTTGAATTTGATAATTATACTAGAAAAACTTTTGTTGGAAATGAAGATTATGAATGATGCTATCTGAAGCACAATAAATGCATTCTATGTGCTCACTTGTAGCCATCTCAATATATCAATACATCCCACATTTTGAAGCCATCTGCAAATGTCCTTACAGTACAATTTTGTACCACATCACCATACCATAGGTCTGGGAGAATACAGACAAGGTGTATTGTCTATAACCACAGTGTGAAGTCAATTATATTAACCAGTGTTATGCAGCATATATTTCTTTGCTGCTCAGCACTTCTGTACTGAAATCATCTAGTCATAATACAATCTGTCCACATAATTCAATCAATATAGAGGGTAAGGTCCCATTTATCTACAGCAGGATAAACAATGCCAGGTATTTTCCTGTAACCTCTCCCGTACGAGACCTGTTTGGGACTCGAGGCATCCTCTCTAGGAATCCAAATGCCCTTACCAAATTTGGCTAAGTAGTTGATAAGTGTGTCCGTCTCACAGTTTCTGTAAAGATCGGCCAACTGTGTGCAGCAGTTCAAGGACAGGTTGTGAATACGCAGTCGCCTTTGTCCTGTACAGCTTGTATACAATACAGCACACTAGAGAAAAGAGATTACAATCAGAGGTATTAGAGTCTATGTGCGAAATACTTCAATCCAAGCAAAAGAGTCCCCACTGTTTTCTGTTTGACTTAACAAGAGTCCTTCAACTCTTGCATGCCCGAATACCACAACATATCTTAAGGCTGGAAGTATTTAATATCTCAGCACAAAACTATTATCCTAAAGAATGGCACCCACTCCCCATTATTACTCTTCTCTGTTCACCTGAATAAGTGCTCCACTTTCTTCATTCAGCTTATCATCATGTTTGAACTCCACTGTGATTGTTTTATCACAGTCTAGCCCTGCTAGCTCCACATCTGTTGTGTTGCTCATATAGAAAGCTCCAAAGAAATCTGTTGCTCGAATACCTAGGAGGCAAGAGAGAAAACCCTTGGGTTTTTTGAAGGCA
This sequence comes from Intellagama lesueurii, assembly GCA_037013535.1. Lineage (NCBI taxonomy): Eukaryota > Metazoa > Chordata > Lepidosauria > Squamata > Agamidae > Intellagama > Intellagama lesueurii. Next base: position 153,737,306 of record JBAJHW010000003.1, on the reverse strand, counting down.
TCTAAAAGGCTATGACTTGGCAAAAGGTGCTGATAGTACCAAGACAAACTGCACCCTAGCTTCAGCAGGTCTGAGCACCCCTGTGTGCTCTTAGACACTGAGCTGCATATACACTATATGTTTACATGTACTCACCGGTGCTCGTGCGCACCCTCATCACAGCATCAAAGCCCACTTCTTTCTGAACATCTCTTCGCAAATCATTCAAGAAGCGATCCTGATCTGTTTCCACCTAGTGTACACAAACAACAAATGGGTTGAAACTGCTGGCATGGAGGTGTCCTATGGACATCAGAGTCTTAGTGGCCTTCAGAACCAATATCTATCAGTTAAATACCCAGATAACGCACAAACACACTTGCAAATTTAAAGATCCTTAACAAGAACATCACTGCTCTATATTGCCTGCAAAAACAAGACCAGGAAAGAACGATAGCACAAATGGTCAATATCAAAACTCAAGCTATCAATATCAAAACTCAGAGTAGAGTTAGAGATGAACTTGCAGTTTTAAAAAATGAAGTGAAAGCTGCTCCGAAAGCACTTGGAAGAAATAAATTACCAGGGTAGATCAAATACCTACAGAACTCAATCTGTCAAAATCCTAACAAGAATATGCCAACAAATACGGAAAACAAAACAATGGGCTACAGACTGGAAACATTCAATATACATTCCAATCCTCAAGACAGGAAATGCCTAGGAGTGTAGTAACTATAGGACAATTGCTCTAATTTCTCATGCAGGCAAAGTGATGTTCAAGTTGTTGCAACAAAGGCTTTTATCCTATATGGAGAGGAAAAAATGCATGACATTCAGACTGCCCTGCAAAAACAAAGAGGTACTAGATATTATATTGCAAATGTACACTGGCTACTGCAGCACACCAAAGAATTTCAGAAGAAAATCAGTCTGTGCTTTGTAGACTACAGCAAAGCCTTTTGACTTTGTGAATCATGAGATACTATGGATAGTTATGCCTCAGCACTTAATTGTCCAGATGCACAACCTGTATCTTGGACAAGAAGCTACTGTTAGGACAGAATATGGGAACAGAATGATTTTCTATAGGCAAAGGTGTCAGACAAAGGTGCTTTTTATCCTCCATATTTATTCAATCTCTATGTAGAACATATCATACAGAAAGCTGAATAAGCAGTTGGAAGAAATGTCAATAATTTAAAATATGCAGATGACACAATTTTAATGACAGAAAGCAGCAATGACTTGAAATGACTTCTGATGAAGGTGAAGGAATAAAGTGCAAAAGCAGGACTGCAGTTGAACACGAAGACACAAATCATTACAGAAGAACTATAAAACTTTAATATTGACAACGAAGAAGTTGAAATTCTTCAAGATTTTGTATCCCTTGGTTCATATCAACAATCCAAATGGAGACTGCAGCTAAGAAATCAAAATTCTCAGAAGGTCAGCAGTGTATTAGAAAAGATAATCAAGTGCAACAATATGTCATTAGAGACGAAGAGGAACTATGAAAAAAACTAGAAAAGAGTTGAAGATGAAGACTAAGATAATTCATACTATGGTTTTTCCAACTGCTATTTATGGATGAGAAGGCCAGACAGTGAAGAAAGCTGATGGGGAAAAAAAAACCAATTTATTTGACATGTACTGTTTGGGGAGAGCTATATGGATACTGCGGACCACCAAAAGAAAACTAAGTGGGTGCTAGATCAAATCAATCTTGAATTCTCTCTAGCAGTTGAAATAACTGATAGTACACTGCACATGAGAAGAGACAATTCAATGGAAGAAAAACAATAATGCTAGGAAAAGTTGAAGGTAGTTAGAAAAGCAGAAGACCTAACATAAGATAGATTGACTCAGTAAAGAAAGCCATAGCCTTTAGTTTTCCAGACTTCAGCAGGGCTGTTAATCACAAGATCTCCTGGAGGCAATTAATTCAAAGGGTCGCCAGAAGCCACTTGACAACATGTAATGCAAAACGTATTTTAATGTATTATTTTATTTTTTAATCTTTATTTTGTGTTTTCTTGAATTTTAACCATGTATATTGTGTTGTGACTTTTGTTTTATTATGTTGTAAACCACCCAGAGTGGGCTTGGCCAGATGGGCAGTATAGAAATTAAATAAATAATAAATAATAATGACTGCATTTGCAAAATATACTACAACTCATATATCTAGAAGGACCACCACTTACTAGCCACCATTAATATAGAAAGTCAACCAGCGACATTTGCTACTGCAAGGCAAATTTTTCACATATAATTCTACTATATTAAATCCTAAATATAAAGTTGGAAAATTCATAATGTATTAAAAGTTCAGGTAGAGTTTAATCTATATATTTAAAGATATGTTGGCTGACCATTGCTTTCCAAAGGAGAACTGTTTCAAGAAACATTTATTTCTCTGTACTTTTAGAAATGAATATACAGTATATCACAGGAGTACACCCCCTCACATTTCATAAATATTTTAGTATATCTTTTCATGTGACAACACTGAAGAAATGACACTTGGCTACAATGTAAAGCAGTGAGTATACAGCTTGTATAACAGTGTAAATGTTCTGTCCCCTCAAAATAACGCAACACACAGCCATTAATGTCTAAACCACCGGCAACAAAAGTGAATACACCCCTAAGTGACAATGTTCAAATTGGGCCCAAGTAGCCGTTTTCCCTCCCTGGTGTCATGAGACCCGTTAGTGTCACAAGTCTCAGGTGTGAAGGGGGAGCAGGTGTTATCGCTCTCACTCTCTCAGACTGGTCACTGGAAGTTCCACACGGCACCTCATGGTAATGAACTATCTGAGGATCTGAAAAAACGAATTGTTGCTCTACATAAAGATGGCTTAGGCTATAAGAAGATTGCCAAAAACCCTGAAACTGAGCTGCAGCACGGTGGCCAAGACCATCCAGTGGTTTAACAGGACAGGTTCCACTCAGAACAGGCCTCGCCATGGTCGACCAAAGAAGTTGAGTGCCCGTGCTCAGCATCATATCCAGAAGTTGGCTTTGGGAAAGAGACGTCTGAGTGCTGCCAGCATTGCTGCAGAGGTTGAAGGGGTGGGGTGGGGGTCAGCCTGTCAGTGCTCAGACCATAAGCCGCACACTGCATCAAATTGGTCTCCAGGGATGTTGTCCCAGAAGGAAGCCTCTTCTAAAGATGATGCACAAGAAAGCCCGCATACGGTTTGCTGCAGACAAGCAGACTAAGGACATGGATTTCTGGAACCATGTCCTGTGGTCCGGTGAGACCAAGATAAACTTATTTGGTTCAGATGGTGTCAAGCGTGTGTGGCGGCAACCGGGTGAGGAGTACAAAGACAAGTGTGTCGTGCCTACAGTCAAGCATGGTGGCGGGGGTGTCACGGTCTGGGGCTGCATGAGTGCTGCCGGCACTGGGGAGCTACAGTTCATTGAGGGAACCATGAATGCCAACATGTACTGTGACCTACTGAAGCAGAGCATGATCCCCTCCCTTTGGAGACTGGGCCGCAGGGCAATATTCCAACATGATAACGACCCCAAACACACCTCCAAAACGACCACTGCCTTGCTAAAGAAGCTGAGGTGGTGATGGACTGGTCAAGCATGTCTCCAGACCTATACCCTATTGAGCATCTGTGGGGCATCCTGAAACGGAAGGTGGAGGTGCGCAAGGTCTCTAACATCCACCAGCTCTGTGATGTCATCATGGAGGAGTGGAAGAGGACTCCAGTGGCAACCTGTGAAGCTCTGGTGAACTCTATGCCCAAGAGGGTTAAGGCAGTGCTGGAAAATAATTGTGGCCACACAAAATATTGACACTTTGTGCCCAATTTGGACATTGTCACTTAGGGGTGTACTTACTTTTGTTGCCAGCGGTTTAGACATTAATGGCTGTGTGTTGCGTTATTTTGAGGGGACAGAACATTTACACTGTTATACAAGCTGTATACTCACTGCTTTACATTGTAGCCACATGTTATTTCTTCAGTGTTGTCACATGAAAAGGTATACTAAAATATTTATGAAATGTGAGGGGGTGTACTCACTTCTGTAATATATTGTATGATAAAAATGTCTAATGATTGCTTACTGAGCCAGTTTGGGTTTGTATTTAAGCATATCAACCTGCACGTCAGAGCAATCTTCAGGCAGGCCAATGTCTAAAAAGGTCACAAGAAAACTGCTCTTACTATAAACTGAATGCAGCCTACGAAATTCCACATCAGACCAAGTTGGTCTAATAAAAAAGATTTTTACCTAGCTTGTTTTTTTCCTTCTTCAAGATCAGCTATGACTACTGTCTACCAAAATAACTTTTACTGAGCATGCATCAAAACTCAAACAAACCATACCTGGAAAAAGGTGTACTTATAAAGGGAGCCACCTGTCTGGTAAGGAACCACTCCTAAGGTAGCCACATCCAAATACTGATTTGGAAAAAGAAAAAGATCCACACAGCAGCCTTGTGCTACACATTCCTTGGCTAAATTGCTGTAGAAGCTTGTCTGAGGCTGAAACAATGTCTAGGGAATAAAAACAAGTAGACATAGAAATCAGAAAGGATGCTGAGCAATTAGCATATATTTGTTTCTCAACTTCTGACAATACAACAGGTTCAGGCCATCCCCCCAGTTCTTGTCATGTGACCAATAATAGAAACAAAAATCAAGCATTTTCCCCCCAGTCATTCTGCAACATTCACATGCTTCTGCCATATTTGGAGGCAACATACTCTGTCAACATTTGGATAAATATCTCACACAGACCAGTTTCCAAAATCCTTGATGACTATCCGACAATTCAGTTTTAGCAAAGTTCTTTAAAGTGGCCAGGAGAAAGGGAAAGAAGTTTGGATGGGGACACCACTGGAATGTGTGGTTTTTTTATTGTGTTTTAGTCCGAACAAGCATGTCCTCTCACAGACAAAATGGGGAAAGTATTTAAAAGCAGGAGTTGCAAGCCAAAACAAAACAACTGATAGCATTGCTTGACTGGCTCAAATCCTGTTGCTTAGCATAGTAAGTTGCAACAGTACAGCTGCTGAATAAGTGGAACTTTGAAGGAGTTATCTCACCAAATCCCCACCAATTCAATGGAACTACTTTAGTTCCAATTTACTATGCTAAGCAACAGGAATCCAGCCATTGTGTTGTAAATTGCTGTGCTTTAATTTAATAATCTAACCTTGGGTGAGTTAGCTTGATTACCAAGAAAATGATCATAAAGAGAAGGTGAAAATGACTAAAATAATGAAAAGCCACAACATGAATTTTCAAAGAGCAGATGTTGGGTCTGTACATAGATGCCCTTGCTCAGAATGAGAGCCAGAAGTCTACACATAACCCTGTTGTGAGAAAAAGTAAGGTATCTACAAATAATCTCTTTATAAATGCTATACAGTGCAAGGTGATACACAAAGCCTTTAGTACTACAGTAGCCAAGAGACACTGACTTGAAATCCTGCTGCTTAGCGTAAGAAAATTTATAACTTTCAGTCCATTCCTAACTAGCAAATAAAAACTCTATGTGGTGATTCTTGGGAGTGCACATGTCTGCATTAAGCCAACAGTGCACCAGGTACTTTCTATTTGACATTTAGGAACAGACTGAGATGTATTAATTTTCATATGCTGAGCAACAGGATTTCAGCCACTAATACTTAGAATGTTTACACTTGAAATTTGCTTCTCGGGGTTCATCTGCTGCTCTATGCTTCATAAAGTTTTTATTGTTGTTGCTTATCTCTGATCGCCAATGGAGGAAAAAGGCAACCAAATATTTTCCTACTACTATTTTCTTACTATAGGAATCCCCACATTGCTGTGTGTTTCAACAGGGGTTACAGCTGACAAAGGAATCCCTACAGCTTCTTGAACTGACAAGTTCCTTTGATGTTAAAACTGACTGTGGTGTTGAGAACTTCAGTCAATTCTTGGAAAAGAAAGTAAGACGCTGGGAGTTGCTGGATACTAAAAGCACAGATTCTGTGCAGGAAGGAGCAGAGTGGTTAGGGAAGAAGCAACAATTGGTACTTAAGAAGGCATTTGGATCAACTCTGCAGTGTTTTCTCCCACCTTTCCAGCTGATAAAGAAAAACAGGTACAATCCACAGAGCACAGAACCCTTACCTTTTCTTTATCTGTATTTATCAGTTTCTTGTCATCTCTGTTCTTCAGCTTCCCTGGTGCCTCTGCAATAGGCAGGGATGTATGAAATATGAAGAGCTTTCCAGCACACTCTGCTGCCTGTAAGCAATCAAAAGGTCGTTGATTAGAAACAAAAATGGCAGATGAGAGACTCAGGGTTTTCAAAGATCCTTAGAGATGTCTTCTGTACATATCCATTCCACTAAAATATTAAAGATCTGTTTTATAAAAAGCTATTTGGTTTTCTACCTCATTCATCTTAAAGGACAGCAGAACCATGGCACAAATTGTTCTAAAAGTGAGCTATAATATTAACAGTTTCCAAAGCGGTTGCCATGTTACCTATTTCAGCAAAAACAACAAAGTCCTGGGACACTTTAAAGACTAAATCTTTAAATCTGCTAGCCAAGCAGGGTAAGGATACTCATTCAACTGCTAAATGATAAGTCAAAACATATGCAAATCCCACTGATTCAATGGGTTTACTCTAGTTAGGCCAAAATACAGTTGCTAGTCGAAACAGATTAATCATTGCTCTCATAACGCTGCAAGAAAGAACTCCATTACATGGAAACAGATGCCATATCATCATATTTAGAGAGCTTATTAAGATGTAACGGCTTGGGCCCTGGATACCTGAAGGACCGCCTCCTTCCATATGAGCCTACCCGGCAGTTAAGATCTAGCCAGGGGGCCCTTTTGAAAGAGCCGTCCCTCAAGGAGGTAAGAGGGATGGCTTGTAGACAAAGGGCCTTTTCGGCAGCTGCCCCCAGACTATGGAATGCCCTCCCGAGGGAGATTCGTCTGGCGCCGACGCTGATGACATTTCGGCGCCAGGTCAAAACCTTCCTGTTCCAGAAGGCTTTTAATTGAAATATCAACTGTGGGTCCTGATGGCAATTTTTAAGAGTATCTATTTTAATTGTATTTTAATTGTTTTATCTTTTTATTGTATTTTAATTGTATTTTAATTGTTGTAAGCTGCCCAGAGACCTTTGGGTAGAGTGGGCGGCATATAAGTTAAATAAAAAAATAAAAAAATATAAATGTAGCACATTTATAAAACTATGATATATTTATGCACTGTTATCAGCTATGTATATTTGTTAATTGTAACAATCTTACTGGTTTTCAACAACCCATATAAGATCGCTACATAGTCTTCGATATGTTTCAAGAATATTTGGAAGAAGGTGAAACTCATAACAGATTCTAGTTATCACAAGCTGCCTTTCCTGATAATTACTGATGTCCACTGAACACTCCTTAGACATTATAGAGTAACTTGGTAGGTTTGCCAAGGTTACAGTTGACTCTTGAAAAGTGACACTGTTATGAGAAGTTTATATAAAGAAATATAGCACCACATTCTTGACTACTTTTCACCAACAGATCTGAAAGGGCCCAATGTAATATCAGATAATCTAACTCTTTAAAGGGGGAAAAACAAAAAACAAAAGTCTTGTCATCACTTAAAGACCAATGCATTTATCACAGCATATATTTTCATGGACTAGAACCCACATTGTACAATGCATGAAGTGTTTTCCTTAGTTAGCAGATATACATTACGGGTACACGTGGCCAGTAAGAATTAAAAGTGCTGTAAAGTGCAACAGGTACATCAGGTACACTATTTCTCTTTAAAAATTCTCACATGATGTGTACAATTGCAGTCCACAAAAGCTTAGATGGAAGATTATTGTTTTTGTAATGAGATGACCTCTAGTATTTGTCAGTTTTTAAACAGATTATTAGAAATATGATAAGAAAAAATGTTTAGGCTGATGATTAACACCAAACATACCTTTAGAGCCTCCATGCCTGCCTGAATCACTGGTCCAAATACTGTTTCTGTCTCTCTTGTATCAGCAAACATTTCTGGTATCTGGTCCAGCAAACTGCAAGTCATGAAAATGAAAGTCACATAGTATAATAACTTTTACCATGTAAACTTCAGACAGAAACTGATATTGTACTTCGTGGATTCAGGACAGTGCTGTGGTTAATTTGTGGTGTTGAGGAATTTTTTTCTTTCCTTCATCTATGTAATAGAACAGATCTCAAGGCAGGTACTTAACTTTGCAGCCTGCCTAATATTTTGTATATTCAAGGGCTAATAGATTTCAGTTTCACTGTGTAAACTGTTCTAGAGAAAAGTTTTAATGCTAGGGTTACTGTTTTAGAGCGCTGTATCTTGGAATTCTTCTTCTCCTTGGTTTATCAGGGAGCTACGTGCTATGAAGTACAATGAGAGAAAACTAGAATTCTGGTAATGGAAATGTCAAAACAAATTCAAGTAGGTACAGGAAGAAACACATTATCAAGCCTTTTTTTTTGGTGGTGGTAACACTGAGGAAGCAACCACTCCTTCCTCAGGATGCTATCCAGCTGAGCTCTTCCCAAGTTGTCCAAGTCTACCTCAGCTTTGCTGATAGGCAGACATTAAAAAAAAAAAAAAACCTCAAAGCCCAATTGTAGCATTAAGGCTAAAGTCACTAGTATCTGCCTCAATCTTCTTCAGTAACTGTATGGAACAGCTGCCAAATGAAGTGAGACAGGAAGTCATGAGGGAGAGGGCCTTTTTGGTATTGCCACACCAGTCATGGACAATTTTCCCAGAGAGGTTTCCCTGAATATGACTGTTCGCCCAGGCCTTTTAAACCCATATAGTTTAGGTCCCTCAGTTTTAATTTTATCTGCTCTGGAGTTGCTCTGGAGTTTTGCTCCCTGTTCTAATGATGCCACTTCTGATTTTAGGTTTATTTTGTACATAAATTGTTTTTATATTTATTTTTTGAGAGAGGAAAAAAGAAGTAAAGCAGAGCTATGACATAAACACTTCTAAGAGAACAGCTGCTTCACTTTCCCCCAACTGTCACCTGACAGCAGCTTTTCCACCAGACTGCAGAGTTGAAGGACAGAAGAGATATTTCCTTTCTTCACCCACCTACACCCATACATTGATTACTGTATGTTCATGCACATAATACACTGTCTTTCTGCAGCTTAAAATCAATAAAAAGAGAGCAAGAGCTACTATAAAGAGCATGTTAAGATGTCAACTTCTATTTACCTGGTAAAAACTGTGCGAGACTCATTAACATTCACCAAGAAACCATCAAGCAGAGGTACAAACATGTCTGCTACATCTGACACAACCATCATTTGTGGCTGTGCCAGGGAGCTCTTCACATTATAGAAGTGCAGAACTTTGTTGTAGGTGACAAAGCCCACACGGATGGCTGATTCTTCCATGTTTCCTTCTCTGTTTAAAAACAAATACATGAAGTTATTAAGTATGCCCTGAAATGGCCCTGTATAGTCAAGCAGAATAAGCTCAATCATAGTGGCATCAAGAGATGGTTTGGTTTCTGCCTCTACTGAACAAGTTCTACAACAAGAGCTCAAGTGAACTCACAGCAGAGAATAGAACTGCCAAATGCTCCCTCCTTGGAATAGTTTACTAAATGGCAGATTACAATTCTCTAAATAAATTAATGGGCAATCGAATATGGAACTTCTGCTCAAGATCTCCTAGGAAGCTTGCTTCACACATTCATCCTGTTTCAAGCTCTCATCACCTCAACCTCATCTACACAGTTACCTGGGCAAGTAATCTAAGAGAGTCTTCAGCTCTTCACAGATCAGCCTTACCAGGCCGCTTCTTATCGCGTTGTACGATACATCAATCATGAAAATAAAAGCAGGGGGGTTGGGATACTTGTTGTTCTGAAGAATAGGGAGGGGGGGAAACACTGTTAGTAAAGTTATCATCCTCATGTATTACTAACATAATAATGTATTTCTGTGCTAGCATAACATACACGTGTCACCATTCAACAGTCCTATTTGCAGTGAGTTACACAACATGGAGATCCTTGGTCTTCTAATCTTGCCCTAATGTACCAGTTTGTTAATCCGCAAAATATATTGAAGCAATTTGAATCACTGTTATCACCAAACTGGAGCAAAGCAATATGAAGAAAGCTGGTAGAACATATGTCACAAATAAGAGTGTACGGTGTTATGAGCTACAATGCAGAGAATGGCTTTTTAAATCATTTGAGCTCCCCTCCCAGGAAAACTGAAAGGATGAGGATTTTTTAAAATATTTAAAGATATTTGGATTGGGTGGGGTAAGAAATTAGACAGAGGTGGCATTCAAGATTTTTGGAAATGCACATTTTTGGCTGTTTTAAGCAGTTAAATGTTAATAGTAAAATAAATGTAAAATGTTATACTATCTACAACATTATGTTTTTGGGATGGAATGGAGGAATCAAAAAATAGAAAGAGAAGGGGAAATGGCTAGATGCCCTAGAAACAGAAACAATGACAAGAACTTTCCATAGCTCACATCCTGAAAGGGATTATTTGTGTTTAAAACTTCAACACAGGCCGAATTTAACAATGGGTAGTCACACTATTAGGTAGTAAGCAGAAAACCACTTTCTGCTTGTACTTCTTCAGGTTCTAGTTTGAAACAGCCAACAGTGGCAACCTGGTGCAATATTAAAGTTTGTATTATATTATTTCAGCCAACGTAACAATCATGAAGATAATTTTTCCCTTGGACAGATAATTGATACAATCCTGTTGTGTCTGGTGCTTGAAACATTTAGTTTAAAGGATAAAACTTTTTATGATCGGAATGATGTTCTCCAAAGAAACACAATATTGAGCAAGAAGGTAAAAAATAATCACTTGGAGGATATTTGGAGGGTAATGAAAGGTGATGAAAGAAGATATACTTACTTTTCAGCAGTATATAATAGTTATTCCAGAATAGATTTCATATTCACATCTCAAGATTTAATTCCTAAGATAGTTAATACTGAGATTAATTCTATAAAAATAACAGTTCATGCTTTGAGGTCAATGGAGATTGAGATTAAAAAAGATTATAAAGACTCTAAAAGATGGAGAATGGATATTAACATTTTCCACTACCCAGAGGTAATAGAAAAGATAAAGAAAGAATGGCTAGAATTATGGACAATAAATGAAGCAGGAGGTACAAAATTAGGCCTGTTGTGGGACACGATGAAAGCAATTTCAAGAGGAACAACAATAAGGGAATCCTGTAAACTGAAAAAAATTAAGGAGATAAATGTGAACAAATTGGAAGAAGGAGAAATTTGGAAAGCAAGTTTTTTAAAGAAAAAGATAGAAGGATATTGGCAGAAATTCAGGCAAAGAGAAAGGAACTAGAGAGCTTAGAGACAGAGAAAGTTCAGAGGGATTTGATGTATATAAATAGGATTTTTTTTTAAATTTAGCAATAAAAATTCAAAATTATTAGCTAGAATGTGCAAAAATAGAAGATTAAAAAACACGATCGGGGTAATTAAAGATAGAACAGGTAAGGTGTAATATAATGAAAGATAAATTCAAGATTTTTCAAGAATTTTATCAGAAATTATATAAAGGAAACAATGTACTGAAAGAGGATATAGAAAATTATATAAATGAGAATTTAAAAACTAAATTATTGGAATGTGATAAAAGAATATTAGAAGAAGAGATTAAAGAAGAAGAAATTGCTGAAGTCATTAATAAACAGAAATGGTAAAACACCAGGCCCTGATGGATTGGGTCCAGAATATTATAAACATTTTAGTTCCATTTTGATACCTAAGCTAAAAATGTTTTATAATAAAATATTGGAAGGAGAGACAATGCCACCTTCTTGGAAACACTCATTAACGATTCTTATCCCAAAACCCAACAAGGATCTAACAGATCTGGGCTCTTATAAGCCTATATCTCTAATAAATCAAGATGCTAAGATTTTTACTGCTATATTAGCAAATAGATTAAATAGATTTATAGCAAATTATATTAAAGAGGATCAATGTGGCTTTATAAAGGGAAGACAAATGGATAATTTGACTAGGCGAGTTTTGAACATTATATATGAGGTAGAAAAGGAAAAAACAAAGGCAACTGTTTTATCACTAGACATATTTAAGGCCTTTGATTGTGTGGAATGGCCAACATTAAAGCTGCTTATAGAGGGTTGGGGATTTGGTAGAAGATTTATTGGGGTTATAAATCAATTATATTCAGATAATACTTCAGAAGTAATAGTTAACGATGGTTTAACAGAGCTAATTTTTCTAGGTCGAGGTACAAGACAAGGCTGTCCACTTTCACCAATATTGTTTTGTATGGTTATAGAACTGTTAGCTAATGCAATAAGAAATGATGAATTAATTAAAGGATTAGGTAAAAATGATACAAGTAAGATTAATTTATTTGCTGGTGATTCATTATTAACCATTAAAAACCCATTAGAAAGTATGGATAAAATTAAAAATCATTTAGAAAAATTTGGGGAAATAACAGGATTAACTATTAACTGGCAAAAAACACAAATAATGATGTTTAATTACAATAAATATGAACAAGAAACATTTGTAAATAAATATGGATTTAAAATGTGTAATTATATTAAATATTTAGGTATAAATATAGTTAAAGTGACTCAAAAATTAAAGGAGCAAAATTTTAACAAATATATTAAAGATAAATTGCAGGAGTATTCTAAATTGAAACTATCGTGGTTTGGGAGAATCGCTATGATCAAAATGAAAATATTACCAAAAATTACTTTTTTATTCAGGATGCTCCCAATACAATTAGAAGAAGATTTTAAGTACTGGCAGGGATTAATTAATGGATTTTGTAATCAAGGTAAAAAATCAAGAATAAATAAAAGATATTGGTATAAGGCTAAAAAAAATGGAGGTTTAGGTATTCCTAATATAAAAAATTATTATATAGCGAATCAACTAAGATTTATTGGAGATATTATATATAACAAAGGAAGGTTAATTTGGTGGGATATGGAATCCTCAGAAATAAATGGGAATATTGAAAAATATTTGTTTAATGTAGTAAAAAGAAATACAATAAATCAGGTGAACAACCCTTTTTTAAGAAACATGTTAAATGTCTGGAACAGATATAAAAATAAGTTATGTCCCTTTACTTCACCACTAAAATTAGTGACCAAAATAGAAAATTTCCCAGCAAACTTGAAGGGTTTAGCTGATTTGTTTGATAAAAAAGTTGCCAGATTGAAGGATTGGATGATTAAAATGAGATCGAAGGATCAGATTATAGTTAAACTTCAAACTAATAAACTATCATGGTATAATTATATCCTATTAGATAGTTGGACAAATGAATGGTTGAAAACTAATGGCAAATGTAGAGAATGTACTAAGTACAAACAATTTCTATCATCACATGAAGACATACAGAAAGATGCTTTGAGGAAGGGAGTAGTAAGTAGAATTTATAACCTAATTTTGGAAGAAGAGGAAAAAGAGACTGAAATAGAAGGTTTGAAATCAATTTGGGAACATGATTTAAAGACAGAAATTAAAACAGAGGATTGGACAAAAATTTGGAAGATGAGAGTTTTAAGATTAATGTCGGTAAGAATAAAGGAAAAAAAATTTTTTTAATTAGTTTAAGGTGGTACATGACTCCGGTGAAATTGAACATAATAAATTCAGACTATTCTAAGGCCTGTTGGAAATGTGATGAAGAAATTGGCACGTATTATCATATGTGGTGGGAGTGTAAATTGATTCAGAAATTTTGGAAACTGATTTTTAAGGAAATATGTGGTATATTTGGAAAAGATATCGAATTTAATTCTAAAATTGCGTTGTTGTCAATTTTTGATAAGATAGAACTTGATTATTGCTCAAAGGAATTTCTAATTTTATGACAAGTGCTAGAATATTAATAGCTAGATTCTGGAAAGATAAAAATGATATTAAATTAGAAGATTTGTATAATGAAGTATGGGACATTGTGTTAAACGATAAATTGACTACTGAACTTAAGATGAAAAGAGGGGAAATAAGTTTAAATATTTTTTATGCTATTTGGGGTAGATTTATTGAATTTGTATTAGTGAAAGGAAAGGGGAAAGCCTCTAAGCAACAATCAATACAATTTTGGAAAGGAGGTTCGTAATAAAAGTATTGCTCCAAAGGGTCCCGTGGGTATGGGGGTGCACTGTGTTTTAGATTGTATTAGCAAGTATTTTGTATTCTTGTATTTGTTTTGGAAGTTTTAAAAAATAAAAATAAAATAAAAAATTTTTTAGTTTACACTCATTAAAAGCTTCCTATCCCTATATTGTATGTTCTGAGGCTTCCTTGGGCTCCTTTTGCCTTGGGATGACACACACACAAACACACACACACACACAAGTCTCTCTCTCTCTCTCTATATATATATAGAGAGAGAGAGAGCGCCAATTGGTGGCAGTGGTCCCAATCTTGCCAATGGCAATTTTGGACCTTTAAAAGCTCCCCTGCCCCAAACCCTGAGGCTCCCCAAAGCTTTCCTAGGGCAAAAGGGGGCCCAAGGGAGCATCAGAACATAAAACAATGGGATAGGAAGCTTTTAATGAGTGTAAATTATGTTTTTGGTGTCTGATCCAACATGCACCAGACAGTTACACATCAAGATTTTGCCCAATGAGATAGTATCAAAAAAGCACCAAAAACAGAACCATAAATATGAATTATTTACTGCTTAGCTTGAGCAGCAGCAGTCCTATACAGTGGTGCCTCGCTAGACGATTGCCTCGCAGGACGAGGAAATCACTAGACGATGCCTTTTTGCGATCGCTACTGCGCTTCGCAAAACAATGGTCTCCTATGGGGAATTTTCGCTAGACGATGAGGTTTCCCCATAGGAATGCGCCGACTAGTGGTCAAAAGCTGTCAGTGCAGCTGTCAGTGCATTCCGACGGGGACCCGCACTCGCTAGACGATGTTTCCCTATGGGAGATTTTCGCAAGACGACTGAGTTTTCCCTTGGAACGCATTGAAGAGATTTCAATGCATTCCAATGGGAAAACGTGCTTCGCTAGACGATGTTTTCGCTAGACAGCGATCTTCGCGGAACGGATTAACATCGTCTAGCGAGGCACCACTGTACATGTTTACTCAGGTGTTAAGTCCCACTGTGTTAAATAGAATTTATTATCAAGGTAAGTTGATACAGGACTGCAGGCTTACTAAGCATTGCCATGAGCTTATAAGCGGTCATACCTTGCAGTAGTCAACGGTTGCCAAGAACTCATAGGATCCCAAAGATAACTCAGGTCTGTCATAATAGTCCACTCGCCTCCCTGTGTGATCCAAGTGCTGGAAGTAGTGAGATGGCACTGGAAAAGTGGAGGAGTTCAACAGCTTAAATAAAAACACGTTTTCCTACAGGGGTTAATGATATTTGGACAAGTCCAATCAGAAGGGGCAAAAACTGCTCAACAACAAAATCAGAAGCATATGTAATCTTTGGGTCAAGTACCAAAATTATCTGTCCAGAATATAAGACAGAGGGCAATGCAACTATCAACATTTAAACTTATAATAGCCCATCTTCAGGGTCTGTTACGTGATTATGCCACTGGATAACCTTTTGGCACTCCCTTGCAGCAGACACAGAACCACTTCCCTCCTCATCTTCCCAACATGCCTCTTAGTAGAAAAACCTTACCCTCAGTGATACAGCTACAGAAACAGCACTGAAATCTTCTTCCACCCTCAATAAATTGCATAAAGGGACACATATAGGCTTTGCACCTATTGCACCGGATGGGGCCTGATTCTCCATGGTCTACCAAATAAGGAGGAGTCTGGAAAGAAAGACAAAATAAGAATACTAGGGCTATTTAAAGCAACTTTCCTTTTCTTCTCCAACAGATGATATATCAAAGCATGCCTCCTGCACTTTGCTCTACCATTCATGTGAGCTAAACAACAAGCCTTTCACTACATCTGTCCCATAATGTAAGATCAGCCATGTAAAACTATACCAAGCACTAAAGCCTACATCTTCTTCGGGTGAGGAAAAGGACAGGAGAGAGAAAAAGAACCCTTCTCTGGAAATCCTATTGCCACTAAAAAAAAGAACAACTGTTAAATTAAGCCCATTTAGGGAAGTAAACCCATTTAATCTTTTATCACAGGAAGCTGTGTGACAAAATACACCTTGGGAATAAGACACAAGCATCAGCATCATTCTTATAAATGGCTCTGATGTTTTGCTATTTAGCACTTCTTATTTACAGGTGACCAGAAAGCTCACACATAGTGTGACCTATTTAGTTATGTTTAACAAAGAGAATGATAAAAACCTTTACAGAACTAACTTCCACAGACACAAGAGATATCTAAAATTTAGTTTCACACAGTTGTTCATCAGGGCACAAGCTCTTTCTGAACCAGTTTCTATATGACTAAACACTGTACAAAAGAAACACAAAGGTATTGGTTTTATTCTTACTGGAGAACCAAAATCAATGTTTCTAGAAAAATTTATTGTAGTATCATTGCTGAGGCTACAGAAGTAACCCTGGAGACAACATAGTACCCCATTTTAAGGCCTCCAAAGCCTACTTGCACTAAGGAACAAATATCTTGGAAAGACAGGTGCTACATTTCAACCATTCTGAAAGTTGGTTTTTGCTTCAACACCCTTCCTTCCATATACTTCTAAACATTAACTCATTTGGAGTGTCCGATTTCCCTTAGCAGGTGCAGGACACAGCTGTCAAATAAGTTCCTGAACACTGGAAGCAAATGTAGCCAATTTTAAAAAAGGCTTGTGTAGCCAGGCTTTGTTTGAAGATAGCTGAAGTCTTCTGGCTAACCATAACAAATTGCTTGTATCTCTCCCCAGAAAGCATCTAGTTTCTAAACCAGCAGATTAGCAGACTGGGACAGTTAATTTTTGATTCAATATCACTTTGTGCTAATGAAGAACCTGTATGATATCACATTTTTCTACGGAAAACTCTTTCTTCAAATATGATGACTAAAATCCAGTAGTAACTCACAATTAAAGCAGCCCCATTTAATCAGTGGCACTTATTTTTATTTATTTATTTATTATTTGACTTTTACCCCGCCCCTCTAGACAAAGTCTACTCGGGGCGGCTTACAATCAGTTATAAAAACATCATAAAATATAAGATCTTCATTATACTAACGAATATATCATAAAAACCAATCACATACTTAAATCAACAAATTTAAAAATTCAAGATGGAAGAAAAGGAAACTGGAAAAAAGAAAAATCAAGTGTTGACTGGAGGGAAGGCCTGTCTAAAGAGCCAAGTCTTTAGATGACTCTTAAAAACACCCAGCGAGGGTGCCAGGGTAATTTCCGGCGGCAAGGTGTTCCATAATCGAGGGGCGACTGCCGAAAAGGCCCGGTTTCCAGTTCTTTCTTTCCGGGCCTCTCTCGGCGTTAGGCCCCTCAGCCACTCAGTCCACTCACCAAATCACCATTGATTCAATGGGCCTACTCTAGTTGCGACTTACTACTGGATTTCCACCAATGCATTGAACAGTTAAAACAGACTGCAATTACCGTATTTTTCGCTCCATAAGACGCACCTCTCCATAAGACGCACCTAATTTTTAGGGGAGCAAAACAGGGAAAAAAATATTCTGGCGATTTCGGCCCGCTGGGCCCGCGGGGGTGGAGGACGGCTGGGAAGGGTCTGGGAAGGGAAGGTGGCGATTTCGGCCTGCTGGGCCTGCGGGATGGTGGTGGAGGACGGCTGGGAAGGGTCTGGGAAGGTGGCAATTTCAGCCTGCTGGGCCCGTGGGGGTGTGTGTGGAGGATGGCTGGGAAGGGTCTGGGAAGGGAAGATGGCGATTTCGGCCTGCTGGGCCCGTGGGGGGGTGGTGGAGGACGGCTGGGAAGGGTCTGGGAAGGGAAGGTGGCGATTTCTGCCCGCTGGGCCCGCGGGGTGTGTGTGTGGAGGACGGCTGGGAAGGGAAGGTGGCGATTTCGGCCCGCTGGGCCCCGCGGGGGGGGGGTGCAGAAAGGCCGGGTAGGGTCTCGGAGGGGTACTGCAGGCATCGGATTGGGCCTTCCTCCACCCCCGCGTGGGCCCACCAGGGCCGAAACCGCCACCTTCCCTTCCCAGCCGTCCTCCACCACCACCACCCCCCCGTGGGCCCAGCAGGCCGAAATCGCCACACCTCCGTAGACCTCCGGGAGCTTACCTGGCCTTCCTCCGCAGCTTTTTCCTAACTGTTGGGGCGAAAGAGCTACCAAGAAGCAGCCTCTTTCGCCACCTACAGTTAGAATTTAAATTGCACCCTTTTTAACAGTATTCGCTCCATAAGACGCACACACTTTCCCCCCCACTTTTTTGGGGGGGGGAAGTGCATCTTATGGAGCGAAAAATACGGTATTTTGCTTATCAAAGGTGGTTAATGCATTTTATTTTGTTGTTGCTCTGTAGCGTGACCCATGGCAAGACAATGCAGATACCAAGTGCTTCATTTGTCACTCATTTCTATGAAAGACAGTAAAGCCAGGGATTCACGGGGTCAACGTAAATTTTGATCCAACATAGGTAAACCAGCCTCCATATAATGTGAGCACGAGAAACATGGAAAAAACAGGAACTGCCTATTATTTCTAACATTTAATATTCATGGCTATCAACATACCCATGATCTTAAAAATGTGCATGTGTACATATGTGTACCACATTTGAATAGTGGCAGACCGGGCCAATGTACTTTGGGGACCTTGTTGCATGCCCCACTGCAGTGCCTCTGAAATACAGTGGCTTCCCTTGCTTCATACTGAAATCTACAAGAAATGTCAAGCTCATTTTGCTAGTCATGAATTTCAAGCATGTTTTATCATGAAAGTAAATACACACACCATCCACTGCCTATGAAGAATGAGGCACAGGAAACTGTTTTTTCCTCCCTCCCAGAAAGAACTCAGCTTTTCTCCCTACTTCCTTCTCCACTTCTTTTTTCTTCTGTACTGTGTATATTAAACTGTGAGCCTGTAAGGACGGTCTTGCCTTCTAATCACTCTATAGCACCTATAAAACTGCAGCACTCTGAAAGTGACAACTTATAAGCCTCACCACAACCATCACTGTCCCATCTCCTCAACTGGCAGCAAAAGCATAAAGCTGTGTTCAAAAATGAAACCTCCCAGTACAGAGTTTATTTCTTTCAATGGCTCTTTTCAAAAAGAACAGCAAATAAATTCAGCAAAGTCCTCTTCTTCATTTACAGATTCAGTAAGTGCCAGGAGGCATCAGAAACTGCAAGGTTTGTGCCCTATGAAATATTAGGTAAACTACACAAGCAGGAAATGGCTATTGTCTTGTGAAACTTCAATTCATTAATGGGTTTTCATCATAAAACATAGCACTGTGAGACAGAAGAGGAGGAAATGAGATAGAAGAGAAGGAAATGAGACAAATCTACCAAAGTGCAACTAACAATAGATTAATTATCATATTATGTAAAACCAGTAAAAAAGAAAGCTAATATAGATAGTGCTTAGCTAATAATTTTCTTTGATCAGATACAGAAAACTCTATCGCCTATAGTTTGGAACATATCTATGTGAGTTATCTGGGGAAGTTCAACAAATAAAAATTAGAAGATATGCACCAAAAATTGAAACAAGCAACACTTATACACAAGTTTCTAAAATCTCCTGTTCATTCACCCTTACCTCTTCTGTAGGAAGTGTAGCCAATGGTTTTATGACTGCAGCAAGAGGAACTTGAGACTGTTTAGCCATATCTGAAGTGCAGGGGATATTATAGGACGTACATCTTATGTAGCGGGGACTTGCATTACCTGAAGAAGAAGTCAAAAATCTATCTATACATCTGTATCAAACTGATAGGATTTATTTATGTGACTACTACTAATCCATAAGAGCTAACAGTCACATAAAAATCAATATAAATATAGGCCAGAAAATTTTATCAATCAAACCAAGTAAAGCAGTAAGGTAATAAAACTCACTGCAGCAGGATCAAACATCAACAAAAGGTTTCTGCTTGATTCCATATAGACACTGTTTTGAGATTTCATTTTAGACTTGGTGATGGATTTGTCACCCAATGTGAGTGGTGGACCAGGACACAGGAGACCTCATTTGAAATCCCCACTTGGCCATGGAACCTCACTCGGGGCTGTGTGGCACTCCCGAATATCTCACTTAATTTGAAAACCCTATTAGCGTGGTTATAATTTAGATGTGATTTGTCAACACATCACACACAGACAGAGGATGTCTCAGGAAATAGCAAAGTGCAGCACTGCAGATTTTATTAGATTGCAACTCCCAGAATCCCTCTCCACTGGCTATCCTGGTTAAGGCTAAGTGAAGTTTCAGGCCAACAATATCTGGACAATCCCTGCATACAGAAATTGTTTTAAATAAATACAGAGCTGGGACAGAGCGAAACCATTTTAAAAAGGGAACAATGCCAGAGAGGGAAACTTTTTTTAGCTACTACCCACCCAACCTCTTGGCAAACGGAACCTTTATGCAGGAGAAGGCACTCCTATATGAGCACATTCTGTGGGGACATTATGTTAAGATTTCCTGATGTTTCATAGCTAAGACAGATCTGTTCAAATCAGAGATGTCAAACATGTGCCCATAATTTAAAGCAGAAGCAGAAGGTTGGTTATTGCCACCAAGTCACCAGATTTTGGCAGGCTTAGGGTGACTGTGGTCTCCAATAAGTCCGGAGTGATGAAACAGCCTTCAGACATACCAACGTTACCTTTTCTGGTCTAGAAAAGTTCCATCCTCTGATGGCTAACAGAAAAATCAGAGCTGGCCAAAGGAACCGTAAAGAAAAAGCAAATCTGCCTGCAGAAGCAACTTGGAGCATTCAGTTTCCAACTCATGCATCAGACTGCAGCCCTACACCATATCACAAACATTTTCCAAAGGTTCGTGAAATCAAGATCAGCAATGGCAGGATGCTACATAGTGATGGAAGAAGAAGAAAGCCCCCATGCATGGAACTAAGTTCCATTTGCAATTTGTTGGATCTAAGCCTAGAAATTACCCCCATTATGGTCTTTCGCCTTATTTGTCCATAAACACAGATGAATTGCACATCCAATCAAACTTCTTTGAAAACTGAGTTCTCAGGTTGGATCAATCAATTATGATTTGAGGAATGTCATCTGAGCTGACTTCTGACCAGATGTTCTCGTGGAATTAAAAAATAGGGAACATGAAACTGAACGCTAAAAATGCACTAAGCACCCAAACCAGAAATCAACTATCAAAGATAAAATATCCTATACAATTCTTCATCACGAAATCAATGCTATCTATTAGCCAAATAAAAAAGGGTCCAGCAAGAAATATGTGGATAAGTGGGTAGACTTGGAAAGTTTTGACTTTGTGACTTTAGGCAAGGGTTCAAGCAGGTTCAAGCAGTCATGTCTCAAGCTGCCATCCAGTTCATAAGGAAAATAATCCTGTAATCAAAACAACTTCTTGTACGCAAAATTGCTGTGCACTGTAGATTCCAGTACAGCTTCTGTCTGTGTTGATCACAAAAATCTACGGATAATTCTAAAACCAGTGGGATTCCATAGTATTTGATTGCCTTGACACTCAGCACAAGAGGTGCTCGATCAAATCAAGCCTGAACTTCCACAAAAACTAGAATGACTAAATTGATGTTATTGTACTTTGGGCATAGCATATGAAGACAAGACTTGCTGGAAAAAACAATAATGGTTGGAATCCTCTTGGTATTTGCATAAAGTTTATGTAACTTGCCACACTTAACTGTGGCTGACCAACAAAGTGCCCAGGTGCATTTCAGTGGTGCAGCTGGGCTCATGCCCAGACATGCAACCAAGATGTGATCCCATAATTCGATTAGCAAGTTACGCAAACCTGGTCAAGGTTAGGGAAAGGGGTAGACAGTAGGAAAAGCATAAAAGCCAGTGTGTTACAGTGGACAGAATGTCAGACTAAGTCTCAGGAGATCTGGATCCAAATCCTTCCTCAGCCATGGAAACTCACTGGAGGGTGGCAATGTGGTAAACCACTCCTTGAACACCTAACATACCTCAAAGATTCCAGAAGGGTTGCTATAGGTCAGATGCAGCATGACAACACATAACACTAAGAAAGATGAGGACCTAACGTGAGATGGATTTAATAAAAGCAATCATGGCTTTTAATTTGCAAGACCTGAGAAAGGTTGTTAATGATAGGATTATTTCAGAGAACACGAATTCTTTGGGTCATCATAAATCAGAAATGACTTTGTGGCAATGTTCCCTCTAGTTTTCCAGATAATTACAGGAACCAATGGAATAGGCAGTGTCTATCAATACACTCATTGTTAATTTCTGGATCTCCACAGCAAATTTGATGCTACAATCAAACCTGACTATTCTTTGAAAGCGAACCTCTTTTTGTAAAAAAAGAGCAACTCCAAAAGGTTAACCATTTACAATGATTTGCAGCCAACCAGCATTTAATCTTGTTTAATTTTCATCTAAATTATGGTCTGAATCTCTTTATTTCATGACTCAGTTTAAGATAGCATACAATGAATTCTCAAGCAGTCTTCCATCCAAACAGTGACCACACCCAGATGTGTTCAGAGTAGAGTAGTTGCTGCAGCAAACCATGCCCTGGGACTTCTGCAGGTAGAATATATTTAACAAACTGCTGAATCTAAAAGCTTTCTATCCTTTGAAGTACAATTTAAAGCGATGTGATCCAAGTGCCAAAGAGCCATGCTACTCCCCCTTCTCCAGAGGGATTATAACTTATTTTTGACTTTATAAACATTAAATTACCTTGATCTTTAACCAAGAAATTGGTAGTGACAAGGGGTGGCACTTGCCCACGGACTCCTGTGACAAATGGCTCTGACCCACGATTATTTCTGTCGTCTTCAATTACCTGGATCTAAAATAGGAAGCAGCAGATTAGCAATGCGACGGATGCTGTGCAAACTGATAACAATATGACCAGTTAGATTGCAGCTGAAGAGGATTTGCAATCACTCTCTAAACAAAAGGTTTATATTAAACAAAAGATATTTATATTAATTTTCTATGGATTTGCTTTTGGCAGCTTCAGGAATAAATAAAAACAACCTCTTGAAGCCAATGGTACGGACAGGCATATTCCAGCCTATAATTCAAGATATTGGCTGATATTCTGCTCGTAGCATAAACCAAGCCTAGAGAATCAGGGCAGGGGTGCTCGTTTACTAGGGAGGAAGAGACGGAAAGTTATGATTTGACTTATGCTATGAACTGGGTTTCAGCTAATATGCCTTTTAACCTGAAACCAAGGAATCAAGAAAAATCCTTCTCACTGGTCATTCAGCTGGGTCTGACAATTTCATGCCACAGCACTATGCTAATATTTTTGCAAGCAGTAGCTTGTCATCTCCTCCTTGTGTGTGGATTTTTTTATGAGGCACCAGAAGTTTCAAATTCGATAATAATAACACGAAAAGGCTTCTATAAACTACAGTCTGGGACTAACTTCAAATTCTCAATGAGATAACAAAAGCTATTTCTCTGTATTTCAGACTACAGATGGGAGCTCACATGTTGAAACACTATAAACAAACAAACAAATTGATCTAAAATCAGATGCCTGAGAGAAAGCTAAAGTGGATGCTACTTCACATTCAGCTTCCCCACTTCCTTTCTTCCTACATTTCATACTGTACAACCTGGACACGCTAATCCCAATGCCTGGAAAAGAAATCCTTTGTCAGTCTTCCAAAAACTTCCTCAAAAAATTCTTATCTGCAAATTAAGTATAACCTTCCTGGGTTATTAAATAACATAGACACGCTACTCCTTTATCAAATTTTTGTCTCACTTTTACCCTGTCATTCTTAGATCACAGTCTTCTCAAATCGGGATCCCTACTACTTTGAAGTTCTGTTCAAAGCAAAGAAGAGGGGCAGCATTATATAGTAGTTAACTAGTCATTCTTGTAGTCATCAGGAGTGGTTGGGGGAGAAACGCGGCATAGAAATATTTTAACTAAAATAAATAAATAAATAAATTTCAGGAACCAAAATAATTCTGCTTCTAAGACCCCAACATAAAAGTAGTAAAGGAGTTTTTTTCATTGTATTCCATGCAGCGTGGATTTGATTAAAACCAAATCAATTTAAATCAAGATTTACATCTTTTTAAAAAATGACTTTGACAATTAAACCTGGCAGATATGCTTTGATTGTATTCCTGCATTGAGCAGGGGGTTGGACTTGATGGCCTTGTAGGCCCCTTCCAACCTCACTTTTCTATAATTTCTATGATTTCTAAATCAAAATTTTTAATTTTTTAAATTTAAATTGTGATTTAAATCAATTTTTTTAAAAAAAGATATCCACCTTGATTCCATGAAACTATTTTACTTGTGCCTCCAAAGAAATTATGAAGCCTATAGCTGTGTGAGCTAATTTAAATCCCTTTATATAATATTGTGGCATTTTCTTTCCTATTAAAACAGTTAACCCTCCTCTCCTCTGATTAATATACAGGCATGCACATAGGAGGATAAGACAGCTTACACTTCAAGTTAAAACACAACAACTAAGAGACCGTGTACAAACAGTGAGTGACCATGCTAAGAAGAATTTTTTTCTGTTCTAGCTCTGCAGAAGAACTGAAGTTGGTAACACCACCTCTGTGTTGTAACTAACTTCAATCTGTTCTCAAGACACAACAGAATAAAGACAGTAGGCAAGTGACGTTCACATATCTATCACAAACCAAGGTATTTTCTCTTCTATTGAAATAATACTGCTATGCAATATTCTTGTGTTAGAAAACTTTATTTAATAGCTTGCTGTTGTGAAAAAATACAGCAGATAATTAAATATATTAATGATTTCCACCTTCTCTCTAAGATTTACTCATGAATTGGTATTAGGAGGAAGCATTAACTGAATGACAACTTCATCTTACTAAAAATTAAACCTGGATAGCTTTTTCTTTAAAATGAGTTCAAATTGAACGCATATTCAATAAGATTTTTGCTAAGGCAGAAGTCATACCCATATAATATAGGCTATGCACCTTTCAGTGGCAACTTCTTTTTACTACAATAGGAAAAACAGTCAGTTCAGAATCATTCGACAAAGCAGAAATTCTTAGCTGATTAGACTAAATTCATAGAACAAAACAGATAAATTGAATATCAAGACATATTTAGTTTGTGAACAACTCGATTTCAGGAAGGGAAGATAACCATATGACTATGTTACATCCTGAAATGCCAAGCTTCTATTATCCCTTGATTTGAGATGTGAAGAAGATTTCAGAGTATGTGGCATTTTATTTGGTTTATTATAATGTTGTGAGGAGAAAGGAAGATGGGATAAGGATGAAGGACTAACACCACAGAGGAGAGGGGTAGCAAGGGAGAAATTACTTTGCAGACACACACAGGCATCCACCAACATGCAGACAATAGGAGACAGAGAGACACTGAACTTACTGGGCTAGGAATTGCATCTGGATCTATTCTGTGTCTGGGTTTCTGCTGAGGTGGCAGCTCATTGAGTTGCTTTTTTGTTTGTTTGTTTGTTTAAAAAGAGAAGAAGAAGAAGTAAAATTGCCACAAAAAAGGAAAAGAGATAAAAGAGTAAAACAAAAGTATCAAGCAGTGTTGCTCCTGTCTGTCCCTACTTCCATCACTGTTAGATACAAGCATACTGGACAACAATTCATGCAACAAGGAGGAAAATAACACCAGCTTCAGTTTTACACATTATTTCTATATCTTGCTCCCAGTCTGGAAGTGGGCTTAAAGTGAACACCATCTGGACCTAAAGGCAGCTCACATGCTTATTTCACTTGAGGCAATACTGCAACATCTCTGAGATTTCACTTAAAAGAAGCGTACAGAAGAAAGCAAAGCTGCTAGCATACCTGTCAGCTTTCCAAGTGGCAGGTCCAGACTTTACCATAGAGAAGTAAATCCATCTTCCAGAAGCTAAGTTAGTGTGATAACTCAGAGCTAGACATACAAGAGTTACTCTGAAGAAAGAGCTGCCCCAGTGACCACCCAAACCTATGGCTTTTGGAATAACAATTTCATAAATCCCACAAGAATCGAGCGGCCAAAGCTCAGAGGAAGCAGTGGGAAACAGAGCCAGTCTCTGTGCTCCTCTTCTTCAGAATCCACATTATTCAGTCAGCCCCAATCAAGGCAAGTCAGCGTGCCATTATCTTTCACAAATTAAAGCAATGCAGCTCTTGCTTCTGGGATGTAGGCAGCACCTAAAACCAAGGCCTACGTTACACAGACTCTTAGCTCCTATGTATTATGCTGTCATACTCAATGCAACTGAATACACATGCAAACAAATCCTCATATTTTGTAGCAGGATTTCTACAAATCTTGTATTCACTGGTTAAGATAGAATAAAGTGTTTTGACATGCCAAATTGAATTTTTGACAGTTTCTTTTGAATATCTAAGCTTTGTGACATATGCCAAGTTGCTTCTGAACTGCTTTCACTTTGAAAAGGTGTACCACTGAGGACTGCTGTTCAAGATGTGTGAGTCCAAAGCTTTGCAGGATATGTGAAACTTAGTACATAGTTGTTAGGCTCTGGTGCATATTGATCAACATACTGTAAAGTTAGCCAGACATAGAAATCTGATACACTGCCATTACGCTTCATCTATACAAGTAGCCTAATAAGCAGTTAAGACATTGTCAGCCTCTATTTCATACATACCTTCCATCCAATTAAAAAAAAAGTTTAAATTATCTTTCCTTTTTATACATGAGCATTTTGGTCAATATCATTCATACGAAAAAAAATATGAGTCAGGCAATCAGAGACATAATTCACTGTAATGCCTGTGATCCTGTTCCAGAGCTGCAATCGTAGGAAGTGCTGTAAACAAAACCTATAATATTCCAACTGACACACTAAATTTGTCTATAGGACCGCATTCCAAAAGATAAGGACTGCCGACATGGACAAAAAGTAGTGTGTGAACAGGCCATAATATTATTGAACGAAAGTGAGTGAAGCAAATGGACAGAAGATACAAAGAGGGGAAAAATTTTCTCCACCATTGTTCACTCCCTAGACCAGGATTTTTAGTTATCAAACTGATACTACTAACTTACTGGACTAGGAATGGAATCTGGATCTAGACGTTTCGGTGGAGGTGCTGGAGCAGGCTGACTTCCATAATTTGCTGGTCCAGAGAAAGCTGCACCATAATTTGGCTGGTTGCCTCTATTCTGTCCAAAGGACCCTGAAAGACAAACATGCAAAAATTAATTACATAATAGACTTAAAATTAAAATATACGCATATTTGATAAGCAAAATATCTTATGTATCTTATGATGAAGCTCTCCTGGGAAAATTACAGTCATATTTCAAGAATGTTATAAAGATTAATAAATCCTGTATGCTTTGGGGAGTCCCTTACCTATTCCAGTGGTTCCCAACCTTGGCTCCTCAGACATTCTCCAAAGTACATAAATCTAAAAGGATAAAACACGTGGGTTCTTCTGGAACAGATTGGCACCCTTTCATTGTTTGTATGAATGGAATAGATCAGTGGTTCCCAGCCTTGGGTCCCAAGACATTCTTGTATCACAACTCCCAGAAGTCCTTGAGATCACAGCTAGAGGTGAAGGCTTCTGAGAGTTGCAGTCCAAGAATGTCTCAGGTTGGGAACCACTAATCTATTCCATTCATACAGACAATGAAAGGGTGCCAATCTGTTGCAGAAGAACCCACGTTTTATCGTTTTAGATTTATGTACTTTGGTGGTTAATTTTTCCTACAGTACTATCTGCCATTCTCTAGAATACCATGCTGCAATTGATACCCTCTGCACATTCTTCCACCCTTTAGCTATCGTCTGACTAGCAGCTGCAGGAAGATAACCTATGTGTTTATGGTTTATGTAAAAGTTATTCTCCCCTAAGAAAAAGATAGGTGGTGCTAGTTCCAGGGATTTAGTAATCAACTGATATGTAATTTCACTAAACACATGTTTAAGGATTTTTAGCTATGAAGACTCCTGGATATTTAAAGTCTTTATTTGTAAGTGGGACTTTTACCTATGAGATATTAAAAATTTGTAGCGATGGGGGTATATTGAAGCACATTAATCTAATTTCCTGAAAATCACTTGGGAGTCCTGAAATCTCAGATAATTTCCCTAATTCCTTTAATATATGGAGGATTGCTTTTACAGGATTCCTTAATATCAGTATCACGTCATCAGCACATAAACTGATGACATGAATTGAGTTCTGATATGAATCCCTTAAATGCTCTCAAGCATTCAGTAATATCAATATTTTAATTTAAGATCAAATTTATAAAATTCCAAAGAGTTAAATAGAAATTTCCAACCAACACAAGGGCCTTATAAAAATCCAAAGCCAGTAAAGCTAATGGAAGATGTTCTTTCCTGCTATAATTCATTACTCTAAATAATCCTCTGATCAGGTGGACTCCCATCTGGTGATATATATGGTGATATATATATTCAGAATAAAGCCAAATTCACCTGCATATATCATTTGTCTGAGATATCACTTAAGATATGCTGCTAGAACTGATGCAAATAATTCAAAATTAGTCCAGTAGGACCCCCAGTATTCATGGGATCAGTTATCTACAGTTTACCACAGCCCTATATACAACATACGACGAAGCAGACCTTCAAGTCTTTATCTTGCCTTGTACGTGTATATAGCATTTGCTATTATTCACAGTTTCAGGCATTCATGGTAGATCATAGAATGGATCCACTACAGATACGGAGGTCCTACTCTACTGAGAAATGAAATAGGCATACAAGACTCGGTTAAGAGAGGGTCCTTCTGTGACTAACAATGCCACCAATCTGGAGGAAGTCCAAGTCTGTGGGCGCTGGACCCCCTCCTGAACAGTGCTGAAAACCCTCTGTATATGAAGTGCCAAGATTTCCTTGAAATTTTTATAAGAGGAATCTGTATATTCATCAAGTCCAGAGCCTTGCTATTTTTGGTAGCTTCCATCACTTCTTCTAACATCATTTCATTTTTCAAATTCTTCTTGCTTTCATCATCTAGGGGTTTCACCTCAGTGGATGCCTGATATTCACTGATATCACCAGAACTCAAAGAGGGGTCAGAGTTCAAACTTTTGTAAAATCAGTAAAAACCTGCAGAATCTTTTGTGGATCTAAATATCTTTCATCATTCTTATTTGTTTTAGCTGTAATCCCCCTTTTTTCCTCTTCCTTGTTTTTAACCTATGTGCCAAAAGTCCTTTCCATCAAATTCATAGTACTTTTGCTGACATTGTAGCATCCCCATCACATTACCTATAGCATTTAATTCCACATTGTTCCTCTCTAAGGTTAATCTCCTCAAATTTTGCCATTAAGGAAGTCATCTATGATTCCAAGTGGCTTACTTTCTTGTTTTTCCTTCTTTTAATCTCTGACCATTGTTTTATACAAGTATCGCGGAGTACAGCCTCCCCAGTCTCCCATCTGGTGATACTGGAAAGAGGGAGAGATCTGCATTACCTTCTAAATAAAATTCCAAGCCATTATAAATATAATTCTCACATATTGGAGATGTTATCAAGGATGGATTGAATCTCCAATACTCTGTCTTCCTTTTGCTGTTTACTTTCTTAGATTAAAAGCCACAATTAAAGGGGCATGGTCTGTCACCTTAGCCATCCCTATTTTAGTTTCCATTACCTTCTGCCACAAGCCTTTGATGACTAAAGTTGTATAAAATGGATTTAAATGTCTAACTACTTTCCAATAAAGGATACTTCACCATTAGAAACGCTCCTTTCTCCACTATCTCCCTGCCTTGAATTATACCACCTTCATATCCTCTGAGAATTATGGGTTGAATCCAAAAGAAGCTATTTACAGTTTCATCCTATTGAAATCAATAGGGCAAGATGGACTTAAGGCAGCCATGACCAACTTGGCCAATTGATTCAATAGGACTAGTGCATCATGAAAGCCATCTAGATTTAGTATCTTAGCTGGTAGTCTTTGTTCCTTTCTAGGCAGCTTTGACACCCCAGATTAACTGGTTTTGATAGTGATAAGGTTTGAATAACTATGTTGAAAACCAAACAAAATTCAAAAGCAGCATGGCTTTCACTAACAAGAAGGCCTTTGACGAGAAAAGCAGTCACTATGGAAGCTACAAGTACTACTCCAATCCTTTACTCAGTGGAGCTAAAGACAAAACAAATTTAACTATGGAAACATCCATTCTTACATTTAACTATTGTCTGCATCCTGGAGAAAGCAAGAGGTGTCCATCTTACTCCTTTACATTCAGATTTTAAAACCTGTCATGAAAATCGTTTTCTAAAAGATATAGGACAGAAATTACCTGCAATATTAGGAAGGAGGACAACTTTTAAAATCATAACAGAAGCTGTTTCCCAAGATGTATATAATAAAGGAAACACAATTTCAGTAGTCAATTATACTACTTCAGTGGTTTCCAACCTTGCGTCCCCAGATGTTCTTGGACTAAAACTCCCAGAAGCCTTCAGCACCAGCTGTGCTGGCCAGGATTTTTGGAAGCTGTAGTCCAAGAACATTTGGGGGACTCAAGTTTGGGAACCACTGTACGACTCAATATATTTCATAGAGAAATAGTGCAATTAATTAATATACCTATTACTAAAATCCTACAAGCTTTTACACCCCACCAACATACTAAACCTACCATTTTGTTGTAATGCATATCCTGGTTGGGAAGGATGAGTTGGAGGTGGTCCTTGCAATCCTGTCATTGGTGGCCCAGGAGGTGGTGGTCCGGGGGGAGGTCCTGCCATAGGTTGTTGAGGTGGTGGTGAGGTCACATGATTTGGTTGGGAAGTGCTGATCAACCCAGTAACAGCATGACCAGGTAATGATGTGCCCTGTATTGTGGGAGGCCTTGAAACACCTGCAGCAGAAGGGTAACTGGAAGCTCCAATTCCAGCAGACGTAGGTGGTGGGGGGGCAAAGCCAGGAGCTTGAGAGGAAAGGTGCAGGGCAGGTGGAGGACCAGAAACAGAAGGCTGAGCCATGGAAAGACCCTGAGCCAAGCTAGTGGGAGGCAATCCATGGGGCATATTAGGTGGTGGTGGTCCTTGGCTTGAATATGACATGTATTGCCCAGATCCGATTGTAGTAAAACTTCCTGAGGCAGGTGGAACTGATGTCGTAGGGCCTGAGGAACAGAAGTTAAATTATAGACACATTCCACATCTAATTCTTGAAAATCTTCCAGCATCTATACATACCATACTACAATATCTATAATATTGCTTCACTTCTATTCTGAAACGTTGTATTGGTAAATTCATCTTGTGGGAGCCAATGTGGTGGAGAGGCCAGACTAGTATTCAGGGAAACTACGTTCACATCCCTGCTCTGCTATGGAAACTGTCAAGTGGCAATGGTAAACCACTCCTTGAACATTCAACATGCCTTAAAAACCCTGTGAGTATCACCATTGGTTGGAATGGACTTGATGGTTCATATTCACACACAACTGGGACATGAAGATGGCATAGAAATTTAAGCAGACAGATAATCTCCTATATTTTAAACAATTATTTGAAAGAGCTATTGTTTAAAGAATTCTACTTCCATTTGGTACCAAAGAATGGACGTATCAAAGCCACACGGTTTCTATCACGCAAATCTTAGCACAAGGGAAGTCAACCTAGTACCCTCTAGATATTTTAGACTACAACCACCATAAGCCCTGACTGTCAGCCATGCTGTCTGGGGAAGATGGATTATGAACAGTGTAGTTCAAAACTTCCAGAGGATACAAGGCTGCCTACCCCTGCCAGCACGATGGACACAAACACACTGAAGCAATGAGGCAGTGATGTGATGCTGTCACAACTACTTCCACTCCCCAGCCTGTACAGGGCTTAGTACAGCCAGAGCTGTAGCAATGCCACATAACCTCCAAAGCCAGTGGAAGCACAGATCTGGGAAACAGTTCAAGAGAGATGGAGGAGCCTTATGTGTTGTTTGGAATGCCCAGGGACAACAGCCTAGGTAGGTTCAATCAGGAGTTATCATCACATAGACTAGGAGGCAGGGCGAGAGTCCTTTTTGTTGTAGCCATATAACCAAGAGCACAGGTACTCCATCTCAGTATTTTTTAAAATCTCAAAACAAATTTACCAGCTGAGCAGGGGCTGCGGAGGACAAAATAGGACTAAGAGCTCCATGGATGTTTGTTTATCATTTTTGCTATGTCTGTGAGCCAACATAGTACTGAATACATTTCTTAATTCTTCATACACACTGTATGGAGTTTGATATTATGAAATGTTCCAGATATATACTCCTATACCTTGAATTTTTATTTCTGTGATCTCACCACATTTACAATGGGTGAGCTCTTAAAACACATACTTAGGGAGGAGCTTTACAGTAGTTGAAATACAGATCAAACAAAATAAAATCAACATGCATCTTACTGGATTATCTCTGTATTCTTCTGTGGTTTTAAATACAAATACTATGACTACATTGTTAGCCTCTTCCAAAGTCAAATTAATGACTGAAGGCTGGTTTAATATCTTCCATCTTTAAATAAATACTCTACTATAAA
Organism: Intellagama lesueurii; assembly: GCA_037013535.1. Taxonomy (NCBI): domain Eukaryota; kingdom Metazoa; phylum Chordata; class Lepidosauria; order Squamata; family Agamidae; genus Intellagama; species Intellagama lesueurii. The sequence continues at coordinate 153,704,692 of JBAJHW010000003.1, read as the reverse complement.
CTTCAGTCAGAACTTGATATTATAACATATAGTATTTGCAATGTATAAATCTGTTTTATATATTGTATGCTATTTGTAAAATCAAGAAGCAACTGATTTCTAGAATCTTAGAAGCAAGATTCTACCCAAAGAAACATCAGAGTGAATCTATCCACGCAAGCAAGCACTATTCGTAACTCACCATAGCCCAGTCCAGGTGGGGTGGGAACTGAGGATGAAACACTGCCGATCTGCATTGCTGCCATGTGATTGGTCAGTTGCTGTGTACCTGATGGAGGTAGCCCATATTGCTGGAAAGTAGCTGGCTGGGTAATAGGAGCAGGGGCTGTGCCAGGCATGAACTGCTGAGGAGAAGGTCTGGTGGGGAGGAGTAGATAGATAGCTCTTAAGTTATATGAATCAATCTCCTGTTATTGTTCCGGTGCAATCTTGGATAGAATCAATAAAGAAGGGCTTCCCACTGCTTCAAAGGCTTTCTCTGAAATTGCCCTGTACTTCAGGGATGGGCAACGTCAGGGATTTTCTACTCCTGGATTGAGGACATGCCACACCATTCTACCCATTTTTAAAATTATTATTTTCCCAAAACAGGACATTTAGGGTCCCTGTACATTTAATTCAAAATACTATTTCCCCCCATAAATACAATTTTCAACATTTTAAAAACTTTATTCAATACATTTGGTACTTTTGTTACAAGATTAAAACACTTAAGAATATTAAAACCTAAGTCAAAGTATATATCTACTGGTTTCCAATAATTTAACTAAGGTAAATTACTTTTTTGAAATCTTGATGCAACATCACCACTGCAGTAAATGAGTAAACACAGGAAATGTAGCAGCTTCTGTGCTGACAGGGAAGCAACATTAAATATTTTTCAGCACAAATCTTGATACAGATATACACATGCTCAGAGCTGGAATTAGTTTCTATTCTTGTTGCTCATGTGTGAAGGCACATACAGGTATTTTAAAACTGGCTTTTGGTACTGTTTAATTTATTCTGATCGTTTCAGCTGTTTGTAGACTTCACTGCTGAAGACCAATTGTACAACTTAACACCGCAGAAGGCTGATGACATCACCAGCATTGCATGTCAGAAGTTAAAGCAATAGGACTTCAGCCACTTACTTAAATAGCTTTTATGGACATGTTTTATTTAAATTCATTTCAATCATTCCACACTTCAGTCTGTTTTTCTTGTTTTTATTATGTTCAATGACAATTATAATTTACCTTGATCACTACCTAGGGCTGGAAATGTATGTTAAAAATGTAAAAAATAGTAATAATTTTAAAGGTTTTTGAAAATATCTTGGTAGTCTTTACTTAATCCACTCCTGTTCCAATCTCTGTGCTTGATAAAAGTTAGTTGTGAAGTAGCTTAGCTGCAACATCAGTTTATTTTCTCTGTCAAGTAAAATAACAGCATGAAGCACGTCTGACTCTTGTTTATCTTCTTGGATACCCCATGCATTCTTATTCCTGATTCTAATTCTACCGTATAGTAACTGTCAATTGGCACAGAATCTATCAATCATCTTGTACACTCTGTGTTTTGTCTCTGGATGTTCATGTAGTAACTTCATACTTCTTTACTAAGTTTCTGTTTAAACCTCAAAGTAATTTTTCAGCTAGACATTTGCTTCCTTTCCTTCCTGCATTTAAATTTGCTTCAGTGATATTCTACAGATCTGAACTAAAGTGAAGAACTCATGCAGAACTCATTCTTCCTAAATCCTTATTTTCCAGTTTTCCATGGAAAATGAGCCACAATTTCCACAATCTGTTGAGGCTTCTTGAAACATTTATCTTCTTTAAATTTTAATAGGTCTTCTAGGTGCATATTGTTCTCAAAGAATCTGTCTCTAATAAGACAGAGGAGAGGACACCCCAAAAGCTGAAAAGTGACATGTAGACAAACAATGTCATGGGGGTTACATAACTAAATATATGATTGATTGGGTCATGAACATAGTTAATTCATTGCTAAGGGAGGGAATGCTCCCCTCACAGTTAAAAGCCATTGTTTGACCCATTATCAAACACCCCCAGTTAGCGACGGATGATCTTAACAACTTTTGTCCAATTGTCAATATACCATTCCTCAGCAAGGTGATTGGGAGGGTGGTGGTAAAGCAGCTACAGATATACCTGGAGGAGTAGGATTGCCCTGACCCGTTCCAGTCTAGATTCAGACCATGACAGGGTACTGAGATGACACTGGTCACGCTGCAGGATGACCTTTTATGGGAGGCCGACAGGGGCAGATGTACCCTGCTGGTTGTCCTGGATCTCTCAGCGAATTTTGATACTGTCGACAACCAGGTATCCTCCTGGACAGGTTCTCAGAGGTGGGGACTGGGGGCCTAGCATTGAGCTGGCTCTTCTCCTTCCTTGAGGACCGTGTTCAGAGTTCAGCTAGAGGTGTTGCCTCCTTGGACCCCAAGTTATGGATTTCCCCCAATGCTGTTTAACATCTACATGAAGCCACTGGGTGAGGTCATCAGGAGTTCTGGAGTAAAGTGTCATCAGTATGCTGATGACACGCAACTCTATCTCTCAGTAACCTCCTCTGCAGTGAATGCTGCCCAGACGCTTGAGCACTGCCTGGCTTCAGTACTGGAATGGATCAAGGTTAACAGGCTCAAACCGAACCTGGACAAGACAGAGATTTTGCTCCGGAGGGTGGATTGCCCCTAGGCCGAATGGCATTCCTCTCCCACTTAGGGACCAGCTTCGTAATCTGGGCATTCTTCTGGACCTAGCTCTTTTTTTGGGAGTCCCAGATGACAGCCATGTCCAGATCAGCCTTCAACCAACTTAGGCTTCTCACCCAACACTGCCCCTAACTAAACAAGGGCTCCCTCAGGACCTTGGTGCAGACCTTAGTCATCTCCCAGATGGACTACTGCAATGCTCTGTATGTGGGGTTTCCCTTGGGCCTGATCTGGAGACTACAGTGGATCCAGAATGTGGCAGCCAGACTGGTTGTTGGTGCAAGCAAATTTGATCGTATCACTCCAGGTTTGGCTTGCCTTCACTGGCTACCTGTTGAGTCCCGGATCAAGTTCAACGTTCTGACACGCACATATAAAGGCCTCCATGGTTTGGGCCTATATTACTGGTCAGAGCATCTTTCCTCTATGTTATCTGCCTGACCCAGTAGATCATCACAGGCAAGGCTCCTCTGGGTCGCCACCCCGAGGGCAGCCCCTAAGTCTTCTACGAGAGGTAGGGACTTCTTTGCAGTGGCTCTAAACTTGTGGAACCAGCTTCCAGAGGAGTTTCACCTGGCTCCCCCCCCCCCCCATGGATATTCAGGAGACAACTAAAGACGCTGCTCTTCAGGGAGGTTTTCCACACCAACCCTAATTGACTGCCCATTTTTCGTCTGCTTTTGTTCTGTGCGTTATTGATTGGCACCATCTTTTTTTATAATTATTTTTATAGTTGTTTGCTAATTTGTTCACACTGTCTTTAATGTTTCATTTTTATCTCTGTCTGATATTTTATCTATTGTAAATTGCATAGAGTAGTGCCTTGGCACTAATGGAAGCAGCACGCAAGCTAAACAAAGAAACAAACAAAAGGGAAAGCTATCTTTGTTCCTTTTTCTTACTTTAACCAGATAACTAGGTTCTACTAATTGTAGCTAGTCATAAAATCATAATCGGGGGGGAAGCACCAGGCACATTTAGTCCTTCACCTTATGAACCAGATCTAGCTGAAAGTACAAATCCACACCTGTGTTACTACAGATCAAGGTGAATAAAAATCAATGATTTTTTTAAAAAAAGCAATTGATTTAAATCATGATTTAAACAATTTTTGATTTAAATAATTAAAAATTCAATTTTTAAATTTAAATCAATTTGATCTAAATCAAATCCAACCTGCTACAGATTAGAGACTTGAAGATCTGCATCCACCAATTAATACAACCATTTTGTTGCTGCTGGTGCCACCAAATAATACTGTCCTCTATCACTGTTTATCACCAGCATTTTCCTCCCCAATTTTCAAGGCAAAGAAATTATGCCACTTCAGTTCCCTTTAAACAGCTGTCATTCTCACCAGAATGTTGTAGGGAAAGTCAAGGGGAAAAAAGAGAAGATAACCCAGCAGTGCAACACCTTGGTACGATGGAGAAAGTTAAGAGTCATAAAGGACTAGGAGGAACTGGGCAACCGTTTACACTATATGTAGACCATATGCAGAGCATCTTTCATGTCAATTTGATCATGTCAACACGGAGAACCAAATATTGTTTCCACAATTACCTTTGCAATGAAAGTGTAGAAGCAGGAATTCCATTGTGTACATCTCCTTGTCCAAACTGAGTATAGCCAGGCTGTCCAGGAGGAACTAATGCTCCAGATGTTGATGCAGGAGTTCCAGAAGTGGCAGGAGTTCTCAGAGAACCTAGAAATATTGAACTGTGTGTTAGAAATATACTAGAGACCCAGAATGGGGAACCTTATATGAGGACAGTCTTAAATACACTAGGCATGGGGACACACACAATGAAAAATAGAAATTGTACTTGTTAAGTGCAGCTTATAGTACATGTTTATGATACCCAAGAATTTCAATAGCGGAAACAGAAAAAGGAAATTTAAAAGTCTTCTTGTAATAAAAATTCCAGTCATTTAAGAAGAGTTACAAATTATAAATATGCATGCCTTTGTGTGTGTGTACATGAGAGAGAAAGAGAGTTTGGGAGAGAGAGATCCCAGAAAAGAATATAATTTATAAATGTAAAGAATAAAAATGATTTTTAGGTTATTCAGAGTACGAGTGATCGACTGATCAATCTGTCTGTTTTCATTTGTATGCTGCCTTTCTCCCAATTAAGGAAACCAAGGTAGCTCACAGGTTATTAAAAAAAAACCCCCAATGAATTATAACACTAAAAAACAATTAAACATATAACAGTATTAGAACTGTTAGTTAAATCTATCTAAAACCCCTTGCAAACACAGTAAAAGGATAAGTAGAATAATAATAATTTCCCACATGCAAAAACCTGCCCAATTAGTTAAAAACATGCATAAACAAGATCATTTTCGCTTGTCGCTGGAGGGACAAGAGGGAGGAGGCCAAGCCTCTCGAGGAAGAGCATTCCACAGCCTGGGAAAAGCCACAGAGAAGGCCCTCTCCTGCACTCCCATCAGACATGCCTGTGAAGGCAGTAGGAGCAAGAGAAGGGCCTCCGTTGAAGATCTTAAGAACTAAAAGGGCTCATATAGTGAAAGACAGTCTTTCAGATATCCTGGACCCAAACCATATAAGGCTTTATAAGTCATAACAAGCAGTTTGAATTGGACCCAGAAAGGGGCAGGCAACCAGTGACATTCCAGTTTTCTCCTAGCAGACTTAGAAGAACCTCTGATTACCTGATAATTTTCACTAAGAATTCATTTTGAGAATATTTGTATCAACAGTTGTCAGAAACTATTACAGACCAACCGTGCAGTTACAGAAACAGCTTTACAATTAAATCAGACAACTGCTAATAGGGGTGTTCTCAGAATGAAGCTACTGGTGAGCAATCCAACATTGGAGGCATTCAAGAGATCTGTCAGACATACTTTGACTTGGATTCCTGCATTGAACAGATGGCTGGACTCGATGGCCTTATAGGCCTCTTTCAATTCCATTATTCTAGGATTCTCATATGTAGCTTTTTGGCCATTTGAACATTAAATACAGAAAACTGGCAGGTGAACATGAAATTTGGCAAAAAAGAAGCCACCTGAAGATAGGCAAATTAAATTTCAGAGCAAAAATGTTGTGCATAGTAATGGCAGACTATGGGGACAAGGAAAGTTGTAGAGGACTGTGACGTTCCACCCAGTGTTCCCTGTTTGTTTCCCCAAAACACAGGTTCACTCTCTGGATACGTTTATTCTCTTTTCCGCTACCACCAGTGGATTTCTCATCCACACTGCACCATATATGCTTCAGACACGTGCTGCCAATATAACTTGTTTATTTATCTTTTGGTTGTTAAATCACAGATGTTCTTTTATTATTGTTTAGGATCACTCATTAAACTTCTTATATTTGATTACACGTTTTATTCAGGTGGTGTATTTACTTATTCACATTAACCATCTCATTAATACTCTCTATCTGTTTAACTTTACTATTCCATTTATCTCCTTCTCATTCTCTCTAAATTTCCAACTTTCCAATTCTCCTTCCTTCACTCCCCAATTCTCTTCTCTCTCTCTCCGTCTCTAGCTGTCTCCCTCTGTCTAACTGTCCCTTTGACTCCGCCCCTCCTGTCTTCTCATAGGCTCCTGCCCTTGAGCTTCGGCTATGATAGACAGGAGTGACGTGGGCATTCCGCCACAAGGACATACGGAAGGACATAAGACTGGGCACAGATGGGCTTTATTGCAAGCATCTGTATCATCCTGAGGTAGCACAAGAAAAAAAAAGTCATACGGTTATTAGCAAATATGAATGGGTCAGGTATTTGGCGCAGTTTGAATTCAGAGAAAATAAATAAAATAGAATTTTAGAATTTACAGGGCAAGGCAGAGTCCCCTGTAAACATTACTTGGGTTACTTTTGATCAAACATGCATAATTGTGCTCTGTAACTAAGATAAGTTGCACAAGAGGTTGGTACCCCAAATTAAGAGTTTGCAATAGCAGTGCTCTTAGCTTTCACTGAGAATTTGCTATATTGACATATTTCCACCTGTGAAAGAAATTGTAACTACTTGTATGTTACCACATGGGTAGCAATACATACACATTTATTCTGCTACAACACTGGAGAACAACAGTAACTACAAACCATTTATAAGCTTTAACCTACCCTGTTTCCCCGAAAATAAGACCTAACCTGAAAATAAGCCCTAGTATGATTTTTCAGGATGCTCGTAATATAAGCCCTACCCCAAAAATAAGGCCTAGTTAAGTGAAACCCCGCCCTCCACCATTGTGCAGCATTGTGCAGCAACCAGAAGATGACATGACTGTAAAATAAAACATCCCCTGAAAATAAGCCCTAATGTGTTTTTTGGAGCAAAAATTAATATAAGACCCTGTCTTATTTTAGGGGAAACACAATACTAACTACCACTAACCTTATACAAAAACTCATATTTTAAATATTCTCCCTGGAACAACTCATGAGGTCTCCACATTCTAGTCTTTGCTAAGCTTAACATTTACACAATGGGTGACATCTTTTAGATCAATAATGCCTTAGAGATTGTCTTTTCTCACAGGAGACACCACATGAGAAGGAAAGTGTTTACCTATGAAGTTAGAAGCAAAAGAAGCATCAGAATCGAGAGAAACAGGAGAGCCCTTAGAAGGAAACCCCAGTGAAGGAAAGTAACCTGGAAAGACAATATACATGTATATGCATATATACACGCACACATATATCAACAAAACATCATTTGAAAAACTTTCAAGCAAATGTATTCACAGATCCTAGGAAGGCGAATTTTTTTTTCCTGTGGCTGCCTGGCAACATGTCATGAGAGCATGGGCAGGAAATAACAGAGCCAAGTTCAAACTGTGCTTTCATTGCCATCTGCTATTCAAATGTCTAGCTACGCTGTCTGATTTCCTTCAAACATATATATCAAAGATCGTTATTTACAGAAGCATCTCTAACAAGCTCAGAAGTGCTCTATTTAATTTTATAATACAGATAATTTTAATATACATAAGTAGTATAGCATGGCCATAAACCAAGCTGAAAAAGTTGTCTAGCTTGTGCTCAATAATAGTCTTTCAGGCAGATTCTACAGCTAGTTACAGTTCCAATGCTGTTTCAAGTGAAAGCCAATTTGCTTTCTGAATTGCATATGGCCTTTGGTCTATCTGTGCCAGGAAGAAAAAAAAAGGACAAATTGTGCTTATTCACGGATTTCAATTATCATGCAGCACTGATAACTCAACTAAACTGTAGGACCCAAAAAGATAATTGTTTTGTGTCCCTATTTATTTCTATCATAGCTCTCTTTTACTACAGAACAGTTCTACTGGTCTGCAGCAAAATCAACAAGATGGCAGCTGTTCAATTAAGTAAGCAGCTCAACATGCATTGCTGGGTGCTACAAAATGACAATTTAGAAATGACACCAGCCCCAGTGTCTCTCCTACTAGTCTCTGGCAATACTTGGAAACTCATTAAGTGCAGGCTAATGGAAATCTAGTTATTTACCCATGCAAGCTCACAGCCTTAGGTGGCTCCTGGATGCACCACTGCCCTTGATCATTTTTTTCCCAATTTCACCAGTGGAGAACTTTGTGCCAGTACTGTCTTTCTTTAAATTTCTGATTCTCACAATATCATTTAAATTCTTTAATTAGACATAGGCTATTTGCATTCATATCCCTGAGGATATGAATACGAATAGCAACATCACAGGTGCCACAGAGGTCCATTCCCTCCCCCCCTCCCAGAACCGGCTGGTCCACTTACCAGTCACTGTTTAGAGCTGGGCTCCTTTGCGCCAATCGTGGAAGAAACCCAACTGGCTCCTCCCCACGCAACCAACCACTCTAGCAAGGAGGCAGGATGGAGAGTCTCCCTGTTCAGCTGATGAATGGTTGGCTGTGCAGGCAGGTGGGGAAGAGCCAGCCAGGCTTCTTCCACGATTGTTGCAATAACGACGACTAAGGACCCCAGCTCTGCGCAACAACCGGTAAGTAGACTGGCCGGTTCTGGGGGGGGAGGGAACGTACCTTTGTGGCACTGTGATACTGCTATTTGTATTCGTATTCATATTCCCAGGGATACGAATACCCCATGTCTACTTTTAATACACTGTATAGTCAACAATATCCAAACTCCTACTGGAACCAACTGTTCTTCATTTATAATACCAAGAGCAGAGAACTCTATAACAAACTAGATGGGGATCTGTCATCTCAACTATAGCTTTAATAACATGAAATCTACATACCTGAAAGTTGGCATACCCTGTTTTCCCAAAAATAAGATAGGGTCTTATATTAATTTTTGCTCCAAAAACACATTAGGTCTTATTTTCAGGGGATGTCTTATTTTTTTCATGTACGGCAATCTACATTTATTCAAATACAGTCCTGTCATCTTCTTCTGGTTGCTGCACAGTGGTGGAGGGCGGGGTTTCACTCAACTGGGGCTTATTTTTGGGGTAGGGCTTATTTTCAGGGAAACAGGGTAGGTATCGAGGCAACTCTAGAGATATTCACCCGTAGGTGTATATGGCCTTTTAAAATGTATTAATTCAGTTTAACATATATGTGTGTTTGAACACGGTAATACCTTCTCCAAATTCTGGGCCAGAAATTTGGTGAAATATCTCTGCATTCAACAGTAACCACACAAGTGGTTTGAAACCTTTGACAAAGTGTCAGTTGTGCAATCAGTTGTGCAAACAGAGTGTGACCAAACACAAAACAGGTGTCCCACCAAAAGGTACAAACTACCTGCAGAATTACCATAATGCACACAGATATTTCAACAGCATTTGGGATCTGGTAAGTAACTAGTTTTCCTGAAGTTTACTCTTTAATTGCTATTCCTTCAAGTGGCTTTCCACCAATTTCTGCTACCACTGAATCCAGTTTCTTTACATACTTTTTGGTTTGCAGTCAAAGCTTTATAATATCCCCCTATCCCAAGCCAAACAACTCATTTGCCCTCATATTTTTGGCGCTGGCAGCACCTCAACAAACATAAATTTTACAAATCTGACAGTAGCAGGACTATATAAAATGTAACCCACCCATCCCCACAGGTAAACATAAAACTCCACTTCTAGTCCATCCGTAATATATAATAGTATGCACAGGTTTTTAAATCAGAACTCAGCATTTAAAAACATTCTCAAAATACATGATACATAAATGAGCTAAAACAAGTTTTACTCCCAGCTAGGACAGTATCAAATCAATTCATCTCACGTTACTTTCAATTGACAAGTTATTTTCATTTCAATGAACCTACTCTGGATGAACTTAAATTTGATTTAGCTGAATAGCTTTCGTATGCTTAGATTTTTGTCAGTGTCACACTTGAGGGCATTGCCGAGCCAGAAGGCAAGATACATAATTTGCAAATGGAAACTCAAATAAGCTCTTGATCTCTAAATATCAAATTAAGAGTACCTTGTGGGGGACCAGGCTGCTGATATCCTGTCACTGGACCATTATAAGCACCATACTGAGAAACAGGAACACTTGGGATTTGTTGCCCTCCATAAGAAGGCTGCAGGTATCCTCCATAGCCTGCCTGCGGTTGCCCATAAGGCGGCCCTGTGTGAGTCTGTTGGTTTACACTCATTGTGTTCACATCCCCAGACTAGCGTTTATCTGCAAGGACGAAAAGAAAAGTAAAACACATAAGGGAATTTTAAAAAAACCAAAACCCAAGTATCCATGTTTGCCATAATAAAAAAAATCAAAAATCCATATCACTATACAGTGGTGCCTCGCTAGACGATGTTAATCCGTTCCGCGGAAATCGCTGTCTTGCGAAAACATCGTCTAGCGAAGCACGTTTTCCCATTGGAATGCATTGAAATCTCTTCAATGCGTTCCAACGGAAAACTCGTCGTCTTGCGAAGATCGTCCATAGGGAAACCTCGTCTAGCGAGCGCGGGTCCCCGTTGGAATGCACTGACAGCTATTGACCGCTAGTCAATGCATTCCAATGGGGAAACCTCATCGTCTAGCGAAAATCGCCCATAGGAGACCATCGTTTTGCGATCGCATTAGCGATCGCAAAAAGCCATCGTCTAGCGATTTCCTCGTCCTGCGAGGCAATCGTCTAGTGAGGCACCACTGTAATTCCTTCATCAAGCCAATCAAAAAAAATATGAAACTACCATTCAATAATATCTAATTCTTATAATGATGGGGAAGATTTCTATGACATTTCACCTTTTCTCTGTAACCTACATTTGAACCCATAAACAAGTTCAAACATGTTTATGAGTAATCTGGCCTTTCTCACCAGATTATTCATAAACATGTTCAAACTCACTCATAAGCTCAAACACAGGTTGCAGAAAAATATAACATGTCATTGAAATCCTTCCCCTACTTATAACAGATAAATTTGAGAGAACCCAGCACAATAACATCTGTAGTACAGACCAATATATATTGTTATCTGAATTAGAGATGGGCACAAACCGCTGATTTGGTGTGACTTGTTTACTGGCCAAACATCTGATCTGTGTGGTTCAGTGCCCCACCCCTCCTGTGGGTGCCCACTCAGAGGCAGGGGTGCTGCTGCTGGCAAGTGGGTGCTGGCTGGAGGGGGCAGGGCACCGAACCACGAATCAGCTGTTCAGCCAGTAAACAAACCACACCAAATTGCTGCTTTATGTCCATCTCTAATCTGAATACATTACTCTGTGTGTGTGTGCGCGCGCACGGAAACACATAAACCATCCTTTCATCATTATTGTTCAGGGTGGGTTTGATTTACATCACGATTTAAATTTAAAAATTAGATTTTTTTAATTATTTAAATTGTAAAAAACAATTTTCAAAATTTAAATCATTATTTTAAACAATTTGATTAAAAAATAATTGATTTTTATCCACCCTGCTACTATTGATACCAGTACATTTCACACATTAAAAAGTCTCACAGGCACAGAAAAGGAATGCAAGTTAAACACAACAACTAGATTACAATGACATTACTGAACAAAGCACTCGGGCATCATACCGTTTCCCCGAAAATAAGACCTAACCTGAAAATAAGCCCTAGTATGATTTTTCAGGATGCTCGTAATATACGCCCTACCCCAAAAATAAGCCCCAGTTAAGTGAAACCCCGCCCTCCACCAATGTGCAGCATTGTGCAGCAAGCAGAAGATGACATGACTGTAAAATAAAACATCCCCTGAAAATAACCCCTAATGCGTTTTTGGGAGCAAAAATTAATATAAGACCCTGTCTTATTTTCGGGGAAACACGGTATAATTAATTCTGGCATTCCCACTGGGCTGCTTTTCCAATGTAACCAAAATCTGTTTCTTTAAGGCAGAGATGGCAACCATGTGGGCCTGCAGGGCTTTTTCTATACCACCCACCAAACAAACATATGTGAAAAAACACCATTTATATTTTACTTGCTTTAACTAGTTTTTCATGTTTCTTTTTTTTTCTTTTTTTTTTTTTTTTGCTTATTTTCAGCAGTGAACCACTACAAGGCATTCAAAGAAAGCAAAACGATTGCCTCAAATATCCCCCCCCCCCAAAAGAAAACACAGTCTGGATAGGGCAGCAGGGATAAAGCACCCCATAGCAAGTAATTAAGCTGCCCACTTTAATGAATTTGTAAAACATTCTTTAAAAATGTTCCCATTGTAATGTACAAGGAGTTAAATGGCCATAAAGCAAATTAAAAATGAACTATCAAAGCACAGTATAAAAGAGGAATGAGGAGGAAAAAAGAAAAAGAAAAAACCTGACAAGCAGCAAGCACACTTCACAGGAGACTTAAAAAATCTATAACAATAAAGGTTGTTTTCTTGGTACCAAAAAGCTATGAATATATGTGCCAGGTGAGCTTCCTTGTGGAGTGCATTCCCATTATTATGCAGGTACTTTTGCCTGTATTTATGAGATATATATATACACCTTATGTCCACCCACAGTATAGAAAGACTGTATAAGAAATCAATAAGGACAATGATGATTTTTTTTTCATACTGCAGAACTATAGGTAGAGGTTGTTGTTGTTGTTTAGTCGTTTAGTCGTGTCCGACTCTTCGTGACCCCATGGACCAGAGCACGCCAGGCCCTCCTGTCTTCCACTGCCTCCTGAAGTTGGGTCAAATTCATGTTGGTTGCTTCGATGACAGGTAGAGGTAGAGGTATATTAAACCAAATCATTGTAAGCCTACCAAAATGTGTAATTTGCTAAAAGCTTTCCTTGAAATGTATAATGATATATAAAATATCCACAGCCATTGGAAAGAAGAATAATTCACAAATTTAATAATGAAGAGTGAGAAGCCAATATTTAAAAAAGGGAAGGAGTGGGGACCTGGGAAACTACAGGCCAGTTAGCCTAACGTCTGTTCCAGAGAAGATGGTGGAAAGCCTCATCTAAGATAAAATCTTAAAACACATAGAAGAACAAGCCTTGCTGAGGGAAAATCAGCATGGCTGCTGTAAGGGCAAGTCTTGCCCCACAAACCTTTTAGAATTCTTTGAAAAGGTCAACAGGCATGTGAATGCGGGCCAACCAGTGGATATTGTCTATCTGGATTTTCAGAAGGCGTTTGATGCGGTCCCTCACCAAAGGCTGCTGAGAAAACTCCACAGCCAGGGGATAAGAGGGCAGGTCCTCTTATGGACTGAGAATTGGTTGAGAACCAGGAAACAGAGAATAGGTGTCAATGGGCAATTTTCACAATGGAGAGAGGTGAAAAGCACTGTGCCCCAGGGATCTGTCCTGGGACCAGTGCTTTTCACCCTGCTCATAAATGACCTGGAGATAGGGATAAACAGCGAGGTGGCCAAGTATGCAGATGACATGAAACTTGCAGAAGAGAGCGACTAAAATGATGACTGGGCTGGGGCACCTCCCTTAGGAGGAAAAACTACAGCATTTGAGGCTCTTTAGTCTAGAGAAAAGGTACCTGAGGGGGGACATGATTGAGACGTATAAAATTATGCAGGGGATGGATAAAGTGGATAGAGGGAAGCTCTTTTCCCTCTCATGCAATACCAGAACCAGGGGACATCCACTCCAATTGAGTGTTGGGACAGTGAGAACAGACAAAAGAAAATATTTCTTTACCCAGCATGTTGTTAGTCTGTGGAACTCCTTGCCACAGAATGTGGTGATGGCATCTGGCCTAGATGCCTTTAAAAGGGGACTGGGCAGATTTCTGGAGGAAAAGTCCATCACAGGTTACAAGCCATGATGGAGATGTACAATCTCCAGGCTTAGAAGGCAGGAGACAGGTATCTAGCTGTCTCATCCTAGAGGCATCTGGTGAGGCCAGTGTGAGATACAGGAAGCTGGACTAGATGGGCCCTTGGCCTGATCCATCAGGGCTCTTCTTATGTAAGTAACTGGGACCACTTTCTAATTAAATGAACTAAAGTAATATCTCTGCCTCTCAAAAAGCATACTGTATATCTCTGAGAAATGTGAAGAAAAGAACAACCAAAATTATTAGCTAGAGCAACCCCCTCTTGCAAAAAAGGTTAAATATTCATGGGCTATTTATTTTCTAAAGATGGCATTTAAGAAGAGGAGAGGAACTTATGAAATGATTAATGTTGTGGAGAAAACTGATAGGGAACTCTTCTCTCTTTCTCATAATGTCAGAATGCAGGGACTTCCAGTGAAGCTGCATGGAAATACTGCACATAACATATGAATTGTAAGTTCCATTTCACAAGAGCATTGTAGGTTCAATTCCACATAATAAACTAAAGAGGAAAAATAAATCCAAGATAAAATAAAATTAGGCAAGGCAGTTAACAGCCAAAACTTTCCTATGTATATTTACCACCTGTTAGAATACAGAGGCCAAGAGCCCACTGCTTAAGTCAAATCATAACTTTCAGTCCATTCCTCTCCTACTAAACAAACTGCCCCTGCTGCAGTTTGAATGGGGCGGGGAGTGGCTTGGCACATGTGCGTACACCCTGATAATCATGGCAGGGATGCTTTGTTTACCAGGGAGGAACCAAAAGTTATGATTTGCCTTACACTAAGCAACAGGATGTTGACCAGAATATCCTAAACATAAATATAGTATCTATACATGCTTACGCTGAAGTAAATCAACTTACTTCTCAGTGGATTCAAAAATAATTTTGCCAACCTGAAGTAAGTTTCAAACAATGAAGTGCTAAAAACCTCAAGGAAACAGTTATCATTTAAGATATGGGCAAACCATAATGTTAACAGATTGACATTACAGAAACTGTGTATAAAGTGAGATTGAGTCTTTAACAGAATCTGTCAGCAGACAGTATTGTACACATATTTAGTCTTTAACATACAGCTCATAAGAAACACAGCTGGTTTCAACCTAAGAAGGAGGTGGCCCCATCCTGAGCCAGGGTGGATAGATTTAAAACAGTGATTTAAACTCGGCTTTTAAAAAGCCAATCTAAATTATTTTAATCACTTTTCCAGTTAATATTCCATATATTTCCCAAACAACAACACAATCCTGATCAGTGATCATTAACCTATGTTAAATTAAAATTAAATAAGAGCATTGTTGCTTTTCTATTTTTTTTTCATCCAGACACTGATTAATTATAATTAATGGACCTGTATATATTTGCATTTTCCTTTTGCTAGTATAAAGGAAATGTATGACACACTGGACCTTGTTCTTCCTTTTGCTTCGCTCTGCCTTCACTCAATCTCACCCTCAGAAAAAGACAACAGAAACAAACAAACAAAATGTCCATCACTATCAGGGTGGATTTGATTTAAATCAAATTGTTTAATTTAAATCAAGATTTAAACAAATCTGATTTTTAAAAATCATTGATTTTTACCCACCCAGATCACTATTAAGTCAAAAGAAAATCTGATGGTTGCTGGGCAGAATAAAACAGTATCAGTATAAGCAAGTAAAAATAAAATGTCCACTTTCTGATGTTCCTGTTGACA
Source organism: Intellagama lesueurii (assembly GCA_037013535.1). NCBI lineage: Eukaryota > Metazoa > Chordata > Lepidosauria > Squamata > Agamidae > Intellagama > Intellagama lesueurii. The sequence goes on along the minus strand of JBAJHW010000003.1, from coordinate 153,689,054 downwards.
TTTGTATGTCACACTAACCCAGTTTAGCATGAGAACCAGACATAGAGAGCACTGAGTTAGTACACTTCTCCATAAGGAGAGAGGCTTTTACTTCTAATTTCAATTGAACATAGTTTTAGTTTGTGACTGCAACACTAAACTATGGTTTATGTTAACTATGACTTATTTAATTAAAGCAGCTTCATAGCCCACAAGTAAGTTGGCTTGTTTTATATGAGACAACCTTCAGATACAGTAACAAGTTATGGTCTAGCAAAACTGGATATGAAAGCTTCCATTCTCCTTAATTCTCCCCAGAATGGTTCAAGCCCAGGGAAGGCTATGGTCATTCCTATAACAACAAACTACGATGTGACATGTGGCTTAAACCACTGTAAGAGCAAATGTTATGTTATCATATTTCTGTTTAGATGTATTATTTAACATAGTTATTCTTAGAGAAGAATTTAGTAGGGATGGGATTTTTGGATTTTCTGGACTACAAATACCACAGTTCTCCATTCTGGGAGCTCTCCTTACCCTCTTTACAAACACTTCCCACAGAAGGCCAAGCTGGGCCATCTTTGCTGTCCTTCCACAAGCAAGTAAAGGCTTTTCTCTTCAAGCAAGCTTTCCCTTAATGACTGGCTGCCTGAGTGGGATTCTTAAATAGATTCCAGTGTCTTACCGCTTTGAATGTGTTTTGAACTTGCTTCTGCTTGCCATCTTTTACTGTGATATTTCTTTGATCTTCTTTAGTATTTGTATATTGTTTTTAGCTTTAAATATTGCCTTTGAATAATGTAAGCTGCCTTGGGTCCTTCTTAAGAAGAAAGGTCGGGTAGAAATATTTTAAATAAATAAATAATAAATGTGTTACACCTGGAAGAAAGGCCTAAACTGAAAGCTTCCAGGCCAAGCTAGGCCTAGATCTACCCAGGCTTCCTGCTCAGAAAGAAAGCATTCAGTTAGCACTCGGGCAGGAACACAAAGCAGTTCCAGGTTTGCCATATCCCATTTGCTTTTCCCATCTATAGAAACAATGTCTCTAGCTCTGGAAGTTGAGGTCATATTCTACAATACTTGATCAGAGAGAAAAGCAGCCACTCTCTAAACGTGGGAGTGGAAACCTCTATACTGCCTAGTTCCAGAAGCAACTTTCCTGCAGCAGAGAGGGACTGGAGCAAAGGGCAGTCCCTTTCCCCTTGTACAGAGTCTTGATTGTGCCAAGCCCCTCTCTCTGCATGGAGAAAGGGATACAAGGCATCCACAGGTTGAGGGCTTCAAGGGTGGGCCCAGAAGGCAGTTCTCCACTCCTGCTTTAAAAACGTGCAGTGGTATTATCCACAGCTGCCTCACTAATCTGACAGCCTGTGGGACTCCACTGTAACACCTTCCTATCCATTCTTCTTCTACAAACCACCACTGGAGCGGACGTCTGGTTCAGAAAAAGTGTACTCAAGAAAAGTAGGTTGTTGACCAGAACATGACTGTTAATCTTTATAAAGAAACCACAGGGTTTAAACAAAAGAAGGTTATTTCACTATCTCCCATTTCATTCAGTTTATTGTGAGAAGTCCTCAAGGAAGAAGAAAAAATAAGTAGGTCTGCAGGTTAATGTTTCAGTCCCAAGAGCAAAATGACATAAGCCAGATGACATGTAGATGAAAATAACACAAACATGCATCAGAGATGGGAAATATGTGTCAATTCACATGTTGGCAGGATTGTAACTCCACGCGTTCTTCATGCATAATTCACCTAAAGAAAGAACTGCTTGTGAGAATATCACTAGCTTCATGTCTCTAAGTATGTGAGCCATGAAAAAATGGTTCAAAATTTTGCTTTATATTTACTGTGTGACTTCAGATAAGTAACCATCTCTAGCTCACACCCATCAGCAGTTTAACAGCCTAATATTGCAAATGGCACTGAGGCTGAGAAATCACTGTAAACACCTATAGAATTCAAAAGCAGTCTCTAAAAACACAGTATTAGTACTTACATTAAAGAAGCGACCAACAGAATAGTGTTTTTTTTGATAAAATGAAGTCAGAATGCTCTACAACCCACCTACAGACACACAATACTGCTTTACCTCCAGTTTGCCCATCAAACCTTTGTTGGATATTCCACACAAAAACCCCAAGTGGTTACCTTTCCTGGATTCCATTCTTTTAGCATAGTGACATGCTTTCCACAAGCAAAATCTCTACACATACACATAGTTAGCACATGGGGGAGAAAAGTTTTGTTGCACTTTCTACCAGAATCCTACTTATTCTACAGTCAAGGAGCCTCGCTGGAGAAGGATCCTGTGTGAGCCATAAAAACCATCATCTCACCTGCGGTTCAGCAGTGGCATCCAAGAAAAGCTTTACCGCTCGGAGACGGCCAAACCTGGAGCAGAGCACATGTCAAACTGAGCATCCTTGGCGCAGCTAAAGGAAGGTAAAGGCGAAGGGAGCACCTGCTGCTCCCGATTACTGCCCAAAGAAATGAGGCAGGAAAAAGAAATCGGCAAGCAAAGATGATCGCCCGTCACTGGGGACCTGCTCGAGCCAACCCGGGGGTCCCTCCAACAACAGAGAAACTATATCGGCGGTGCCATTAACGGAGCTCGAAGCAGAACTCCGCGAGACTAAAAAAAAACTAGGCCAGAATCAGGGCAGAGTTCCTGTGGAACCGGAAAGCAACTCAGCCGCCAGACCCGCAACCCCCCCTGCCATCACGGAAGGAGATGCCGGGCCCACCGACCCCCCCCCCCTCGACTTGGCCACACACTCACCCCAACCGGCTGCCCCCCTGCTGATAACAGCGCGGATGTCGAGCCACCGCAGGCGCCGACTTCCGCTTCCTGGAGCCGCCGCTCCTGTTTCCCCCCCTCACCGGAAACACCCCTCCTTTCCCGGGTCGCTTTGCGTTTCCTCTTCAGTGCCACGTCCTCAGTTCGCTGGCAATCCTTCCCAGAGGCTGAGGGCTCTTGTGACCCGGATGTTGCGCGAGGGCTGGGGAGAAACGCGCGAGACCGAGATGGGGAAATGACGTTCAAAGGCGTCTACGCTGCCTCGAGGTACTTCCGGCAAAAGGGATCCTCTGCTGCAGCAGATCGTGGCTTGTCTTTTCATCCCTTGGGAAGACGGCTTTGTGTTGTTGTTGTTATTATTATTATTCAGTGGTCTTCGAGCGGTTGACTAAGCCCCAGTCGTGGTGTAGGAAGAAGATACTAGGAAAGTGAGAGATGCTATGAGGTCTGTTGCTTCGTCAGAGGGGAAGGCTTAAGCTGCATAGTTTAGAAAAGTCTACAACTGCTTAGCAGCCCCCTGCTAGTTGTGGGAAGTTGCAGTCCAAAGCATGTGTTGTTAGCTCTGCTTGTAGGTTCAGCCTCTTCATGCTGCAAATACAGATTAACGTGCTGGAACGTATTTGTAGTTTGCAGTTCAAAAATCCCTGCGCAGAGCAGGTTGGAGAAGATGCTGGATTGGGACAACCCCACCCACTGTTTTCTCTAGCACGCCACTTTTCTATACACAGAGATGTTGAGGTATGTAATCAAGGTGGGATAACCAGGGTGTTGTAGTGGAGAAAGGGATGGGATAGGACTCAGGAGGTGTGAGGGTTCGATGTCAGGCTCTGCAGTAATCCCAAATAAATTTGCAGACTTCTTCGGTTTGGAAATAGGAGTAACATTTATTGTATTATTTAACAATAGTCCCGTATCAATAAACATGTTCCAACTCTTCTCTCGATCAGACAACAGGTCTATCGAGGGCTTCCACTCTTCAAACTTGAAGGGGTTCCCTTCTTGAACGTTCCATGGTCCCAGCCATTCCGGTGCGGTGTCTGGATTCAGTAGAAGTCCTTTCTCCCCCTCCAATAAGGGGATGGTGTCTTCGTCCTGAAAGTCCACCCAGTCACTGTCCCGGGTGGGTTCCCCCGTCTGCCAAAGTCTTCCCCGGGCCCCATCCTCTGCATCTCCCGCATCCTCCATTCTGTCCTCGCCACTCTTTCTCTCTCCACTTTCTCCTTCTCTTCCCTTAGTTTCTTACGCCACTCTCTGGTCTCTTTCTCTCCCCAATAAGAGGGTTTAGGGGTTAGCTCTCTTCTCCTTCGCGCATCCGCCTCCTCCTTGGGGACTCTCAACTTCTCCACCTTTCCAGTCCAAGGATCTTCAACCCACATCCGCTCCCAACCTGCTGGAAGTCCCCCTTCTTCCCACTTTATATCTACCAACCCCGCCTCCACCATTTCCCGCGCTTTTCGTTCCCTTCCTGTCACACCAGTCCCAGGCTGATCAACCGTTAATTCCTTCAAACTCTCCTCTATCTTTCTGGGGTCTGGCTCGGGTTGTCTCATCTTCCTAGGCGGGGGAATAGGTGGGGTCTGACTCTCCTTATCGACCAAAGGAGGGAGGGACAGCACCCCTGTGAGAGGCTCCTTGCCCTCACCTCCAGTCTTACAGGAGGCTTGGGTTCGAATCCCTGCTCTGCCATGGAAGCGTACTGGGGGTGCAAACTGTTAAAACCACTCTTTACACATCTCACTAACTTTGAAAGCCCTGTTAGGGTCGCTATGAATCGGTTCCGATTTGAAGACCCGTATCAACAACAAGAGGTACAAGATCTATAAATCAGTGCCTGAACATCAAGGTAGTGGCTTTCAGCCATGTTAGTCTGTTTCAACACCTATCACAGGAGCACAGAAGAGTCTCCCCAAAGAATTTGAGCAGTATGAACACCTTTGGGCGACAACAGCACACTGTTGGCTGACCCTTTCATGCCAGATGCACTATTCGGTTGCTTCTGACACAAAGAAGAAGCATGTATAACAAAGTTGTAACACTTTTAAGGACTAACAGATGTATTTTAGTAAATGTCTTCTCATGGATTACAAAACACTTTCTCAAACACCATTCCAAGCTAAGGCAGTCATATATGATTGCTCATTGCAGTGTGCTCCAAACAGCTCAGATGAAGGGACATTTTCTCAAGGTACACCTGGACCAACGTTACTGTGACTGTAACCTGTTTGAACTTAATACACCATCCCATACCTTCTTTTACTGTTTGAAATATGCAACAGAAAGGAAGCAATTCCTCCAAAAATAGCTATTGAAGTATTCAGCCTTCTCGGATACCACGAGACTAAAAGTACTCTTGATCAGTCTTTGCAAAAACTGTGTTGTAGATGTAGCAAATTTCTGTTTTAACACATTTTAAACTAAAACTTGGCATATTGTATGACCCATGGGCTATTAAATCTAAATAAACTTGGACTTGAACATTGTGTCTGAGAAAATGGATTGTAGTCCAGAAAAACTCATACTGAAATACATCTGCTAGTCTTTTAAGTTGCAACGACATTTTTGTTTTTTACATACTCCCAAATGCAGTGGTACAATCTGGATACAGGTCTATCACCTAAAGGGATAAAGGTGTTATCAGATCAGATTTAGGGCAAGGACTTAGTGACTGATGACTTCCTATAATTGATCTCATTAAAACAGCAGAAAGTTGATTAAGCAATTAGTACACCTGGCATGTTTTGTGATGTAATCTCATTGAGTTTATATCACCGTATGCATTGTAGTTAGTATGCCATTTGTAATCCTGAAGATGACAGGATGTGTTTTCCTGTTGAAAGCATGATTTTTTTAATTGTTTTTATTTAAAAAAAATACTTCGAAGCTAAACCTGTGAGGTTTTTTGAGCCAATTCAGTCTGTTTGACTGAGATTGGTCTTCTTTTTCTGATTAAAAAACATTTGTAATGGCTATAAACCCATATTCTATAACCTTTAAATCTTGTGATCCCACAAGGCCCTCTGCATTTCGTATTGTACTTCATTCAGATGAGACCCTTGATTGGCTTGCACATGTTGCTGAGAATATCAAAGAGTATTTGGCTCTGTGCCTCATTCCTATCACACTGAGGCTATGTTTGGTGTCTATTAGAAAAAGGGAGGTCAGAGTGTTATGTGCACATGGAGGAAGCCATTATACTAGCTGCATTTTCTAGAAACAGCAAGTGCAGGAAGAATAGTAATACCATGCATTCTAGAATCACTAGCAACATGAGTATATTGGATAGGGTTGTGGAGTGAAGCTCACTATGATGTCTCTCTCAACCTATCTTTGCAGGGCAGTTACAAGCAATGTGTTTGGTTGGTGCTAATCCGAGCTGGGGGACACCACAGTCTGAGGAATGCATTTCATGTCTTTGCAGCTGTCGGTGGGGTGGAGACCCCCAGGAGTGGAAGACTGATTCAGCTGTACATTTCAAGATTCTTAATTCTTACAAAGAAACCTTTAAAAATATTGCCAAGACAAAGGAAGGAAATGATTTGTGTGTTTAGTTCCAGTGGGAACTTTTTTTTCCCCATGCTAAGGCTAATTGCCATGCAGAGGGACAATTTTTCTCAACATCCAGAAAATAGAAGGTTGAATGGTTTAAAACTGTGGTCTAGGTTAAAACTGTTGTCTGTCCAACCTCAAGCACTTGGTATTTACTTTTTAAAAACACACATATATGAATCCTAATCACACCATTAACGTATGTTGTGGCTGAGGCAAGGAGAAACAAATACAACCTGATCCTGAAGGATTAATGTTAAGTCATAGTGCCCTTATCTCTTTGCACATTATATCTCCATGGTACATTGCCAAATATTATAATTCATCAGTCTCTCTTCATTAGAATCAGGTAAATCTCTACTGCTTCTAATTATTAAATGTCATTCTCCTACTTAGACATATTTTAAAAGTTAAGATTCAATCCAAAACTAAAGATACCTTAGTAGAAGGGGTATAAGATTCAAAGACAAACCTGCCGTGCTGATAGAAGAAACAAAAGACATATCAGGAACGGTGTCCCCACCCTATATGCACTGACTATTATGTCTCAATCAGGATTTGGAAATAAAAGGCAAAATCTTGTGCAGTTACATCAGAAGCATAATTTTTAGAATCAAACTGCTGTAAGTTAATAACCGTCTGTAGACATTATCTGTTGCATGCTGAGTTGCATAACAGATAATGTCTATAAAGATTTCTTAGTACAATTTAATGCTAAAAGTTATGTCTTTTGTGTATCTATGCAACAAGATTTCAGTCAACATACTAATTTCATTCATTAACAATAGAATAGTTACTTCCACATTATACAGGAAGATAAGCCAACTGATGCATCTAGACTAGTGGTTCCACCCTTGGGTAACCCAAGGTTGCAATTCCCAGAAGCCTTCACCACCAGCTGTGCTGGCCAGAGTTTGTGGGGGTTGCAGTCCAAGAACATCTGGGTTGCCCAAGGTTGGGAACCACTGGTCTAGATAGTAAATATAACACATTTAATATGATAAAGTAGTAATGTCAACATTATGACAGTAAATTAACATGTTGCTTCCAAGTTCTGATCTGAATACTAAGTCTTATCTGCACTGTATTGTTCTTTCATACTTCCCATTCCTGAACAAAGAGTAGTGTCATAGTCCCTCTAGCACGGAGGTAAACTTCCTGTTAGCAAAGACTGCCACTGTTGTTCAAACATTCAGGGCAACTTTTGACTTGCAGGATCATTGGATGGAGAAGGCCGGCGGCTGCATATACAATGTTTCATTTTAAACCCAAAGAGAGATTTCTAATCATAGACCTTAATCTTCACTTCCCATGGTAGAGAGTATAGATGATGACTGAAGTATTGTCACTGACTGAGCATCTGGGTGGAACCAGTAGCTCTTCTCTCTTACTGCCTCATACGCACCAAATGTCTCTGCAGGTCCATGGATTGTGATTTGGCTGCTGACTTTATTCACAGCTCATTTGCTTCTATCTTTCCTTCTTGTCTGAGCCATGCAAGAATTGTATTCCTGATTGGCTCAGTCTTGCTTGGGTGCAGGATTGTTTTTCCTAGTATGGGACTGTACTTCAAGTTTGAACCATGTATCTCTAGTTTATAAACTTTACATTGTAGGCAGCCTTCCTTCTTAGGTGGGGCACACACATTTGCAGGATGGGCATTGGGGGTATGGTGTGGATAGGGCTAGCCAATCCTACCTGCATTCACTGATGGAGAGCACATTGTTCCAGATTTTTGAATTTTGATAAAATTCCTTTTGGTACACAGTAGAGGTACAGAGACTCACAGAGAAGAATAGTTACAAGTTCACCAGATATTTCACCCCTTTCTTATTAACTGGCTCTTAATGTTTCAATAACTCACTCTGAGAAATTTGTAGGAGAAAGAATTTTAAAAATCTTTATTTACAGTTGCTTGAACTTACAGACTTACTGCACACGTACTTAGTAACATATTTAGCAACCAACTACACTGATGAACAGCAAGCAAACAACTGCCACCAACCTAGGAAAGAGAGGAAAAGAAACACTCGGGGGTGGGTGGGTTTCGAATTCAAAAGCTGAAAGGAACACAAAAATACCAAAACTGCCAGTAGATGGTCAAGGCAAGACCTGGAATTAGTATTGCAAACCCTCTGAGCCAAAATCCTTGTTAATTAAAGAAGTTTTTGTATTTTATTAAAGACAGTAAAAAGGCAAAAAGATTCAAGAAGCTGAAAAACACATTTGGAGCAAAAATACGATAGAGACAAAGCTAAGGCAATCAGAACACACATGAAAATAAGAAAGCTGAACTAGTCTACCTAATACAGAGGTCCCCAACCCCCGGTCCACGGCCCGGTGCCGGTCCGTGGCCTGGGCCGGACCGGGCTGCCGAGACAGACCTCCCCCCGCACGCACTCACCCTCGTACCGCCCGTTTGCGCCTGTTCCTGTGCTCCAGCACGCCCGTGCAAGCGCCGTGCTGCCATTTGCGCATGCACAAACAGCGGCGCAGCGCGGGCGCGCACCCGCACGAGAGAGCGCATGCGCGCGAGCACGGGGGTTGCCCCACCTTCCCCAGCCAGTCCGCGGACCGAAAAAGGTTCGGGAACGCTGACCTAATACACACTAGTGTAGAAGTCAGCATAATTCTGAGGCATACAGAGTGCATCCTTCACAGCTAGACAGCAACTGAAGGTAGCATCTCTTAAGACATAAGCTAAGCTCACTCAAGTAACTTCTGAACCCTTTTTGATATATTAATGTCCTGTTCTAGACCCTTCCACCAATCAGGCATTGAGTTTCCCTCAAATGTTTGTGAAGACCAGAGTACTTTCTGCCCCTTCCCTTCTTACAAACCTAAATCATCTTCTAATTAGACCAGGGAACCAGCCTGCTTGGCTTTGAAGGCCTCTCTCTGATGAGACAACCTGCAAATGTTACCCCTTCCTTGTTACCAAGCAGGCATTGATCATTAGAGTTCTCAGCCAACCTTCCCAGGCAAGTCTTATTTTCTTGGGACAATAATTCCTAAGGAGCTAAGTGGATTTTCTTGCTCAAAATTCAAGTCATCCAAAGGTGCCACTGCAATTATTTGTTCAACTTGTCCTTGTATTCTTCTGTTTGCATGATTACTGTGGCGTTCTTCTGGAAGAAAAAGCAGAAGCAGGGGGGGAAAAAGAGGTGAAGTGACAAGGATCCTACGAAAAGCAAAACCCCCAAAAAGCAACATAACAAGAAAGGAGGGAAATGCTATCAAGTCCCTAAACTCAGATCCGGACATTATCATTCTGCCAGCAGACAAAGGCAACACCACAGTAATCATGCAAGCAGAAGAATACAAAGACAAAATCAGGGAACATCTAGACCCCACCACCTACAGAAAACTGAAACAGGACCCAACCAACAAAATCACAAAACAAACATGCTGATCGGGAGTTCCTCCTTGCACTCCAACATCCTTCAACGAATCTGCAAGACAGAAGCTCTCCCACCAAGACTATACGGACTCCCCAAAATCCACAAAGACTCAATCCCACTCAGGCCCATTGTAAGTGCCATTGGCTCCCCGACATATGAATTAGCAAAATACCTAGCCAACCTCCTACAGACCCACATTGGACAAACCTCATCCTACATCAAAGACTCAGGACATTTCATAAACAAGATCAGCATCCTAAAACTCAACCCCAGGGACAGACTGATCAGCTTTGACGTAGTATCCCTATTCACGAAGGTACCGATAAAGGACACTCTGACACTCCTTCAGCAGATCTTTCCAGAAGACATCATGGCCCTTTTCCAACACTGCCTAATGACCAGCTACTTTCAGTGGGATAATGAGTTCTATGAACAGACAGATGGAGTGGCCATGGGGAGCCCCCCCCCAGCCCGGTTATAGTGAACTTCTGCATGGAACATTTCGAAAAACAGGCCCTGGCTTCGGCACCCTTCGCACCCACAGTCTGGTTCCGATACATGGATGACACCTTAGCAATTTGGAGCCATGGTGAAGAAAAACTGGAAGAATTTCTAAACCATCTCAATAGCATCCACCCAAATATACAATTCACCATGGAAAAAGAAATAGAGAGCCAACTCCCTTTCTTAGATGTCATGGTCATACACAAAACTGACCTCCTATTGGGACACAAGGTCTACAGAAAACCCACCCACACAGACCGGTACCTACACAAAAGCTCCAACCACCACCCACAACAAAAAAGAGGCATAATCAAAACACTGGTAGACTGTGCAAATCGGAACTGTGAAGCTCAATTTCTCAGCACCGAACTCAACCATCTGAATTGTGCCCTACAGGCAAATGGCTATTCCAAAAATTAAATCACAAGAGCCATCAAACCAAGAAAACAACACCGAATTGAAGAAGAAAAATAGCCACCCACAAATAAAGTATTTCTGCCATACATCAAAGGGGTCACGGACCACATGGGGAAACTTTTGAAAAAACACAACCTACAAACAGTATTCAGGCCCACCACAAAAATACAACAAATGTTACGGTCAGCAAAGGACAAAAGGGACCCCCTCACCACTGCAGGAGTATACCGGATACCTTGCAGTTGTGGCCAGGTATATATTGGGACCACAAAATGCAGCATCCACACCAGAATCAAAGAACATGAAAGACACTGCAGACTAAAACAACCGGAAAAATTGGCTGTAGCTGAACATGCCCTGAAACAAGCTGGACATGAAATCCTATTTCAAAACACAGAAGTACTGACCAACACCAGTAATCATTATGTTAGACTACACAGGGAAGCCATTGAAATCCACAAACATCAGCACAGCTTCAACAAAAAAGAAGAAAGTCTAAAACTCAACAAAGCCTGGCTCCCAGCACTCAAAAATACAGCCTGCAAAAAGGTCAACGAACTTTACCCAGCCACAAGGACCGGTGATCACTGCACACAAAAGACTAGCTAATGACACCCATCAATCACAGTGACAGATCATCTCCCCCCTTATCACAACAATACACCCACAACAAAAAGCACCCTGATCACCATAATCACCCAATCTCCTGAAAAGGACAAAAAGCTGATCCCACAGCTACAAATACTCAACTATCCCACACAGTACACTAGAACACAGACAGAGTTCTAACTCCTGTCCTCTTGTGAAGGAGAAAAGGATACAAGTGTGCCGTCCTCATCAACAAGACCCGAAAAAGAGGAAACAGAGATCAAAGAGGGAAACGTAGGAGAAGTAGCAGGAGTGTTGGTAGAAGGGAAGAAGGAAATAGAAGTTTGTTTAGTGGAAGAGGGAGAAGGAAGAAAAGGGGAGGAGTTAAAACTCTCTCTGTGGGAGGAGGAGATAAAAGAAGGAGGGGAACGGAGGTTTGGGAGCAGAGTGGTAGAGAAAGGGAGACGAGAGGTTCAGACAGAGGTAGATTTAGGGAAAGTTGACCAGAAGCATGAAAAGGCGCGCGATCTACTAAAAGACTTCCCAAATCTGAAAGTAGGAGGTCTACTTCTGAACCCAGAGATCCCTAGAGGAGGAGAAACGGTCTATGAGATGCAGGAATGGACTGTAATAGTGTTTCTGCGTGGGCAAGGACGTGGGAAGAAGGTGATTCACCCCAATCCGGTATGCAACAACCCATCGAAGGAGGGAGGTTGGGCACGCCACCCATGTTGTGGGACAGTGTGTGCGATGAGGAGTGCCCCTCTGCGCAAGATTACCAATCGCGAGCGGTTTGGTCCAGCCCTGCAGTGAATGGACTAAAATTAGATGAAGGAACCCCGTTAACCTGTTATGGACAATTACCCGATTTGTTGTGTTTTGACCCGGTTGTTATTAATATTGAGACTCCACATGTGAATAAATCAAAAAGCGTTAATCCTTTAAGTCAGTCTCAATCTCTTCTTCCCGCCAAAAGTGAGGAACTGTCACCAGTTTTAAAAGAACCCAATCACACCTCTGAAGATGCCAGCCACAGAGACTGGTGAAATGTTAGGAAGTAAAACCTCCAGAACACGGCCAAACAGCCCAAAAAAACTACAACAACCATCGGATCCCAGCCGTGAAAGCCTTCGAGAATACAGTATTAATGACCTTAACCTAGATATTTTCATCTTGTTGACTTTCTCTCTCACTTTTGTCACCAATCTTTTATGTTAAAACATACTTTTTAAGGATTACATCCAGTGCAATCAGGTGTGCGCTTTTTCAGCCATCTGTTTACACCCTGAGTTTTTCCATTGTTGAGCTCCTCCAGCTTTTTAGCTTTCTGAAGCACTTCATGGAAAGTATAATTGTTTTGAAACTGTTTCTTTGTTTGTAATACTGAACTGATAATGGCCACAGAGTCCTTCAGCCCTGCCTCTTAGGCTTACAAGATCTTGTCTGTAGATACAGGAATCTCAAGAACTTCCTTCATCAATACTAAATAAAAATAATAATTCAAGTTATCTCAGGACAGCAAGTAGACTTTCACTATGGGTAACATCATACAGTATCTGTTCAAGCTGTTGCATTTTAGAAAACATAAATAATGGCTGAAATCCAGAAATGTAATATTATGCTGTGTACGTCTGATAACATAATTAGCTGTGACCATATTTTGGTAATCAAAAGTTTGCTACCTGCCACCCCGCCCCCTGTCCCCAGTTCCAGGCCTCCCTCAGGGTCCCTTTGGTCTTGGGGAAGCCTTTGGGGGCATCAGGAAAGAGGTGGGAAGTCTGAAATATCTGAAAACTACCACTGGTGAGACTACTGGGACCAATGGCAGTAAATTTCAGATATTAAAGACTCCTGTCCCCTATCCTGCTTTCTCCAAATGCTTCCCGAGGACCAAAGGGATCCTAAGAGAGCCTCAGGGGGCGAGGGGTAGGAAACGTTTAATTACCAAAATAAAGCCATGGCTGATATGTCGTCAAATTTAACGTGCTGTAATTTTACATTACTGAATTTTAGCCAATGTTTCTACAATTAGAGCAATGTTCCAATGACCTGACAAGGTTCCAAAAAACAAGGCAGGCTTTATCTTTCACACAAATGTGCAACTTTTCATGCTTAAAAATGTATTAAACGTAGCATATGGATGAAAATACTGCTTGGCAGGTTTTTATATCATCTTCATTTTCAACAGACAAAGACTGCAGATGGGGACTGCAATTACGGCAATGAACATATGGGACTTTTCTTTCAAACTTCTGTCAAATTGGAGCTTATGCTCTTCCTTTTCTGTCAAATCAATTCTGATTTATGGTGACCCTTTGTTCAGGGTTTTCTAGGTAGAGAGTACTCAAAAGTGATTTACCATTCCCTGCTTTTGGGGACACCCTGGGATTGTGCAACTTGCCCAAGGCCACACAGGCTGGCTCTTCTGGGATGCACAAGGGGGAATTAATTGAACTCCTAACCTCAGGCTCTGCAGCCAGATACCTAACTCACTGAGCTATCCAGCCAGCACAGAGGCTTAATAATTTAAATTTGATCCAGATTGTTTTCTTCCAGCACTTTCTGTGTCGGCTCCTAGACGATGCAGGATCCAAAGTAATGGCAATTATTGTGCATAGCAAAGATTAATAAAATTGTCATTTTTCACAAACCAAATTCCTAAAGCAACATTTTCACACTGTGTCTCTGTTGCAGGGGGTCTTAACAACAGTCTATGAATCTGTATGGGGTCTATGGATAGATTTTGGGAGTCCTTGAACAAGGACAATCAAGATAAATGTTTAAACTTTTTGCTATGTAAATAAGTACTGACTTGAGAGCTCAATACGTTGGAGTAAAGGTAAAGGTTTCCCTTGACAAATTGTCCAGTCATGTCCGATTCTAGGGGGCGGTGCTCATCCCCGTTTCGAAGCCGTAGAGCCAGCGTTTGTCCAAAGACAGTTTCTGTGCTCACGTGGCCAGCGTGACTAGACACGGAACGCCGTTACCTTCCCACCATGGTGGTACCTATTTATCTACTCGCAATTTTTACATGCTTTCGAACTGCTAGGTTGGCAGGAGCTGGGACAAGTGACGGGAGCTGACTTCGTCACGTGGATTTGAACTGCTGATCTTTCGACCTTGCAGGCCAGAGGCTTTGCGGTTTAACCTGCAGCGCCACCCACGTCCCACATAGTACCTGACTGAAAAGTCTGGTTTCAGGAGCTTGATTCCCCACTGTGCCTCTCAGAAGAGCCAGCCTGTGTAGCCTTTGGCTATCCGCATGGTCTTAGAGCACCACCAAAAGAAAGGGCTGGTAAATCAGTTTTCCCACAGTATTTTATACCTTGGGAACTGTAAAAAGAGTTGCCCTAACTTGGAATCGACTTGATGGTGCATAATTAAATTCAGTATATAAAGAGGTAAGTACTGGTAATTGGAAAATAATTGTGAGAAGTGTTTAAAAAAAACCCCACAAACCTTTGGTTACTGTGTTTATTTTTCTGCATAGAAATCCTCCAGAGGCCACGTACTGAGATGCATGCATTGGACAAAATAGTTATAGTCCAGGTGACCAATCAGCTAACTGCAATGTGCACAGCAGTGTTTCTGACCCTGTAGAGCTGTTTTCATTCGTTACCATCAATTCCTAAAGAAAAGGAATACACTTTTATTACTTCTTACATCATCAGGCAGACATTTCTATTTTGGTAGTTGGATTGAGAATACAACTGAAAATTCAACTGATCATATGCAGCACGTGGTCTGAACAAGTAGAGGGAGAGCCTCACTCCATGAGAGTGGCATGAGGCACCACTAATGTTGCTCAGACCTCAGGCCACCATTGCCCATTATGTGCCTGATCCCTGTGTACTGCTGTGGCTAAGTGGTTGAAGAGCTACTGTCTCACCATTTGCAGTGTGGATTCATGTTCCAGGAGTTTCTAATCTACACTCCCAAGTTTGCGCGTTGGAGGTGGGGTACTGTTTTCCAGCTTTCTCCTCTTTTCCCCCCCAACATTTATCTCTGGCATTTTATCCAATCATTATTAAGAAATCTGTCAAAGATCAGCTTGGTGTTACCTATTCCTTTTCCCATATACATTATCTATTGTTCTAATTTTAATTGAGGTAAATTCGGATTTTATTACATCATTATTTTACTTATTTATCTGTTATTACTCACAGGAGAATCTAATCCAGGCATTGATAGCCTTAAATTTTTATAGCAGGATTTCTTTTTAACCCTTGGAGGATAGTCCAATGGAAAAGTCTCCTGCACCAACTTCTATGGAAATAATGACTGGCAACTTTCATTGATTTCTAAATATCCTATGCCGACCAGTTATGCTCATTATTTTACTTTGAAGAAATTGAGTTTGCTTTAATTGAGGTGACAACAGAATCTGGAGGTTCTCTGTAGTGAATATCAGAAGGGAAAGCCTACAGGAATTCCATGTTTTATTGCAGTGCTTAAATTAAATCCTCTCCAGCTGGAAAAGTGTGAGACAAAGCTCTGGAAAGAGACAGGAGGTGGGCTATTTATAACCATGCTTTAGTGAGAGATCCAGGATCTATTGCTGGCCAGGAGGTGGAGGCACTCAGAGGGTGAGATTGACAAGCTCCATGTGCCAAATGACACTGGCCGCTTACCAAAAGTGGAATCAAAACGGCTGGCAGTAGTTTGTTCAAGCAGCTGGAGGTCTGGAAGACTATGGAGTGTGGGTCTTGCTGGACTGAACTTTCTTATGCATGAGCACCAGGTGGAGAGGAGACAGGAGAAAGGAGTTTCAGGACGAACCTCAGAAGACAAATGCCACTTGCAGCAATGAAAGCAGGAAACATCATTCCTTAAGAGCTGGAGGCTTAATTTAAGGAGAGGACATTTGTCACCAAAAGAAAGAAAACACGCTAATATCATGGTTGCTGAAGAAGAGGTGGTTGTCACTCTCTCTGGAGGCGCCCCGTGGGGCTTCCGGCTCCAGGGGGGCTCTGAACAGAAAAGACCCCTTCAAGTATCAAAGGTAAGAAAGGAAGAGTTTGACCACTTCTGGGAGATACCCAGGCAGAGAGGAACATGGCTGGACTATGTTTGCTGCATTCCAAAGCATGACTTTTCAAGGTGGACAACGTGTCCAATCTCCAAACCACTTTCACCAGAGTTAGAAGGTCTGTCTTGTTGGGCTTCATCCCAAATGTGCAGTTGTACACACAGTTGCCTCTTTTAACATAGTTATTTCCAAGAAGACATGAATAGGACTGGGCTATACAGCAATGTGTGGTTTGTCACCTTCCTGTGCATCTTACGAATGCCATTCCCAAAAGCCAGCTTTATATGAGAGTACTCTTTATTCTGAAGCTGTTTTTCTGGTGCTGTTTGTTGTAGTGGTGTCTTTCAAATGTTAGTGCTCAAGGGCTGAAGACAAGGTGGTAAATAAGAGGATATCCAGATTCAGTAGGGTTTCATGTATAGCTGTAACATTTTAAAATAGATTTCTCACTTTAATCATGTAAAAGTTTTAAAGTGCCTAAAAGGGTTTTCCAAGTTAACCAGATAGTAGATTTAAGTTACGTATATACTATGATTACTTACAAAAACTGGAGATATCAAGTACCATCTTAAAATAATTATTTTGTCATTTATCTCATATTAGATAGAATTTATCCTAAGGTGATGCCTGCCTCCTATGATACATGTGCATTATCCACCATCAAAACGTCTTTCTTCAGAAGTCTTTTTTTATCCATATGCCAATGTATTAATTAGCCTAACCAACTTAAACTCATATGATTAATTAACTAAGATTTCTTTAATTGGCTGACAGCCCAAATTTTAAAATTCCAACATTCATAAACAATCACTTTTTAGATCCGAGGGCTGTTTAACATTAAGAATGCTACAAACAAAGCAGCTGCAATATTATGCATGAATCGTCACTTGCTCATATTAGGAGCCAATACTGTTAACAGATCATTAGAAGCACAGCTCCCTTGAGAAGAAAATATTGTCTATTTATTCTGACACAAATTTGCCTTAATCCATATTTAGCAAATTAATCTGCTTTCCTCCCCACCCCCCCAAATAATTGGTCAACTGACAGATAACACAGCTTTGTTCACATGTCTAATATCTCTGTCATGCCTGGAGGGATAAAAGTCATAAGAGGACTAAAAATGTGTTTGCTTTAATGCATGATGTAAACAGCCAAACTGAGTCAGGGCTCTCGAGGTGGTGGATGAGCTGTTACCACCACCCACTCTCTGCTGCCTGAGCTGGACTCTGCCAACCGGCCTTTTTCTAGCCACTGCTCAGCTACATGAGCCCAGTCATTATTTACATAGCATGATGTGCTGTGTGGGTAGTGGCAACAAGAATGACACTGTCCTCTTCTTCTCCCTACTGGGTGTTGCAAGGGGGGAAAGCGCTTATTTTCTAGGCTCAGTCAGTGGAAAAACTTGCATCAGCACTGATGATCTGACCCAAATTAATGGAAATGTACGCAACTTGATGGTAGTTCTTGACTGCATTGAAATTGTCAAGAACATTGCTAATCTCTGATTTGGGCTTATAACAGTCTGAAGTGGCTTCCTCAGGAAGCAGATGTAGGAGAACAGGGAGCGGCAGCAAGAGATTGGAAGACAGAACTGTGTGTATGTTGTGCCTGTCACACACCCTCCCACTGGCAAGCACACTCAAGGATGCTGTTTGGTTGTCAATGTTAAAGTAAGGTTCATCTTCCAGAATGGTCGGCTTCTGTATGTGAAATGAGAATGGAGGCCCCCCTCTTGTCCACCACAGGCAACTGTATGTCTGGAGAATCAGTCGTCCCTCATTCTGTTTCAGAAATTGTGTACTTCCTGTTCCTTTTACCAGCATCTGTTTAGCACTGTACTGCAAATTATAAGTAAAACTAATAATAATAACAAAGCAATGCTATATTAATCGTTACTTATGAAAGAACAGGTTGAAGGGAGACCAAGACGAGAGGAAGGTCTCTAAATGCTGATGAACTAAAAGCTAACTCTGAGATTTTATTAAGAGACGAATGCCCCAATCTAGCCCTGACAGCAAAGTCTCTGAGATCAATCTTCTTTTCCAGATGGATCTATATGAGAGCAATTAAGAATAGGTTGCCAGATCTCAGGATACTAGTTGAAGTCTCATGAAACAGCTATGGTTCCCTGAGGAGAGAGAGAGAGAGATTTTGGCCACATTATCTTGGAGGAGGAGAAAGCTTAATTTTATGTGTGTGAGAGAGGTGGCTTTAAAGCCTGGGCCGCCATCTCCTCCCATTCCCTGTTAGGGCTCAGTGGCTGAGTTTGAAGGTGTCTCGTGTGTGTTGCCTGTGCACAACCATGGAACGTCAAAAAGCCAAGCGTCAGGGGTTGGGCTGGGAAAAAAGCCAGTGGGTGCATTGTTTATTTAAAATATTTTTCTCCTAAAAATAACCCAAGGCAGCTTACTTCACCAAAAGCACAATACTAAAAGCTAACAACAGTAACTTATTCAAATATTTAAAAATAATTAAATACGTAAAGATTCTAGTAAATATGTTAGTAAAAGCATTACTAAAACAGATTTAAAAGTAACACAATTACAAACAATATACGATACAAAATACATCCTATTTTAAAACCTCTCATAGACCGCCAGTCACTAAGGGAAAGCCCTGCATGCATTTGGTCCCATTGTGCCATTTGGAGGAAGACAGAGAATGGAGCAGTGCCATCAGGACTTATGAGCCTTCTTGCTATAAAAGCCTTGGTAGCAGCTATGAAGAGCTGGTGGAGGGGGGGGGGGGGATCTGTCCACAGACCACAAGTGAGCTTCTCACAAGCTTGAGTAGCAACACAGGATTTGGAAATGTTCTACCTCTGCAACCTTGGGCAAGCTGCATGGTTCCAGAGTGCCACTAGAAGGAGAAAATGCTAAACTACCTCTGAGTACTTTATACCTATAAAAACCCTAAGAGAGTCACCGTAAGTCAGAATTCACTTGACAGCACATCATCAGTATTATTGGGTCACATGTGCAGTTGGTAAGGCAATATGTGATGTGAGCCCTAGCGGGAAAGACTGCAGTGGCTGGGTGCATTTTGCCATCTACCTACATGCAGAAATATGTATGTTCTTTTCCCTTACTTTGATTTTCCATGTGACCTGGGTCACTGAATTTTACTTGGATTCTGGGCCCAGTGACCTGCATTTCTATTGTGCTGTTTTTACATTAGCTGTCCAAAAAGCAGTTTCAACCTTCTTCCCAAGCTTGCCTGCCGTGTCACAATGAAATCACTATGAATGACGTGAGCCCATCCCCAGGTTTTTATCCTGAAATATCAGGGAATATGATACTGCTGACCTGGTAAGTAGCCCCACAAAGGAGGGAGATGAATCTCAGGACGTGGATGCTAGAGAAGAACAAAGTTTGATTTGTTTGTAAAATAGATTTAAACTCTGGGTGCCCATTTCATTCCCCCCCCCCCCCAGCCTAATCTTGACATGGACCATATGCACATCATGCAAGATGATATCACAGCAGCTGGGCCCACTAAGTCTGCTAATAGTGCAATAGGGTCATTCCCCAGCCATCCCTGCAGACAGGTTTTGAGTTTCCTCAATGCTCCTCACAGTTACTGTTTTGGGGTCCAGTGCACAAAGGGAAACAGAAGAAGATACAGAATACAAATACCCACCTAACACCATTGGTAGGGCACATAAATAGGTCACACACAGTTCTCTTGGGACAAAGGTTCTTGGATAAGGATGTCATATTGCCTATTTGGATTTCCTTTACCTGAATTCTATGCATGTGACCTGGTGCCCATTTAGACCAGAAACTGACACCTCCCAGCTTCCTTTTTTTTTTTAACTTGAAGAGTTAACAGCTCTTGTAGAATTTGAGACATGAAGCAAAACATTCACTTTCAACTCAGCTGTTTTGTTATAAGAGTCTGCTACTGCCTGTCAAAGTATGTAGCCAATGAGTGAAGCCATAGGCAGTTTGATTGTCACCTACAGATTTGTGAATTAGAATGACGCATTGTCTCCCACATCCTGAGTAAATGCTCCAATGTTGGGAAAACCTACCCTGTTTGCAGAAAGAAGAGTTCCTTTCTATAGACTCTCTTGCAAACAGTGGCTGAAATCCTGTTGCACAGTTGCCACGGCAAGCAAAAGACATAACTATTGGAAGCAAATTGCTGCAAGTTAAGAAATCTCTGTAGACATTTATTTATTTATTTATTTATTTATTTATTTATTTATTTATTTATTTATTTATTTATTTATTTAGCTTCTGAACCACCCGTCTGACCAATGGTTACTCTGGACAGTGTACAATAATAAACAATATAAACATACAATTCAAAGAAACAACCATTAAAATTGTATTCTCGAAGGCTTTCACGGCTGGGATCCAATGGTTGTTGTAGGTTTTTTGGGCTGTTTGGCCGTGTTCTGAAGGTTTTTCTTCCTAACGTTTCGCCAGTCTCTGTGGCTGGCATCTTCAGAGGACAGGAGTTAGAACTCTGTCTGTGTTCTAGTGTAGTGTAATTGAGTATTTGTAGCTGTGGGATCAGCTTTTTGTCCTTTTCAGGAGATTGGGTGATTATGGTGATCATTAAAATTAATTTCAAATTACTTAGTGGCTGTAGTTGTTAAATGTATAGTCTATAGTCTCAGCAGAGCTATTAGGGTGGTATAGTTTGGAAACCTGTCAAAATAGAAGAGTTTTTAAAGATTTCCTTGAAATCTCCAGCCAAGGGGCCAGGTGAATTTTGGGCAGCAATTCATTTCTTTTTCTTTTTTTTAATTTTTATTTTAACGATAACTCTAACATTAACATTAACATAAAATACATAAACCAAAATACAAATTAACTGTGTTCCCCACCACCACAGACGGGACCTCTTGCAATAATCTTCTTCCTCCTCCATCTATATTCTTCTTCTTCTTTTATTGTCCTCTTCTCCAGAACTGCATTTATTCTTGATTTGGAACTTTCCCTTTTCCTCTTGTTAACACATATTCCAAAAATCTGCCCCATATATCATAAAAATTATTCTTTTTCATCTCTCCTTTCTTAACCTTTAAATTACAAGTTAGCTTATCATTTATAGCTATATTCCATATTTCATTATACCATTCATCCATTCGAAATTCAGATTTTGATTTCCATTGCCTAGCTATTATTAGTCTAGCTGCTGTTAATAAATTGGTGATCAATTCTTTAGTCATCTTATCATATTCCACATTCTCAAATATTGATAACAAAGCAATCTCAGGATTAAATTCTATGTCTTTTTCACATATGTCATTTAGTTCTTTAAAGATTAGTTTCCAAAATCTTTGTACTTTTTCACATTCCCACCACATATGAATGTACCAATTTCCTTCTCACATTTCCAACAGACATTCAGATAACTAGCGTTAATTTTATTCAATTTTGTCAGTGTTAAATACCATCTTAAACCCAATTTCAAAAATTTTTCTCTTATTCTCACTGGCATAAATCTTAAAACCCTCATGTTCTAGTGTAGTGTAGTTGAGTATTTGTAGCTAAGGGATCAGCTTTTTGTCCTTTTCAGGAGATTGGGTGATTATGGTGATCATTAAAATTAATTTCAAATTACTTAGTGGCTGTAGTTGTTAAATGTATAGTCTATAGTCTCGGCAGAGCTATTAGGGTGGTACGGTTTGGAAACCTGTCAAAATTTTTAAAGTTTTTAAAGATTTCTTTGAAATCTCCAGCCAAGGGGCCAGGTGAATTTTGGGCAGCAATTCATTTCAAAGCAGGGGAGCCACTGCTGAGAAGGCCTGGCTCCTTGTTTTCTCCTTCTGGGCCTCTCTCAGGATTAGCATCCTCAGCTACCTGACCTGAGATGCACAGGTAGGATGGGCAGCCCCTCTTGGAAGGAGACATTCTGTCATGTACTGACATGATCTGTTGCAGGCCAAGTCGCTTCCAAATGTTACACCTTTTGTATACGTTTGCGATAGGATTATGGCCCATGCATAGAAGGCAGTGGGCCATAATGATTCTATACAGATTCTGGTCAGGATCATGCACAACTTCATGGAATACGTCCATGTCCCAGATCAGCTAACTCGGATGGCATAATTGTGTCATCCTGTGTTGTGCTTTCAGTAGATGAGAGGTTTTACATGTTGTGCATTTGTTGGCTGTTGGTTTCTCTTTATAGTGGAACCAGACCACACATAAAAGTATGGGCTTGTAACACCCACCACACATGGTATGACAGAATTTCATCAAATGATGATATAGATATCTCATGCCACAGTGCAAGTGCCCTAGCTCTAATGGCTGTGCCAAGCTTCTGATTCTCAGGAGGACAGTACTTAAAATTTTAAGCATATATAGGTTGTGGCACAAATAACGTACTTTAGCACAATACATTACAAATATCTACACTAGTATCATTTTAATGTATAGGTATGGATCCTGCCTGCTAAGGAACAGAACTTGTCAAGATTTATTTTATTTCCAACACATCCTTCTATCTTCCCCCCCTCTTGACCCTTTAGCTTATTTTAAAGAACAAAACAAAACACTAGTAACTTGTTATTTTATTCTGCATAAGGTCAATAAACTATCAAATATCTTCAGTAGCTATTCTAGAGTGTGCAGCATTAGTCCTTGGCATTTGTCCTCGGGCATGACATTAGATTTCACCTTCCTTCCAGAGCCAAGCAACAGAAAACGAGTACTCTTTGCTGCCTGTTTTCATTTCAGTGGTCAGTCCTTTGTGTGTTGGTTTGCTCCTACTACTGGCTTTTAAGAAACTCAGACTGACATTTTCTGTGGTATTTTTTAGATTTTTTCCCCTCTTTGCATAGTTCAGCAAAATAAAGTACCCTGTTTCCCTGAAAATAAGACCTAACCTGAAAATAAGACCTACTGTACTATGATTTTTCAGGATGCTCGTAATATAAGCCCTACCCCAAAAATAAGCCCTAGTTAAGTGAAACCCCGTCCTCTACCATTGTGCAGCAACCAGAAGAAGATGACATGACTGTGTTTGAATAAATGTAGATTGTTGTACATGGAAAAAAAACATCCCCTGAAAATAAGCCCTAATGCGTTTTTTGGAGCAAAAATTAATATAAGACCCTGTCTTATTTTCGGTAATAGTTGGCTTCAATTTAGTGGATAGTTATATTACGTTACAACCACTGAGATTTCAGCACACTTTTATCATGGGCTGACTGGACAACTTCTGTTGGCTCTGTCATTCTTAAAATTCTCAAGCTTTCAAACTGTTAAAGTATGTTAGACTTTTTCATGTGTTCATCCTCTGTCACAGAAGAGGGCAACCTGATGCCTTCCAGATATTTTGGCCTAGAACTCTCATACATCTCCCTAGAACTCTCATACATCATTCATTGATTCACTGGGCTATAAAAATGACTATTGGGTTTCAGACATCCACGTTATACACCCACAAAATGGGTCCTTTAGCAACTGGCTTGTGGAAACCCAATCTTCACCCAACTAGGAAATATTGTAGAGGAGAGCCATGGGAAGCTGCTCTACAATTTTGGTGTCTCTCGGTGCCTGTGGGAAAAGTTTCCTGGGGGCCCCTCTTTGTGGGTGTATAATTTGGATGTCCAAAATCAAGTCTTCACCAAACATGGAAGGATTGTAGAGGCAAGTCAGGGGAAGCTTCTCTGCAAATTTTGTGACTCTAGGTGCTTGGGGAGCAGTTTTATAGGGTTTTAAAGTCAAAACTGAATTGACAAATCAATTAGTCAATTCATCAGAAAGAAATCCTAAATTCATAATTTATGTATTCTCGAAGGCTTTCACAGCCGGAATCCGATGGTTGTTGTAGGTTTTTCGGGCTGTTTGGCTGTGTTCTTAAGGTTTTTCTTCTAATTTATGATTTGTCTACCTTGACTCGTCTATCACAAATCAAAATGAATCACCATTTTTCTGATTCATGCCCATCTCTAATTGGAGCATATGGTAGCCTCATAACTCTTGGTAGTCTGAGATTATAATATTTATTTGGTCTTCTCAAATGGATTAGAGAATTGGTTGTTTCAAGTGTTTCATCTTTCTCCCAGGGTTAGCACAAGGAAAGAAGATGTAGGTTTTTAATATCTGCATATTGATGGGACTATAGCCCAAACATCCATCCAGATTATCTCTCCCAGTCCTTTCACAGAGATGTTGAACAATCTTGAGGAGAAGTCAGAAGAATGTGAGCACTCCATAAACTAAATGCCGTGGGTTAGAATATTTATCTCCCGCTATCACTTGAGAGTGATAGAGGCTTGTTTTGTATCTGAAAAGCATATAATGTTGATAATTACTGAAGGACTGTGCATTGTCTCCTTAGACTAATGGAAAATTCAGTCGGAATGCAGCATGGGAACCTGCTGTGAGTTGACTGATGTTAAACTCCATTCATTATGGCAGCTGCTTATTCTGCTGAATTAGCTCTTTTAGAGGAGTCAGGTTGTGATACTGGACACTTCATATCCATTCCAGCAAAACAGCTGTTTAGAAGTTTTTCACACTATCAGTGCACTGCAGGAACACATTAATCATTTACTATTTAATTACACGACTGTTCTTCAGATGCCCAAGATGGAATGTGATGTTTCTGTGTGTTCTGGATTTGGGGCAATTCATGGTATTTATTTATAATATGCAAAATATGGCCTGTACTCTTGTAGTGAAGATGTGACAGATCCACCCTGAAAATGGCAATTTATGCCTGTTTGCGTTTTCTCAGAAAATGCAATTCTATTCCACACACCACGATTTAAGAAGGCTAATGACAAGCTTGAACATATCTGGAAGAGGGTGACCAAGATAGCGAAGCGTGTGGACATTAATAAGCCCCACAAGGAAGTTAGGTGTGTTTAGCTTGAAGGAAATAACTCTTATGGCCCCTTCCAACTCTGCAGTTCTAGGATTCTATGATCCAGAACCTATTGATAGGTATCCGGAGGGATTTTTTGTGTAATCAGATGAACTGTTGCCTATCACTTGTGATGAGAATGCAGCGAGAGGGATCTGGCCTGCTCTTGTAGATCACAAAGATCAGTACCAGATGACCTTTTCCCACAGCATGCAACACAGTTACGGCGGCTATCATTTTCAGATGGCATTTCACACCAGTTCAGTCTCACTTGTGTAAGGGGTCACATATGAATTTGGCATGTCTAAAACTTTGACAGTGTTGTTGTATAGACTCGGCCACAACTTTATAGTGACTCTGTTGCTACACTGTAATGCTCATGTTGCTACACTGTTAGTCAGTTGACTTTTTCCTAAAAAGGACCCAAGGAGGAGTATGGGATGCCCTTTGTATTGCTCAAAGTGTTGGTGCAATAAGCCAATGTTAAATAGGAACCACTGTGATTTCACATTGATGGGACTATAGCCCAAACATACATCCAGATTATCTCTCCCAGTCCTTTCATAGAGATGTTGAACAATCTTGAGGAGAAGTCAGAAGAATGTGAAGTCAGAAGATATCAAATTTCACATTGATATCAACTCCCAGCAAAATCTAGAAAAGCAGCTGGAGAATGTTTTAACTTAGCAGGTCACACTGCAACTGAAATTAAGGTACCTATTCTTTAATGGAAGATCTTTGAAAAGAAAAACCAGTGTGGGGGAAAAAATTACAATTGATTAGGAAATTCAATTTGGTCCCCAGTAATATGAATTAAGATTTTGGACATTTAATCACACTGTCGCTGACGTTCTGTTGCATAGCATAGTAAGTCACACTAGAGTAGGCCCATTGAATTAGTGAGGATTTGGTGAGTCAATTCCTCCATAACTTCCATTGATTCAAACAGGCCTATTCTAGTGCAACTTGCTAGGCTAAACAACAAGATTTCAGCCATTATATGTGGAATAGCTTTACCAATTCAAGGATGTTTCTATTATCATCTACACTATTTTGATAATAATATATGGAACTATATTGCTTTTACAATATTGTTACTGTTCTTTCTGCACTCAGTCTTTTCCTTTCCTCTCTACCTTTACCCCCACACCATCGTATGCATTTGTGCCCGACCATCCCGGCCATGTAGACTTACAGTTCAGGTATCTGATGTCATGGACTCTGATCCACTGAGAAACACTTCTCCCTTGAATTGCATGGGTCTGAACGGCATGGTTTTAGTTATACACAGGTTTTTTTCAATAAATATTCCAATGAATAAATAAATATCCGATAGATAAATATTCAATAAATGCTGTGCCCCTGGCCACCCAGAACCCCATGAGTTTAACACTGAAGGTGTCAAAGTGGTCCCTCAAACACAACATCTCTAATTCAGCTTCTAGATCAGGGGGTCAATAAGGACCTTTAAAGCACACATGGAACTATATGGAAAGGATTGTCGAGAGGCCCCCGATAGAACTGGTGTGTGTGTGCTTGTGTGTGAATCAACTGTCATGCTTTTTAGTTATGTTTTGGGGAAAATAAAAGTTATACATGGGTTTTGAACTACACAGGGGTCTAACTTCCTAATCTCAATGTTGTTGAAGGGAGGCATGCCATGCAGCAACTGATTCAGTGGGTCTCCTCAGGTTTAAGGCTAGCAGTTGGATTCAGGCTTTGGACTTCAGGGTGCCACAAGATGCTTTGTTTTGGGTGAACTGATCAATCAGGGTGTTTCAAGATGAGGATGTTATCCTAGCAATTGGATAGGGCATGCAGATGATGTTGTCCTATGTTGATAACTTTCCTGTGTTTTCTTCCCACTTCTTCAATCTTTTTGTTCTTACCCTAAAGAACTGTTAAGGAGGGAAAGATGTGAGTGGTGCATGATGTCTTTTCGCTGATAACCCTAGAGCCATCTGTCTGAAAGCTTACTCCAGTTGTGTTTCAAGATGGATGTATAAGTTTATCAAGATCCCCCTCTGGGAACAAGAACAGTTGGGAATCTGTTCATCTTATTTTTAGAATAATCTCCATGGTAGGATTTGGCAGTGAAGATGGAGACTTGGCTCCACATTTCATAGCCCTAGTGATTGAAAATCCGTAGGAATATCAGAGTAGACTGTTTTTGTTAGACAAACTAGGTGAGGTGGCTTGCTCAGAAATGGGTTTGCCAGTGAATTCCTGCCTAAATGAGTGTGTGCGTATGTGTTCATGTACAGTTTTTGGAGGGGGTAATGGCAGCACAGTCTTGGTGGCCAAAAGGATGAAGCTCAGTCCTTTTAAACCTCAGCCAGGGTTTTCCTCCCCTCCTAAGTAGCTTTCTAAAGTTACAAACACCCTGGTGAGGTTCCATGATTGAAACTAACCTCAAGAGGAAAAACGCGTTTTTAAAGTGTTCTGTGGAGTGAGTTGCTGTGCAGAAAGGATGCAGCTTCACACTCCTATGCTGCATTATTAATACTCCTGTCCCTCTGGATGTATACTGAATTGGAAACACTTGGTTTATTTGCACTTTCTCAGAACCTCTCAATTTGCTTTGCGTCTTCTCACTGTAAATAATAAAGAAACCCCCTTCATTACAGTATAATAAGTGCCACTGTGCAATGCTATACATATATTAGTCCAGGTGAATTCAGTGGAGCTTACTCCTTACTCCTACGCCTGCATAGAAATGTAGCCTTGGAGTTTTAAAATATATTTTCCTCTGAAATTATGACCCTATTTTCCACTTCTGCCCAGTACAGAAAGATTCAACCTTCTGAAAATATTTCGGCCATTAAAAGGCCACAGCAGCATCATGCATCCATCAAAGAGCCTCCAGTTTAAAAGTTTGGTAAGCCAAAGTAAGAACAACCAGGGAAATCATGTTTCAGGTTTGTCCTGGGTGGAAAGAAGTCACTGGCTCAGAGGGAAGACCCATTATCTGTGAGAACCAAGGGAAACCTGTGACGTAATGCTAGAGAAAGTATAGATGCTTGTTTCAAAAGGCAGTTGGAGATTCTGAGACAGATTTAATAATAATAATAAAAATTACGGCCAAGAAGTGCCTTTGGAGAGCTCTGCTGTTGAGGTTCTGTTACAATACAACCTGGGAGGAAACTCTCATTCTTCAGAACAGGGGTGAGTCCCATTTTGGAAGTGCTGTGAGCCTGCTCTGCATTTTAGTATGCACTTTGAGGGTGTTGTCCAAGGTGCTGAATCTGTCCTGCGGATCCATTCCCCTTCAGAGAAGTTACTGTTCTTTCTGCCGGCAGAGTGCCTGAGAAGTGGTAGCCAGGCAAGGATGGAGGAAATGACTCCTCTCCTTAGGATGCTCATAGTTAGAATGATAGGCGGCTCGTGATAAGAGGAGAGGGAGCCTCTCAGGCCATGAGACCTCTCCCCCGTAGAGAGGTATTCATCCTCCCCATCCATTGTCTAAGGACCAAACTAGACAATACAGTTGACACATCTATAGAATCAGGACTCCTTTAAAAGGACACAAATGTCTGTTCATTCTACCGTGAGTTTGCCTCAATCTGCATTTGGCAGATCAGACTATTTTTGTTGTGCAATTGATAACTGGGAGAGAAGCACAACTTTGTTGTCATGTTTGAGTTCTCAGACCTTTTGCTTTGTTTCATGTTCCTGGAGGGATAATGTAAATTTTGTCTTTATGTGTTGTCTCACCCTATAGCCATTGGGGAGAAGACATTGGAAAGTGAAGGTGTGGGGGAGGAGATAACACTGGAAAACTCTTCACCCGGTTTGCCCCAAACCTCTGCTTTTTTGTCCCTGAAATAAGAACTAGTCGAGACAAGGAGGAGTCACTAGAACTACAGTAGTCACAAAACAGAAGCAAGCTAGTCAGCAACACGCAAAAATGAAGAAATATTGTGCTGGGAGAAGCAGGTGACTTTGCTTCTGACCAGTGCTCTTCTCTAAGGACATCTTGTCTCATCTCAATAACCCTCCTGGGTCTTCATGCTTGTGCAATTCTTTGAAAGGATCTCCAAGAATGAGTTATTTGTTTCCATATATTAGACCTGGGTTTGGGGCAGGTCTAACACCCGTGGAAGATCCTTGGTGCTGTTTTCCCAAAACAGGCCATTCCGCATGAGTGTATGCAGTGTGCATTTCATTCTTTCACTGCCTGCAAGCTGTACCCCAGAACCCTAGATAAAGAGAAGAGAGGAAACAAGACAGATGGTGCTCACATTGATACGAACAGGACAGCTTGTTTGCCCAGTTTCTTTATGACTAGGTTTCATGTTCCCATTCCATGTTTTTTAAAAAAAAGTTAGAGGGAGGAAGGGCAACGACTCTGAAAGGCCAGGATGATGGCACTTCTGCTGATGAATGTGGCAGATGAAGTGAGTAATTTCTATTTTAAGATTGCCGGAAAAGCTCGGAGCTGATCCCCAGAGGCTGATGAAGCTCTAACAAATGTCTAGACAAGTCACACTCCCCCAAAACAGATCTGTGTCTCCCCTTTTCTCCACTCCTCTGTTTAGCAGGAAAAACAATAATGGCCAAAGCGGACATGGCTTATTGTTTTCTTTTACATTAATTTGTTCAGGTAAGGCTGGTAGCGATCTAATGTAGACCCAAAGCACAAGTGGAGTTAGCTTCCCATTCCTGAATGCTGTAACCCTAATTAAAATGACCCTGTGCCTACTTTTACTTAACAAAAACAACAACCGAAAAATCAATGGACTCCCCAGTTTGCAAAAATCTGCAGGAAAAGATGAGACAAGGGCATGGGAAAACTAAGGGGCATGTTACCCACTTGCCCATGCAACAACTGCTCATAATAGGTATGTATGTATGTATGCATGCATGCATATATGAAAGGTGTTGAATGATAGCTGCTCATCCCCCCCACCCCCACCCACACCCCTTCACTAGTTATTTCAAATACTATGGGAAGCTTAGAAGAACTGTTTTAGGTGACTGAAAAAAGGACATGGATAAGGGAACTCTAACAGCACCCTTCAATTAAGATATGGTTTTTACCTTCCATTTGGCAAGCAGTTCCAAGGACACCAATCACTCCAATTTGCTGGAGGTGGGCGTGAGAGTGGAGAGACCATGTCTTGTCCTTTCTTTGTGTCTGAGTGTTGATTGTATGCATGCAGAAAATCAAACGAGCCATATGTTTCTGCAAATGGTGTTGCTGTTAAAATCCTTATTCCACAGCCACAGAAAGGTAGATCTTTTTGACAGTTCAATCGTTTTGCATTTGGCCATAAAGAAAAAGAGAGGGTTTGTGACTGAAAAGAAATGTATTCCTGCTAATGGTGGGAAGTGCTAAGCTCACGCCACACAGAGTAATACTAAAAATAAACCACGGTTTCAGGAGGAACAAAAGGAGCAGAAAACAACATTGCGCTGGGGGAAGACCAGGGTAGTAAGTGAAACAACACAAGTGCCATATAGGTGGTGGAGGGATGCCAATTGCATCTCTGCAGGACTCAGAGCTTAAGGGAGAACATTTTCCCAATCCAGAAGACCCTTCAGTATCTCATTAGTACTGTTGTCTAGAGCCATGTTAAACATAAACTTGTGATGAATGCTTTCCCAGTTGCATAAATCCAAGAAAAATGCTCCTAGCAATCTGAAACAAGTTCCATAATATTTTGTCAGGACTGGTGTTATATCTCACATTAATGTGCAAATGCTGAGGCCATGGGTTTCCATGGGGGGATGACTTGTTTATTTATTTAAAATATATGGACTTGATCCCCTGGAATCCCAAATTTGTTCATGTTAGTATTCACAGATAGACTGTTATAGAGTTATATGTGCATGTCTGTCTGCCTTGTGCTGACATACCACTATGTAGCTTCTCTCCCACCCAGAAAAATTCATATGGATGCCCTTGGCTGAGTACCCCAGCAGGGGCCACTGTTAGCATTGGTCTCAGACTTTCATGATGGACAACTTAATTTAGGGACTTGGCATCATCTTAATTTTCCCACAGTGCTGCCAAATGGCATTATACCAGGTGTTTCAAGGCACTGTGGGAAATTAAAATGTCAGCCCTCCGTTCCCCTGTTCTACCTCAGTTTTACGGATAGTTACAAACAAGTTGCTGGGCAAAAAAAAAACATCAAAATATTAGAAGACATAATTATTTTAGTGTTCCAGATATGTCGTTCTTGTGGAGCTCCACATCTGAACAATCATACTGGCAAATGAAGTCCATGTTTACATCTCGTAACCAAATGCACAACAAGTTAATTTGCAAAATTATGAGAAATGCAAAAAGTTCATTTTATGAAAATGTTCCTTTTCCTTTTCTGTAACAAAATTTGGTAAAGTCTTGTTGCCAAGTAACTGTGTTTAGCATTGAGGCAGTAGAAGCAAATTCCAGAAATCATAACAGCACTGTAATTTAAAGCAGTTTAAAATGCAAATCTGCAGGTGCTCAGATATTTTATTTGATTTGATATTAAAAACCAAAGATTTTTTTAAAAGTTTTGGGTCTTTTTCACTCTAATATGTAAATGTAGGGGACCCTGTACAGTATGGAGTTGTAGAAGTGGAAAAAACTGGAGATAAATGTTAGGGGCATGCCTCACATTGGAAGTAATATGGCATCACAGTTTGTATTCAGCTTCTGGTAAGATCATCAAGTCCAGGCTCTAAAATTAGGGTGTGACTACACTGGCCCTTTTGGTGTGGGCTAGTGAGATCTAAATAGGGTCACTTGAAGTCAGGGGAGGACCAATATGCCATTTCATGCAATCCTAATGTCCAAATGACATACCTCGACTTAAGAACTTAATGGTACCTCGACGTAAGAACTTAATCCGTATTGGGACTGCGTTCTTAAGTCGAAACGTTCTTAAGTCGAAGCACCATTTCCCATAGGAATGCATTGAAAACCATTTAATCCGTATCTGCTGTTTTTCATTCTTAAATCGAGGCGCTGTTCTTAAGTCGAAGTATTAGTTCCCATAGGAACTAATGCAAAGCCGGTTAATCCGTATCTACCACTAGGGGGTGAATTTTTCTTCTTCTTCTTTTGACCTAAGGTGAACTTAGGTCAAAAAAAGGGCAGGAAAGGTTTTTTTTCTTTTTTTTTTTTTTTGGTTCTTAAGTCGAGGCTCCGTTCTCAAGTCGAAGCAACTTTTTGCAAACGGGGCCGTTCTTAACTCGAATCGTTCTTCTGTAGGGACGTTCTCAAGTCGAGGTACCACTGTATAAACCTCAAGTGACCTTCCGGCTCCTTCTGCTATCAATTGAACACTTCCCTTGCTCCTCTGTGGAGGGGCAGGGGAACTGAAATTATTATTTTTGCCTGTACTTGACCATTGCTGATGCACTTAACCACTTACATTTTTTTAAAATTCTTTGCCTTGTGTGTTGTAGTAATCAATAAACTGTCCATAGCCACAGTTTGGATCAGCACTTCACACGAAGGCAAATAATTGTTTAAAAAATAATTTAATCTACGTGATTCAGTGCAACAGCAATAGTCCAGCACAGAAAAAATAATAATTTCACTTCCTGTGCCCCTCTGCAGAGGAGCAGGGGAAGTTTCAATCTTCCAATATCCTGAAGTATCTTGTCACTTCACGATAATGAAAATTGACAGTGGAAGGACAATTACAATACTTGATTTTGGTCCATTCCCAGTGATCACACACACTGGAAATGGGCCAAATTACAGCCCACATACCCACCCCCCAAAAATAGAAGCCTCTGATGCTCAAAAAGTAGTGGGGAGGGAATGCTCTGTGGATGGATTGGTTTGCTCTAGTGATTATGTCATGTGGCTTCCAGAAAAAAGAGTGAACCAATCAGCCCCTTGCAACACTCCAAACAGTGGTACAAATCCCCTAGTGGCATGCTGGAGATCCTTGGCTCACGTTCAGGGCACAATCCTAAAATGTAAAAGTGGGAACAACAGCCTCCCTAACACTACGCAGGTACATCTCAATCAATAAGCACATGGACCAGCACTACCTGGCTCTGGTACGGGCCAATTAGGCCTTCCATACCTCCCTTCTCCCAGCCACCACACCCATAGGATATTGCCCCTCCCCTGCAAACCCTAGTTTGCCAAATAGGAAGCCTTGTTGGCTAGCATCCCAGCAGGCTTAATTGCCCCCTTGCGTATTTCAGAAAAGAATAGGAGTAATATCTAACAAAGAAAACTCACAGCAAATCTTAAACTGCGCTGAAAAAGTGAAAAAGCAAATGTGTTTTTAAAAGTTGTTACAAATGAGAGCAAAGCGGCTTATTTTATAACACGATTATGCACATTTATAAAGGAACAGTTTCAGTCATTCTGCCTCAGAAAGAAAGTGCACTATAGTATTTTGTAAAGAAGCCAAGGGAAAGAAAGTTGGAGACAAATAGGAGAACGGTGAAGGTTATTTGAAAGAGGGATCAACCTACTTTCAGTTGTGCTGAACACGTTTAGCAGACTTTATATTGTTATCTGCAGAACAGTCCATATCACCCAGTGGAAGAGAAAGGGAGAGTTTGCAGGCTGAGAGTCTGCTGCCCTTAACAGGGCAGTGCACTGGCAATTCTCTATGCCTAATTAAAGCATAAGGAGAAGAGGGTGGGGGTCTGTCTCACAATTCAGTGACTGAGGAGCAGCCCAGAAACTGTTAACCCTGAATGTTAAGGAAATTAAGCAAGATCACATACTTGAAAACTAAGGCCATAATATTTGTCTTACATTTTAATTCTTGACCTCAAAGAATCATTAATTTTACATCTCCTAGTCAGAAAAGCAGAGTTCATCTCAGTGTCTTGAATGTAGAGGGTCAAAGTTTCACTTTCAAAATGGTACAAGGGTCACTCTATCCATTGCCTTTTTGGGGCCAAAGGAGACAAAAGAGCAGCTTCCCTTAAGTAGTCAAGTATGTATAATTAGTCTCTAACAACCTTCTCTGCTTGCAAATTAGCTTCCCTTTGTTTGGCAGGAGATCCCTGGAAGGAACAACAGGTTGTGTTTGCATGTTGGGTTGTGTGAATACAGCAGCTTTGAAGATGCATCTCTAGGTGTGTGCGGAATTGATGTGTTATCTTTAACCAAATTATGAAACCAAATTATGAGCTTTGTAGCAGCAAATGGAAAATGGATCCAGATTCTATCATGCTTAGCCTGATGAAGAGTTATGGGGAACTTAAAAACTTGCCTTCCTAATGACATTTTCGTTGTCCTGTAAAGGCATTGCCCAACCTTGATCTTCTATTCTTTTAGAAGTATGTGTCAAGAACCAGCATGGGGTAAGATCAAGGGAGACTGTTTTACCTTTGACGATACAGTCAAATACCATATAGCCAGCCAGGCATCATACTTTTCAGAATAGTAGAAAATCCCTATCTCATACTGCACTACTTTAGAGAGGTTGTCACAAAGTGGAAAGAGCAATCAAAAACGACCAGCAGATATACTAATAGTAAACCCCTTTGAACTCAATGGGACTTACTTCTGAGATGTCTGTAGGATGGCACTGTAACAGTGTTCTTAACACACAAACACATAATTTTGAGGAGACATGAGAGTCTAAAGTTGAAATCCTGATCACCTGCCTTTATTTCATGCATCTGACAATGTGAAATATAGTCCAGGAAAGATAAGCCATTATATATATGCTTGCAATAAACATGCCACGAGGCTCTTTGCTGATTTTGTTGTGACAGATGAAAACAACTACTCTTGGAGATCATCTATACTTGGTTGCCTGCTCTGTAGAGGTTGGTTCTTTCCCTCTTTCGTCTCACTCTTTCCTTTCTGTTTTTCTGTTTTTCCCTTCTTAGATTCGCAAAAGAAGTAAAGCATGCCGTGGGGGGCTGTGGGAAAATGATGAGCTCGTGTCCATCAATGGAAAGCCATGTGCTGGTCTCTCCCACGCTGCAGCTATGCAGATCATCGACTCCTGTAATGGCCTCCTCAGCATTGTTGTGAAAAGGTAAACAGTAACAGCTGTTGGGACAGAGTGGTGGGAAGAAAGGCTGTGCATCCCCACTTTGTTAACTGTTGACAAACAGTTTGCAGTTAACCAAATCTAGCTTGTGCATAATATAATCAAGCATGGTCTCTAGAATGAGAACTGTCCCCACAATGAGGGATCTTCGTGAATACCATTTAAATGGGTTTTCTTAAAAGCTTCTGATAAAGTCCACACCAGGGGTGGATAGCTCAGTGGTTTAGGTATCTGGCTGCAGATCAAGAGACTGGGGTGGGTGGGTTAATTCCTCACTGTGCCTCCCAGGAGAACAGCCAGCCTTTGAAGAAGGGACTGATGAAACATCTCTACCTAGGAAACCCTTACAAGGGTCACTGTAAGTTGGAATTGGATTCCAGTGAGGTGTAGTGGGTAGAGTGACAGGCTAGGACTCTGGAGAACTGGACTGGAGTTCACTCTCAGCCATGGAAACTCACTGGGGGAGTGGAACAGCAAAGACAACTCCTTAACTATCTCACTTACCTTGAAAGTCATATTAGGGTCGCTTGATGGCACAGAACACGTACAAGTTGGAATTGATTTCACAGCACACAGTCATTATTAAAGGTTCCTATGAAATTTGGCATCTATTTGAAAAGAAAACAGTATCTCTTATCGCTAGAAAAGTGGTTAAAAAACCAAAAACAGAGAACAGAGCTAAATAACACCAAGAAACTACAGTGGGAACCACTACTATTTAAATCTCCCACAAATGATGAAAGCAGTGAACAGTGACCACAAGATGCGGGAACTATAATCTCAGGCAGTCTGGCAGGTGCAGTACGCCAAAGTGATGTGAGTGGACTATGGGTGGGATATTATTGGACTGTTTCAGACTGTAAACAAGCGAGGGAACCACAGGAATCACTCCATTAAAATTGGAGTGGTTGGGTGGCATGTGCTAGAATGCAGCTCATAGCTGGAAGCATTTTACTATAACCTCAGCTTCAGAAAACATTCTGAGTTAAGCATCTGCAGACATGCTGAGTAAGAAAGCTTACTAGATATCCTTGGGGCATCATCCTCTGTGACCCTGACCTCCCTCCCAGAGTTGCTGTGAGGATAATGTGTGGAAGATGACAGCCGTGTATACTACATTGCACTCATGGAAGGAAAAGTGGGATAAAAATATAGCAACAAACAAATAATTTAAACAGTCTTTGGCAAGGTAATGTTGACCCCTTGCATTTTATGAGAATTGTTTTTTTAGGTATTCTGGTCATTTCAGGGCAGGCAGAACTGACCACGCACACCCCAAAGCACTCCAAGTGAAACTACGGATTTCCCTCTAATCCTCTAGTTTTTTTCAAATAATATACTGAGGATAAGAAGCACTACATGGCAGTTCATGCATCAACATTGCTGACGACAA
Organism: Intellagama lesueurii; assembly: GCA_037013535.1. Lineage (NCBI taxonomy): Eukaryota > Metazoa > Chordata > Lepidosauria > Squamata > Agamidae > Intellagama > Intellagama lesueurii. The sequence goes on along the minus strand of JBAJHW010000003.1, from coordinate 153,652,576 downwards.
TCAGGACCATGGAGCTGCAGAAGAAATTTTATAATTCCCTTTCACCGTTTAACACCCATGACACAAATGCAAAATGAATCGGACTTCCAATTACTGAGCACAAAGAGCTGTCTCAGAACCAGAATCGGACTTGGAACATTTGGTGTATTAAGAATAAGGAGAGATGATTTAAAAAGTATATCATATATTTCTGTGGTAGTTTGTTTTTCCATTCACCAAAGCTTATAGGCAAAGTTGGTACAATAGCATTGCTTTCCTTCTAGACAAGGACTACATCTTGTCCAAAATAGTCTGCAGCAGGCTTGCACATGTGTGACCCACCATGCTGACCACAGCAGAACATCTGTCTATTTTAGCCTGTGAGGTACTTGACAACCCCATCCTATGTTTTTGTAGCCTTCAGTAATCAGTAAAAAAATAAAAAAAGGAGGTTTACTGGGCTGCTGGTGAGCCATTAGAAATGACTCATGGGTTGTCTTGGGCTTGGAGGGTCACCACAACTTACAATGTCACTAGGCTAGCATGCTGTCACTGGTGCTGGAAGATCTTTCCACAAACTCTTTGATTAGCAGTGTGACACAGACAGGCCCCCTTTGGGGTTGGGGACCAACCTTTCTTAAGTGGCTTGGGTGTGTTATAATCAGTAGTTTTGCCCATTTGTAACAGAAGATCTTTGTAGCTACATGTTAATACTGTTCCTGATAGAGAAAAGAAGACCATACATTATTTGGGTAGAGGGTGTTTGTTTTTTGTTTTTTTAAATTCTGAAACCCTTTCCACTTCTTTAATTTTTTATTTTGGTGAAAGATTTATTAGTCTGCTCGTATAGATCAGCTAATACCTATCCTTGCTGTGGAGCCTTTATTATGGACAGGGTGCACAGCTCAGTCATGGGCATCAGGCTTTTGATGCAGACAATCAGAGATTCAGTCTCCGACATCTCCAATCTGCCTTACATCCACAGGTATTGTGCTAAATATGCACCCAATCTTTTCCACTGAGCCCTCGGTGCCTCTGTATGTCAGTTGCTTTGGAGTGTGAGGAAGAGGATGCTGTTGATCCCACACACTGCTTCTGGTCTTCTCCTCATGTGCATCGGGTTGGCCACTGCAAGCACTGAATGCTAGACTAGATAGGGCTTTGGTTTTATCCAGCTTGCATCTTCTTAAGGTTTAATTTACCCAAATCCTCTAAATTTCCTCTTTTCTCCCACAGAGCAGCTAGTGGGGACTTGTCTGATGTGAGACTCCTGCGTTCCCCTTCTCCAAGGCAACTGCAAAGCAATTCCAAGGTAATTTCACCACCACCTCTGCTCAGCCAGGTTTCTCAAGTGCGCAGTCCTGAACCGACAGGTCCCCGTGTTGCTCCAGAACCTGAGCAGCCACCCCGGAGACAGCAGCACTTGGAGAACATCACATCCCCTCCAGACAGCGAGGCGTACTATGCTGAGACTGACAGTGATGCTGACAACATTGCTCAGGAAAAGCACCGGAGAGCTCGCAAGAAGAGCCCACGTTCTCCTCCTGAGGGGTCGAACAATAAAATGGGTGAGACACAGGATGAAGTGTCGCTATCAGAGCTGAGTGGGTATGACAGCACTCCTGAGGCAGTCGCACAAGCTGGAGAAGGTGGAGTGGCCAAGAGGGAGATTGTCTGTCAGCCGGGAAGCCGCACAGACACCCCCTTCTCAGAGAGTGAAGTTCTGCTACAGCCCCCGTTACTGGAAGACAGAGAGGCTTCCCCAGAGGCCATGCTTTTACCACACGCCACTAAGACCATTCGTGCAGAGAGGCACCTCATCCCCATGATAGGGCCTGTGGAGCACCCTGTGGATGAAGACCTGACTACCAGCTACATGGAAAAAGCCAAGCAAGCCAGTAAGTGGTGCAGACCCATGTATAACACTGCCTTTTGTCTTTGCCACCTTTCCTTACCTATCACTTTTATGTCATTCATTTTTTTCTGGATGCAGAAGCTGGATTCCACATTTTCATAATAGGTATGCCAGGAGTCTCCACAGAATTTTAGTCCAGAGTTCAGTTTGAGTATCATTTCACCCGCTGTAAATTGTATTTAGGGATAGAGAAAGGGTGTTAAAATTAAAGGGGCAAAGTGCTCCCTCGATGATTAAAAATAATTCAAGAGGGGGAAAAATTGAAATGGAGAAATGTAATTTGGTCCTCTCACTATCTCTGCTTAACATACCTTACAGAGTGTGTGTGAAAATTCTGTGTAGAGGAAAAAAGTAATTTAACTTTAGCTCATTAGACTCTAATGATTAGAGAGAAGGTGGGAAACAAACCTAAATAAGTCCTGAAAAGCTTATTTTTGAAGTCTAGATGTACAGCTCAAAATCCAGGATTCTGATTCCTCTTTGCCATTCTCTTGAGGAGATACTGCTACAAAATGTCTTCAGGTCCTCCTTCCTTTGCCAACTTCAGCTGCCCTGGCACATGTAGCTTGCTCCTCTGTGGCGATCTCATGCCCCAGAGGCAGTTGTCCTCCCTGGTAAGTGAGCTCAGCGAAGGGGTTTGGAATTTTTTTTATCTAGGCTGAGAGTAGCAGGTTGAGCTCAGGAATGGCAGCAAGAGGGCAGCAGTATGAGGGAAGAAGATGAACTCGGGTCACTCTACTGACGATCTGCATGCTTTACAATAAAAATATGTAGAAAACTCAGATCCTAGACTGTCCAAAAATCACAACAAATTCATTCAGACATAACTTTAAAGCAAGGGGGAGGGACCTTAATCCCACAGGCTCAATCCTGTTAACCCCTTCCCTCATAAAGCTTTGTTCCTTCCTGTGGTCCCTGCTATCTCCACTCAACAATTAAGCCAAGGTTCCATATTTATCTAAAAGAAAAGGGGAGAAGAGAAAGCAGACACAGCATTTGATTTTCTTCAAATAATTTCCTACGGCAGTGCCAAAGTTCTGTTCCAGTTAATATTCAAATTATATTGTTGCTTCATGTAGTTTGTGAAAGGCATCCAAAGTTATTCAAACTGGTATCTTCTTTGTCTTCCTTTACTTACATAAGCGGCATGAGGGGGAGGAGCACAGTTTGCTTTTAAAACAAGGAGGATTGAGTTGCTTGCCTTGTTTGCAAGACGATTACCATTCCTGGAAGACTCCTGGAACTGTTAATCAGGATGTAAAGGGAGTGCAGCCCACCCCGGTTTAAAAATAAATTGCAGCTCTTCCATATGTTGCCCTCATATTGCTGAAATTTGGCACAGTGTTTCCAAAATGTTACACTTTTAGAAGGATTCCAGGAGTGTTCATCGGCCTTCAACATAAAGTGCATGCTTCTCATATGCCTTATATCTGTGAAGATTCTCAGTCATCCAGGTGAGGTTATCTGGAAGATGGGTCATGGCAACTGGACTTCTTTCTTGTTAGGTTGAAACGTTTCGCTACTCATCCAAGTGAAGACTGAAGAAGCTACTTGAATGAGTAGCGAAATGTTTCAACCTAACAAGAAAGAAGTCCAGATGCCATGACTCAACTTCCAGATCTCATGTGCCTTGTTTTAAAGTTTTACAAAAGTGCATTTTTCTCCCAAGGCTGGGTAGCAGAGTATCAACTGCAAAAGAGAAAGTAAACATATACCCTATTTGGGGTGTAAGGGATTATAAAGGGCACACACCTTTCTTCCCAAAACATAAGAAAGTGAGATATAAAACCCAGTTCCTCTGAACCAAAGCACAATATTATTCTTCAAGTTGGTTAATTCTTAGGTGTGGTGTTGCTCGATTTTTATTAGACCTTGCCAGTAAAGTGGCTAGGTAGCTGATGAGATGTAGCTGTCTCTGTCTCGGGTGATGAGATTCCAATTTGATGAGAAATACTGAACAATTTAGTATTTAAAGTTCTCCCTTTGAAAGTCACATAAAAATCTGAAACTGGTAGGAGCAAACGCAAATGAATTGAAATCCCAGAGTTTTGAGTGCGGAATGCATCCGTTTGCTTGACGTACTGCCAGGCGTGTCAGTCACCTTACACTGAGTCTATTTTTCTCTTTTGAATAATGCGCAGACATGAGGCGAATGCTGAGCAAGGCATGCCCAGCTGTTCTCTTCCATCTGATAGTCCTAGCAGTGGGTGAGCAAGGTCCTGCATCATGGCTTATTTCCATAGACAGTATCAGGAGAGTCAAAAGGGCCTCAGCAGTAAGTCACACACTTTGTACAGAATATTGCTGAAGGTGCAGTAATCAAATTATTCAGTGCTGCAGAGGAAATCTAAAGGCAGGAGCTGATGTGACTATACCGAGGGCTGCTTTGATTGTCCTACATTGCTTGTACATGCAGCATTTGCCCCTTGGTTTATTTTTTTCAACCCCTTTTGTTCTGGGAATGGAATTTATAGCTTCTGATTTCCTTGTGAGTCCAAAACGTTTTTGTTTCTTTCTTAAAAAAAAAAAATCAGTGGCAGTTTGTAAAGGTTGCCCCTGTTCACAAAGCTTGGGGAGGGTGTGGAACAGAACAACAGACAGGGCAGAGAAGAGGCAGGAAGAACATGGTTGTATTCAAAGGACTGATAAGAAGCATTAAGAACAGGAATTAGAAGTAGGGGACAACATCGTTCATTTCACCGTGTCTAGACGAGCATGCAGTTACTGCTAAGAAAAGCCAGGGGATACTGTCCCGATAAAAAAATGAACAGTTTTGTTTCAGACTAGGGATTGGACTTTCATGTTTTTACAAAAGCTAAAAAATGTGAAAGAGGCTTTTTGTTTTCATCTTCTTTCATTGATTCCTGAATGAGAGTCTCTTAAACATGAATGCTCATGTTAAGAAAAGTACATTAAAAATGTTGTGTTCCCCTCTTGTATTGAACCTTTCTTTCACCCGTTGTCTGTCAATTTGCCCAAAAAATATTTCATCCAATGGTGTCACAAGGGCTGCTATCAGCAGCCAATCAGAATGTAAGTGGGGAAAGGGAATTTTGAATCCGTAAAAGGGCCTGAATTGGTTAGTATCCTGTGGGAGTGTTCTTTCATTGGATCAGTGTTTTTCCTTGTGGGTGTGCAAGCTCCCAGCACCCTCCATATTGTGCTGCCTGCTTGTGGGTCTAGCTTGGATACCTTCCTTGTTCCTAGATCTTTGGGGTGGATTTCCACCATATTTCTTTGGCTTACTTTTGCTGGCAACTACCAGGCAATCTTGGTGGCACAGCTAAAAAGGTCAGTTCCCTCCTTCTTTTCAAGTCCTGCTTATTCCTAGGACTATGCAGTATACAGGGTGCTCTGGCACTAGTGGAAGCTGATCCATTAGGGCAAAAGTGGTGACTGCCCCACCTCAGTCTCAAGATACCCACAGTCAACCTCTGATAAAGAGGTGGAAAGTCAGCTCCCTGCCTGTGTTCCCCTTTTGCTTCAATTTCTGAATTCGCAGCTGCATCACACTCTGTGTGCATGGTGTGTGTGTGTGTGTGTGTGTGTGTGTGTGTGTGTGTGTCCACATACATGCTGCCTTCCAAAATATATCTTTCTGCACTTCACTTAAAACCTGGAGGAAATGAATAGGATGGGGTGAGACAGCATCTGGGCGAATGCCTGCAACCTTTGTGTGCATGGTTCTGTTAATGTATGAATGTCAGTCCACCTGTCTGTATGAATCCCATCCCACTGTCCCCAGATCCTCTCTCTGTGTATGGATGAATAGTTACTTTTGCACTTGGCTGTGCTTGTAATCCCTAGTTCTGCCCATCATTTGCTGCTATGTCTTCTGCCTCACCAGCCATGGAAAGCAGCAGCCCCCCTTGTCAGGCACTCTCCTTGTAGTAGCTACCCAGTCTGATGACATGTAGCTTTAATTATTTATTTCGTACAAGCAGTATACGATGAAGGAAAAATACAAGTCTAGACTGTATTATACCTAGGGATTCTTGCTGCTTCTAGTCAAAGGAGTGCCCTACTTTCAGTGCTCAGAAATCACGATGTGTGGGCATATTCTTACTTGCCTTTTTTATTTGTCTTAAGCAAAGCAAAAGCAAAGCGTGCTGCTTATATACCGTCCCATAGTGCTTCAAGCACTCTCTGGGCGGTTTACAAGTTAATTATGCAGGCTACACATCCCCCCCCCCCCCCCAGCGAGCTGGGTACTCATTTTACCGACCTCGGAAGGATAGAAGGCTGAGTAAACCTTGAGCCGGCTACCTGGGATTGAACCCCAGGTCGTGAACACAGTTTTGGCTGCAGTACAGCACAAAGATGCGGAAGCATGTGGCTGCTGTAACAGAAACACATAATAGTTTTTTTCAGGGCTATAGAGCTCTAAAGTGATAGTAGCTACAATTTGTGAATTAGATCAAAAGCTTCATTCAGTGAGTCATTGCATGCTTGTTACTGCCTGTATAGGAAAATAATCACATTTGAAGTAACTCCCAATGTAATATTTCCATATGCAAACTGTGTCAATAATGTGAAGGAGAGACTAAGTATTCAACAACAGAACTTTATTTAAAGCTTAATGTATCCAAAACCAAACAATTAATCTGTCCTTCTTCTGAATCTGTAGCTTTTCTGTTTTATCCCACTGTAACTAATACTGTCTAGAGAGAATAGTGGATGACACCTTTATTAGACCATTAAAATCTCTCACTGGGTGTGGTCACACAGCAGTTCATCCTGGGTTAATGCTGACTTTTATGTACAGTACCTTACTCTGACATTTAAATTACTACCACAGCTCACACAGAAATGTTTAATTATCCCAGTAAGGTGTGTTTTAAAGAAGGAGCATTTTAACTGCCCACATACCACACAGCCCCCTTCTCTGTCACCCTTCTTTGCCATTATCATGAAGTATGGTTTCATTTTATGTTTTTAAAAGATATTTTTAAAAATCACCACTCTATCACCCACCACTTTTGCTGGCAAATCCCTTCCTTTTTAAATAATGTTTATCAAATGAACTACAAGACATGGTAAGCATTTGAACTGATGCTGTATCAGTTTAGCTATAGCACGAAACTAGGAGAAAAATATTTTTAAAAATACAATATACAAATTGCATTACAGTTCTAGTCCTTATCAGGGCAAGCAGAAGGCAGGCAAAAGGAATAGAGTTCACTCTCACACCATGCTCTCCTCGTGCATCCTCTGTGATGTCATCTGGACACACCCAACAGCAGACTGATATACATAGGTGATCACAAAAGCCAAAAGCAAGATAAAATAATGCAAGTAGAAATGCTACAAAAAAACACAAGGCTTGCCAGCCAAACAAAATAGGTTGCATACTCATGCCAAAAGTTCAGATCTGCTCATGATTAGTGCTAAAGTCATGTTGCCCATGGGAGAAACATCAAAAGGAAGAATGAAAAATATGGCACTAACAGCAGGACGAATCCCTGTCTAATCACTCCTGCAGAGGCTAGCTCCATACTACTACTGGTCTTCCTTTTCTCCCCATGAAAATGTAGTGTCCTCATTGAGTCTTTTCTCCATTTCTTTGTGTTATTGCCATTTCAACTTTGTAACCACAGCAAAAAAATTGAAAACATTGTTTCTGCTCGCTTCTTCTATAGCAGGGGTGGGCAATTAATTTCTATAGGGGGCCACATGAAAAATCTGAACTGTGTTCGGGGGCCGAACCAACATTACTTAAAAATAAAATGAAACAGTGATGTTATGATTGTTTTTATTTTAAACTTGTTAATCTTCACAAATACTAAAGAGTTTTTTTGCGGTATGTTAAAGATAAGCAACTGATCAACTTTAGACAAAAAGCTATAAATGGTTTTGATGTCCGGCGGACCGGACAGGAGCGGCTCGCGGGCCGTATGTGGCCCTCGGGCCGCACTTTGCCCAGGTCTGTTCTATAGAGTTTATTCTCTGATCCTTTCCAGGCTTGACAACTATAGTAAGTCTCTTGTTTTAGATTTTCCTCTTTCTCAGTTTTATCTCTTTCTTCTTTTCTTCGTTCTGTTGCCTCAGTTCTGCTCACAATTTTATTTTTCCTTCTTTTCTTCTATGTATTTCTTTTTAAAAAATTAAGCTACCTTTAAGAATAAGAACTATCTCAAGGCTCTTCACTTATTTAGTTGGCTTCCATTTCATTATTAGATCCAGTTTAGATTACTGCTTCTTGCTTTTCAGTCCTTTCACTTACAGCTTCCTTTTATTTATCTGTCTTCTCATTATTTTCTTTATTTATATACATTTACCTACAATCTTCTGGGTGGTAATATGAATGTGGTCTTGCTAAATGTCACCTTTTGTCCTCTGTGTTCATTTTCTGCTCCTAGCTTGGATTGTCTAACACAGGTGTCCCCAACTCCCAGTCCGTGGCCCAGTGCCGGTCCGTGGCCTTCGCCAGACCGGGCCGTGGAGACACATCTTCCGCCCCCCCCGCACGCACTACAACCCACACAGCCCCTTCGCGCATGTGTGTGAGTGCCCCCGCACCTTCGCGCATGCGCGTGAGCACAGGGGGTGCCCCGCTCCCCCAGCACACAGACCCCGTCCCCTCCAACTGGTCCACAGTGTCAAAAAGGTTGGGGACCACTGGTCTAACACAATCTTTGCAAACCCCTATTCATAGCACTAAAATTTCCCACTATGAAAAATAGGTGTTCTTTTTTGTATGCTCTATAATAACTTCATCCCCCCCCCTTTTTCATTTTTAATGCTTTTTTCCCCTCTTTATCAGCAGTGGGGGCATAAACTTGTACGTCTAGGGGATTTTCAATATTACTTGGTCTGAGTTCAGAACAGAGTTTGTAATGGTTGCACTTATATGTTTCATTACTATGATGATCAACACCATAAAATGGTTCTATGCGTCATTACTGCTTCAAGAAAACAGTGTGCTCAATATCTGACTAGATCTTAACCCACAAAATCCACCTACTCTAAGGATCTCAATAGTCATCTTTTTCATTCTTTCCAAGATGCTTTAGTTAGGTGTTTCTACACAAGGGTCTGAAGCATTGCTTTCTCCCAGGTAACTGTACTTCAGTCTTTTGCACAACTGCCATGAAGCGAAAAGACGGGAAGGACCACATATACTACCTTGAGCTTCTCGTTGGAAAGGAAGGGTCAACAATTATATGAAGTGGCACTCCTACCTTCCCCAGGTATTGCCTTGCATTGCGATGGCACACAGGGCTGATTGCTCATCAGATGATTGGTGCTTCTGGGGAGCTGGAGTGCCAGCATTTGTCATATGTGCAATTTCAATCTTGGCAGATGGACAGAGGACTCAGTGGACAAGTATCCATTTTTCAGGGTACTCTCAAGCAGACATCTACCACTCAGATTTAAATGGCACTGTACAGATTTCAATTTGTTTTCTTTAATGGATTTTCTCTGGCAATAAAACGAGTGTAAGAAACAAAGGGAAAACATGAGAGGGATCTACATCTCCTGTAAACTTCCATGCAAGAGGCAGCACAATTGCATAGTAGAAGCCTTGTCTGGAAGCATACTAAAACCCATTCAGATTATTTTGTGATAGACAGACAAATTGACAGACAGCAGATTTAAAAACTAGTTTTTCGATGTATTTTTCATTATAGGGAACAAGAAAAGGGATGTATAATTTAAAGTTTAGGGGAAAAAAACCCTCAGAAGAACAGTGGGAATTAGGGTGGTGTAGTAATTAAGAGTGTTGGATGGTGGCTTGGAAGATCCAAATTCTCCTCCACACTCATTTATGAAACTCAGAGGATGAGCCAGTTTCTTTTTGCCTGGCCAGGTTTCTTCCTGTCTCACCGGCTGTTGTGAAATAAGGTGGGGAGGGAGTCTTGTCTGGCACCTTGAGCTCACTGAAGGAAAGTGGGACACAAATGTCACAAAGAAGCAAGCAAGCATTTTCCTATATGCACTGCTCTCATTCCAGAGTCACATTAGACTATGGCAGTTTATAAGACTAACATGTAGACTACCATTTCAGCCACCACAGCAGTCACACCACCATATACTCAGACTGCCAGTTAGATCTCAGCGGTACACAGTACATATTTTTGATATGACCCTTAGTATATTCCATAAAGGTCAGAAACCAATTGACAAATTACACCGGCCTAACTCTGTTGGTGTAAATATCAGCTGTGAATTGCTGAAAATTAAGAACTCAGCCTAGGCATTTGCTGTTGTGACAAATTCACAGAATTAGTATGTGTAGCAAATGCCTACATGGACTCTCTAGCTTGCAACAATTCACAGCTGAGATTTATATTGATGGAATTAATGCTGGTGGGAGTAATTTAAAGGATTTTGGTCAGTATCTCCTTCAACTAAACTCTCCAAATATTACTATATCTTGGTACAAGGAGGCAAAGGCAATAGAGCCATCTGAAAGCTGAGCTGGAGTAAAAGTCTGTAGACCTATTTAGATATTAAAGAGTCAATTTTAACCCATGAACCAAGGCAGCAGGCTAGCCCCACTCTTCATCATCATTGTTGTATGTGGACAGCTAACCCTGGTGAGGAGAGCAGTCTCTGTATGTGGGGGGCTCTCCATGCCATCAGAAAAACCTGAAAAATCTGGATTTCCTATGACCTGAGTATATCCCATGAGTGGAGACTGCTCTCCTCACCAGATTTTGCTCTCCATATGTGAAAACAATGTGTAGAGCAGCAAATGTAGCCTGCTCCCTCTGCTTATGGTTTTGGATTAATCCTTTTACTGAACTCCTGAATCGAGATTCTATAGGGGGAACCTGAAACCTTTTGCCTTCAGGAAAACCATGTAGGAACTCCAGCCATATTGGAATGCCACTTCTCCCCTTGCTTTGGCAAACCATCAGTGCTTTTGTGACAGCATGCACTGTATTGTTTTGCTCTTCCCAGACCTGTTTGCATGTTTAGTGATTATGCACGCCAAAGAAAACAGAGCAGATTGCCCTTCTTAATCAGTCTAGCATATAAGGTCAAAGATTAATGTGAACATATAGGGCCAAACTGCACATTACAGATGATCCACTACCAGATGAGGGACTTCCTCAAGCCTGATCGTCCATGAAGGTCACAACAGGAGCTTTTGTCACCTTCTGTAGTTTGTGGATTTGCTTCCTTTCTTTTGAAATTGGCCATCAGGTTGTAAACATGTTTTCCCATTGCAAATCTGATTTCTCAGACACAAAAGATGCTTCTTATGACATAAAGACTGCCAATTCTGTTGAGCTCAGCTCCAATGGCAGATTATCTGTAATGTCCAATCTGGTCCACAAAAATAAGAAAAAAAATAGCACCACATGGTTGGTAGGTGGGTGGGGGAAAAGTTCAAGATGCCACATGGAAAAGCATTACCTGGCACTTCAGAGAGGAACCCAGGGAAACTGGGGCATGAACACAGCTTCTGCCATTCAACCTGTAGAAGGTTATGATTATAGTGCTGATTGATGCTTGTTTCAAGAATATGTAAGCCAAAGCTGCCCCTTTCACTGTTGTCAGAGGGAGTTTTCACCAGTGGTTTGGGCAAAGGAAGACTTACCAATAATAGAAGTCATATCTGGGCCTTTTAAGGACAGGACATAGTATGAATTCTGTAACACATCTGCTGTCTTTGAATAGTATAACAAACGCCTTTGGAATCCAACAAACCTTTACAGTAGCTCCTGTTTTTTAAAGCTACTTAAGCCGTATAACAAATATATAGCTGACCTAACACTCTAAACTCTTATATCAGGATCTATTAACAGTGACACCAGCCATGGAAAAAATTGCTATGTGTGCTAAAATCCACTCCATGTTGGTTATATTCAGAATGTATTCTTGTCCTGGTGCATCAGAGAAGTGGTAGTCCTTACATCATGAGAAGAGGCACCTTTTGTGTCTGAGAAATCAGATTTACAGATAGGGGGCAAAACTAACAGAAAATAATTTAGCCAACATTAAGCACATTGATATTCCAGCGACTTTAGTCAAAATGATATGACCTTGTGCTCAATCATCCAGCTGGAACCAGCAAGATGTCCAAGTTCTTAACTTTGCTAATTCATGCTCAAAGAGTTTATAAGAGTTGAACATGATTTTTCTGAAGCTGCCAATAGGCACAGCAAAACTGTTACCTATTCTGTGCAACATTTTTCCTTTAGTACCATTCTCTGGCAGAAAGGTGGTCAATAAATTCAGTAAATAAATAAATTCCAGTCTTTCCGTTCACGTACGCTGACCAATTAAAAAATCTACTGACCAGATTAAAATTGCGTTAGAAGAATGCTCTGGTGGATCCTTCGCTTCAGGATGAATACCTGCCAAGCTACCATCCATTACAGTGAGTTTCCATTGGCATGGACAGACTCTCAGGATTCATGCTTTACTATAAATAGCCCAGCCTTTGAGGTTGTTTGTTTGTTTCCTATGGTGCAATGTTGCTAAATCTCTGGGTGATGTAAAGGATGGTTCGTATGACCAGGCCATTCCATAAAGGTTATTTGTTCTTTATTTTTCAATAGGGAATGAGATTGTTGCTCACGTAACAACTTCCTCTTTCAGCCACTAAGGTGCCATCTAGAACTTGTGCTAGGACTAGGGGTTCTCTGGGCCCCACAAACATGTTTTCCTAGATGCCCACAATCACAAGATAAAACTGAAGCCATTTCACCAACACTTTTCAATTCTTAATGTGTTTGGAAAAAATATATATCTGTAATGAGAAAAATTTTAATTTCATCCAAGGTTTTCCTTCAATTGCTGCTTCTGACTCTCTCATGGAAGGCATACATGCCAGGATGTGCATGACTGTAGTGTAGATGACACTTTGGTAATGGCTCAGCATATACTGCCATTAAGATGAAATCAAGTGCTTTTTTGGTGGTGTGGTATTTCTAGCCACTGTCAAATAGTAGCTCATGCAGTCATGCCTATCACAGCATATTATCTGCTCATTTGCCAACCTGGCACAAACAGCTTTAATGTAATAGCCACACTTATGAAGCCTCCATAGAATTAATGAAGTACATAGTCCTCCTGTAGAAGAACATGTGTTACATATATAGTACTCTTTGGCTGAAGTTCTGTTGCTTAGTGTTATAAGTCACAATTAGAGGATGCCCATTGAATCAGTGGAACTTACAAAGGAGATGACTCACTAAATTCTTGATGATCCAATGGGCCTACTCTAGGTGTGACTTACTACACAACACGGTTTCAGCCACTATAGTCATATGGAATTCAAAGAAACAATAAAAATAACAAACAAAAGTAAGAAATGTTACAGCATATAGAAAGGCAAATTTAGCCATTCATGGTCAAAACAACTGCATCAATAAAATGAGTCAAGCTTGCAGTAACTGAATTCTTATCCTTATTGAAACATAGAGGAACTTTATGGCTGATTCGTTAATGAGAACAGATCTTAAATCTCTTGCTTGTTCACTTCTTCTCTCAGATCTCATATGGTCTAATAAAAGAACTCTAGCATACAATATTAAGGCACAAGTGGGTCACCGGGTCTCCATGCTGCTAATTAGCACTCTCTGAATTCCTGTTAGGACCTTTCTGTGGTGTGTCACATAGTTATGCCAATTCAAACATACCCAGAGGCAACTTTTTCTTGCTATTGGTAAGAAATTTGTACTGCTCTGGGGGAAGAGAAAATGGTGATCATACTAAAATCCATTATAATAGTCATTTTTTAAGTACTGTAATGTCTCTTTCATGGCCAAGTCCTGATGTTGTAGAACAACAATGACGATAACAAAAAAGCCCTTTCCAGATATGTGGTAATCTGCTTTGGCCAAACATATCAGGAGAAGACGCTAGCAGTGCCCTCTCTCTCTTCATTCTCCCCATCTCTACATGGAATGGCTCTCTGTGCAAAGCTACCTCTTTTTCCCATTCCTTCCAATCATTGTGAAAAGATGCATAGAGGTGACTCTCCTTTTCAGATTGTTGTTGTCTATGTGAGATGAGGGATGGCTGTAATGGTGGAGAGGGCAAGACTAGTGAGCTCCCCCTCCTTGCAGGTTTACTTGAAGTAGATTACCAAATGCCTGAACAAGGCTATGGCAGAACCTGCCAATAAGAAGCAAACCTCTTAACTCCAACAGGCCAAAATTCCTGAGGGCCTGCCCAGATGTCATGGATGCAGCCACGTATGTTTATTTACAGCTGAAGTCATGTGTGTCTAAAGTTAGTATCAGATGTGGGATAGAAGACATTAATGTACCCTACCACACGTTTCTTCACTTTACCTAGTGGCTCTTTCCAGCAGGCTTCTAGTACTGAAGCCAGGCCATGAGAAAAGTGACTAAATCAACAGAACCTGGAGATATGTGAATGGTATATACACATTTTGTTGTTCAAATTAGGTCCTTCCCCCCGCACCAAACCTGAACAAGGCAGGTATGAAAAACATATGATTCAGTGCTGGAAAAATATGTGAACACAATACAAATATTTACTTTTGTGTAAGGGGAAAAATTGATCCATTTGAAATATGGTGCTGGAAGAGAGCTTTGTGGGTACCCTGAACTGCCAGAAAGCCAAACAAGTGGGTCCTAGATAAAATCAAGCCTGGACTGTCTCTGGTAGCAATAATTATCAAACAGAGGCTGTCCTATGTTGGGCACATCATGAGAAGGCAAGATTCTCAGTGGTGGTGGTGGGGAAATAATGCTAGGAAAAGTTGACGGCAGCAGGAAGAAAAGAAGACCAAATATGAGATGAATTAACTCCATCAAGGAAGCCACAGGTCTGAGTTTATAAGAGCTGAGCAGGGCTGTTGAGGACAGGGCATTTTAGCAATCATTCATTCATAGGGTTGCCATAAGTCAGAGGTGACTTGACAGCACTTAGCAATGAAAACAAAGTTACCAATTGAGAAACTGATGCATGATCTGTGTACAGTACTTTTTGAAAAATAACACTAGCATTATACTTTATAAATGCAGGTATCAGAAAAGTGTCGTGTGTGAAGGATACCAGCATGTCAGGAGAGATCACTATGGGTTGTATATCATGTGTTCACATTCTGTGACTCAGAGAGCCCCCCTTTCTGCTCCATAAGCATGGAAACATTTCTGGTGCGGAACATGTTGTCTTATTTTAAACCTCAGCTATGAGAAGAGGATGGGGAGTGGAACAAGTGTTTGGCAGTTGACAATGTCCATCACGCTGTTTAGTGATGATGCCTGGGGGGTAAAAATAGAGAGAGTTACCTCATGGCTTTCAGCAGCAATGTCTCAGAGACAAAAGAGCAGCTTTAAAAGGCCAGTGGAGTTGCAAGCAAAGGGCTGGGTCCCTTTTAAACTTTTGGTTCTGCTCCAGAAGGGAGCTGTTCTCCTACTCCTCTCTTTCTCTTTATGGAAAGCAGTGAGTTAAAAAGGGTATGTGACATGCCTTTCTCTCCGGGACTGGATCCTGCTTTCAAGAGTGTGGACCAACCATATGCAGGTACCATTTTCCTTGTTTTGCCAAACTTTAGCGAGACTCCTCACAAGTAGCTTTCCCCTTTTCTACTAGCTTGTAGGCCTTTGCATGGTTTCCTAATTGTACACTGGGCAAAGAAGATGAGTGGCAAGAGGAAAGTGTTGCCTTTACATTTTTAGGTTTTGGGTTTTTTTAAAATATTGCCTCCCTCTTGCCTTCTAGACAGTAGAAGATGGAATTTGGAAAAGCTAACAGTGGAAACCAGAAGGAGCTTTAAACTGCTTCTTTCTGTTTTGCAGCAGGACATTTGTCTCTAGTGCCAATGAAAATGAAGGGTGGTCTATTTGGGGTAGGCAAAAGGAAACATGCTTTAAAAAACATACCCAAGGAATTCACTAACATAAAAGACGGCATAGGTGGCTCTAAATGTGGACTAGGCAAATTAATGGAGGATAGATCTAAACACCTTTCAGCCATCATGATGGCTAAAGGGCCCTTCATGTGGAGAGGCAGCCTGGCTTTGAATTCCAGCTAGGTGGGAGGGGTAAGCAATGCAGGGAAGCATGTCCCCTGCAGGCTGCAGGCTTAATAGAAGCATCTGGCTGGCTGTTGTGAGAAGCAGGATTTTGAACAAAACAATCTAATCTTATGCAGTTCATAACAATACGAAAGATCATGCCTTGGGGAGTTCTTCTCTCCCTCCTACTTTGTAGCATGGTGGTTATGGCTATTATTATTCTTACTACCTAATTTTAAAAGAGGACAAATGAGGGTTGACCTTTGAATTCTTTCTTTCTTTCTTTCTTTCTTTCTTTCTTTCTTTCTTTCTTTCTTTCTTTCTTTCTTTCTTTCTTTCTTTCTTTCTTTCTTTCTGGGAACACAAAAGCAACTGATCTGTTTTATTATGAGTCACAAGTCTGAAGCAGATGAAATCATACTGAGAACTTAATACTGTAGCTACATTTTAAATTATATTTTTCTTGATTTCACATCTGTTTTTAGTTGTGAGGGGTCTATCTATTCCTCAGCTAATGAAGCAGCAGGTTCACTCTAAAAAATAAGTAGCAGGCTCTGCTAGTCTCAGGCCCATGTGGCATTGCACATACTAAATACTCTGGTGAGCTTGGTTTCAACACTTACTCGGGGGTATTTTAATGTGATCTATGGAACCCCCATTTTCAGGATCTCTCATTCCTGTAAAGCTGTATGTCCGTTGCCTGACCTTTGCTGTGCTTCACAGTGGGACTGACAACATTCCTGATGTGGTGCCTCTGGAGTGAATGGTAGGAAGGAGGATTATAGGACAGGAAAGGCTCTTTGAAACTGTGGAAGGACCTTCTACAAAACTTGAACATTTCAAGGACTTTGCCCTGTTATTTTCATTAGGAACCAATTTAAAAGAAAACTAATTAAATCTTATGTGTAAAAATGTGGTGCTGTAGCTATCTTGATGAATTGATTGGAACTCCAAGGGGAACATTGGCTATATTATTATTTTTTGCTTTCATTTCAAATGGTTCTTACCCTTCTAGATTGTTCTTTGGAGCCTAGAGACTGATTGAGGCCTATGGGCCTCTAAGTCCAACCTCCTGTCAAAGCAGGAGATGAAACCAGGTTCCCTGAAGAGTTCTGACATTGTCCCCTCTTGTTCTTTGCAGAGACAGCAAGCAAGAAAAAAATAATGTGTTTTTTCCGCCATCATCATGGAAATGGATAGTATGGAGAAACATTGATAGGGGACATTTTCTTCTTTTTGAATCATACACTTCCCATGCTCTCCCTTCTTGCAGCTCTCCCTTGGGATGGCTGGGTGGCCTCCTTCACCATTCTCAACTTTTATTTCTGTGTGCTGAAGGAGAAGACGTGCAAATTTGGGCAGCACATGGAGGTGGGAGTGAGACAGGAGAGATCTTGGGCTATGGGAAAAGATTGTGCAACTTCTGGCTGCAGGTGGCAGATGATGTTTTTAATACTCCCTTATGTGCAAAATCTTTCCCAACTACAAGCCGGTCACAGCAAAGGACTGGCGAAGCTAGAACTCTTCTGCCTGATATGCCGCTAGTTCTTTATTCACCTTGGATGGAGGTAATTTGCCATTAATGTATGCAAGCATCTAGAATGGCATTCCCCTATATGGTATACATATTTTTCCCCCCCGCCAGGCTTTGATCCCTGATTTCTAGTGACAATATGACAGAAGTGCCTCATTACTGTAGGGAATGTTCTTGGCCTCAGACCCTGATTTACCCCAGGCCTAAATCCCATTACATTGTTTTGGGAATGCCACAGACAGCTGGAAATTATTACCTTTGGTTTTGTTAAGCTGTTCCGAATTGCTGACTGGCTTGCCCATTTCTGAATCCCCTGTGGAGTTCATGACAAAAGATTTTTTTTTCCCCCTGGTCAGATTTCCCTGAAATTCCTATATTTCTCCCTGAGCTGAAGGCCTGATACAGCATTGGAGATGACCAAGAACATTCTTTGCACTGACAGGGGCTCTTCTGTCGTATCAAGACTAGGAAGTGGTCAGCATATCAGACCAAACAAAAAACAAGAGACAAAAACGTTGTGGTCACTTAAAGAGGAACTGCTATATATTAATGTGAGCTTTCATGGATCATGTCCACTTGGTCATGTAATCCATGACAGACGTTCAGGCCTGGTTCCCTGCAGGGCTCTGACTGTGCCTCTTCTCCTTGTTCTTTGCAGAGCTTCACCGCAGTGAGAGCATGCAGGAAAAAAATGTGAAAGAAGCCAAAACCAAATGCCGAACTATTGCATCCCTGCTGACGGATGCCCCCAACCCCCATTCCAAGGGTGTTCTGATGTTCAAGAAGCGCAGGCAGCGAGCTAAGAAGTACACTCTAGTCAGCTTTGGGAGTGTTGATGAAGATCGCTGTTATGATGAAGAAGATGGTGTCTTCCCAACCAGCGAGTCCGAATTTGATGAGGAAGGCTTCTCCGATGCTCGGAGCTTAACCAACCACTCTGACTGGGACAATACCTACCTCGATATTGAGAAGCCCAAGGAACATCCTGCCCATAAGCAGGCCCAGCCAGAGCAAGGCCTCCCTGAAGCCTCAGGCAGGGGAGTGCAGATGTTTGAGCAGCAGAGGCAGAAAGCTGGCAAACATACTTTGGAGAAAGTCCCTGCACAGACATCTGAGGAGCAGTCCCATGTCCCCACCACCCTGTTGACAGACAGAGCAGGGAGCAATGAAGCACCGACTCCACACAAGGCAGAAAAGGCCCCATTAAATGTCCATTTGGAATCCATACAGGTTTCCAGGCAGCTACCATCCCCTAACCCTGCTCAGCTCCAGTCGCCATCTGGCATCACTGGAGGAGGTACAACCATCTTCCCCAGTACCACAAATATCTTTAACAGATCTGCCCGACCTTTCACTCCTGGTTTCTCTGGGGAGCGTCCTATGACTTCCTCTGTTGTCTTCAGACCATCAGTGCCAAAGAAAAGCAGTGAGAGTCTAGCTGGGCAGAGAATACCTGTGCCTTCTTTCTCTCCAGGGACCACTGGGCTTGCTTCCACTCCACCAGCAATACAGTCTAATGGCCCAGCAAGCACATCTGTGTCTCTGTATATCCCAACCACCCCATCATCAGGGCAGCCAACAGTGGCTGGAAACTCAGCAGAGGCTAGGCCACTTTCCAGCACAGCCAGAACTTCCACGGCTTCTATATACCTGTCAACTCCTGCTAAGCCAGCTGCAGGTGCAGTCACCACGGCATGTCCTCCATCACGTCCTTCACAACCTCAAGAGGCAACTTCTTACACTGTGTATGTTAGCCCAGCCCCTCAGCAGCTCAACCAGCAACCCACCCAGTCCTTCAACGGGATTGCACCAGCTACACCCCAGCCTGCACCTGAACCCTTTGCCTCCAGGGAGCAGAGGGTTTCAGTTCCAGCTCCCAGAACCGGGATCTTGCAGGAGGCCCGTCGACGGAGTAGTAAAAAGCCCATGTTCAAGTCTGTAGAGGAAAAGAAAAAGAATTCCCCTAATCCGGAGCTACTGTCCCTGGTACAGAACCTGGATGAAAAGCCCAAGGCAGAGCAGCACGGGGCAGGGTTTGAGTCTGGTCCTGAGGAAGACTTCCTCAGCCTGGGAGCTGAAGCCTGCAACTTCATGCAGTCATCAGCCCGGAGGTTCAAGACCCCACCTCCAGTTGCCCCTAAGCCCCAGGTGAATGGGTCCTCTCCTCCCCACGATTTGTCCCATTTGAGAGGGAAGGGGGCAGAGCTTTTTGCTAAGCGACAGAGCCGCATGGACAGGTTTGTGGTGGAAGGAGCGCCAACATCAGTCCCCAAACCCAGAACCCCATCTCCAGCTCCCTCTCTGCCTTCTTCTTGGAAATACTCCCCAAACATCCGTGCTCCACCCCCCATAGCTTATAACCCACTGCATTCCCCGTTTTACCCCCTAGCAGCCAGCAGATCTCAAGCCAGCAAGGCAGAGAGCAAGGTGAAAAAAGCACCCAGTAAGAAAACAGGGATCAAGGCCATTGACTTCATGAGACATCAGCCATACCAGCTAAATTCTGCCATGTTTTGTTTTGGGGAGACTCCGAGCTCTGGTGCCCAGGCCTCCACAAGCCAGACAGCCCAACAGTCCAGCTTGTCCTTCACCCCAACCAAACAAGCCCCTGTGAAAACAGCCCGGACCTATGAAATCCGTCGCTTCTCCACACCTGCCCCAATGCCAGCTTCGGGCGGTCTGGCTCCGACTGTGCTGGCTCCCCGCTCTGCCACCACATTGGATGAGCCAGTGTGGAGGACAGAAATGACCTCCACTTCTGCGCCTGTCTCCCCTGGGCCTTTCCACGTGGCTGCTCCCCAATACCAGAGCTCTCCTGAACTCAGCGAGGTTGGCCGAGGAGGGGCTTCTCCAAGTCGACCCTCGTCATCCTCCAGTTTCCAGGTAGCTAGACCCAGGTTCTCAGCAGCCCAAACTGGGATGCAGGCACATGTCTGGAGACCAGGCTCTAGTCAACACTGAGAGAAGACTAGCTCTTTCCTGTCCCCACCCCATGGCCTCTTCTCAAATTATACATTTTAATGCATACACATAAGGGTCAAGATCCTGCTAGAAATAAATGTACAGGGAACTTTAATCATGCAAGTAGTCCCCCTCCCTTTGGCAAGGTGTTAGTCACGTGACTAATTTTACAGCCAGCCCACCAGAAACACTATGCTAAAGAAGGGAAACTACCTGCATGATTACCATTCCACACATATCCATTTCAAACAGAATTCTGGCAGATTTTTTTTAAAAAAACTTACATCTAAAAATCTAAAGAGTGAATGCAACAAACAATTTCAAAACGCTTGTATTGGACAAGTACACCCACCAGGGAGCTAGGATTGGCTGAAGCTCACTGCTGTGTATCAGCTTGATGGCAAACCCAGGTTTGCTTCAGCGTAATTTGTGAAATGACTCACAAGCACAAGTAGCAAATAGTTACTTTTTCAGCCATACCCATCCCTTCTGTTTAGGATGGGTTCTTGTAAATCAGGATAGTGTAACTAAATATGAGGCAAAGAGCCTTTCTTGTTTGAATCCCTGACTTGCAGTATTTCCAAGAGGAGAAGGAAAATGGTGAAGGTGGAAGAATGTGTCATTTGTACAGCAGGGTAAGGTGAAAGATACATAATCACTTTGAAAACAGCAGGATGGTCCAAAACAGGTGCTGCAGATAGCCAGTTAGGAGAAGCTAAAACCCATTTGTGTTCCAGTGATGGGATTCAGGCATACTTTCATGACTGAGCCATCATATTTGCAAAGGAACCCTGTGTTTATCTGCCAGTGACCACTCGGAAACAAAAGTAAGCTGATTTGCAAGCGGTGGGAGGTGTGAAATTTTGTCTTGTGACAAACAGGTATTTTAGCGCTTAAGGAATTCTTTCTCACTATCTGTGATGCATTTTATCTTTGAAGTGCTTTAGAAACAACCGTGCCCCTCCAAGCTATCCTTAAGCAGCAATGTGGTGTTAAAGAAGTAACGAGTGTTAAAATAAAAAGTAGCAGAAACAAGAATGAAGCCTCAAAACCCGACTGCTATAAGCATTTGCTTGTTGTAGGCTACTAGATCATAGCCAGTGCTTCCATATGTGTTTCTTAGAAGCTCATTTTTGGCTAGATGAATAATGGAGGGCAAGTTTCATAGAATCATAGAATAACAGAGTTGGATGAGGTCTGTAAGGCCATCAAGTCCAACCCCCCACTTTTCCTAAAGGACATCTTACCCTCTATGGCTGCAATGTTACAGACACCGGGGATGTACTCTGCAGCGCACTCTCAGGTCATATGGAACATTTAGCAGACTTAACATCTCCCCTGCCTTAACTAAATGCTGAGCAGCAGCATGGGCTCCAAAGCCCATGTTTGCTGACATAATGTGAATGCCTGGGGCAAAGGTGGGTAATTAGGTGAGGAACTTCCTGCATTGGATTTTGAGGGAAGAATTAACAGATGTTCTCCCTGGATTATGTCATTGCCTGAACATTAACATTCTGAGACAAACGTGAGTCTCCCATACTTGTGTTTGCCTTGTAGTTCTATCCTGGTGACTATGCCTGGGAATTTTTTGTAATGTATGATGTCCTGAAACCACTTACCTCCTTAAAGATATATACAATTATCTATGTAATTAGATAGGGCAGGAGATGCAAATTCCTTTTCTGGCAGACAAAGTTTCCTCCCCACCACCCTCCTTGGACTGCACAAGATGCTCTTCGGGACTGAGAAGAAGGCCCCAAAATGGCATGTTAGAAAAAGCAAAGATGGAAGAGGTACAGAGGTGTGTGTCAAGTATCTGACTCTTGTCTTCCAAACAGAACAAACAGTTCTGCTTTTTATGGAAGAAGGAAATTGACTCGGCAGTCTTTGGTTGCAGTAAACACAGTCTTGTTTGCTTAGCAGCTAGTTTGCTTAGAGCAGAAACCAGACAATCTTTTGTGGAAACATCAAAAGGGAGACTAGAATTTTAGAAAACCTTGACATGGAAGTAAGATCATGTGTGGACTAATGCATTTGGGAGTGCAAGGAATGACATTGACCTCTAGCTAGAACAGGACACGAAGCAGAATGGAGGGAGGGATGGGTGAGCCACTGCATGAGGGCTCTGAAGACCTGTTTGGAAAAGAAAATGCATTCACATCTACTGGGCCTGATCCTGTCTCTGACAAGTCATCCCAGGCACCAGCTAGTGGAAGTGGTTAGTGGCAACTGAGGGCCAGCTGTCATAGACTCCTTCACTTCAACAGAAGGGAAGGGCAGAAGAAAAAGCGTGGCGGTGTCAGAGTGGAGAAAGACAGACAGGTGTGAAAATGGCAATTGCTTTCAGACACATTCATTGTTAGGACAAATTCACGCTGTATTATTTGTGTGGATACCCAAATAAAAATACACAACTTGAACATTAGTTTTAAAGTGCACACTGGCATTTAAATGGCCATTGTTCTTCCCTGTATCCATGCAAGCAGAGGCTTCATTCCTCCTTGACCTAACCCTTTAGAGAAATGGACCTGCACCATTTCAAATCAACATACCATGTGCCCATTTCTGTTCGCAACACGGAGTTCGAGAAGGAAGCTAGAGGCTTTCCAAACCAAGATACAGAAACTGTAGAGCACAGTGCAACTGACCCAGGGAATCAGTAACTACCCAAAGTCCAGTTCCCAGCTGCTGCCTATTACCCAGCTCCTATGTCTGCTGCACTCCATTCAGGTACTATTGTCCTTCTTTAAACTTCAATAACTTCAAAAGCCATCCTGCTGTGACTTCTCCTACCTGCAGTTTGCCAGCTATTTTGAGCTTGACAATTTTGTATTCAGGCACCCAGAGTTGCCTTGTGAATTGGCCCAGTTGCTGAAACTTTGCATGGACTACAGTCAAGGGGTTTGTTGGTTGGGGGAGGAATAAGTAGATGATTCTCCACACTGTTGTTTAACGGCAGTAGGAGGGCCTGTAGAAGTCTTTTCTTAGGGTGGGATCACGCAACATGGCTCAGGGAAAACTTGGCAGTCGTTCATGATCTGTAATGTTTTCCAAAAAAGTAGCCATGTTATTCTGTCTCAGCATGTTGGCAAAATTAAAGAGGGAAAAGGCACAATATTATGGTATTTCAAAAAGTAAGATTTCAGTGTGAGCTCTCCATGGATCAAAATCTACTTCTTCATACACAATTTCTTGCTTTGTGGATTTTGATCCATAAAAGGTCACACTGGTAAATCTGTCAGTCTTTAAAGTTCCACAATATTTCACCTGTCCCTTCCCTCTTTTTTGCCATTTTCTTTTCCACCTTTAATTTTGCCATTGTATCTGTAATGTTGTGGCAGATCATTATCTAAGGAAGAATGGGAAAGTGTGTATGTGAAGAAACCTGTCAGAGATCAGCCAGAGGGGCAGCAGCTTAGAAGCACTAAGAATGTCAAAGCCTTCAGAGCAATGAATTTAAAGGATGGGGCTCTGAAAGCACCTTTAGCCTTTGTTCTGCTCCTTCCAATCTGGGCTCATTCTCCTGTTACAGGAAGTTATCTTTTCAGTTAGCAGAGATCTTCGTAGTTGCTGTTTTGTGCTATCAAGTTGCATCCAGCTTATAGCAACCCTAGTAGAGTATTCAAGGAATGTGAGATATTTAAGGAATGCTTTTTAACCAGTGCCACTCCCCACTGAGTTTCCAAGGCTGAGTGCAGATTTGAACCCTGATCTTCTAAGTCTTTGTCACTCTATCCATTATACCAAACTGGGTTTCAGTGGTGGCTGGTAAGGTTCCCCTTGACATTTAGTCCAGTTGTGTCTGACTCTAGGGGGCGGTGCTCATCCCCGTTTCCAAGCCGTCGAGCCAGCGTTTTGTCCGTAGACAGTTTCCGTGGTCACGTGGCCAGCGTGACCAGACACAGAACGCCGTTACCTTCCCACCAAGGTGGTACCTATTTATCTACTCGCATTTGCATGCTTTCGAACTGCTAGGTGGGCAGGAGCTGGAACAAGCGACGGGAGCTCACTCCGTCGCGTGGATTCGATCTTACGACTGCTGGTCTTCTGACCTTGCAGCACAGAGGCTTCTGTGGTTTAACCCACAGCGCCACCAGTGGCTGAGGTGGGTTCAAATGCAAGGAATGAATTGAGAAATAAAATATGAAATAAGGATAAACTGTTTGGATGGGGGTGGGGAAGATTCACTGCCATTCAAGAGTGAGGCAAATAGAACAAATAGATGGTAATCAGGGGGAGATTATATGCAGTTTTCACAACCAGATTTGTACTTGGAACTTGAAATCCAACAGGTTTGACGTGGTACAGCCTCCCACAACCTTTCTGATCTTGTGCAGTGAGATTTCACTGTTTAGACCTGGGGTGGTGGTGGTTAAGAGTGAGTTGGAGGGGCATGCAGCTTCTCAGGGCTTCTGTGTTACGAAACTACAGATTATCATCTGGCTCAAAAGAGTTTGTGGGAGCTGAAGAGCTGTGTGGCTGCCTGTAACAAGTTTAGCAGGCATGGCAGTGCAATGCTGCAGTGACAGTGGAATCCCCATGGGCTAAATGACTTACTAATGCTATGCTGCGAGTGACAGCCAAAGGGCTTCCTTTGTGCCCTCATTTATTTTCTTCTTATAGGAAGGAAGTACCTGGTGAATTGGGGTTAACTTTGAAAAAAGGTACTAGGAACCCTGGAAATGTAGGAAGCGGGCTATTTCATTTTTTCTCCACCATAGTTTTTAGTTGTTTGAGGCAGGAGTGAAATTCTGGAGAGAGATTACTATCGTGCAAAAAAAGCTTGAATAGAAAAGAAGACACCAAACTGAAGGAAGGAATCCAGTGGATCTTGCTAAGATTTGTTCAACAGTCTGTGCTGGGCCACTCTATGACTTAGAAAGTTTCAAGAGTCCAGTTTAGTAGCTCAGGAAGGAATAAGGTAAAGGTAAAGGTTCCCCTTGACATTTAGTCCAGTCATGTCCGACTCTAGGGGGCGGTGCTCATCCCCGTTTCGAATACCAGGAACTGAAACATGGAATAATGCTATGAGATGCTTGCAGACGCTCTTGGTACCTTAAATCTTTTTCAGAGACACATGTGACCCAGCTGGCACCTTCACCATCATGCCATTCTTTGAACATTTGCCATCATTTTGCTATCTGGACTGTCGCCTCCCCTGTTTCTCCTGAATGTAAGAGTGTTTCACATTTGCCAACAACAGCCTCTCCCATGTATGGCTGTACATCTGCAGAAGTTATAGACCCATTTCTGTTCTTTTGGAAATACTTTCATTTTCTTTTGAAGTTAAAAGGTCACTTTACAACAATTGCTTGTGCTGAGGAATAAATTTATGACTTGCACTTTAACTGTTGCCTGCACTGTGTTGTTGTTGCTGTTTTTAATTCTGAGGTTCTTATGTCATGCAATTCCAAATTCTTTCATGCTTGACCAAAGCCATCATCTTGAAAGAAGTGACTCTGGTTTCATTGTAGAAGTCAACTATTCCAAACAAAGAAACAATAAAGTGTAGCCATGTACCAGAGCCAGTAACTTTCCTGTACAGTGTTATTCAGGAAGCATACATTTGAAAGCTAATTCTGAGCCACATACAGCCTCCTACTGCTGCATTATCACATTGTGAGCAATGGCTGGGGATCCACAAATGGCATTAGAATCAGACTAGAAAAGGATATTTTATGCCCCCCTCCACTTCCTTCTAAAACCATGCAGACAGAACTCCTATTAAAAGAAAGCTGCAACTATTCTCGTGCTTCCAAGGAGGCGGTGTGTAGGATAACAGTTACCCATACAATTCCAACATGAACCAGAGTGGGTCTTTGGCTTGTGAAACTTCAACCAGCCTATCCTGCTTCTGGCTAGCTATGTATGTGTGGAGGAGCAAGTCTCCACTTGCCTCAAGATCCTGTCTCTCCCTGAAATGTCTTCACTTCAGTTGCCTTGCAGTTTGAGAAACATTACCTGAGGAGATTTGTGGCAAAAAACACCACACCTTGAATTGGACCCAGAAGGGAATGGCAAGTTGTTGCAAATGGGGATGATATGTCTCAGTGACTGACACAAGAGAGACATTTTCAAATATGATCCACCATGTTTGACAGCAGCTAAAACGTCAAGAGTAACTCCATTTATAGTAGTCTAGGCTTGAGGTTCTTTGGACATAAAACCAATATGCATCCTATATCACACGTGGGACCGTATCATATAGTACAGGTCCATGACTGCCATGGAAGCCAAAACCACACTGATGAATCAGTCTTGGTGTGTATGCTGAAGTCCCCTAACAATGCATTGTGGTACTCTTCATACCCAAACAGAATTGCTAAAGAAGATGGGAATTGTATGATCAATTCTTTATGAGCTATAAATACATCATAAAAGAACATATTGGCTATACGGCAGAGCCTCCGTAGCCCCACCTTCCCTCAGTCTTTCAGTCCCATATGCAAGGCAGAGGATCCGTGCAGTTTTGGTATCCTGAGGATCCTGAGCATCAGTTTCTCCCCACCTGCAGAGACTAATCAAAGCATGAGGGCTCAAAGATCAAAGTCAAATATAGGTTCATGGTGGTTAAATTGTAAGCAAGTAAAATACATGAAACCATGGAATATGTTTTTCATGTTGTGGAAATTAAAGTGGGTGCCTTAACATATAAATATTTTTCTTTGTAATGCATGAACAATTAGTAAATGATTTTCTTTACCCTAGAATGTCTTTAGGCCAGGGCAAAATTTTGACTATATCAGAACATAACAATGATTAATCAGTAGTCTAACAATACACTGAAGGAAATGCAGACTGGGAGATAGGTCTGTGTTTAGGCATGAAGTTTACTGGTTGGCTTTAGACACAAATCTACCACAAGGCTAACATGTCCCATAATAGAGTGGTAAAAATTTAACAATCACAACTTCACAAGACATTTGTCAGTCACGGAGTCCTAAATACATGAATGTAAAAGCAAAAAATATTTGCCATCATGGTGACCACTTCACAGCATTTTTCTTAAAAGTACGTGAACTGCTGGAGATGAATTTTGACCAGATTTAAACCCTAACAAAGCTATGAAGAGCTGTTTTCATGGTCTGAGCTCCATCACTCTAGGTATAAACTGTCACAGGAAATTCATAAACAAACATATAAACTGCCAAATATGGACACTTCACACAAATACAATGCCACCCCCCCCCCCAATTCTTCACAAATATTAATTGGCTTATACAAGCACCACGTACAAAAAGACATGTGGACTAAACAAGATACTGTTCCCCTCATACTTTAGGTGGGTGAAAGCTTCTTTTGTCTCCTCACAGGCATTTTCCTCTTGGGAAGAACCTCCAACTGGGGACAGTTTATTTGAGAGTGAGCACACACTGTAACAGTTGAACTTCTGAAAATTAATAATTTTTTAAAATGGAATTTATCACCTTACAATGTTTTGAATACACAAATATATTCTTGCTAAACCTGGAAATGTTGAGAGAATCTGAACAGGAAAAATGAAAATATGAAGGCATCTTAAGCTATATAAAATACTGGTTCAAAACAGGTGAAAACTGCACTTAAAATGCCGTTTGTGAACTGCTTTGTTTGTGAATATTTTCAACATATGCTTTTAGTAGACCTCACTAGACATTGCACCAAATTTCATACAACCAGACACAGAGTTTGGAAAAGTCACTATGTTGGCTAAGATATGAAGTCCAAAATAATAACTGTCAAGATTAGAACATACTTTTTTGATTTTATAATTATAGAATTGGTTATAATTCTCTCCTCTGAACAATTTTTGATTATTTTTCTTCAATGTAGGGTTAGGTCAGATAAACACTGCAGTTTTACAAGTTATTATATCAATTCAGTGCTACGTCATTTGCCAAAAAAAATATATGCCCCACTGTCAACCTCACCTAGGACACACCTGCCACTGCCCCTTTGGGCCAAGTGAAGTGAGCAGGATCATTACATTAAAAAAAAACACAACTTTGATAGCTAAACAAAAAGCAATGAATGCCCATGAAAAAAAACAGGCTGTACATTATGCAATCACCAGAAAATACATTGAATTTTCGTGACAACTCCAGCACACACCACAAAGTAAACAGCAGTATAGTCACATCTTAAGTCTGGCTCAAGCCACTTAGCCTTTCTAAAGCTAACAGAGGTTCTCCAAGGTATTGGACAGGGAATCCTTCCACATTTGAGTCTTAGATCTTTTTCACTGCCAATGCTAGCCAGATTAATCTAAAAACATGTTTGTACTGCATTTCATTAAAAAAAATTCCAAGGCTGTTTGCAATAAAAACAAGATTCTAAAACAAAAGAAAAACAAAAGCTAAAACAATAGAACAATAATAAAATAATTCAATATTAACACTAGAGAATAAATTCATGCAGCTAAACCATTAACTAATTATTTAAGAATTGGTATCTGGTCATGTTCTGCACTGAAAGCAGGGATGGGAAACATTTTTCACCTGGAGCTTTATTCAGGGATAAGACACAAGCCTTATTCAGTCATGCTTCAAAATTTGAGGAGCTCACATACAAAAATAGCAGGGTTTGACTCATGTGGGGCAGCTACCTGAGTACCACAACCTCCCTCCCCCCTTTTAGAAAGTTGTGTTTCTGTGAGGAAAGAGGAGGATGGGCAAGTCTAGCATACCCCTCAACAAATGTGGTCTCTCTCATTAGAGCAAGCGGTGCCAAGCAACAGTTGGGCTAACTTGTAGATTCAGCAGCTGAGTACCAGAATCGTTCTCAACACATGCTTCTTCCTTACAAAAGAAACCACATCCACACTTATCCTTTTAAGAAAATAAGATAACTAGTATTGTAAAAATACATCATGATAGGAAAGATAATAGGAGTTCTAGCTAATTAAACTGGAGATGCAGGGATCCATGGCTGCCCCCTTGCCTGTTGAGAAGAAAGGCGAGATTTTACTTCTATCTTCTCCCAGGGAGTTTCAAGAGTGAAAGGTGAGAAGGGAAGAAGTGAGATCAGCAACCCCTAAGGATATTTATTAGTCTAGTTTGAAGGAAGGTCACGATAAGTCAAAGAAAGTAAAGGAAAGTCTAGGAAACCTGAGGAAATCTCTCTCTAACTACTCTTCCCCATTGAAAAATTGCATTTTCTTCAGTGTAAAGTAATGCCTTCCCCTGAGGCAAGCAGGCCCATGAGGCCAAGTCTCAGAGAACCTACAGCAACAGATAGAGATAGAACAGAGTCCTACCATCAAGTCAAGTGAGCAAGTGGCAGGAGAAAATGTTAGCCAAAGTCCAAAAACAGTCCACATTTATAGCCAGGACTGTTGTACAGATAGGGAGAGTCCAAGGAGCCAAGCAGTCCAAAAGGAAAACATAAATGTTCAGTGTTTATAAGGCAAGCTAAGGTCTGGGACAAGAAGAGACTGTTTCCAATGAAGTCCTAGCCACAGTCTAAGCTTTATATAGACGAACGGCTGGAGTCCCACCCTGAGCTCAGTAGCAGCCACTTGCCCAGCTGCAGAAGGAAATCTGCAGGATTTGGTCTGCAGGTTTCCCTGAGAAGAACACTTTTCCATCAAGGAGACTCTTTATGAGGCCGTTTCTCCCAAGGACTCTTTCCCTGCAGCCAACCTCTTTACCTGCAGGCTTCTAGTTAGGCTCATGCCTTTATCCTGTGACCTGGGAGGTAGCCCAGCCTTTTTCCTCAGGGTCAGAGACAGAGCTCCCTTCTTCTGCAAGTTCAGCTTCCTGGAGTCCCACAGGTTCAGGGTTTGCAGGATCCAGCAGCTCCTCCCCCTTGTCAAGTTCAGGAAGTTCCAGTTCATCCTCATTGCAGGACTCCTCTGAGTGGAACAATGAGTTTCACCCAGATACCTCCAAGAGGTTCCACACCTGTTAAAGCATAACAGAACAGAATAGTTTCTCGCTGTTAGGATTGCATGTAAAAAGGAAGGAAGGAAGGAAGGAAGGAAGGAAGGAAGGAAGGAAGGAAGGAAGGAAGGAAGGAAGGAAGGAAGGAAGGAAGGAAGGAAGGAAGGAAAAGAAAAGAAAAGAAAAGAAAAGAAAAGAAAAGAAAAGAAAAGAAAGAAAGGTGGTAACATGCTAAACATTCTCACACGTATCAGCCAAAATCCCAATGCTTAGCAAATTGCCCTAGAGTAGGCCCATTGAATCAATAAGGATTTGGTGAGTCAGCTCTGCTATAAGTTGCATTGATTCAGATGGGCTGACTCTAGTTGCAACTTACTTTAGCATAGTATGTCATAATTAGAGTAGGCACATTTGAACCAATGCAATTTACAGAAGAGTTGGTTCACCAAATCCCCATTGATTCGATGGGCCTACTCTAGTGTGATTTACTACATTAAGCAATGGGATTTGGGCATGAACACCCGCTGCTCATTCATTCTCCCTTCTACACATTGGTCTTTGCCATGCTCCAAATCTGTCACCCTTCTATTTCCACTGTTTCCTTTTTCATTCCTGCTCTTACTCTCCCCCCTCCAGTATTTGAACTTCTAAAGAGCCTCTATCAGTACCAGTAGAACACAGCTTCCCAACCTTAGGTCCTCAGATGTTCTTGGGCTACAATTCCCAGAAATCCTGGCCAGCATAGCTACTGGTGAAGGCTTCTGGGAGTTTTAGTTCAAGAACATCTGAGCACCCAAAGTTGGGAACCATTCCATTAGAGTCTAAAAGGGATCCCTGTCACAGAATACAGTGCCTTCCATAGTATTTTAGCTGACATAACTCTGACATAAATAAGTATAAGTAAACAAATATCTTTTTGGCACACACCCCAACCTCAAGTTTCCTGAACCCTCGTTTTTGGAGGGGAGACAGGAGGAAACCTCAACACCCCTGCACTGTACTCCCAAAAACTGTCCCTCCACAGCCACAGATTTTTTTTAAATATCAGACTGAAAACTTGATAGTGTATATGTATGCTAGTACCACTGCACTACCTTATACCAATGACCCCCCCCCCCCCCCGGACATCTTGCAAATGTCCGCATTAGACCTCACATTTCTCCCTTCTCTGCAGCAGCTGCAGGACAGCGCAAGAGACATAAGGCACTTCTCCACTAGATGGCAAAACTGGGCTTCCCAATCCTAGCAGGACCTTAGCATTCACCTGCTATAGTGATAAGTTGGGAGGATTTAGACTCTTATGGCAGACTTAGAAAATCCTCTCCTCCTAATCTTTTGACCTTTGGACTTCACAGAGAATCACATCAGGCAATGACTCTAGGGTTGCAAACAAAATACTGTTTCTTGTTCCTAGGAATCACTGGCCTGTGGAAATCAATCTCACTATACACACATTGCCAGGATTGGAGGGTGAGTAGAAATTCTTCCACTCTGCCTGGAAGTTAGCTCTTAATCCACTCCACAACAAAACGGCTCTTGCAGATTAGTGGCAGTAACGGTGTGCTGCATTAGGGCCTGAAGAAGCTTGGGTGCTTATATACAAGCCCTATCCAGGTGTGTTTCAAGAAGGGTTAACTTGAAAGCAGGAACAGGGAGAAAATTCCAATCCCACCCCCCTCACCTGTCATTCTCTGTATAAATGGTCAATCTGAAGCAGAAAGCTCATGCCACCCATAGGGTCTCTGGTCCTGAAAAACCAGGGTTAATCACTTGGTGAGTCTCCTTCTGTAGCAAATGGTGTCGTCTTCTCAGTCCTTCTTCATATGGAGGCAATGATATGCAGGGAGAAAGATAAGCATTTTATCCCTGTTCACATTGACAAATTAAGCCTTTTTTTGAAAGCCTGAGTAGGTATATACCTGGCAGGTGGGCAAGGAAATTCAGGCAAGGCAAAGCAGTGGCAAAGGAAGGGAAATGAGAGGTACTGTGAAGTGGCACTGGCAGCAGGAAGGATCAGAGTGGGCAGGGGCCTCTGGCTGGCCCATACACAGCTGAACTACAAGATAAGCAAATATCTTTTTGGCAGAAGGGGAAACAGAAGAGTCATGACACTGCTTGCATTTAGGATATGTGGCAAAAGATAGGGCTGTCCTAATAGGTTTTGCTGCCTAACGTGATGAATAAAATGGCACCTCTTCATACTCCACATACAGATCTGACTGGGAAGTGAAGCTGAATTTTGCTTCAACACTAGTGACGGGACACCATCTTCCAACACACTGGAAGAGAGCAGTCTAACTTAGTTTCTGTGGTGCACACCTCCCTCCTATGATACCTGGCTGCTGTTCCCCAGCATCTTCTGCCCCATCTGCCTAATGGCAGGACTAGCCATGGGAAAACACGAGGATCACTACAACAAATTGATTCATGGTCCAGGAAAGAGCAGGAGCATATGAGTTGTTCACTTTCAGTTCTTGTAATACCTATAGGTTTTTTTGAATTGCATCAGGAAAGAACAGGGCAGGGAATTGTGTCTTATAACTGTTTGTTTCAGTAAGATTTTGATGCAAACACAACATCCCAGGATCATCTGCACACCAATTATTTTGTCTTCCACACAGTACATAATTTCCCCTACCCAGCTGTGTAGAACTAGGTGATTTAAGGGATAGAGATGCTTGTGTGTAGGATTTTGAGAAAGTTCAGTATGCAATTTTCAAAACTTGCCTGGATGATTCTGAGAAAGACAATTTTTGGCTTTCTAAAACTGTAGGTGCTAGCATGTCCAGAGCTAAGCAATTTGTTCTGCACAGGGGTACAGTGGGAAATGAAGCAATGGTTTGAATTTAGATTTAAACATGCTCAAGCTTTATTTCAATGGGTCTCTGTCACGTTCCCCGCCTGTCCCTTGGTTGTTTCACCAAGCAAAGGCACAAGCTATGTGTCGTTCAGCTGCCACCAGTTGATTACATCAACTTTATTCACTATTAATGACAGAGGTCTGGGCAACATATCATTTAAGAACCAAGTAGAAATTGTTTATTGTTACAAGTGATAAAAGTCCAGTCAATGTCGTTAACTCTCAACTAAAACAACCTTCTTCCTCCACTCTCAACCGCCTACTCCCTCTCCTTTTCTTCTCTCCCCTTTAACTCCGTCCCCCAACTCCTATTGGTGCATGCAAATCTCAGCATAAATATTCATGAGCGGAGTGAACGCTACAGTCTCCTTTAAATATGAACAAGTCTGAATCTAACTCATAATATGTTGTGTCTATGCTGCTCTTTTAGCGAATCAGATATAATTACATGGCTCAAACACAAACCTATAGCACCTTCTGACTCTTGAGGGGGTATGGAGTAAAATACAATGATTGCATTTCTGAAAGCTGATATGTGAGCATTTCAGTGGTGGCTAATGTCCATAATGTCTGTGCTTGGTGGTGGAAAGCACAGCACATGTGGGGAGCACTGGGACAAAAGTGGGTGGTCATTCACACCTGCAGCCAGGAAGTACACAAACATACATGGGCAGGATCTGTTGCTTCTGTTAAGAATGTGCTGACACTGAGTTGAAGTCATGCCTCCTTTGCCCTAATAGACCAGCCCTCACTGCAGCCTCCTGAAGCAAGCACCATTTTTTCCTTTACTTTAAGGAGAACGTAATGAGATAGGGTGTGCCTTCCTACCTTTATGGGTCACCAGGCATCCCGGCATCCCTAGAACACATACTTGGAACAGCATCTGTCATTCCAATCCAGGCATATGAAAATATGATCCCTTACACTCTGAAGGTTGTAACTGCAAGTTTTGTCTCTTACTCTTAAAGCTAAAACTGGTACTATTGCCAATGGTTACATATCAACACAAACCCTTGTGGTGCATGACCTGAGTTTGATCCCAATGGGTTCAGGTAGCCAGCTCAAGGTTGACTCAGCCTTCCATCCTTCTGAAGTTGGTAAAAGGAGTACCCAGCTCACTGGGGGGGTGGGGGGCAAAGTGTTCCTTACATAATTATGTTTGAAACCACTCAGAGGGTGCTTTAGCACTATGAGATGGTATATAAGTCAAAATAGCAACAACAACGACAATAACAACAACAGCAGTGATGAATAGATGTGCCACTAAATCTATCCCAAGGAGAATAAATAAATAACTAAAGGGGTGTGTAGTGGTGGATGTGTGCGTATGAGTGTATAAAATATTTGTTAAATTTGTATCTGACTCAGGGTGGCAAGTATCAGTTAAATTCAGATAAAAACAAATATGGTGAATAGATTTAAAGGAAATAAATGGATTAAAGGCACAATGTAAAACACTGCGAAAAAAGAAGAAAGAAAAAGAACCCACAACCTCTTTCAGCCATAAAACCTCATTTAGAGGCCCAAACCCTGTCCAAACAGGAATGGAAGGATAAGGTTAGATGCCAAAGGCTTCTCTCTGGACAGAAGGTATAACAGCAAGGAGGCCAGCTCAGCCTTGCAGAACAAGAAGTTCCCGAGCCTGGAAGCAAGCACTGAGAAATTTATATTGGATACTTTATATTGCATACCTAATCTATTCATTGGATACTTTATCCATAGATAGGTCTGTAATGAAGAAAGCTTACGTTTCTTTAATATGTAGACAAGCCAAGAGCATGTCCTAAAGAAATGTGGTCCATTTGGAAAACATAAAAATAAAGTAGGATAGGATCCATCTTAAAAATGTGTATTAAAATATTAGGACCACCAATATTATTCAAGTCAGCATTAAAATTTAAAAAGTTTAATAGAACCACTTTCAAAAATTATCAGCTAGCATTTTCTTTTAAATGTATGAGTTCTTCCAGTATGTATTTCTATTTGATTGAAAGTCCAGTTCCTAATAATTGCTTTTATATCCTTTGACACTGTTTTATTTTTCATCAGCTTGTTTCTGTAATAAAAGTCTATTTTGTGGATCCTCTTATCTTTTCATTCAGAGAAATAAATGCCTTCTCACTTGTATCTTTTGAGAAACTACAGTTTATCTTGTTTTTACATGTCTTTCTGTTTTATAACCTTCAAGTTAGAAAACTATCTAATTTTTCTTCTCTCTCTTTTAGATTGGCTGGATAGCTCAGTGGTTTAGTAGAGGTTAGGAGTTCAATTCCCCACAGTGCCTCCTGGGAGAAGAGTCAGCCTATGTAGCCTTGGGCAAGCTGCACAGTCCCAGAGAATGGTAAACCACTTCAGAGTATTCTCTATCTAGGAAGCTTTGGAAAGGCTCACCATAAGTCAGAGTTGACTGGGTTGTTACACTCATTCCACAGCTGCCTAAGCTGTAACCATGAAGCAGCAACCAGACTCTTGACTTCCATCTAAGAGACAAGCCTGGTGAAACACATCTTGCCAAGAACTGCTGGACTTAACATCTAAGAGCAACTTTCCTGGTGAAATTCATCTTGCCATGCACGTCTAGATTTTAAGCCTTGGACTTTTAAGTTCTTTACACTGGCACAAACCTGATGAAGTAGTGTTTTAATCCATGAAAGCTCACTTATTGTATGATGATTTTTAAGTGGTCTATAAATATATCACCTATTTTTGCATTTGATGGCACATTATTATTATTATTATTATTATTACTATTATTATTATTATTATTATTATTATTATTATTATTATTATCATCATCATCATCATCACCATCATCATCATCACCATCATCATCATTTTTTAGATTATATTCTTTATTGTTTGTTTTGTTTTGTTTGTTTGTCTGTAGTATTTTTATGCCACCTTTCTTCTGGAGAGGAGACTCACAAATGAATTAAAACAAGTTAGACTAAAAACACAGTAAATTACAAATTTTTAAAAATAATTAAACATATGCTAATTTAAATCTAAGGATCCAAAAAGATTTAAAGACACACTTTAAAGAAACATTCCCAGCATTCAGAAGGGACTCAGTCTTGCCCACTTCGGTTCTTAAAAGCCGTCCTAAAAATATACTTATCAATTGCCAAAGGATAAAAGAAAAGGTGCCAAACTAACCGGTTAAGGTAAAGCATTCCACAAACTGGGAGCAGCCACAGAGAAGGCCTTCCCTTATGTCCCCATTAAACGCAGCTGTGAGGGCAATGAGAATGAGAGAAAGGCCTCCTCTGAAGATCTGAGCAGTGAGAATATCTCATGGGGGAAGACTGAAGAAGCTACTTGGATGAGTAGCAAAACGTTTCAACCTAATAAGAAAGAAGTCCAGTTGCCATGACTCAACTTCCAAATTTCATGGGGGAATTACAGTCCTTCAGATGGCCTGGGCCCAAGTCATATAGTATTTTATAAGTCATGGCCAGCGCTTTGAATTGGGCTGCAAACCTGAGTTTTCAGGGGAAATGGAACACTATCCAGCACAAGCTGGATCCCTGTTCCCTCATCTGCATCTTGATTGATCGGGGCCATCTCCATCTTGTTAGGATTAAGTTTCAGTGTTTGCCCTCATCCAGTCCATTACTGACACCAGACACCAATTCAAAACTAAAACAGCTTCCTCAGATTTAGATGGAAAGAAGAGACGGAATTGGGCATCATTGGCTTACTGGTGATACCTAATCTCAAAACTCTAGACAGTCTCTCTCAGTGATTTCATGTAGATGTTAAATAGCACAGGGAACAAAACAGAACCCTAAGGGACACCACAGGCCAACAGCTAGGGTGTCAAACAGGAGTCCTCCAACACCACCTCCTGAGCTCTCTCCTCCAAGTCCCATCCCAGAGAGATGGCCCAGAAGGGTATCAATTGTATGAACAGCTACTGAGAGGTCCAGCAGAACCAACAGGGACATACTCCCCCACCCAGTTTCCAGTGCAGGTCACCCACCAAAGCAACCAAAGCTGTCTCTATCCCCTAACCAGGCCTAAATCACTAGACAAAAAGGGGCCAAAGTTACCTTCATGGGCCTTACATCAACTACACCATCCAGGTCATGCAAATTCTCTGTTCCTTTCTTTTGCACATATTTGAACAAAAATTCTTCTCACTACATCAGCTGACACAACATTAATAAATCTTTCATCTTCCTTCATAGTGCCTTGTACTTTGGATACTTCCTGGGTGGCATTTTGTTTATAAAATTTGTTATCTTTAGTCATCTAAATTTGAAGAAATTATTGAAAAGAGGGAAGAGATGGATGATAATATATAGAATATATATGAACCCTTATATAGAATATGTATTTACAAAACATAAAGGTTATACCCCAGCACAAGAATCATTAAGATGAAACATATTGATGAGAATACATATCTATAAATTTATATTCCCAATGGTGGTGAGTTATACTGTATATTTGAGTTATGGTTCTATTTGTCATTTACATTTTTGTTATATTTTGCTATACTAATAAACATTATTTTAAAAAAAAAAATTGTGTGAAGGAGGCCAGCTTAGTGTGCCGTCCTCCAAGGAGAAAAGAGAAGAGTTAGAAACTAATTGTGCAGTAGGAGAGTTGATTCAGTTAGAAGAGGAAGAAGTGGGGAGGAATAAAGCGGTGGAAATATTCCTGGCAGAGAGTAGACAAGACAGAAAAGGGGAGGAGTTAGATTTGATGAGATGGGACGAGAATATAAAGGAGGAGGAAGGAGAAAGGAGGGAGGAGAGACGTGAGGTAGAGAGAGAGGAGAAAGGTACTCAGACAGAAGAAAGGGTTTGGCAAAGATATGAACCGGTGGAACTAGTCCGCGAGTTCCCGAACCTCCGAACCGGTGGGGGCTTACTGCCTAATCCTGTCAGCTCGGGAGATAAAGGAAAACCCAAGTGGAAGACAGGATGGAGTATGGTGGCGGTACCCCGTCCCCAAGATACAGAGAAGAAGGTAACGTACGTTGGTACCACCAGTTACCTGCCATATCTAGAGGGGAATTACGTGAAACATCCTTGTTGCGGGACGGTTTGTGCAGCCTTGAGCTTCCCCACTTGGAGTCAAACCAATCAAAATCCCCGTGGGATGAAAGGGGAATGAAGAATTAAAAGGATGGGAAAGAGATGAATATCAAGAGTTATAAGTTGTTACCAGAGTTGAGTTTGTTAGACCCTTTTTATGTTGATAATCTAGAAGTTAAGAAGAATAAAGAGGATATGTTTATACCGTTATCTTCGTCTCCGTCTTTTCTTCCCGCGGAAAAGAAAGACCCGCCTCCAACTGAGAAAGAACCCAATCACAATTTGTTATCTGGTAGCGACTAAATGGGTACAGTATTTGTCCTGCTGTTTATGCTATGTTCCTCACTGTTCCTTTTGATGTTTATTATGTTGACTAGACCAGTGGTTCTTAACCTTGGTTACTCAGGTGTTTTTGAACTGCAACTCCCAGAAACCCCAGCCAGCACAGCTGGTGGTGAATGCTTCTGGGAGTTGCAGTCCAAAACACCAGAGTAACCCAAGGTTAAGAACCAGTGGACTAGACAATGTTAATGCTAAGCACAAATAGATCCGATCTTTCAACATGAATATGTGGTATACGTTGTTTGGCTGCACAGCTTTTTGTTTTGTTTGGGTTTTTGTTGTTGTTGTTTTGGTAGCATGTCCAGTAGCGTTATTTTGCCCTGCTTTTGGCTTTTGTCAGTCCTTTGGGACAGTTGGTGAGTAGGTCCTGGTGGCAACGTTGATGATGTGCAGAGGGGAGTTTTGGCAAGGGAGTAAACCCTACTCCTTTTCCCCTGCCTTCTGCTTGCATTGATAAAGAGTGCAACTATATGTAATTCACGTATTCACTCCATGTAGTGCTTCTTCATTGGTCACCTTTTCAGTCCTGGAAATCTTTAGCAGCCTGTAATAAATCCATATTTCAAATATTCCTAACTTTCTTACAATAGCTCGTGATAAAGTTCATGATTCCATACCATATACGTATTAATAATGCTTAAACAATTCATTGTGTTCTACAGTCATAAGGCTGAATCTCTTGTTAGTTCCAATTAAGGTGGACGTACTGTATGAATGGGACTTATTATTATTAAGTTAAAGTGTAGATAATTTCCACAGATTCAGTGAGTCTACTGAGGAACACGGAAGGAGCCTCCCCAAAGAATGTAAATGTGGAATGCTTCTGATACAACTCTAACTGGACTAGCAAATTGATTGAGTCCTTAGTCCTTAGTCATAATTAACAGTTCCTTTCTTACTCCAAACAATATAGATATAAACTAAGCCATGGTATATAATACAAAGCAAACATTTATTACA
This sequence comes from Intellagama lesueurii, assembly GCA_037013535.1. NCBI lineage: Eukaryota > Metazoa > Chordata > Lepidosauria > Squamata > Agamidae > Intellagama > Intellagama lesueurii. The sequence continues at coordinate 153,613,172 of JBAJHW010000003.1, read as the reverse complement.
TCTTTTTGAGCAGCTACTAATTCATTGGTGTTTGGAAGTAGTGAAGACCAACCATTCATCAAATAAGTAAATTTTCTATAGTAGTTCATTGATAAATCACTGAGAATGAATGAATTGACAGCCTTTGTATTAATAACACAACTTATTAAAAACTGGGGAGAAAAATCATAGGACACATTCCCTATAGAAATTCATTCCTTTGCATATTTAAGCACACCTGCTTTCTTGTTTCCCTACCAAGATGTCTTGCCAGCAGTGCCTTGGATCAGTGTCAGAGTCTTGTGTTATCCTGCCGATTATTGGAGCGTTTTGCAGTTGTTCGGTCAAATTCCCTTGTTTTCCCTCCTGCTCCAATGGATTGCACATTCAGAGGATGTGAATTACACATTCTGTTATATTTCAAAAATAGTAACAAATGTCTTATCCTGCTCGGAGAATAAGATAGGGCATAAGTACAGTACATAATTCAGATGGCATCCTCTTAATATTCACATATCCTCTTGACAAAATTCAGAGCTTGACAGCCTTAGCTTTGAATCCTGCAGGTGCAATACATCATCTGTGCATTAAGTTCAACCATTATTCTGTCACACCAATATACTTAAACATTAACTTAAGCGGTAAAAATATCAAACTATTCTCCTGTATCAAACTGTGCTATTTGTGTGTAAATACAAATTATCAAACTATTCTGTATCAAACCAAGCTGTTTGTGTGTAACTACACTCTTTTCCTTTGTTCCTTAGAACTTCCTTTTAAAATGCTCAGCTGATGGACTTAAGGACTGTTCCAGGAACAAACAGTATCAGGAGCTATATGCTCAGGATAAGATTCACTGACAACCACTGTAGCCTTGTTAGCCGTGACCTTAATTAGATCCTGCTAGAATGTAAGCTGACACAGATGACTAGGACCGGGTGTGCCAATATATGTCTTTAGATGTACAAGGAGGAGTCAAGAATTGTGCCCTGCGTACCTTTTTGTAAAGCCATTTGTGCCGTTTGCGTCAAATCCAGTATCGCTAATAATTAGGCATGTTCTGTAACCTGAAACAAACACACACACACAATGCACTAAGTGCTGTAGACTTAACCAGCATGCACAAGGTCTATAACGTACGTTCCCTTGAGATTTGTATATATAGACAAGCAGAGTGAAAATAGCCTCTGCTGGACAGAGCAGAACACAGATTCATATGCAGGGCAGAGAGTTACCATATCACCTTTCATAAAGAGGGAAGCTAGAAGCTGAACTCAGAAAATGATGTTAGGGACATGAATGTGACTCTTCTGCAATGTGTGGCAATGTAAACCAAGAGGACTCCCACAGAGCCATAGTTGGGTGAGGGGTGGGGTGGAGGCAAGAACGGTTGTGAGGCAAAAACCAGCCCTGGAAAGGCTGACACCATTTTCTGTATCACATTCAATCAGAATCAAGTGTTCTTAAGGCAAATAAAGATGGCCCTTCTTTTAACAATGGTGCATCACTCGCTCTTGTTCCTAACTTCAGAATATAATGAATATTCCAAACATTCATTCATTTCCAAAGAATTAGGTTTTCACAATTCCTTTTTCAGTTTTTTTCATGGTAACTGTAATACTACCACACCAGAGAACTGCAACAATCGAAAACTTACTCGTTTTTCAAAGAGAATTAAAGACCGTCAGATTTAAACATAATAAACTGTGCATAATTACGATTTAGATATAAATTTTGTATATAATATGAACAGTAAGGAGCATGCTCCAAAGGTAGCTTCACCCTTACCCATGCATTCAGAGTGAGCCCATGGTCACCACTGAAGGAGCTGTAGGGTAAAGAACTGGGGCTTGAGAGTCAAGAACAAAACTTTGCAATCAAGCACGACACGAGGCACTTTTTTTTGGTCAGGCAAACTCCCAGCCTGACCTTGACCTGTCAGAAACTTCTTCTGCCCTGTCTCACAGTTGATTAAACCCTATTCTCACCGACCATTCTGTGATTCTTCTAGATCGGGGGATGCCATTGGGCTGCCTTGGTGATACTGAGTGGAATTGCCTTTGATCCTAAAGACTAAAAATTAAGGAGAATTTTGTTTCAGTTTGGTTTTAATATGAATTTGCCAAAGCATAGAGATTTCTTAAATTTGGAATGAAAAACCTTGAGAGTTTTAATTTTTTTTATGAATGTGGGAGAAACCAAGACTGAGCCATTTCCTCCATCCAGGCCCATGACTCTGAGTACTGGATTCTTCAAAATCTGTGTTTGAACTTCTGTTTACTCAATCATGTTTATACTGAATTAGGATGATCACTCCCCACCTCCAATCCTGAGAAGCTCTTCATCTTTAACACCTCTGCAGCAAGCACCTACAACACAGTCTTTTCTCCATGCTGGGAAAAGCAGTACCTACCACTTTTGGCTAGTGCAGAAGGATTAAAAAGTTAATTTCAGTTTTGTTTTTTTGTTTTTAAGAATTCACCAGTATTTGCTAGTCACATCTCTGGGGCAGAAAGAACCCGAGGTTTATGAATGAAAAGACAGGAAAAGTCAAAACTGACAGATCCCTCTGCCTGTCCCCAACTAAAGGCATGGCATCTATACGACTGCATCTCACTTTCAGCTCCACAACATTATGACTTTGGCACTTCTGCCCCACCTGTCTAGTATCTCTCAGCATCTCTTTGTTTGCTACAGAAAACATACATTTAAGATGCTCTCACTAAGAAGAGGTATTTATTTTAAGATAATTTTAAAAACAAAAACAGGGAAAGATATGCAAACTGAAATGTAAATTGCCTGTTTTCTTCTTACTTCACACACAAGCTACATCAGTATCCTTTTGGTGACAAAGTAAGTAACAGATGGCGTGACTACGAGATGTCCATTATGCTAATCCTCCTCCTCTGTTTTCCTCATACACTCGGAACCTTTCTGTGCCCATTTATCTCACACAACTTTAAACTTCTCTCAAACGGCATGCCCTGACACTGCTGCTCCCCACTGGCCTAGGGTAGTATTAGCACACACGATATGAGCACACAGAACCCGTGTAACTTTTATCTGGCTGGGAAGCTTTCACAGATAAGAGACCACCATTAGGTGTCTGTTGAACGAGAGGGTGATACTGAGCTGGTTCTTTCTTGGCACTTGGCCCCAGGTTAAGGTAGCTGCTGTGGGAGTGCTGAGGAGCATTTTCCCCCCTTCCACCAGTCTTGCCTGGGCTGGTGCTATCTGAGACCCTTGGACTCTGAGATCCCATTGACTATTAATAACTCCAGGATGCCTGTGTGAGCAAAGTCTCCAAGAGTCAAATTCGCAGCACTCCACATCAGCACTTTGTGCTGTGCAGACCCTGAGCAGGGAGTGTGTGGGCCCTGGATACCCTGAGGTTCAAGAGCTATTGAGCCTCCTGCAAAACCCTCCAACCCAAGGACCAGAGAAGGCAACCCCCCGTTCCCATTGCTGGAGGCTCTGTGGAGTGCCCTGTGTATGTGAGCCGAAGGTGAGTCCCTTCATGCAATGATGGGTCAGGATGGATAACTCAGAGGAGTTTAAGAGAGAAAGGAAAGGGACAAAATGTCTGAAGTCTGCATTGCACGACAGCAGATTGCCTGTTGGTGGAACAGAGGAGTAGCTGACAAAGCCGGTTGAGGGCCAACTAGACATCAAGTACATAGCCATATACTCCTCTGGCTTTTCTTTTTTTTACTCCAGAGTAGGCAGAAGAGGCCTAAACTAGATCGGGACCCTCATGTTTATGGTAGAGTAACTTTAACCCTTTGACCTAAATTCAAATTGTGGAGCCCTGTATTGTCATTTTGATTGCCCAAAGCCTGTCCATTTGTGTCAACAGAGCACTTTTTGGCAAGCAAAAATATGTTGCATGGACCACAGCCCCTGTTTGGGATTACAGCGGGGGCAACTCTCTTCTTCCTCCCCTCCCTTCATGTCAGGGTCCAAATCCAGATCAGGTTGCCAGTGCTTCATCTATAGTAAGTAAAAAAGAAAGAAGTCATTGCTCCTAGCTATGTTTCTAAATAGCCTGTAGTTTGACCCTGCAAGGAATCAGGTGTAGTAGAAAGAAGCACTTGTCTCTGTAGACTTGTGTGCCTAGGATCCCTTTTCTCCTCAGGGTGAGTACATACGATCCTAATTGAAATAACTACCCATTAAACTGAGCACTGAAACAAAGCCCCACAGAGATGCCAGGCATGGGATCAATTCATGTTACCCCGAACCCTTAAGTCCCCTTTTCTTGACGTGATCTACTCAAAGTTTCCTCTGGCAGCACCCAAAGCTCTGGCATGTTGCTCTCCAGGCCAGTTTGGAAGGTTGCCAACTCTTCTCTGTTCCTTTCTTGGCCTGACTCAATATCAAAATAGATCAGATCTTCCCCTTGGACTTACCTTTGTATATCACACATACTCCTCCGGACTAACTTATCCCAATAGTAGAACAACAGAAGTTCCCTCCCATTTCCCAGGCAATCAGGTGTATTTCACTCTTCTGCCTGCCACTTCTGGTCTTCTTTTCTATAAGAACATCCAGCCAGCATCCAGTGAAAGACTTCATGTATTTGACTGGCACACCTCCAGCCCCTGACTTACAGGTACACAGCTAACAAAAGGCACTCTGCACCTCACTGTTGTACTTGATTGGAAAGGAAATGCTGAAAGTCAAGAAGTAACTCAGATCCAAAAGTGGTTTCAAGCAAGGCTTTAGTTGTACAGTAGTCCTGCCTGAATCCTGCCTGAATTAGCCATATTTTTGTCTTTGTTTTAAATGCAAAAATCTGTGAAGAAGGGAAAGATGGAACAGGCGAACGGTGCCTTTCGTTAGCCTTTTGTTGTTGAACAATAGGGACCTCCTTTAGGCTGAGGTGATAACAGTAAAGGTCAGACTTTCTGTCTCATCTCTTAAGCATCTCCCAGTGGATTGAAAAATACTGTAATAACTGTTTAATTTTGGATTGAGGAGATGTAACCTAGTCTGAACCCTTGGGCTTGAATCGGGAATTACTGGGCGAAATTTTGCATTTGTTCTATGAGACAAGAATAATGCTGTCCTCTGCCCTTGAAATCTAAGGATAATGAAAGGAAAATCTTGTTTGTAATTGATACACTTCTCAAATCCTCTCAGTTTAATGCCTGCAATTCTGTGCTTCTAATCAGAGCCTGGAGAGCAGATGGCAAAAACAGAATTTAGATGTCCCACTAGCTGATTTTTCCTTCTACTGCAGATATGAAGGAGTAATTGGTGCCCAGGATGTCTAAATTCCACTTCTGTGCCTTCTGTAAGAGAACTCCTGCCTATTTTGCTGTGGCTGGATGGTTGACATAAAGCTACCAGACTCCTTACACATAATTCGGGACGTAAAACTCAAAGCTCAGCAGTTCACTTTCAAATACATTCACAGGCTTAGCCTTGATTCTGGATAGCAAATGGATCTGTTTAATTCCTTTAAAAGAAATTATTTGGAGACCAAAGGAATACTCAGGTATTATGTTGCCCCCCTATAGGGCAACTTGATACATAAGGTTGAATATGGCATGTGAAGCTTCCCCTTTTAATTATCTACTATCTTTCTGGTGCACACTCATAAAAAGAAAAATAACAGGAATGAGATTGTCCTACACAGTACGTTTTTGAGAAGATAATATTCTAATTCTAAAACTGTCTAAAATTGAATTTTAAACTGCTCAGAATGGCATTAGGCTAAGTAATTCTCAGCCTACAGAACTGATTACAACATTTATCTGCCTTGTGTGGTCATAGCTCATTTTTGCATAGATCCATATCTATCTGCTGTTTTGAGTATCTGATGATGTTTCAAAGGCAAAACACAGTACATAGAACTCAGTCTGGATGATCCAGAAGATGAAATGAAAACAGAGAACCTCATTAGACACTGATGAAATTCTGAGAAACTTACCTGCGCTTTCGTAATGCTCATGAAAACTGGGCAGTGACTTTTTTTAAAGTTCAAATGGAGGAAACACCACTGTACACAGCACCCACATTACCCGCCAGTGTATTAGCCTCTCACAACCGAGAGGAGTGGACACAGTCTCTTACAGGATGGGAACATGGAAAAATTGTGGAAAGCTTAGTTTGTGGTGGCCAGGAGAAACACCATGAGAATTGCATCCAAGTAATGAAGCTGGCCAGTGTCTTCAGATATTATGACAGCCTTATAGGGATCAGAGCTAAGGGGCCTGTAGAAGTGTGGGGTACCAGTGAAATGTCAGAGAGATGTGCTGGATGCTAAATTTAGGCTGTTAGGTAAGAAAGCAAAGTCTGGAAGTTCCAGGGTAGCTTTCCCTAAAAATACCTCCTATTCCTGCATAGGAACAGTAAGGCAGGCAACAGGTCTGATTATCTATGTATTAATGCTAAACTAGTTGTGGACATTTTTTTATAGTAGATTTTAACCAAGAAGAGCCTAAGCAGCAACAGTGTCTGGACTCTAGTAGCAAGCTGCAGCTAGAGTAGACCCATTGTATCCGTGCAGATTTGGTGACTCAACTTCTCTATAAGTTCCTTTGATTCGATGTACTACTCTAGTTGTGACTTACTACACTAAGTGGCAGTATTTCAGGCAATGAGTCCTAATTAAAGCAGAATAAAGCTGGGCATTATGTTTTATGATATGAAAAAGCAGTTGTGAATTAATGAACAATGGAAAAATAGCAGCCTTTGCAGAGAGAACTCTGTGGAAAAAATCTGAAACACAAACAAGTATCGGAGGCAACGATTTAAAAAGCACCTTCTTTCCCCAATGCTTCTTTCCCGATCAGCAGCTCGTGCAACCCGTTAAAAGTGAACAAATAAGAGTACAGGGGATTCTGATCACTGGTTTCCTGGAGCAAATCCAATCTGGCACTTGGACAGGAAGACTGAGAGGATTAAAGTCCCTGGTTAGCATTGCAACACACTGGTCAAGGCACTGTGTCTAATGAACCCTATGGGATTATCATGAAAATAAAAATGGATAACAACTAATATGAAGTTCTGAGTGGACCGAAAGAATGTCAGCATCTTAAAGACGAGAAAGAAAGGAATAAATTATGCACTTATATGTCTACTCAGAAGTAATCCCCTCTGAGTTCAGTGTGGGTAGATTCCATTAGAAACAATGAGGCTTACTGCTGAGTGCATGAGTATAGGACTGCAACTGTGGCTGCCCAGCCCTTCGCCAGAGGTCCAGGCTCTGAAGCTCATGCAGTATACATCAATGCAGCAGGCGGGATGGGTGGGGCAGGGGCATGCACAGGTTTTTGCTACACAGGTAGGCACATTTAGTAGGTTGGGGCAGGGAAGTCGGTGGATGCCAGGTGGCATCAGGATGGCCCTGTAGAGTGGACTATACTGCCCATAATTCAGATCTGAAGAGGGCTTTGGAATCCTTTTCCTGGGAAGCAGCAGAGAGGGCATTTACTTATCAAATCACACACTCAGCCTAGTAGGCCCTTAGAGAGATGTATAATAAAACACCTGGATCTTTCTATGAAACGAGAGAACAAAACCGTACAAAAATCTTTACAAAGAGCAATTAAAATTGGAAACTGGCAGCATGTTGAAAATGGAAAGCTTGGGTTCAGCGGAACTTAGGGTGCAATCAGACGGATATAGGATTGCCACGGAAGGAATTGCTTCACTGGATTCAGTTCTCCTTTCCGTGCCCCTGCTGTCCAGTCTTGATCACTCCAGCACAGCTCCAAAAACGGGGTGGGGTGGGGTGGGGCTGCTGCTGGACCAAAAAGGTCTGAATTGGACACAGAGCAGGAACAGGCTGGTTTGCGATTTCCTGTACATTGTCTGGTCATGAGAAAAGAGCTCAACCCAGGCGGTATCACAAGCTGTCCAAAATGGGAGCTATATTGCCATCTGCTCACACACTTACTCCAAACTCAGCAACCACAGAATTGCAACCTAAAAGTCCCGCATCATTATGAGTTTACGATCTAGGGTTTTTATTTACATATTTTTTGGTCTATGCTTTTGAATTCAAGTTTTATATGTTCAATATAGAGCTCCTGTAGTGTCTTAGTTCCCCAGTTCTTAGCATTTGACAGAAGCTGAGGGAACAATTTGGACAGTACTATAATATTATAATAAGTGATGAACTCTAGATCAATTCTGATGGGCCTGGAAGGGCACAGGACAGAACAATGAACATGTTCCAAATTGAGATGAATTGACTAAAAGAATTCAATATCTTTAGTTAAAAAAGAACACATCTGATGAAGAAAGAACAAATGCACATTTAATAAATCATGTGCTATGTAGTAAAAGTGAATAAAGAACCATTTTAATATCCTTTCAATGAAACAAAACAATAACAGCCTATACAGAGTGAGAATCATGAGACACCTCTCAGAAGGTAACTCTACACAAACCCAACAGTGATTTAATGGTGTCTGTAATAAATAATAATAACCATATGCAATCAAGTTAATTCTGATTTATAGCGATTCTTTTTGGGGTTTTCCAGGCAGAGAATATTCAGAAATGGCTTACCATTCCCCTCTTGTGGGGGCATCCTGGGACTGTGCAACCCGCCCAAGGCCACACAGGCTGGCTGTACTCACAGGAGGCACAGTGGGGAATCGAACTCCCAATTTCTGGCTCTGCAACGAGATACTAAACCACTGAGCTATCCAGTCAACCAATGGTATCTATAGAACAGCACAATATTTAGTGGCACATAGAGTAGAAGAACTTTCTGAATTATGTCTCTAGAAATAGGAAGCAGATTTAAAATAAATATGTGGGGAAATATTCTCAGTGCCATGGAATATTGCCAGAATTGATAATCAGGTTAGATCAGAATGAATTTTACAATAGCTGTACATATGGCTTTTTTTTGTATTGCTTTGAATACAAAGATTCCAAGATGCACCTAATACATTTTTGAAATACCACATAAACTAACAAATGCTAGCATGTACTGTTGCGTATGAAAAGAGAACAAGGCTGTGTAGCATCTTCCAAGTCAGCAGGTTTATATAGAAATTCCCATAGGCCACAGCCAGTCTTACAGCCAATGCATGGGTGGGTGGGGTTGAACTAGATGTTAATATTCCATGTAGTTCTTTCTGTTAATGAAGATTTCTGTTTTATAAAATGCAGCCACCAAGGCTTTAAACTGTAAATAGTAGATTAGTGTGGGAATTCTAAAATTTGCCAGTCTCCAGTCTTCCAGCACCCAATCAGTTTTGAAGGAATGCTCAAAGGCTTATAGATAGGAGTTCCGAAATAATATCTGAAAGTTCTATCAACACATAGTGATAGAAGCCTTCTGGCCCTGGAGACCTGGACCAGTTTAAAATTGCCAGATATTTTCTTATCATGGCCATAGCTACTGTGGGCTGTAAGTCTTTCTTTATATAATTTACTCTCCTTGTCTCATGTTAAACATGACCACCTTTGTGGGAGATGGCTGAGGCAAAAAGAGAACTGAGTAGTTCCATTTTCTCTCCATCACTTGTTAACAATTCACCATATTCCCTAAATCCATGGATTTATCAATCCCTTAGTCTTCTTCATTTTCCCTTCATGTAGCCAAAGAAACCCTTGTTGCCATTTTTAGTGTCCTTTATAAATCTCAGGTTATTCTGTGCCTTCATCTTCATGACACCATTTTTACAGTATGGACAGTTCTATTGTACTCTTCCTTCTTCCTTTCTTCCACCTCCTCTACATGTTTTTAGTTTTCAGATCACAAGAGAACTCCCTATGCAGTCACACAGGCATATTTAAATATTACCATTTCCCCCCTTTTAATGTGAATAGTGTGTGGATGTGTTTTTTCATATTTCATTATTTAGGATATCTGATTGCTCCTAAATTGTTTTTGCCTTCAATATATGCAGCCGTGGGATTCTACCCAACTTTTTAAAATGGGCTTATCTAAAATCTAAGACACAGTATAAGTCTGACAAAGCTCAGAAAAGCCCTAGAGCCCTCACTCCCATAAATTAAAGAATTATATGGCCAGTTTCCCTCAAGGTTCCCTCCACTTTTATCTTATTTACCTGTTCTCCGTGTTGGTCAAGACTAAGTTCAGGAGAGCAGAGCACTCTGTTCCTTCTTCCTTCTTTTGAGCAATTAACATGTCAGCAAGAAAAGTAAAAAAATCACTTGGATATTCTATTCTGAACAGAATCAGGCTTCCAATGGATGACAGGAAAATTGAAATCGCCCACTGCTGCTGTACCTCAGATTTTGCCATCTTTCTCAAGAGAGCACCATTCCTGTCATCCTATTGGTTTGGCTATCCAATTATACCACAACAATAATGTACATATTGTTACTTCTTCCATCTTTACCTTATGCTTCCAACAGGGCTTCCAGAGGTTACCTGTTCATTAGAGCATGAGGGGCAAAGCCCTGCCCATGTCTGCCCACATGCCCTGCCCGAACACTGGGAGCTCCCAGCTTGACTCCCAAACAGAAACATTCAGTTGCTTTCCCACTACACACAGCTGCTTCCTATTCTCCTATAGCTCTGCTGAGGACAAGTTTGTATCTGCAGAGAAAGGAAGAAAGCCTTGCCTACACTCCTCTTTCTTCTGTTCTTCACCCCTAGCAGTTTTAAACACCAGAGAGGGCATCAGGTGTACCAAACTGTCTGGATGTTTTATGGACATAATCAACATCCCTTCCAGGGATGGATGGGGAAAGAAATGAGCATGTGTGTCTATCTCCAGAGGCACTGTCTCTTTCTGACATATGGACATACATTTCCAAGATTGATCAGCTCCATCAGCTTTGTTACAGTTGTTTCTGGTTCCCTGTCACTGAGGTGGATATTAATGATACTGAGCCTATGTTCTTGTCTCCTTTTAATTGCTTTTTAAGTTGTTGAAAGAGTAAAAAAAGGAATTGTGTGTGGAACAGAGGGAGAGAGTGAGTGCATGTGCAAGAACCACAAACCTAAGGCATGAAACTGAACTGTTTTTAAGGGACAGGATGCTCAAGGTAGGCAGAGAACTCATTATGAATTTTGCCAACCAGCAGATATGCTTTTACATCTGTTTGTTTGGTAGGCTTAATACATAATCAGTTTTTTATATTTTAGTTGAAATAAACTGAGTGTCAGAATAATAATAATCATTGTGTGTCATCAAGTCAATTCTGACTAATGGTGATACTTTCCAGGGTTGTTTAGGTAGAGAATACACATAAATGGTTTACCATTCTCTTCTTCTGGGGGTGTCCTGGGATTGTGCAGCTCATCCACAGCCACACTGGCTGGCTCTCCTCCCAAGAGGCATAGCGTGGAATCGAACTCCCAAGTTCTGGCTCTGCAGTGAAATACCTAAACCAGTGAGCTATCCAGACAGATGAGTGCCAGAACACACTTGACTAAAAGCAATTAAAGCATAAAATTCATACATCAAGCAAAGGGAGGAATACCTAATAAATCTATTAAGTGAATGCAAAGATGGTCCTACCAAAGGGACGGATAAAATTGAGTTATCTAAATATGGTTGGACCGCAGCTTCCATCAGCTGTAGCCAGCATGGGCAATGGTGAAGAATGCTGAACATTGGAGGCTAGCAAATTTTGGAGGGCCTTCTCCTGCAAAAAAGTCTCATAAAACATGCTCCTCTCCAGCACACTAAATTAATAGCAAAAGCTGTGGAGTTGTGTTAGAGTGAATATGAATCCAGACCAGGTGCTCTTCAAAGAAAATGTGTAACATGTATTATCTACCACACGAGGTGTAGATCATCTCTTTGTGCAAGCCCTAGAGTTAAGGGTGAGTAACGTGATGTGCTACATAGGCTCATGACACTAAATTATTTAGAGTGGTAAGAACAAAATAATGGAAAACTTAAATGTAATACATGCTCCTGAGGCCTTCTGGGTTGTTCCTCCCAGACTCTTCCATTCATCTCCCAGATTTACCTCCAGATGTTGGTTGTCTCTACATTGCTCCAGCTGCCTGACATGCCTGTAGGCCCTCAAAAGCCAGGGACCTCTGTCTTGTAATCTTGAAGTGGATATATCATTATTGACAAAGATGTTCATTTGGTACTTAGAGGTAATTGAGGGCTCATTAATTTAGACATCCGTATGTTTTAAAGTTGCAACGGCTTGTGTTTGCTTTTGAGTAGAAGTAACAACAAATGGCTGGGAGTATTCAATGAAACCACAGAGAATAAGATTTTTTTATCTTTGCTCATTTATACGAGACTTGGTTGCTGCAGTGAGCCTAAGATTATTTTATTTTATTACATTTCATTTTATTTTATTACATTTCATTTTATTTTATTACATTTCATTTTATTTTAGTTCTGTTTTTTAGTCTGGTGTCCTTGTATTTGGCTCCTTGCTCTAAAGAAATGCTTTAAGGCTGTTGTGTAAATAATCCTCTATTCTTTGTTTTGGATTAACAATCTTGAGGTCAATTTCTCAGTCTGTGTTTCCTGTGCACTGCTATAGATCTTTAAAACCCTGCTTTTTTGTGAAGATTCTCCTCCTCCACCACCACCAAGCTTTTCAGGCATATTGGTCTTTTCTGTGCGGTAGGCTTCGACCTTACTTTGCCTACTGTGACCCTATGGCTCCATCTATCATTAGCTGCCTTGTCCTCTGCTCTTTCATCCCAAGTGGGCACCAATAACTAAGTACCTCCATTTTCCTAATCATGAATTGTTGTTGTTTAGTCGTTAAGTTGTGTCCGACTCTTCGTGACCCCATGGACCAGAGCACGCCAGGCCCTCCTGTCTTCCACTGCCTCCCGGAGTTTGGTCAAATTCATGTTGGTAGCTTCGATGACACTGTCCAACCATCTCGTCCTCTGTCGTCCCCTTCTCCTTCTCCTTCTTTAATGTGTAATCATGAATTACACACACATTATTGAAATACAATGCTTATAATGCCACTTCCTTTCCTGTTGGGTCTACTACTTGTGAACAAGGCTTTTCCTTCAATTGTTGTATTCCACTGATGAGTCTTGTTCCATCAAGTCTTACCTACCACCTCATTTCAGGGCTTCAAGCACACCCTGTTTGTTTCCCATGTTCCCTCTTTGTATTAGCATGTAGCCATTGGTGTTGCACGTTTCCATGATGTATTCATCTGCAAATCACTAGGCTCCAATTCCTCAGTCTCGCCTCCTCCTTTATCATTCACACATTTGTCTGCAATGACTTTTTACACTAATCTGGAGTTACTTTAAAGCCCTCTTGATCACGTTTGTAGGGTTCCTGCCAGAAATGTTCTCAGTCTCCATCATTCTCAAAGAGTTCTTCAAATTGTTATCACTGGCTATGGTCCATAGAAGCAGCAGAAGAAATTGGAAATATTTCTTGTTTTGTGCAAGACCACAACTTGGACTCTCATGGAACTGTCATCACAAAGGAAGACCGCAGAATGTAAGAGGCCCTGCAAAGAACAACCATATCAACACAAAACCTCGCCGATCAGAGATATGCAATGGTTTCTTGATATGGCTGGTTCAGGAAATGACCAATCACTCCCAGAAATCTATGAAAGATGATTTTTATCAGCTTGTGAATGCATTGTTGAGAAACAGGTACTGAAAGTAGAAAAATGTGTAAGTGACTTTGTGTTCCCAACCCAACTGGAATATAACTGGGGTTCCCATGTGTCGCCATTTTGTATTGTCTTTCCATTTTCACGGTTTGGATTCATCACTAAAATGCTGTCTTCCAAGGAGATAAGTTTTATTATAGCAAACAACATATCTGGAAGACAAACAAGATGGGGTCTACCTCCCATTGGCCACATGGCTAAGACAGAGAAGACAAGATGTATGGGAAGAAGAAATGAAGACAAGCCTGAGTGAGAACAAGCCACTGGTGTGGAAGCACAGAGCAGACAATAAAAAAAGAACACAAGAGAGAACCTTTGCTATCTGTTTCTATCTCTATTGCCCTTCATAGGCCCAGAGTCACTTGTGCAAGCTGCACATTTCACCAGTTTCAAAAATATAAACAATTTCTTTTCCTATGCCACTTATGCCAACATCCTCTTTTGACAGCTATTCTGCTCCAACAGAGAGATCTGGGCTCAGATCTCTGAGTTGGTGGAAGGAGTCAGGTCTGCTTGTGCATAACATCTCCACCAGGGGGTGAGTTTCCAGCCTATTCTAGTCCCACACATAAACATACGTATAGGCAGGTAGAGAGCAACGCAACCAAAACAAAATAATGCAAGAGGAAAGGATGTAGGGAAAGTAGAAAAAGAATAGAGTCACAGGGTCACACTATGCCTCGCTTTTAGTTTTCTCCTGAAAGAATGGAGAGGGAATTGTTTCCCTATAGAACCATTGTCCCTGTTGTAATTCTTCCACAATCCATTCAGTTGCTTCTGGCAAGGATCTTCTTCTCTGGACTTGCTTTTTACTCTTCATTGCATTCCTCTGACCACCTTCTATCTCTCTCTCAGCTTTCCTGTGCATCTTCACATGAGATTCCAAGTGTAACTTCAGCATTAACTGTTTCATGACAGAGACATCACCTCTAATCTATCTAGACAATAGATTTTAGTTTGATTGTTGGCTCAGTCAATAAATATAAATCATGAGTTTGTTTGTTCTTACATGTGAACAAGAAATAACCTTTTCCCCTCCTTCCTGCAAGATGATAAATGTTTTACTCAGTCTGAGAGAGAATTTGGGAGGGTTTTTTGGTATATTTTTGGAAGTGTGCAAAAATTAAACCTACCGCTGCCTTGTTGCATGGATGATTAAAAATGAAAAATAAAAATTATTGGGTTGCTTGCACATTTGTGAACAGTCATCCTGCCCTTTTGCGCTTGGACTTTGTGTACATTGGTTTACAAAGGGAAATGGCATGTCATGAAGACAAGCTGTTTTGATGAAAATAACACACTAGCAAGGATTCTTCACATCTGTAACTAAACTACAGACGTAGCTTCCTCAGATACAACTGGGCCCTCTCGACATGGATTAAACAGCAATGTCCACTTTCAAAAGTTCTAAAACTAAAATTAGAATTATAATCCCTATTCCATAATGATATCTTTGAGCTATAGCATATTTTAAATTAAAACTATCCCCGTACAGGCTTTTTAAAACAAAAACAAAACAACATTCTAACAATAAAAAAAAAAATCTAACATAAATTTAAAAATGTCTGGTCATTGGATTTTTAAAAATGTAACCATTCTAAAGCCATTGTGGTGTTTTACATAGTGGTATCAATATATTAATTAGGATATCAGCAGACCACTCTTTAGACAAGCCTGATGTAAGAAATGTGGACGAACCTTTCCAACCAAGTACTCTCCAATAAGCCGATTCTTCTCCACATTAGTCATCACAGATGAACTTCAACAAACCCCACCCATGTTCATCAGCTGAGTACAAACTGGACAATTGCAACTAGTGATAACTGGGAAAGATCAGATCATGGTGAAAACTACAAAATATACAGCCAGAATGGAAAAAAGCACTTGCTATCACAGTGCAGCCTATGGACCATGTGGTAGTCAATTCTTAGTAGGCCTGGAGTCAGTCAGGGCTGGCTTTGTTTGAGAGAAAGGCGGAATGGTTCTGTCAACATTTGTGTGGATTATACTGTTTTGCCTTGAGAGATGAAGTTGGTTGGCACCTATTCTAGGTATGCCAAAAGGGAAAGGAATGCAGAATGAACATTTGTGTGCTCTATAATAAAAAAGGGAGGTAATAGCTTGATATGTGATGAGAACTAGAATTTATTTCCACCATTCCATTCTCATACAGAAAATCCCTCGAACAGCATGCCTCTTGCAGGAACCCCACCTCCCCACAAGAAGAGAAAGCCTACTAAACTCATTTTAGAACTAACCCAAGAAGGTAAGATATATGCATGCATGTATGCACCTAAGACACATACTCCTCTCCTAACATTTCCTTCTCAGGATATCTGGTCTTTTTAAAGCCATCTCCATGATGAAGGACAGCCAGCCTGACAAGCTCTCCTATACGATAAATCTACGGATGCTGACAAAGCATAGAGATAGGGTAGGAAGACATTAGTCAGGCTATGGCCTGTATAGAAACACGTCAGGTTCTTATTGTCCAGGATTTCCAGAAAGCTGGACCAAAGGGCCAAACTGCATGTTATAATCTGTCACGTGTAGTTAGTCTTCAACATTTTCCTTTCCTTTTCCAGAATACAGCTACAAAGGTTGAAATCTAAAACAGAAGACAGCTGTGGGTAGATGGGGGTGGGGTGAAAGGGGTTTCTGAATCCTTTTCTCCTCAGTCTCAATTCTCACCACCAAAATGTTTGTGTGTGTGCGCGCTTCAAGTTGATTCTGACTTATGGCGACACTTTCCTGGTAGAAGAGACTCAGAAGTGGTTTACCATTTCCTTAAAAATCCCAACCTCTCGGTCTGCAAGCCAGATACTTGAACCACACTGAACAACCCAGTCAGCTCCACCAAAATATGCATGCCCTCATCTCATTCTCTCTGGCGTTAATTGTTTGATTTCCAGCAGACCTACAGGAGCAAAGTATATTATTGCAGATTTACACCGAGAAAGAAAAGATGTTAAAATAGTACTTCAATCATTTTGTTTTGGACAGAAAATGTGGCTATGTTCTGAGCCTCTGATTCTTTCACTTGTTGCCAGTAGATGTAGGATTTTCCTTGTAAAAGCAACCTGCAGAAGCCACTCTTAAAGCCCTGATTCTGAGTAGGAAATGAATGGTCAGAGCTCAGAATGTTACAGTTTAAAAGAAACTTAATGCATTATTCATTACTTTTCACCAGACACATCGTCATTTGTGTTATTATTGCCCAGGCCCCACAAGGAATTCTTTGTGTTGCATATTATCAATGCTTTGTCTGAAAGACAGTGGCTTGTATTGTTACCAATAGCCCCCCAAAATACAGGGAAATACTGTCTTGTTCCCTCTAGTGGCCACCTCTGATATTACTATGTTTCCCCGAAAATAAGACAGGGTCTTATATTAATTTTTGCTCCAAAAAAACACATTAGGGCTTAATTTCAGGGGATGTTTTATTTTATTTTTTTCATGTACATTTATTCAAATATAGTCATGTCATCTTCTGGTTGCTGCACAATGGTGGAGGGCGGGGTTTCACTTAACTGGGGCTTATTTTTGGGGTAGGGCTTATATTGCGAGCATCCTGAAAAATCATACTAGGGCTTATTTTCAGGTTAGGTCTTATTTTCGGGGAAACAGGGTATATGTGACAAATATTTATTTATAGAAATAGAGAAGACAAAACCAAAGAATACTTTCCTTCCCACTTAGGACTGATATAACAGAATGGCAAAACCCCTGAAAAACTCCTGTCAAAATGCTTCTGAAATGTCCTTTAAAAGTAACTTTTGGAAGTAAGTAGATGTTACTTGTTACATTTATGTAACTTATGTATTACTAGTTATATCTAACAAGTAACTTTGTAGCTACTAGTTACATTACCTATTACCTAAAAACAACTAGTTACAGGTATGTATGGTACTTGTGCCTAGTTACTTCTGTATTCTGCAAATAGATGCATCTTGACTGAAAGTACTGCATCAACATTGCTTGGAGCATTGTTGCATGGTGCTTGCAGAAACAGCCTATCAGCATAGGATGAGACCTGATCAGCTACTATGAATAATGTTCACTTCGATGCAAATATTTAGTGTTGATGATCTGATTATCTAGTGTATAAATCCAGTTCAGTACAGCAGGTAGACATGGTCAGGGTACAGATTATCACTCTGTCAAACAAGATACTGAAGACAAAACATGTCATCAAGTAAATTAAGCCTGTGAACTAGCCTGATACACTTGCTGGTGTTAGTGCTTCTCAAAAATGGTGGTAATTCTACTGATGGAATCTGAACAATACTGAAAGATTAGGAGAGAACTATTCATTTGCACATTGCTGGCTATAAAAATTGTATGACAAGGTGAGTGAAACCCAGTGGTGGAGGTCTTAAAAACACAAAGCAGCTAAAAGTTGTAAAAAGCATGAATGGTGCCTCAAGGCTAGCCAATTGTAACTCCACGTTGTATAGTTAATTCTCCCACTGAGGATAATGTATCCTTGTTGAAGTTTTGTTTTGTTTTTTGCATCCTTGCATGCTGCCTCCAGTAGGTGTGGCTGGGAGATACATGTCTGGGCTGGGCTGATTGTCAATGTATCCAGCATTGACCAATAGTTCCCTGCTGCCTCTGATTTCAAAGACACCTCCTCCTCTCTGCTCAGAGCTGTTTCCCGCTCCTTTAATCTGTTAGTCTGAGGCCTGTTGCTCAAAGCAGTCATGTTTTAGCTTGCTGTTATCTGTTCACTGTAAGTAAATGAAACCCTTTTTTTCCTCCTAATAATGTCTCAGAATGAGTTATTGAGACTATAAATTCCAGTTGATTAGATTAAAAAAGGGTGGATTAATCTGGGGAAATTGAAGCTAATTCTGCTCTGTGAATCCCTGAATTTCTGCTGCACAGCCAGAGGAATTTAACAACAACAACAACAAATCAAAATTCTGCAACAATCCTCATGACTGATTCCTCTACATCTAGTGTCTTCTTGAGTCTTCTTGACCTTGGCTTAAGGTGATTTCTATGGTTGTAATTATACTCCTTTCTAGCTCTCCCTCTCTACATCCTCTTTATGCAACCTTTTGTCCTTTCCCCATCTTTTCTTCTCTCTTTCTGCCATGCCCATTGTTCTTATAACTGTGATCCAGAGCTAGCCCATCCACCTCCTTTTCTGCTTCCCACTAAATTAATTCTTTGGTACCCAATTGTTCTGATTGCTCAGAATATCTTCCTCTTGGTGTAAGCTGTTCCAGATGCTCCTTTGCTGGTCTATACCTTGTCTTGCTTCTTTGTTGTTCTGCACTCACTCTCCTGCACCAATGCTGTGGCTCAGATCCAGAGCATTTCTCCCCAGTCGTCCACAATTAGAAAATAATATACATTTTTGAGGAAAGAACAGTAAAAAAACAAACAATTGTCACCTATTTTTTTCTAAGTGCAAGGTGTTCGAAGATGATTAAAAACTACTCTTGCTATAGTGGCAACCTTTTGTTTTTCTGGTCATACTTCAAGTTAAACTTCTTACATGTAGGGCACATCCAGATGGGGGACGTTGGAGCAGTCTGGCTCCAACGTCTGTTCACACTAATCAACATTTTTTCTCCCATGAGTAGGGTCCAGACAGATCTTTATACTGCTCCAATTTGTCCCCCTATTGATTAATGGCATCCCCCTTCCCACCCTCTTCCCTGCCTTTTCCTGCAGACATCATTCAGCCAACCATGGCAACTTTCCTTTTTGTTTTGTTTTGTTAAAGTGAGTGACATAGTGAAACAGCAATGCATCTACTTAGCATAGAACACATAATGCTGCCAATGTATCTCATTTATCTACAATAGCACTACGTCAATAGGAAAAATATTTTAAAAATTTAAAACTGCAGAGTAGATGAAAACAAAGGAGGTTGGGTTCTCCATCATGCTTTTCAATGCCACACCCCACCAAATACGTCACAGGGTTGTCACCTCAGATAAAAACGCCCACAAGTTTAGCTTAGTGTGAGCTAACTGTCTGCCTGGACTACAGAACAGGACAATTAGGAGCCGTCCCAATCACACCAAAAACCTGTAATCCTAGTGCTGTGTCAAAAAAGAGTGGGACTGCTCAAAAAAGGGGTGGGATGGATTGCTCTAAGTCAAAACACGTGTAGGCTGTAATTTGATTCAAACCAAAAAGCAACAAAAGCGATCCAAATAGTGAACTATATGCTTGTCTGGACGTGCTCATAGTTTGTCATTATAGATGAAGGGATTCTACAGAGGCTTTCTGGCTTTGTTGGTGATTTGCAATATGATGGTTGTGTTCAAGGCCGCAGCTGTTTGGTTGGTTCACTTTTAAAAGCCACTTTAGCCTGTCACTAAAGAGCTGTTTAAACTTTAAAGCCCTTAGCAGTCAAGAATCAGTTATATCATTTTAAACTGGTAAGGACTTCAAAGTTTAAATAGCTCTTTAGTTTGAGCATAGAAACAAAATGGTGACAAATATTATTGTTATGAAATGGGAAACCTTTTTTCATCTATTAGTAATTTGATGACCACACTTTAAAACACCTTCTTTTTTCAAACTGATTTTGAAAGTAGCCCCATATAGATAGCATAACACTGGTTTGGTCTGGTTAACTAATACAGCACATAAGTAAGCCTGGGTCTGCCTTTTTAAAATATAGTCACAGTTGACTATAGTTGGCTGTATATTCTAAACCACTTGCAGTCGAGACACCACAACTTGCTTTAATTGTTGCCGTTGGAGGCAAATTCAGTAATAGACAGCCATTGTTCAAACCCATTGGCTTCAAATAAGTATCTTTAAAAGGTATTATAACATTGACTCTTGTAAGGCAAATAAGACTGCGCTCTCTCAGAAAAGTCTTCTCCAGAATGTTTATTATCCAGGAACAGCAAGTGTTAAGAGCATTTGTAGTAGACCTCAAGCTTTCAAGCACCCTTTCCATGTCCTCAGGCAACACAGTCTGAAAGGAATCCATAACAACCTGATCAGGCAGTTTTACTGCTATGGAGCCCAGGTCACTGGAGTCCAGATGTTTTATCTGTAGAACATATCAAAGTGCGATCACATCAGGCTACTTTCGGCTCAATCAGCTGCTGTCCTGGGAAGTCCTTCACCAGTCAGAAAAGGTCAGTTAGGTGGCATTTTTGTCCCAACCCCATATTTCACCAAGATCAAAGCAATGTAAATGTCAAATGGAGGTGTCTCCATTCAAAGAAGGCAAGGAGAGAGAGAGAATTCCTCCAGCATGTGCTGATTATTCTTGTAAATTCTTACTCACCCTCAAACACACACACACAGCATTTTAATTCTTCCTCCTTATTAAATGATTACACATATACATTTCACTCCAGACAATTATGTTTTATGGGGAAAGCTTCTTGAACTCTTTTGGTTGCACTAGTGTTGAAGAATGGAAAAACTGAATTAAGAAATTGATATTTTTCCCTGTAGTTGTAACTTAACTTTTACTGCAAACTTTCAGCCATGCCACAAGAAGGGTCCAAGCTGAACCTGGGCAAGAAGATCAGCGTGCCCAGGGATGTGATGCTGGAAGAACTCTCTCTACTTACCAACAGGGGATCCAAGATGTTCAAACTTCGCCAGCTGAGGGTGGAGAAGTTCATATACGAGAACAACCCAGATGTTTTCATCGACAATTCTGTGGTAGGTATGGCAAGTGCAGAAATAGACTGGATAGATATCATATGCCTGGTCCGAACCCAGGGAACAAGGGTTGGGTAGATGGCTATGTGAAGTCTCTCTTAGAAAGAAAATGCATAGCCAGAGAGCTATTGATTAATGCATTGAGAAAGGGCAATATGGCTTTAATGAATACACATACGCACCACATTTTTTTTGGTATTTCTTTTGTTTTGGGCTATTTCAAGGGGTGCTTCTTTTGTTTTTGTATTTTTTGTACACCAGTCCTTTCATTTTATGTGAAAGGGAAATACACTTTCAGGTTCTTTTGTTTCAGGTTTCCCATTCATGTTTTATCACTCCAAAAGCCTAAAGAACTCTTTAAAACGACTCCAAAAAGCAGGAGGCAGGCAAAAGGGAAACAATCTACTTCAAAATTGGCAACTGAACTTAAGAAATAAAGATAACCAACCCCCCCCCCCCATATACATCTTTAACAGAATAAATAAATACACAGTGAATTAACCGAATATTTTTTTAAAAAATCAATCAGACAGAGGGGGACAGCAGAAGAAAACACACACACAAGGTCCCCTCTCTCAAAAACCAAGAAAACCAAGCAGGTAAATAAAGACAAAAAATACAATCAAAGTACCCAAAAACAACATGACAAAAATATGAGGAGATTTCTTCTCCTACACACTACCATTTGATGCCTTCTCTTCACTTCATTGAGTCCCTCAGCAGGCAGCAGCTGGCAGGCTAGGCCCAGGCAGCAGCAAAAATAATCCAACAGCGGAGCTCAGGACATTAATCCCACAAGGAACAACTCCACAATAGCGCTCCTCATTGGTTTCCATGTCCTTCTACAGATTTTTTAAACTCTCTTGTTCTCCTGGACATGTTTGGCTGCTGACAACCTTCATTGGGCATACCACCACGTCTTTGCAATAGCCGTCACAACACTATTGGATGAAAAATGTACCAGGCAATTTGACATCCAAATGGTGAAAGAAAGGTTACTATGCCTTTATAATAAATAGCCCTCATAATGCTATTGGATGAAAAAAATATTAGACAAAGTGGTATACAAAGGGTGAAAGAAATATTCCACACAAAAAAGGAACACAAAAGTAACATGAAACTGACGTGTATCTCTCTTTAATTAATAAAAATCATTCATGTTTTAGAGACTTTCTGTAATCAACGAAAGAACATGAAAACAAATAAGAGAACTTCTGTGTGTTTTTTTCGAGACAAAAAGGGTAAGTTCTGTGTAAGAATACAAAGAGACATACATTTCTACACTTTCCCATGCATCAAAAGGCATTAGATGGAGCAGTAGCATCCTTACATGACCATTCATCTGGCACTCATGGTGTCAAGATCTTTTGCTGTTCTAACCTCAGAGCAGGGAGGAAATGGGCTTCCTTTGGCAGCCCATAGATCTTTCTTGTTCAAGAGCAGATGCTGCATCTCTGTGCTGTCTACTTGTGTAATTAAAAACACAAGTAATTAAAGAAACAAGTCTTAGTTTCCTTAGATCTGGCAGGAGATGAAACTTACATTCCCATCCTGAAGTTAATGCAGAAACAGACATTCACCACATACATTGGCTGAAATCCTGTTGTGCAATTATGTGAAGAGGCATCATTTAGAGGTGAAACTCTGTTGCTTAGTTGTGTGATTCAGCATGCAACAGACAATGTCTACAGAGATTTCTAAAATCATGGCAATTTACCTGTAACACTTATGCTTTTTGCATGACTGTGCAAGAAGATTTCAGCCACTGGATACCATCAATACAAAGGCCTCAAAACTGATTGCAGTACTGAACAACAACCATCATATGACCATTCTATATGATGAGATCAATAGTGGTGACACTGTGTTTATCACAGTGATAACGTCCCATACCCATGAACTTGTGGTGATAAAATGGAACAAGGGCCTTTTGCAGCTCATCTGAAGAACAGAGGCAGAAAAGAAGTCATCAAGCCATCTCCTTCACAGACCTGGTGCAGGAAATAGCAAGAAGAACCCTGTTTCAGCCTCTTCTTCATGTACCTGGAAGTTCTAGATACAGCTACTACAGGACCTATTTCCTCATGAGGTGGAAGCACAGGAGACGTACAGCACTTTTGTGATATATGTTTACTCTGGAAAATAAACAACTACGCACAGAAGATCCAGAACTGCGCCCCTCATAAAGTTTAAAGCAGCATGAAGGATTCAAAAGGGAACAGTACCTGTGCCCTGCCACTGCTCGCTCACGTCCAACTGTGCATCCTCTTTCACATAGCTGTGAAACTCAGCTTTCTGGTTCCTTTGTTAGCTATCTTGTAACTTTTTTTTTTTGCTTTACAGTTACACACTGTAAACATACATGGAGTATGTCCGCCTCCAACCATCTGTGCTCCTTCTGAAAATGTCTTCTAGACATCAGAAGCTACCACATAAACAACTCCAGCTTAATCTGGAAAAATGAGCCTAACATTGCGACTCATTTGTGAGGGATATTAGTCTAAAAAGAAGTGGGCAGTTATAGTAGGGAGCATCACTTAGGACTTAGGAACTAGGCCAGATCCAGAAATGTTATATGATGATGGAGGTAGAATCCAATTGACACTCAGTATTGCCTGACCTCTACTCAGAACCTGGAAAAGTTACTTTTTTATACTACAGCTCCCAGAATCCTCCAGCCAACATGGCCAGGCTTTGCCCCTGCTGAAATGGCAATGGGAATATCACCTTTTAGCTATGTGCAGTGGGAATATTAAAGCTCAGCAAATAGCAGGCCCTCAGCAACTCCACTGGTAGCTTTCACAGCAGGAAGCAAGGAGCCTGGTTTCCACTCCACAGTCCATTGACACTAGGCAGAAGCTGTCAGTGATACTGACAGGCACCACACATGGTCTCTTCTTTTCATCCACAACTGGTTGTACTTAACATTTATTCTGGAATCAGGATTCAGCAGTGAAAGTTACTTTCATCCATAGATGAGAAGGGCTCATGCTGCAATGCTATTAATATTTACATAAAAACAAATCCTACCCCACATAATGGGATTTATTTCTAAGTAAACATGTATTTGATTGAATGATAATTGCTGGAAAATATCATAGCAAATTTTAATTTGATCTTTTACAAGTTTACAAGTCATTATATCAATTCATCCCTATGTAATTTGCCACAAAATTTAAAAAAGAAAAAGATGCCCTACCATCAATGTCTCCCTAGGACACATCCATCACTGCCTCTTTGGTCCGATGCAAGCAGAGTCACTACAAAACAACAACAACAACCAACCAACCAAACAAACAAACAAATCCCTGCTAGCTGAGCAAAAGAGTCTTATAGAAAAACTTTCACAACTTATTGATTCAATGGGCCTACTTTTGTTGCAACTTAATACTACATTTCAGTCATTGGAAACGACTGGCTGTCATCAGTAGTGTCACAGAAACTAGTCATAAGATATCCATGATACGTCAGCAAACATTCAACTTTCACTGCTGGTCATTTTATTCATTATTTTATTAATGTCTTCCTTCCCCCCATCAAATAAAAGATACTTCTTGAAGAGTCCTGAGGTAGCTGAGGAGAGCGACTGTAACTCCAGACATGTTGCTAATAACATAGACAGTAAGCATTTTGGGAAGCTCTTCATCAGGGAGGTGGAAATAGAAACACACATGGTGGTCTCAATCATTCCCTTTAGGGCACACCAAAAGGAGATCAAGAAGGCATCCTCTCAGCTCAGAAGCACCCCCTCCCTGCCTCAGTGACGTCAGGGCCTTGAGATGCCTCTCTGTTCCATCTGCCCAAGGTGGATCAGTTTACATTGCCTTTCCCTTGAAGACATGCTGGAACTGAAAAGAGGCAGGGTGCCTTGAGGCATCAGGAAATTTGCTGCTATTGGCTGTTCCATGTGGAGGTGCTGAAGTGCATACTTCTCACTGAAACAAAATGCTTATCCTGCCCTGGAGTGGAGGGTGTCCTTTAGCCAGGCTATTTGGTGGTTAACTCATGCTGGTGTAGAGCAAAGATGAAGTGGAACACACTGGACTTCAGCCTACAGTGTAGAAGACATAGAGCTCCTCTGTCTGGGCCTCATGGGTGGAAATGTTCTGGGGAAGGATAATACTAACGAGAATAACAAAAATGCTTGCATTGTAAAATGCATTTGGTTTATTTTAGACCTAGCACCAGCTAGGGTCTGTTTTTTGTTTCGGTATGCATTTAATCTTGTGTTCTGCTACAATGAATACAGTTCTTCCAGGTGTTCAGAGTTGTCATTAGTACCTAAAAAACAGACCAAAAAACAATCAGTCTCACCACTTGGATTGTCCACACTGGGCCCAACACTGCCACTTGTGGTTGCTTAAATAACACTTATTTAAAAATACCTCACCTCTTCTACTTTTATCAGAACTTCTCTTCTTAACTTTATTTTTAATTGACTGTACAAACATCCACCTAGTCATCTATCAGCATTTGACAGTGTATCTCTACTCATCTCTTATAGTTTCCCATATACTTGCTAGTCATGTCTACACAAATTTGTTTTCAATATTGTAACATTTGTCCCTGCTTTACCATAGAGCTTTAACTTTTCATGGAGGAAAGAGACACCCTGCTCATATTTCAGAGAACCTGCAGTGGTATGCTGCTTCATGTGTAGTTAAGTCACTACGTGCTCTTCTCTTGAAACCCTTCACAAAATATTTTTTAAAAAGCATTCCGTTCTGAACCTTCCTTTCTGCAGCTATTCTCTCTCTCTCTCTCTCTCTCTCTCTCTCTCTCTCTCTCTCTCACTCTCTCTGTGGTGTGTATCAAGTTTGAACTTTTTTCAAAGAAGAAAGACATTGAACTTATTTTTTTAAAGTCAATTATCTACGAGAGCTCTGGAGTTATTTTTTCTTGGTTGCTTTTGCTCTTAATCAAGAAGTCTAATGGAAAGCTTTTGACTAGAAAACTCTGATCTGAACATTAACAGTGAGAAGTGCCATAGCACTAAATTCAGCTCCTGCAATAAACTAAGGGTGCGTCTAAAAGGAGAGATGATCCTGGATTTATTTCGGTCAGTTGGTAGTTTCCTGTATCAGTCAAATCCGTGTTGTCATTCACACAGAATGTTTAATTATCCTGGGCAGTTTTCGATGTAAGATTTCACATTGCATCTCACACCTCGACAGTTCTCACTGGGATCATAGGTCACCCACTCTCCTCTGTCATTAACACTGTCCCCTTCCCTGCCTCTTTCTAAAAAAGGTTTTTCTCGAGTGATATAGCACTGAATTGATATAACAACTTGTGAAATTGCAGTACTAATCTTAGTGCTATACTAGAAAAGCATAACAAAAAGTTATTTGGAGGAGAGACAAGAGGCACTCACGAGGAGGATCTTCCCACTGTACTCGTACACTGCACCACACTGAAAGATATGCCAGTAGAACAGGAATTTCCCTCTCAAGTAAGCACCTGTCTCTCCTCTGAATATCATTTTATTATGCTTTTCCAGTATTGTACTATGTCAGATAAGTGCTGCAATTTCACACATTGTTATATCAATTCAACATTATATAACTTGCCACTTTTTTTAAAAAAAAATGACACATCCATCACTGCCTCTTTGAACCTGTATAGACAATCA
Source organism: Intellagama lesueurii (assembly GCA_037013535.1). Taxonomy (NCBI): domain Eukaryota; kingdom Metazoa; phylum Chordata; class Lepidosauria; order Squamata; family Agamidae; genus Intellagama; species Intellagama lesueurii. The sequence goes on along the minus strand of JBAJHW010000003.1, from coordinate 153,586,336 downwards.
CATATGCTAGAAACTGGGGGGAAAGCACAATGTGAGCAGAGTTGCTACCAAAAAAATAAAAATAAAATAAAAAACCCGCACACACTAACCCCTGCTGGCTGAGCAAAAAAGCAACAAATGCTCATGAAAGAAGAACAGGCTTACTTATGATTAGCTGAACATCATGTAGTGGAGAGAAAATACATGAAATTTAACTGTGCCAACTCTAGCACAAGCCACAAGGTAAACTGCAGTGTAATCCCACTTCCTGATAAGAAGTGTGCAGGAGGGACAAAAAAGAACAGAAAGTCTCTGTGTTTGTCACTGTTCTAATGAGACAAAGTGAACATTGTGTGAATGGTAGAAAATTATTGATATCATTGGCACACAGTCTGCTTTCCTTTCTGGAGCTTATATATGCATGTGTGTGTGTATTTAACTGGAATCTAATTAAGAGAACAAATGTTCTTTCAGAAAAAACCTTCTGGGAAAACTGTCACAGCTTGTTTTCCACTGGTATCAGTTCATAAGGGCACTAATTGTACCTCCAGGAATAATTGTTGAGAAGTGACTTTCAAGAAAGCATATTTTCTATAGTGCTTCTGTTTATCTTAACTAATTAAATATCAGTACTTCATACAATGCATTTTATAAAAAGTTGATTGGTGGGCATTATAAATGTACAGTATTTAAGATGATGAACAGGGTGGAGAGAATAAATCAGAAATATTTTTTTCCACATCTCACACACTATGAGTTGTTAGTCACCGGTTAAAACTCAGAGTCACCAATTCAGTTGATGAGGAGTAGATTGAAGTGGGAATAAATAGTCTGAATGCTTATATGATTATTCACACAATACATAATTAATGTATGAATTTTATGCTGATGGCTAGTAGCTTAGATGCCTTTAAACATTATTAGTGCAATAATCTGTGAAGACCAAAATTTGCACCACTTGTTGGATCCAAGATAGAGGATTTATCTGTGTCCTTTAGCCTGTTTTATTCAAGGATAGGTTTTTTTCCTGGTATTCAGCCTAAATCTGGCTTCCTGTAGCTTGAGCCTATTATTACTTGTCCTGCACCCTGGGATGATCAAGAACAGATCCTGTGCCTCCTCTGTATGACTACCTTTCAAGTATATGAAAAGTGCTATCATATCATCCCTCAGTATTCTTTTCTCAAGGCTAAACATGTCCAGCTTTCCTCATAGGGGTTGGTTTCCAGTCTCCTGATCATCCTTGTTGCCCTCCTTTGAACTTGCTCCAGTTTGTTGGCATCCTTCTTAAAGTGTGGTGTCCAGAACTGGACACAGTACTCTAGATGAGGTCTAGCCAGTGCTGAATAGAGGGGGACTAGTACCTCACAGAATTTGGAGACTATACTTCTCTTAATGTATACTAAAATGGCATTCATCTTTTTTACAGCCACATCACAGTGTTGCTCATATTCAGCTTGTGATCTACAACAATTCCAAGACCCTTCTGACTTGTAGTATTACTCACTCATAGTATGAGCCAAATATCCCCCATCTTGAAACTGTGCATTTGGTTTTCTGCCCCCAAGGTGTAGAATTTATCCCTGTCAAATTCATTCTGTTGTTTTCAGCCCAGTGCTATCACGATCTTTTAGAATTTTGTTTCTATCTTCCAAGGTATTAGCTATTCCATCCAATTTTGTGTCATCCATAAATTTGATAAGTATTCCCTGCACTCCCTCATCCAAGTTATCAAAAAAATGTTGAAGAGCACCAGGCCTATGACTGAGTCTTGTGTAACCCCACTTGTGACCTTCTCCCAGTTTGAGTAGGCACCATGGATAAGCACTCTCTGAGTACGATTCTGTAACCACCTGACACTTGTTCTATCCAGCCCACTCCTAGTTAACTTGCTAACTAGAATATCATCGAACACTTCGTCAAAAGCTTTGCTGAAATCAAGATATATTACATCAACAGCATTCCCATAATCTACCAGAGAGGTTATCCGATCAAAAAATTAGATAAGATTAATCTGGCAGGATTTGTTCTTGACAAATCCATGTCGGCTTCTAGTTATTACTGCATTGTTTTCAAGGCACTTGCAGAGTGACTGATTCATAATCTGCTCCAGAATTTTCTCTGAGTTTGATGTTCGACTGACCAGTCTGTAGTCCCCTGGTTCCTCCTTTATGCCCTTTTTGAAGATAGGGACAATGTTAGCTCTCCTCCAATCATCCGGTACTTCACCCATCCTCCATGATTTTAATAAAATAATAGATAATGGTTCTGAGAGTTCTACATCCAGTTCTTTCAACACTCTTGGATGCAGTTCATTGAGCCCTGGAGATCTAAACTTGTTTAAAGTAGTAAAGTACTCCTTGACTGTTCATGCTGCCATGCTATCCCTCCTGAGATACTTTTAAGAAGGAGAAAGTGAGCATGAAGTGTCATCCAGAATCCTGGAAATGTGGGAGTAGGCAATGTTTTGTTCCAAAATATGGCGATAGCAACTCGGCGTGCGTTGTGGAGTCATTTAGATTTGATACCTATCAGAAAGGAAGAATTAGTTTCTAACATAGAACTCTGAAATGAAATCAAGAAATGACTGCATGAATTACAATAAAGAAATAAAAAAATAAGTAGGTAGGCAATAAAAATTAACTTCAAGAAAGTTGATTTCAGTAAGTAACTGATAAGAAAACTAGGTGCATTGGATGCAAATCTTGATGGGGGAAGTTGTTCAGGAGAAGTGAACTTTTAGTATAGCAGATAGATTTGTTGGATTTGGACTAGGGAAATCCACATTCAAATCCCACTCAGCAACGATGTCCACTAGTTCACTGGCTTGGCAGCCAATCACCCGCTCTCAACCTATTTTACTTCACAGTGTTGAAGTAAAATAGGTTGAGAGCAAATGTTAAAGGTAGAAACCCCTGTTAAGCTGCCCTGAGCTCTACAAAGGAAATATGCATTGTACATATGATGCAGTTTCCGAAGAGACACTTAGTGCTTGAGATATAAGGAAGTGTGAAGTTGTGTAAAGATCAAGCTGATTTCATCCAAGAATAGTACCAAGCTTGAAGGCAGAAGCATACAAAAACTGCTGTACAGGTGAATAAAAAGGAATATAAGGAGCTGTTCCTTCAATATTTATTTGGGCTCTATGTTTTAGCAAGGTTTGGGGGAAGAAGGTTAAAAAAAAAAAACCGCAGGTGGAAGCTAATTCTGCCTGAGGTTGTTACAGCTGAAATGTGCTGAATACATTTCACTGAATGTTCCCTAAATGGAGTGTCCTGAATGAGCGTAGCATTCCCATGATACATGTTGTGGCCTTGTTACCATCACCCATAGAGACTGAGTGCTTGGGCGAACTCTTACGGTTGCTGGGTCAACACAGATTTGGGCACATGTCGACTAGGAGTTTTACAAGGGCATTGCTCTGAGACTGCTGCAGGCACGTCAGCCCTGGCAAACTAGAGAGCAGATGTGGATGAAGAACAGTCCAAAATGCTGCTGAGGGCTGGACGTGTAGCCAATTTAGCCTAAAGAAATACTATGTGACCAAGGAGGGTGGAGGGAGAATCCACCTGCAGAGGTAGGCAGCATCACCACATATTTGCCCTTCAAGATGACAAACCGTCTGCCCTTGGAAACCAGCCCCTGATTGCAGTTCACGTTCTACCCACTCCAATGTTCCCTGCTCTGCATCAAGACAGAAAATGGCCAGATAGCCTCCATGAAAGGCACTGGAGATGAAGTCTTGATTGGCTTCAGCCCCTCTGAATTTCATAACATTCAAAGGAAATTTATCTTCCTTGTTCTTCAAACGGGAAATTCATACAGGCAAAGTGTGTGTGTTTGTGGGGGAACTGCAAGAGGAGGGAGATTCCCCAGAGCTCTCTCTCAGTTTAGTTTGCTGGTGGCTCTGTGCCCAGACTGCAGATTGGATGACCTGCCGCGAAGCCCTGGCGACTGCAACAGAATGCAATAAGGGGAGTGTTAGATAATTCTACACTCAGCCTGGTGGGTTTCGCTGCTTCTCGCCTATATTTAGCCGACTGAACAGCTGGCATTGGAAGTCTGTTTACAGCCTGGAAATCTTCCCCCTGAACAGCACTCCATGTAACAGACAAGGAAGGTGCTTAACCAGTGAAAAGCAACAACACGGGGATTCACTAGGCTTCCTTTCAGTATTTATTTGTCATTATATATTCTTGGTCAACAGAACAACATTTGCATCGCTTTTATTATTTGCACTGATTGCCTGTTTCATTAGTATTTTCTGCTGAATATCAAAGGTAATGAAAGCTACTCTTGGAAGTACAGCTCCCAGGATCTCAAAGTTAGCCCAGCGATGAGCCCTGCTAGCTGTGGGATTTGGGAGCTATACTTTTTTTAAAAAATCTATCTACCTAATATTTATAGATAAAGATACTATGGACATAATTTAGATAGCTCACAAACATACTAGGATGGTTGGCTGAAGTCACAATGATTTATTGAAATTATAGACACACAGAGGCAATACATGGAAACAAACCTGCAAAAATATCGTAAAGTTTATACTTTTAAATGAAGAGGTACATAGGGTCATCCTTGCTGATCAGTCTATCTTCAGGACATTTCCTCTTCTTTCTTTTCTTTTCTTTTTAATTGATAAGACTGCTTTGGAGAAGTTTTATTGGAAAAAGTGTTGTCTTTCATGTCAGGCACTGTTATGGTCTTTCACTAATGTCTTGCCCATATCCTATATAAAGCTCACAGGGGTTGGCAGGACAAATTTAAGCCCAGAAGCAAGCTTTTAAATTTCTGCATCTTTGGCTGAGCTTGGAATTTTCTAGGAACATGGGCCAAGGGGTTTGGTACCATTTCTAAGACTAGGACACAAAGCAGTGTTGGCTTCTGTGCATCTCAGTTTACCCAAAAAGCTTTGTGTGCCCCTGTATTGACAGTGGTTGCTGCACATGTTTTATACCTGCTGTTTGTCCTCACATCTGTAATTATCCACTGGATTATGGCCACAGAAGCTTCCAACAAATGTTTTCCTGTATGCTGTTATAAGCATAAAGAGCTGGTGAGCCATGGGGAATGGGAAAGGGAGGGTGGGAGAGAAGAAGGGTACAGAAATATATGAATGGTAATATTTGTTAAAAGATTTAAAAGATATATATATATCTAATCCCCATATATATAAGGGGAGGGGATTAGAAAGTAAAACTGAAGGTAAACAACCAATCATTCAACATCTGTAAAGCTCACAAGCTCTTTATTTGTTATTCTTTTTAAATATATATATACAGATGTTGAATGATTGGTCCTTTACCTTCAGTTTTACTTTCTAATTCCCATCCCTTAAAAAGAAAACACCAAACAAACCTTGAGAATTATTTAAAAGGCCAGACTCAAAACGGGGTGGGGTGGGGTGGGGTGGGGAGAGGATAACCACAATGTGTATGTCTGCAGCAAGACAGCAATTTAGGAAAGATATCTGAATACTGTAAAGTAATTTTAACAGTGCAGACACATGTTTTTAAAAAGAAAATCAAATGGTCTGTATGATATGGGAAGATAAACTGAATGTGTGTTCTGGAGCCAAGCTCTCCTTATAAGTCCCAAGTACACCTTTAAATTGATTTTATATCCTGCTTTTCTCCAATACAGGATCTAAGTGGTTAATTAAATGATTAAAAGTGTGCTACATTAAAAACACAGTAATACTGAATATAATATAATGCTGAAATGCAATTGAACAAATTACCATGTTAAAAACAAACTACCATGTTTAAGCCAAGTTATACACATGAGGGGAAACAAAGCAAAGTACTGCACTACCACCACTACCCGTTGGACATCTCTCTCTAAGCAGCCAATCAGTCCTCTCAAGCTTGTTTGAAAAAAACATCTCTGCATGTCAGTGGAGTTAGTTTATTACTTCTCAGATATCCTGATAATGTAACCAAGTTATCAGTATAGTTACCAAATTACTGGTAATGTGATTGAGTTACCCTGTTACCATATTGACCTAGTGCTAGGAGGTGGATGAGTACCCAAAGCAGCACTGAAAACACAGTTATTGGGAGAGGTGAATGATGTATTAAAAACTTCATGTAGAATTACTAGAACAGTCCTGTGGCATCTTAAAGACTAGCAATTTTACCATGCAATACCTTCTTGTGGATTACACTCTTATGCTATTAGATGGATGAAGTATGATCTTGTGTTAGAGGAGCATATATACCTGGTCGAGGGTGGATGGACTTTAACAGCAAGGTACAGTGATAATCACAACAAAGGATTCTGTGGCACCTTAAGAACTAATATATTTATTCTGGCACAGAAATGGGCATGAACTGCCGATTTAGCAGTTTGTCCCAGTTCAGCCGATGTCCACACTGCTGATCCGGGTCTCAGTGTCCCTCCCACTCCAGTGGGCACCCACTTGGACACAGCGCCCGGCTTCCCTGCCCTGCCTCCTCTGGGCACTGTCTCCAAGTGGGTGCCTGCCTGAGGGGAAGGGATGCTGAACCACACAGATCAGCTGTGATTGGCTGAACCAGCAGTTCATGCCCATCTCTATTGTGGCATGCATGAAATGTTACCCAGAATTTTAGGTATAAAAGTTTATCTATTGGGGAGTATTGTGAAGAGCAAAGAAGGAAATTAGATGACTAGAAGTGGGCTCTCCAAGATCTTCGGCTGAGCTCACTTGCTGTCTCCAAGATCCCCATTTTAGTTTAAGTTTAAGTTTTAAAAGAGAGTTACTAAGGTAAGTATAAAGGATTTTATGCCGGCAAAACACATGCTCTTCCTGTATAAGAAATAAGTAAAACAAAAGTTAAGAAGTTATTGTAGGTGAGGTATTGATATAAAAGAACTGGATACCAGTTTCCAGTTCAATAATTCCAAGCTATTCAGGTAATGCACTTAAAGGCACAACTAGCCTTTCTATTTTACTTTATTGCCAGATTACTGGAGGAAAAAACTCTGGAGCTGCCTTTCTCACTGTTAGCTTTTTTGTCACCAGGAGGCTATTTGGAATTCTGGGCATTCCAGAAGAGTAATACCGTGTTTCCCCAAAAATAAGGGTCTTATATTAATTTTTGCTCCAAAAAATGCATCAGGGCTTATTTTCAGGGGATGTTTTATTTTATAGTTATGTCATCTTCTTCTAGTTGCTGCACAATGGTGGAGGGCGGGGTTTCACTTAACTGGGGCTTATTGTTGGGGTAGGGCTTATATTGCGAGCATCCTGAAAAATCATTGTTGTTGTTTAGTCGTTACGTCGTGTCCGACTCTTCGTGACCCCATGGACCAGAGCACGCCAGGCCCTCCTGTCTTCCACTGCCTCCCGGAGTTTGGTCAAATTCATGTTGGTAGCTTCGATGGCACAAGTGGCATTCGCCCTTGTGGCCCCTGCTTGTCTTTCCCTCACAAAGGCTCATGTCGCGTTTTCTTCTCGCTGCCACCAGTGGATTACCTCAATCCACAATATAAATGACGTTTGTCCGAACACTTGACTTGTGAACAGAAACAGAACTTATTTATTGAAGTGAAGCAGATTGAATAATAACAGAAGTTTCTCAGATACACATTATACATAAGCAAATCATCAACAGTCCTCTCAGTATACACTTCTTTTCTCTTGCTATATCATTACCACCTTCTCTACCTATTTTCCTAACCAGCTCTATCTCTCTCAGTATCTGTTCCCTCTCTCTCTGACTAACCAGCCCTATCTGACTCCTCCTTCTCCCGCCAAGCCTCATGTAGCTGCTGACTCCGCCTCTCCAGTCCTCTCATAGGTTCATGCAAATCAGCTCATGAAAATGAATGGCATGAGTGACGTGGGCGATCGTCACAGGCTTATATTGCAAGCATCCTGAAAAATCATTGTTGTTGTTTAGTCGTTAAGTCATGTCTGACTCTTCGTGACACCATGGACCAGAGCACACCAGGCCCTCCTGTCTTCCACTGCCTCCCGGAGTTTGGTCAAATTCATGTTGGTAGCTTCGATGACACTGTCCAACCATCTCGTCCTCTTGATGTTGAGCTTCAGACCATTTTTTGCACTCTCCTCTTTCACCCTCATTAAGAGGTTCCTTAATTCCTCCTCACTTTCTGCCATCAGAGTGGTATCATCTGCATATCTGAGGTTGTTGATATTTCTTCCGGCAATCTTAATTCCGGTTTGGGATTCATCCAGTCCTGCCTTTCGCATGATGTATTCTGCATATAAGTTAAATAAGCAGGGAGACAATATACAGCCTTGTTGAAAAATCATACTAGGGCTTATTTTCAGGTTAGGTCTTATTTTCAGGGAAACAGAGTAATTAAATGGGATATAAGAAATGTTTGGGGTTGTATGTGTACTAATGTGTTGGAGACAATTAGTTATTGTTCTTATTAAATGCATTGAATTGCCTTCCTGCCTCTGGCAAGGAAGTATGGCATATTCAGGCAGGGTAAGAAGAAGAAACAGAGATTGATTCCCCGTATAAACTAGGAGAGGTCAGTTTTAACAGCGGACCAAACACATGAGTGAAGGAAGCTAAGCACCCCTTTCAGCCTACACCTTCACAATCTTTCCCTAGGCATGTCAGAATACAGGAACCTGTGTTCCTAACTCTAATAGGATCATTTGTCCACTTACAGTGCAATCCAAACAGAACACTATGCTGGCTGTGGTGTGACTGGAATGGGCAGAAAAAGCTTCTCGTAAAGTGCCTTTGTAGTGGCTGATCTCAGACCTGCCAGCAGAACTGCTATGCTAGCAGAAGAGATGAAAAAGGAGCAGAGATGAGGAAAAGCAGAGAAGGAGCTGAATCATGTCAGGTCCAAACCCCTCTTAGCCAAGACTCATTGTCACTGTTTGGCACAAAGGTGGGCCAGGGCCAGAGTAAAAGTAAAGGTAAAGGTTCCCCTTGACATTTAGTCCAATTGTGTCTGACTCTAGGGCTCGGTGCTCATCCCCGTTTCCAAGCCGTAGAGCCAGCGTTTGTCCATAGACAGTTTCCGTGGACATGTGGCCAGCGCAACTAGACATGGAACGCCGTTACCTTCCCACCGTGGTGGTACCTATTTATCTACTCGCATTTGCATGCTTTCGAACTGCTAGGTTGGCAGGAGCTGGGACAAGTGACGGGAGCTCACTCCGTCGCGTGGATTTGATCTTACAACTGCAGGTCTTCTGATCTTGCAGCACAGAGGCTTCTACTGTTTAACCCGCAGCACCACCACGTCCAGAGTAGTCCTAAGTAATTCTAAGTCCAGCATCCTTGGGGAGGAGGGGGTTGGATTATTTGTTTGTTTGTTTAGTTGTTTTCTGTTCTGACTTTCTCCCAATTACGGGACCCATAGTGGCTCACAAATTATACAACATAGCCTCAGCTTGCTCAGTGCCAGCTCAACCAGACCTCAGCCATATTGGCTAGTTAGGACTGTGCCTATTATTATCTACTCTGGCTGGCAGCAGTTTTCCATCGTTTCAGACAGGGAATATCAAATACTATCAGTGTGTGTGTTTTTTAAGACAAGATGTCAAGTATTGAATCTGGGATATTCTGTCCGTAAAGCCTGTGCTCTTGTTTTCCCCTTTTCATTTCCCTCCTGCCACCTGAGTTACTTGAATTCTCAGATCTGGTGTGTGGGGGGGTAAGAGTTCCAGTGATGAGCAGTGGGGACTTAGGCCACAGGAATACTGGATTTAGCCTCCCCCCCACCTTAGTATATAATCACAGTACCTCATCCTACTCACCTCGTTTTCAGATTTTATATTGGGGCAGGAATGTTCAGTTTGGGTAGTAAAAAAGATAAACAGGAAGTCTAGAGTATTTTTGGTTTCACCATTCTTATTTTGGGGGCCAACAACATCAAATTATTGTTTTTCAGATGGCGCTCTGTGGTGCCCTTGGGGGCACAAAAATGACCGGAGGAGGGGCTGCATGTGGTCCACAGATCACAAGTTGGCTTATATAAATCTGGCAAAGATGTTTGTTTGTTTGTTTACCGGTACTTCTTATTTGATTTATATACTGCCCTGTTAGTGCACCCTATTCTGGGTGGTTTACAAAAAAAATAAACATATGTAAAAACATAAATAAATTAATAACAGATTAAAAACATTTAAACCATTAACAGCCTAAAACCAAAGGGTACTGGCAGCAATTTTTTGACCATGGAAGGAGAAGAGACGTATAGTGAACTAGGGTTGGTGTGGAAGGCCTTCCTGAAAAGCCATGTTTTATGTTGCCTCCTGAATGGCAAACAGGGAGGGGACTAGGCATAGCTCCTCCAGGAGCTGGTTCCACAAGGTCGGTGTCACCATGAAGAAGATCTTGTCTCTTGTAGGTGACTTGCGTTCCTCTCTCATGGAAGAGCATAGCCTGGGAGGATCTGGTGGGTTGGGCAGATGACATTCGGGAGACATGCTCCTACAAGTAAAAATGTTGACATCTGTACCAGCATCGCCTTTCACTGATATTCTTTGAGGCTAGCAAACCAATGTATTTGTGTTTAAGACATTGCTTCTCATCTCCTAACCTCAGTAGATTCTACAAATTTTGTTTGGTGAAAGGGTTTGGAAGCTATTCTTAGTCTTATTCCTGCGTTCCCTCTTCCTCTCTCCTTTTCCCCTCCCCCCACCTCAGGATCATTTTCAAAGATTCATCCCATCTGGACACTATGGAGTTGATTCTCATGGATATTCCCAGACTGGAGGGAGGATGGTGAGCGGTGTAACTGTAGGGCGATATGGATCCAATAAACTGCATTATCCTCCTGCCCCTCCTCCAAAGCCTGGAAGCAAAGGTGGACCTGGAGGGACTGGAGCAGGGGGAAGTGGAGCTGGCCACACTGAGGGATCCGCTGGCACAGGGGGAGGCGTGGATAGTGAAGGACATGACACCACCGGTGGAAAAGGCAAGTATCTGCCCACATTTAGTACACCAATAAAAGACCCAACAAAGGAACAGATCTGTATCTAGACTGTCATCTTCAAAAGATTGTTTAATGTGTTCCAACTGAACAAGAAGCAATCTTAAATTGCAAAATCTTTCATAAAAGAAGGATGCCCAGTCAACAGTTTAAAGATGTAATTTAGGGTGACTTGTTCGAGCAAAGGACCACATGCACACACCACAAATGACTTAATTATTTTGATGGCATCTGAATAATGTCTTCTAAAATTTCTAAAAATTTCCTCAGAAACAATGCTGTCTCCTGAGTGGCCTCAGTACCGATTAGTATGTATTCATACAAAGCAGACCATTTAAAAATGGTTATGGTTGAGAGATCCCCACTTGCATCACAGATTTTTACATGGAGTAGCAAACTATCAAGTACAGAAGGAACTTCAAAAACCTTGCCCAAGGTTTTGCATTTGTTTTCATTTCCTTCTTCTCACTTGTCCTAATTTTTCTTCTCTTCCTGCTTATTTTAGGTGATAACAAAGGTGGGAGTGGGAAACACGTCTCCATTTTTAAGACCTACATCTCTCCTTGGGAACGAGCTCTGGGCCTTACACCCCAAGAGAAAAGTCAATTCAGAATTGACCTCTTGTCTTACGGCAACAAAGCAGACCTTCACGCTTATAAATCTTTCAATAGGTAAGAGAAATTTAAGCTAATTACCTGGGAAATAAGAAATCTGCATATTAGGGAAGAGATTCCATTTCCTTAAATGGGGTGAAATGAGCTGAGCTGTATGGGTAGTAGTCACAGCTTGGAAATGTTGTTATGTTGTTGACTACAACTTTCAGAATCCCCAGCCACTGTGGGTACTGGATGGGGGATTCTGGTGTCTGTTGTCTGAAAACTAGTTTTTCCAAAGTTTTGGTATGAGCTACAAGAGCCAGTGGCAAAATATTAGACCCTAATACTCTTGTCAGTTCCTCACTGCTGCTGAATCCCTGTTCTCTACTCAGCCTGAAGAAATATAAAGAAGCACTGTGTCCCTGGACTGAACATTGTTTCCTAAGCAAGGCACACTGATCAATTGCTGTACCGTTTCCTTCCTTCCAATCACATTTTCATTTTCAACCAAGGGGGCACAACCCACAGATCACAAGCTGCATGTGGGTTGCGGATTGTGCAGAACTGACCTACTTTTAACTGCCATACAAATTATCTGCATGGCTGGCTGTTGCAATTAGCAGCTTTGGGGACTAGGTTGAACCTTAACTACTAAAGCAAGGGAAACTGTTCTGTATTTCCAAGTGGAGATAAGGATATGCTGTCCTTTAAACAGGGCATTGAAACTTTTAATAATCTCTTTTAAACACCTTCAGCTATGCTTTGACTGTATAAAAGAAATTATATTAGGGTTTACTCAAGTAGACATGTACAGAATTGTGCTCTGCTTTGCATTCTTTTGAATGCTGAATGGGAAAATGCCCAGATTGATAAGAATTATGTTCAGAATGTATACGAAGAATGGTGGAAAATTGGAGTCACTGTGGAAATTTATATGCCAAAATATGGCAGGGGGAGTGAAGTGAATGTGTATGGCAATAAAACATGGAAAAATCTAGGTCATTTGCACACTAGGCCCTTTGCACTATGGGGCATTATTTCTCCCAAATGGAAGCAATAGTGTATGAAAGCCATGACTTCACATGGCAGTTAATATAGTATTCAATATCTTGCAGTGGTAGTCCCCATGGTCTCTTCTGTACTGTTCACTCAGGAGAAAGTACAACTTGGGAAATGCGCCCTGACACTTTAATTCGAAGCTTCTTATCCAAAGCTTCAGACTTCAGTTGCTTCTGGTTTAACACAATGCAGCATTAACAATAAATAGCATCTCAGTGCCATAGAATTAGTCAATTCCTTGTTTTCAGTGAAGGGCCTTTAATTCCTGGTTTTGTGTCATTTATTTCCAACACTAAGATGTAATTCAGCCATAATACATCACAAAGCCCATGCTTAGCTGAACAGGAAGCCATTAGAGGCAAGAGTCACAATAATGATAGTTCTAATTAAAGATGCAGTAGCCCTGAAACACCTCAATAATTCTTTTTTTTTAAATCACAGTGTCTACTGTGTTTGTGGGATAGATAAATATTCATTGCAGAGGCTGGTTCAATAGAAACATATGAGGATTCTTAACTTGTGCAAACACTAGCATATTATAACATTGCCAGGCTGCGTGGGAATATTGAAGCATTAGGGCAAGGCAACAGTGAACTCCTGTAAGAGTGAGTCATTTAGAAAGCATCAATAAGATGGAGTTGTCAGGTTATATGTCACATGCACTTTCCCTTTTGAAAAAGTTTGTATTGGTTAACATTACAATCATACACCATATAAGAATTGTATTATATATTCTAGATAATTAATCATTATTTTTATATATTTTCTGCATATCCTTATAGAAAAGGATGAAATATATGCACCTAAGCCCTACACATTTCTTATAGAACAATCTGTTTGTCTATTTATTAATTTATGCTCCTCTGTTTGGGGGTAGGTGTTTTGAACTGTGGTTATCTGAAATTATTATCTTTTTGGAAGGGGGAATGGAAAGGATGCTTAAACCATCATCTGTCCACAGACAACTCTAAAGCCAGATCTTTCTGTCTCCCTTCACACATTTCAGTTTGGGGAGGGGGGTATAGGGGTAAGGATCTTCTACAATAGCACAGTACAAGGCTTGTTGATTTGTCAAAGTATTATTTATAGGCAGGGTTTGCCCACTTGATGAACTGACATGATAATTGTCTCAAGTGGTGAGGCTATTATTTCCATAAAGCTTGACTGCCACTGTCTGCTTTTCCCTAGGACTGCAATGCCTTATGGGGGATATGAGAAGGCATCCAAGCTGATGACCTTCCAATTGCCTGAATTTGATGCTGGCCCATTGGTTCCTGAACCTGTCATTGTGTACAATCAAGAAATCACCAACAGACCCTCTTTCAACAGGACCCCCGTACCTTGGCAGGGGTCTGGAGAGCCTGGTGAATACAACATAGAAGTGAATGTGCCTCTGGCAGGTGAAACGGAAGAATTATAAAACCTCATCTCTCCTTTCTGACATATCTACCCATTTGCAAGTCTGTTACAAGGTGTTACAAGGAGCTAAAAATGCAAGGATTCCACCCTCATCTTTGTCCTTAAAACAGCCAAATTCCCATGGGGTTCTAACATATCTTTGCTGTGGTATTTATCCATACCAGAGGTAAAAGGAAAACACTGAAATATGAAGTGGGGGGGGGGGAGAGAGGACTGGGAGAGAAAGAGAGAGAAAGAGAGAGAGAATGGCTTATGTATGTGCCCTCCAAGACAACATCAAAGAGACAGCTGTAGGATCATTAAAGATATTATACACTGCCTGCCTGCTCTGCACCGAGTTTGATCTTGTTCTGTCATTTGGCAATGTGAAATAAAGCATCTAGAAAGAAAGAGGTCCTTCTCCTCCATTTTGTTTTGTTCACAACTTATTAATTTAAAACATTTAACTTCTGCCTTCCTGAACTCAGTTTTCCAAGACAATTGGGCCAAATTGTGAAATTGCTTAGGCTGCTTTGGGGAAATTCCTGGCAACTGTGATTCAACTGTTGCCATGACCGAAGATTAGCAAAGATATCAATGGCTCTACCACATATAGGCTGGCACCTAGAATTGGCTCAGTTACACACACAGACACGTGAGATTGCTTTTGAAAAATGTCCATATCTTATACAACTGTTTTACTCAGCTCATTTACTTAACAGGGCTTATGTATTTCCCCTCCAAATACATAAGAACGAAATACAAAGTGAACCAATTTACAGCATGGCCATCTTTGAACAAAATAATTTCAAAGACAGATTTTAATGGAAAAAAGTTGAACATGACCTAATAAAAAAAGGTGAAAGTGATCCCCAGTGACTGAACAGGGACAAGGGCTTTTTATGTCGTTACTTGGATTAATCGGCTCATCTAAGAGGGTGACTACACTGTCCATTTACTTTGTAATTGACATCGGATTGGGCACTGATGAATTCAAATTAAAACTTGGTGATTAGAGATGGGATATTCATATTCTCATATGAATGCAAATATCCCAGATGCAGGTGGCTTGGATCCCCAGCCACGCCTCCCCAAACCAACTCGTCCACTTATGGGTCACCATACAGCACGCACAGCCAGCATCCTGCTCGTCGTGCCAATGTCAGATGAAGCCCAGTTGGCACTGCTCTACCTTCCTGCTCTTCTGGCCACCACAGCCAGGGGGTGGGATGACGAGTCTCCCCACTCAGCTGCTGAGTAGCCAGAAGATCAGGAAGGTGGAAAAGAGCCGGCCAGACTTCATCTGACATTGGTGTGAAGAGTAGGCTGCCAGCTGTGCATGCTGCGCAGTGACCCATAACTGGATGGGTCAGTTTGGGGAGCCAGGACTGGGGATCCTGGCCACCTGGGTCCGGGATATTCATATTCATATATGAATACGAATATCCCATTCCTATATGGTGACTACATAACGTAAAGCTCAGTGCAGGGAAGCCCTTGGTGAAATTGTCTTTTCTGAGCTGGGAAGTGTATTTTTTGTTCAGCCAACAAGAGTAGATAGAATTTTTTCTGATTGGTTTTGACATTGCTTTTGTCCACTTTTTGGCCATGTGATTGTCTGATCTGAAGCAAAGAGGTGCTTGTAGGAGTGTCAGTTCCCCTCAACCAAGCACCCCTTGTCTCCAAACCACTTATCTTAAAAAAAGCTTTCATATCAGTGTTAGAACAGAGTTTACACAGACAGATTATGAGCCATTGTTAGATGGTGTATGAAATGAATACAGGATTAAAAGGTAAGCTGATAAAAGATGTCACTACTTGTGGATACCCATGAATGTGTCAATCCCCTGATTAGAGAAGTTGGGATAAAATTTAGTCTACACACTAGGTAAGCCAATTGTAGCCTAATTAACAGTATTAACTAGTGGCTGGAGGGAGATGTCCTCAATTTGCAGTCCAGGATGTTCATGTTTGGTTATAGGTGGTGCTCTGGTTGTGTATTCGGATATACATCTTGAAAATATTTTACCTTCACCGTAGTGAAGTACAGTACACCTTTCTTGAAGAAAGTGCTACGATAGATAAAAATTCCTAAGGATTTGCAGGAATGGGGTTAGGAGAAAGGCCTGTGAAAAGACACTCGAGAAAGTTTTTCAGTTTGCTGCCACAAGATAAGAGCAAAGACTTTGTAGCAAAGTCATGAGGTCTTCAGGAAACATGATTTCAGCTAGCTATTTGTCCAGGAGGAGAACTAGTGAACATATTGTCCAAATACACCAGAGTAACTAGTCTTTTCCTCTCACTTTTCCTCTCCATTGCCAATGTTGAAGTAAGATTTAATTGACAGTCCCATTGGCTTTTGTGTTTGGAATGTAAGGAGGGGTTTCCTCAGACAGCAACATTTTTGGAATGGCCCCATTCACTTCATTCACAAAAATCACAGGGGTTGGCAGTGATAGTGGGACAGTTAACAATCTGAACTCGTGCAAACAGTATTGAAATGCAGCCTTTTGACTAACAGACCATTGGGCTGGTCTGATACCTCTAGTGGAGGTAAGATACACCCTGAGAAGAGTTACATTACGTTGGTCTGAGAATATATCACCCCAAATGCTGTGTTTTGCATAATGACCTATGATGACTCTGCTTATTGCCCAGTCTGCAGAGCTAGCCTTTTCATCAGGTAGCACCAAAGAGATGCTGATGAAAACGTCCGCCCTATATGCCAACATAACTTGGCTGGCACTATGCACTTTCATTTAGGTGGATAGAAGGTGACATTTGTTGCTCTGCCTCTGGCAGTGTAATATTTTGGGTGGGCCATCCCTGCTCATAGATGAGAAATATTGCACGCCATGAAAAGCGTTCTTCTCATTAACTATATGAAAAAGGAATATAGTAAAGAAAACAAATGTCTTTCTTTTGGTAAATGTATGGGATACTCACAGGCTCTGCAAGGATTTTAGCAGAAGAAGCCAAACTACTCACAGATGCCGCACAAATTCAATTACACTGAATATTAACACAGTGCCAAAGTCGAATTCCACAGTCTCTACTGGATGAGTAATCACTTCCGCATTGTATTGTAAACAGAGCATCTTCCAACAATCCTGAGGCAAGTGCAGACACATGACTTTCTCTTCCTAAATATTTGCCTTATTTATTTTGGATCCTCCAGAGAACCTTAAAGCATCCCCTTCTCAACACCTACTGTTCCTTAAAGGGTCAATGCACACATGTAAAGATAATGAGAAGCAAATAAAAAGTCAAATCTTTGGAAAGATATGCTAATTCTCTTGCATTTTTCTAATGTGTATTTTTCCTTCTTTTTAAATGGTTCCTTAGTACTGCTTTTAAAATGTATTCCAGAGATGACACCAGAGAATTACTGCTTTACTGAAGTCCAGAATAAACCAAAATTATATGAATTAATCTTGGGCTACCCCCTATAGGCTACCATGATGCTCTGTACACTAATAAGTCACAGAGAGAGAGAGAGAGAGAGAGAGAGAGAGAGAGAGAGAGAGAGAGAGAGAAGGGAGGGGGAAATAACAGAACAGATTGTAACCTGCCCACCATCAAACCACCTGCGTAAGTCAGGTACAAACCACACAAATATCTTCCTAATTCATTCTCTGACTAAGGAAAGCATCTCTAGTGTTTACTTGCAATCACCATGCTTCTTCCAATGCTAGAATTTAATGAACACTGAAACACAGAGTAAAATGTTATTACTGAGGCAATTCTATATTTGGACATATCTGAGACCTGCTCGTATCTCTAGGAATTAAATACATAGAGAATTTACAACGAACTTCCCTTCAATCTAAATCTGTGATCCAGCTGCACATTTCCCCCCCAAATTTATGAATGGAAAAAGTTTGAAAGTGAAACTGTCCCATGATTTTACTCTACTCAGGTTTCACCTGAAAAGAGGGGAACAAGACAATCCCTGGGAAGTGACACAGTAGTCCTAGGGGCTGGACAGGAATAAAAACTTTCCAAAACTTTGCAGGGGGCAGCATGCAACATTGTCCAAGAACACTTTTCACAACCAACAGTAAGTGCCTTTAATTTTACAAGGGGACATCTGTGAACACTGTTACTACAAACAGAAAGGGGGAAAATTGTTTTTAATAATCAGTTTGAAATAAGATGGGTTTTACAGTATAATTACATGCACAGATAAATACAATTGTAATGGACTTACAAACTGCAGCAGGAGAAATCAAAATGGATGGAGATGTGTGGAGAAATTTCCCCAGAATTAATGACATAATGGAATTCAGGCTCAGACAAATATATAGTCAGTGAGGTTCTGCTTCATACTTTATCTTGGTTTTAAAGTTGCAATCCATCTTGACAGGCTGTTAGGAAGTGAGGAAAGGTCAACTAAAGGCTGCTGTTTAACCCCTTCTGCTCTGCTTATTTAACACAGTGGGGTTAAGAGAGACACAGGAATGCCATAAACATAAATAGAACACTATATGAAAAAGATGGAATATATGAAATTAAAATGCAAAGACGAGTCCTTTTCAGACCGCAACTAGGAATGGGCCTTTTGTGTCAACATGAAAGAGGCTGCCTTTTGAGTATTTTGAGTTCTTTCAGTGGCTTTTGTGTACAAAGGGGGTACATGAAAGTTTCATGTTTATTTCATGTTCGCTTTTTCATGTAATTTTTGGCAGCCTTTTATCTATCTATCTAATTTATCTATCAAATTGCCTGAGAAATTTTTCATTCATGTCACAAGGATTGTTAGTGGCCAGTCTAGGTGGGTGGTATGGGTAGGAATTTTTAATCCATAAAACAGCTGAGGAGTGCTTTTTGCTTCAGTAGTTTCTTGTAGGATTACTTTGTGCTCTGCTCCTAAGAGCCCTCCATCTCGGATTGCTGCCTACCTGCTGTGCTTCATCTTGAACCCTTACCCTTTTGCCCCTCTTGATGTGCCACTGGTCTGTGTGAGTGGTGGTTGTTGTCTGGGCACAGCTTCGGGCATTTCTCTCTCGTTGTTCTTGGTGTTGTGTTGTTGTTGGCAGCTTTGGTTAGCAGGTGTCCTTTTGTGACTGGTTTGCAGCTTTCATGCCTTTTAAAATTATTATTATTGTTCTGCCCAGACCCAGAGGGTCTCTGTTGTGCTGAGAAGATGGCACTGAAAGTTATTTTCTCTTTTCTGTTTTTTGGGGTGCTTTATCATTTTTAATTGGTTGATGGGTTAATGAGGTGTTTTTTTCCTGTGTCTATGATGATAATGATGAATATGATAATATAAACTAGAGCCTGCATAGGTGTGATGATTTTTCTTTCTCATGTACTATTGACTGCTTTTGCACTAGATTGATTCTCTGTTGCCCTGCCTCTACTTTCTTGCAATATTTTCATTGGTTTGCTATGGCTTGTGGACTGCCAAAAAAAAACACAAAGGGGGAAATATCAGGCTTCCCCTTTTGTGCAAAATGAAACGGCCAATGCACAAAAAATACAAAAACAAGAGAGGCAACCCTGAAAGAAATATGAAAATTTCTACACACACTCCTAAGTGCAACTCAGGTCAGAAAGAGGTTTTATGGTACTTCTATTCAGGAAAAACTAAACTATAAAGCATTGCACACTGCTCCTAGTAATAACCAGTGAATACATAAAAGCAGACATTAAAATATGATCCATTACTGAAAAGATCTACAGAGAGAATATTAAAGTCATACTAAATGTAGATATTAAAAGGCAATATAACAAGTACTACAATGCCCAGTTGGAGGATTGCTACAGTGAACCCATTTAGTCTCCTAGATATCACACTTCTTAATCTCAGGGTTTGTCTGCACCAATTCTTTAGAGTGGGATATATCCAGCTAAATATGTTTGCCCCTCTTGTCTCCTCATGTTTCTGGGAGGAAATTTTCTTTTTATTATTATTATTTTTAAATGATGCAGTGCATCTGTACTGACTTAATATGCTTTAATTTTTTTTTCCTGTTCCTCTGTCCATGGAGCCAAGGAAGTGTTTAATTTGCTAATATCCTGAAGTGGCTGTCTTCTTTAACCACTTCATGATATGGCAAATTCAAAGAGGAAGCCTTGCTTTGGTTTGTTTCCGGCAATGTCATGTACGGGAAATGAACCAAATGGAGTGATCCCACCCACACCAAAAAAGTAGAAGCCCCTGACAGGGGGCAGAAAGGTGCAGTTGGGATCTATTTGAGAGCAGGCTAGTTCACTCCAGCAAAAACATTGTTTGATCACTGATTCAACCAACCCATTCTTGCAGAGGACTAAACAGGGGGCTAAATGCCTGTGTAGTCACCCTCTCACTCCATTATGCCTCATAACTAATTTGGTTACATTGAAAGCCCAATAAACATAGAGGAAAATAGATAACAGGTAATAGTAACACTAGGACTGAAAAGATAGTCACCAAGCCCACGCCAGGATTTTAATTCCAATTTTTCATTACTATTACACATCATTTACTTCTTTTTACCCTCTAAGCTCATGGAGGGAAGATTTCAACATATACCTATCTCGGATTGCCTGTGTCCATGTAATGATGGCCAAGTGGAAACTGTAGGTCATGTCTTACTGTACTGTCTTTTCTATAGAGATCTATGCACCAACTTCCTGAGCCCAATCATTCTCAGATATCCAGGGAGACCTGATGAATTTTACATCAAACTACTTCTTTCCGATCAAGACTCCCTTATTACACGCTCTGCAGCAAAATTTTGTGCAGCAGCAATGGCACAGCGCTCCCTTATAGTCTCCTGAGTTCACAGGTTGACTGGTTTTAGCATGAGGGTAGTTTATTGTCCCCCTTCACGGATTGCTGCCTTGTCGTGGTGAAGGGGCTTGAGTAATTCAGAGAAGCTATGAGCTATGCCGTGCAGGCACACCCAAGACAGACAGGTCATAGTGGAGAGTTCTGACTAAATGCGATCCACCTGGAGCAGGAACTGGCAAGCCACTTCAGTATCTTTGCCAAGAAAACTCCATGAACAGAAACAAAAGGCTAAAAGATATGATGCTGGAAGATGAGCCCCTCAGGTCAGAAGGCGTCCAACATGCTACTGAGGAAGAGCGGAGGACAAGGACAAGTAGCTCCAGAGCTAATGAAGTGGTTGGGCCAAAGCCGAAAGGACGCTCAGCTGCGGACGTGCCTGGAAGTGAAAGGAAAGTCCAATGCTGCAAAGAAAAATACTGCATAGGAACCTGGAATGTAAGATCTATGAACCTTGGTAAGCTGGATGTGGTCATACAGGAGATGGCAAGAATAAACATTGACATCCTGGGCGTCAGTGAACTAAAATGGACGGGAATGGGCGAATTCAATTCAGACAATTATCATATCTACTATTGTGGACAAGAATCCCGTAGAAGAAATGGAGTAGCCCTCATAGTCAACAAAAGAGTGGGAAAAGCTGTACTGGGATACAATCTCAAAAATGATAGAATGATTTCAATACGAATCCAAGGCAGACCTTTCAACATCACAGTAATCCAAGTTTATGCACCAACCACCGATGCTGAAGAGGCTGAAATTGACCAATTCTATGAAGACTTACAACACCTTCTAGAACTGACCCCAAAGAAAGATGTTCTTCTCATTATAGGGGATTGGAATGCTAAAGTAGGGAGTTAAGAGATAAAAGGAACAACAGGTAAGTTTGGCCTTGGAGTTCAAAATGAAGCAGGGCAAAGGCTAACAGAGTTTTGTCAAGAGAACAAGCTGGTCATCACAAACACTCTTTTCCAACAACACAAGAGGCGACTCTACACATGGACATCACCAGATGGGCAATACCGAAATCAGATTGATTATGTTCTCTGCAGCCAAAGATGGAGAAGCTCTATACAGTCAGCAAAAACAAGACCTGGAGCTGATTGTGGCTCTGATCATCAGCTTCTTATAGCAAAATTCAAGCTTAAACTGAAGAAAGTAGAAAAAACCACTGGGCTAGTCAGGTATAATCTAAACCAAATCCCTTATGAATACACAGTGGAACTGAAGAACAGATTTAAGGAACTCGATTTGGTGGACAGAGTGCCTGAAGAACTATGGAGGGAGGCTCGTAACATTGTACAGGAGGCAGCAACAAAAACCATCCCAAAGAAAAGGAAATGCAAGAAAACAAAGTGGCTGTCCAATGAGGCCTTACAAATAGCAGAGAAGAGAAGGGAAACAAAATGCAAGGGAGATAGGGAAAGTTACAGAAAATGGAATGCAGACTTCCAAAGAATAACAAGGAGAGACAAGAGGGCCTTCTTAAATGAACAGTGCAAAGAAATAGAGGAAAATAATAGAAAGGGAAAAACCAGAGATCTGTTCAAGAAAATTGGAGCTATTAAAGGAACATTTTGTGCAAAGATGGACACGATAAAGGACAAAAATGGTAGGGACCTCACAGAAGCAGAAGACATCAAGAAGAGGTGGCAAGAATACACAGAGGAATTATACCAGAAAGATCTGGATGTCCCGGACAACCTAGATAGTGTGGTTGCTGACCCTGAGCCAGACATCCTGGAGAGTGAAGTCAAGGGGGCCTTAGAAAGCATGGCTAACAACAAGGCCAGTGGAGGTGATGGCATTCCAGTTGAACTATTTAAAATCTTAAAAGATGGCGCTGTTAAGGTGCTACACTCAATATGCCAGCAAGTTTGGAAAACTCAGCAGTGGCCAGAGGCTTGGAAAAGATCAGTCGACATCCCAATCCCAAAGAAGGGCAGTGCCAAAGAATGCTCCAACTACCGTACAATTGCACTCATTTCACACGCTAGCAAGGTTATGCTCAAAATCCTACAAGGTAGGCTTCAGCAGTATGTGGACCGAGAACTCCCAGAAGTACAAGCTGGATTTCGAAGGGGCAAAGGAACTAGAGACCAAATTGCTAACATGCTCTGGATTATAGAGAAAGCCAGAGAGTTCCAGAAAAACATCTACTTCTGCTTCATTGACTACGCAAAAGCCTTTGACTGTGTGGACCACAACAAACTGTGGCAAGTTCTTAAAGAAATGGGAGTGCCTGACCACCTTATCTATCTCCTGAGAAATCTATATGTGGGACAGGAAGCAACAGTTAGAACTGGATATGGAACAACTATTTGGTTCAAAATTGGGAAAGGAGTACGACAAGGCTGCATACTGTCTCTCTGCTTATTTAACTTATATGCAGAATACATCATGCGAAAGGCAGGACTGGATGAATCCCAAGCCAGAATTAAGATTGCCGGAAGAAATATCAACAACTTCAGATATGCAGATGATACCACTCTGATGGCAGAAAATGAGGAGGAATGAAAGAACCTCTTAATGAGGGTGAAAGAGGAGAGCGCAAAAAATGGTCTGAAGCTCAACATAAAAAAAAACTAAGATCATGGTCACTGGTCCCATCACCTTTGGCAAATAGAAGGGGAAGATATGGAGGCAGTGACAGATTTTACTTTCTTGGGCTCCATGATCACTGCAGATGGTGACAGCAGCCACGAAATTAAAAGTCACCTTGCTGACAAAAGTCCGCATAGTCAAAGCTATGGTTTTTCCAGTAGCGATGTACGGAAGTGAGAGCTGGTCCATAAAGAAGGCTGACCGCTGAAGAATTGATGCATTTGAATTGTGGTGCTGGAGGAGACTCTTGAGAGTCCCCTGGACTGCAAGGAGAACAAACCTATCCATTTTGAAGGAAATCAACCCTGAGTGCTCACTGGAAGGACAGATCCTGAAGCTGAGGCTCCAATACTTTGGCCATCTCATGAGAAGAGAAGACTCCCTGGAAAAGACACTGATGTTGGGAAAGTGTGAGGGCAAGAGGAGAAGGGGACGACAGAATGCGAGATGGTTGGACAGTGTCATCGAAGCTACCAACATGAATTTGACCCAACTCCGGGAGGCAGTGGAAGACAGGAGGGCCTGGCGTGCTCTGGTCCATGGGGTCACGAAGAGCCGGACACGACTTAACGACTAAACAACAACAAAGTTTATTGTCGAGCATAGAGAAATGTTGTGGTCCCAACATGAAATGTTTACAAATGTTTACAAATATGTAGGAAGGACTCTTTATAACCCAAAGACCCTGTCCAAAGCAGTTTGCCCTAGACGATCAAATGGTTCAAAGGATAGCTATAAAAATGCTGTATTTGATTCTCCCCATATTTTACAACCATTACACAATTAATTATCTGTTGTACACTTTTTAAGTTGCATTTTGTATATTTTAACCATATAATATATTTTATGAACTGGCTGTACACTTTTTAAATTGCATTTTGTATATTTTAACCACATAATATGTTTTATGAACTGGTTGTACGTTTTTAAACTGCATTTTGTATATTTTAGCCACATAATATGTTTTACGAGCTGGTCACCCGACCATAATAAATAAATTCAAATTTACTTCTTTAAATCACATCAATATCTATTTGAAAATATCCGCATGTTTACTAGTTGGTGAACATGTATGTATGTATTGTGTGCTGTCAAGTTAATTGCAACTTATGGCCAGGGTTTCCGAGGGAGAGAATACTCAGTAGTGCTCTTCTCCTGGTGCCCTGGGACTGTGCACTTTGCCCAAGGTCACAGAGGCTGCCTCTTCTCTCTGGAGGCACAGTAGAGCATTGAACTCCCAACCACTGGTTCCACAGCGAGATACCTAAACCACTGAACTATCCAACCAGCTATTGTTGAACAAGATACCTTAAAATGCTATTAAAACCAAAATTAATGTTAGTCAGGGAGGGAAGCAATATAAACCATTTCTATCCCTACAACAACGTATTAAAATATCATTAAAGGAAAGATAAAAATTAAGTCTTTAAATAATAGAAATACAAGGACAAAGCAACACGTTAACTGTTTCTGTTCCTGTGACCTATTTCCTTAGGATGCATTCCTTACTTTATATGTAGCTCGCCTTGATTTTAGTGAATTAAAGACATGTCAGCGGTTATCATCAGCTAGCTCCCATTATATCCAAAGGAAAAACAAAAGTATCCGTGCGATCACCCCCAGATATCAGAGAAGGCTCAGCCCAGGAGCCACCTTTTCTTCATCGAATCAGTAACAAGGAACAAAACGACAGTCACGTTTAATCGAAGTAACTCTGATTTACAATCTTTATTCGTAACGTGTTTATTTATATATTGTTATTTATAACAGATGGTCTTTTGCCTACAGAGGTGCGAAACTATGAAGCATCGCGAGCAATGTTCGTCCTATGAATCCGCAACCTTCCATCCCGCTTGCAAGCCAAGTCTACCGAAAAGAAGAACGGTCGTTACATTTGGCCAATTTTTGAGGGATTCTCCAGTCTCCGTATTTTTGCGCCACTTAAGCCTGATCGAGAGTTCCGGGTTACTAGAAAACCCTGTAGTGCAGTAACTTTGTAGTATAATAAAAGGTGTAACGTAACGCAGAATTTCATGTCCAATGGAGACCCCTGTCTTTCGTTTCAGCAAATCCCTGAAATATTTCCCTCTATAGCCTGAAGGGATCTGGGTCTAGTCCCTAGGATGGTTGCAAGAGGAAGCCCTACAGGAACTTGTCTAATTTGATAACGTTCTTCCCTCCGACCTAGCGGGGACACCACAGACCTGGCGCCCTTCCAAGCAATCTCACGCAAAAGCGCATCCCTGCCGGTCCCACCCCGACCAGCTTCCGAGAACCCAGAAGTAACCCCGGGGCATTCTGGCGAAGTCCACAGCCCGCCACCCCCGCTCAGAGGTCACGACGGTAGCGCGGTCTGAGAGACAGGGGACAGACTCTCGCGTCCTGGAAGGTCACGTCTCAGTTATCGCGAGATGCGGTTGCCTTGGCTCCCCGTAGCTATAGCAGCGAAACGGGGAGGGGGGGGAAGAGTCGAGGAGGATGCGATGCTCTTGCGGGGTGTTCCTGACAGGAATTGGCGGGCTGGATGGTGAGTAAGTTAGCGACTCGTTCAATGTTTGGCGTAGACCTGACGAGGCATTGCTGCGGGTTGGGCCGGATTCTGATCTCCGAGCCTAAGAGACTCGGTGTGTGCTTATGCCGACAGGAGGAGGGGCGGACCAGGCTGCGTAAAGGGCTTGAGGCGTTGTAGGAGCAAATGCCCTTTTTCTCCCGCCCTTTTCTCCCCGTTCACATTCTCTCGCACTCTCTTCCTCCCTCAAGATGGGGGAATTCCTCTCTCTTTTCCGCTCATTTTGTGGGCTTTCATGTGCCTCTCTTTCCCCCATCTTTTCAACCTATCTCTTCCGTCGACCCTGACCTCCTATTTAATCCTGAACCATTATCTACTCGCAAGTGTGATTATTTTTCAGTTAGGCCTTGTGTGGGGTTGTCGGTATCTTAGATGCGACAGGTGTTAAAGCAGCATTGCTAGAAAGGAGGAACCATTAGAAACAGTGGGGCAGTTATTTATACAGAACAGCTTTTTGTGGTCCAGAGGCCCCGTCCTTAGATGCATAAAACGTTACGAATTTGACAATTTGTTTATTATCACGTGAGTATGTATAAACTCAAGCTGTGTGGACCCTACTGCTGCCCCATAGGTTATAGGGCCTTCGGGTCCCATTATTAATGTATATGTATTTTTAAATCTTGAACTTTATATGTTTTTTTGTTAACCAGGTAACATTTCATTGGATAAAGTCTGCTATGGTCTACAACTTATGCCATCCTACATCTATTAATTTTAATGTGTCAGAACTGAGTGCCTTGTTCCATCCAAAAAGACCGTGCTTCTCTGCTTTTCTCTCACTTTTCTAGTCCCCTGCTCTGTGGTGTACTGTTGTTATTAGGTGCTGTCAAGTTGCTTCTGTTTTGTGGTGACCCTGCAGATGAGCAATCCTCAGATTGTCCTGTCTTCAATAGCCTAACTCAACTCTTGTAAACTCATGCCTGTGGCTTCCTTAGTCAGTCCATCTCATATTTGGTCTCCTCTTTTATTTATTTATTTATTATACTTATATCCCGCCCATCTAGTCGTTGACTACTCTGGGCGGCTTACAACAAGTAGAATAAAACAGTTAAAAATTAACAACAGTTTTCCTACCATCTTCCACCTTATCCAGCATTGTTGTCTTTTCCAGAGCATCCTGCCTTCTCATGATGTGCCCAAAAACAGGACAGCCTCAGTTTCAACACTTTTGCCTCCTGAAATAGTTCAGGCTTGATTTGAGCTAGGACCCACTTGTTTATCCTTCTGGCAGTTCAGGGTATTCGCAAAACTCTTCTTCAGCACCATATTTCAAACAAATCAGTTTTTTCCCTGTCAGCTTTCTTAACTGTCCAGCGTTCATACTCATACATGGTGATTGGAAATGCAAGAGTGTGGATGGTCTTGGTCTCTAGTGACATATCCTTGCACTTGATCTTCTCTGATTCCTTCATTGCTGCCTTTCCTAGTTTCGGTCTTCTTCTGATTTCTTGGCTGCAGTCTCCATGTAGATTGATGATTGAACCAAAGTATACAAAATCTCTGACTATTTCAGTTTCTTCATTGTCAACACTAATTTTTCTTTAGTTATGATTTTTACCTCTTAATGTTCAACTACAATCCTGCTTTGACACTTTATTCTTTCACTTTCCCTTGCAGTCATTTCAAGTCATTACTGCTTCCTTGCTAGTAGGATTGTGTGATCTGAGTATCTTAAATTATTGATATTTCTTCCACCATTTTTAATACCTCCTTCATCTGAATCTACGTATGATATGTTCTACGTACAGATTGAACAGATAAGAGGATAAAATGCACCCTAGTCTGACACCTTTGCCTATAGGAAACCATTCCGTCTCTCCATATTCTGTCCTAACAATTTCTTGTGCCTAATGCATGTTATGCATCAGAACAATAAAGTGCTGAGACATACCCATTTGTTTCAGAACAACCCATAGTTTCTCATGATTCACAGAGTCAAAGGCTTCACTATAGTATATAAAGCATAGACTCATCTTCTGAAATTCTTTGTTGTGGTGTACTACTGCTATGAAATTATATAATTTGTGACAGGGTATATTTAAATTTAAATCGTGATTTAAATCAATTTGATTTTTTTAAAAATAATTGATTTTTATCCACCCTGATTTGTGAGCCATGAGTGAAGACTGTAACCCATTCCATACTTACTTGATTGTAAGTCCTGTTGATTTCAGACAAAAACAAAACAAGTAAAAAAACCAAAAACACAAGAGATAAAATTGCTGTGGCACCTTAAAGATGAGCTGCAATATTTTTAATGTGAGTTTTCATAGATCAAATCTACTTCCTCAGGCATAGGAGTGAGACTGTTATTTACTATATGACAGTCATATTAGCCCTGTGACCAGGTGAGGATAATGGACAAAGTGACTGTGGTTCTCTAGTGATAAAACTGGATTATGTGACTGTGAATAACTTCAGTTATTAGTCTACAAAGTAGCAATAACATTGTTAACACAAGTGGCACAAACTGGGAGTCGGTGTAGGATTTTGCAATTGGTAATGAATTAGAATCCTTGATTGATGCTTAATCATTTTGAGTGGGGCTTCAGCATCTGTTTACACCTTATCGCTGTTTATCTTCAAGTCTAGTTCTGTAGTGATTTTTTTTCTAAAACAGTCACTTTCAGAAACTGTCCGGGAAGAGAGAAATGTTCTGAAACAGTTTTTTCTGTGTTGCCATTTCTGATAGTTTTATGTCCATTAATTTTTTTGTGTAGAGATCCTATTTGTCCTATGCAAAGTGCAGAAGAGCATTGCTTGCCAATGATGGCACAGGTTATGTTAGCAGAGGAAGAAGTAAACACACCCCTAATGTCATGTATGACATTATTGAGGCCTATAAATTTGCTTCCAGAGCAGATGTGGGGACAGACATCTGGATTTGTACCAGTGTTTAGTTCCCATCTTTGTATCAGTGTTGTGTGTCAATAATTGGATGAAATTTGGGAGTTTACAAGCAAGTACAGACTTGCCACCGAGGGCTTGGGAAGGTGAAGTATTTTTGTTAGCAATTGGTTGTAAATTGTTTATGATGCCTCAAAAAATACATAGTGGAACTGGAAAAGGTGCAGAAGAGAGCGACTAAAATGATGACTGGGCTGGGGCACCTCCCTTATGAGGAAAGGCTACAGCATTTGGGACTCTTTAGTCTAGAGAAAAGGCGCCAGAGGGGGGACATGATTGAGACGTATAAAATTATGCAGGGGATGGATAAAGTGGATAGAGGGAAACTCTTTTCCCTCTCACACAATACTAGAACCAGGGGACACCCACTCCGATTGAGTGTTGGGAGAGTGAGAACAGACAAAAGAAAATATTTCTTTACCCAGCACGTAGTTAGTCTGTGGAACTCCTTGCCACAGGATGTGGTGATGGCATCTAGCCTAGATGCCTTTAAAAGGGGATTGGACAGATTTCTGGAGGAAAAGTCCATTGCAGGTTACAAGTCATAATTTGTTGTTGTTTAGT
The DNA here is from genome assembly GCA_037013535.1 of Intellagama lesueurii. Taxonomy (NCBI): domain Eukaryota; kingdom Metazoa; phylum Chordata; class Lepidosauria; order Squamata; family Agamidae; genus Intellagama; species Intellagama lesueurii. The sequence continues at coordinate 153,556,971 of JBAJHW010000003.1, read as the reverse complement.
CATTTAGTCGTGTCCAACTCTTCGTGACCCCATGGACCAGAGCACGCCAGGCTCTCCTGTCTTCCACTGCCTCCCAGAGTTGGGTCAAATTCATGTTGGTAGCTTTGATGACACTGTCCAGCCATCTCGTCCTCTGTCATCCCCTTCTTCTCTTGCCTTCACACTTTCCCAACATCAGGGTCTTTTCCAGGGAGTCTTCTCATCTCATGAGATGGCCAAAGTATTGGAGCCACAGCTTCAGGATCTGTCCTTCCAGTGAGCACTCAGGGTTGATTTCCTTTAGAATGGATAGGTTTGTTCTCCTTGCAGTCCAGGGGACTCTCAAGAGTCTCCTCCAGCACCACAATTCAAAACCATCAATTCTTCGGTGGTCAGCCTTCTTTGTGATCCAGCTCTCACTTCTATACATCGCTACTGGAAAAACCATAGCTTTGACTATGCGGACCTTTGTCGGCAAGGTGATGTCTCTGCTTTTTAAGATGCTGTCTAGGTTTGTCATCGCTTTTCCTCCCAAGAAGCAGGCGTCTTTTAATTTCGTGGCTGCTGTCACCATCTGCAGCGATCATGGAGCCCAAGAAAGTAAAATCTGTCACTGTCTCCATATCTTCCCCTTCTATTTGCCAGGAGGTGATGGGACCAGTGGCCATGATCTTAGTTTTTTTGATGTTGAGCTTCAAACCATTTTTTGCGCTCTCCTCTTTCACCCTCATTAAGAGGTTCTTTAATTCCTCCTCACTTTCTGCCATAAGAGTGGTATCATCTGCATATCTGAGGTTGTTGATATTTCTTCTGGCAATCTTAATTCCGGCTTGGGATTCATCCAGTCCTGCCTTTTGCATGATGTATTCTGCATATAAGTTAAATAAGCAGGGGGACAATATACAGCCTTGTCGTACTTTCCCAATTTTGAACCAATCAGTTGTTCCATATCCAGTTCTAACTGTTGCTTCCTGTGCCACATACAGATTTCTCAGGAGACAGATAAGGTGGTCAGGCACTCCCATTTCTTTAAGAACTTGCCATAGTTTGTTGTGGTCCACACAGTCAAAGGCTTTTGCGTAGTCAATGAAGCAGAAGTAGATGTTTTTCTGGAACTCTCTGGCTTTCTCCATAATCCAGCGCATGTTAGCAATTTGGTCTCTAGTTCCTCTGCCCCTTCGAAATCCACCTTGTACTTCTGGGAGTTCCAAACTTGCTGGCATATTGAGTGTAGCACCTTAACAGCGCCATCTTTTAAGATTTTAAATAGTTCAACTGGAATGCCATCACCTCCACTGGCCTTGTTGTTAGCCATGCTTTCCAAGGCCCCCTTGACTTCACTCTCCAGGATGTCTGGCTCAAGGTCAGCAACCACACTATCTGGGTTGTCCGGGACATCCAGATCTTTCTGGTATAATTCCTCTGTGTATTCTTGCCACCTCTTCTTGATGTCTTCTGCTTCTGTGAGGTCCCTACAATTTTTGTCCTTTATCGTGTCCATCTTTGCACAAAATGTTCCTTTAATAGCTCCAATTTTCTTGAACAGATCTCTGGTTTTTCCCTTTCTATTATTTTCCTCTATTTCTTTGCACTGTTCATTTAAGAAGGCCTTCTTGTCTCTCCTTGCTATTCTTTGGAAGTCTGTATTCCATTTTCTGTAACTTTCCCTATCTCCCTTGCATTTTGTTTCCCTTCTCTTCTCTGCTATTTGTAAGGCCTCGTTGGACAGCCACTTTGCTTTCTTGCATTTCCTTTTCTTTGGGATGGTTTTTGTTGCTGCCTCCTGTACAATGTTACGAGCCTCCATCCATAGTTCTTCAGGTACTCTGTCCACCAAATCGAGTTCCTTAAATCTGTTCTTCATTCCACTGTGTATTCATAAGGGATTTGGTTTAGATTATACCTGACTAGCCCAGTGGTTTTTCCTACTTTCTTCAGTTTAAGCTTGAGTTTTGCTATAAGAAGCTGATGATCAGAGCCACAATCAGCTCCAGGTCTTGTTTTTGCTGACTGTATAGAGCTTCTCCATCTTTGGCTGCAGAGAACATAATCAATCTGATTTTGGTATTGCCCATCTGGTGATGTCCATGTGTAGAGTCGCCTCTTGTGTTGTTGGAAAAGAGTGTTTGTGATGACCAGCTTGTTCTCTTGAGAAAACTCTATTAGCCTTTGCCCTGCTTCGTTTTGAACTCCAAGGCCAAACTTACCTGTTGTTCCTTTTATCTCTTGACTCCCTACTTTAGCATTCCAATCCCCTATAATGAGAAGAACATCTTTCTTTGGTGTCAGTTCTAGAAGGTGTTGTAAGTCTTCATAGAATTGGTCAATTTCAGCCTCTTCAGCATCGGTGGTTGGTGCATAAACTTGGATTACTGTGATGTTGAAAGGTCTGCCTTGGATTCGTATTGAAATCATTCTATCATTTTTGAGATTGTATCCCAGTACAGCTTTTCCCACTCTTTTGTTGACTATGAGGGCTACTCCATTTCTTCTACGGGATTCTTGCCCACAATAGTAGATATGACAATCGTCTGAATTGAATTCACCCATTCCCGTCCATTTTAGTTCACTGACGCCCAGGATGTCAATGTTTATTCTTGCCATCTCCTGTTTGACCACATCCAGCTTACCAAGGTTCATAGATCTTACATTCCAGGTTCCTATGCAGTATTTTTCTTTGCAGCATTGGACTTTCCTTTCACTTCCAGGCGCGTCCGCAGCTGAGCGTCCTTTCGGCTTTGGCCCAACCACTTCATTAGCTCTAGAGCTACTTGTCCTTGTCCTCCGCTCTTCCTCAGTAGCATGTTGTTCGCCTTCCGACCTGAGGGGCTCATCTTCCAGCGTCATATCTTTTAGCCTTTTGTTTCTGTCCATGGAGTTTTCTTGGCAAAGATACTGGAGTGGCTTGCCAGTTCCTGCTCTAGGTGGATCGCGTTTGTTTAGTCAGAACTCTCCACTATGGAGAGCCATGATGGGGAAGTACAATCTCCAGGCTTAGAAGGAAGGTAGCTCCAAATGCCAGATGCATTGGAGGGGTATCAGGAGACAGGTATCTAGTTGTCTCGTGTGCTCCCAGAGGCATCTGGTGGGGCCACTGTGAGATACAGGAAGCTGGACTAGATGGGCCCTTGGCCTGATCCAGCAGGGCTCTTCTTATCTTCTTATGCCTGTGAATACTGTCAGTTGTAGGCTGAAGGTGACAACTAATGGTGTTTGGTCATTTTCTCTTTTGGATCTGTTTTGCAGTAGGTTGCTTCTGAGTATTTCTCTTACCCATTTAATTTGTTCTGTAATCATATTGGGTGGGTATCACAGTCTGAGAAATGGCTTTTGTAGATCCATGAGTTTAGAGTCTCTATCTTGTGGGTCTCAGCAGATGCGATTGTATCTAAAGACTTGGCTGCAGTCAGTAGATTTTGTGGTGTGCTTGGGATGAAAGTTGGTAACTAGCCCCACGTAAGTGCATCTAGTTGTGTCCTATGTATTGAATTATTTGGTGTTATGCCTAGAGTTCAAGGTGTCTGTGAGGCTAGTGGTTGAATATAAGTGGAATGTTTAGAATGGTAAATGATCTGGATAAAAGGATATAAAAAAAGTTAACAATGTACATTGGGTTTATGAAATTTTGAAGGTACTGCCTTAGAATGTATGAGAAACTTCAGCAGGTTCCTAACCAAAGAAGGCAGAGGTATAAATAATAGCTATTTACATTCTGTTTGACAGGAGCCTTCAAATTGTGTTCAATAGGTGTCTGGGTTTACTTAAAAGCTTAGCAATGGTGAAATGAGAAATTACAACCCTGTTTTCCCTGAAAGACAAATCACTTGTCACTGTCAACATTTCCTTGTAGTGTGCAGCTGCAGAAGAGTTTTAGGTGTGTCCTCAGTTCACAAAGAACAACAGTTGGCCCCCAAAGCCTGTTGGAACAAACAGCCATATCATATGGTTCTGCTACACAACTCCACCTTGTGTCTGATTTTGATATTAAAGCTGCATTCATTGTCCTAATGGATTTATTATCTGTACTACAGGAGGGGCAGGGTGTTTATGACCACACTAATGCTCTTGAACTTCTCTATAGCTTTTGATACTATTGACTGTAGTATCTCCCTAGAATCATTGATTCCCATCTTGGGTAACTACTTGGACTGCAACTCCCAGAAACCTTGGCCAGCAGAGCTAGTGGTGAAGGCTTCTGGGAGTTTCAGTCCAAGAACATATGGGTTACCCAAGGTTGGGAACCAGTGGTCTAGATTTAGTTGGGGGACTACACCTAGGTAGCAGAGCATTAGATGTTTATTGCTCAGCAGTTCATCTAATTCTCAGCAACTGCATCTAGCTTCTTTTTTCCCTTTGGGCATTGACTTCCAGTCATGGATGGAAGGGGATAAAGGACATATAGCTGGGCATGAGGTGCCCCAGTGGATACACTTTTAATTTGAAAATATATTTGAATGCCATTATAGAATTCTGGTATGCTGATGTTATAAAAAGACTAGATGGCTCTGTGGTTTAAGTATCTGGCTGCACAGCCAGAGAGGATGGGAGTTTGATGTGCCTCCTGTGAGTAGAGGCAGGAGAGGAAGTTGAACATGTTCCATATGTGCTGTCTCAGACGCATTTTTGGTATCACCTGGCAGGACAAAGTTCCAAATAGAGTAGTCCTAGAATGGGCTGGAATTTTAAGCATGTATACATTACTGAAACAGCGACGTCTACGCTGGCTTGGGCATGTCATGAGAAGAAACCACCACCACCCCAACTGTAGGTAGCCCATGGTGATGCCTCCACGTACTGACCCAGGTGAAACCACCTCAGTTATTGTTAAGGATACTTTGTACAGACTGTAGTTTGGGGGGTTTAATCAAAGTAATTAGCAGAATTTTTAAGCAATAGTCAATAAAAATGCATGTGTTAGATTATCTTTGTAGGATAGTAAAAAAGAAAAAGGAATATGGGACACACAAAATGGCATGTAAAAATGACTGACAAGTGGGATCAAGGTGCTGCTAGAAGGAAATAAATTGACTTAGGTGTGAAGAATTTTGATGTACAAGTGTCAAAACATTTTTATACTTTATTTGCAAAGCTGTTCAATAAGCTGTTAAGCTGTAAAACATCACTTCATAGTACAGACATAGAGTGAAACGAGCCCTGCTGTGGGTGGATTCAGCTATATCTAAGATTATGTCTGCTCCTACACATTCACCCAAGGAAGATGTGTTGTAATACCTCCTGTTCCACAAATTATGATATATTTGCTCAAATTTCTTTCTAGTATGTTTTCCTAATTTCAGTGGAGTCAGTGGCTTAAGATTTTTTCCCCATTTACGGGTAAAAAAGAGAAGTGAGCATTTAAGTTTGAGCAGTAGCAAATGGACATATTGGGTTAGTTAGTTTGAACAATAACACATAGCACACATTGGGCTAGTAGCGCAATATGTGCTAGCCCAATATGTGCTACGTACTACTGCTCTAACTACCCTGTTTCCCCGAAAATAAGACCTAACCTGAAAATAAGCCCTAGTAGGATTTTTCAGGATGCTCGTAATATAAGCCCTACCCCAAAAATAAGCCCTAGTTAAGTGAAACCCCGCCCTCCACCATTGTGCAGCATTGTGCAGCAACCAGAAGATGACATGACTGTAAAATAAAACATCCCCTGAAAATAAGCCCTAATGCATTTTTTGGAGCAAACATTAATATAAGACCCTGTCTTATTTTTGGGGAAACATGGTAACTAGTATCGCGTGGACATATTGGGCTAGTTAGTTTGAGCAGTAGCATGTAGCACATATTCGGCTAGTTAGTTACATGCATATCCATGTAACTAACTAGCATGCAACTATCTAGCCCAATATGAACCTGGATGATACAAAAACAGTGGGAGCAAGTTAGCTGATCCTAGGCTCTTTGAGTTGTCAAGATTTTGCCCCCTTGCTTTCTCATGTCTTTCTTTGTGTGATTGATTTTTTTTTTTTAATTTCAAGTTCTTTAGACCTTTGTTTGATGACATTTCACCAGACATTTTGGTCTTGAGTGAGAGGATCCCAATGGACATGGTCAGTATTAAATTCTTTCAATATTATCTTCAGCTCATCCTTGAATTCTTCCTTTTGTCCACTCTGCAATTCAGCACCTGCAACAAGCTCTCATAGAAAATATATTTTGGGAGATTGTTGTCTGACATCCTGATGACATCGTCAGCCCACTGAAGTCATTGTTTTAAGACAGTAAAAATGCTTCTTATCTGTTTTTGCTTCAAGACTTCAGTGTTACAGACTTTACCTGTTATTTTATGTTGAGAATTCTCTAAAGACAGATAAGATGAAAATGATTGAGCTTTCTTGCATGGCATTGTTAGATAGTTTAAATTTCTATTCCATAAAGTAGAGAGGATAAAACAACAGTACATCTTCAGTGCAACAGAAAGATTCATTCCATGTCAGTTCAACACAGAGAATTAAAGGCCATGCTGGCTTTAGAGGCTCCTGACATTACTTTATTATCTGTGGGAATGCAGCAGGAGAAAGTGCTGGCAACATGAGCTTACCCACTGCAGTAGGGAGATGTTCATACCTTTCAAACAGGTTCCTCAAAAGGTATACCTGGAGCAGGTTGGTACATCACCACAGTCTTATCAGTATTTATCTTCAGGCTGAAATTGCTACAGGTGGAGGAGAATAGTTCAGGACTGGATATCCAAAGATGTGGTTGCATGAAGAGCACAGTCATCAGCAAATAAGCTGTCATACACTGTGCAAAATGAGATTTTCGTTAGGGCCTGCAGACGTCATAGATTGAACAATTGCCTATCAGTGTAATATTGAAGGTCAGTACTAACATTTTCTTCTCTGTAAGCATCCCAGAGCATCACAGAAAACATAAGACTGAAAAGAGCTGGAGCAAGAACATAGTCTTGTTTTATGCTATTTGTAACAGGAAAAGGATCAAAGAGGATACCGTTGTCAACAACATAAGCTTGCATACTATCATGGAATTCTTGAAGAACATGTGTGAATTTCTCAGGACCTCCAAATTTCATGAGTTCCATAGACCTTCTCTGTATGCTGTGTCAAAAGCTTTAGTCAGATCTGTGAATGTTGTGTAGAGCCTGACATGCTGCTCTTGACAATTTTCTTGTAGCTGTTGGATGGCAAACATCATGTCAACAGTTCCTAACTTCTTAGAGAAGCCAAATAGAGTTTCTGCTAAGATGCCTTTCTTCCAGTGCACTCTGAGGAGAGTTGGGAGGATTCTTGCCAGAGTTTTCCAAGCAGTATTCAGGAGTGAAATGCCTTGATGGCTGTCACAAAGTTGACAGATGTCTTTCTCTCCTAAAGGAGAGAACTCAGAGGGTGGAGCAGGGGGACTCCTGTTTGACACCCTGGCCACTGACCTGTGGGGTCCCTCAGGATTCTGTTTTGTCTCCTGTGTAATTTAACATCTACATGAAACTGCTGGGAGAGGTTGTCCGGAGTGTTGAGGGTCGGTGTCACCAGTGTGGGGATGACTCCCAACTCTATTTCTCCTTGCCATCTAAATCTGAGGAATCTATTTTGGTTCTAGATCAGTGTCTAGTGTCAGTAATGGACCTGATGAGAGTGAATAAATTAAAACTTAATCCAGCCAAAACAGAGGTGCTTTTGGTAAGTCAAAAAGTTGTTAAAGGAACAGGGATGCAGCCTGTGCTGGATGGGGTTACGCCCCCCCTGAAAATCTAGGTGTACAGCTTGGGGGTACTCCTGAATTCTTCTCTGAATCTGGATGCCCTGGTTTTGGCAGTGGCCAGGAATGCCTTTGCAGTTAAAATGAGTGTGCCAGCTGTGCCCGTTCCTAAAGAGTTCTGATCTAGCCACGGTGACACATGCCTTACTTACATCCTGTCTAGATTACTGTAAGGCACTCTATGCAGGTCTGCCTATGGAAAGTGTCAGGAAACTTCAGCAGGTCCAAAATGCAGCAACCAGATTGCTAACTGGGGCTGGACCCAGGCATCACATGACCCTCTGTTACAGCAGCTCCACTGGCTGCTGATCTATTTCTGGGCAGAATTCGAAGTGCTGATTCTAACCTATAAAGCCCTTAACGGTTTGGGACCAAGCTATTCCAGGACCAATTCTCCCTTTATGAACCTGCTTGAGTGTTAAAATAATCAAAAGAGGCCTTCCCATTTGGTGGGGACACGGGAGAGGGCCTTCTCTGTTGCTGTTGCCAGACTCTGGAACTCCCTCCCAAAGAAGGCTAGGCTGGCCCCCTCTTTACTGTTCTTCCACAAGTAAGTGAAGACTTTGCTTTCTCTTCAGACAAGCTTTAATGGATTGTTGTACCTAACTGCTTTAAATGTGTTTTGTTGTTGCTTTTGTTTTTTAGTATTGTATTCATTTGATCTTTTTGGTATTGTTATCTCACTGTTGTTAGCTTAAATACTGTCTTTTAATGATTGTAAGCCACCTTGGGTTCTTTTTAAGGAGAAAGGTGGGATAAAAAATATTTTAAATAAATAAATGAAATTTCCTTTTATAAAGGTGGACAGTTGTTACATCTTTGAAGTCCTCAGGAATTCTGCCTTATATCCACATTTCTTGCAAAAGGTGCATCAATTGTTGAAATTTACTACTACCCTGTTTCCCCGAAAATAAGACCTAACCTGGAAATAAGCCCTAGTATGGTTTTTCAGGATGCTCGTAATATAAGCCCTACCCCAAAAATAAGCCCTAGTTAAGTGAAACCCCGCCCTCCACCATTGTGCAGCATTGTGCAGCAACCAGAAGATGACATGACTGTAAAATAAAACATCCCCTGAAAATAAGCCCTAATGCGTTTTTTGGAGCAAAAATTAATATAAGACCCTGTCTTATTTTCGGGGAAACACGGTACCTCTTTTATAGATCTGCACTGGAATTGCATCTACTCTTGAGACTTTTTCTTTGGAGAGTTTCTTCCAGAGACTGAGATTGCGTGGGCAGAGGTCTGTGAAATAGTTGATTGACACTTGTAGCAGCCTGCTAATTTCCTCATCACTAATTTCAGATGGTCTGTTCAACACATTTTGAAAATACACAGCCCATCTCTGCCAAATCTGTGATTTCTCCATGGTGAATATTGAGCTGTTAGGGTTGAAGAAGAGGATCGTGCACAGGTTGGGACTGTAGATGGTTTAGTCTGCTTTAAAGAATTTCTTGGTTTCTCTACAATCAGCAAAGTCCTGATTCTCCTCTACCTTCCTGCTGAGTCATGAGTTCTGCATCTCTTATGACAAATTTTGTTGAAATCAGCTTTATTGGCAAGTGATTTGTTGATATATTTATGTAGTGGATGTTTTTGTTCAGGACGTTTTGCGATTTCCTCATTATTCTCATCAAACTAATCCTGATGGACACATTTCTTAAGTCCAAGAGTTTCTGTGGCAGTGGTAGATACAGTATCATGAAGAGTTTTCCAGTGATTGTCAACACTTCTGCTTCCAGCTGGAATTTGATCTATACTAGCACTTAATTCTGTCTCCAGTATCAAGCTGCATCCCTTTTTACTAAGCTTGTAGACGTTTAGCATCTTTTATGGTTGTTTTATTTGTGGGTATTGTGGCTGTTTCATCTGAATGCTTCTTTTGGAGATGAGTAACTGATGGTCCATCGAACATTCTGCTCCACACATTGCTTTAGTGATGTTTATATTTTGCTTATCTCTATGTCTAACAATGTTGTAGTCAAACAGTACAAGACCATGGATGCATCCAACTTTCTGTGTTCTAATTACAAAGTCAAAATAACATGCATTAATTGTTGTGAGCAGATTGTATTTACTGCAAATCTAAGGAAGGGGAGGATGTACACTGCCTTGATTTCCTTGGAGGAAAGTTGAGATATGAGTGGATGGAAAAAAAAAGTTATTTAAAGGAATAAGTATGTATTCGATTCCAATAACTTTCTTTGGCATAGCTGTGTACTAACTCTTACCATCGGATGTAATTCACATAAGTGCTTCACATTGCCTCCATGTGAGTAGCATATTCAGTTGGCACAGTTGACTTTTTCTTTTTTTCCCCCCCAGGCTCTTCATCTAATGGCTTTCCCCCAACAAACACTGGAATTTATTTCTGATTAAATGTGCATAAGACTGTGCTACATTAATCATATGTCACGAATAACTGGCTGTGGTTGAGCAAACAAGATATACAAAATTCTGTTGTTCTAGCATGTTTTTTTTACACACACACACAACATACATGTGAAATCCATCATGTGATTAATGCAATGCCAGAATGTCTGCTTGTTAAGAACAACTCTCTGGTTTGTGTGTGGTTAATTGCAGTAAGGAGACTCCCTATTGGAAGAGAATTTTGAGTAGCTATAGATGAATTTCTTTGTAACCAATCTTGCTACACTGAAAGAATATAAAACTGAAATCTAAATACTCTGGGAAGAATTAAACTGAGAGTGGGTATTGTGAGACTAGGAGAAAAACATTCTCCCTATCCACTTTCTTACACTCCACATGATTTATATAATATTGGCTGAAATCCAGCAGCAGAATTTAGACTCATGACATCACCTGCTACAGTAGTTTTTCAAAAGTAAAAATTCCCATTCACCCTCCCTTTGCCGAAGATCCCAAGGTTCCCTTGGCATCTCTTTCATTGTGGGAAAGTTGTTGGAGGCCATGTGATGGAGAAGATCTTCAGTTTCCAAAAACCATCATTATCAGGATGATTTAAAAACCTTTACCTCTTTTCCCCCTAAAGTTAAACAACCCCTAAAGTTGTTAATTTTCTTCCCAGGGAATTTGCTAGAGGTTTTTTATTGTTTTTGTAGCATTTTCTGTGCCTTTTTCTACACTGTAGTATCTGTTTCCAGGTATGAGAACTCCAGCTGTACACAGTATTCTCAACATGGTTACACCATAGATTTATATAAGAGCATTGGCAGATCTATTTTCAGTTCCTCTAATTAGTCTCAAAATGGAATTTGCTTTTTATTAGCAGCCATTCACTGAGTTATTTTCATTGATCTTCTAACTAGAACTCCAGGACACCTTTCTTAACCACTTGTTACCAGCTCAGATCTCATCATGGCACCTGCTGTCCCCTCTTCCTATGCTTTCCTGTATGCAGTGTAAGGTCATCAGTCTGCGTTTTTCTCTAGTTATCACTTCTATCAGAGGGGAAAACAGGTGTAACAGGTCTCAGAAATCTGCCACTGTTTTGCCAGAACAATCCCAGCTAATGTTAGTAAATTGATAATCACTTACATGGCACTTCTTTCTTTAACTGCTGTAAGGTAATTTAGTAACATTGCTTTAGTATATTTCAACAATTAGTGCCTCTGGGCTTCATTCCTGTTACTATATTGAAATATTGGGAAACTATTTTAAAGTAATTTTTGAACTTCCCTGTAATTTGTTTTAAGCTGATTGTTATTTACTTTAACAAGAAAGAAGGAGGGGAAAAGTTTGATTTCAGCAGTGTGGTGAGTATTGTGGCTGGCCTATTTAAAAAATCAGTTACAGAGGAAGATACTTTATAAAACGGATCATAGTTACGCTTATAAAGCTTATTTTGAATGTTTATTTATCTTTATGGTTAGGTATCTTACAAGATTATCTTTTAAGAATACAGATGTTTTAAAAAGCAGTTATTCTCTCATGTTTATTCTTATTCTTTCTTTATATATAAAAGCATAACCTTATCCCAAGTTAATTTATAACCACCCAGAAGTATATAATTTCTAATAATAGTTTCTCATTGCTTTAAAGCATATAAATAAAATTCATGGATTTTTAAAATTTCTTTATTTTCTGAATTTTCTTACTTTTATTCTAGATGCTCTAGTGAATTAAATAGTTCAAATAGTTTAAACAAGAAAAATATTATGTCAGTCAAATAACATTTCAAATGGTAGATTCAATTAACACAGTACAAGGGGGGGGGGGGTTTCAGTTAAATCAACCACTCTGTTAATTAAGGCCACAGTCACTCCAGGGAAATATTACCCACTTCTAACGATATTTTCCATATCTTTGTTGTAATGCATGGTATATATACCTTAATGAATGTCCCAATGTGTTTTAATGTTAGCAGTTCATTTTCTTCCATTTGAATCGTTGTGGTCGGCTACGCCGTGTTACCAATTTATTTTCTCTCTTGTTTTAAGGGACACTGCAGTCCCTTAACTTTAATTTTTTAAAAACAATACATTGATATGTTGGGTAGTGTTTCTTGATGGGTAGAATTTCCTCTGTTGTGCTGGTGCCTCTGGAAGCAACGTATTGCACTCAATGGACTCAGCTCCGCCACCCAGGGCTGTGTTATTTCCCAAGTGAATTTGCTTCGAAAAAGTATTGATAGGATCGTACACACATGCCATACTGCTAAGGAATCTATTGAAGCACCGGAACAACAAAAACAGAAGCTTCCCAGCAACTGAACCGCAGTTACAATGCTGCTGGTAAAATGAATCGTTAATGGCCGTGCATCATGTGACTTCATATTTATGCTACGATCTAACTTTGGCATAAGTAGGGAACAATTTAGTCTTGTGATCATACCCTAAGATGGCCTTAAAATAGTCTGATTAGTTCAGTCTTGAAAATTCAACTTAGATCAACAACACTTCTACTTCTATTAATGATCAGTTCAATTATTTAGTCATTCATCAGAATAGTATAGTTGTATGGGCTTAGATTACAAAGGGGGAAATGCAGTTACCTCATTCAAGGCATAATTTAGCTTCAGTCAAAACACAAGTAAGGCAAAGGTCATGCCAGTTTTAATTGAAAGCTGGAATCCAGAAAGAAGATTAGCAAGCTCAGATCAGATAAAATAATACAGGCTAGTAATTAAGTGCTTGTTGCAGTTTTCTTACTCATTCATGTCAAGCTATGCTTCATGAACAAGAAATCAGCTGATAATCAATTGAAATGGTACTTGTCCTTGTGCTAGCCCATGTACAGTTCTAAGTGTATGAGCTTAATAATAATGCATGGTGGAAGTGCTGAGGTCCTGTCCCAGGTAAAGTTGAGATTTATGTGTAAGAGGACTTAAAGTATTTTTTTCTGTATCAGAGCCATTATACACCGCACTATTAGGAAACTGCGGGGCTATTTGGACTCTTAGGTGGTTAGTGAAGGTAGCTGGTAACGCAAAATGCTTCTGCCACATTTATCTCACTCCTGCAAGTAAATTTCTAAGTTTTATCTCTGTGCTTTCCTTATTTCACCAGTGACACCACGAATGTAGAAAACATAATTTCTTCATTTGAGCAGCTCAAATTTGGAAAGTCATTTAAAAGGTGTGCCTCTCGGTAAACAGAAAAAGACAGTTTTGGGCCACGGTGAGCGAAGTGTTGCCCACATATAGCATATGGCACTCTGAGAAATTTTTGCAACTTCCCCAAGGCATCTCTGAGTCCCATCCCCCCAGCTCATTGCAATTTTTTAAAAAGCTCATTTCTGCTCATGGAGGTGTACCTTGTTGTAGAGACTTGGAGGGTGGTTCCCCCAAGACCTCCTAACCCCCACCCCAAAATCAAACTAGAAGTAGCAGTCTGTACATTTATGGTTTTATTTTGGGGTGGGGATTTCCCTCATTTTCTTGAACTTTTCGAACTATTTTCAGGTCTGGTGTTGTCCACAGAAGGTCCAGAAGCAACAATTTGATCTCAGACCTGTCAAAATTGTCTAACCCTGTTTTAGGGAGATTTTTGGATGGGCTAATGGGATCGACAGTTTGCTTTTTACCTAGTTTTAACATGGTATCATTTTTAATTGATGCTCCAAGGCTTTGCTGATTATGATGTGTCATTGTTTTAATTTTTTAATAAATTGTCTTGGGTTGGGAGGTCTGTGGGACTAAAAACAGAATATTAAACATAAAAATAAAATATGATTGTTTATTTTGTTTGTGAAGCTGCCTCTTCTTGCTTATGATATGTCCAAGTACGTGTATAATTGTCCAAACTGATTTGTCAGCTGGAAGATAATGATGTCACAGCACATTATGCATAAACTTTGCTAAAGCTAAGAGGGTCAGGATTTCATCTGTGGCCAAATGGGAGATAGCCTGAAACCTTCCAAACAAGCCATTGATTTCTTATTTAGGTAACAGATTAAAAAACAAATATCCAAATCTCCCATTATCTTTTAAGATGGTTCTATTTTTATTTTTCTTAGTGTAATCTTTGACACTTGTTGGTCTGGGGTGAAAACAACAGTTCTGTGAAATTTGGAAGTGGGCAGTTTCCCCAACAAATGAGATGGTTATTATGAAACTATTAAGAGTGTATTTCCGGTGAGGATAACAGTTCATTGCTTATAGCTGTTAACAGTTTTTCCCTCCTCAAATAAAACTTTGTCTTGAGTTAAACCATGGAAAAGCATCTTGTTTCCAGTCCCTTGAATCATCCATATGCTGCTTCATCTCAAATCACAAATGGAGTCTGGTGTAAGCAACATGTATTATGTGCTTTTAACAACACTTTGAGGCTGTCCATTCTGAATTTGAGTAGATTGAAGGTTAAATATAGCAACAGTTTCTTAAATAGTGAAGATTTCTGTAAGAAGTCCTTGGGGATCACTGCATAAACCCAACCATATGGCCAAGTCCAGCATTATCTTAAAACCATTAACAGGGAGCCCACTGCTGTCATTACTTGTGAAATGAATTCATAGCTCTTGTGATGAATTTCTCTAAAGATACTAAATAACAAATTAAAAGTTAATATAAGCTTGAATAAAATAATATTAGTATCAGTTGCAGCAACCTGTATGACTGATACAATAATTTTGTCACTGAGGTAAAAAAGCTGTTTTAAACTGTTCTGCTTTATTTAGTGTTCAACCCAGGTTACTGGAACCAAATCAGACCTTATTTCTGTTCAGAAGAAAAATTAAAAAATGGAAATTAATTTTTTTCAAGTTCAGCAGACAAATCAATTTGGACAATTATATACCTACTTTGCTGTAATTTCTTAAATGGACATAATTTAATAGTGCTGTCTATAGCTTTTTATTGGCACTATTTGTCAGTAGAACTGTTTGTTTTCACTGACATTTCAAATTAGGGTGGATTTGATTTAAATCAAATCAGTTTAAATCACAATATAAATCATGATTTAAATTTTTAAAACTTTATCATTTTTAAAATTTAAATTACAATTTAAATGGATTTTTTGAAAACACATTGCTTTTTATCCACCCTGTTTCAAATTAAACTAAAGCAAGTGTCTCCTCTCTTTTTAAAACCCTGCTCTTCACAATACTTCACAAGTCTTTTAAAACCTGCTTCCTCCTCCCCACACAGTTCAAAGGGGGAAAGAAAAATGAAAGCCAAGAACTGAAGAGGTATGCAGGGAAGTAAGCAAAAGGGATGAGTGAGTAAAGGAGGGAAGGGGAAAGGGGAGGAGGAGAAAACTCATACTGCTTTATCAATTTATCACTTTTGTAATTTGAAAAATGGACAAGCGGAGGCCTGAATGCCTAAAGAAACAGTAGAGAAAATGAATCAATTCAAAATTAAAGAGCAGTGTAGCCTGTTATAATGATTCAAATAGAAAGAAATGTAAAGATGCAGTTCAAAACAATGTAAATACTCCCACCAATATATATACCATATTACTGCTGAAAAAAATATATTGGTACAAGGGAGAGATGAAAATAATCTGTACAACTGGAGTTCTTTTCCCATGTGTGTTTGAGCCCTGTGAGGTGTTCAAGGAGTGGTGGTTATCCAGTGAGTTCCCATGGCCATCAGGAATTTGAAGCCAGATATCTTGCATCCTCATGCAACACAGAAGGGGCAGATGTTTTGTTTTGGCTCTGACTTCAACTTGTTGAATAACAGTTGCCCTTTTCATAGAATCATGAAGTTGGAAGGGACATATAAGGCCATTGAGTCCAACCCCCTGCTCAGTGCAGGAATACAAATCAAAGGATATCTGCCCAGTGGTTGTCTTGTGCATGCTGTCAGGTTCTACGAAACACTTTTATAAATGGAGCAAAGAGAGGAGTACACATCATTCAAAGTGTGGCTGTCCCATAGATTTGCATATGATGGCATGATAATATTGGTTCATTTGCTTTCTTAATTATCAGAATATAATTTTTTTAATTTAACTTGATGTTCAAGAACTTTTTCACATTTCATTAGCAGGGTGGATTTGATTTAATGAAATTGATTTCAATCACAACTTAAATCATTAGTCAGTAAGACCTCAGTTTAAATCATGATTTTCTGTATTGTAAATCTTAATATTTATAAACTAGATGAAGATTTTTAATATTTGTGTTTTTAAATAATTATTATTTATATAAGTTTTACAGTTATATCAGAAAATTAATGATTTTGTTAGGTTATTTACCATTTGAAATAGTTCATCTCACAATGATTTCCAGTTAATAGTGTAATCATTCCTGTTTGGACAACTTTTCTGCTGTCCTTTATTGGAAGGAAAAATCTGGAGACCTTTTTAGCTGTAACATTTGTTGTGGATTCTGTATAATTTAATAGGCACTGTTGAGGTTAGATTACTGTGTGTACTCAGTACAGAATTAGGCTTCTTTTTTCAGCCCAGTCTCGGTTTGTTAATTTTCTCTGCACACTGGCTTAATGATGCTGCTTCTTTACCTGTTATTTTCAACCAGTAGGTTTGTACAGATAGTGTGAGACTTACTGATGATAGGCAATAATCTCATAATTTTGCAGCAATTCATGTAGTTGTCATCTGCCAAGAAGACTCTTTCTTTCCATGATGTGCGATGTTAATGGAACTGACTGAAATGTATTGAAGTGTTTATCCCTTGATTGTAATTGAGAAGTCATTGTTGTTCTGAATTACATGTCCTAGGGCTCAGTGTCAAAATAACACTTTCTTTTCTAGGACCAAAGCTGAAAACAAGCAGAATCATTAATTTCTCATATGTTTACAAGGTGTAGTAAGAAAGGGCAGCATCTAGAGTTTTGTTATAAATAGTGCAAGGGAAGGGAAGGTAAATTGGTGTTCTTTTCATATAAATATTTTGGAATAAATATTTGGCTTTGTTTAGAATGCCAAGGAATAATATTTACTTGCCACAGTGCCAGTAGTTAGATTCCAATATGTAGTGGTAAATTGAATGTAGTTTTTTGTGTGGGGATTGAGCAGTGTGAAAGGCTGGGAGGATCATGGATACCTGGATTCCTTGCACTTAACGCTTTTTAGTAGAGCACTAACATTTTTTATATGATTTGCATTAAGCAGTACCCCCTGAGAGACAGAGAATGATAAGACTATCTTCACTGCTGAATCTGAAATATAGAAAGTACTCTGGATAAGCATGAGTTTATTTCTATTCCATCCTGTTTATGCATATCTGTTTCCTAGTGCAGCCAAGTCCTTTTCATCCTGTGTTTATAAACTTTTATTTATTAGATCTCAGGATAAAATCCATTAAATTACTTTTTCAAGTAATGTAGAACAATGTCAAAAAAATAAAAATAAAATCTGTAGTCCAGGAGATTTAAAACCAAGCTGTAATCTCTCTAGGTTCCAGATACCTCAGTAAGCAGCCAGATTGTAACTTGGTACCAAGAGAAGGGTAATGTCAATGCCAAGCAGACCTCCAAGGGTAGATCATTCTTTTACTGGAGTACTGTAACCAGGGAAGCCTTCAGTGTCCTGGACTCCAGAACTCACCTAGCAGATCATAATGAATTGGCAAGTATATTTAGGGACATAATTCTGGAAGTCTACATTAGTTCACTATTGAATGAATCATATATTTCCAGGAAACCATAGAAGTAATACAGTCAAATAAACTCTGTTAACAGTGTATCTTTGCAAATAAATTGTTAATGGTATTTAAATATCATCTTAAGTATCTGTGGAGAAGCAAGAAGTAAAATCTTGTTCTCACCCTCTGTGTTTTCTGTGATTGTAGTAATTGCCATTCCTACAGACATAGCAAACAAACTATCTGCTATGCTTCTGTTGGTAATGTAGGATGTAACTTTAGCTCCATTTCTTGGTTTCTGCGTTTCCTTAATGTAGTTGCTAATAGTGGAAATTCAAGAAATGGCTGATGGCTCAGTCACTGGTAGGCATATGCAGAAGAAGAAAGAAAGTGGTGCCTCCACTTACGACCATAATCCGTTCCAGAAGATGGACGTAACTCGAAATGGTCGTAAGTCGAATCACCATTTCCCATAGGAATGCATCGAAATGCAATTAATCCGTTCCGGCCGAAGAAAAAAATCACTGCAAGAGTCATTGGAAACGCGATTAATCCCTTCCGGCCAAAAAGTGGGGGGGGGGGGGGGAGAAAAGCAATCAAGCGTGCAATACCCATTGGAAATGCACAGAAAACAAACGGAGCAGATCGGAAATGCACAGAGAACAAAGGGGGCAGGTCAGAAATGCAAAAAAAACAAAGGAAAAAGCAAGGGAAGCATGCAGGACCCATCGGAAGTGGGGGGGAAAACCCCAAAAAGCAACCAAACCCCCCAATACCCATCGGAAATGGGGGGGAAAGCCAAAAAACAAACAAAACCCCCAAGACCCATTGGAAATGGGGAAAAAAACCCCAAAAAGCAACCAAACCCCCCAAAGACCCATTGGAAATGGAGGGGAAAAAACCCAAAAAACAAACAAACCCCCCAAGACCCATCGGAAATGGGAAAAAACACTCCAAAAAGCAACAAAAAACCCCAAGACCCATCAGAAATGGGGGAAAAAAAACCAAACAAACCCCCAAGACCCATCACAGCACAGAAACATAAACCCCCCCAGATCAAAACCACGCTGCAAAAACACCCAGAACAGTTTTTAAAAAGCAGAAAACAGCACCTTACCTTACAAGGCAGCCCGAAGCCTCCCTGCAAACACACACACACACACACGCTCAGAAGCAGAAGGAGGCAGTCCCAAGCCGAGGACAACTACGCACACTCTCTAACTGCTGGGGCGAAAGAGCTACAAAGAAGCAGCCTCGTCGCCACCTACAGTTAGCAATTTGAATTTCCCACCTTTTTCCCCTGCCTTTTTCTGTTTGTAAGTGGAAGCTCCGGTCGCAAGTAGAAGCAAAATTTTGCAGCCGGAGCTGGTCATAACTCGAAATGGTCGTAAGTAGGGACGTTCGTAAGTCGAGGCACCACTGTACTCACTGCTTGCTTCAAATGCTAGTGTCTACATCCAGGTTCTCTGACAAAAGCCAGTCCAATTGTATCTTCTAAAACAGGGCCCTAAGACCCAAAGTTCCTCGTATTCATTAAATTAGAAAAGAGATTAAAAATTGGGACCAGGTACATGAGAAACTAGAGCTCAACAAACGTGACTCTTATCTCATGGACAGCTTATTTGCAACCAGCATTTACACTACCTGTGCTTAGTGTATTAATGCCTCTTCTGGAAAGTACACATTATACTCCCACAACAAAGCATTCAATAACTGTAGATAAAGCTGCAGTTCAACAGATGTATTTAATACATTTCATGTATTTCATGTATTTATATACCACTGATATATCCACAGTGTGTTCCTGTTCCTGTGCTAGACCAAGTACTTCGGTTAAATAACCTGGTGGAACATTTGTAATAGTCATGGTGAAGATATTTCTGATCATACGTGGTGCTCACCACATTGAAATAATTGCACTAAAAATCATAGGTTTGAAACGAATGTCTGAACAGTTGCCATTTATGTAGCTGGTATCACCAGCACAGGAGCTGCTGATTTTTTAAAAAATAAAGATTGTGCATCTTACTAGAACTGTACATGCCTGCCAAATAAACATACATGTACAGATACAGTGACACTATGCCTGATATCTAGTGGAAAAGATCCTTTGGACCTTACAACATGCTATGTAAAAAAAAACAAAAAAAAAAACGGGAAAGACCAGCAAACCTACTTTCAGTTTTAGTCAAGTATTCTCTAATGTTGTGTACTACAACACAAGATAAAAAGGAAATTAAAGTATTTGAAATCATTTATGCTGAAAGAAGTTCCAACATGTATCCCTCCTAATAAAACAATGCTATTGAAAGATTTGTAGTATCTGTCTATAATAAAAAGTGGATTATGCATAGTGAACGAGGCAAGGCAGAATATGTTCTGGGAAAATAAGAAGAAGAAGAATGTACTATCAAGTGACCCTTGTCAGAGTTGCCTAGGTATAAAGTACTGAGAAGTTCTTTTCCAGTCCCAGAGGCACTCATGAGACTACTCAACTTGCCCAAAATTACACAGACTGTCTGCTCTCAGGAGAAACAGTGGGGAATCAAAGTCCCAACCCGAGGTACTCCATCTGACTGAGGTATACAGCTAGTTCTGGGGGTAACCCCATTTAAATCCTGGTGATTTCTTTTTCCTCCCTCTCCCTTTTTCCGTGTGCCTTTTGTCTGTGCCCTCTCCCTCACCTGGACTAACTTGTCTCAGGAGGCAGGCTGGGCTGTAACTGTTAATCAAGACTGGATTTCATCCCTTCTTAGCCCCACTGATTGACAGAAGCCAATCCAACATGAAGTATAGTAGGAGTGTGCTGTTGTTTCAGCTCTGTTCATACCTCCACCTCTTTTCTTCCAGGCCAAATTGCTGCCACTATTCTCTTCCATAGCCTTTTCCCTATCCATGCCAGTTGTTTTCATACAAAAATTAAGGTGTCCTGAAAGAAAAAATGCTGTGATACAGTAACAATATATACTATATGTAGCAATGTATTGGCTGGAAGGAGGTAGTCCACTGTCATCTTCCCCATCCTGCAGGCAGGCGGCCATAGCTTCCTGGTTTGGGTGGTTTGCTCAGAGGCAGGATCTTGGGTTTTTAGTTTTCAGGTGTTTTCTGGAAGCCTGGCAAGGCTACATATACCCTGCCGTGGTCAGCTGTCTCAAGAAAATAGAAGTCTGGTTTATTTGTTTCGTTTGTTTGCTGAATTGTGGCTGTATTTCGTATTTATAAATTGCAACAATGTTAGTAGGATAGGGATATGCTGCCGTAATGATAGTAGGGTTGAGAAAGGACACTTGTGTAGCAATTGTATGAGAAGGAACACAGAGCATGTTTGCCGCTGAATTGTTTGAGAAATTAAGTGAAAATCAAAAGAATTTGTCTTTTATGTCTTGTGTGTTATATCTTGTACATGTTTGGAGCAGAATAATGCAATTAAGTAATGCTGCTTTTGATTATTGTTCAGTTTGGAGGAGTTGTGAATTCTGACCTGCATTTCAGCAATAAATCAAATGTCTTTGCTGTTGTTTCTTCTGAGAGAGCAATTTAAATTCTGGCTGGACGAAGCAGAGCAGGAAAAATGCAGAAATTGAATGATTATGGGAGTGTGTTCTGCAGTGCTGAGAACACACTGGCAAGGGCGGTCTCTGACTGTCACTTTAAAAAAAATGACCTGCTTGTTGGAGGAGGGGCAGTTCCCTGAGAATCAGGTGCATGTCTGTAGCAATGATGTCATCTTTCTAAGTAGACCTGCTTGGGAGACACGGATGCAGAAGTGGGAATGATTTCCTAATTGCAGATACCTAGCTGGGAAAAATAAAACATGGATAGAGCACAGGCAGTTTGTAAGTATTAAAAATGTTGCTGAAGTAATCTATCTGCCGTTTTCAGGAACCAATTGCTATGTGAAGGTGATACGAACACCATGATTCTTAACTGAGCTCTGAGGAAAGATACAGCTTGGTTTGAAAAAGATTTTCTTTTTAATGTGACTAATATCCTGTGCATTGAGATGACATTTCAGAGGTTCATTCTAATCACATTGTGTGTGTCCTTTCTTCCTAGAAATAAGCATGCTGTATGGTTTACTGATGCATTTTCCTCCTATACATGGAGGCAGTGCTGTAGCATTTATAATAGTCATGTATGCAATGATAAATGTTCTTAGTCCCAAGCCACTGCTTGCTGAATCTTGGTTTTTAATTTCAGGCTTGCAAGCATAAATCATGCATGCAAGATAAAGTTGGTTGTTAATTGTTTATATCTCTATGTGGAAAAAAACCCTATTTATAACCCTGTTTTAAGATCCAGATATAATTGTTGTAATGTGATGGTAATGTAGTGCAATGCTAACATTTTCTACATGAAAGGACAGATGAAGAGAGAGTTTTTTAATATGCTGTTAACTAATAGTAAATCTCATACTGATTTGTTAGCCACTCGTGCTACTCCCTTCTCCTTGAGGAACAAGTAGGCCTCAACAGACTTATTATACTTCAAAATATGGAAGCTAAGGATTTAGGGTTTTCATTGCTAAGAAGCATAGAAATGCAATGTAAAACCAAAGTTACATTAAAGCAGCATTTAGAAATGTTAGATTTGTAAGATGTAGCTTTACTAGATTCTGTTCACTTTGATTATTTATGTGTTTCAGAAGGAAGTGAAATGTTTACTTTTGACTGAAGGATTATTGTCACTTGGGTTTATAGAGGGAAATGCATGATTGGGTGGAAACACAGACCTCATTTGTTTGCTGTTTCACAGGAGGATTTTTGTATATTTTTGATAAGAAAAGTTGCCATATGCAATAAAATACTGACATACAGGCAGAAACAGGCCTGGAGTAGCAAGGGGTAGCTGAGTTGTGTTCCTGTGTGAGCTGTTCAGTTTGAACAGCACATGAGAAAGCAGGAGGTGAATGATTCATCTTTGTTACCTGATTCCTTGGATAGAAGAGTTTTGCTGAAGGTTTCTGCCTGTTGATCTGAAGGGAATTTGATGAACTGTTCTGATAGCATAGTAATTAGAAGAAAAAGAACATGACTTCCACATCTATGGTCTGGTTTCTGTGGCTGCTGATAAGGATGGGGCATAGGTTCTTAACCTGTGATCTGCAGATCCTCAGGGGGTTATAGTGTCTTTACAGAGGGGTCTGCGAAGGCTTGAAGAAATGGAAAGAATGAATGAATAAATGAAAGAAAGCAAGAGAGAAAAGGAAGTGTAGAACAAAATCTTAATTTCCTTTGCTTGTTTCTGTAAAACCTGACTTTTCTAACCTACTGCCTCCATTAAAAACAAACAAAAGTAAAAATTGGTTATGAAAGTAACTTTTCAATAGCAAATAACGGATATTTCTGCACACTGAGAACATGCAAGTTAATGATGCTGAGTGACAGCATGTGACATCTGCTACTGTGCAGTCTTTCAGAAGCCATGGGAAGAGAGAGTCAGAGTCAGTCAGTGTCAGTGTGAGTGAGTGTTCAGATGGACTTTGTGATGGTGTTTCTTCTTTGATTTCTGCTAATAAAACCATTTGGTTATTGTCAGGTAAAGTGATTTTTCAATTTTATTACAGTGAATTTTATAACAGTACATTTTGGCTGAGCCTCAGAATTTGAAATGTAAAATACCTGATGCTGTTGACTGAGGGTGCATCCTTTTCAAAGTAAAGTGAAGCTTCTTCCAGTCATCTTGAAAAGTGTCACCATTATGGCAATGAATGTCTTGTTAATGAGAACCCTCATGAGAAACTTTAAATAGTTGATTCACTTTAGGGTTTTCAATCTTGAGTTAAGTCTTGGTGGCAACAAAATATATTTAAAGAGTTTCTGTGGTAAAGAAAAGGTTAAGAACCCCTGAGATAGTCCTGGACTGTGTTGTTGAAAGCTGAAGGAGCTGAGGAGTATTTCATTCAAGATAAATCATCCGTATGGTATGAGGATGGATATGATTCTTATGATTGTTCAAACAGTTATGCAGTGGAACATGTGAGACAGAGATATTTGGAGAACGATCTTTTTATAAGTATCTAGTTATTGTAGAATTCTCTGAGCAAAAATGGGAAAGTTGGATTGCTTGACTTTAAACCAGAAAATAAATTCAGCGAGCATAATGAAAACCCAGTAAAATAGAGAAAGTTTCTATTTGACCATCTCCAATTTTAAAAATTCTGTAGTAAGACATGTCAAAGGTTGTGCTGTTATGTGGTGATTACCATACCTTCCTGTACCTAGTGTGTGAAGACATCAAATGGCAGCCACCCTAATACACCATTGCTTGACAGTGGTATGTGTGGTATATTTTGTGACACCTGTTTCCAAAAATAAACCAGATTTGTAAATTTTTAAAAAAGATTATTTTTAAAATAATAAGAAGGTTCAATATTGCACACTGTTAAGTTTTATTATACAGCCGAAATAATATTTACTTTACTTATTTCTTTATTGTTTAAACAGAGTTCTTTATATAGAGAAATGGATGACTGCTTGCTTTTGGACAAGTACTAATGAAAACAAACTTCCACAAAATCAGATCTTTCTCAGCACAGTTCTTAACTAAGTACCTTACAGCTCTTAGACTCAGACTTCTCTCTAGCCCAGCACAAAAATCATCAAACTAATTGCTTCTGACAAAACTAACTAAACTGAACTCAAATAAAACTGAACTGAGTTCCTTTCTCTCTCATGCAGACATTCTCTGCATCTCTGACTGTATCTCTACAGCCAGTCAGCATACCAGTCAATCAGACTAGGTTTCCATCCATACACATTCAACTCCCAGCAATATGTAGAGTCCTATGTGCTACAGCTTTATTTTGGGAGGAGTGGATGACCACCTTGAGATTTATTAATTGCCAAGGCAGCAGAGTAAAAATAATGACCACAAACTAAAGATGCTCCTGAAGTTGCTTGGTCAGTTTCTGGCTCTATAACTGACATGTAGCAGGGAAAACAAAAAGGTGAAAGTTGTCTCCTCACCATCAACCTCCAATCCAGCAGATGTCCTTGCACACAGATGACTGTGTTGATCTCTTTGTGGGTTTCCATTGGAAAATCATTTGAAAACATAACACTGATAAAAAAAACCCATTTTAAAATCTGGTTGAACTTCACTTAGGGGAAGACTAAGATTTTAAATCATTTAGGGGTTTGAATGTCAACATAAGCACCTTGAACTTGGCCCAGAAACAAACTGGCAGCCTGTGCAAGTGCACCAGGACAGGTGAGATGGACCTGTCTCACAATGGACATATCTTACAATGGAGGTAGATAGGAGGTGGGGTCCCCCACTAGTACTTTTTTGGGACTGTTCCTTTCAATGTTGTTCATAAAGGGTCTACAAACATGATCACTTTCATTGTCACCTCTGTTTTGAGATGACATGAAATGATTCAGGATAGTTGCTGAGAAACAAAAGCAGGACAGAGCTATTAGCCATTGTGTTGCTTGAGGAAAACCCATGGAACTAGCAAGTACCATTGCCAGAGATTATTCCATACTGGACCCCATGGTATTGATTCCACATTGGCTCAATATCTTTGCAAAATATTTTGTTTGAAAGTAAAGTTAAATACCTTCAGAAGTTGTTGAAGGTTCAAGGTATTTTAGTTTACCAATGATGAACTTTTATAATGTTTTCTTTATTTAAAAATGTAGATGAAACATGTATCGGAGAAATGTAGGCAGTGTGATTGAAGATATGGTTTTTTGTATGGATAAACTATTTTCAATCTACTGAACTCAGAAAGCCCAATTACAGTTATTTTCTGCTGGTCTGTAAATAAAATTTTAAAATACAGTCTAAATATCTTAGTTGCTGGGAATACGAAGAGTTAAAATGTTGCTTTAGCCCAGAGTGTGCAGATTTGCCCTAAAAGTTCAGTGTTTGGCTTCATATTCTAAACATGGTTGAGCAAACAATGTGATAGTTTGAGGTTATATCTGTTCTTAGCATTGTCTGATTGTACATGGAATTGTTGTAAGAGAAACAAACTTCTTATTGTCCATCTTTTAATTGCAGCAAAGGTGGTTCTTGCAAAATACTGGAGAGCATATTTAAATCAAGGAAATGGCTATTTAAAATCTTGATATTGTCTTGTATGAATATAAGCATAGTACGTCACAATTATAGTAGGTCCATTTGAATCAATGAAATTTATGGAGGAGTTGACTCACTAAATCCCCACTGATTCAGTGGGCCTATTCTCATGCAATTTACTACGCTTAACAGAACGTTGGCCAGTGTGAGCTTCTGTAGATAAAGATTTATTTCCTCAGATTCAAGTGGATTTTGTTCATGAAAAACTCACATGAGAACAGATTTCTTGGTCTTTGGAGTGCCATATTTTGCCCCCTCTGTTTCTCTTCTCTTCCTCCTTCTCCTGTTCAGTCAACATGCAGAAATACACTAACGTGGCAAATTTTAGATGGCAGATTAGGCTAGTAAACTTAAATCATCTAGATCAGCAGTTTCCTGCTCAGCCACCATTTTGATTTTGATTAGGCATCCTTCAGTCTCGAGAGACTATGGTATCGTGCTCTGTATGGAGGACTTGGAACAGCGTCTAGTGTGGCTGAGAAGGCCAATTCGAGAGTGACAATCCCTTCCACACTGAAGACAAATACAATCTGTACCCCGTCTAACTCCCTGATTTTGCTGCTTTCGTGACTGCCTCCTTGCCTCGGCCTGCTGGACAAGGGTCTCTTCAAATTGGGAGAGGCTGTGATGCACCACCTGCCTCCAGGCTGAACGTTCAGATGTCAGGGTTTCCCATCTGTTGAGATCCATTTCCAAGGCCTTCAGATCCCGCTTGCAGATATCCTTGTATCGCAGCTGTGGTCTCCCTCTGGGGCGATTTCCCTGCACTAATTCTCCATATAGGAGATCTTTTGGAATCCGACCATCAGCCATTCTTACAACATGCCCAAGCCAACGTAGACGTCGCTGTTTCAGTAATGTATACATGCTAAAAATTCCAGCTCGATCTAGGACTACTCTATTTGGAACTTTGTCCTGCCAGGTGATACCAAAAATCCGTCGGAGACAATGCATATGGAACATGTTCAACTTCCTCTCCTGCCATGCACAAAGGATCCAGGACTCACTGCAGTACAGGAGTGTGCTCAGGACACAGGCTCTATAGACCTGGATCTTGGTGTATGCCGTCAGCTTCTTATTGAGCCATACTCTCTTTGTGAGTCTAGAGAACATGGTAGCTGCTTTGCCAATGCGTTTATCCAGCTTGACGTCTAGGGAGAGAGTGTCAGAGATCGTTGAGCCAAGGTACACAAATTCATGAACAACCTCCAATTCTTGCGTGGAGATGGTAATAGAGGGAGGTGAGTCCACGCCCTGGCCCATGACTTGTGTTTTCTTCAGGCTGATTGTTAGTCCAAAGTCTTGGCAGGCCTTGCTAAAACAATTCATGAGTTGTTGGAGGTCTTGAGCAGAGTGGGCAACAATGGCTGCATCATCGGCGAAGAGGAAGTCCCGCATGCATTTCAGTTGGACTTTGGTCTTTGCTCTCAATCTAGAGAGATTAAAGAGCTTTCCATCTGATCTAGTCCGGAGATAGACACCTTCTGTTGCAGTTCCAAAGGCGTGCTTCAGCATGACAGCAAAAAGGGATCCCAAACAGGGTCGGCATGAGGACACAGCCCTGTTTCACTCCGCTTCGGATGTCAAAGGGATCTGATGTTGAGCCATCAAAAACTACAGTGCCCTTCATTCCCTCATGGAAGGACCTGATGATGTTAAGGAGTCGAGGTGGACATCCAATCTTGGGAAGTATTTTTAAAAGGCCATCCCTGCTAACCAAGTCAAAGGCCTTTGTGAGATCTATGAAGGCCACAAAGAGTGGCTGTTGTTGTTCCCTGCATTTCTCCTGCAACTGTCGGAGGGAGAATACCATGTCAGTGGTGGATCTATTAGCTCGAAATCCACACTGTGATTCTGGATAGACTCTTGTCTGCAAGCACCTGGAGCCTCTTCAGCACAACACGGGCAAGCAGCTTCCCTACAACATTGAGAAGAGAGATGCCATGGTAGTTATTGCAGTCGCCTCTGTCTCCTTTGTTCTTGTACGTGACGATGTTTACATCCTTCATGTCCTGTGGTATTCCACCTTTGCTCCAGCAAAGACGAAAGACTTCATACAGTTCGGTGGTGATGGTCTCTTTACAGCACTTCAGCACTTCAACAGGGATATTATCCTTTCTAGGTGCCTTGCCGGAGGCAAGGGAATCCAAGGCCGCTTTTATTTCTGCTAAGGTTGGTTCGCTGTCCAACTCTTCCAAGACAGGCAGGCACTCAATGTTATTTAATGCTTCTTCGGTTACTACATTCTCTCTGGAATATAGCTCAGAGTAGTGCTGCACCCAGCGGTCCATCTGCTGTGCTCGGTCCTGGATGATCATGCCTGTAGCAGACTTCAAGGGAGCAGATTTCTTCTGTATTGGACCTAAAGCCTGCTTGATACCATCATACATTCCCTTGATGTTACCTGTGTCCGCTGCTAACTGTATCTGAGAGCAGAGCTGAAGCCAATAATCGTTGGAACATCTCCTGGCAGCCTGTTGGACTTGGCTACGAGCAGCTCGAAGAGCTTGCAAGTTGTACTCACTAGGACAGGCTTTGTATGCTGCTAGAGCTCTCCTCTTATCCTCGATGGCTGGCATCAACTCCTCCGAATGGGCTTCGAACCAGTCTGCCGTCTTTTTGGTCTTCTTGCCAAATGTGGACAGGGCGGTGTTATAAACAGCGTTCTTGAAATGTTCCCATTGTTCAGGTGCATTTGCATCAGCCGGGCCTGGAAGGGTTTCCTCAAGTGCTTGGGCAAATTCCTCCACTTTTCTTTGATCACGAGTCTTGCTGATGTCAATACGTGGTCTTCCTTCCTTTTTCGTGTGATACAATCTCTTTGTTCGCAATTTTACTCTACTACACACCAGGGAGTGATCTGTATCACAATCAGCACTCTGGTAACTGCGTGTGATCGTAATACTAGGAAGGCTAGAACGTCTAGTGAGGATCAAATCGAGCTGATGCCAATGCTTGGATCTTGGATGTCTCCAAGAAACTCTGTGTTGAAGCTTCGTATTGAAGAACGTGTTGCTGACACAAAGACCATAATAACAGCAAAACTCCAGCAAGCGTTGGCCATTTTCGTTCATCTTTCCAATGCCAAAACGGCCTAGACCAGTGGGCCAAGAATTGTGATCAGCACCAACTCTAGCGTTAAAGTCTCCAAGAATGAACAGTGGCTCTCTCTCAGGGACTTTTTTGATAGTAGCTGCCAGATCGTCGTAGAATTTGTCTTTCACTTCTGTTGTGGATGACAGTGTTGGTGCATATGCACTAATGAGGGTGACCGGTCCCACTGATGAGTGGAGCTGCAGAGACAGGATTCTTTCACTCCCCATAGTAGGGGGAACAATGGATCTCAGCAGAGTATTTCTGACTGCAAAGCCAACACCATATTCCCTGGTCTCATTCAATGGTTTTCCCTGCCAGAAGAATGAGAAGTTTTTTTCTTTGACAGATCCCAAGTCTGGCAGTCTCGTCTCTCACAGGGCAACAATGTCCATCTGCAGTCTACTCAGTTCCATGTCGATGACAGCTGTCTTGCACACGTCGTCTATTTCCTGCAGGTCGTCAGAAAAGCCGTAGTCAGAAAAGCCAGGGGTTATTGTCCGAACATTCCAGGTGCCCAGCTTTAGGGCAGAAGTTTTCTTATGATTGTTGCATGGTGCAGGGTTATCGATCTGCTTGTCGGCTTTCACCCTAAACCCCACGCACCCTGTGAGGTTAACAGACCGTGGCGATGTAGCACCTTACTGGCTGGGGGCTGCCCAGCTTAAGGCGGGCGGTAGCTACCTAGTGAGGTGCAGTGACCTCTCCCACCGTCAGAAGTAGCCCATGGTGTCATGCTCTACGTCAATCGAGCAAAGACTTATAACCGGTAACTGCTACTTCCCGTGTTGTTTCTATGCTGTATGCGAAGCTGGAGTGTCCTCTCCAGAGCACGAAGCCTGGGTAAAGTAATATGGAGGATAGGCTGTTACCCAAGCAGCAAATTCCCCCTCCACGTCGCTGAAATAGTCCAATGGAAAGGCAAGAGCCAATACAACTGATTCCAGCGACGTTGCAGGAGTTGACAGAATGACACGAACTGCCTCTGGGACTCCGGCTCCGGATTTTGCCTTGAGGTTAACTCCTGAAGCCTTTTCCATCAGTGGATATAGCCACAAGGCAGTGGAGATTTGAAATCGGAGTTTTCCTTCTCCTAGATGGGCTGCCTTCCAAGGCTGACGAGCCCCACCTACCCGGCCTGCTCCCTAATAGTGTGGAGGTAGGGACCAGCTGTCAGTATCATACCAAAGTCTTGGTTACTGGGGTGGATCCTTCCCCAGCACTGAACTGCTGTTGAGTTTCCTATAGTGTTGCTCACAGTGGGAAAAGAAGGGTAAACAGACGGGCCATTTCTGGTGATGGTTCCATACATCTTGGAGTGCTCCATTAACGAATCCCAAAACACTGACGTTTCAACTAAAATGCTTATGGGCTGAGGATCACAATCAAAATACTGAAGGTTTAAAGAGAACCAAACTTCATTCCCCACCCTAATCCCTTCCATTCCCAGAGTCTCATGCAAAAGCATCAGAGAAGTTGCTGGACAACCATCATGTGGCCTGGAGAAGCTCCCACTGTTGCCCTGGTATATCCAACTGGCAGATGTTGGTCACTAATCTGCTGGACTGGCTTTCTAAGCACAAGCCGCTGACAAAGTGCTGGATGAAGCTGCCTTTCATCTTCCATTTCTGATGATGGTGTCATGCCTCCAATTTCATATCTTCTTCAGAGTCGTTGTAACTTGTGGTCACTGGTGATTTCCGTGGAGCAGTACAAAAGCAACTGCAACATATGCAGTGCAATAGAATTGACTTCCTCGCCCTGGTTGTCTTGTTTGAGGAAAGGTCTTCCTGGGTCTTTTCCTCTTTTTTCTTTTTATGTGTTGATGGCAAGCTGTTTTCCTCTCTTGAAGACATGATGACTCTACCTAAAGTCTCTGCTGGACCAGATATTTATAAAGTTGACAAAGTGACATCACAAAGTGTGGTCAAGGTATTGTTACCCGGTGTGGGGGTGCCATTCCCAAGGTTGCTAAGCCACATGGGTGTGGTAGTCTACCTGCGCAAACATCAGTCCCGTTCATGGGAGGCAATAGGGCTGCAGCTTTAATGAGAAACTGGGGAACAAACCTTTTCAAGGGACCCATCGGCGTAACTGGGCATCTGATCCTCCAGTTCTATGATCAGATTTTGGCTCCACCTGTCATCCTCGATGGTTTTCAGGGATGTCCTCAGAAACTATGGAGGACAGAATGACAGAAACCAGACATTTGGATTACAGGGGCCTTGATGTCTGCCACCATTGTGAACTGTAGTAATTTCTCCTATGGTGGCTGAGCACTGTGGAGTGAAGAGATAATATTTATGTTGGGAGCAAGACTAAAAAACAGTGCTGAGAGACTCCCTGTGTGGTGGACTTCATGACTTATTGACTATTGCGTTTCTGACAATCAGGAATTTGTGATAATATCTTATCTGTGCAGGGTCTATTTTTTGAGGGGCCCTAAACAGCTTTGATAGCTAAGGCTTTGGGTCAAGCATTTTCAAGGAACTGACTTTGGAAAATACTGTTGGAATAGCTTAAGGAAAACATTTAATAATATCAAAAATTGGGCTTTTAGCATAAATGAAGTCATTCAATTGGCAAGAATTGTTCACATTTTAAAATGATGCATAATTTTTCTTATGAGGCCTACAGCTTTTAAATTCTATTTCAGGTTTTTTTTAAAGTATTCAGTGAAAGTAGCAAAATATCTGTTTTGTAAGGTAGGATGTAATGGGAAAATGTTACATATAACATAAAATCTCTGATTTTTAAAAAGCGTTCAGTATTAAACTTTAATAGTGCCAGTACACCTGTCCTTGAGAGATAGCCATAGGACTCCAACTTTGTTGGAGATTTTACAGGAGGAGAAATATATTTTAAAGCAATAGATAATGTGAGCATTTTAATTTTGAAAACCTCATTTTTGAATGCCATCATTATTTTCCATAGATTGCTTTTAGCTTCATTGTAGAGACCACTAAAAATGAAGATAAGATGTACTCCTATATTGAAATTTTTGGAATTACTTTAAACAGACATAATTACTCCTGAGCAGTAAGATCGTATGCTATGATGTGAAACATTACAAAAGCCATCATGAAATCAGTGGTACCTACCCAGAATATATTAGAAGTGAAAAAAACTCATTGCCATTTATTTTAAAAATGTCCTTTGCTGTTTTGTTGAAGCCATCTTCTACATGTTTGCTTTTTGTGAACTAGAGATGTTACATTGGAATTAAAGGGAGGTGCTAGAAATGTGGACCTCCCCACTTTCAGAGTATAAGGAAGCACATATGTCATGAAATTGGGATTGCATTTATGCATGGATTTGCGGGTATGGTACTCCTTGCAGCTAATCACGACCTCACCATTTGCTTGTATTTTATGCAAACACAAAGCAACAGTGTCAGTTCCTCTAGTGTAGAATTACTTCCTGTTTTTCTTAGTATTACACTGGTGACTATCTTCTTCTCTCCACTAGCTGTGGAAGTTGTCTGGTGTAAAGTAATTATAATATACTACTGCTTGTTTCTGCTTGTCTAAATACAGCCGACAGTTCTCAAATGCTAATTTGTGAGCTGTATTTCTGTCTGTATTAAAGTCATCATAAACACTGGTTGTAATTTATATGTTTGGGTTGAAAATGGAGTTCTTTGTCACTTCTCAAATATAAGAAGTGACAAAGAACTTTTCAGTTGAGAAACCTTTGCTTGATGTGGATTAGACCATTTGTTGCCTGGTAGGATTTATGAGCAAAGACATATAATATCTTGTGTTATACTCAGCTTCTGACATTATCTCCCATAACTGGAGAAAATTGTTCCAGCACATTTATGTTTTTCTCTGGTGATTCCTCTCTTACTTGATACCCAGATAACAGTGTACTGTCAGAAAACAGCTTTGTAAGAAAAAATGAGACAGAATGATTATATAAGACAATAAGTGAAACAATAACACGAGACACGATTGAACTACACAGGACTTAGAATACTTCACCATTTCAATTCTGACATACAAGCTACCACTTTGAAAGTCCTGTTTCAAGTTATTGTTGAAGTATTCCAGGATGGATTAAAATCAATGATTTAAAAAAAATTAAAAATCGGATTTTTAAAAATTTAAATCGGATTTTTTTTTAATTTAAATAGATTCATTTCAATGAAATGCTTTTGGAGGAAAAAATCTATCTAAATATAGTTTTTTAATTTAAGATACATTATAGTTCAAAGGTTATTCAGCATGAAATTGAGCTTAGTTATGTAGCATGAGTTGTATATTCATGCAATATTTACATTTTTGGTAAAATAATTAAGTTAATCCAAGTTATCCAAGCTGAGATAACATGCACATTTTCGCAGTAAAAATGGTATAAAATAAACAAAGTTCATGAAAATAAATTAATCCCATTGTTCTGTAAATCTGTGTACAAACAATGAACACATTACAGTAGGACCATGGTATCTGTGGGGGATTGGTTCCAAACTTGCTTGTGGATGCTAAAAAATGTGGATGTAGCAAACACTACACACTGGATGGTCTCTGGATCCCTCTAATGTCCAGTTCTGGTAAATACATCCTGGAAATACATATACATTTGTATTTTGAGGGAGTATTTACTACTTTCAGGCAACGGATAAGTGAATAACTGATTCTGATTGCACGGATAGGGGGGTTCCTACTGTACCTTAAATGCTAGGTTTGAAAATTGTTTGGAAGATTGTTTTTGAAAAAGATACTCTGTCTAACCACTTCAGTTAATAAACATTGATGTTTAAGCAAATACAAGAATATGTATGCTACATAATGTTGTTTTAAATAAGACAATTTAAGTAGTTATTGAAATATGAGTGATTAACCTATTAAATTAATATTGCTTCTGATATAGCTGTTTTACTAGTCCGACAGGTTATTCTAAATATGAAATCTTCATCTGGTTGCAAATATTAAAGATTATAACTACCACCAAAAATGAGTCTTTTCATTTAAAAATCATAATTTAAATCGAGTCTTACTGTTTAGTGATTTAGATCATTATTTAAATTGTGATTTAAATCAACTTGATTTAAATCAAATCCACTCTGAAATATTCTGTTTGAAATTGCTACATAATGAATACTGGCAGAGCAAATAGTGTTTGATGCAACAATACATTCAGAACTGGTCAGTAGGTGGAAACAACTAGATATTAAACCGAGTTAGATTTTTTTTTTAAAAAAAAAGTTTTCATCAATATTTAGATGAGCAAAAGACTCTGAGAAGGTATTGTCCCTCTTTTTCATACATTTTTCATACATTTCTATAAGGATAATACAGTATATTGATCAGAGCATAATCAGGATTGACTGAGTAGGATCAGCAGAGTGAACCATATTGGGTTAATTCTCTAATAATATTATTGGTTTCCAGTTTGTTTCTGGGTTTAGGTTGGGTGCTGGTTTTGGCCATTAAAAGTTCTAAATTGCCAGGGACAAAGATTTCTCAGAAATTGTTTCCTCCAATATAGAACTACTTGGGTCCGCAATCAGTTTCTAAAGGCCTTCTCGTTGGTCTTTTGTGAGTGAGTAGAAGTGTGTTATTTGAGGAAGAGAGGGAGGGTATTTTCCATCCAATGATCTAAATTATTGAGTAGTCTGTTGAGCGGTTTGTCTGGTTCCTCTTGGCCCATTTTCAAACGATCTCTTAATGTTGTTCTAAAATGGGCTTTTAGAGGATATATTTAATCCAACTGGAAAATTATGTTGGTATTTAGTCTGTTGGCATAAATTTCAGCTGCATATTTTGCCATGTTATGATGTCAGAGTAAATATTTCCTGTTGCATACCAAATCACATGACTTCTTAAGTTGCTGCAGTTTGCAGCTGAGATTTATGCCAATGTAGGTATGCTGATGGGCCTTACTGATAGGATTTGTACATTGTTTTGGAAGTCCTGGAAAGCAAAAAATAAGCCAGAAGTTAGGTTAGAAAAATCTAGGGGCCAGTTTTGTGAATGAATACATGCTTATAGTAACTAAGAAGAATCTGAGACCCAGATCCAGAAAGATTACTACTATCATTGGCATGCCATCATAGGACATATGCCAATGACTACTAAGACTCAGGCACCCCTCAGCCCTGGATACTATAAGTATTGCATCGCTGTATCATGTCTTCCCCCCCCCCCTCAATTTCAAGTTACTTTTAGGCATCACCTTGAATTTTCCTTCAGGACACAGGTTATTCTGGGGGTAGGCGGTGAATACAATAATGTTTTCATGGTGGTGTCATTTTTTTCTTCTCCAGTGCTCAGGATAATTCAACATCCAGGGCGCTGTGGGTGTCAAATCCAAGATTATGGCATTGGCAGTTGTATCGGTGGTACAATCTGTAAAGGGGTCTCAAGGTAGGTAGGGTGGGTGGGGGTCCACACAACAAAAAGGGCCATGGAACACAGCAGTTTGCTGTGGGAGGCCTCATGTTTGGAATGCCAAATGTAGAATAACAGTGCACTAGAGGCTTGAAGGCAGCACTATTTGCAGCATGTGCTTAACAGAGATGGGCAGAAACAAGCAAGGAATTGTAGTGGAAGAACAGACATTTGAACTATTCATCTCTCTGACCTGTCTTTCTTACTGAAGCCCCAAAGTTGTGCCAGTAGTTCTGGCTGAGGTCTATACGGATCTCTGCTTCTTTCAGTCCCACTGGTAGTCTTCAGATAAGTAAAAGAAATGAACATTGTTTAGATAAAAACAAGGTTATCATTTGTTGTTGTTTAGTCGTTAAGTCGTGTCCGACTCTTCGTGACCCTATGGACCAGAGCACGCCAGGCCCTCCTGTCTTCCACTGCCTCCCGGAGTTGGGTCAAATTCATGTTGGTGGCTTCGATGACACTGTCCAACCATCTCATCCTCTGTCGTCCCCTTCTCCTCTTGCCTTCAAATTTTCCCAACATCAGGGTCTTTTCCAGGGAGTCTTCTCTTCTCATGAGATGGCCAAAGTATTGGAGCCTCAGCTTCAGGATCTGTCCTTCCAGTGAGCACTCAGGTTATCATAGACAGCCAAAAACTCCTCAGATTATACCATTATTGTAGCCTTTTGGGGGGTCATTTTGACTATGCAGACAGGAACGTGGTGCTGCTGCGGGTTAAACCGCAGAAGCCTCTGTACTGCAGGGTCAGAAGACCAGCAGTCGTAAGATCAAATCCACGCAACAGAGTGAGCTCCCGTCGCTTGTCCCAGCTCCTGCCAACCTAGCAGTTCGAAAGCATACAAATGCAAGTAGATAAATAGGTACCACCACGGTGGGAAGGTAACGGTGTTCCATGTCTAATCACGCTGGCCACGTGACCATGGAAATTGTCTACGGACAAACGCTGGCTCTACGGCTTGGAAACGGGGATGAGCACCGCCCCCTAGAGTCGGACACGACTGGACATTTGTCAAGGGGAACCTTTACCTTTACCTTTGACTATGCAATTCTGCAAATGTAGAATTTCACATAAATCTAGTATGTGATGGTGATTTCCAAAAAGCTAATCTCAGATTCTTTAGAGAGTAGAGTAGCCTTTATAATTGTGTGATTATGTTTGATAAAGCAGGTGGTTACTCTAGAAGCCTTTCCTTTCCATAAAGTATTTTCAAAGATATTTACAATGAATACTGGAATTAGTGAAAAAAATAGTCAAATACAATTAGAGTCCCATACATACATTTCTGACAGTATATCTCCCAGAACTCAGTAGGTCTTACTTCAGAATAGAGAGAAACATATATAAATAGCAATGTTAAAGATCATTTTGCAATGGTGGAAACATTCTCAAAAGATATCTAAAGGAAAAGTTTAAAAATCATTATACATTAACAGACGATGAACACGCACTAATCTTTACCAGGCACCTGGTTCTATATACAGTGGCACCTCTACTTACAAATGTCCCTACCTACGAACATTTCAACTTACGAACAGCTCCGTCCACAAAATTTTGCTTCTACTTGCGAACGGAGCTTCAACTTACGAACCGAGAAAAAAAAAGTGTTCTGTTTAAAAGGTGTTCCCTCCCTCCCTAAGTCATCTTAGGTTAAAAGAAAAAAAAATTCTCCCCTAGTGGTAGAGGACGGATTAACCGGCTTTGCATTAGTTCCTATGGGAACTAATGCTTCAACGTAAGAACGGGGCCTCTACATAAGAACCAAAAACAGCCGGAACGGATTAATCGGTTTTCAATGCATTCCTATGAGAAATTTTGCTTCAACTTACGAACGTTTCAACTTAAGAACATCTGGGACGGATTAAGTTCGTAAGTAGAGGTTCCACTGTAGTATCTAGTGACATAATAACAAATCATATTCATTCTTCATGGAATAATATTCCAACTGTGAATACAAATATGACTGCTGAGAGCTACAACAGTGTTAGTGAACATACAACGTCTGATATTCAGTGAATGGTACTATCGAGGACATGATACATACTAGCAAATCACATTTGGTTGAGAAATTACTATCACTAATGAAATTAAACTGAAGATCAACAAACAAGAATTCCTTTTATGCACATTGAAGAAACTGTGATTCATTGGTACACTTACAATGCATCAGAAGGACAAAGGATTTTTAGTTCTTCAAGCTAGTAGGACTGCTGATGTTTTGATTGTTGGAACAGCTGTCAAGCTAGTCCATTCTACTGACACATCCCTAGTGGGAGATGACATCAATTTATTTGTCCTGGTTTGTTTTCATGCCATCTCATCAAGCAAGGCATTGTATTTCTTTCCCCAGCCAAAGAAAGAAAGAAAGAGAGACACAGAGATAATTAGAGCATTAAAGGTATTCAACATCAACTTAGTGTAGAAATATCTGAATTAGTATTATTTGGACATGCCATTCTTGGTTGTGACACTATTTCCATGGTTTATGGACTTTGGTTTAATATATGCACAATGACAATCAATAGTTAATTTCAGAAACAAGCATTTGTGTCTGGTGGTTCTTCAAGCTCTTTCTAAGGCTTTCTCTGCTGATACTAGTGAAAGAGCTCTATAAATTCTATGTAGTACTTTGCCCAAAAAAACAGTGGGTATGTAGCTGTCAGTATTCTCTGAAAAAGTAGGAGTATTCTCCGAAAAAATGGCTAGTTCTTCATAATTTGTTTGGTCCAAACAAGTGCCTCCACTATCTGCTGTAATGAAGGGTGTATTAACGTGTGTATTAAATAGATACAGGTGTGGACTAGGAAGATGGGTGTGTTAACATGTACAGGTATGGACTAGAAAATACATTTCAAGCAGGTGTGCTAATGAGTAGTATGGAAGGAACTTGATTTGTACCCAGTGTTGACAGATCTTTCACCAGCTCCTGTACAATCTCCAGAAAATAGTTACATATAGCTGTGACCTGATGCAATGTCGTTTCAGGAAAAAAATGAACTTGAGCTCATAATTGTACAGAAGGTGTGTAAAACTTGATATTGTTTGAACTGGTAGCAGAAACCTCCTAGACACACCTTGTAAAACAGCAGTCAGGCAGAAACTGAGCCACTGAACTGTAATGCATTCAGTTTTGTTTTACACAGTTAACTGGATGAATAATATCTTAATTTGTATCAGAGTGCTGCACAATTTAAAATTATGGATGTATATGAAATATAGATAAAGTTCAAACAAAATTAAAATGTTAAATGATTAGACTATTTTTATCAGAAGCAGGCTACTTCAGTATCATTGTCTCAGCCATTTACTAGATCCTACTTATTTATTTAAATTTTTTTACCCCGCCTTTCTCCGTAAAAGGCCCCAAGATGGCTTACAACAATCAAAAGACAACATTTAAAAGCTTAAAACAGTGAGTACACAAATATTAAACAAGAATTATATTAAAAACCGCCAGTAAAATCAATACTAAAAACAGAGCACAATAATCCATTTTAAAAAACCATCTCAGGCTGCCAATCACTAAAGAAAAGCTTGCCTGAAGAGAAACATCTTTTCCTGCTTGCGGAATGACAGCAAAGATGGGCCAGCCTAGTTTTCTGTGGGAGGGAGTTCCAGAGTCTGGGGAGAAGCAACAGAGAAGGCCCTCTTTAGGGTTTTATAGTTTAAAACCAGCACTTCAAATTGTGTCCGAAAACGGATAGGCAGCCAGTGAAGCTGCTGTAACAGGCGAGTAATATGTTCCCTGTAACCAGCCCCAGTTAGCAATCTGGCTGCAGCATTTTGGACCCTTTGATGTTTCCAAACACTTTCCAAAGACATTCCAGGTAGAACATATTACAGGAATCCAGCCGAGATGTAGCTAGGGCACATGTCACTGTGGCTGGTTCAGACCTCTCAAGAAATGGGCACATATTTTTAGTACACTTTGGGGGGCATAAATTGCATGCACATAAAAGCTGCATTCATTGAATTTTTCCACAATCACATAAAATTTGCCCTGTATCCAAGGTGCCCCATTTTATTCTATTCTATCCTATTTTGTTTTGAAGCCTATTAAGTGACTTCCTGATGGGTCAACCAGAATCTTATCCTGATGGAAGACACTCTTCAGCATTCGTCTGTTCAGCAAAGTGTGTTTTTTTTGCTCTCTGCAAATTTAAGCTAGCTTCTTCTGGTTTAATATTAGAGCTTGAGGTGTGCAGAAAACTTTTCCTCAATTTTAGCCATTGTCTAAGGCAGAGGTTCTTAACCTTTTTAGTGGTTGGCACCCCACTGAATCTTAAAATACGTTTTGCACCTCCTTAAAAAATGTGTTCCAATTTATTTGTTAGAAAATTACATTTATTACAAAACAATTTATTTACTGCAAAACAGATGTATTGACATAAGATTAAAATGTATCAATTTTGAGTTGCTAATTTGTTCTTGTTTATTCATAATATTTTGAAAGTGGGGTTTCTTTTTTTTGATAGAGCTACATGTATCATCACTTGCAGTTAAGTGATTTCTGTTTTTTTATATATGCAAAAGTGATGAAAATCATATTTCACACAGATAGGTGGTAGCAAATGGTAGAAGTGTCTGCAATGCTGCCTTCGCCAGTTGTGGAAATGGTTCTAAACTGAACACACCAGAATTGTTCTAAGTCCAGTTTTTCAAATTCCATTTGAATACATGCATTGGCTCATATTTCAATAAGATCGTCTTTTATTAAATTACGATCGTCTATAGAATTAAGGTCAAAAAGAAATGGATCCAGTATCCATCTCTGCTCTTTGACAATATCTTCCGTGGAAAAAATATCCACGAAAATATGCACTCAATTGTTGCAAATGTATTACAAGATCAGATAAAATTGTGATTTTCGCATTTTCCAGAACTATTTCATCAAGCAAGAGAAAGTTTGCAAAATGACCATTTTCAATTCAACATATCCAAATGTTTAGTTTTTCAATATAAGCAGATCGTTTTCAGTAGCTGTTATGTTCTTACCATATCCTTGCATAGATATATTTAATTCATTCAGGTGAGTGAATATATCTGCTAAGTAGGCCAGTCAAAGTATTGCATCTCTTCTTTCAAAGTCTTTAACTAAATTACAATTTTGGTTAGTAAGAAACTGAATAATTTCCTCACGCATTTCAAAAACCTTGCTTAGCATACATCCTTTGGAGAGCCACCTTATGTCCAGTGTGATAAAAAAGCACAGTATAGTCAGCACCGATTTCTTCTAAAAAAGCACAAAAGATACGATGATTAAGTGTCTGTCCTGGGATATAATTAACTACATTTACTGCAGTGGCTGTTGTTTTAACGTCTCTAGCAAAATTTTTGATGCAAGCGCATGGCGGTGCAACATGCAATGTGTTATTGTAACCATTGGTATTTCCTTCTTTATATATGCAAAAAAATCCGGAATTTTTGCCTAACATCAGTGCAAACTGAGGCCTGTTACATCCATTGGTATTAGTTGTTTCAAAAAAAGAGTATTTAATTAGATTGAAAACATCAGTTCCTTTTGCCGTCAACTCCAGTTGCTCACAAAATAAAAATTATTTTCCTTTATTTATTGCACAAATACTAATAGCTGACTAAAATTATCAACATCAGTTGACTCGTCCAATTGAATACCCACTTTTAGAGTATTATATCTTGTACTACTTGCAGTAAAATATCCTGACTGGTATCTTGAATGCACAATCAAATCACATCATTTGATAGTGGAATCTGTTGAATTTTCTATGTGCTTCAGAACCAAATACTGTTTTCCGCAATTTCCAATGCACATGATTTTACTAATTCCTCAGCTATTGTATGAAGCCTTTTCCCCCTAGGACAGATATGCCACCTGATAAGCTTCTAACAGAAGGCTTCTGAACTGCTGCAAAGTCAGATTTTGTGATAGTGCCATTGGTATCAAATTGTGCCTTCTTAAACTTCAAGATGTTAAGTGTATGTCCTGCAGCTTCACCACCATGCTGATTGTTGAAATGTTCTAACAACTTTGACAGTTTGACATTCGAGTTTTAAAATATCTTGCAACATAAAATGCATTGTGGCCATTGGGTACCGTCTTTCTCTGTTGTATGAGTGAATTTGTAAGCAACATAATTTTCCTTCCATTGGCATCTTTTCGACATGGCAAGGGTTGTTGCAAATAATAAAATAGTAGTCACACATTATTTTAACTATACATTTTAAGTAAACTATAAAATAACGTAAACAAAAAGTAATTATAATTCTTACTGACAACAAAGAAAATTAGTGTT
The DNA here is from genome assembly GCA_037013535.1 of Intellagama lesueurii. Taxonomy (NCBI): domain Eukaryota; kingdom Metazoa; phylum Chordata; class Lepidosauria; order Squamata; family Agamidae; genus Intellagama; species Intellagama lesueurii. The sequence goes on along the minus strand of JBAJHW010000003.1, from coordinate 153,515,440 downwards.
TGTTTGTACGTTGGTTTGCTTCATTTATTTATTTTTATTTATTTATTGAATTTCTATCCCACCCATCTAGACATAGTCTACTCTGGGCGGCTTACAACAAGTAGGATTAAAACAATTCAAACACTCAATACACCACAATTTAAACACAATTAAGTGCACATTTTGAGCAATTTCTCATGGTACTGGTGAGTGCATGTGCAGTGACAAAAGTAGGGTGGGTAGTAGTGGGGGTCATATCGTTGTAGCATCTGGTCATAGCATTTGCCAGTACGTATGTACTCACATCAACCATGAGTATATAGTATTTATATAGAGACAGCTTTAAATTTTATATTATAAATCTAGAAGTTAAAAAAACAATTGTTACCACTCGCACCACTAGAAATACTTTCTCGCACCGTCAGGGGTGCACGCACCCCTGGTTAAGAACCGCTGGTCTAAGGGGTTGGTGTCCTTGAAGTAGATGGATTTGGTGCTGCATTACCTTATTTTGTTCATTATTTGCTAGCATTTCTCAGTGTATGTCCAGGGGGCAGTGCCAGACAAATAATAGACTTTTTCATTTGGTGTAGTTTTCAGGCAACCAGTAATAATCCTGCATGATTCATTAAGAGCTTATTTATACTATACAGCACTAGCATATTCTGTTGTGAACACAGAGACAAAGCTGCTGGTCTTATTGTTTGTGGATGTGCATCACAGTCTGATCCAGCCAGTTACCTAAGTATGTTGTTTCTGGCAGCAACTTTCTAGTTGGTGTTGACCTAACAGGGTTCAATTCAGAGTGATGCCCAAATACTTTGGTAGGGCAGTATTCCAAAATCTTACCTTCTCAGCTAACATGGAGCTTCTTCTCTGCTTCTTTAAGTGGAAGGCACAGACCTATGTTCTTAAAGGGTTTGGTTTCAGCTACAGCATTTCCTCAAAAATAAGACAGGGTCTTATATTAATTTTTGCTCCAAAAAACACATTAGGGCTTATTTTCAGGGGATGTTTTATTTTTTTTTCATGTACAACAATCTAAATTTATTCAAATACAGTCATGTCATCTTCTTCTGGTTGCTGCGCAATGGTGGAGGGCGGGGTTTCACTTAAATGGGACTTATTTTGGGGTTCGACTTATGAGCATCCTGAAAAATCTTACTAGGGCTTATTTTCAGGTTAGGTCTTATTTTCGGGGAAACAGGGTAGTTGTTTTTATAATATGATCTTCTAATGCAGAGGTTAGCTGGTGCTTGGTGGCCTGAAAGTTTTTCCCCTGGATTGTTAAGGCATAGTTGGAACTCCTGGAGTATGGGAGTGTCAGTTAATTTGTGTAAATGTTAAAAAGTAATGGTGCCAAGAGGCTACTCTGTGGGAGATTATTCCTTTGATTTCTCCATCACCTGTGCTTCCCTTGAAATTTGACGAAGAATCTGTGGTTGAAGTAGAATGGTGACTGGAGATGGGGGTATTCGTATATGAATACGAATATCCCCGCACAGGTGGAAATAACGAGGGTCCGGCCCATTGGGGCCGGACTGTCCACTCACAATTTCACCGCTGCCGCCGGCTCCACGGAGGCTTCCTATTGCACTGTTCTCCGCAATGGATTATCCACTCTCCGACCTAGCAGAGAGGCTTGTCATCCTGCCTCCTGCCAGGACTGGGTAATTGATTGTGGACAACGGTGCGATAGGAAGGTCCGACGAGCTCGCATCAGCGGCAAAATCGTGAGTGGACAGTCCGGCCCCATGGGGCCAGACCCTTGTTATTTCCACCTGTGCGGGGATATTCATATACGAATACGAATATCCCCATCTCTAATGGTGACCATTTCTGTTAGTTCACTATCTTTAGTAAGGAGGTAGAGCTTTTTGAGCAGCAGTTGATTGTGGACAGTATCATATACCGCTATAAGGTTGACGAATGCTGCTTCAGTTATTTGATAGGTTTCAAAACCATTTTCTATATGCTGGGTTAAATTTAAGATTTAGATTTAAGATTTGAGCTGTACAGCTTTTGTCATGTCTAAAGCTTGCCTGTTCTGCAATTAGAAGAGGTTCAGTTTTAGGAGCTAGATGATTTAATATTCATTTAAATACTTTGTATAAGTGGCGTAATAGGGAGATTGGCCGGAACTTTTGGAATCTGATGGTTCTTTGCCTGGTTTCAGTATAGTGATTGTTTTCATCTTCTGCCATGTTTTTGGAATTTGTTTGCTTGTCAAGCAGTTATTGGAATTGAAAGAGTCATTCCTTCCTACATTTTTTATGGCTTCCTCTAGTTTAGCTAGTATGAAGGCAGTGCAAAGTTCATTGGATTCAGTCTGAATATCCCTTTAATGTTTTATTTTATTATACATTGTTTGGTCTTCCCTGCCAGGAACAGTTGGTGTGCTATTTGGGGGTTATATTTGCATACAACGTTCTTTAGTTTGGATTGTTCTTTAGTCTTTTTAGTCATCTCCAAGCTTTCTGGCTGCTTCTTACCATGTCAAACTCTGTTATAGTGTTCAGTGTGTTCTTTTTGTTTCTGCAAGAGTTAAAATCAGATTAAGAACATAGGTCTGTTTCTGGAGAGAGACCTGGGATGTTCTCCTGCCTCCATTCCAAAATGGAAGTTACAGATTGATTGTGGGTCCCTGGTTGGCAGCCAAACTGAAGCACAGCTGCATTTAGCATTGTTGTAAACTTTTCCCAGTTTTTTTTAAATTATTCTTCCTACACAATGGTGTAGATTGCAGTTAGATAGCTGAGTAGATCTGATATAGAATTGATCTTACCATATTAGATGGCTTCTTAAAGCAGAATGGTATATTAGATGGTTTATAAATGGATATTACTATACATGCAGCTAGTTCTACTGTCAAGATTTTTATGTTGTCCTCTTTTTATGTTGGCCAGGAATAACTGAGGTCATCCTAATTCAGAGACCAACCAATTCCTTTTATGAGGAATTGTATGACTGCCTACTTCAAGATGGTCAAAACATCCCTATTTCTCAGTTAAATATTAATGCAGTCAATCAGTAAGTCATGAGGAGCATGGTCCAAGCAAATTCCTTCAACCACAATTGATTATATTGGCTTTTGGAAGCCTTTTCATTTATACCAATCAATAACATGTTCTAATCAAAATGCAATAACATGTTCTAATCAAAATGCAGGATGGCAGTTTTTATTTACAAGATGCTTGGTAGACTGCAGCGGAACGTGAGACTGGCCAATCCCCTCAGATTTCAGAGGGCTGTCATGTCAGTTTATTTGCTATGTATGGCTAACTGGTTTTCTGTCCGCCAGTCTTCTTCTCTATCCTGCATATCTCTGTTACTTATTAATTTAACAGGCTTCCTTCTCTTACTAACCACTCACCCACTGACATGCAAACAATGGAGGTGAGCTGTTATTGGTGCCATTCTGCACTTATCCACCTTTATGCACTCATACGAATTAGAACTGGGCTATCATCACTATTCTCTTAGGGACGTGGTGGCGCTGCGGGTTAAACCGCAGAAGCCTCTGTGCTGCGAGGTCAGAAGACCAGCAGTCGTAAGATCGAATCCACGCGACGGAGTGAGCTCCCGTCGCTTGTCCCAGCTCCTGCCAACCTAGCAGTTCGAAAGCATGTAAATGCGAGTAGATAAATAAATAAACCACGGTGGGAAGGTAACGGCGTTCCGTGTCTAGTCGCGCTGGCCACGTGAGCACGGAAACTGTCTACAGACAAACGCTGGCTCTACGGCTTGGAGACGGGGATGAGCACCACGCCCTAGAGTCGGACACAACTGGACTAAATGTCAAGGGGAACCTTTACCTTTATCATCACTATTGATCCACATTCAGTATAAGCCTATTCAGGAGGGGAAAGTTGGAGGAAGAGCTGAGTATTGAGGACAGCATATACATCTGAAAACTAACAAGGCAATTCTAGTCATGTCTACTCAGAAATAAACCCAAATGAGTTCATTAGGGCTTTCTGCTAGGTGAATGCATATAGATTTGTAGCCCAAGTCTTTAAAGTGAGTATGTAAAGATTGCAAGGTCATTTCTGAGTTTCCATCTCATTGGGTCTGCCTGCCTCATTTCTGTTTTAGAAAGCTATGTGAATGGTTGTATAATCACTGACATTGCTGTCAGCTCTGTTGCCCCAGGAGCAGCAGTATTTAACTGAAGCTGTTTGAATAGTTTATTTCCTGTCCTAGTTTAAGAATTAATATCACTAGAATAGAAATATACTTTGTGTTTGTTTTTGAAAATGAGAGGAGCAATAGCACAAATATTCTAACAAAACATTCAGAGTGCATAAAGACTGAGTTCCTGGTCCTTAGCTACTATAAATCCAGTATGAGTTATTGCCTCTACACTACAAAACACACAGGCAGATTTTAGTAATGATAGTATCCATATTCTGGATCTCTCTATACCCTGCCAATGTTCAACTAGATAGGCTTTGGGATTAATATGTATTTCACTAGTGAGTGTATCTAAATGTGTAAGCTTTTACTTGTAAAGTTTTTTATCACACACAGATATCGATATCAAAATAAAAATGTTCATATATCCAAGATTTTGTATTGCTGCATTTTCTGTGAGATAGATTGTCACTGTGTAATATATAGTTAACAGTTGATCAACCAGACTAATTCACTCGAAAATAGATATGAAATTGTGTTTAATTCTTTCCTTGCTTCCAATGTGCTCTAGTGCTTGTTCACTTAGAAGTATATTTCATTGTGTTGAAAGGGGCCTACTTATTTGAAAGCATGTTTAAAATTCCAGGAAACAGAATTGTGCTTTTAAAAATCTGTTGGCAATTTCTTTCTAACTACAGACAAAACGTTAAAAAAAATTGAAATGTTAAGATTTATTATACTAGAAAGCACACAATATATGCTAACTGTTCAGTTTGATTTTGACATAGAGTAGTGTTGAGGACTTGGCACACAATACTCCAAAGGAACAGTGCTGCTTTCATAGCTCCCATGACTGGACACCTTGAACTAGGCTAGGTATGCATGGTAAGGAGACCCTAGTGGACCTCAAGATTATTTGATTTTTAAAAGAAATTGATTCTAGTTAGTTTGCATATATCTGGAATCTGAGGCCTGCAGTACCATCACTAGGTGGCAGACCTCTGTAACCAGAAGAAAATAAGCTGTAAGATGTGAGACACTCATTTTTCTAGAAGGCGCCTGGGCACCCCCACGTGATTGAAAAGCACAGTGAAAAAAATTGTTGACTATCACTATCTTCTCTTCAAGGACTCTGAACTCTTCAAAATGTCTACACCAGGAAATTGAGAGAGAAAAGGTCCTGCTGCTGCATTGTTAAGCATGAGGGGAGAGAAGAATGAACAGAAGGAAAGGCTGAATGAATGCTAGGGTGGAGGAAGAGGAAAACCAGTGTGTAAGAAGAAGGGGATGAGGAGAAGAGAAAGAGCAGAGAAGAAAGAGAGATGGATGGATGGATGGATGGATGGATGGATGGATGGATGGATGGATGGATGGATGGATGGATGGATGGATGGATGGATGGATGGATGGATGGATGGATGGATGGATGGATGGATGGATGGATGGACAGACGGACAGATGGATGGATGGCCGGATGGATGGCCGGATGGATGGCCGGATGGATGGCCTGATGGCCTGTAAACAGGGAAAGGGCACCTGCATGAATGGGTGAAAGGAGAGAAAGCACTAGAGCAGGTGGATGGGTATGAGAGGAAAGACTAAGTGAAAGAACACTGATTTAGGGATGAAGTATAAGTTGTTTCTAAACCATGCAAAACTGGGTTCTTTACTAATGCAGAAGTAAGTTTTCAACAGTGGAATCAAACATAAGCTTTTAATTCCATGTGTTAGAACTGGCTTACATTACTGTGCTCCCAGTTCATTTAAGTATCTGGGTTAGGTGTCAACTCTATGCTGACATATTGCTAGATAGTTTGTTACTATGGCAAATACAGTAGCAGTGCATCACCACTATACCAGAAGAATAGCTAAAACAGGTTGTCATAGGTGGATAACACTTATGCCAGGTCCTGTCTCTAGTACAGTATACTTACTATATTCAGGGCCACATCTCATTGAAATCCCATTCACAGTGTGAGTTCACATCTGCACCAGACCAGAAACAGGACATTTTCCTTCACTGACATCTATTACTCAGATATGAGCTATGTGTGTAAATTCTTCCTTGTCAGTAATTGCCCCATCTATATTGCTATAATAAAGCATAAGATTTGCTTGGTACCCAGTCATGACACACTACCACTAGTATATAAACCCCATCCATGGAGATTATCTCTCAGAAAAGAGGATGCAATGTGTGGTGATATGTCTTTCCTCATGTTGGGTGAACACCTAACATATAACTCTTCTCCACATCAGCGATTGTGGGTATCAGGTTTGAGAACCTTAAAGAATTAATTGATGGGATGCTTCCTGTAATGTGTAACTGTTACAACTGTCTAACATGTTCTCACTCTGCTTCCATTGTTATATGTGAATACTTTGTCTTGTGTAAACTGAATTGCTCTCTTCACCGTACCCCACAGTGGGGTGATTGTCCTCTTCATGGGACCAATACTCATCATTGGCACATGTGACTAGTTTCTTCATTTGTGAAAACTAGGCACTCTACCATTGCTACTGCTAACTTGCTGAATCACAACGACTTTAGCTCCTGCCACCCTGGGGAGGAAGGGAAGCTGAGGCGCGAGTGTGGTCCGAGGATCAAAATGATTTGACTTACTCTTCCTTCATAAACACTTGCTTACCTCACTCCCTTTGAAAAGGGAGTGTTATGTATGCAAACCTTTCAGTGCCCATTTTGTATTGGTATCTATAATCTGCTTTCCTAGAAGGAAAGGGACTCATGCAGGTCAGGAGGGAGCTGACCCATATAACCAGAGAATGGTCTAGCATGCTCTTAGCAATTCCTGCATGGAGTTTTTTACATAGTCCAGAAAAAATTAGGAAAATATGTGGTACTTAAGATCACACAAACATAAGAGTAGGCAATAACTGTATTAGATCACTAAAATTTGAACAAACCTCCAGGCTTTTGTGGACAAAATTCCATTTCTTCAGGCTTATGCGCCAAAGTATTATGGGTAATGCAGAAAAATTGTAAATAAGATTCCAAAAAATTCATGGCAGATGTCTGTGGCAGGTCTGCTTGAGGTGAGTTCAAAGAAAGGCTGTAAACTGGCAATTTTTCTGTTCTATCCATAAGATAGTGCTGGTGCCTGCTTTCTTTCCTGTGCATATTGAGCTTTATTTTGCCCCAGCTCAATATCTATAAGCTGTGTCAATATCTATCTGTGTCAATTTGATGGACATAATTTCAAAACTAAAGAACTGGACCTTTTGGTTAGCTAAATATAATTTATTTCAGTTTCCAGCCTTGAGTTTGGTAGCTGTGCTCCCTGACATTCATACTGTTCATCTGTCACAGTGATAGACTAAAATCTTTAGCTTCTGATTCAGTAGACTTTCTGTAATGTTTAAATAGGAAACTACATGTCTATTTTATCAGATAGGGTAGGGCAGGTCTAAAATCTTAGAAAAATTAGAAACACATTTTTCTTTGTTTTGGCTGCAGTGTACTGGCAATCCACTCTGATCTGTGTAGATTGTATACCATCGTATATCACCCCATAGTGTTGGGTTGGGTGTCTCAGTCAAGCTACTCTTAACTTCTAGAGCATTGGGCAGAGGAAGAGTGGGTGCTGGCAGAGTGTGGTGACTCAGTCACATCTGTCCCCATGGAGAGTTCTATTGCTCTGTTAATTAATGTACTAAAAACCATTTAAACCACTTTTCAGACAAAAATATTCCCAGAGTAGTTTACAGATTATTTAAAAAGAAAGAAAGAAAGAAGATGCTGCCTTCGGATTACAGTCTAAAACACATGGCATAAAAAGAGAAATGAAGGGAAGTGGGGATGGTGAATTCAGGCAACAGCTCTACAGAGAAACAGAATTATTGTAAGGACCAGTTGAGGTACAAATAGCTCAAGAAGAGGAGAAGCCAAAAGAAGTTGATATCTGATTTTGCTACAGCATCAACATTTTTGCCTCCAGAAATAGTTCAGGCTTGATCTGATCTAGAGCCCACTTGTTCTTCTTTCTGGCAGTCCAGGGTATCTTCAAAGCTCTCCTTCAGCACCATATTTCAAATGAATTTTTTTTCCTCGTCAGCTTGCTTTACTGACCAGCTTTCACACCCATACATGGTGATCGAAAATACAAGAGTGTGGATGATCTGGGTCTCCAGCTGACACATCCTTACACTTGATGATCTTTCCTAATTCCTTCATTGCTGCCCTCCTGAGTCTCAATCGTCTTCCGATTTCTTGGCCAAAGCCTCCCTTTGGATTGATCATTGAACCAAGGTATACAAAATTGCTAACTATTTGAATTTCTTCATTGACAACGTTAAATTTATATACTGTAGTTCTATAGTCATGATTTTTGTCGTCTTAGCTGCCTTGAAGACAGTGGATACTAATAGGATCACCTCTTCAACCTTGAGGTTTTTCAGCACTAATTTCTCTTTTCTTTCTTTCTTACTGTTTCTCCTTGCTATGAATATCATCTACCGTGTTTCCCCGAAAATAAGACAGGGTCTTATATTAATTTTTGCTCCAAAAAACGCATTAGGGCTTATTTTCAGGGGATGTTTTGTTTTTTTCCATGTACAACCATCTACATTTATTCAAATGCAGTCCTGTCCTCTTCTTCTGGTTGCTGCACAATGGTGGAGGGCGGGGTTTCACTTAACTAGGGCTTATTTTGGGGGTAGGGCTTATATTACGAGCATCCTGAAAAATCATACTAGGGCTTATTTTCAGGTTAGGTCTTATTTTGGGGAAAACGGTAGTAAAACACTTCATTGTTGCCTCCTAAGATGTTTTATTGCAGTAGTAGGAAGAACAGAGTCCCAGCGGAAAGTAAAAAGAAGTTGTAACAAGGGTCCTCCAGGAGATTCTGGGCTCAGCACCCAAATCTTTTACCATGTGACTCCTCCTGGGAGTCCTCCAAGTACAACACTAAGTACAAACTTAGCACCACACTTTGCATGATGCAGAGGCAGGCACAGAGGTGTTGCCTCTGGCAGGTTTTTGCTATTTAAATTTACCTGTGGGTTTGGAGAGAAGCAGACAAACACACACCTGGTTAGGGTTCAGCTGTTTCCAGTTCCTGGTTCACCTCTTCCCCCCCCCCCCCTCCAATCAGCTTCCCTTCCCTTACACTCTGGCAGGCTTTTGCTATTTAAATTTTTCTGTGGGCTTGGGGAGAAGCAGACAAGCATAAGGCCGCAGTCTTATTAGGCTAATAATTAATTATTGCAGATCTTAATTCTGGTGGTAAAGTTGGGACGCATTGTCATCCTTCACAATTTTTTCCACCTAATGACCCCATGGATTGCACTAGGGAGGCAGATGAGTTATGTTTGGGTGTTGCAGCTTGTCCCAGCAGAAGCTCTTTTGTTTGGCAAAGGCACGGCTGGATACAAACTTTATATATCTGCATCTTTCTAATGAAAAAGAGTTCTGCTTTTATCTGATATTTTAATATGATGCTGTTTCTTTTCTTTCTGTCTCTTAATTTAAAGTAATTAGATCTGTCATTAACTTGTTCATTCTAAATATGTAATTGCGTTTGTAGTTTTGACTTCATTCTAAATATGTGATTGTATTTTCGGTTGCTTTTCTAGAGCTCTTACAATAAAATTAATTCTCACAATAAAAGGACAGACTATATTTAACTTCTGGCCTCTATCTTTCCTCTGTTCCTCTTAAAATGCAAAGCTCAAAGTTTCAGTCTTGTGAAAATGTCAAGTATTGGTGGTGGAATTGACACATTCTGCCATTTTAGTTTCTGGTTACATTATTTCTGTGTATCATTCCGTGCCTGTTTGAAGCATTCTCCCTTTTAGCACACCTTTAATTAACACAGCTAAGTTTTAAGGTTGGTGAATGAACAGCAGTCAGTTAGTCTATTGTACCAAGTGTTTCTTAATTTGGCTTTGAGCTTGAGCAAAAAATGATGCTGGTGTTAGAAACTGCTTTATAATCATTCTTTTATGCCATTCTGTGTTTAGGAATGTTGGAGAACTGGTTTGTCCTTAGTCTTTGTACTTACATTCCCTAAGGAAATGTTGACAAATAGTTAAGACACTGGGAAGAAGGAATGTCTGCTCTACAAAATCTGAATTATGCTTTTGTACTTTGTAGAGATGTTGAGATTTAATTAATATTTGTATAATCTAATCTGTAGAAAGGTAAAAATTCCCTTTGACTCAAGCTCACACTTGACTTCCATCCATGTTCCTACTCGGATGTTTTCTGCATTCTAAAAGGAAATAATGGGTTTAATTCAAAGATATTTCTTTGGAAGTTTAAGAACCAACTCCATCTAATTCCTAATAGTAGCCTCCAGTCCTGTGAACAGATAGACAGACACATATTATTTTGTTTTGACAGTTTGCAGCAAGATATTCCAACTCCTGTATGAGCAACAAGAGACTTGGGCAGAATCTTCCATGTAGTATGCAGCTCAAAAACGAATTCCCACATATAAACCAAGAGATAGAGAAGTATAGTTAGGGATGTGGCAAAAAAATAGGTGTGAGGAGCTGAGGAACCTTAATAATAATAACCTTAATAATCTTAGAAATATAGAGCTGGAAGGGACCCTGTGGATCATCAAGTCCAGCCCCTGTCAGGGAGGCACAGTGAAGAATCAAACTCTCAACCCCTGGCTCCACAGCCAGATACCTAAACTATTGAACTATGAACAATTGAATGAAAGACTCCAAGCATGTTGAGCAGCGGGTGGGGGGATTTGTCTGTATCTCAGCACCTGGAGTCAGTCAGTAGCTGAATGCAAATAGCAGGACTTTTTGAAAGGAACACTGGGAACTGCACGTGGATTGTGATTGTAACTTGTGAACATAAGACATACTGTTATAACACACCTGTGCATTGTTCTTGAACGTGCCCATATGCTTTCTTGTTTATGTTCACGTCTCTTCAAGAAACTACTTGGATGAGTAACTAAAAGTTTCAAACTAATAAGAAAAACGTCCAGTTGCCATGACTCAGCTTCCAGATAACCTCACCTGGATGACTGAGAATTTTCACAGATATAATGATGTTCACTGTTCACTGAGATGGAATGATGTGACTTCATGTTTTGCTGCATCCTTCCAGAAAATGTGGGGTTTGGAATGGCAGTGAGGATCCTTTAAGCAGGCCCTTTATTTTAAAGTGGAAGTTAAAAGATGGCTCTTCAGATGCCCTTAAATAAGGCAAACAGTGGCACCCTCTGCCCTAAAATTATAAATTATGTAATTTGATAGCTCTTTAAAAAAAAACTTTACCATAAAATGAATACCAGCAATATCAGACAGAGAGAAAAAAACAAACAAAAAGAAACAAAAATGTTGTGCTACCTTAAAGATTGCTTTAATATGAGCTTTCGTGGATCAAGTCTACTTCCTCAGACATTAGAAGGAAACTGTAAGACTTATATTTATACATGGCCCCATGACTAGGTGAGGATACAGATAATGGACAAAACGACAATAGTTTGCTAGTAAAGGAATGGGACCATCATTCTGTGAATAATTTCAGTTATCACTCTGCCAGTTTTCAAGGAAACAATAGCATAGTAGGCACAAGTGACAACCTGTGCCAATCAGTGTAGGATTTCTCAATTGATGATGAGTTAGAAAGCTTGGTTGATGTTTAATTCTTTTCAGTAGATCCCCAGTATCCATCTATAACTTATCTCAGCTATTTCTCTTTCAAGTTTAGTTCTGTAGTGTTGTTGTTGTTGTTGTTGTTTAAACACTTTCAGATCACACAAAGTGTCCAGGTAGATTGTAATGTTCTGAAACCATTTTTTGTGTGTTCCCATTTCTGATGTTAGATTTATGTCCATTTGAGTAGAGATGTCCATTAATTCTTTTGCATAGAGATATACATTGATTCTTTTGCAAAGATCATGCATGTCCCATATACTCCTTGCAACCATAGTTCTTCTTGTTTGTTCTTTCTTGTTTTGATTGCAGTGTTCCTGCAGATGTACCATCTTCTTTTTTAAACACGCATGGTTGCCTCTAGGTAGCAAGTAATATTTGAAAATATATTAAAACTCCAAAAGAATTAAACTTACTGTCCTTTCCATGATAAGCAATGCTTTAGAAACCATACCTGTAATACTGAATATAACTTGTATGTAACAATTTACTAAATATGTCTGGTAAATGAATAGTTTGAAATTCTGATATTTCTAGCACGAGCTAATACTAGTACTAAAAATATTACACTTATTGCACCAGTCAACTCAAGCTGCACATTTTAAGAGTATCTATATGCTCAGTTATGCGAATTCTTCTTGACTGCAGTGGTTTGACTTTGGTAGCAATTTTGTTTTGCTGCATTTTGACTGTGTTCCTGTGTTTCTGGTAGGAGGTGAGGCAACAAATGAACTTGGCAGAAGAGAACAAAACCAAATGAGTAATTAACTGACGCAATCCTTTGATTATTTTTCTCTCTCTTTCTCTCTCTTCCTCTCAAACTTTCCGGCACAGCTCGCTGCACTTGCAAGAGAAGAAACAGTAGAAGAAACTACTCAAGGTCAGCACAGGAAGTTAAAAGAATTTCAAGAAGACATTTTCTGCTCAAATTAAAGGATGTTATTCTCGAATCCTTCTTTTGTTCAGCTTACACGAAGGAAACTTTCCTGCATCAGTATTCCTGTGGGAACCTATTGACAACTAGCTGCAAGTGCTTGGGGTCTTGTTTCCCAGCTGTTTTTCTTGCTGGGTTTTATTCATCTGTCTGAGAAGAATATGAAGGAGCAAGTGATTATTTTCAGCCCTTTTTGAACTGTAGCATTATAATATTTGCAGATATGTTCTACTGAATTACTATATTTTTAAATGAAATGGTGGCACAGCACTTGAAACATCATGGTTTCTTTTAATTTGCTTTGGTCTTTTGAGATACTAAGACAGGTATTTGTTTACATAAGCTCTAGTTCTATGGCCGTGTAACTGACTGGATTTAAAGAGAAATACAATCTGCATATGACTTCATGAAGTACAAGTAAGCAATTTGGGAAGAGATTTCTCTCTTAACATTGTGCCACCAAGTTCTGTTTTTGTATAAGGGAAACAACATTGTTTAAATCAAAAGGAGTTCTAAAACACTATAAATCTAAATGTGAAACATGTCTTGGAAAAGAAATTACTTTTCAGTTGGACGGGGCGCTGTACAAGGAATGTTCACTCCACGTAATACAACATCTATAGCACCAAGTAAAGGTCTCAGCAATGAGCCAGGACAGAATAGCTGCTTCTTGAATAGTGCATTACAGGTAAGACGTTTGAAAGAATGTATGCATATTTTCTGTATATAATTTTTCCTTTCATTTTTTTCACCAGTGTTATTGCTAAGGTGCTTCTTTGAGAGCATGTAGACAACAGAATAAAAGTACAAATCTATTGGCCCCTATGAATTAATTTACTTGTAATTCAGTTGTAAGAGTCTCAGGTACAAGTAAATGTTTCCTATCTTGGATCTGAGTCCTAGCAAGTCCTAGTCTGCCATAAAAATGGTGCCATTTTGAAAGTAACTCAGGCAGTTTAAAAAAGTACCATCTCTAAATGTTTTGAGTAGGCTAAGTTAGAACAGGAAGACATTTAGGCAAGTTTATACTACTTCTGTGTGTTTTTTTACATTGTATTTTTTTTGCTACATTTTTCCATTTTTGGTTTTGTAAAGAAAGTTTCTTGTATAAGTTCATATATTTGTGTTTCAGAGTGGTAGCAAATATTACTTGGAAATCACGTAAGAGGACAAGATTGTTGGCAATAGAGTTAGATGTGAAATTGGGTCAGAGTAGTCTAGATATATAGTTTTCAAACAAGGTATATTGTGAAAGTTGTGCTCACTAGTGAGACCTGAGCATTTATTTTTATTATAGTTAATGTGAGTTAATGTCAGGTAATTTGTTTATAAACTTTTCGATTAACTGAATATTATGCTTAGTAGAAGTTAAGTGATACGTATTGTGCTACACTTAAAAAAGGAATTGTGAAACATTTGATCTAATTGTTTGTTCAAGACTCAGCAACATCAGTGAAAGAACTGGGATAGACTTTCCGTTGGTTTTATCTGCTATGTTTTGAGGTTGTTGGTAGAAGCACGTAGAGTAACTGGAAAGTTTCATCAGAGAAATGTGTTCCTGTTGTTTGGGAACAGAACTAGGAGAGGAGATATGGCTATTACTTGCTTCAGACCTGTGGATGGTGTCATACCAATTTTGATATGCCATTCCTGAGGAGACATTAGTGAAGAATGCATGTTTCATAGAGAACTGTTGAGCAAGAAGTACAACATGGTCAATCATTGGGTATAAAGTGATGAATAATTGAATCTCCTTGCTGGAATTGAATATTGTAAACATGATATGTTTTGGTAGCCAAGCTAGGTTTTTAACCCTCCTTGTAAGGTTCAGCGGAGCGCATTAAAAAAAACCCACTTATTATACAGTACTTATTATCAGTTTTTCTTTTTCCATGTTCTCTCCTTTGGATGCTTTGAGGAAACTGAGTACTTCCAGATGGATTCCTTCTAACACTGGGAATCAAAAGACATCATGCTGCTATTATGTTTTCCCCTCCCCCCAGCTGCAAATCAAAAAGATACGAAAAGCAGTGGGAAATGCAGGAGGATTTTAAGTGGCAGGCAGTGGGATCCATAGAATGCCATTAATTAGATGGGGCAATTACATAATGGAGGTCTCATCTGGAAGTGCCCTGTTTAATATAAACAAGTTGATAATGATTCCTCGTTTTAGAGAACTGGATCTCGATCAATAGCCAAGAAGAAAAGAGAGTAAATGTTAGTTTACCTTCCCTCAGTGAGAGGAATGTAGGCTGTCTTTGTTAACTCTATTAGCACATGTCCAGGACATTGAGTTATTTTATTTATAGTTGTAGTTGCATTTTTAAACTTACAAGTATTGAATATTATTTCTAAAAATAAACTGTGAAGAAACAGGCCCTCAGAGACCCTTTCCACAGAAGGTGATTCTGGGCTGCAGGAAAAGGAGCAGGAGTCCCCAGCTCTCCTGCAGACAGTGATTTGGTTCCATTGCAGCAAGGACAACAATTCCAGGCCCTCTTTGTAGTCAGTGATTTTGAATTGCTAGAACAGGGTCAGCAGGCAGCAGAGAGCAGGAAAGTGACCATGGATGGTAGTATGGATGGAAGGATTTGTGCCAATACTCAAAGAAGAAAGAGGTGTGTAGTGGTAGTAGGATACTCTCTACTGAAAGGGACAGAGGAAGCATTTGTGAACCTGACCATGTGTTTTGGGAAGTGTGCTGCCTCTCTGGGACAAAGATCCATGTTGTGACGGAGATCTTGCCAGGATCATCAAACCAATTACCATAATTCCTTTCTTCTGATTCACATGGGAATCAGATACTATCAAACATCCTTCAGCATATTGCAAGTGACTACAAGGCACTGAGTCTGAAGCTGAAGGACCTTGGGACACCTCTATTGTTGTTCTATCACTCTTTCTTGTCAAAGGTATGGCCCAGGAAGAGAGACAAGAATACTGGAAGCCAACAAGCGGTTGCTCAGATTATGTCAACATGAAAATTTTGGTTTCTTGGTTTGCGCTTCCATGAAGAAGGACTCCTGTCAAATGATGAGTTGTACCTTTTGAGAGTTGGGGAAAACAGTTTTATGAACTCTTGGTAAGCTGGTCAGGAGAGCTTTAAACTGATCTCTGCCAGAGCAAGTGATAATATTCCTGAGTTAAAGGAGTAGACTACTAGGATAAGAATGTCACTGATGCATCAGAAACTGGGATGGTGGTACAGGGACTCACCAATAGTAGGGAAAGATCAGCATTGAAGAGGATCAACCACTGTTTCAGACATTTCTATCTAGAGCATGTGAAACAGTGCTTGAACATTTAGCACAGCAAGGCGAATATGATTTAATAGGTGCTAAATAGAGATGGGGGGTATTTGTACACAAATATCCCCACGCAGCTGGAGTTAACAAGAGTCCGCCCCCTGAGGCCAGACTGTCCACTCATGTGTCTGCTGGCGGCGGCCTCACTCATCCTTCCAATCACTCCCGGAGCCCCGCTATCTTCCTGCTCAGCTAGCCACTCGGCAGCCATGCAAGGATACTTGTCCTCCCTCCCCTTGCCTGGAATGGCTAGCCAAGCAGGAAGAGAGCAGGGCTCTAGGAGTGATTGGAAGGATGAGTGAGGCCGCCGCTGCCAGACTCATGAGTGGACGGTTTGGCCCCAGGGGCAGACCCTTGTTAACTCCAGCTGCGCAGGGATATTCGTATTAGTATACGAATATGAATACCCCAATCTCTAGTGCTGAAACCTATTAAAACCTGGTGGAATGAGGCTCACGACTGCAATGAAGGGTTATACTGAAGGGTATAACATATTAAAAAAGAAAAGGCAAAACAGGAAAGGAAGAGGAATAGCATTGTACGTAACAGATATGTACCACCTTGAAGAGATCCATAAGTTGGATCATGGAAGGACTGTTGAGATCATCTGGGTAAAAATCAAAGAAGAAATAAAAAACAGTGAAATCACTGGGGGGTGGTCTACTACAGACCTCCTAACCATACTGACAGTCTACATCAGTGGTTCTCAACCTTGGGTTCCCAGGTGTTATTGGACTAAAACTCTCAGAAGCCTTCACCACTAGCTGTGCTGGCCAGGATTTCTGGTAGCTGTAGTCCAAAAACATCTGGGGACCCAAGGTTGGGTACCACTGATCTGGATCTGATGACCTCATATATATTCTCTCTCTCTCTGTCTGTGTGTGTGTGTGTGTGTGTGTGTGTGTGTGTTTGTTTGTGTAAAAAATATTCAAA
The DNA here is from genome assembly GCA_037013535.1 of Intellagama lesueurii. Classification (NCBI taxonomy): domain Eukaryota; kingdom Metazoa; phylum Chordata; class Lepidosauria; order Squamata; family Agamidae; genus Intellagama; species Intellagama lesueurii. Next base: position 153,498,514 of record JBAJHW010000003.1, on the reverse strand, counting down.
TAGAAGAGACATACTAATAATGGAAGATTCCATCTATCCTGATATCTACTGGAAGTTCAAATTTACCAAGACTGTAAGAGCCACCAAATTCCTCACTTACCTTGCAGAAAACTTTATCTTCTAGAAGATGGAAGAAGTGGCAAGAAAATCAACTGTCCGATCTGGTCCTGACTAGTAGGGAGGAACTGGTCAATAAGGTGGAAATAGTGGGTACTTTGGATGGAAGTGATCATGCCCTCTTGGGGTTTGTTATTCTGAAGAAAGGGAAAGGAGAGAATAGACATTCTCAACCTTTTTTTTTTTTTTTTTTTTTTTTTGGCCATGGCCATAAACAGAATAGAAAAGAAATATAAGCTGAATCAGGATTGTATAAGTTGCATAATGCACCTTCTACGGTGGTCTGTGAAGAATTGTTTCCAGTCTGTGGCTCCCTTCAAATGTTCCACAGACCCCTAGGTGGTCATATGGCCTTTGTTGAGAAAGACTATAACATGCACTCTTTAGGAAAGCTGATTTCAACATTTTAAAGAAAATATTGGGTGAGATCAAGCGGTCAGAAATACTCAAAGAAAAGGGAGTCCATGGTATATGAAAATTTCTTAAGACAAGGTGCTGAAGCCACAGTCCCAAACAATTCCTATGAGATGTAGGAGCAAAAAACCACAACCCAGTGCTATATTAGACTGTACCAATAGAAGTAGAGTGTCAAGTTCAAGGAAAATAATAGTACCACTCTACTCGGCTTTGGTCAGGCCTCACCTGGAATCCTGTGTTCAGTTCTGGGAGCCCCAGTTTAAGAAGGATATTGAGAACCTGGAACATGTCCAGAGAAGGGTGACCAGATGATACAAGATCTGATAACTTCAGTTCTGTGAAGAACCATTGATGAGGGTTCTGGGCTTGTTTAGCTTAGATAAGAGATAACTGAGAGATGACATGATAGCCATCTCCAAATGCTTTAAGGGCTGTCATGAGGAATGTAAAGCAAGCTTGGCTTCTCCAGCTCCAGAAGATAGGACTCGACACAATGGATGCAAATTACCGGAGAAGCGATTTTTATTAAACGTTAGGCAGAAATTCTTGACTATAAGAATTTGAGGTTTTAAATCAGAGATTAAATGGTCACCTGTCACAGTTGCTTTATCACTGGATTTTCTGCTTTTTGCAGAGAACTGGACCTGATGACATTTGGGGTCCCTTCCATCTCCACAATTCTGATTCTGTGACTTTATGAAGATGACATCCTTCAGTACTAGATGTTTACAATAAAGCAGCAATTTGAGTATATCTGAAATACAGAGTCATAACTCTTGGCAAGACTTTTAGTTTTCCATCTGCAGGGTTGCGTTGTTACATTCTGTCATCTCGGAACTGATTTATAGTAATGCTAACAGGGCTTTCAAAGTAAGTGAGGACCTGATCACATGAGGCAAATGTTCCCTAATTATACCCCACTTAAATTGTTACATAAATTTCCAGTCACATAATACACAGCCATTATCAAATTATTTCCCTGGCCACCGGTGTAACTGCGGTTTATTTCCCCTTTGCTGAGAGGGTTGTGTTATTTTGTTCTGATGATGTATTGGAACATTCTTTACTGGTATTGCATGTGTAAACGTCAATCCTGCCATGGAAAATGGAGAAGGAGCACCCCCCTCAAAGAAGCGTGCCCACCCCATGGGGCTCAGTGCAGGGGCAGCAACGGGTATGCCCGGCCTTTGCTGGTGGAGGGAGGGAGGGAGGAATGGGTTAGGGGCTTTAATTTTTTACTTCAATATAAAGTAAGGGGCTGCACTGCCCCAGGAGACAAGACAGAAAATAAATCGGTTCCACAGTGTAGCCAGCCATAACAGTTCAAATAGGAAATGAATTGGTAACATTAAAACAAATGGGAATGTTCGTCCAGGTATATATACCACGTAACCGTGATTCAGTACAACAGAGGTATGGAAAGTATAGTTAGAAGTGAGGAACATTTGCCTCGTGTGATCAGGCCCTGACATATTTAAGGAGTGGTTTTACCAGTACCACTCCCCCAGTGAGTTTCCATGGCTGAGCAGGGGTTCAAACCTTGGTCTCCAGAGTCCTAGTCTCTCACTCTGTTCACTACATCACACTGGGTATCCTGCAGGGTAAAGTGATGAAAATACATGCTGTAATAGAGGAAGGACTGTAGCTCAGTGGTAGAGTGCATGCTTTGTTGGCAAGGGTGTCAGGTTCAGTTTTCACCAGTGTCAAGTAGGACAGGTCCTCATGAAAAAGAAAAAGCTTGAGTTCAGCAGCCTTTTGGAGTTCTTTGAAAATGTGAGTAAACGTGGATAAAACTTCATGCCAAAGGCAACTTTTTAATTGATAAAAACTGTAATTTTTCATTCCAATTTTTTTTTTACAGGTCCTCTGGCATCTTGATATCTTCCGGCGCAGTTTTCGACAACTTACAACACACAAATGCATGGGAGATTCCTGTATATTTTGTGCCCTCAAAGTAAGTACTGCAGTTCACAGTGATAAGGGGCGGGGGACCACTTCCCAGTCAACATAGTGAGTACTTTATGGAAAATATTAGACTCCTCCCTCACAAAAAAAATATATTCTGTATGCAACTGGGAGAGAGAAAACCATAGATCCAACATAGTCACCAGAGGCACAGGTGGTCTTGTTGGCTCAGAGTATCTTTTATCAGCACATAAAGCAAAAATTTGTGGAATATCAGCCAATATCTTAACTTGGACAGATATAGCCTTGCAACTTTTGTTAAAGCTCCAGTAACCTTCCATTTGGATAATAATTTCAGTTTGAACTGTTGTAATGCATTTTATATGGAGCTGCCTTTGAAAATGGTATGGACACAGGGCCATATTAACCCATGGCTGGGCCCCTAGGCTTTCAGGTATTTCACGCCCCCTCCCCCACTTCAGTCTTTCACCCCACTACAGCTGACAGCTTGAGCCTTGTCAATTGATGGACCCCTAGTCCCTGCGGGCCCCTAGGCTTCAGTTTAGTCAGACTTATGAATAATACAGCCCAGTCCTTCAGTTGAACAGCTAGATTATTAACTGGGACTAGCCAATATATTGCACCTGTACTTTGAAAGCAGAATTGGCTACTAGTCAGCTTCTGAGGGTGAAGTGCTAGTTTTAACCTTTAAAGCTCTCTATGTCTTCTGGCCAGTCTATTTGTGGTATATACAGTTATTCAATAGCTCTGTGAATTGGTGGGAAGGAGCAGTAAAGCTGCAGATATTTAATAATATTCATTTTATGAATATAAAGTCTTTTTTAGGTTAAAGTTTAATTTTATGTTCTTTGGGAAGTGCTCTGTGCAGAAGCTTGGGAACACTTTTGCTGGCCTTTTAAGTAGTTCACAGAAGCTGACATTTTATGGAGGTTTTTAATTAGAGACTTAATGTCATAGTATACTATATTTTCATTATGTATTTCATAATATTGGTAACAAATAAAAACCCCAAAGGGAAGCAAGAGGTAGGACAGAATGAGAAGGAAGTTTTTTCTTCTCCTTTCTTTCTATGTGAATTCTTCATCTGGTCACTGAAGAAAAAAGGAAAGTGGTGCTACATTTAAAGAGTTGTTAGAAGACAGCATTGGACCTACTCTGAATCTTCTCACATAACATCTTTAGTGTGTTCAGTGTAAAAGGTTAGGGCATGAACATCTCCCACTCCCCTCCAGCCTCCAAACCATTGGATGGCTTGCCATGGGTCAAAAATGGGATGTGAGCTGTGGCCGAGCCAAGCAAAAGCCCCCGATCTCCTGGGTCATGTTGGTGACTGTGCATTGTTTTCTCTTGCCAGGAATTTTGTCTGGCAGCAGGAGGACAGCAAGCATGTGCAGCTTTCGTTTTGCACTAGTTTTTGAAACCCTTCAGTCCCACCCATAATCACAGTGCCTCCTCTCTCTTCCCCATTGTTCCTTTTGTACTGCTCTCTATCCTAGGGGTCCCATTTTGCTTGTAGAAACCCATTTGTTGCACCTGTACTACAGATTCATTTCACTCAACGAGAGTTTGCTGCATTGAAGATAGTTGTAGCAGAATATAGAGCAGCGATGGCGAACCTACGGCACGCGTGCCACAGCGGGCACGCGGAGTCCTTTCTGCCGGCACGCGAGCCATAGGTCGCCAGATAGCTACTCCCCCCACCCCCATCCCCACACGCAGCCAAACCTCAGGAGGCGGCTGCAGCCGGTGCTGGCGCTTCGGCAGGCGGATTCGGAGCAACTGGTGCTGGCAGCGGAGGGGGCACACCGCCCGCTGGTTTGTTTGTTTTTCCCCAGTTTGGGCACGCGAGCCCAAAAAGGTTCGCCACCACTGATATAGAGGGTGGAGTATTCCAAAGTGTTATGGATATATTTCAGTGTAAGAAGACTACAATCAGACTTATCCAACTAATTTTCCGGTACTACAGCTCTCAGAGTCCCATTAGTTGCATGACTAATCAATATGTTAATTTATCCACTTGTTTAGGTATAGACATCAGTATTATCTGAGTAACTAGTTTAGTAAAAGTAGAACTGCCAGAATCCTCCAGCCTCTATGTAAATTTCAGTGGTACTTGTACCAAATTCATCTCAGTACTATCTGTAACAGATTGATGTTTCTACTTCTTACTGTTTGGAGATCTTGCAAGGTAAGAGGATTACAATTCCCAGAATCTGCAGAAATAAATTACAGTACTTGGATTTTAAGTTTCAGATTTCCCTAGGTAGCAAAGACCAATTAAGAGCTAACCTATCCAGTTATTGCTATTGGGAAAACAATATTCTTTTCTTTAAGTTGGAGCATTAGTACTGTTATTGTGTTCCTGTTTTGTTTGTTTGTTTAGTCGTGTCCGACTCTTCGTGACCCCATGGACCAGAGCACGCCAGGCCCTCCTGTCTTCCACTGCCTCCCGAAGTTGGGTCAAATTCATGTTGGTTGCTTCGATGACACTGGCCAACCATCTCGTCCTCTGTCGTCCCCTTCTCCTCTTGCCTTCACACTTTCCCAACATCAGGGTCTTTTCCAGGGAGTCTTCTCTTCTCATGAGATGGCCAAAGTATTGGAGCCTCAACTTCAGGATCTGTCCTTCCAGTGAACACTCAGGGTTGATTTCCTTCAAAATGGATAGGTTTGTTCTCCTTGCAGTCCAGGGGACTCTCAAGAGTCTCCTCCAGCACCACAATTCAAAAGCATCAATTCTTCGGCGGTCAGCCTTCTTTATGGTCCAGCTCTCACTTCCATACATCACTACTGGAAAAACCATAGCTTTGACTATGCGGACCTTTGTCGGCAAGGTGATGTCTCTGCTTTTTAAGATGCTGTCTAGGTTTCTCATCGCTTTCCTCCCAAGAAGCAGGCGTCTTTTAATTTCGTGGATGCTGTCACCATCTGCAGTGATCGTGGAGCCCAGGAAGGTAAACTCTGTCACTGCCTCCATATCTTCCCCTTCTATTTGCCAGGAGGTGATGGGGCCCGTGGCCATGATCTTAGTTTTTTTTGATGTTGAGCTTCAGACCATTTTTTGCGCTCTCCTCTTTCACTCTCATTAAGAGGTTCTTTAATTCCTCCTCACTTTCTGCCATTAGAGTGGTATCATCTACATATCTGAGGTTGTTGATATTTCTTCCGGCAATCTTAATTCCGGCTTGGGATTCATCCAGTCCAGCCTTTCGCATGATGTATTCTGCATATAAGTTAAATAAGCAGGGGGACAATATACAGCCTTGTCGTACTCCTTTCCCAATTTTGAACCAATCAGTTGTTCCATATCCAGTTCTCACTGTTGCTTCCTGTCCCACATATAGATTTCTCAGGAGATGGATAAGGTGGTCAGGCACTCCCATTTCTTTAAGAACTTGCCATAGTTTGCTGTGGTCCACACAGTCAAAGGCTTTTGCGTAGTCAATGAAGCAGAAGTAGATGTTTTTCTGGAACTCTCTGGCTTTCTCCATAATCCAGCGCATGTTAGCAATTTGGTCTCTAGTTCCTCTGCCCCTTCGAAATCCAGCTTGTACTTCTGGGAGTTCTTGGTCCACATACTGCTGAAGCCTACCTTGGAGGATTTTGAGCATAACCTTGCTAGCGTGTGAAATGAGTGCAATTGTACGGTAGTTGGAGCATTCTTTAGCACTTCCCTTCTTTGGGATTGGGATGTAGACTGATCTTTTCCAATCCTCTGGCCACTGCTGAGTTTTCCAAACTTGCTGGCATATTGAGTGTAGCACCTTAACAGCATCATCTTTTAAGATTTTAAATAGTTCCACTGGAATGCCATCTCCTCCACTGGCCTTGTTGTTAGTCATGCTTTCTAAGGCCCAGTTGACTTCGCTCTCCAGGATGTCTGGCTCAAGGTCAGCAACCACACTATCTGGGTTGTCCGGGACATCCAGATCTTTCTGGTATAATTCCTCTGTGTATTCTTGCCACCTCTTCTTGATATCTTCTGCTTCTGTTAGGTCCCTACCATTTTTGTCCTTTATCATGTCCATCTTTGCACAAAATGTTCCTTTAATGGCTCCAATTTTCTTGAACAGATCTCTGGTTTTTCCCTTTCTATTGTTTTCCTCTATATCTTTGCATTGTTCATTTAAGAAGGCCCTCTTGTCTCTCCTTGCTATTCTTTGGAAGTCCGCATTCAATTTTCTGTAACTTTCCCTATCTCCCTTGCATTTTGTTTCCCTTCTCTTCTCTGCTATTTGTAAGGCCTCGTTGGACAGCCACTTTGTTTTCTTGCATTTCCTTTTCTTTGGGATGGTTTTTGTTGCTGCCTCCTGTACAATGTTACGAGCCTCCATCCATAGTTCTTCAGGCACTCTGTCCACCAAATCTAGTTCCTTAAATCTGTTCTTCACTTCCACTGTGTACTCATAAGGGATTTGGTTTAGATTATACCTGGCTAGCCCAGTGGTTTTTCCTACTTTCTTCAGTTTAAGCTTGAATTTTGCTATAAGAAGCTGATGGTCAGAGCCACAATCAGCTCCAGGTCTTGTTTTTGCTGACTGTATAGAGCTTCTCCATCTTTGGCTGCAGAGAATATAATCAATCTGATTTCGGTACTGCCCATTTGGTGATGTCCATGCGTAGAGTCGCCTCTTGTGTTGTTGGAAAAGAGTGTTTGTGATGACCAGCTTGTTCTCTTGACAGAACTCTATTAGCCTTTGCCCTGCTTCGTTCTGAACTCCAAGGCCAAACTTACCTGTTGTTCCTTTTATCTCTTGACTCCCTACTTTAGCATTCCAGTCCCCTAGAATGAGAAGAACATCTTTCTTTGGTGTCAGTTCTAGAAGGTGTTGTAGGTCTTCATAGAATTGGTCAATTTCAGCCTCTTCAGCATCGGTGGTTGGTGCATAAACTTGGATTACTGTGATGTTGAAAGGTCTGCCTTGGATTCGTATTGAAATCATTCTATCATTTTTGAGATTGTATCCCAATACAGCTTTCCCCACTCTTTTGTTGACTATGAGGGCTACTCCATTTCTTCTACGGGATTCTTGCCCACAATAGTAGATATGGTAATCATCTGAATTGAATTCGCCCATTCCCGTCCATTTTAGTTCACTGACGCCCAGGATGTCAATGTTGATTCTTGCCATCTCCTGTTTGACCACATCCAACTTACCAAGGTTCATAGATCTTACATTCCAGGTTCCTATGCAGTATTCTTCTTTGCAGCATCGGACTTTCCTTTCACTTCCAGGCGCGTCCACAGCTGAGCGTCCTTTCGGCTTTGGCCCAACCACTTCATTAGCTCTGGAGCTACTTGTCCTTGTCCTCCGCTCTTCCTCAGTAGCATGTTGGACGCCTTCCGACCTGAGGGGCCCATCTTCCAGCGTCATATCTTTTAGCCTTTTGTTTCTGTTCATGGGGTTTTCTTGGCAAAGTTACTGGAGTGGCTTGCCAGTTCCTGCTCCAAGTGGATCGCGTTTAGTCAGAACTCTCCACTATGACCTGTCCGTCTTGGGTGTCCCTGCACGGCATAGCCCATAGCTTCTCTGAATTACTCAAGCCCCTTCGCCACGACAAGGCAGCAATCCGTGAAGGGGCATTGTGTTCCTACTTCATACTATTTAGTATATCTGAGAGTTGTGGTTGGAGAACTTACAACTCCCAGAATCAGCCAGCCACAGTGTGGTCATTTGAGATACCACATACACAGTTTATTTAAGATGGGATCTCAGTAGTACTTAAGCAAAATTTCATGTTTGTAGCTCTTACCATTTTGGAGATCTTTTGAGGCAGGAGAACTGAATCCCTGTAGGTTGTTTCTTCAGGCTAAAATTGCCTGAATTCCCCAGCTGACTTGGCCAGTTAGTATATCACCTATCCAGGTTGTTCATCTGTGAAATTATGAGTATTTAACATAAATTTTGTAGTTTCAGTAATTTGGATTATAACTCCCAAAATTCCTCAACAACATTACCAGTTGAGGTATAAACTTCCCAGTTATATAGATTGGGACTCAGTAATATCTGAGCAAAATCTTATGTTTGCTGGCTTTGCCATTTCAGTGATGGGATTGCAAATGCCATAATCTCCTAGCCTTCCTAGCCATTGGAGACATAAGACAGCCTGTTCTTTAAGTAAAGACTTATTTAAGTTGAATATCTGTGCAAGTTTTCATGTTTCTAGCTTTTATCATTGCTGAGATCTTACTGAAAAGGCATAATGCCTAAGTCTCCTGAGCTCGAGTCCAGCACTCTGTCCATGAGGACATACTGACTCTTAAAAATATAGTACTCTACTGAAGTATTGGTGCTGTGTTCCACAGTGTTACATTCTTCTGTCCATGTAGATGAATCAACAGTGTGTGTTAGTGAATAAAATGTTAAATTCAATCTAACATTAGCTCATTATCCAAAGAAATTCATGCACATATTGCAATTTATGTTAACAAACTTCAGCCGTAGCTTTGGCAAACAGTTGTAGCTGGTAGTGATTTGTGTATCAAAGTTTCTCTTTTATTTCAGGCAAGCTATTTAGAGGTTGTAGAATGCAGCGGCGCTTAAACAAGAGAACAGTTTTCTGTTGCTGTTGTCAAGGGCCAGGCCTAGGGGGCTGACAAGTTGGACCTTTGACCTGGGCACCAAGTTGAAGCGGGACCCAAACTGAAGCTAGTGGTGGTGTTTGTTAAGTGCACTATTTGCATGGAGTAGAAAGGACAAAAAGCAGTGTCTTAACATTTTTAAAGCTTCACAAGTTTGTGCTACCCCACAGTAATGGACAGTGTTGTCCCCCATTTCTGGGTTGATTCCCTTCAATCTGGATAGAAATCAGCAGAACATGGATTGTCTTTGAGGTGAGATCACCGGAACCTAAACATTACAAATACTATTCAAAAGGACTGGAAAGAAAGAGAGAGGGAGAAAGATTTCATATATATGTAAAATAAACACTTAATAGGCTGATGAGGGAATGGAAAGCTGTCTTTGTGGAAGGCACTATTATCCTAGAGTGAACCTAGGAGTTTAGATCGGCTGTGCATAATCCTTGAATTTTTCTTCCATTTCATCTAATGTTTGTACTATTTTTTGAGTTGGTTTTTCTCTGCTCAGGGAAAGGGAGGGAGGGAATTGGCCTATGGTGCTAAGCATGCAACAGAGGGTTTGTTTGCCTTCCAGAGATTATAGTGCCAGGATGTAGGACACAAGAGTATTTTGTTCTTGGTTGAGAAGAATGCAGCATTGATTTTTAGATTCTGCTAGTGTTTCTGTATTAGACATTTTCAAGGGAGTAGCTGAGTTAATCTGTTGCAACAAAAGAACAGAGAATCATGTGGTCCATTAGAAGCAAAGGTGTTAAGAGTTTTATTTGCCATATACTTCTGTATGCTGCAGAAATATATATACATCTTCAGATGTATTTGTATTAGAAGTTTCCCATATGAATTAAAATCAGGATTAACTTTCTGAATAGAAAGGGTGTCTTCTGAGGTCAAAGACAAGGCAGACATGACACAAACTGTTTAGATTAGCAATAAGGATTAAAAAATTCTTTTCCGGTTTTGGTGAGGAAGTCCATGTTGTGAAAAGAAAAAAGAAAAACATGTCTCTTTTTACACACCACCCTTTATTGTCAACAGCTAAAAGCTCTATTTTGGTTTTTAAGATTCCCACAGCCACAACCAATGTATTCCCTGTGTCCTTCTGCTATTATTACTGTTGTTGCTATTAAACTTTTGACCCACCATTTATATAAGGAGAATATATATATTATAAATAGAGCAGAGAAGATATATTTTTTTAAATGATATATATCTTGCAAAAGGGGAATACATGATACAATACAATTTTTTTAAATATAACAAAATATAACAAAAATGTAAATGGCAAATAGAATCATAACTCAAATATACAGTGTAACCCACCACCATCGGGAGTATAAATTTATCAATATATTCTCATCTATATGTTTCATCTTAATTTATATCATATGCCTTGTCTCTTTCCAAAAATATAATTCTTGTGTTGGGGTATAATGTATATTCTATATAAGTGTTCCAGATCCCATTATTTATTTTATTTATTTATTTATTACATTTATAGCCCGCCCATCTAGTCATATAGACTACTCTGGGCGGGTAACAACATATCATGTAACAATTTAACAATTTAAAATCATAACAATATATTACTAAATAAACAATGATCCAAGATGGGAGAAAACACAAAATAACAAAAATTCAGACGGTGGGTGGAGGGAAGGCTTGCTTAAACAGCCAGGTTTTCAGTTGGCATTTAAAGATGCCCAGCGACGGGGCCATGCGAATCTCAGAAGGGAGGCTGTTCCAAAGACGAGGAGCCACTGCCGAGAAGGCCCGGTTTCTTGTTTTTTCCTTCTGGGCCTCCCTCGGCGTTAGGCTCCTCAGCCTCACCTCCTGGCTAGATCGGGTGATACGGGTAGATCTAGGTGGGAGAAGGCGTTCCGTCAGGTAGCGAGGCCCTAAACCGTTTAGGGCTTTATACGTAAGCATTAAAACTTTGAAATCTACGCGGAACCGAACGGGCAGCCAATGCAAGGCGGCCAGAGTGGGAGTAATATGTTGATGTTTCCTTACCCCACCTTACCATTAAAACTATGTTCTTTCAATAATTCTTTTCTAACTTTCAATTCACAAGCTGATTTATTGTATATAGCTAGATTCCACATCTCTATACCCAGGGCTTGAAATTTTTTAGAATGTCTCACCAGTCAGTCAAAAATTTCACCAGTCAGCATGACTGGACTATAGCCTTGCAATTTATGTTAACAAATTTAAACTAGGCACTTGTTCACTTTTATTTTTATGTAACAATGCGTACAAACCCAAAATAAATTGTATTACGTACATGGTATTCGCCTATGTCTTCTTAGGGGAAGAAAGGAGGTGTATAAATATTTTAAATTAAATAATAAATAAATTAATTAATAAGTAGATCTTGGTGCAGTTCTCCAGTGGTGGAAAGGTAGGGAGCTGGCTTTGTCGCTTGTATGCCTTTAAAAAGTTTTTTTCATTGTTCTTTGTCTTTTCCTTTGCCTTTTGCTTTTCGGTTTGCTTGGTTGAGGGTGGGGGAATTCGAATTTCCCACCATTTCCTGCCTTGGACTGCAATTCCCAGAAGCCTTCACCACCAGCTATGCTGATTCCCAATCTAGGGTCCCCCCAGGTGTTTTTGGACTGGAATTCCCAGAAGCTTTCACCACCAGCTATGCTGATTCCTAATCTAGGCCCCCCCCCCCCGGTGTTTTTGGATTGGAATTCTCAGAAGCTTTCACCACCAGCTGTGCTAATTCCCAATGTAGGACCCCCCAGGTGTTCTTCGACTGCAATTCCCAGAAGTCTTCACCAGCAGTTGGCCAGCACAAGAACCAATCCAAGGACACCTGGGTGACCCAAGATTGGGAATCACTGATTTATACCCTCAGACTTGGGTTGCTTTATTACCTGTGTGCCTGTGGGGTCATGAAGCTTGTATTTTGAATGCCTTTCTTTTGAATGTCTCCAGCAAAAATAAAACTGAAAGCAAAAGCGCCTGGCCTCTTAAGGAGCCACGGTTCCCTCCCACCCCAGGATGTGTCCTCGTTTGGTTGAAATTGGGAGCAGGGAATCTCCATATTCTCCAGCATGGGACTACTCTACATTCTCCTGCAGAGCTATATCTCGATGTGCCACTCAAAGTCTGTTCTCGCGAGAAGAGGGCAGTTTTCCTTTTGCAATGGGAGGGGGAGGGGAGGACTGCAGGATTAGAGAGAAAGAGACAGGTGGAGGGGAAGGAGGCAGGGAGGGAGGGAGCTGTGACTCGTCGAGCAGCATTTTTCACTCGTCACAGACAAGTGGACAAGTGCATTTTTCAAGCCCTGTCTATACCATTTTTCCAATATCAATTGATTATTATTTTTCCAATTCCTTGCAAATATCAATCTAGCTGCTGTTAACATAATAACAGTCAGTTCAATTTTTCCCCTATCTAATTGACTGTTTCCAAATATATTTAACAACGCTAACATTGGACATCTTTGTATATCAGTCCCAATAATTTCTTTAATCTCATTAAATATAATCATCCATTCCTTCTGTCTCTCTTCACATGCCCACCACATATGATAGTATGTTCCCTTCTTTTTTTCATCTCCAACGTATAGATGATAACTGTTTATTCAATGTATTCAATTTCATTGGTGTTAAATGCCATCTCCATATTACTTTATAACAGTTTTCCTTTACCCTAACTGACATATTTTTCATTATTCTTTTTCCCCAGATCCTCTTATATAAACCTTTTTTCACATAAGTTTATCTACGTTATAGGTATTCTGTAACATAGTTATCTGCACAGTTGTAAAAAAAATCCAATTTTTTAGCTGTTTGCAATTTTTACCATTGTTTTCTGAATACACAAAAATACATGGGATTTTAAAAAAAAATCAGATCTATTGATTACTGCTACTGGGAGAGACAGACAGGGACAAGAGACAGAGACAGACATGCACACATTTGGAAAACTGGTAATTCCTTCCATTAAAGGGACATTGGAATTCATGAGGATTCTTTACTAAGTAGAGATGGACACAAACTGCTTGTTTGGTGGTTCGGCCTAGTTCATTTCCCATCACAACACGTGTTTGACAATTTGGCACCCACTCAGAAGTAGCTCTCAGAGGAGGTGGGGCAGGGAAGCTAGAATGCTGCTTCCGAGCAGGCACCCACTGGAGGGGGTAGGGTGCGAACCAATGAACACCTGTTGTGGCAATAAACGAACCAGGCTGAATCAGCCATTCATGCCCATTTCTAATACTAAGATTCGCTTAAGTAAGCCCAGTGGGTCAATTTCCCTATAAGTTCCATTAATTCAAATGGGTCTCCTCTAGTTGTGACTTACTGTGCTTAAGTAAGTCACAACTAGAGCAGGCCTATTTGAATCTGTGGAACTTACAAAGGAGTTGACTTATCAAATCTCCAGTTCAGTGGGCCTACTCTAGTGTGACTTGTTATTCTAAGCAACAGCCAGTATAGCCATCCATTTCAGAGAATATGATCAATGTAATTTATATTCTTTGCCTCTGGCAGGAGTCATTGGAAATTCTGTAATTATTCTGTAATAAAAACAAACTTTTATCTCTTTTCACCCTCCTTAGGGTATCTTTAACCAGTTCCAGTGCAGCAGTGAGAAAGTGTTACCTTCTGATGCTCTTCGTAGTGCACTTGCAAAGACTTTTCAAGATGAGCAGCGTTTCCAACTGGGCATAATGGATGATGCTGCTGAATGCTTTGTGAGTGTGACATCTGTGGAAATGGTCGCATGTCCTTGCAAAATAAGTAAAAATGCCTCACCTTGCTAAATGGTGACTAACAGATACAGTACAGTAGCTTTCAACAAAGAAAATATTGTTCCTTATTAATATGAGTTAAAAATGTGTATTTGGGTGAAGACAGAAGGAAGGAAAAGAACAATGTTCAACTTGTTCCAGTAGTAAAAATCTCTGCCAGATCACTACTGGCAGTGCCAATACCAGCAGTAGGGATCTCTCAGCAGTTTCTTTACTATTAAAGGCTCCCTGCCCCACCCTTCCAAAGGCTTCCCCAGGGCTAAAGGAAGCCCTAGGGAGCCTCAGAACCTGAAAGTGAGTGATAGGAAACTTTCTATTAATTTAAATTTTTCCAGTGCCCATTTGAATCAATAGAACTTACAGTGGAGTTGAGTCACCAGTTAGTGCTCTAGCACTGGAGGCATCCAAGAGACAGACAGCCGTCTGTCACATATTCTTTACCTTGGATTCCTGGATTGAGCAGGGGTTTGGACTTGATGACCTTACAGGCCCCTTCCAAGTCTATGATTCTATTATCAATGGGCCTACTCTAGTGCAATTTACTTTGCAAAAGCCATTGGATTTCTTGAGTGATCTGGGCAGTGTACTTTCTACATAAATGTAGAGTAAATTCTATAGCCTGTTACAGGGTGTCTGCATGTTCATTTTATTAAGAAGAGAAGATGGCATGCCTGGCATAAGCAAACATGTTTCCTCACAATATGTGATGATTTTAAGTCTTGCAAACTGATGGGCTGGCATAAGTGTTCAAGATTAGTGGTAGTTAAGGTTGACTCCTTATGAAAACTTAGTATCTTTATTGGTTCCCTTTACCAGATGCTAAGCCAGTATTGTAGTTGATTTACAAATCATTGAACAGAAGGTAGTAAGGCTGTACAAGGTCAATAAGCAGATAGCTATACTATGCCTGTCAGTCTGTGTCAGCCCACTATTTAGACACTGTACTGCACTTGAGCCAATCCCACTAACATCTGAGTGAAAACTAAGAATCAGAAGACCTGAAGATTTTATTTTAAATTTATAGAAAGTTAATAGGTTAAACACCCAGTGTTGTAGAGACATAATAGTTAATATCAAAAACAATGGTTTCTCCTTAGTTTTAGAATGCATCAGAGAAAAACTGCACCTGATCCTAAAATGCCACTTTTCATTAATTCACTAATTACTGTTATTTTCCTTTGATCTCTTCCTGGATATAGGAAAACCTCTTAATGAGGATTCATTTCCACATTGCAGATGAGTCTAAAGAAGACATCTGTACTGCCCCACACTGCATTTCCCACCAAAAGTTTGCAATGACCTTATTTGAGCAGGTATGACACCAATCCATTCCACCCTAATTTAGTCATGTGATGAAAAAATAACAGATGTGGAAATGTGCATCTTTTTGATTTAACAGTCTTTTATTTTATTTAGTGTGTCTGTACCAGTTGTGGTGCTACTTCTGACCCATTGCCCTTTATCCAGATGGTGCATTATATCTCAACCACTTCACTCTGGTGAGTTTGTGATTTTTTTGCATGAGAAAACAAAAACCTCTTTGTTCCAGTCTTTTCTCTCTATGGCTGCATAACTGAATAGGGGATGCTCTCAAAAATCATTAGCCGGTTCCAGACATAATTTATACCTAACCCCTCATTTATTAATTTTTTTACAAATGCATGTGTATTGACTACTGGAGCAGGGGAACGTGAGCTTGTTACATGACGCAGGTGCTGTTGCTGCTTGCCTAAAAGTAATGCAATCAGTTATAAGCTGTTGATGACTGCTGTCTAAGAAATCAATTTATTTGCCTGTTGCAGAAAACACATTTTGAAATATAAGGTCCTTTACTGTGTTGTGAACAGATATACAAGTCAGAGGAATTAAAATGTGAACTGAGTAAACAGTTTTATGTGTATCTATTTTTTATAATGAGCTGCATTTCAAGATGAAACATACTGCATAACTCACGCTCCAAAATTATTTGTAGCATTAAAACAGAATTAATAATTCAGCTATAAAATCAGAAAATATTAAAAGAAGCCAATAAAACAAACTCACAATGAAACAGGAATTGAAATAAATAAATCAAATACTGATAGATCAAGTGTGAATTAATTCTCTGATTTAAAAATCTGCTGAAGTCTGGGGAGGAAGTTTCAAATTCAGGACACCACAACTGGTGATCTGCTTTTTTTATATTTCTATTGTGTTGCAGAAGTTGTTTGTGCTTTAAAAAATTATAACAGATAAATGCAGTAATTTTAATTAAAAATGCAGATTAAACCCTTCCATAGTCATCTGCTCAGAGTAGATCCATTAAAATCATGACTAGTTTAAGTCTAATTCAGGTTAGTAAATCTACTGTTTGTTACCAAGTTTTGATCAAAACCAGTGTATTTTACGTGTTCAGTTTTATAATGTTTTCCTATATGTATAAAAGCATAAGACCCCCTCTTCTGATCCATTCTTTTCTCCTATCTGTTGGCTTACCATTTAGATTGTAAATATGTTGAAGACAAGTTTTGCTTGACTTGTTTTCTAAAGCTGTATGCAATCTAAATAACAACAAAAAATCTTCAGAAAACCAAAACTGGAAATGAAACATAGAAAGTCACATATATATTGTCACAAATATCAACTAGTTTTTCTATACCATTTGCAGGATATAAGGCAGTAGAATATTGCTATCAACACAGAGGGAATGAGAAGTGTGCCAGATATTAAGGTTTCATGCCATCCCCACTTTAGATTCTGAGTCAGAAGTTTCATGCAGAGGTTTCTGTTCAACTGCAAAATTTGTTCTTAAACTCCAGGCTGGCACAACAAATTTTAAGGTACATAGGTTGAAATCCTGTCGCTTTGTTACACACAGAAAAAGCAAATGGTGTAACATTCCCTTACTCCTAGCCAGCAATTAATTAATTTCTGCTGTGATTCTTAGGGACTCCTGCTGGCCTGGTGCATACTCTAGAATCCCAGCATGGGCTCATTAATTGCCGGCTAGAAGTGAATGAATATTACACTGTTTGCCTTCCCCATGCACAAAAAAGTAACAGAATTTCAGCAATTGTTTTGATTGAAGTGCTCTTTAAGCTGCAAGTGTAATTTCGTTTGTAACAATGTTCTGTACTTTTTTTTTAACTTAAAGCAATCAGGCAATTTGTATGCTTGAACGACGAGAGAAACCCACTCCAGATATGTTTGGAGAGTTGCTGCAAAATGCCAGTACCATGGGTGACTTGAGAAACTGCCCGGTTTGTATATATTCTTTGCCTTAAATTGAAGCTGTAGACTGATTAGGGGAAACTTTATCTATTGAAATTTGTATCTGAATTGTTGTTGTTTAGTCATTAAGTCGTGTTTGACTCTTCGTGACCCCATGGACCAGAGCACGCCAGGCCCTCCTGTCTTCCACTGCCTCCTGGAGTTGGGTCAAATTCATGTTGGTAGTTTTGATGCCACTGTCCAACCATCTCGTCCTCTGTCGTCCCCTTCTCCTCTTGCCTTCACACTTTCCCAACATCAGGGTGTTTTCCAGGGAGTCTTCTCTTCTCATTAGATGGCCAAAGTATTGGAGCCTCAGCTTCAGGATCTGTCCTTCCAGTGTATCTGAATACAGACCCTTTTAGTATTCAGTTCATCAACATATTTAAAATAGCAGGAATACTTATCGGTAGATAGCTCTGAAGTTTGGCTTAACTGGGGAGATCTTAGCCCCAGCCATATATATGTTGAAGAGTTAAGGCCACTTTGTAATTCTCTAAGAATTGTCAGTTATACTATATGTTTGGATGATATTTTTTTACTTCTTTCTTCCCAGGTATCTTTAAATTTGCTTATATGCCGTACTATTTGGCAAACAGGAAAGAGAGCACAATTAATATGCATAATCAATGACTTTCCTTTATCAGAAAGTCTCTGTGTTAAAAATTAGGCCAACAAAGGCTACAGCCTTGTTTCTGGTATCTCTTGCATTCTGACTGTATATCTTCAGTAGTTTTTCACATCAACAGCCACTTGACCAAGCAGAACGGAAGCCTTTGGCTGATGATGTGTTGCAGCATAGCCGGTGAAATAGGAGAGCAATAAATCTTCCATTCTCATTGACTCCCTGAATGCATAATCATAGTTCCCTCACATAATCATGTTTGACTATAACATAAACACTGTGAAATATTAAAAGAAAATGAGAAGGCCTGTTCTTAGCCCTTAATAGCAATTTTTAAGTTTTATTATGGGTCTCCCTTTATTTATTTGGGAAAGATCTTCCGTCCATCTTATTTTGCATATCATTTTATAGTGAGAGAATTTCAAACAAGAGGGAAGCATAGGTTAATTTTGAAAAATATTTTGACCCTTTTACTGCCTTGATTAAT
Source organism: Intellagama lesueurii (assembly GCA_037013535.1). NCBI lineage: Eukaryota > Metazoa > Chordata > Lepidosauria > Squamata > Agamidae > Intellagama > Intellagama lesueurii. The sequence goes on along the minus strand of JBAJHW010000003.1, from coordinate 153,480,351 downwards.
GTACCCCTATGCAAAATTACATTATTGGTGCTTTTAAAGTGTTCTTGCATATGTCCATTGTGGAGCAGTGTGCAAGTATGTTAATGAGAAAAGATAATACACATATTTTTAAAGAAATTTACTGATTAAAAAGCCTAAGAATGTATTATACTAATAATAAAATAAAAGAGGCTAGTCTTGTTTCCCAAAGAGAACCATAAAATGCCATAGCTTTAACCATATTAATTTTCCTACTGCTATCTTTACATCTTTCTTGCATAATTTCAGTATACTGAAATAATTTTCTTCATAGCCTGTAAATATTTGGAAGAGTTTATTCTGTGCCTTCTGTACTCGTGCTTATTACTGCTATTTGAGTCAGTTACATTTCAAGATATTTCTGTCTAAAGTTAAGAGGCTAGGAGGTGGTTTGGGAGCATACTGTTCAATTGGAAGTTGTATTTCATTCAGTTTTAGGTATTCAATTAGAGCTTCCTTTTGAATGTTTCCAGAGCAACTGTGGGGAAAAAATTCGTATTCGCCGCGTGCTAATGAACTCTCCCCAGATTATCACCATTGGACTGGTGTGGGACTCAGATCACTCAGATCTGGCTGAGGATGTCATTCACAGCCTGGGCACCTGCCTTAAACTAGGAGATGTGAGTTTTATATCTTATAGCAATATGTGCCTCTCCTACATATGTTTATATCACTGTTTTTCAATTTCCTCTTTCTTTTTAATGTTAAAGGGAGTCGAAAATACATAAACAGGGCATTGTCTTAAGCTTAAAGAGATGGTCTTCAATAGCTTTCAGCTTTAAAAAGTGCAGTATTGTGATTATTCTCTCCTCTTCTAAAGCTTTTCTTCAGAGTAACTGACGACAGAGCAAAACAGTGTGAACTGTATTTGGTTGGAATGATCTGTTACTATGGAAAACATTATTCCACTTTCTTCTTCCAAACAAAGATTCGCAAATGGATGTACTTTGATGATGCCCATGTCAAAGAGGTAAGAAAAGCAGAATTTTTAAAAACATTTGTAAAATGTTGACAGGTGACAATGTAGCTATATCTGGCGCTCTGTCCCCTAAAAGTTTTTACATAATTTTAAAATGAGTATTCACACTTCAGCTCATCACTTTTTACAACATAACCTTCTTTTTTGCAACTTGAAGTGCTAGACATTTTGGCCATCAGATGACATTACTTGAAGGGAATGTTTTCCAGTAATTGAAAATTTCCTCTTCCTGTTCCACAGCTTCCACGCAATGGAATGGATTCCTCGCAAGTCAGACAAGTTGTAGGACAGAAGGAGGATGTTATCAATTACTAAAAAACTCCCTCTACTTCTGATGTTATCACCGTTCTGCAAGTGTGACTTGGGCAACATAATTTTGGCCAATTATATATATATTTTAACAAAAGTGTGGGTGCGGGTGTGGCCATGTGTGTTAATCCTGCTTTTTGAGATGTTTGCCTTAATGACTGTGGAAAAGTGATGTTTGGAATTCTCTGTGTACAAAGTTGGTGGTGGTGGTATTTCAGCAGCAGATAATATTATGTTTTTAAGGTGTTGTTAATGAACTTACATGCTGTGAAAATCTGTTTCAGCACATTCATTCTGATGCATATTAATTGTTTCATCTTAGAAGCATGAGGTTGTTTTTCTCCTTACACCTAGCCTCTTGAGCATTTTGGGGGGTGGGGTAGGAGGGAATGGGATCCATTGGTAGTACTAATTTATAATAATTGTCAATACAGTGGTACCTCAGTTTATAAATTTAATGTGTTCTCCAGGACATTTCATATTGCAAAAAATTCGTAAACCGAAACGCGGTTTCCCATAGGAACACATTGAAAACCAATTAATCCGTTCCGGAGGTCAGAAAAAAGTCTTTTATCTGTTCAAAACTCTTTATAAAGTGTACTTTAAAGGCAGAAAAGGCATGCAAATGACGAAGCTCAGCTCCCTACCTTTCCACCGCTTGAGACATGCACCAAAAAAGTTCCAAAAAGTCCCAAAACCGCTGCAAAAAAATTCCAGAATGTCTCCAAAACTCGATGCAAAAACCGCTCCAACACCTCCACACTCGATGCCACATGCTACCCATAGACTCCAGCATGCACCGGGGGGGGGCGCTATAAACCTCCCAGGTGCAATGCATCCTGGGGAAACTTGCTTCATATTGCGAAAAAAATTCGTAAGCCAAGGCATTATTTTCAATGGATTTTCATTCGTAAACCAAAAATTACGTTAACCGAGGTACCGCTGTAAAAGGTTGTATCCAATGGAATCTTTCCACCAGTACAACAAATATAGCTAACTGAATTTGCATTGCAGGGCATGCAATGAAGAAAACGTTTTCAGATGTGAATTATTTTCCTCTGTTTAATTTTTACATGGAGCATTAAATAGTCCTTCAGAAAAGATAAACAAGTATTATTTTAAATGCTACAATGCAATGTAAGTTCAACCTAAACCTAGGATGACCAGCAAAGTGTAAAATAAATCATCACTTTAACTTAAATCAGGTAGTAGCTTCTAAGATATTTTCTTTTTACTATTTGCAAAAATTTCAGATAGGCCCCAAATGGAAAGATGTTGTGACCAAGTGCATTAAAGGGCATTATCAGCCATTGCTACTGCTTTATGCAGATCCAAGAGGAACTCCAGTATCAACACAAGACCTGCCCACACAGGTAGATCTGAAGCAATATAGCAGGACATACTATGATAGTGAAGACTCAGGTAATATTTTTGAACTCTTCCATTTCTGAGTTTTTTCTGTATTTTTGTCAGTACTCAAAAGATGAATCATGTATAGATTGTTAGTACCAGCAATGAACAATGCCTATAGAAACCTTGGAAACCACAGGAATGGCAATTAAATCCTAGTGGTCAGAAGAGTGAGTTTCGGTGTTCTGCAACACCTTTCTCTGTCCTCGTGACTAACAGCAGAGTAAATTAAATTAGTGAACAAGCTTCCTTAATCACTTGCTTCCAATATTCTGAATTCACAAGTTACAAAGCACTTAAATGTGGTGTGTGGTTTGGGGTATTTTGTCTGCTGATGTTGTATTTGGTAGGAGGGTTTGGTAGGAGATCTCTCCTATTTGCATGCATGCCCTTTGTCACTGGAATGTTACTGTATATGCTAAAGAATACTGACGGTTCACGCCTCCCCTTGAAGAAAATGGGAAAATATTACTTCCCATTAACTCATGTTCTTCAGGAAGAAGGGAGGTTCCACCCCTTTTGTTTGTAGACTTGGTTTGTTACTCAGTACAGTAGAATAACAACATCCAATTTTCATCCCAACTGGAGTTTGTTCTTGTTCTTATGTGAAGTTGAGTTGCATCCATCTTATGGTGATACTAATAGAATTTTCAAGGTTTGTGAGATACTTAAGGAGTGGTTTTAGCAGCTCCACCCTCCAATGAGTTTCCATGCTTGAGAGGAGATTTGAACCCAGATCTCTTTCAGTCGTAGTCTGTCACTCTATCCATTACACCATGCTGGCTCTCCCCCAATTAGAGCAAGTACATGTAACTTAATGTTACTTGTTATTTAACATGCCCCATGCATTTCAGTGAAACTATACTACTTGGTACAAACTTTGGATTTAGCCCATAGTGCACATGAGAGGTAAATAACTATTAATTCTGTCTCTTGTCTTAATTTGAAAGTTTATCCCACATAGTATTTAATGTCATCTTTAATATGTTGAGAACTAGAATTTATGTTGAGTAAACATGTCAATTTTCTTCAGCATTATCCATGTGAGCAAGGAAGGTCTCAAAGACAGGTTTGGTCACCTTTTGGTAACCTAATTCATGCATATTTGCCAAGGTGAGTGTCTTACAGATGTCTGTAAGAGCTTTACATTTGACTGATGTAGAGTAGGTTGTATTAAAAAAAACTATTAAGCTGGTTTTGTTTAATTAAGTTATTTTTCAAGATGAATACAGTTCTCCTTGGATAGAATCATGTTGGTAGCACAGCATAAACTAGAAATTGCATGAGCCGTGTGTATAATCTTGCCAGTGGTGTGTGCTCTGACAAGCCTTGCAAGGTTGTGAATTTGTTGCACATTTGGTCGTATGCCTGACCATGTGACATACGGCTGTCAAAATGCAAGCACTGCTTGTGCAGTTACTGTTACATGCAATATATTTTCAATAGGATTTTGGAGGAGAAGGGATTTGACTGATAACAAAAAGAACTTTTTGTGCAAGAATCTGGTATGCAGAGAGATTCTTGTTGCTGTTGTTTTATTGATCTTCTGTTTTCCATCTTGTCTTTTTTGTCTTAGTACTTTCCTCATTTCTAGTTCTAATTCTCCCAGGATTTCCTTTTAACAGGGCGTGAGCCTTCTATCACAAGTGACACTAGGACAGACTCCTCTACAGACAGCTATGCCCATAAACACTCCCACCATGAATCTGTGGTTAGTCACTTCTCTTCTGATTCTCAAGGCACTGTCATTTACAACGTGGAAAATGATGCAGCTTCACAAAGCAGCAGAGACACAGGTAATCTTTTTTCTTCATTTGGGCAGAGTGTAGAAAAGTTGCTTTTCCACCTATAACTCCAAGAATCACCCAGCCAATGGTAGGCAATGCGTTTTTTTCCTGTCAAGTGCCTTATTCTACTTGCAATAATCTATCAAGGGTCACATTCTAGAGGTCCATTTGGTGAAAGCCAGCATTGGGTGAGACCACAGCCAAACATAGGTGATTTTACTCTTTGGTCTTTATTCCTGTGTCCATCCCTCTTCTAGTCTATGCTAATGGGAATGGACAGACCAATCTTACAAAGACCAAGTTGATTACTTAACAGAGGGCTTTAGAAATTGGGCAGAAAATCTCATGGGATCAAGCCATGGACTGAGTGCAATTCTACTTAGTGTGAACATCACAGTACTGACTTCTGTATGGAAACTCTTGCTCAAAAGCAAACATAATCCCACTTAATTCAGTATGGGTATCTCACCAAGCTATCTCTCATCCCTTGCTCAAATCTTGTAGCTGTGATGATAACTGTAGAGGGATGGCAGTTCACGGTTGGGTAGTACTTTTACTGTATTAGTAGTATCAAGATTTATTCTCCTGTTTTGCTGATGTAAAGACTAAGACTTTGCTTCAAGGTTTTCTGTTGCAAGAGCCCAAAGAGGGCTTGCTGAAAGGTTACTCATTTGCATATTACTCATATTGTTAAGTATACATTTAACCATTTCAGGCTTGGTTTGCCCCCCCCCTTCTTTAGTATCTTACATAATATGCTGAATTTCTTAAAATGTGAGATAGTGGTCCCTGTAGATGAAGTCTGCCCATAGAAATGCCAAAATACTCTTTATAGCTGTGGCAGAATACCAATAAGGGACTCAAGAGTATATTTTTTAAAAGAGTAAATAGAAGGTAGCCATCTCATCTGGTGAGAGTTAATATTAATATCTGGTGAGATGCTGGCCCTGGAGCATTTTGAGCCAAGATGCAATGCATTGCTTCTAGTTCCTGTGGATTAACTACTTAATTAACCACAGTCTCTTGAGCATTAGCTGCTTTCTGTTTTGAATACTTCATTCTAGATACAAATTATTCAAAGTGAGTTAATTCACTCAACCTCCAACATCAAACTTTTAGTTTTTATATATGTGACATTTGAAGTAGTGGACAAGTTGTTTTGTTCTTAGAAAGCTGAACAGCCACTTGAAATGGTCTTTCCACGTGATATGTATTCCGTTCTTTCAGGACACTTGACTGACAGTGAATGTAATCAGAGGCATATTTCCAAAAAGGGCTCCCTAACAGACCGCAAGAGGAGTTCAAGCAAATCTCGTAAAAAGGGTGATGACTCACAACCATCAGGATATCACAGTGAAGGCAAGAATAGTTTAGTTCCTAAATCTGTGCATGTCTCCAATTTGGGATAGGGGGCAAGGTCTCTTTTCTGGCTGTATTAGTTCAAAAAGATTATGCGAGAGATGCTGTTAATTTGAAAGGAAGCAATTTGTGTTGCTCATGCTTCCTCCCCCTTCCATTTTTAAACTGCAGGGGAAACACTGAAGGAGAAACAAGCCCCCAGAACTGCCCCTAAGACAATGAGCAGCACCAGCAGACTAAGGGAATTTAAAGAAACAGTTAGCAACATGATCCACAACAGACCGTCACAGACAAACCAGAGCTCCCCACGAAGAGGAAAAGATCAGGCTGAAATGCAGTCACTTCCCAGAGCTCTGCCTGCTCAGGCTCGAGACTGGGAAATGGAGAGTACCAGTAGTGAATCCAAATCAAGTTCTTCTAGCAAGTCCCGTCCGGCTTGGAGACCCAAGAGGGAGTCACTGAACATAGATAGCATCTTCAGTAAAGAAAAGAGAAAACAGTGTGGCTACACACAACTCAGCCCTTTCTCTGAAGATGCAGGTAAAAATGTGGGGCAAGTGTGGGTTGGGATGAAATGTGAAATGCATGCTTTCTCTGATAATTGTTATGCAAAAATATCTACAAATTTAGACGCTGGTATAATGTGCATGACTAGTCCGTTTAGCTCTACTGGGACAAATGTACATTTGAAAACTGTGAGGAAACCTGAATTTTCTTTTATGCTGTTCTGTGTGTTTAATTCTGAACAACATGGCAAGAGAGGCACCTAAGAGCTTCCTTTTATTTGGCATTCCTCCTTACTTCTGAATGCAACACAATATGGCCATGTTTCTTTCCTCTTGTAGCACAGTACCTTAGAGTACAACACTAGGAATAGAAAAGGAATAGAGGCACCTATTTATCCCTTTGTCTGTGTTGAATGGTGAGATTGACTGGGACGTAAGCTGACAGAACCAGCTAGTGCTTAAACAGGGTTTGCCATACTGAGAAGAAACCTGTAGTTATTTGACTGACATCCAGTCTTTAAAACAAGTCATTCTTTAAGCCAGGCCAAGCTGCCTTGGGTCCTTGTCTTGTGCAAAAAGTGGAATGTAGATAAAATAGACAATCCCAAAACTCAAAATTGTTGAGTAGAACTGGGAGATGAAAATACTGGCTAATTTTGCTGCTTCTAATGAATTCTTAGGAGGAGGGAGGCATTTTTTAAAATCAGAAACCTGTATAAGGAGTGGTGGGGATGGCTTCTCATTTTTAATATGTAAGTGGAAGGAGAGATACTGGATTTAAAATGGATAGATGAAACTGCCTAATGAAGTGATGGTAGAACTACTGGATGACTCTGTAAAAAATGGAAGGCACTGAAAAGTGATTTGTAACATTAGAACAGACATCTGTCTAAAGATATGAAGGAGAAAGAGACAAGGTAGATTGATTTTCCTTTGCAATTTGTGACTCCACAGGGAAAAACCGGTTTAACTAGTTTTCAATTCAAACTTTTCCATTTATTATTTAAATGGTTCCTAATAAATATTCATACTAATGGATTGCTGTAACCATAAAACATGGCAATTTAAAATTGAATGCGGTCTCCATACAGCTTCAAAGGGCATCAACTTTTCACTATTTCAGAAAACAATATAGAGTACTTAGACCTATATGGCCTACAGCTGAGAATGCAAGTGAGTTCTAACAAAATGCAATTGCATATAATAAAAACAAAAATAAAATAACATAAAATAGCTATATCATCAAAACTAGAGATGGGCATATTCATATTCATATATGAATATCCCCCCCACAGGTACAGATAACGAGGGTCTGGCCCCCTGGACCCTCCATTCCGTTGCTGCTGCGGGCTTCGCGCTCCCTTCCTATCGCTCCGGAGCTCACGACAGATTAGCCACTCCTGGCAGGAGGCAGGATGATGAACCTCTCTGCCAGGTCGAAGAGTGGCTAATCCATCACGAGCTCCGGAGTGATAGGAAAGGAGCACGGAGCCCACAGCAGCGGCGGAATGGTGAGTGGTCGGTCTGGCCCCAGGAGGCCGGACCCTCGTTATCTGCACCTGTGGGGGGATATACGAATACACCCATCTTTAATCAAAACTTAAGCTACAGATCATCAGATCAAAATGGGTTGCCATCGAGGACAGGTCTGATACAAAAACAGATGCAGATGAAACAACTCAACCAGCCTTCAGAGCATGCCAGATGATTGCCTCAAAAGCCAGGACATCACCCATAAATCCCTATCTGGCATGACTCCTGCTTGTCTGAAGTACTGTATTCTCCCACATGAGCTTGCTTGGGTGTTGACATCTTTTGATGAGTCCCTTCTTTTATACTGAGGGATAAGTGATCCTTTCTAGGGAGAGCATTCTATAGCGCTACTGTGAACACTGAGAAGGTCCTGCTCTTTCAAGAAATGATATACCACTGCTTTTTGAAGAAAAGTAGGTGACCTTAATTTCTTCAGGGAGGCATTTGCAACCTCAAGCATTGAGACAGTTAAAACCAGTCTGTCTTAATCATCCAAGAAGCAGAAGAACCAGGTGCTGAAAGGCAGCCAGACTTCCTCTGAAATCCTGTCCACATCTAAAATGTTTGTGACACATTTAAACACTCCCTTATTTTAGCACAGATAAATTATCTGTCTTTTTTTTTTCCTCCCATGGGAAATATAGTAACAAGAAGATGGAATGGCTGCACAATGTCTTCAGATTGCTAACCATCCATCTGGAAATGTTTTTACTGTGATAAAAGTCTTTGTTGCTGTTCAAACTGCAGGAGATACAGTTGAACCTCTTGTTCAGATAATTTATACTGGAACCTTTCTTGGTAGTTCTTTTGTTTAAGAATGGCTACTTACTGCATTGTTGTCACATAATATGCCCGTAGCACTTGGAGAAGAGCCCCTTCTGATAATCTTAAAACAATACTCATGTTTGCTGTTTAGAATATTAAATGTAAGCACCAACATTTTGAATTAGCTTCTGAAGGAAATAGGTTCCCAGTGCAGCTCTTTTAGAAATGGTGTGATACAACTGACACGGTTCTATGGGTTAACATTTCCGGTTGGTGCATTCTGCGCTTAGCTGAAATGGTCAAGTCATTTTCAAGGGCATCCCTGCACACAAAATATTACAATACTGTAATCTAATTGAGAAGGTACAGGAGAGGAAGCTGAACATGTTCCATATGTGTTGCCTCCGACGCATTTTTGGTATCACCTGGCAGGACAAAGTTCCAAATAGAGTAGTCCTAGAACGAGCTGGAATTTTTAGCATGTATACATTACTGAAACAGCAACGTCTACGTTGGCTCAGCATGTTGTGAGAATGGCTGACGGTCGGATTCCAAAAGATCTCCTGTATGGAGAATTAGTGCAGGGAAAGCGCCCCAGAGGGAGACCACAGCTGCGATAGGATATCTGCAAGCGGAATCTGGAGGCCTTAGGAATGGACCTCAACAGATGGGAAACTTTGACACCTGAGCATTCAGCCTGGAGGCAGGTGGTGCAGCATGGCCTCTCCCAATTTGAAGAGACACTTGTTCAGCAGGCCAAGGCAAAGAGGCAGTCCTGAAACCAGTAAAATCAGGGAGCTGGACAGGGGAGAGATTGTATTTGTCTTCAGTGTGGAAGGGATTGTCACTCTCGAATTGGCCTTCTCAGCCACACTAGACGCTGTTCCAAGACCTCTATTCAGAGCACGTTACCATTGTCTCTCAAGACTGAAGAATGCCTACGCAGAGTTGTAGTCAGACTGTTCCTGTCCAGGAATGATCACAGCTGATCAATTAATCAAAGGCATCCAGGCTGCTTGGCCCTCAAGATAACGTTGAGAAGCCATGAACCTGGTCTTTTAAATGGAGTACAGCAGCTATTCACCCCATTCCTGACCAAGCTTTCCTCTTACTAGTTTTCAGCCTCAGCTTATTGTCTCTCATTTGGCTCTCTACTGAATTTACTTCAGCTTTTACACAGCATCTTCCAAATCAAATTATATAGAGGAATATTGCTGATTGTCATCTACTTATTGCTGGTAAAGGTAAAGGTTCCCCTTGACAATTTGTCCAGTCGTGTTCGACTCTAGGGGGCGGTGCTCATCCCCGTTTCCAAGCTATAGAGCCAGCGTTTGTCCGAAGACAATCTTCCGTGGTCACATGGCCAGTGCGACTTAGACACGGAACGCTGTTACCTTCCCACCGAGGTGGTCCCTATTTATCTACTTGCATTTGCATGCTTTCGAACCGCTAGGTTGGCGGGAGCTGGGACAAGCGACGGGTGCTCACTCCGTCGCGTGGATTCGATCTTACAGCTGCAGATCTATAGATCTTACAGCACAGAGGCTTCTGCGGTTTAACCCGCAGCGCCACCACGTCCCTTATTGCTGACCTCACTCCAAATCTCTTCGTAATCTCACCCAGCAGCTTTATATAGATTTTTAAATAGCATGGGGAATAAGATTGACTGTTGAGTATTCCATCATCGAAGTGTCATGAAGCAGAGAGTGAACAGGATCCCTAACCTGTCTTTGTGGTCCATCATCAAGTACAAACATTCAAACCCAGCACCTCCATGGTAAGGGAGAAAATCTCATATACAACTGCATTTCTCCCTCACCCATGCTCTGCTGGTATACCCAGGTGGACAAAGCTTGGACAAATTCCACCCAGTTCATCCATCCAGGTGTTGATGACACACACCTGTTGTTCCTGAAGATTGCTTTTCTTTTCTTTTAAAATTATGCTTATGTGTTTATTGGGTTTGTATGCTGGTTAACAGTTGTTTACAAAACATATGCAATCAAGACCAACAATAATGCATACATTTAAATTTATATTTAAACAGTAAATTACAGTACTGTTGATTACTCTGAGAACATAGACTTCAGATTTGTTGTTCTAATAAGAAAAAAGAAAAAGGTTTGCTGATTACCTTCACATCTACCCCAAGTTGGTAATTCTGCATTGTGTCTTGACTTAAAATGTATGTTGTGATAAGCAGATCCTCTGTTGTAATATTGCATACTTGCCCACCAAATATCTCCATACATCTCCACTAGGAGATTATCCCTTTGTCAAATCTGAGGAATGAATGAGAACAAGCCCTCCACATCCTAAATGTTCATTGGGCACAAGTTACTTTTCTTAATTTAGACAGCCTTGTGCCATCAGGACTGAAGTCTGCTCATTTAGATCTTATTAAGGGATTATGGGTGTTGTTACAACACAGCAGTGGATATTCTCCAGAGATTCTGGGGCCACAAATACCATTCCATAGACTGGAAGGGCCACATCCACTCCCACAAGCCACAACTCCAATTTTTCTTACAAAAATTGAGGGGTTACTACACCCTATAGTGCCCTTCAAGATACTTTAATTTAAAATCTTGATGGGTGTTGCTCCCCCTCAGAATATAGCAAAATTGCCACACATACCCTACCCTGTAGAATAATTTTTGATCTGAGGGGAGTGGGATTGCCAGGGGCATGTTTGGGTCACATGTGTTCCACCCCCGTGTAGCCTCTGTCTAAATGGATTATTATTGCCATAAATCTCTGTTATGAGCTATCTGGTCAGCTCTTTGGTTGTCAAGGCTCATTCCAAAAGAGGTATAGCTACCTCCTGTTATGCTGTTATGCAGAGCAGAAACCTGATTGATTCCATTGACCTTTATCAAACATTATGGATGTGTGCTCCAGAGCAGATGCCAGTTTTGGAAGATTGGTTCTGAAGAGTCTCTCTACATGAAGCCACAGCACCCACTTCCAGGTATAACATCTTGCTAGTCTCTTGCTAGTGACATCACAGAGAATACAAAGAAGAAAAACAAGTTGGTAGTTGTAACTGATGTTCTTCAAGTGGTGCTCTGTGCAAATGCACAACCTTCCCTAACCCTGGTGTATCCCTGATTGTTCTTGTGGAGGTTAGAAAGAACTGAATGGAAATACCACTTCATTAAACATAGATTACTCATTTTTCTGGGGTGGCTATGGGATGAATTCCCTGACTAAGGATCTATAAAGGATAAGCCCTACCAGTATGAGTGCAAAGATAATCACCTGGAGAACATCAGTTACAAGTAGACAATTATGTCTTTGGGAAGCTGAAATATATAGATGTAATAGAATGAAATTTGACTTTTCTGTAACCTAACTTTTTTTTAAATCTTATCAGCTAAAGAATTTACAGAAGATGACCTAAAGGAGCCAATCTTACAA